>OZ026531.1:41544183-43944183 GCA_964019695.1 Loripinus fragilis
CTTGCTGGGTTCTTCAGGACCCGTCAAATGTTAATGTATGAAAGACATGTGTGATCCCTATATCTATGATATTTGAGCTGAATCGCTTGATGGGTTAAATAATCATGTTGCTTTTAAAGATAGAATGCGTTGACTCGTATGTATTCTGAATCTCGGTTATGAAATATCGCCATATCATATGGTGCAAAACAATAAAAATTGTAATCCTGTTTTATTTTGCTTATTCGGCAATTTCCTATTGGCATTTAATGCGAAAGTGCGTTGATATATCAGTACAATCAAATAGGTAATAGGAAAATGAGTTATGGCGCATTTCAACACATTACACATGTATCATTAGTGAGTGTTAATTGGACATTGGGGATTCGCGTCGAAAAAACACTGCGTATTGCGCGCATTTTCAACGCGAATAGGATTAGTACAAATACGCGGACGGGTGTATTGTACATGTAGGTATCTCTACTGTGTGTTCAGCGCTGTCCATAATCAAGTAGCTAATGAGCGCTTGTCCTTGTACAATAAAAATTGTATTGAAATCAAATACTTGAACATCATGGCTGTTATTGCCCCAGGTTTTGATAAATGGAGACCCACTTAAATATAGAATAATTCTAAATATATAATTCTAAATACATCGTCTATAAATTATTGTAAATCTGTCCAGACGAATCTAACGGCTAGCCTTTTGCATTAACGACTAGAATGACATAATTCTACTTTAAGGCCGCAAACATTATTAATCCGCATTAGCCCAGTTAGGGGACTTAAGCTTTAGTTTTTAATTTAGAGAAAATGTATTACTGTTTTTGCTTTTTAGGTTGAACACAATTATTTTCTTTCTTCAGACGCAGTAATCTTCCCTTAGGAGTAGAATGTCTGAATTATCGTACAGTCAGAGCTCCGATATGGCCTCCGTACTGAGGGACAAAGAGAAACAGTGCAAGCATGTGCAAAAAATAGCCCAATGGGCAACGATCGTTTACCTAAGGAGACACCATTCAAAAAGAAGTCGCTAGAGTGGTAACAACAGATCTTCCGTCTATGCGAATTTTTCCAGAAAATCCATTTGTATGAGCAGTCTGAATTGGGTCACACTGTTTGCCTTTATACATAAGTTAACCAATAAACAAACATTTTAGGATGTAGTTATTTTGCTGGCGTTATAAGGGTTCAATCATACGTTGTGTGCCTTTATTGTCTATACTGGGGTTGATGCAGTCTTGCACCTAGAAGGTATATAGCTGGATTTTGTATGGTTGCAAAGGTAATTCTATGGTGGAGCTGAAACCACTGATAAGCAGGCTCAATCGACTTGCGAAATGCCAGAGCAATCAATTTTCTACGGAAGCACAGCAAAAACATATGATAAATTGTGTGGGTTTTTTTCAAACTGTAGATTAGAGAATCCCGATTTTGAAATTAAATCTATAGATTTCTTAGCTTACATATTCACTTTTATCCTCCCACTGAAGAGGTATGCATTGCACAATTTTTACATAAATGAATTTTAAATTCGCTACGTTTAAACACTGCATACTGTTAGACGGACGTTTGGGGCATAATTTAAGACAATATAATTTATTTTTATGAAAAATTAGAGAAGGTAGCTGAAAAGTAAAGCCACGAAAATTGATACCTATTAATCTAGTCCATGTCAGCTGGCTCGCAGTTAAAAGAACAACTTAACTTATAAATTAAATTTATCGGGGTTTAAAGGACAATTTTGTTTTCCATATTTACAGCAGCTGTGATACAGAGGGTCTTTGTAGTGACAAAGGGGATTCTTTCTGCTAAAACATTAATTTCTTTTTACGGTGGTAAAATAAAGATGAAACACTAGTATAACTATTATCATAACTTATTTTGTTATAGGACTGGAGAGAATCCTGTCTCCTGATTGGCCCAATTTGTCTTCATAAATATCTATGTCTACCTGTAAACTGGTTTAAACCGCTCCACAAGTTAATATTGCATGAAAACCAGCTCGAACTAGTTTCCAGAAGTTAATATTTTTGACACCTCTGCAATATTACCCTCTAGAGAGCTAAAAATAGCATGATGAGCGTGAAACTAGCATGTGCTGCATGAAATTGACATGATTTGCTGTTTCACCCCCCAACAGGTAAATTAAAGACTTTCATGAATTTTTACAACAGTTTTGCTTTGTTTTGTTTGCTTATTTATCTTTGTTTGAATTAACAAACTGTAAAAACAGTTTTATGATAACATTTTATATTCCCCATTAAAAGAATTAATACACATTTGAAAATGCAAAATACTACATTAAAATATTTTAATAACAGCTGCTAAAACTTGTGAGAAAGTCCTTAGATGTCCTAGATTGAAGGTCGAACATGTCTTTAACAACAAAAGTGAAAGAAGCAAAATTTTCATTCTTAAATTAAAATTCATATAACAAAACAGTTATTGACTTCAATTTCGGTAGACATAAGGATTTATCTACCCTTAAAAGTGATATTCACCTCGGCCTAGCGGCCTCGGTGAATTATCACTTTTTCGGGTAGATAAATCCTTATGTCTACCTCATTGAAGTCAATAATTGTATATGTTATATGACTGGATAGAATCCTGTCTCCTGCTTGGCCCAGTTTGTCTTCATAAATCTCTATGTCTACCTGAAAACTTGTCTGAACTGGCCCAAAAGGTGATATAGGATGAAAACCAGCTCCAACTGGTTTCCAGAAGTTAATATTGTTGACAGTTCTGCAATATCACCCTCTAGAGAGCTGAAATAGCATGATGAGTATAAAACTAGCATGTGCTGCATGAAATTGACATGATTTGCTGTTTCACATCCCAACAGGTAAACTAAAGACTTTCATGAATTTTAACAACTGTTTTGTTTTGTTTTGTTTGTTAATTCATCTTTGTTTGAGTAGACAAAATGTAAAAAAAAAGTTTTATGATTAAATTTTACATTCCACATTCAGAGAATTAATATACATTTCAAAATGCAAAATACTACATTAGAATATTTTAATAACAGTTGATAAAACTTGATGGAAAGTCCTTAGATTGAAGGTTGAACATGAATTCAACAACAAAATTGAAAGTAGAAATTTTTTATTCTTAGTTAATTGATAAGTCATATAACAAAACAGTTATTGACTTCAATTTCGGTAGACATGAGGATTTATCTACCCTTAAAAGTGATATTCTACCTCATTGAAGTCAATAATTGTATAATATCACCATAAAACCTATCTGTTTCCGTTTGAGATGCAGAAATGTAATCGCATAGCATTTTTTAAAAAAAATGTCCCTAAGTAGACTATATTGGTGCATAAGTGGGTGTCCATACTTTTAAATGCACTTGATAGTGTATTATTGTATTATCGGACAGCCAAACGGCTTCTCATACCCAGCCTCTAGATAAGAGTGCGTAATGGAAAATTATTTTTGGTATTATTCAACCAAAACATATGTTGTGGGTGTTTAAATTGACTTTTAAAGCTACATAGTATGTAACTTTTGATCTTCTAATCTTAGAAATATTGTTCCTATTTTTCAAGAACACAGCAAAAATACTCGAATTCAGGTAAACATTTTACCATTTTCGTAAATCTTAACAAATGATCACTATCAAAACAACAGCATTTATGTTAAAAATCAACTGTTCAGAATTATTGGAGGGACGTAAATAATTACAAACAAGAGAAAAACAGCTGTTTTTATCAGATAACTCTTTTTTCCATGCAGTTTTCAGCTGTACTGAACAATTTATTGTAAAAACATAACTTAATTCTATTTTTACAAATGATTTAAAAAGAAATAAAAACAAATCGAAAAATGTTAAAAGTTACAGAGTTAGCCTCTTTAAATGAGAATGTTCTTTTGAAGACCAAAACAAACACGTTTAAATGATTGATAAAAAGAAAAATATCTACGCTATGACCTATGCGGCATTAAAAATGCGTTTTCCACAAAATTCAATTCCGTTCGCATTGCTATACATTGGTAACCAAGCACTATTAGACTATCAGTATACAAAAATCTAGCCGTATACCTCACGGGTGCAAAATTGTTGTATTTTTTCATGATACACGATTTCGGTTCCCGCCTAATAATCATGTCAATACTAAGCAGCTGAGCCGACTGGTTCTAGTGCTATATGGCCAATATGGTGTAACAGTCTCATGGAGTATATACGTTTTCTTCATTACAACACGTACATGTACCCTCTTGTATAAAACATGATTATCGAGAAACGATATTTTAAATTAGAACTCGCCACCAGTACATACCTTCACGCCCACAGCTACATTTCTGTCTGATTGTCTTCAGAAGAAGATATGTCTTACAGTAAGGGTTGAAGATCTCTTGCTGTTTTTCTGAAATAAAATATACAAAGCTCTCTGTTATATGATGCTTTTTGTGTTTTGGTCACTTTCGGATATGGTACCTGTATCCTGGGTCAGGTGTGGTATTTGATTGTATCAAATTCTGATCTTTGCTTTCTTCCTTACTTTTATAAAGAGCAATATGGACGAGAGTACGTAAGTTCTCAGACAATCAAAATAATTACTTTTTATCGGCATATGCAACCACATGTATAATGCAATGTCTTATATTATGATATGATTTACCTTCATTGCTTGTAATAATAGTTTTAGGTTATATATTTTGCGTGCCAACTCATTGCTTTCAATTCTAATGCGTTTTCTTTTGTAACGCGACGTCTGAGTGGATAACGTCGAAAACGCGACCTATACCTTGCGATGTACTGTCGGAAACAGTTGGACGTCATTAATTACATCACCTTTTTTGGACGACCTGTCGATTTATGCGACTTTATGCTGCTAGCAACGTCCCAATTTGAGTCGAGACTGCAGCAGTGCATTTGAATGGGGATAACCATACTCAAATTTTTCCATTTGGGAGGTATATTGTCGGAAATACGTTCGGAAATCACTTTTTTACGGTTCCGCTCGCGCGTCGCCGTAAAACTAAATTTCTGCCCGTATATCCGACGATATACCTCTGCAAATGAAACTTTTGAATGCAGTTAACCCCTAAATTAATGACTAACCAGCGTTAAAATGAGTATTTTACCCACCGTTTATAATCGAACTGACGTTTGTTGTCACTTATTAACAATAATGCACGAATAAATGTCTTTAGGAGCCAAATGATTATTGTCTAATGATACTTCTTAATATCAATTATTTTTAGCTTTATCAATGTGGAAAAAACGCGAAATTTTTATTTGAGTCTTATAAAGAAAAAGGCTCACTTTTAACGAATGAACTGCCCTTTAAAACAACACTGGCCTCATGGTCTTCATACGTTATATAAACAAGCGCCGGGTGTACCAATTCCACAATCAAGGCCAACAATCTAGCTCATTCAGTCATCGTATATACCATTAAACTTTCTGTTTCCCGATTTTGAGAATAAACTTTCCAAATCTAGCAATGCTATTCGATGGAACTTTGAGCCGTGTTCAACACTGATATCAGTTTAAAGAAGACATTCTGCTTGACAATTTAAAATGTTTTGTAATTAAGAAAATGGCATTGTTTTAAACTTTAACACAGATTCTAGAATCAGTTTACATATGCATGCATTTGCCAGGGCATACTAATAAGGTATTTCAAAGGTAAACATCAATGCCATCGAATAGATATCTAAAAGTTTGTATCAGTGAGAAAAAAATAACTATTTTGCTGCATAAAAGATCAATCTCACTCATAGGAAACAAGTCCATCTCCTTGATAACACAGTGTTGATTTTATGCGATGCAGGAGCTGGATTGGTGGCCGTGACAATACTATAACTGATATTTGATATCTTAAAATGAAACCCCTTTAGATACAAAAACTGGGCGGATAAAAAACGGTTTTACCTCACAGAAGACAGGAGTTAAACAAACTTTTATTTATCATTGCCTAATTTTAATGAAAATAACTGGCATCGATGCATTTTGTATGTATGCACCAGAATAAAGTTCCGATTTCAAAACGATTTAAAAGCGTTTATGCAAATATTATCACTGAATGGAATATCAGGTAACTTAACATTGTAAACATATCACAATGGTTGTTATTGTTGGTGTATTGTTGGCGAATTATTGAAAATGACTTTAGTTAACACTATTACAAACTCTAGTTTTTGAATTTTAATAGACGTGTGGCATTTCAGTCGATGCAATATACTAGTAAAACCATTTGGGCATGCAAACAAGATTTAGGTAATAAACGCATATGCGAAACAGATTCCTTTAAATGCACAATTGACGGATCCAGATGGACCGAATTCCTGTCTAACTTAAGGTCTGAGTCTACATCTACATCCTAACTTTGTGTATGCGAACAGAATGTCTGTGCAATTGCGAGGGCTCGCCTGAGACATAAGTATAATGACCCCATGTGCTGGCCTATTTGTACTTATCGACATTATTGTTTTCTTATTTCAAATCTCTCACATACTGACATTTAAATTGCCTGCTTTGACCTTCGTGAAGGCTTCTTGATTCAATAGCATTGAAGTGGACACATGTCCATGGATGGGCAGCCGCCTGCAAACAGTTGAACATAAGACTGACCTATTGTTATTTTATTTGGTAAGCAACTTATTACAAGTAAAACAAATAAAAAACAAGATCTGTTCTGTGACCGAATCCTGGTATACCCCGATGCAACTGAAGGTTTTGTCGATCCCACGTAACTCACGTATTTGTAGGGCCATATGACAATCTGTAAAATTGGTAATTGGTTAATGGTATGGTTTTGTAGTTTTGTTAAAAGCAGTTACAACAGATCAAATCAACAGATACAGAGTGCAAACATCTCCTATCAAGACAGAAATAGCTACTGTATGTCTGCAACGTCTGTAAGGGGGATGGGTACAATGTAGCAGGGTCCTTTTGTGGAGTCCATGGTTGTAGTAGTGGTTTGATCTATCATCCTTTAATGTTCATAATTGTAAACGGGCAATTTTATAAAAACGATCGCGAATGACAATGTTTGAATACTTATTTCAGTACACCACTAAGATAAGATATGTTATACAAAGAATTAATTAAGCGAAAATTTAATTGAAGAAGGCTGATATTTCCGAGGTCGTTGTGATCTGACTCAAAACTAATGAATGGGTCTGAATAGAGACTCTCAGCCTTGTACTTTATATCAGTAATTCTTTCTCTAAAAGTGGAAGGCCAATTTTTAAAGCAGGGCTTTTTTCCGTTTTGATTCTGTCAGTCATAGTTTTCAATAAAAATGGAATATGACCAGAATACGCTGAAGAAGTAAGAAAGAGGACAAAGACCAAGAATCGATAACCTGTCCAAGGATACCATTGGGAAAGCGACAACCTTACAACTAGACACCACAAACGAGAGTCAAGAGGCCATCCCCAGCAGGCGACCACAAGGCATCAATAAACAGACGCGCATGAAAGCACAACAAAACAAGACAGAAACATGACAAATGATCCACAAAAGACGGGCATTGGCAATAAAAAGAAGACTTATAAATAAATTGCTTCCCACATTATAGCAAAAAATTTGTGTAAATAAGAAGGTTGTTAACTATTTAAGAGCTTACATGTCCTCGTTGTTCACAGGTCACTGACCAACCCATGGAACCATAAGGAAGAGACATTGGAACAAACAAAGTTACAAACGTGAAAAAACATCCCTCTCGCCCTCAGCGAAATGGTTGCCAAACTAAAAGGGCACAAAAAACTATATAGCAGAACCAGGACCAAACACAAAGCCCCAACACCCTATGGGAGCAACAGCAAACAAGGGGGCTTAACTTTATTTTACTGGCCATTGGCTGCAAAATGAAACAAAGTATGTACAGTAAAACCTGTCTAAAACGACCACACAAAAAGTAGACAAAACAAAGGTCCTAATGACAAAGTGTTGCTTAAAGAAGCTCGAAAGTATTGCAGAATGCTGTCTTGGAGCACATTCTGCAATACTTTTGATCTGCATTTAGCGATAATTGATCTTGAAAACCATTTTTTTGTATTTTTGAGAGAGGCCGGTATACACAGGTTTAACTGTATTCTGACCTAAATTTCTAACGCAAAATCGGACTGAACCTATATTATTTCATCCATTGTAGCACAATTTTATCAAAAAGACTGAACAGTCATTTGTGAATATGAAAGCAGTATTTTTTTATCATCACCAGATTTAGTGAATGTCTGCCATAACCTCTGAACGTTGCAATCATTTCGACAAGACCACGTTTTCTAATTGAAATTATACTCAATAAACATTTTGTGTTGAGTGTGTGGGTCAGTATACTAAAAACAACAACATATACTTATATATGATTAAAGTAAGGTATTCAGTTTAACTTCCTCAGCGAGATGATTGCACAGCTAGAAAGGGCATTAAGTGCTCCATTACAAAGCAATGACCAAACACTAAGCTTTCATAATTAATGGTAGCAATACAAGACAACGATTTAACAACAACAGAACCACCTTAGAACAGACAGCAGTCGGAGCTACAAAAATTAACATACTGTGATAAAACAAAGGACTCTTAACTCACAGACTCACTAGTGAGAGTTAAAGACCACTCTCCCAGTTATGACACAATAGGCCCAGCCAAGGACTGTCAACCAGATTTGGGACTTACTATGGCTTGTTGAAAACTAAACCCGGTGATAAAGTTAGAAAGATTTACAATCGGTATGCTCGGAAAACCCACTAAGTAAAGAAATTAAAAGACAGACAGACAGACAGACAGACAGACAGATAGAGCGACAGATTGAAAGAGAGAAACACAGAGAGAATAACAGAGAGGTGGACAAGGATGATATTAACAGAGCGTTGGTTTGTTACAGAGACAATCAAACAGAACGGGTGCGATGTAGAAAAAGGGATACAGAGAAAGTCAGGTAGCCATTGACAAAGACAAACACATGTACACACAGACAGACGGATATATCATAGAGCGGAATGAAGCGATAGTGGCCGAGGTTCATAATTACAGAAAAAGGGAGACAGACAGAGATAGTCAAAGTGACAGAGACGGAGACAGAGACAATGCTATATTCAAATACAACAACACTTACCTCCATAGCGAACGGTTATGTATACCATATTTGTTTTACTAGCTGTTTAGTGTGTCCGTGTGTGAGTCTGCGTTCATAAAAAACAATTCGAAACATGTATAATATTATCCAATTTCTAATGTTCTTTTACATTTTATTTATCCAAAGTAATATCATTTTATGTATCCAGTTTAATGATTTTTGTTTACAGTTTTTAGCAACTTTGTCTTTCTTTGATTTGTCTTGTTTGATTTTTTATTTATCTTCTTTTGTAAATTGTTTATTTTATTCTATTCATTTATTTCCTTTTTATTTGTTTCACTGCTTTACACCTTTACTTCAGCCTGCACGCCTTTTCAAGTAGAAAGGTATCTTACGAGCATACGAACAGTGAACGCTAAGATTAATTTTACAAAAGACTAGGTCGCTGGACTTACTGCTCAGAACATTCGATGTTTGACCACCTAAAGAACATTAATGTGACGCAATTAAGCTTTTTCGATGTCGTTAATACTCAGCGAAGAAGCTTAATGTAATGAGTTGTAAAGCGAGAAAAGTAGCATCTGGCATATGCGGACAAAGATGGCCATTAACAGGTCTGCTCACGCGCCGAGTTGATAAGGATCCTCATGGTCTTTCAGTTCAAAAGATGTTCCTGTCTGTTTTACTGCCTTTTTGTCCGCGTATTATGCATTAGTATATGTATACTCTATATATTCTAGCCACATGCCCATTCATGTCACACGCGTGTAAAAGACTGTTTTACTCATAAAATGGTTCATTCATTACAAACACATCAAAATTAATATTAAATAGAAGTACCGACGCGGGTACAAATAGAAGAACAGAATTCGTGATCTTGTAGTATTGAATTTATCAAACGAGCTGCGGAAAAGATAAAATGCGAGGTTTGTCGAGTATTTTATCGCCTTTTCGAACTAGTTTAGTGCATCCAATAATACAGACGCACGGATGTTAGGTTCTACTTACATGTATCATTTTGACATTGAAATTACTCTAAAATTTGCATTTTGGCATGAAAACGCAATGAAGTTATCATTATGAACGCAACAGTGCAATGACCATCTTTACAAAACATGACATGTTAAACACTAGTGGTTTATCATTTTTATTTCATTGTGTACACTCCCGGACCCGATGTTATATGATAAACTCCTTTATTAGTCTGTGTCTCAGAACAATAGCATCAAGTTTTTCGTCATATGGCTTTATGCTGAAAGTATTGTATGATAAATGTAATGTCTATCGCTGGACATCAGAATTTTTATTACTCTGTCGGGTGTTTAGAATGTTCCGCAAGGTCCCTTTTCGCATAAATTTAGTTATAAATCTACATTCCAAATACAGCTTATAAACTACAGCAGTAAGACGAGCATAATAAATCGGAGTATTATGAACTGTTAATTTTATACTTATTGATATTTCTTTCTTTCCAATAGTCTTCCATAGAGTTTTATCGGAACATGCGAAAACATACCACCAACTCAATACGTTATTGTTGGTACGCATTAGAAACATCTCGATGGGACGTTTCTACATGCAATACAAACACACAGTCATTATTCTTAACAGAAACCAAGCGATTCTAAAGAGAACCAACATTCATTTTTACATAATATATACAAAAAACACTTGAGATGCAATTATTTTGGAGTTTCATCAGTCTAAAACAGATTTATGAAAGAAGTGGCCTTTAAGGGGTCTAAACACATGTGTTTATTAGCATTGACAAATCTTTTTTTTTTATTTCCAATAGGGTCTGATATGATATGTATACACACTATAATTAATAGACTCTACTTTTATTTAGAAGCAAAGGTCAGTAGTCTGGTTACATTTATATTGTTCGTCCGAGTGGACCCATCTTTTCTGTCATGTTGTAATGATCCGAGTTTCACTTTGAAGGAAAGAAATTTCAAATCAATTTGGTTCTCATCTTGGTTCTTTATCATAGCACAAACAATGTTGATCCTTATGAGATGTCGCAATATTTGCCAATACTCAGGCATAGAATAGTTTCTTGCACACCAGGGCCCGGAATTACAATGCCTCCTTAGCGTTAAGGAAGACTTAAGTTAAGTATCGATTTTTTATGACGAGAAAAATAACGTTTAAAACTGATTAAAATCAAAATAGTTTTAATTGTTCTGATGTTCACAATGATATCTTTGATCACAAATACCTCATCGATCCAGGCAATTATATTAGCATTTAATATGGCATGTTGTAATATCAATACTTAAGTTTTGCTTAACTTTATGGAGGCATTGTAATTCCGGGGCCAGATAAGGATATCTGAGATTTTACCCTGGGATAGAAAATCTTATCTTATCCATGCTATTTTACCCAGGACATCATCATGGTCATTGTTAAATTAAAAGTAACGTCATCATGTGAATTGTATCTTAACGTATTCAGGGACTTCTGGAAGTTTATTCTAAAATAAATAAATAAATAAATAAATAAATAAATAAATAAATACAAACAGTGGTGGGCAAGAACAAGAATCCGTCCCTCGGGATCACCGTTTGTCATCACTCGGCAAGCCTCGTGATGCCAAACGGCGATACTCGGGACGGATTTTTCTATCCTACGCTCACACTTATGATAGATTCTTATATTATGCAAGAAAATGATGTGAGGACCAATATATACCAATTTTGAACACTTTAAAAATGATCAACCGGGTGTTAACATAACGTTATTTTAATGAAACCATTTCATAATTTTACAACATATTGTAGTTATGCGGCTATATGCGTTAATTAAAACACCTGCTCCACAATAAAAGATCCATTTGTTAACACTTTGTTATAAAAACTCATTCATGCTCAGACCAGACTATCTGATCATAAAATGAGATGTCGATTCTTAAATACATGTGCGGCTAAATCCCATGCGCACCATTTTTGCGTCGGGAAACAAGGACTGTTGTCTGGGTCCTGTCTTTCGACCATTTACAAAAATTGGGATCAATCCAGATACTCTAATGTCCAATGGATATTTCCTACTTTTCTTGATTAAATTAAGTAACTGAAATGTATTCGAAATATCTATCGACCCTTTATCAGAACTGATCGTCTCATTACAAACTACATATACATAGATCAGGCGAAATCAAACAATATACACAATTTCCAATTTTTATACCCTGTTTGCGCATACGATTATGGCTGATACTCGGATTGTCTGAATATGTACGGTTATTTCGAGCCGCGCACGATCTGACCTCGTGGCTTAGTGGTTAGCATGTTGGACTCCATCTTGTCCTACCAAGGGTTGCGATTGTCAAATCTAACCCTTGGCCTCACAGCTTTGATTTTCTCCGATTGAATATGTCATGAGCCGAAAATAGTAACAATTAATATGATCAATCACAAAGCGGTGCAAAAAATCGATAAACACCTGGCCTCCAGATAAGAGCGCGTGATTCATTTACATTCAGTTTTCTTATTTAACAACTAAAATATACGTTAAAGGTGCACAAAAGAACTGTCACATTTAGATGGCCATTTGGAGCACCCATAACATAATTTTGAAATTCATTACAGAAGAAAAAAAAATAATTTTACGACCAAAATCTTTGCTTATCTGAACTTATGGAGACTTAGCAGGCGGTGCACATTAGATGCCGATAAACTGCTACATTTAATCTGATTGGCAGGAAGGGATTATCGAAAAAATCCTTCCTGGCGTTTTCATTGGTCTATTTGTCTGCGCTAATAATAAATTTTGAGGGTCGTGAGGCGAAGGGTTTGTCGAAAGGTAGATACGACGAAACCTTCGCTGGTGAAGATGGTTGGACTCTGGAACAGAGCATCGGGGTCGATTCCCTGGTGAGTGCCTTTTATAAATTGTTTTTCTTCGTTTTTAGCATTATAATGCTGAGTTTCTTCATACAAGTAATATGGAATTATCTAAATGACGACACAGATCGCTCCGTAACGTTTTATATTGAATTATCCTCAAAATATGTGGGGTGAAGGTAAATTTGGCCCTCCTGAAAGATAAAGGTGACCCCCGATTTCATTTAATTTTTCTAAAAGGTAAAATGATAGTCTATGAAATTAAAACATACAAATTAAGATTTTCAATGTCAGATTTTTTAATGTATAAGTTTCTCTATAAATCAAATTCCTATTTTTGGGGAATTTCCAAAAAATATTGTGCAGTATCTTGTCACGGCTTGGGATAACAAATCAATTTTCTCAGCCCGTACATGACCAGTCAGGTGCATAACCTCCAAAAGTTAAAACACATATCACTTAAAGCAGTTACTTATTTTTGCAACAAAATCAAAAGTAACCTGTCTGAGTGAAAGTGTCTTTTTTCATCCTGATATTCTGGAGTAACAGCAATTTTCATGGTCATGTGTGTAATTTTATCTGAAAGACCTATTATATAACTTTACGATTGTGCAATAAATTCCGTACGCATCGTCTAGAAATATGTACGCAGGTTCATTAAAAATCAGAAAATAAGCTACTTTTTAACTTGAATAAGTTTAATTTTTGAGCTTGTGTTTGACCTTGGCCTATAGAATTTCAGATATAACCCATATAAGTTACTTTCTGTAGCTTCGCTTTGAAATCATTGTTGAAATTACAAAATTTTAACATCTTCAAGTGATATATACTGAGGGAAAAAAGTTTAGCAATATACTCTGAGGATTCACAGTTTAGAAGATATAGGACTTTCAATTTCATAGTGTAAGAAATATATGTTGACAAACGTTCACGAGTACGATGACATTAACAGGTTGACAATTTACATAATGTAAAGTATGATTTTATGCCCCCTTCCAAAAACAGCTTATATGGCAATAGTGCGAATATTTTTCGAGTAAAAGTTTCATTTTTCTGTCAAATGTTTAGATCCCAAAGCAAGAAAGTGAAAAACGGTTTAAAAATGTTTGTTATTTTCACCCTTTTCGTACAGTTTTTGGTTGAAAATCGGATTTTTCCAAATTACCTCCCTTTCAATTGAATAACGTTTCAAATTAAAATGCTCAGCAGATCAAATACTCACCATGAAGTCAGATTTTGTTTCTTTTGATCACCTGCGGGTAGCCATTAGGTCATTTTCAAACAACTGACATGTTTGCGAACCTGCCAATCAAAAAGATCTAATGTTTGAAAGACCACCTATGGGAAACCCCATTATATATAATTGCTAAACTCTTTCCCTCAGTAAACAGTCAGGGGCATAACCTATATAAGTTACCATATATATCACTTGAAGAAGTTAAAATTGTGTCTATTCAACAATGATTTCAAAGTGAGGCCATCGAAAGTAACTTATTTAGGTTATATCTGAAATTATTTACGCCAAGGTCAAATTTTTTGACGTCAAAAATATAACTTATTCAAGTTAAAAAGTAGCTTATTTTCTGATCTTCAATGATCTTGCGTACAAATTCCTAGACGATGCGTACACAAATTTATTGCATAATCGTAAAGTTATGTAATAGGTCTTTCAGATAAAATTACCCACATGGCCGTGAAAATAGCAGTAACTCCGAAATATGAAGATGAAAAAAGACAGATTCACTCAAACAGGTTATTTTTGTATTTGTTGCTAAAAAAGTTAACTGCTTTAAGTGATATATTTTTTAACTTTTGGAAGTTATGCCCCTGACTGGTATATATATTAACTTACACAGGTTATGCCCCTGACTGATGACCACTGAGTAATACTATACTGCACAACCAGTACCGATTAGAAAAAAATATTATGCTCTATTCGATGAAACGACTAGAATGTTAACTAACACCAGAGATTCGTTTATCAACGCAAACGTTGCACCCCACTTTTTGGAAAATTAAACCTAGATTAGTCAAATACAGACATTAATAGCGGTGTTAATCCTTTTGCAGTAAGATGTCACAGTGGTGGAATATTATCAGGGAATGAAATAATTACTATTATAACCTCCACAACCTTATTCAATAATCAGATTGAATTTAAAAGTTTACCCAGTAACCCATAATAATGGGACAATAAACAGTTCCAACCCAATAAGGAGGTTCTTAAGTAGAAAATGGATCGTCCATAACCGACTAGAAAGGTGAAAAAGTCTAAATATCTAACAAATAAAAATGACGTATGAATTCATAGATAACAATGAGATAAGAGGAATAACGTACTATATGATATAGTGTAGTATTTCACCAATGAAGAACGAATCAATACACACTTTGAGAACTAGAACCAATCTACACAGATAGGAAGAGCGAGTGCAAACAAAAAAGTACCAGGTCAGACTAGTGGGCCCCCAGGGGTTTTGGGGACCTGGGAAGAATGGCTATTTATTTTCAGGGATCTGGGAGCACTGGTAATTATTTTCAGGGATTTGGGGAGCAAGCTCATAGTTTTGGGGATTTAGGGAGCACAAATGGTTCCGCTCAGCTGAAGAAAGGCCGCCAATGCCCCAGATAATAAATATCTTTAAACAGAATCTCCTGCTGAAACACTGGTCCAAAATCAAAATAATTTCACAGAATTGCTCCTCATGATGTCTTCTACTTAAGTACGAGAGAGGGCAAAGGTCAGGAATCAAAGTTGCACAAATGGTCCCGCTCCACCGAGCATAGAGGCTGCCAGAGCTCTAGATTAGAAATGTCTTTTAATGACATTTCGTCCTGGTCCAGATTCAAAATAATTTCACAGAATTTTTGCTCAAAATGCCCTTTACCAAAATTGCACAAATGGTTCCACTCTGCTGGACAAAAGGGTCGCCAGAGCTCCAGATAAGAAATAACTTTAAACGACATCTCCTCATTTTTCCTCATGATGCCTTTTACCAAAATTACACAAATGGTTTCGCTCGTCCAAACAAAGTGGCTGTCTGAGCTCTAGATTAGGTAGCATTCTACTAAATATTCATGAAGTATGGCCCCGCCCTTTTTGGGGAGGAAGTGGTTATCAGAATAAAACTCATTTCATTGGTCATATTCCATTTGCTTGATTAGAAAGTGATAAGAAGCCAGATAAAATAAATGAAAATAAAGAGAGTCTGAACATTTTATGCCCTAAGCAGGAGAATAATGTTTCGATTTTTAGAGTATCCCCTCTGATAAAAATCATGTGTTTGTTTGCTGCGAGACAAGGGCGGTTTCCCAACTTATTTACACATGACTAATTTTTTAGATGAGAAACATCCATGTTTTTCATTATAAACCAAATAAGATACGGCAGGTCTTTTAAATAAAACACTTTTGTCAAAATTGTATGTGTGAATAGATTTTGAGAAAGGATTACTTTACTGCTATTTTTCACTGTCAGCAACGGAGAAATAATAGTGGAAAGCCTCCTAAAGGCAAAAATCCGAGATTTTTTTGCTCCCAAAAATCGTTCTGAGAAAGGTACATACTTGTAGGTAGGAGGTAGATTGAATACAATGGATGCTTTCTGGTGGCAGTTAAATGAAAAACTAGCTAAAAAGACCCTTTTCAATCAGGGACAGCACAGTTGTGACATATGGACTGGTGCAAAAAGTCACGGGACATATGGGAAGTAGGCCATCACTTGGCCTGATGGGTCAAAATCAGTTGAAAGTGCCCACAGAGTTTCTTCCACAACATCAAACCACTTTTGAAAAATTGATATGTCTCAGGTAGATGCTGAAGGAAGACAATTAGAAGTGTCACACTTATGGCACAAAGGCATGTGTATAAAAAGAGCCCACCTTACCCTAGAATGGCACAAAAATAACCAAGAGCGGATACATTGTACCAGACAACATCAACCATACTGTTTGCTTTACACTTAGGTACTGAAATTGTTATTTTTTATGAGCCTTTTTGGCTTATCAATACTAGTATAAGTATGATCCTGCCGAAATTTTTTAGGCGTCACAGGTAATAAAATGTTTTTTTTTTTTATATTTCACTACTTCTCAGTGCTTGGCGTACAGTTTGCAAATGACCAGTAGCTGCTTACTTCTATATAATGTATTGCGTTTTTGCGAAATTTATGACTATTTGTTTTCTTTTGTTCTTGGTATAGGGCCCTAGAAACCCTTGTTCCAGAAGGATTGGAGAGCCAACATCCTTACACAGTTTGTATATTGATTCGCAAGGTCCATTGTTTATGTTGTGCGCCGCACTGTGAGCTCTGCCAGGGAAGTTTCTCGAAAAGGTAAGGTGCTTTGGAAGAGATCTCCTCATTGAAAGATCAGTAGCTTCGACTTTTTGTGTATTTGTGTTCATTTTCGTTTTTTCAAGGATTGCGGGACCGAGCCTATATTCCACACATTTACGCTCAAAGTTGAGACTTTCATCACATGATTTGATCGTGAAATCTTTCTTCAGAAATGGACTTCTCTGAAGCCAGGTGGTATTACATTTTTGCATGCACACAAATGAATAGATATGGCATAGGTCATGGTGGCCATGACAACAATTAACAATAGCATCACATGTGTATGATAAAGCTGCTTTGAATTTCAAGGTATCATTATGAAATTTATTAAAAGCTTGAGTGAATTCTGCCTGACAGCGCTCTGCAAGATCCATCGAAAACTTGTCCTGCATTTTCTGTTTTTCATATTTAAATTTTGCGGGCATGTGAATTGTCAACTCACTCATGTTTTTAATATATTTCCTATGATTATGCGAAACATGGCGCATGACAAGAAGATGCTTAGGCTCAACACTAGTTACGCCATCTGCATAAAGCTTCATTGCGGCCCTGTACGATGATGAATCTGTATCAGTTGTTAAATATTCCACTTTAAGCCCAGCACTAGCCAATTCTAAAAAGCTATGTTTTGCACATTCTTCTTCATTGTCAGTATTGCTAGCCATATCAATATTGGCAAAGCACTTTCCAGAGTGCTGGCACTTGATGTCTGAACTACGCTTTCGCTTCGAACAGAGCTTCGATTTAGTTTGAACATTTATTATTTGTTTCTTGTTGGTCTCAATTTCTGGAACCACATATATGGCTTGAGTGCTGGGCTGAAATGGAGTCTTTCCAACTCCAGAGTATAAAGCATTATTATAACAGCCGTCAGCCTGAACATTGACTGTCTTAGTATCTTTCCAACACAAACTCTTAAAAGACTGTAAATCCTGACATCGCAACATCATATCCTCAATATTTTCTTTTCTTATATTGGGCATTGGTTTACTTGCACACTTTTGCATGCCACTTGCAGACGGGGTGTGGAGTGTTGATGCTACAAAGCAATTTGAAAAAAAAACTTGAAGGGCCAATAGATGTTTGACTTAACCCCACTTGAAGTCCCTGATTGATGCATGCTGGACGCCAGCCTGGGTTACCAGATTTTTCCTCCTCAAACAAATTGAAAGTATTTGACTTGTAATTACATTCTGTGCAGAGAAGCCGCTCTCGCCAACACAATACATTTTTCTCCCTCTAAGTCTTATGTCACAAACCCTTCCAACAATTTGGTGATTGTTTTCAGTGATCTTCAAATACTTGATTCGACATCTCAGCTGTTTTTTTAGCATGTGCAGCTGTCTGTAGGTGTTGAGCTCTGACCTGAAGTTGAGAGTTATCTCACTCAGTCAAAGTGTGACACAACTACAGCAACAACAACATTAACAACAACAAACATCATCATCATCAATAACCAAAAATGAATTTTAAGGATTCAAAAAATGCGTTCCTCTTATATGGACCTTCTTCTGCACATTTTTGTATTTCTGAGATGCGTGTTGCAGTCGGGTGTATAAATTGCATAGACGGATTCTCGCTGCTAATGTTGATTTGCTCATACTGATTTCGATCCAGTCTCAAATATGGTTTTAAAGTTTCACTTGATCTATTTTTTCCAGAGTTTTCCCCTTATTTCGATGTAGAAATGTCCCTTCTTGAATTTAGTGTTGTTACTTTGAGATTCCTTTTTGAAGACCATATTGTCAGAATGTCAGCCATGTGATATAAACAAATCTATCATTGAACTTTGCGATGTGATGTTGTGATGTCATAAATCCGTCAGGCCATAGCCGCTCATTTGACGTACTTTTTTCTATTACCCCATGTATCAGGTTAAACATCACTGAAGAGCTCATGCACAGGCTCTCCTTTGCTCTACCACCCCTAACATAAATAAAACAGGTCACGTCACTGATGAGCATAAGCACAAAATAACATACAAAACTATTGTGACTATATGGAAGTTGTAAAATAAACATTGCAGCAAAATACAGGCTACAGCTTCAAAACAGTACAAGAATACAGAATTGATAAAGAAATCAACAGAAAATGACCAAAGCACACTTATGTAAATCATACAGACTGATACAAGGTTTGTTTTTGTGTCTCCAAGATAAAGGTATTGGAATCTTAGTGCCGTTGTCATGATAAAAATGAAGTTTTGTCGGTAATAATTTTGCAAGTTTTGCCAAAAGCTATTACTTGTTTTATTTTTTTCCTCTAAAAATAGGGCTTGCTTTTTTAGAAGTTACCTCAAATTTGACCACAAATTGATTTATCTATAGAACTGATTTGATGTCATGATTGCAGCAACTTTCACCCACTTATCAATGCATGTTTAAGCAGTGATGACTAATGTCAAGCTAGTGAGGAGGCTGTCCAGGCATTTGCTGATCGACGAGATTTGACAGATGTTCCATTCCTCATCAAATGATCTCAGCAATTTGTTTAAATATGATAATGTCTACAGATATGCTGTATTTGCCTGCCTGGATATTACATACAGTGCCAAGGGAAATGAATCTGATAGTAACATGGCATTATCAGAATGTATTTACTGCCTACCCGGTTCTCTTAAGATATTTGAGGATATTTGGGGATCTAAACATTAAATAAAAAAAATCTGTCTTGATAATTTACACCCAACACTTAATTTGTTTTTTCAGAACACAGACTCCAGATAAAGAAGCAAGTGACAGGAAACCTTCATTTAAAGTTGCCAGTTGGAATGCTGCATTACACATTTTCTAAAATACAATTTCACGGCCTTCAGCAAAATGAATGGGGTGGTTGCTGTTACGCTAGAAATGTACAAATTACTATGCTGCACTTGGAAATTAGTGCTAGTTTCTAGTTAGTGCGACAGAACCACATGATAAATAGACCAAATAAAATCAATAGAAGACAGAAAAAATTTCAGTATAGGTAGCATTCTACTAAATATTCATGAAGTATGGCCCCACCCTTTTTGGGGAAGAAGTGGTCAGCAGAAAAAAACTCCTGTGGATCATTTCATTGGTCATATTCCTTTTGCTTGATAAGAAGGTTATAAGAGGTCAGATAAAATAAATCAAAATAAAGAGAGTTTGAACATTTTATGCCCTAAGCAGGAGAATAATGTATCAATTTTTAGAGTACCCCCTCTGATATGAAGCATTTGTTTATTTGCTGTGGGACAAGGGGGTTTCCCAACCTATTTACGCATGACTAATTTTTGAGATGGGAAACATCCATGTTTTTTCATCATAGATCAAATAAGCTATGGCAGGTCTTTCAAATAAAACACTTTTGTCAAAATTGTATGTGTGAATAGATTTTGAGAAAGGATTACTTTACTGCTATTTTGCACTGTCGGCAATGGAGAAATATTCAGTGGAAAGCCTCCATAAGAACTGTCTTTTAATGACATTTCGTTCTGAACCACTGGTTCAAATTCAAAATATTTTCACAGAATTATTCCTCATTATGGCTTCTACCAACATTGCACAAACAGTTTTGCTTGGAATAATACATGGATGGCCAGAGCTCTAGATCAGAAATGTCTTTAAATGACATCTCCTGAACGACTGGTCAAAAGTAAAAATAGATTCACAGGAATATTCCTCATGATGCCCTCTTCTTAAATTGCACAAATGGTTTTACTCCGCGGGAAAAGGGGTTGGTAGAGCTAAAGATAAGAAATATCGTCAAATGTAATATACTGAACCACTGGCCCAAATTCAAAAAAAATCACAGAAATTGTCCTCATGTTGCCTTCTAACAAAATTGATCAGAACGTACAGTTTGGCTGAACATATGGCTACCAGAGCTAAAAATAGAAATATCTTTAAATCATATATCTCCTTTGCCACAGTCCAATATATCATCTACGTATGCGCCAGGACTCGGGTGAGCGATCTAGGGCTCTAGGGCACTCTTGTTTTTATTCTTTTTTTTATATGCTACATGCAATGTCTCACACCCACTGCAAAACGAAACGATGAAAATGCAAAAACGAATTTTTTTTAACAAAGCCAAATAATTTTAGTGCTGAAATATTTGTCACATTCTAAAAATCAATTCCCTCGCTTAGTGTTTTCGTTCATAAATAAGAAAGTTATTGGCGTTTGAAGTTTTGAAGTGAAATGCATTAAGTGAATGGAACAGTAAGCGGTAATCAAAACGCGTTACAGTAAAAATATAGGCTTATATAAGTCACTAGTGAATGATATCTGCTTATATTTTCACTGCAGTATTTAAAAACAGCCTACATTTTCACTGATACCATTTCACTAGTGATTGATATCACTTGCATTTGTTTTGATATGCTTTAATTTAACTGCTAAGTATAAAATAAAAAAGAAATCACCACACTGCCCATAATGACTTTAAGAACTGAACTGAAGAGAAGTTTATTTTGCATAGTATAAAACAAATATTCACGAGAATTCGTTAGATAACTTATAAGAGCTTGAATTCGTATAAGGTATTTTCCAAGTATGTCTACATTATATCCAACAAAGACTCAGAGCAGCCTTGGCATTACATATTTCGATCACAGTAGTTGCTGTGTATTTGATTGGTAGCTAAGTGTTTGTGGTTTATCTATGCGTACAACGAGACTCCTGGGTAGACTGACAGATGCTCAGGCTAATCCGAGTCATTTTTTGGGCGTCAGACATTTTGTTGGTATAGCATTGCACTGGCTCATATTTCAAAGACCAATCAAATGGGGCAATACAATAAGGAAAATTTAAGTAAAACTTTGTAGATATAAATGTAAAAATTAAAACGACAGGCAGAAAATATCGCGATGTAATAATTCAGCTATTTTACAATTTATTTTATTTAATTGTAGGTTTATATACTTCATGATGTAACAGTTTATTTATATTTGAGTATTCATATGTAACCACTAATACATATGATATGCTGACGCGAGTAATGCTAGACAAACAATAGATGCTGTGACTACCAGGAATATAAAAGCAAACAAGAAGCATCTGTCCATCAAAAGAGCTATCTCCTTCCACGTGTAAACTTTATTGTTAGATAAGCTGTCAATATCCTTCTCTGGACTGGCCGTGTCTAGTTTATTTTTTCCTTTTGAATCCAAGTCCTTCGTTCCATCCTTGTATTTTCCATAGGAAAGAACCTGCATGTCTTTTTCAATCTTCAACGATGTCTTCTCATTAAAAGGCGCCACTTGCTTTGATTTACAGCACGTGGTATTCCAGCACGTGATTCGCACGAGGACGCTGTTTGTGAACTTCTGCAACCATTCTGGGACTTCTTCTTCATCATCTGAGTTGAAATATACATCTAGGACAACGATGGTGAAGATGACAGATAGGGCACTCATCATCAAAATAATTGTCAGGTACGTTGCTGAAATTATTGAAAAGGTAGACTTGTGATTTCCAACAATGTGGCATTTTGACAAGTAATGACTCAGACGAGCCTTTGCAGCCTCCTTATACGCTTAGAAACTCCAAATGATGTTCAGTCAGTAGCTCGACAGTCATAGAACATTCAAGCGACTAGCAAAGGCTCTGATCAGTCTGCGTGTATGCGCAGGCTGATCTGAGGCTTTGGTGGTCGCGCATACATTAGTACCACATTGTTGCAAATTTCATGTCGCGGCTCAAATACACAGGTTTGGTGGCAATTGAGAACAAACTGTTTGATGTAAAAAATTCATTTTTAGCTACCACAATTTATGTTAAGGTGTGCCTATTTTGGCAATCAATCTCCTTGCGTTTGACAATTGGCAACAACTGGTTTATAACTGATTCCGCTTACTCAGTATAATATGCATGTACATTGCTGTAAAACGGCATAGACTATGGTCAAACGAGAGTTTTAATATTTGTTTTTGATACTTTGGAGAGCAGTGAGTTTGTAATGTTAATGTTCAGGTTGAAATAATTAACCACTGGACCACTGGTCTGTGACACCCAATGATAACTTCAATACATTATAAAGGTAGACCTCTCTGATAACAGGTATAGTTAGTGACGTCACTCTACGCTATGCGTACAAGTACTCTATCCATTTAATGGATTTTTTTATAAAAAAAAAAATGCCACTTTTTTGAAGCACTTTGTCTTCGGATTTTGTAAGGGGTGCGACGTTATAAGCCGTACTTTGTCCGTAAATTCCAAAGATCTTACTCACGATTAGCTGCATAATGATTGAGTCATATCTTAACTTTATTGTCATGAAAATTGGCGAAAATATCTGCAAAAGTTTCTGAGCAATTTGATTTCAAACTTAAATTTGTGTTTCTTTATCAGATTCGTATATATCTCACTACCTTAATTTTATAATGTCATAACGTCAGTTTTGTTTGTAGATATTTTTGAGAAAGATATGGTTTAATATTTTACTTCTTATAGTTTAATATCTGATGCAATATTATGAACTAAAATAGTTCAAGTTTAGTGCTACAATGCTGAAACCCCTTGATCATGTGGACCTTAAGCTGATATAACTGATATATAACACTGATATAACTTTCTAATCAATCTAAAATATTTGAGTTACAAGGTAAGGATAGTCAGGTGGCGAGCTGCCTACCTTCAATCAAACTCACACTTCTCTAGTTTACTTACATAAAATTGAGGCTGATGTTGACGTCTGTGGTATATGGTCTGAAATAAGTGTCAGGTAGACAGCGTAAGCAAGCAGCACAGTCAGTGACATCCCAATTCTCTCCCCTGATACAGGTGGAAGTTTAAACACAAATATTGTTAGTGATGCCATGAGAATCACTGGAAATAACGTGTTAAGAATATGGAAGAGTGGTCGTCTGCGAAGTTGAAGGGTAAAGAATAAGCGGGAAAATGACTGACTTTCACGTGAGCCTGTGGTTGACGAATTGGATACGGAGATAACATCCCATTCTCCATTTTCCTGGAAAAAATCATCATACAATCATTCTTAAAACACACGTTAAATTTGCAACAGATGTCATCATCAAATTGTATAGCTTCCTTTAGAACCAAATAGGACTTGATAATTATTTTACTTTCGATTTGTCTGCTACCAAAAAGTGAGTATTACCAGAAAACTGTACAAGCACACACTACATGTACATGTATATAAAGACAATTGAGGAAGTCATCGAAATATATCAAAATTCAAGGTGATTCAATATTTGTTCAATATTTTTGGTGCATTCATAAGGCCTAGTTGAGGGTATGAGGATGTGTTTTTCATCTTAAAATACACAATATAGGACAGTGTAACTCATGCTTGACGATAAAGTTTAAATCAGTCAAGTGAATATTATACAATTATTGACTCCATTGAGGTAGACATAAGGATTTATCTACCCGAAAAAGTGATAATTCACCGAGGCCGCTAGGCCGAGGTGAATATCACTTTTAAGGGTAGATAAACCGTCATGTCTACCGAAATTGAAGTCAATAACTGTTTTGTTATATGACTTTTCAACTTAGAATGAAAATTTTCTACTTTCTTTTTTGTTGTTGAAGTCAACTTTCAACCTAAGGACTTCTTAACAAGTTTTATCAACTGTTATTAAAATATTTGAATGTAGTATTTTGCAATTTGAAATGTATATTAATTCTCTGAATGTGGAATGTAAAATTTAATCATAAAACTTTTTTTTACATTTTGTTTATTCAAACAAAGATAAATGAACAAACAAAACATAACAAAACAGTTGTTAAAATTCATGAAAGTCCTTAGTTTACCTGTTGGGATGTGAAACAGCAAATCATGTCAATTTCATGCAGCACATGCTAGTTTTATACTCATCATGCTATTTTTAGCTCTCTAGAGGGTGATATTGCAGAAGTGTCAAAAATATTAACTTCTGGAAACTAGTTTGAGCTGGATTTCATCCTATATCACCTTCTGAGCCAGTTTAGACCAGTTTTCAGGTAGACATAGAGATTTATGAAGACAAATTGGGCCAATCAGGAGACAGGATTCTCTCCAGTCATATAACAAACGTAAAGATGCATCAAACCAAATAGCCTGTATATGCTTTTTTCTGCAATCTGATCCTTCGTAAGCAAGTTATTGGAGAAAATTGGATTTTTGATCTATTTCCTATGTAAAAAAGGTAAGTGAGCATGATCAGGAAATACCAGAATCACACATTGCAGAACAACCCACGGCATCGCGAGGAAGAGCCACAGAACATTAACAGTAACAAGACATCAGGAAGACAACTAAAGCAAATTAATCAGCCAAGATGATTGCAAAACTAGAAAGGACACAAAGTAATGCATACGAAAACAAAGATCAAGAACAGACCCACACAAACAATGGAGGGGGTACATAAAACAATAAATCAACAACAACAGAACCACCAGCAGCAGCCTCTGGGAGGGCTTAAATGCATTTTACCCAGGCGCCAAATCTTTGCAGTAGATCCCGTTGTTATTAAAACACAAACATTGTTTAGCTCGCATGGAGGCTTCCTAACTAATGCAATGTATTACAACAGAGAAACGATCTAATCAAATTAATACGCTATGATGAAACAAAGGAAAAGGCCCATGACCCACAAATATTTAGAGCTAAAGAAAACCTCAAGTTGAGCTACAGTGGGCCCAACCAAATACAAGGATCATGCACCAACCAACCGATTAAAGCTCTACGCCAGGGCCGTCATTGAGTCTGAGGTCTGACCCACCGTTGTGCAATTAACATATTGGCATTAAAGGACAATGACTCATGTTTGAAAAACTAAAAACAAACTGGCAGAAGCAACTACTAATCTTCAGTTTGTTCCCCTCAAAAGCCAATACTTTGATAAAAGATAAAAAAAAAAGAATGCATTTTTTTAAGGAGCATCCACAAGGTTAACTACATGGATAAATCATCTACATTTCAGTTAAAGTTTGTTTATTACGAGGGTCAGTCAAAAATAACTGATAGTTGGTTCATATCGCTTACATAGGCTAACGTACACTAGTGAAATTCGACACATGCATACAATCAACTGTCCTGTGTCAGAATATGGTTGATACAATTGGAGAGATAAAAGGTCCGTTATTATACCGTTTTAGATTTGAAATAAATTTAAATTCATGGCTGCTTAGTCAGAAGTGTCGTCAGCGCGAACGCACATCACGGAGAGACGGTCTTCGGTTGCCTAGCAACAGCACATTGAAGATGATAAGACGGCAACTTCTATATGTAATGAAGCCCGAAGGTTCATTCTACATGTGAATTAAGTTTCAGCCAAAACAGCGGATCCAGTAAAAAGATATTAACCAACTCTCAGTTATTTTTGACTGACCCTCGTAATCGTGTTTCATAGTCGTTAAAAGGGGAGGCTACCTTCAAACAAAACATTCTACACTTTACAAATGATAACTAGCTATGATTCTTTAATTAGAGGTTACTTGACTGGCTATATACTTGAGCTTTGACATTGATAAACGTTTTAAATTGGCAGCCGACACCTTTATAACGTTTTAAAGAGCTACGTGCATTATTTGAAAATGCCCCACATCCCAAATACTAAATATCAATACCCAACGTCATCGACCTTTTTGTTCTGGAATAGAAGATTTTAAAGGCTTATTATCATATATGAGCATGGCAGCCATCTTGTCCATGCGACTGGTATTGTTTGTATAGAATTTCATTCATCTAGGGAGTCTTTATTTGAAATATGAGTTGGTCTGGCCTAATGGTTTCTAAGAAAAATATATTTGAAATTATGGGATTCCAATTTAAGCCACCTAGTTGGCCTTTGGGACCTATTGATAGATATTGTCGCTTTAGGTTAAACATATCTAGTGGGTAAAATGAATTTGTCTCCAAAAAACATCTTTTCAAAATTGTTCCCATTTAAATGCTAAGGAAGCAATATTGACTTTGACTTTAAGTAGGTCAAGGTCAACCTAAGATCATCATTCGAACAAAATAGGTAGATCCTACATCCGTAATGCTATATACAAAGTCGCAAGGTCATCTGCTTTCTGGTTCAAATGTTATACTATATATATGCGTGGTGGTCACCTTGATCATATGACTGGGACCATTTAAACACACTTTCATTCCCACATGGCTCAGTGGTTTCAGGGGAGAAGATATTTGAAAATGTTGACAGACGAACGGACTGATGGACGACGAACGCCAGAGTCATTGGTATACTATACGCTAACACATGAGCCCTTAGCCCAGGTTAGCTAAAACAGATATTCTAATGTATTACTGACATTTTCGAGCACATTTCGGCCGGATTGAGGTCAAATACAAAACTACTGATCACATTTTTCTGGAATTAAGAGTTGCCAGATCCCTTGACTTGGAAAGTGTTTCAAGATGGCCCCTGCTCAAAGTGCTGTCTCAGACTTGGTAAACATGATATCATTCCTTTATCAAAGGAAAGCTTATCAAGCCATTGCCAGTCAATCTTGTGTCAGTCGTATTTACCGTAAAATGTGAGAAAACAACCGCTTCACTTTCAGCAAATTGTAGATCAACTTCATTGCTTGTGTAACTCCATGTGCTCATGATAATGCTAAAAAACAAAAACAAAAGCAATCAAGAGTTGGTCTTACTATTAAAACTGTCCATCCAACCTACATTTCATTTTTTTCTACAATAAATTACAATGTTCAAAATCTCCTTACCAACAGTATTGACTATATGGTATATTTGTCTTTCTTTTGTTTGTTCTCCATTCACTATCAATTCATAAAAGAAATAAGTTAACAACTTTCCAAACAATCTCTGCTAAACTTGTTATTGGTCCTTTTTTGCTGCAATCTAAGTAAATGAAAAGAATATATAACTTTTACTTTATTTCTAGATATTGCATACCTTTAAATACTGAAAGCTGGAGAAAAACCGGATTCAGCGAAAGCATTTAAAACAGATATAGATCTGAGAGACATCGATAAATATTAAGAAAGTAATTATGTTAAAACATCATAATGACAATACCATGTAGTTTATTAATTTTAGCGTCTCATTCTCATGGTGCCATAGGTTGGTCTGTTATCTGTAATTTTGGCTTAATGTGGTATTCTTATTTTTATTATATTAATTATTTTTTGTATCATGATCTGTATTCCGAACCAAAACCCCTGAGTTCTTAAACAAACGAGAGCTGTTTCATGTTTATTGAACAAACAATAATTTCACTTTTTACTGTTAGGTATAAACAAAACAAAACGATTATGCTTTTTCATAAGTAATATACAGGTGTCTGATATAGCAAAATAGACAAAATGAAAATTTTAAGCATAACCATGACGCAGAGACCCGGAATACACTCCACCCACCTTTAAATGATTTTAAGAACTAAAACGGGTGTATCTTTCATGAAAACGCGCACTAAAGTGTGCACTTTCTTTTACGTTGAGAGATACATTCAGTCTATTATCTCTATGAAAACCAGTTTCTATTATGTGGCTGTTTTTGCTTGACAACTGGGTTTTATATGTTCTACCCTACATGTGCCGAAATGGGTACTATTCCACGTATAAAATCTGTCCTGGAATAAATGTGAAAAACGAATTCCCAAAAATCACAGCCGACTCAAGTTCTCAGACATGTTAAGTATACATCTCCCATAAAACCAATCACCAAATATTGTATTCAAGTATTTTTCAAACACTTTAGTGTTGCCATGGAAACTGTAAACCCTTAATTTTGATGTTCAAGTTGCTTCCAGAAAGGAAATATCTATCTAAAATGCTAGGGTTTCTCTCAGAACAACAATTAGTCCCTTATGTACAAGTTATAAGAGGTTCCGAGACAAACACTTTATCGCTTCAAGAGCAATCATTCGAGATCAGAACGATGTTACACATATCATTTCAGACAGCATTTTTAAACTCTTAAAATTTAACTACTCATCTTTAGAGACGGTTTCAAACCAGAAAATAAAGTTCCGAGCTATATGTTTCGTAACTGCGTATTCCTGGAGATCAGACTAACATACACGTATGTATAATAATCAGTAAAATATATATTGAAAAATAAAAATGTTATGACAATTTCAAATTTGTTCAAATAAACTCGAAACACCTCTTAGGTGAAATCTAAAAAAAAAACAGTTTTACACTATATTAAAAATGCTTCAGCGCTGGTATTAAAGTTATGAACTGGTTTGGGTTCTATATTAATGCATAGTGAATCCCAATGCTTTCATAATAAGCTGACAACAGTTCTGAAAAATTGTATTGCTACAAATCGGTATTAGTCGGGGAACCAAAGTCGCGTATCGTGCAAAAACACACATTTTTTGCACCCGAGAGGTATACGGCTGGAATTTTGTATACTGATAGTCGATGTAGTGCTTGATATGAAACCACTGTATAGCAATGCGACCAGAATTGCATTTCGCGAAAAAATGCATTTTTGTATGTCACATAGGTCATGTTAAGCAATCTTTCATAGCATAAAAATGGTGATGTTTCCCTAATCAATAAGTTAAAGAGCGTGCTTTTGGTCTCCTAAAGAACCGTCTCATTTAATAGGTCCATTTGAGTACCCACAACATGTGTTTTGTTTGAGAAATAACAAAACTAATTTTCGATTACGCACTCTTATCTGGAGGATGGGTATGAGAAGCCGTTTGACTGTTCGATAATACAATAATACACTATCAAATGCATTTAAAAGTATGGGCAGTCATTTGTGCACCATAATAATCTTCTTAGGGACATTTTTGTCTTTACAAATACTAAGCGGTTACATTTCTGCATCTCAGACGGGGACAGACAGGTTTTTCATCGTGATATGATAATAGTTATTCGAGTTTTTTCATATTAGTTTTACCACAGTTAAATGAAATTAGTGTTTTAAGTAGATAAAAATCCCCTTGGTCCATACAACGACCCTCTGTTTCAAAGCTGCTGTAAATATGGAAGATAAACATCCTTTAAAACCTTGATAAATTTCATCTCTGTGTAAAACTGCTCTTAAGTTGTCCTGGTATTTAACTACGCACCTGCTGGCATGAACTAAATTACTAAATATCAAATTATCGTGGTTTCATATTTTTACTTTTCAGCTACCTTTTCTAGTTTGCCATAGAAAATAAAAAAAATTGTCTTAATTTTTGTCCCAAACGTCTGTTTAGCTGTATGGAATGTTTAAACACATTCAATTTAAAATTTATGTATTTATGTAAAAAGTATGCAATTCAAACCACTTCAGCGGGAATACAAAAGTGAATAAGTAAGCACACACTTTTTTCGAAATATGCTTCCAAGCAATATATAAATAATTATCAAATACATTTTTGGGCAATAAATGCAGTTTTAATAAGATTTGAAGAAAAGAAAACTATAAATTTAATATCAAAATGGGGGTGCCCTAATCTACATGCTTTTAAAATCAATAAGCGGTATTCTTAGATGACCACCGCTGCTTCTGAAGTCTACGCCGATGTTGTATTATTATATAAACTCAATATTTTTCAATCCTGAACTTTTTTGATATAAAAATATAACATTTTGAAAAATAATATTTTGACATGTTCTTGCTGGGCTTCCGTAGATAGTTGGCTTCTCTGGCGTTATGCAAGTCGATCGAGTCTGCTATACAGTGGTTTCATATACACCATAGAATTACCTTTGCAACCATACAAAATCCAGCTGTATACCTTTCGGGTGCAAGGGTTAGCATTTTTTCTACCTTGGTTCCCCGACTATATGGCATTTCTACTTTGTGATTACACTGACATAAAATATAAAATAAGAACTCTCTTAAAGTTGCACAGATCTCATATATATATTTCTGTTGCTCGTATGTATTTCAATGACCGAATTTGTAATGCTTTTAATTTAAGTCAGAAAAAATGAAGTAATACCAGAATGCGTCTGTGACAGTGTCACATAATATGTGATTTGGTTGGTGAGTTTTCTTTTTCTTCTAAATATACTGAGCGAAACTTCCAAACCGCCACTCAACATTTTCTCATATATCTTAACATATATGATACATACATTGCTAAAAAATACACTCAATATGGAAAAATTAATTAACCAGATTCTGTCAAAATTTCATTTTCATAAATTGAAAATAACATGCTCAATTAATAGACTGTATAAAGGCACCATCGCATTTCATTTTCACACAAACGCTAGAATTTAAACTCCTCGCTTAAAACCGAGTATTCAAGGGACCTAAAGTGAAAAACACCATTTTTATGGTGTTATAAATGGACATTTATGAACATTTTTGGGTTTCGCTTTTATTAAGATGCATTTTTCTGGTAATCCACAATGTTCCTATGGAAGCCCATATGGCATAAAAAACACAAGAATGCTTTATGGAGATGACATGTTTTTGTCCATAATATTACTGAAGCTTTCTGGTGCTGTAAATGGACATTATTGAACACTATCGTGTTTAGTTTGTAATAAAGTAGCAATTTTCATGCAATTCAGTGCTCCTATGGAGGCCCATATGGCCTAAAAGAACACAGAAATGTGTTTATGGTGATAAAATGTTTTTTGTCTTCAAAATTATAGAAACATTCGTCACCCATTAACCGTTTACTGCACATCAATCTCGACACTTCCGACATTCCAATGCAGCATTTGTGCATCACCGCACCATAGTATGGTGGACTATACAGGACATTTTATGACATACGTAAAACTCAGTTTTTGTCGATTTTTCTCGTCATACGAGTGCAAAAATGAAAAATGGCCGACATGTTGTGGTGTAAACTTTCGGCTTTATCAAAACATGTCAAACTTTATGATAATTTATGAATCAGTCTCAGCGCGGCCCCGTTTTCGATTGAACCCACAGCCCGACCCCTCTACTTTATACTCATACAACCCAAACGTTGACATTTTTGTGATAAAATAAAGTTGTCCAATAGTTGTCGATGAAACTACGAGTATACACATGGCAAAAAACATTTAGCATTTGTGTGCCACGTGCAAAACAGGTATAAATACTCTTTCGTTACGCATAAATGAACATCCATATTGAATCAAACTGTGATATGTTCAATCGACGCATACATGTGTCCAAATATACTGTGGCAAATATCATTTCAAACAATTTAATAATAAATGAGCTATATTAAAAAATGTGTTTTGTTAACTGGCGGTTTAGAAGTTTCGTTCAGTATATTACTTAAGAAATAGATCAGCTCCAGCAGTGAATTGTTGAGTAATAATTCACTGTTTGGAGGTCAGTTGTAAAGAAGATCAAATCACAAGCGCGCAGCGCGAGTGATTTATCTTCGTACAACTGACCGACAAACAGTGAATTATTACTCAACAATTCACGCACTGGAGCTGATCTATTTCGATTCTAACACACAATAAACGACGAAAACACATTCGAAGTCTTCAGTTTCTTCCAACTTTCCGCCATTGCACTAAAGAACTCCCGCCAATACTTAGACTACGTCGCATACGTTTACATGTAACTGTAACGTCTTTCAAGCGTAAAAACGACGTTACACCGTCGAGCGCCATGAATTACGTCATTTTCTAGTGACGTCAGCTATCACACACTTTAGCAGTGAATTATTGTCCGATATATCACAGTTTGTTACCGTTGGCTCTATAGGCGAGCTGTGTTAGAATTTTTAATATGGCCTAAATTTTACCTGCATGATTGTGTGTCGAGAGGGTAATATGTGACGTCAGCTTCACAGTTTGTCTGATATATGCCACCTGGCGTCCAACTAATGCCACCATTTGAGTTGATTCTCATCAGAGTTTTCTCATCACTAATCACTTCTATGTCCTGTACACTGAATAGAATGGGTTTAAGATTTATTAATATATGGCATGCGCGGATCCAGAGGTGGGGACAGGGGGTCTGGACCCCCTCCCGAAAAATCACAAAAATATAGGGTTTCTTAGCAATACTGGTCTGGATCCCCTGAAAATCACAAAGCTATCAAGCCAGCATTCAATGTTGGGCCATCATCGGCACGCCAGCGAAACGCCATTTAGATGGCGTTTCGCTGGCTGGCCGATATTAGATGGCGTTTCGCTGGCTGGCCGATGATGGCCCGCTTACAGTGGTATTTGGATCATCCCTCCCCCTCTTCAATAAAAAAAAACACCGTCAAAGTTGGACCACCTCTGACAATACTTTCTGGATCCGAGCATGTATGGTTAAGTTTATCGTAAAGCCATTACAGGTTTTGAATATTTTATCCATACCTGAATTAGTATTGTACCCATGATGACAACTAGAAAATATTATGTGCTTTTTCTGTGGTATTATTTTATTAAATACCGGTCAGCACATGAGATTATGTGCTTTTTCTGTGGTGTTATTTTATTAGATACCGGTCAGCACATGAGATTTTGGTACTTATCGCGGTTCAAACCCGCGGCCCTTCGGTCTCGTGAATCAGATATTTAAGTGTAAGGCTTGCATGCTTGGTGGTCAACCAAATCAGGGTTGGCAACTTTGCTTTCCTCTTGAATTGCACGCCGGTGGGTCGGACTTCAGACTCTATGAGGTTTCCGACTTAAAGGCTTATTTATTGATGAGATGGTAGGGGCCTGATGCTTTGGCAGTTTGTTGGGCCCATCGGGGTTAACCTGTTAGATTTCTTTTGCTCCGATATTCAGTTTTATTTACTGTTGATTCCTTATCTTTGCTTTATCTCCTTGTTATATCTTAGGAGTTGATGCATTGATAAGGTAGGGGTCTTTCATGCAAACCAAATATCTATGTGTCTTGATCCACATCTGAATTAAGGGTGAGGTTGGCGCCGTGAAACCGGTTTAAGCCCTCCAGTAAACTATTTTATTGACCGTTCCAAGGCGGTACTTCTTTTGTGAATCTTTTATGTTTTTTCTGTCTTGTGTTTTCTATGCCTTTGTGCGCGTCTGTTTATATGTGCTTTTTGGTCACCTGCTGGGAAAGGGCTGACTTCTTGGCTCTCCTTTGTGGTGTCAAACTGTTAGTTCGTCACTTTCCCATTGTTATCCTGGGTCAGGTGTGGTACTTGATTGTATCGATTCCTGATCTTTGCACCCTTACTTACTTAGGAAGCCACGTTGACTTACTCAAACTTGTAGTAGTATCTGTCTCTAAATTTCTATGTCCTAAATCTATAGTTATATTTATTTTGAACATTCGTCATCAATATTGACTCCAAAATACCACAGGCATTATATTAATACCAGAAGCAATAATAAAATTTCAATATTCTTTCTCAAAATTTTACAAAAATACCCACATTCAATTTCAAACATAGATACGCTGTAGTATTTGTCAAGACATCACATTAACACAAAAACATGCCATATTTATCCTGCTGATCTGAGCCAAATTTCTTGAAAATCCAAAATCGGTAACATTGTCATTTCTTACCTCTTATGGGTGTAGGTCAGTTTTAGCAAAATTACTTATTTAGTTGAAATAAACCAATACTTTTACAATTGGACTTGATTTAAGTATACTTACACTTTTCTTAAAGAAAAAATATGTTTTGACAATTTCAAATAATTCGATGGTCAGAAACACCTAAGGCCATGGCCCCATATCATGACATTATGGGGCCAAGACATTCAATATCATTTCTTCATGTCCTGTATGCTATTGTTGCAAAAACATAATAATGTTATATATTAAGTGCAATATTGGTCAGATGTAGTTTTAATGTCAGAAACTCGATATGGTAAGTAGGACGTTACCATATTGTATCATTTAAGGTAATACTATTGTGTAATCACTTCATTAAAGAAGAATCATGAAACTTACTTTCAGATTTTAGGTTTTTCTTATTTGCCAATCTATTATAGGGAAAACACTGAACATATCAATTTCTACCAATAAACATACTAGCATGGTGATTCAAACTAAGCCAGTAATCAAGTATGGTTTACACTGAAACATAATAATTGCTTTTTTACATTTGGATAAAATAGGACCATGTGTTTACAACAAGTTAAAAATTTATGTTACCGGTCCTTGATTTTCATTAAATTAGGTCAACATATTCTTTACATATATGGACAGTTTTTATGTTGAAATGGTATCTTGCCAAAGATAGCAACATGTTAAAATTTGAATTTCAAATTTGACTGAATGCAAAATATACAGTTGATAATTGTGATAACTGCATAACAATGAATATCTGCCCACTATCTTAATACAAACAAAGCCATATATAATACCGACGAACTTATCAATTATATCGTTATTTCATAAAACATTTCTGCGTCCGTTACAGATAATGCAAATTACTGTAGAAATGGTTATAACTGGGTACCCTAAGGTGTGGAAGTGATATTATACATGACGTCATAAATTAATAATGGAATTGCATAAAATCTCAAATGCACAATACATATAAAAGCCATACCCTAGGCAATTAATCAACGTAATATTATCAAATTCCAAGCGTGGGCAGACTCCCATGTTAATTTCCCATACCTTGTAATAGCCCCTTTACATGGATTGCTGTTTCATTATACAGGTAATTCAAGACTTTGCTGTTGTATAATATAATATTGCACTTATGGATTGATGCAATAGACTTGGAATGGTTCATTGTATAAATCGAGGGTTCACAGGTTACAATTTCCAAATAAAATTCTAGTTTTTTCTGAGCAAACAGTGTAGATCCTGATGAAATAGCGCATTATGCAGCATTTAATCTTGGTCTTTACTGTCTGCAATTGAAAGTGCAAATAAATTATGCATTCATTCCTCTTTAATTGAATTAAACCATTTAGTCATTTAATCATTTAGTAAAAAAAAAAAGAAATTCAAGACTGTCTATGACATAGTCCTTGGTCAAGATTTTGATGCTGTTGCTTTTTTGCTCAGAGAAATAATATAGTAAAATAATTTTTGACTATTGATGCATTGGACATGATGTGATGTCGATCTGAGAATAGGGGTCAATATTGGTATTCTCATGTCGACATCACATCATATGTCCAATGCCCACTAGTCAATAATTGTATAATGGCAAAAGTTTACGTTTAATGCACATAGGATACAGACTCACGAACACGCCATCTATCTTCTCTACCAAGTTCATAAATAGGATATCGCTGAACATTTTGGCGATTAAAGAAACAAGTCGATGTGACCAGGAATAACAGACCGACCTATGGCACCGCAAGGAAGAGAAACAGAACACAAACAGCTACATGACAGCAAGAGCACAATAAAAGTTAAGCAACCAGCTCTCAGCAAGATGATTGCAAAATTAGAAAGGACACTGCGGACTACCTTACAAACACAAAATCCACCCACACAATGGGAGCAAATCAACGAAAAGAACCACTTCCTTCGAACGGACGGCAGTCTGAACAACTATAGATATAATTTCTTTGCCAACTTTTGCTTTATATAACCAGGGTGGGTAGTCACGTGGTTTCTGTTAGGATACACTGTACGGAAAAGTGGCGGACTTCTTTCCACACGGATGTTTTAAGCAAAAGTAAGTAGATATTTCTGCGTGTTTTTTCATCTTTACAAAGAAAGTTATATACCATTTTCCAGCCCTCATTTTTCCCGATCTAACGATGCCAGGATATCCTCATAAAGCTTCTTACTTTGAGTACAGACTCTGTCACAAAATTTTTAGCGGCGAAGATCGGGTTTGAATTTGGAAATAAGCTGTACGGACAACATTTGTGACAGAGTTAGTACTCAAAGTAAGAAGCTTAAAGATGCTATCCTGGTAGCGTTTGATAGGGGAAAATGTAGGCTGGAAAATGGTGTAGAACTTTCTGGGTATAGATGAGAAATCATAGAGAAATCTACCTACATTCGATCAGAATGTCCGTACAGTGTATTCGAACATCCGTACAATGTATCCAAGCAAAAACCACGTGACTACCCACCCTGTATAACGCAAAAAAGTAACTCGCATGGTGGCTTGCTAATTTATACAATGCATCATCACAGGGAAACAACATAAGAAGGAAACAATCAAATTAATTTAACTTACTGTAATAAAAGTAAGTAAGGTTGCAAAGATCAGGAATCGATACAATCAAGTACCACACCTGACCCAGGATACCAATGGGAAAGTGACAAACTCACAGAAGACACCACAAACGAGAGCCAAGAGGTCAGCCCTTTCCCAGCAGGTGACCACGAAGCACATATAAACAGACGCGCACAAAACATTGCAAACACAAGACAGAACAAAAACATAAAAGATCCACAAAAGAAGTACCGCCTTGGAACGGTCAGTAAAATATTTTACTGGAGGGCTTAAACCGGTTTAACGACGCCAACCTCACCCTTAATTCAGATGTGGATCAAGACACATAGATATTTGGTTTGCATGAAAGACCCCTAACTTATCAATGCATCATCTCCTAAAACATATAAATCAAGATATAACAAGGAGATAAAGCAAGGATAAGGACTCAACAGTAAATTAAACTGAATACCGGAGCAAAAGAAATCCAACAGGTAAACAAAATTAATGGGTTTTAACTCACAGGCAGTCTGGGCTAAGGAAACCCCCTAGTTGAGTCACGGTGGGCCCAGTTAAAACCAGTCATCAGGCATCAACCCACCACTGGAAGTTTTAGCACATCAATTTTTAGTCATTTAGTCATTCAATCTGAGGTCAAACCTACCAGCGTGCCATCAAAAGAGGAAGCGCTTGGCAACAGTCTACCTGGTTAATGTCTACTTGACAAGCAATAAGTACATATTCATTAGGTACAGTATATGAATTGAACAATCATATTAACACTTCGTATATAAATGAATTCTGCCATCTGGTTTATAACAATGAACTTGGAATCATGATTAATTGTAAAAATCAAGTGATCACGGGTTTGAATTTTCAAAGAATTTCTAGCGATAAGGCGAGCAATCTCCCTAAACGAGACGTTCATTTTATTTTGTTGAAATAACGACTGGAGAAACTAGGCACATTCAACAAATTATAATGGAAGAGCCGTTGATGCACCATTGCCCCCGAATTTGTATATTTAAAACGGGGTTTTCTTCCTGCATGCAATAACTCTACTTCTTATTGAATGAGAATTTATTTCGATCATCAACTGTGCTTGTTATTCAGTAACATATATGGGAACTAGACCGTTAAACAAGGAACCACGCTATGTACAGTAAAACTATTTATACAGTTGATGTACAATAAAAACGACCATCTTGCAAAGTGGTCTATTTTTGTTAGATATTTGATGTCTTCTTTCGCTTATACAATCCCTTCCCCCCCCCCTAGACCCAAGACGCCCTTTACATATGTTATATATTTGTATAGCGACATTTAATTGTCCAAAGGGCATCTTGGGTCTAGGGGGGAAAGCATCTAAAAACAAACTGAAAGACGCCAGTTTCATATTTTCAATGACAAACATCACAATTTTAAGTATATTTCGTACGCATGCGCAGAAGGAATGCCGCATTTTTTGGAAATGAAGGGCACTAATATCCTAAATATTTTAGAATTTTTACTTTTTGAAAACCTGCAAAGGATTTTCTAAAACTCTCGTCTAAACGGCACCCAGTCTAAAGACATAAAATGAGGGGTGGGAGTAGAAGGGAAGGCGCAAGTTTTTACGGCTTTGTAAATGATGAATCGCTTTGAAACCTATTTTGATGCTTTCTATGCATATTTTACTACCGAAACAGTCCAATTTTAAAAAACAAAAGGGTAATTTGAAAATTTAGGTTTTGTAATCATGTCAACTAGGGAAAATACACGCCTTATCGCTAGAGCTCCTTTAGATGTACGTTTAAGTTAGTCCATAGGGATTGTTTATATCGCAGCAAGCAGTGTAGAGGCTGATACTATGTCGCAGTTGGCTACTATACCTGTATGTGGGTTTCAAATATAAAAACAAAAATGACTATCTTTGGAAACAGTTATTACACCAACTTACGAATTTTCAACAATGACAGCTGGTGCCCACATGTATTTCTCATTACTAAACAGAAAGCGGATGTTCGTGTAGTTGGATTCACTTGCCCACTCTAAACGGCTGTCAGCCCATTCCTGAAAGTACTTAGCATATGTATATGAGTCGCTGGTTATCCTAGTGAAGTTTTACTTTGGAATTAAAAAATGACTTTTCAAATATTAGGTTACCGATCGGATTTAGTAAATGTTTAAAATATAAGACCATTAAGTAAGAATGACATATTTGTTTTATAAGACCTAATTTATTTCCCCTGCATCAAACTAAGTGTACATTCCGAACGCAAACATTGTTTAAAATATTATGTTTAGTATGCAAAGCAAAGTAGAATATTCAATTAAGTTGTGTCTAAACATTTTATCATAATACGTTGCGTCTGGGAGTTGAATAACGCCATGTTTTAAAATCGATAAACCACATATTTTGGTAACAGATAACAACGTTGAGTCGTAATGGCAAAACTTTTTTAATCCAGAAATAAGATTTCGAGTAATCTTAATGTCAAATGATAACTATAGTCTAACATTAGTGCTCTTGTATTATTGAATTTACATGTATTAAACTCAAGCCTCGCATTGTATTGCTTTTCCTTAACTCGTTTAAAACATGAACACTCATGTAAGATCCTCTATGTATAAAAATGCCAAGCAACATTATAAATACAATAAACATTTTAAGATATTTATACTGTATGGGGACGTATGCTTATCCATAACACACTTTTGTTTTGATAAGCCATAACACTTTGATGTACGTCAGCTTTAACATAACAATAGTTTACCATGACAGACTACTTAAAGTTCCACCACAATTTGGCATCACGTGAAGTGTGATGAAACACCATAACGTTTTTCCTTCTAGTGTGATGGCAGACTTTAAAATAGGCACAAAATCCTCAGTATTTTCTCTTGATTAACTCATATAAAAAGTTGAGTAACTCCCCAACTTCAGTATCCACTTTTTAAAACAAGCATTGCCGATTTGCTTGGCGATGGCAGTTTAATAAAATAAAGTATTTTTGTGTTTTTCTTTAAACAATTGGAGACGTATATACCTCTATTTCACCCTGGTTAAGTCATATGTCTTGAAATAATGACGAATTTGCTGACTATAAACTGATAGGGTCTGGTACAAAGATCCATATTAAACATAAATTATACATACCAAATTCCCTAGAAAGATAAGGTCACCAATACCAGTGTGTTTTGTGCAATTTGTAAGTGTTATGGCCGACCATACGCGTTATGGATAACCATAAGTGACCAGACTGTTAAAGTAATACTTGAACTTCCATTCCTGTTCATATAGCTTGTCGATATAAATTAGTGGCAGTCATATTGGTGACAATTACCATTGAAAAGTATCCAGATATTGATAGAGTCTGTGATTTTATATCCTGTAAAGAAAAACAAAATACATCTTTCATTAGCTTATAGTGGTCTTATCGCGGACATACAAGGGCACTACAACACTTTAAAATGAATTTTATCATTATCATTTACTCGGAAAGACGTACATATACACACTTTGTTAAATGCTTTAATGTTATTTTAAATTATTGATATAAAACTGATGTGTTTAATACAAACAAGACTAGTTCTTTCTTCTAAACCGAACTTTACCTTTAAACATTTAAGGAAGGTACCATTGACTTTCAAATGAGGTTTGAGCAAGTGAATGCTGATATAGTAGCTATAATCGGTGCGGCTGTTTATATATTGCAGCAATATCTGGTTTGAGCCAGTCATAAGCTTGGTTTAATGTGTCTTGTACAAGGACACACTGCAGTGACGTCGGAGAGACTCGAACCCGCGGCCTCTCGGTCTTAAGTCAAGCACTCTACCACTGAGCCACTTTGCTCTCCCAATTTGGTTGATGTATTCATTGTCAGGATTGGGACAAACTCCCCACGTTACATGGAATACTAACACTGCACAAAAAGACAATGTTTATCACGTATAATTTACAGTTCATGTGTCTTTCAATAGAGGTTTAGTTATATATTATTATTATTATTATTATTATTATTATTATTATTATTATTATTAATTATTATTATTATTATTATTATTATTATTATTATTATTATTATTATTATTATTATTATTAAATTAGTGTCCTTCTAGCTTTGCAATAATCTGGCTGAGGAAGAGAGAGTGGTTGATTTACTTTAATTGTCTTTAAGGTAGTACGGGACCCATGGAAACGATAATCCAGAGTTCTTATAAAAGTAAGAGTTATCGTTATTTTTCGTCCTTAAAAGGTACAAGTATAGGTATTCACAAAAACGTGCTTATCGTTTATCACGACATCTGTATGACCAAGTATATATTTAGGTCCACGCCAACGAGTTGGCGGAGCTCTATTGTTTTTGGCTTGTCTGCTCATCTGTCTGTCCATCTGTCTGTCCGTCCATCTGTCCATCCTTCCGCTGGTGTGGTCACTCTAACTAAGTCTTTTCAATCGGATGTCTTCCAAATATCATTATATGTATTGTTTTCATCAACTCTCATTCAAATTCAAATATGGATTTTTCCGACAAATGATAATAAAGATGGTCGGCAAAATGGCCGCCGTCTATCAATTTGCATCCATCGTGGTCACTCTTACTTAGTCACATTTAATTGGATTTCTTCCAAATTTCATATATGGTTTGCTTCCATCAAGGTGATACAGGATCCATGTCAAAAGATAACCGAGTGTTTTAAAAAAAAATAAGAGTTATCTTTATTTATTGTCTTAAAACGTACAAGTATTGGCGTACACAAAAAATATATAATTTATCAAGTTGAACACATCTGTATGACTAAATATATTTTGACCGACTGGTCCAGTTTCACCCTTCAATGCGTTCCGAGTTATACTGGTCAGGCATTTCTGGTCAGAAAAGTTTATATTCATGCGTGTCCTTCGATCCCTATTTTAACACTCTACGATCTGAGCCACTGTGCTTCTTAAGTCGATTATCTTTGTAAATATGACGTCGTAGGTGGGAGGGCTCCATTTTTTAGCTTGGATGAAACCAAAGAGCAACATATTGGACACTGTGAAAGCGCTCGCCAAATGCTATGGCGTGCCTTTGTGCTATTTTTAGCTAGCCAGTAGGGAGTTTTTTTGACTGAGGCTTATTTTGTATATATATGCGAGCTGTGAATAATCTAATATGGCCGTTCACATATGCATGCTCGTCTTAGCATTAACTAATTGGCTTTATGAAAAGAACTAAACTCGTGTATCATCCCTTCTTTACCCATTGCCACATTGGTAGAATGTTCAACTTGAGACCAAGTAGTCCCTGGTTTGAGCCCTATTGCTTGTTTGTTTGTTTACTTATTTGTTTGTTCGTTTGCGTTTTTCATGGGAGTGATATAACGACATGTACCGCTAGTGGTTTACAAATTTGGTAATGCTATGTAATGACGTCCGGTATAGTTTCTCATATGATTATATGGCAACATCAAAGCGTAGTACCACACAATTTCTAAACGCGATTTAAAAGTAGTTTTATGGTCATACAATAAATAGAACCTAACAGTCGTGCTCCTGTATTATTAAATTTATCAAGCTTGTCACGAAAAAGTGACTAAATTCTTGGCAAGCCTTGCAATTTATCTCCTTTTACAGCTCGTTTAATAACTTCGATATTGGGATCAAACGTGATTTTCTATGCATTACCACCTGCTAGAACACCAGGGTGGTGTTGAAACGCAAACCTGAAAGGTGAGGGTTATGACCACCCCTGAGGGGTCTAGCAGATGTTAGTGTATCAGAAAACCATTATTGCATAAGGTCATTTTCTTGCTTGAAAACTTGCAACAACGCTTTTGAAATAGAGCGTTTTTCCAGATCAAAGACTTGCGTCATCCTGACAACACTTCTATACGCGTGACTGCTGATGACGTCAATTTTGTAACGAATCCAGAATACTTATACTGTACGAAAAGTAAAGAAAAAAAAGAAAATAATAAAAGCAACAACAAAAATGCTACGAATCAACAGCACGTGAATTGTCCTCTCTCTCTCTCTCTCTCTCTCTCTCTCTCTCTCTCTCTCTCTCTCTCTCATACACACACCCTCATTGTGGCACACACACAAGCGCGCGCGCACGCACGCACTTATAAAGGTCTTAAGCGGTACTAGAACGTGCCAAATGAGGAGTTAAATAATAGGCTTTTTTTGCACACGGACATCAACTCAAACAGTACACTGTCTACGCACACGGACCTAAATTAAACAATGAAGCAGGTATGGCACTCCATGCATGTTTTTATTTCAGAGGAAAAAAAAGAAAATAGCACAAAAAAGGAAAACGAGCACGGTGACATATGCTTTTTAATTAATTATAAGTTTCTATGCAAAATTTCCTTCAAATTAATAAGTTTTTTGTTTCTGTAGTTACATTGTGTGACATTTTTTATTCTAGATTTAAACGATTTTTTGGCCTTAATGTTTTTTACAAAAAAGATTTTAGCTTAAAAGATAAGCTACGTGCATTTTTTTCGCTGTTTTTGTATTCTTTTATTAGCCAATAGCATGTAGCGTATTCCCAGGGAAAAATATGGCATTTCTCACTTTCAACTTTTTTAAATATGAAATTGATATTTTGAAAAACTTATATTTTACGATTTTTAAAGTTAAATAACTTTTTAAAAAGCACGGTAAGGTCCCGTTATTTGTGTCAAAATAGATGAGTTTTGAGCTATTTTTAACATATCAAAAGATGGTAATTTTTTGGACATATGCTGGTGAGTCCGGTACCACCTTAAGCGGCTGTTTGTGTGATGTGTCTCATCCTCATGGTAACGTGCGTTGGTCTACAGTGCGTTATTGTGACAATCTCTGGTCATACTCACTTACTGGTTGTTGGCATTCCAATGGTAACTTACTAATGCTTGTTGCAAATATGTTTTATTTTGTTATATGATAGACTTTTGTTTCTTGCTGACAACGATCACACTAACATTATCAAAGGTTTCACTTCTACTTCTAGACCATTACTTACGTAATAATGACTTTTCTTATTATGAACAAATAGCAAGTCATACTCATCCATCTGATCTTCAGTTAAATAAAACAACTCCGTATGATATACATTTGTCCATATCAAAAGCGTATAATATCCAGAATAATTTGATTTTAAAATTGATAATTTTACTTTTCTGGGTGGCGATGTCCACTTGCACTTGCTATCTTATTAAGTATACGACTACATTCCAAACGTTATCTATTTTGAAAGAGTATGTTTTGGAATACTTGACTTCAATAATCAATGCAAACACACTTTTGTGTGCTTAGTTATAATAACTTGTCTAGCAATATCATAAGCTTCGTAAAAGACAATTATTAACCGGAGTGCATACTTTCTACCCATGATGTATTCCTGCTATCTTGGCTGGGATAAACTTTTCTCAACTAGTGATTTTCTTTCGCTCTGACTGTTTGTTGGCTATGGCCCTTTTCTTTCAATCACTACAGTTAAACAATAATATTTGTTTCTAAGTAATATAACGATGCAAGGCATACCTGCGCGCTAAACAAGTTGTGTGTAATAACAACAGCAGGATCTTGGGCGAAGATTAGGTCTGCAAATAAGATTTTACAGTGGAATAGGATGGAGAATTTCCATCCAATGATTCCACCAAAGCATTATGGCTGTCATTGGTGTCCACTCATTTTATATTAAAACATTTTATAACAACTATGATTCACTGTTTGTCCATTTTACAGATTATGGCTACTATGTACTATCAAAAATGTATTGTCAACCTTAAGAAGCACAGAATATAAAAAGAAGACTTGGTGGAAACAGATTTAAGACCTTGCATTATAGTAGCTTTGAGGCAAATAACTTTTTTTATCTCCCAACATATGAATAAAAATTGCCAACGTCATACAAAAGGATTACATTACATAGATTGTGATTATCAGTGAGACGTGTAGAACGTAGGTAACGACAATATATAAGATTACAATTTATCAGCCTCTTGTAAAACTGACACCTGAGGGACAGACTCAGTGTTCTTTTTCATTTAAAGAAGCTATGATCAAAGGTTATCCGATGTGCATATATTTTTGTTGGTATATAAGTACTTACAATATAATTAATTATTATCATATTTAGCGGCACACTAATAATAACTTTGTCTGCTGGTTGTGGATATAAGTACTTACATGATAATTGATTGTGATCATGTTTAGCGCCAGACTGATAGCTACTTTCTCTGCTGGTTGTGCAGATCTGGACTTACAAGATAATTGATTGTGATCATATTTAGGCCACACTGATAGAAATTGTCTCCTCTGGTTGTGTATACGAGGACTTACAAGATAATTGATTGTGATCATATTTAGCGCCACACTGATAGTAATTGTCTTCTCTGGTCACGCATCCTAACTAATTGTGACCATATTTAGCGCCACACTGATAGTAATTGTCTCCTCTGGTCGTGTATATGAGGACTTACAAGATAATTTATTGTGATCATATTTAGCGCCACACTGATAGTAATTGTCTCCTCTGGTTGTGTATACGAGGACTTACAAGATAATTAATTGTGATCATATTTAGGCCACACTGATAGAAATTGACTCCTCTGGTTGTGTATACGAGGACTTACAAGATAATTAATTGTGATCATATTTAGCGCCACACTGATAGTAACTTTCTCTGCTGGTCTCTGTAGAACTTCATATCCTTGAAAGAGTTTCGTTCTCAGCATAGATTCGAGGCTGGTAGAGTAATTCGGAGGGGATGAGGGAGGAGCATTCGTCTGAGTCAGAGCTGAAAAGGAATGAAAAATGTTCTAGACAGGCTGCCTCAAGACTCAAACTGGCATAAGCAGCGGCAAATACTAGCTATTCATTGCGATGCCCTCGACGTCTATTCTGTGTTTCAATTGGGGTATCAAGTACTTTTATTAAGAAAGGTTTCATCAGAGTAATAAACAGTTAACGCCATAATAAGGCCACCCCTGTTATAGAAGTCTGAGAAAAAATTGCTTTGGTTATATTGGCCTTTGGAAGAGATAAGATGTCTTTAATAGACATGTAAGGATTTATGGTTTTGGTATATTGTGAACTCCTACATCTGAACAGACCAGCTTATGCTTAAGTGTAGTATAGGAAAGAATAACTGATTTGGATCATATTTTACATAAAATAAGTCAAAATTACTACCATTGTTACGTCAAATACCTAAAGATTTAATGCAACTCAATACTATACATTTGTAAATCGTAAACATTTTTCAACAAGCTGTTTCAGTGTGAAATAGAAACATTATTTACTGCATTGAAACCAACATATTAATTGATCACTGAAGGCACAGATATGCTCTGAAAAAGATTATCCTTTGTAAGCAAAGATTACATCAAAGAACTGCGAATCTAGAATGCACCAACTACTGTAGACTACATGTAGCTAGTTTTGACTTTATCAAGAAGTTAGAATAGTTTCAAAAGATAAAAATATGCCTAAAATTGTCTGTATGTGTTGAAACTATTTATAATTAGATGAACTAAAGCAATATAATAAATATACTGTTATACCACCCGCGATTTTTATTGATTATCTACTTGGGTGTGATGAAAAAGTTACAGATGCCTATGAAGTTTCAAATATGCATTTCTGTTGCTGATAAAAAAAATACTGATGCATCAAGTGTGGAATGTCAATATATTTTGAACATTGATGCAGTTATACGGCCAATTTTATTAATATGTTTGTTCTAAAACTCAACTTCAAGGGCAGTTACTATTTTCTAATACGATGTTTGTTCATAAATATGTTAATATGTTAACAGATGTAAAAGTTCGCAAGTCAAAATTCCTATGTGAAATACTGTTCTTCATGAAGCCCGTTATTGAGAAAGTGTGTTAACTGTATAAGGTGCAATAACTCATGGTTGAAAAGAAAAAAAGCAATTTATGATCTGCAGTGTGCCATTTTAAATCTCAGAAAAGTTCAAATCCTATTTTAGAAAATAAGATTCGTTATTGAGCTTTTGCATATTTACTGCAGATTTCCTATACAAAACGATAATGACAGACATACAGACTAGCTCTCATGCATACAAAACAAGGAAAGTATAATCATAGCTTTTGGTGCACAAAGTGTATCAATGAATGCGTTGACATATATTCAAGTTATAAGGAAACACATGCTTAGTCTTGCAAGATGTAATGGCTATTGATGTCAGTAGTGATCTTGAAGGGGATATATGATCAAGTGTAAAAATCGTTGACGTTTTTACAATGTTGGCGAAAGAAATGGCAATTATTTCATGAAAAATCTCCTATCTTTTCACAAGTTTTGTGCACTATTTTGACATACACCCCATTTTCAATACCCGAGTTATCTTTTCTTGTTCTTATTTACCACAATGTATCAGTCTGTGATATCACGAGACATCTAAACTAATTTCTCTCACGGTGTCACGGGTTGGTCTGCAGTGCCAGTGTGATTGTGGTATTTTCTGATCATACTCATTTACTTTTTAAAGTTTTACAATTTAGTTTTGAATCGCTAAATATGAAATCTATGCAAAAGAAAGCAATACAATGTTGCTTCTGAGCTGTGGCAATTCATTGTAAAGGTGCACTCCTTAACCACCAATCACATAAAACTTTAAGATATTAGGATTTTAAAATAAGTATAAATTTTTAAATTCTATAATGTCAAAGAAGATCTCGTGAATATTGATGAGACAGATGACTGAGATTTGGAAAAAGCTGAATATTTCAAACTTTAAACCTATATATAAAATATAATATATTTGATGCGGTTTTTAAACGATAAGGCTCAAATCAGGGACTTCTCGATCTCAAGTCAAGCACTCTACCACTGAGCGGATTGCTAAAGAATGTATAATATGCAAGTTTGGTTCTTATCATATATGCGATTAGTGAATACTCAGACACGCATGCACATGTGAACAGTCATACTAGAGCATTCAAAGCTCGCTGGATAGCTAAAATAAAGCAAAGACACACCCAGTATCCAGCTAGTACTATCCCGGTACCCCTTAGGTGGTTCTTGAGTTTCATCCAAGCTTCAAAAGTGAGCCCTCGCTATCACGACGTCATATATACAAATGGGCGAAAGGAGCTCAGTAGCTCTGTCGTTAGAGGAGCGTTAAGTGTATGCATAAAGGATCGAAAGGTCGCTTGTTCGAGACCCACAAGAGTCACTGTGTCGTGTCCTTGGACAAGACACTTGATCCGCTACTTAGAAATGGTTCAACCAAGGAAGACAGACAGGAAATCGTTGATTGGGATGTAAAGCATCAACACAACCAAACAAAACAAATGAACGTGAACCAGAGCATTGGCTGATACTGATAGACATAATTCCGAAGATGACAAATTGGACAGCAAAACACAAGTTTCTTTGCTTGGCTACGCCACCAACAAGACAGTATCTCACTTAAAATAGAGACATAAACAGCACTTTCTTAGGAAGTTTGGGACACGAAAAAACAGACATTGAAAAAACTTCGTTTCTAAGCACTGGCGCCGCACCAACGTTGTTTCAACCCTGTATGTCTGCTGGGGCGTCTTCTTGGGAGTTCGTCCTAAAGAGCTTTTCATTTTATATCCATAGTTATTTATTGCACGACCAGCAGTTGTGCACGAATCAGTTATTAATTAGTTAGTGAGAATGTGCATAGCTCTTGAACCACATGGTATATTTGGAACCAATTTTGCATACTTTTTGATTGTTACAGTGTCCTGCCACAGGTATGCAAAATGGTAACAAAGCTTCAACCGAGCATCATATAGGCTGATCTATGTGTTTTAGTATTTGCGACATAACTCTTAAATCGTATGGTATATTTTGTATCATCTTTTTCATACTTAAACATTAAACAGTGTCTAGACGCTGGTATGTGCAACACGGTTAATATAAGGCTTCAACGAGCATCAGTACGGCCGGTCGAGGTCAGCTCATAATTCTTGAACCACATGATATATTTCATCAAATTTTGCTTACTTATACATTTTAACAGTGTCTGGCTTCTGGCATGCAAAACGGGGACAAAGCTTTGCCGAAATATTTGACCCCCTCCTCACAATTAATTCTGGCACAGCCTTCATCGATACAGATTGTTCAAGTATATACTAGCCAAACCTCTCAACCATGCCTGTATAGCATTGTCTGTCCAGGTATCACTCGAACCCTTTAATTGTTCGAACTGGTGCCGACGGTCAAAATATAACTGATCATGGAGATGTGTTGATAAACCGAGGGAAGATTTTTGTGAACGCCAGTACAAACACAAATATTTAAGATAACTCTTACTTTAATGGAAACACTAGGTTATCCTTCCACATAAGTCAGGTACCACGTTAACTCTTAAAAATGCGTCTGGAACATGTTGGAACTATAAAAATTTATATTGTTATCTTTGAATACTAGGCACAAAGATAAATAGTATCTTTACAATGATGAGAATGTAACCATTTGACTGTAACAACATGCTAACAGAACTATATACACGTGTATATTGTTTTTAATTGATGGTTATTGGCCCTGGGGGTCATAATTTTCCAAAGACCTTAATTGAAATTGCTTTAGAGATGTGCCAACTGCAAAGATGGAAACCAAAAACACCAATACTGGGCACCAGCTATCTGAATTCTGACCAAGGCCTATCGCCACCAGTTCCTAATTTGTTATCTCCCTTCTTATTAGCTAATGTAAAATGATATACTCACTTACTACAGATGCCACCCGTTTTAAAAAATTCAATGTTTTTTTTTTCTACGGCGTTACTTATTAATGGATAAGTAACTAATATTAGTTCATTTATGGAACAGTGGTTACTTAGCCTATATTTGTAATTGGTTTTGAAATGGACTATTCCGAAGAGGGGTGTGATCAAAGTTATTGTTCAATGAATAACGTTTAATGAAACTTTTCGTTTTTCAAAGGGCAAAGTAAAAACAGATGTAGACTTCTCTTATAAAAAGAGTATTTAAAACGTCTAAAATGGGTTGTCTTTTCAGTGTAAATGTCGGATGTTCAACATCTGTATTACCCGCGGGCTGTGCCTATTTTTTTCACTCTTCAGCTGGTCGAATGGTCTAACTAAGAATAACTTAGAATTGTAATTACTTAGAATTGTAATTATTATTTCTACCAAGAAAATATTTCCAATTATGTGTTTTCAGCGGTTTTCTGGGGCGAACTTAATGATAAATTCATAACTATAGATGGCCATAGATACGATATTCTTTAATAAGTATATAAAGGCCCTATTTATAAATCATTGTGACGTCATTCATTCTATATTTATCAGTGTGCATGGTTAAATTGTTTCGTGCCATCACAAAAACAAAAACGAACTTTTCATTTTATTAGAAAATAGGAGCAAGAAAATGTAAAACTAACAATCATAATGGACAATAGGCCTACAAGCCGAATATGAATACGCAGAGAAAATAACCTAAGAAAGAAAAGATTAAAGGCAAAACGCGGAAAAAAGGTCACTCGATTGGTTTGTCCTGAGGTTTGTTAGGATGTCATCGAAGCATGTGTCAAATCATCATGCTAGTAGATTTTTCCTATCACCAACAAATTCATGACTGGGGTTGGATTTCTTCCCATCTAAAGGAGGAAAATGCACCGGATATTGTTTTGGAAACAGTCACGAACTTTCGACTTGAGAAGTTGACTTTCTTTCCCCGCAGAAGATAACAAGCATAGATTTTCATAAAAGAACATTTTTTAAGGAATTTCCCCATAGGAAGTCTAAAATTACAAATGCGACCTACTGCTGATGTGGGTGTCTTCTTATCATGCAAGTATGCAATTTGTAAAGCATGGAATGTAGTGGAGCATGGAATTGCGTGCTATGTTAAGAGTGATGTCTTTAAGTTTCTCTAGGATTAATACCCAGTCACAAAGAGGTCTTCTGACTTCTTAGAGAAGGGACTATGTATTTCACTTATAAAAAGATTATAAATAAATAAATAAATACATACATACGCCACACACAACTCCTAATACCGTTACTCTATGGTTCCATGCCATTCCATGTTTAAACTTAAGCCTCCTGTCGATATGTATGAATCAAGGGGATTGTTTTCAAAGCTGTTTTTTTGTGTTTTGTGTAATATTTTGAACACTTAAATGTCTATCATATATTTGATCGGCCCACTTACAGTTATGTTTAGGAAGCAGTCTAATATTTATGTATTCATAGTCGAAGGGTCTCGGTGACGCTGTGGTTTGAAAACAAGCATAAGCTTTCACAAAAGCTTGCTGCACCATCACCGTCTGATTGAATAGTCTATAAGCGAAACGTCCAGCATTTAATGACTCATTTCAAAGCAATTTTAATGTATATCTCATTGCGAAAAAAATATTATTATCCTTCATCTAGTATAACTCATAAGAACCTTCAACAACGCCGTTTACAACATGTAACACATGTTATAGTTTTTCCTGTTATTTTGGCGCTCTCTATTCCTGATCAGATTCGGATGAAGTTACAGGTAAGAGTGTGTAAAGCATAACTGATGTGCTAAAGAAACACAGCTTAAACTGGCAAACACAGTTCAAACGAAAAGGCTGACATCAGGAAATTGCATAAAGAAGAAATTGTGACTAACGGTTAGGTTTTGATGGAGCAATTCGATTTTTCTATATGGTAACGCTATCAAATATACGCATACATGTACCTTATGTCTGCATTATTGATGAATTTTGAAAACTTAAGGGCGACACTTTGTTAGCTAATCTTCAAGCAAAACTGTTTACCAAATTTTGAAGCTCCTCGCGCAATGTTAATTATGAGAAAACGCATGAACGCAACAGCAATGTCAAACGTCACTTGGCAGCTGATTTAATAGTCGTTATACATGTAGATAGAAGTCGCATGAGATCAAAGTGTGCATTTTCATTATAAAACAGACAATCTAAATATAAAATACATGATATTTTGGTATTTATCGCATGCAGGCTCAATTGAGCCTATGCTAATGCACAGACTCGCCAGCGCCTCAGCTGCTCGAACACACAATGTTTGGACCGAGCTGTAGTCTCAGATCAAAATTTAGACCTAGCCGCAATGGATACGTCAGCACGTTTGACAGAGGCCTATTCGCATATGCGATAGTTACCAAAATCTCATGAATTATATCATATTATGCTTACCTTGTAATAGAAGTAAAATCAATTCAATCCATGCTCTCTCCATGGTCCGCGCGCTACTGATAACTATCACCAATGTAACTATTGCGACAAATTATGGCATCACAATACTTCTTAATTACTCCCACTGAAATAGGTTAATGGAAATATTTCAAAGGTTAAACGATCAGATAACTTGAACACCTACCCGTGCTTATGTGCAGGCAGAAAACGTCCCAGATCAAACAGCGCGGTGCGCAGTCGTATCTGTAAACTTAATCGTGCAAACAAAAGAGCACTGTTTTGCAGAAGCATTGCCTTTAAACCGTTTATGTTTTCAGACTCAATAAAGACGTTATAGTCCCCGGTCATGCTAAGTATCAGTTTCTATCGACAAGTTTAATTAATGTAGTTCCATTTAGTATTATGATTAGAACAAATATTTTAGATAAACATGTTTCTATTAATTGTCTGTAATTCATATATTTCTTTTATAAAGGAATCGATTCTTTCGAACTGAAAAAACATACTATATCAATTATTTATAAAGGGTATATTTCGATGACATGAATCTGTATGGAAGATGTTTCAATATGTATTTCAATTACCAACTCATTTGATAATTGAATCAGATGTAGTCGTGATTACCGGGTCATTTTAATCCGATGGGAGGACATCTGTAGAGCGCGGAGAACGAGTGACTATATTCACGTGGTAAAGTTATTTAACCGGTGTTCATATTATTTTATATAACAGGACATTTCCATTGCAAAGAAATTACTATACATAGCTAATGTTATTTCCGTTTAAATAAGATTTGTCTTATGTCTTACGGTCACATGGCTTTGTTAATGGCGGTTTGCTGGTGTCTAGACTCTGACAAAAATAATCTTAATGATTCATTATGGATGCGGACTCCAGTTCTCTGTAAAATTAAGCTATTTAGGTTGTATTGCATATGTGTCGGACAAGAATCAAGAGAATAACGGCTTAGGCGGAAGAGCAATATCAGTGATTTATCAGAAAATTAAACAAATGAATTTAGTTGTGTTTATTTAAGCAAGGGGAGTAGATACCAGTCAATTTTTTTCATTAATGTCGAGACATTTTCCTTGGTTGAACCAGTATTAAGCATTGCTGATAAAGTGCCTTGCTCAATGATGTTACACAGTGATTCCGGCAAGCCGCAAGAACCTACGACCTCTCGATCACAAGTCAAGTACTCTAACACTGAGCTAAAGGAATGTAGTGAGAAAAGGGTCGCACCCCAGGGTTTATGGTGAACAACGACAAAAAAGCCAATGTTGGGGGAAACCAAATTGTATAAGTATTAATATAAAGAGAGTATGATCCACTGTGGTAATTGTGCATGATACCCTCTAGTTTACCAGGTTGTATTCTATATACAATGTAAAGACCGCCAGAATATTCAACTACATCCAATACATGTGTGCATACAACACCAATTCCTCTTTCAGTTCCATACGCACCAAAGAATTTTTTCTGTATTTCCAGACGCTTCTTTACAATTTGATAGTTTTATATACAAAGTGAATAGATCAGGTACCACTGAAGCACAACAATTATATTGTCTCAATTGATTGCTATTGGGGCTGTTGTATCGATAATTACATATGATTGTCTCGGCAGTCAATTATGTACAACTTCCAAATATGACCTGTGTAAACCAGCAAAGTATTTATTTGTTAGTGTTCATGCTTTACATCCCATTCAACAATAGTCAGTCAGTTTTCCTGTCTTCTAGGATGTAATCCAGTACTAAGCAGAGGATAAAGTGCCTTGCTCTAGGATACAAAATAGAGCTTCGGTGATCCTTTAATCCCAAGTCTAGCACTTTACCACTACGCCACTGCGCTCCTACTTAACCAGATACTTTGTATAGTCCGAGTTGACCTTAGAAAGATCAAACGTTGGACGAGTACGTGATGTAGTACATAAATTGAAATATTGATGAAATACCGGGTTTGCTCTATCAGTTTTCAGTTCAACTCCGTGGTTTAGAAATAACCGTTTCAATCTGATGAACAGTTCACGTGCTACTCAATCTTAGAACCGTCCGTGATCAAAATTGGACTTAACTATACTTAACATTATCTGAATTAAACAAAATGCTGAAACTAGTGAAAGATACATCTAACGAATGCCAAAAGATATGTTTTTTTGAAGCGCAGATCTACAATGAATAAGGAACATTTAAATTATGATAACATGAATTATACCGGAACACTATCGGTGCAAAAGACGGTTTCAACATGGGAAAGGAAAGGCAAGTCAAAAGTACGCACATCAACATACGGCGGCTAGCGAGGACTGCATCGTGATAGGGCATATGCTAAAATCTGGAGCGGAGTAGAGCTATGGAGTGGAGCCATGGAGTGGAGTGGTATTTGGAGTGGAATTTTGGAGTGGAGTTTTGGAGTGTTTGTTTGGAGTGTTTTTTGGAGTCAAAATTTGTCGTGAGCTTTGCTGACTTTGGCTCAAATAATCAGACACAGGCAGACAGACAGACAGACACAGATGAACAGACAGACATACACACACATATGACTGAGTGTATTATGAGTAACAATGACAGTATTTTCTCAAAGAAACAAATTTTGGCATGCACAATTTACATTATTACTCGTAAAAAACAATTAAAATTGCCAGATTAAGATATTGCAAAAACAACCTTTCAGTTGTAAAAAAACTGTTTGCCTGCTAGTGGCGAGTCTCATTATCTGCTGATAACCTTGCAAACAGCTTGGATCTAGGCCAAGCCAGACATCATGTCAGAAATAGTAAGTGAGTATGATCAGGAAATACCACAATCACAAATTGCAGACAACCCCGTGGCACCGCGAGGAAGGGCCGCTCAACCATCACAAGACACCAGGAAGACAAATTAAGCAAAGCAATCAGCTCTCTCTTCCCCATCAAGATGATTGCAATACTAGAATGGACATAAAGTAACGTACAACAAAACATAGAACAATTACAGACTCCCACAATGGGAGTAACAATAAACAAAATGTCAACAACAACAGAACCACCGCCTTAGAACGGACAGCAGCCTAAGCCACAGGGAAGCTTAAATGCATTTTACTGGTACCAAATCTTCGCCCTAGATTCTGCTGTGATATGGATCTGAACAGTTTGGCACTCTGAAGATATTTTAGATATTATAAGTTATTTTAAAGGAAAATCAGCAGACAATATAATGAATTGTCAAAATTACCACGCATGCAAAAAGTGATTCCATAAAGGCCCACATGGAATAATAGGAAAATAATTTATGATTCTGTTGGCAAAGTGTCAGAACTAAGCATTCTGACACTACCTCTCTATAGACCTCGTAATGGCCAACACTGCAGGTCAATGGTTAAGGTATTCACCTTAACTGAACCAAGTCTGTATCTTATATAGGCAAGTATTACACTAATGAAATGCAGCATATTAATATTACTGAATTTTACAGGGATAAGAGAATGTTTTACGTGTTTATTGTAGCATTTTCTATTTCATTCTAGACACCTGGGAAACAAGTACTTGGGAAAACAATGAAGACCAAGATAACATGCCACAAAAGATTGCGTCACATCGGCATTGGTTGTTAAGATAAAAACAAGGGGATCAAGTGGCACTAAGTCGCTCACCTTAGTTTTGTTGAAAAGCTTACATTTAGGTATCTGTTGAAAGCTGGCCATATTCCAGGTGAGTGAGTGTATTATGAGTATTTATGAGTATTAATGACAGTTATTTTTCCAAATAAGCACCACAAAATTTACCATTTTTGAAAAGCCCATTAAAATTGAATTGATAAGATGATACAAAAGCTAGCAAATTACCAAAGCCTTGTAGTTGTAAAATTAACTGTTTGCCTGCTAGTGTCTAGTCTCATTGTACGTTGACAACCTTTCAAACAGCTTGGATCTAGTCCAAGCCAAGGAACTTTTCCGGACTGATATGGAACTGAACCCTTTGACACTCTGAAGATATTTATTAAATTTTTTTTAATGAAATTCAGCAAATGGTATAACGAATGGTTCAACATAACCAAGCATGCAAAAAGTGAATCCATAAAGTCAACACCTGGAGTAATAGGAAAATAATTTATGATTCTGTTGGTAAATATATTGGTAATTAAGCATTCTGACAAAGCCTCTTCTTGGACTTCTAAATGGCCAACACTGCATGTCAATGATTAAGGTGTTCACCTTAACTGTACCCAGTCTGTATTTTAGATATGTACAATTTACACTAATGAAAGGCCACATATAACCGCATTTTACAGAATTTAAAGCAAAATGTTGTTAAATAGAGCTTTTGGATCACTGTAAGGGCAGTAAATTTAATATTCATTTCTGGGCGTGGTTCAGCTATTTCATCTGCTCAAGAGGGGAATTTAGATTCTATTTATTTGGTAAACAGTTAATAAGTTGTTTGAGTCACGCAAACTTGCGTGAATTTCATGAAAATTATGACCTGACCTTATTTACACTTAACTCATATTCAAAAAAAAATCTTAAAGTGCGAAGCACAAAAAGGCATATGCTTTTGTCATCTGCTGAAGTATTTTTGAAGCCTCTTCGACAGTGTAGAACTAGATCAGACTGCTTCTGTAGGAGCACTGCTCCTTTCAGAGCAGTCTAATCTGGGCCCACACTGTTTGTCTCTATACTTAAGTTAACCAATAAACAGATATTTCAGATTATTTCAGATGTAGCTACTTTGCTGGCGTTTAAAAGGTTAAATCATGTTTTGTGCCTTTGCTGTCTTTATTGATAGGTCCCACTCAACTGATAGTTACTTCCTTTGGGAATATAGTTCAGCCATCTTGATGGTCAAAAATCAATAAGACAAATAGGCAGAAAACAGATATACCTATTTTTCTAAAAAGCTCTGCATCCTTCTGTCGTGATAGTTGCAATGATCTATGCATAAAATGGAATTCAAAAATAAACACGTTTGTTTACAAGAAAAAATAGTCTTGCTAAGTAAAAAAAAAATAGATTAAACTATTTTTCCACTATGTGGTCTATTGATTTTTTGACCTACAGCATGGCTGACCATTTTTTCAAAGGGAAGTAACTATTGGTTGAGTGGGAACTATGAATCGAGGTGTTATTACCGAAGATGAAATAAAACCACACCTAATTGTAAGCTTTTACCTATATCACAGGTAGATCAGTCCTAATTAGGTATTCATGAGGTATTGCTTTACATTGACCCAATGGCCTTATTATACATGTTTATTGTTGCAATTCCCCTTTCATTCTGGACACTTGGGTAGGTAGTACCTTGGAAAACAGTGAAGACCCAGATGACATGCCAAATAATGTGTGTGCATTGGTTGGTAAAAGATCCTGTCACGCTATGACAAGTCTATGCTTAATAAGTTAGAGATAAGTTTTAAATACTGTTAGGTGGTATACGTTGTCATAGGGCGAAAAGGTCTAACATTTAGTGCAATCATATTTTTTTCAGCGTATGCCTGTGCATAGCTCATATAAAAAGACATAATTAAGTTAGATGTAAGCAACATGCAATATGTGCATACGTTAAGGTACATATATCACCAACGTATGCAGACATATGAGAAAATAAGCATGTACTCTGATTAAGTTACAGATAAGTTTTAAACACATTACAAACACGCTACAATACAGTGGTATACGTTGTCATAATGCGAAGAGGTCCCAAAATTTTGTAGATGCAAAAAATGTTCAGCTCATGCCAACGTATTGCTTATACGTTCAACATAGGTCAGATGTGTGCAACATGTAAGTTATGCATATATTAAAGTACATATAGCACCAACGTATACCAATGTATGAGAATTTCAGCAAACACATCAGTGTACGCTGAATAAGTTAGAAATAAGTTTTAAATACGTTACGAAAAAGCTACAGTACGGTATACGTTGTTATATGGCGAAGGAGTCACACAATTTTGTACAATACTATACGTTAGACATAAGTTAGATGTACGCTACATGTATTTAAGCATATGTTAACATAATAACATTTACAATTCAGGATAAATTTGGCGATTAGTGGGCGTAAGGTACTTACTTATAAATCAAGAACACTAGTGACATGCAAGGCATATGCTACTATATGCTAGTACAGGTATAATTCTATAAGATATCTAGCTTCAAAATTTAAAAAAATGAATATTTGGACTCAAAATCAAGTAGAACTTGGAGTATGTTAGGTGGAGGGTCAATTAAGGTGACTTACCTGGTAGCGTAAGCCAACTGGGCAGGAACAATACTGGAATTCATCCAGCGTATGAGTACATGATCATCCAGAAATCAAAAATGTGCAACTAGGCTGAAAATCAAAACGATTGATGCAGATTCAGCAGGACTGAGATGAAGTAAATCCAAGGGATTCAAATTTGTTTGGCAGTAGCTATAATTTAATGAAGATTAATGGTATTAGCTCTTAGCATATTTACATCTGGTATCCCAAGAGCACTGGACAGAGTCACAGAAAGGACATATTTTGACCTTAAAAGACCTCAAATATGACTAAAAAACCTCCAAAAATACTCCACTCCATGACTCTACTCCATAGCTTCATTGAAGTCCAGGTTTTAGCATATGCCTCGTGATAGAGCTGGAATTTTTCGCAAATCTGTAGAATATCAATCAAGTTACAGACAGAGTGCGAATAGAAAACGTATTGAACTCGACTGTTTAACCCAAACACAGATACTTATGTGGAAAGCTTCACGCTCATAATCTGTCCTTTCGAAGGTCTCAATTTCGCATTCGACCTTGATGACAAAATCTTTAATTTTCTTTTTAACTGGTTCAAGATCAATTGACACTTTTTCGTCATACATGACGTCATTATAGTCGTTATGACGTTGTATGACGTATCTGTGTCACAGCAAACAAAACATTTTTTAAAAGCCAACAAATTAGAACGTGTTTTTTTCACTTACATGTATAAGAAAGTAACAGACGTTTGAAAATATTGGTGGGCTTAAACGGAGAAAGCAGAGGTCATCCAAATAAAAGTTGTTACAGTAAAAATAACATTGACTTGTTATTTTTCACTATTCATTGCAGTTAAACACCGATTAAAGTCATTTCAATCATGACTAAGCTTGCTATTTAGGCATATTAGAATTGCAGGGATAGACTCGGACCCAGTCTCGATCTTAACTTATTGGAGTCATGCCTTTAATCAGGGGTCTACATGAAGCATTCATAGGTTATTGGCAAGTCATGGCCAGCCTTTTAGTGTATGCCTAAACAATTATGCAGACTGTTTACATTACGAGCATGTGGCCTGTGCTAGCTGACAGAAAAATACTTGAAATGCACTGTACAGTGTAGAATTAAATATATGCTATGGCAGAAGAAATGGCTTAAATTAGCAACTTTGTTTTAAGGCGTTATGGTGCTATTAACAATTCAGCAGTCATGAAGACATATTGGAGTATTAGGGCCCAGAATGAGAAATTCCATTCGAATTAAATGGAAGGAGCATCATTCACGCAAACACCCTGAAACAGATAGCTCATAGAAATACTGCTCAGACATGATAAACATTGGTTTATGACATGCCATCAAGAAAGAGGCCATGACCTAGTCCGACCCAGAGTCCATCCCTGCAATACTTGTACTAGAACACTCGCATTGTTAACTCAGAAACTTCTTAAACAAGGCTATCGGTATCATAAACTTCGCAAAACCTTTTCTAAATTTTATAGACGATACTATGATTTGATATCTAAATTCCAAGTTGGACTTAAATCTCTCTTGCGACAAGGACGTTCGGAACCTGAATTCTATGGTGACTTGGTGTATAAATTGAAGAAGATCGTTGGCTCTAATAACTTTCAGCGCAGTTCATTAAAATAATTTCCCATTATAAAAAGATTGGCTATAACATTAATATATTGCAACAGACTGCATGCTTGGTGGTCTATCCAATCACGGTTGGCAACTTTGCTTTCCTCTTTAATTGCACGCCGGTGGGTCGGACTTCAGACTCTATGATGGTTCCGAATTAAAGACTTATCTATTGATGAGATGGTAGGGGCCTGACACGTTGGCTGTTTGTCGGGTCCACCGGGGTTTACCTATGGGATTTCTTTTGCTCCGGTATTCAGTTTTATTTGTTGTTGAGACCTTATCTTTGATTCATCTTCGTTTTATATCTTGATTTATATGTTCTGGGAGATGATGCATTGATAAGTTAGGGGTCTTTCATGCAAACGCCTTTTAACCGGTTTAAGCAATCCAGTAAAATATTTTACTAAACGTTCCAAGGCGGTTCTTCTTTTGTAAGTCTTTTATGTATTTTCTGTCTTGTGTTTGCTATGCTTTTGTGAGCGTCTGTTTATATGTGCCTTGTGGTCGCCTACTGGGTAAGGGCTGACCTCTTGGCTCTCGTTTGTGGTGTCCAACTGTAAGTTTGTAACTTTCCCATTGGTATCCTGGGTCAGGTGTGGTACTTGATTGTATCGATTCCTGATCTTTGCACCCTTACTTACTTTGAATTATAGGAATCTAGCGAAATCTGGTCATTAATCTCGTTCAATTCTCGCGCTTTTATAGTGATGCAAATTATAAAGAAAAATTACAAAAGTCCGATTTTTGAAAGTTTACCATTTCTCTATTTGTCATTATTTTCCGGACGTAAAGCCCAAAGCATAGTATATTTTAATAAAATTGGCGGGGGAATGGCGGTTCAATCTCAGTGTGCGACAGGTCAGTGCGTGCTAGAGCGCTTCCTCTCTGGGACAATGATATTCATACACGTATCACTCTGGTAACCAGCGTTCACCAAACATGCTCCACCAGTAACCGTTCTTAGAAAATGATTTAAAAGTTAATTTTCCTGAGGCAGAATAACAGCTACATGTAAATAGCTACCGACTAGCTTTCCCATTCATAACATCAACAATAATTCAATAATATTTCTAATTCCGAACAAAATTTACCATAAAAGGCGGTGTTTTGAAAAAGCTGTACTATTTTTTTTTATATATTAATACCAATATTTCCTTCACTCTCGTTTGAAAGCGAACAGCGATTTTAACGCGAACTATATTTCTACAGCGTAGAAATTTCGAGACAAGTGTACATTTTTATTTGAACAAAATTGAAATTGGCGCTGTTCATTTATATCTTATTTTCTATTATAACAATTGATTACCATAGGCTAGTCTGATATCCAGATAAACATTATCACCAAGAAAACAGCTCTAACTTTGTTTGCTGGTTGTCAAATTCTAAGCATTTAAATCTGCTGTCTATAATGAATTTTTTAAACCGTTCTCGACTGATTCAGTCTCTTAACGTGCTGATGTTTTTCTCTTGGGACTATTATAAATTGTACATAAATAATTAAAGCGTGTTCTGTTAGCAAACAAGGCCATTCAGTTAGATATTTACTTTCTGGAAGCAATCTGAACATCAAATTTTAGAGTTTATAGTTTCCAAGGGGAAACACTAAATTGTATGCAAAACACATGACTGCAATATTTAGTGATCCGTTTTATCAGCAATATATACAGGTACTTTAAATGTCTATGAACTTCAGTCGGCTGTGAGTTTCGGAATGTGTATGTCACATTTCATCCAGAACAGATTTTATAGATGGAATACGAGGGGCATTAGGAAAGTCCTTAGCATGGCATCATAACTCCACAATGCTTTGATAAAATGCTATCTAATAATATATTTTTGGAAACTTAAATTCAACGGCTACTAAATGGTTTAATTTTTGTCGCAAAAGGACTTTGTGTGCACGTGCAGCGCATGCTCAAAATGAGTAGGGTTTATACACTGGCTGAAATTTTAAGCAAAATATGTGTAAAAAAACGAAGGAAAATTGAAGACCTTATTTACAATCATGGTTTGACAATTTAACGATTTGGTGCCAACTTAATTTTTATTAAAATATATTATGCGATCACTGCTTGCACGACTTACACCTTTTCATTCGGAAAATGTTGACTAATAAAGAAATGGTAAACTTTTTCTTTATACTTTTACAATAAATTGTGTCACTACAGGAGCACGATAAATGCCTATTGAGTATGATTTTGCTTTATTTGTAGCGAACAATGCATAAAAAATCATTTAGTCGGGCAAAAAGTGTGGCTTGTTTTGTTCTGTATTCAAGAAAATTATTCCTAATAACACTACCCCTACTTTTCAAGAAGTGGTGGGGTAACTCAACCCCTCATATTTTGTCGACGGCGTAAGAACTTCTCATGGTATCGCATTAACTGTCACAAGATTGATTGATTTCTACTCTCAAGGTATTGTTACTTTTTTGTTTGCCACCGTTTTCAATTGAAATGAACCAGAACGTCGACTCATAGCTAAACTTACTCTGCCACATAGGAAGATTATAAGAGTTATCTTCCCTTTGTGCTGGTTTACAAAATTTCTGTTGGTTTCAAATACAAAGAGCATAAAGTGTGCTTGACAAAAATACCAACGCGCGGCATTTACAAACTACTGTTGGTTATATATTTTCAAATTATGAGCATAATTATGCGATTTTAGTCGAAAAAATAGCGCATTGCTTTGCTTTCTAGACGGTGTTGGTATTGATGTTCCCGTATTTAGTTATTAGAAGCATCCAACTTGATCATCAGTTGTATAATAACTGTACCAGATTGTGGCCTACCAAATGGCACAAAATTATCTAATTTCATGAACTATTGTTTATTGTTTATGTTCTGCACTCTTTTCATAAAGTAAAATGTTACATTTTCCACTGAAATTTTTCGTTTCCCAGTATACAAACAGTACATAGATTCACAATACTATTTTTTGTGTCTGCATTATAATATCCTCATGAAATTTGTGCCATAACATAGAGGAAAGATAACTCTTTAAAATTGTATTAAACATGAAAGGGTTTGTAAATCGGTTACTGAGATAAAAGACCATGCTAAGAACTTTCCAAATGTCCCTCGTACACGTTTTGAAAATTGTAATGCATAGCTTTATATTAAGCCCAGGCACACACAAGCTGTTTTCAATTTGAATAACAGACTGAACATTCCTCTAAACTCAAATGACATTTGCAATCTTAAATATGCTTTTCCATGAAAGAAACACTCGTTTTAGCTCTTAAAACCATTTCAAATGGAGAGTGCGTGTATTGAGTCCTCAAATATCGCTGCACTGAAATTACAAATAACAGAATTGAAATGTTTTAAAGAGACTTAATAAGTTATGTTTTCACAATAAATCTGTTCACCATAGCTTAAAACTGCATGGAAAAGTGAATTATCTTATAAAAACAGGTGCTTTTCGCTTGTTGGTAATTATTTGCGTCCCTCCAATAATTAAAGACAGTTAATATTTAGCATACGAAATGCTGTTGTTTTGATACTGATAATCTGTTTAGATTTACGAAATTGGTCAAATATATACCTGAATTTTTGTTTTTTGCTGTGTTTTTGAAAAATAGAAACATTATTTCTAAAATTAAAAGATCAAAAGCTACAGACTATGCAACTTTAAGGTCGCATTCATTTGTTTGTCATATTCTACCGATGAATGATTAGATAATGCAAAATAAGTCTTACCGTCTTAAGCACGTAACCCTATTTGTAAGAATATTATTTACTATCTCATAATACAATGTCACTAATATGAACTGGCCAAACAATTGTAATTTCTTACGCACTTTAATTAGTATGCTCAATACTTAAGCAAGGTCGTGAGAAAACATGTCTTCGGGATTTGCGTCGAGGTATAATGTAAAATTTAAGGAAGCGTCTATTTACAATCGACTGTCAATAGCCAAAAACGTTAAAGTGGCTTTTTACATGTACATTCAACTATCAATAGCCAGAAAAAAACCGTTAAAGTGACTATAAAGTCAACTGTCAATATCATTTCTATTTCATTTTGATTGTCTTCTTACCGAAACGGAGAGGGTTCCAACCACGTTTCAGTAAGTAATTGAAATTGATGACAATTGCAACTAAACCATTTTGCTTCTTTGGATTCTTTACGTCCCAGTCAACAGGTTTCCAGTTATGTCGGGACGGGTCTTCCTGTGTGGAACCAATACTGGGCAAAGATTAATGTGTCATGCTCAAGGACACAACGCAGTGATGATTATGGGCATATGCTATACATTCTCAAATAGATGTCCATGTTGACGTTTCTGGCAGGGCTCATGGTCTAGAATTTGATTTGAGTCTTCATCCTTATTCATACTTCGTATAAGAGAGCAGAGACGGTTCGGAGGCGCCCGAGATGTAAAGTATAAATCAACCCAGATCTGGCCCGATGTTTTGCTCCTTTGTGAGAAAGTTTCCAAGTCCTAAACTCACCAACAAAGACAAAGTATCACACAGACATTCTTCTTACTCTGCACTTGAAGTCCTATCCAAATAATGTAGGAAGCTTCAGATTAACTTTACAATTACATGTAGTCGGTCTCTTGATTTGGCGATCGTTAAAGCCCCTATCTCACTGGACTGCGACTGTTTTGCGACAACTGGCGACAAACATCGCGAGTGGGTCGCAAAGCAGTCTCGAAACAGTCGCCGGTGATTCGTAATTTCCTCGCATGTGTCGCCAAGTGGCGCAAAGTAGTCGCGAAAATTTTGAACATGTTCAAAAATTCTATGCGACAAAATTCCTCGCAAAATGGTCGCAAAGTCATCGCGGGTGTCTCGAACCCGTCGCGAACTTGTCGCCGACCCCTCGCAATTTAGTCGCAATCATTTTGGAATACGACATATTTGCGAGATAAATAAGACTGAATTGCGAGCCAATTGCGACATAAATGAGACACTTCGCGACAACATTGCGAGTAAATTAACCTAAGCGATGTTCTGGCGAACGTCGTGAGACAATCGCACGAACGTCTCACGACTATCGCGCGAGTATCTTAAATTACTCGCAATTATGTCGCCAAAGGTTCGTTAAAAGAGTTTCTCCTATCTGAAATAATAGTTCCTTATTATAGTACAAGATCTTGGTTATACATACTTAATAATACAGTCAGTTTGACTAAATCCAGTTGTTAAGTATTCTAGGTATCTGAGAGGATAGTTTCATATAAGTATGGTGTATTGATTAGGCTTACTAAAATGTATACTGCTTTGAGCAATTTCAGTTATTAAAAATGGTTCTGCATTCTGAGATGATAATTTTTGTTAAGTATGTTTTATAAGGCCTACTTAAATGTTTATTATTTCTATTACAGCATAAAGGTATTATCATTGTGTAGGACTACAACAGCCTGCTTAGTCTCAGCAGCCCTTCTAAGGTTTGAATTTGGCATACAGAACTCTATAAACAAATAATCACTGCAGCGGACAACTAAGATTCTGATTAGAATGCGCATTCGTGCAGTCTGATCTGTGCCTTTGTTGTGCGCATAACTGTATAAAATAGATTTTCGCAGGACGATCATTGCAATTTTGATTTGATTCGGATCATCATGCCACACGTATAGGAAATTAGAGCATGTGCGTTCTCGACTGACTTTCTTAAGCTGCTTGAGGGGCCATAATAACTGTGCAGTTTAAACGAGTTAACTTTTTTCTAACTCAATATTTGCTACCATTCAACAGTCCAACACCACCCAGCAGCGTTACCTCCTTCCAGCCCTCTAGTTCCTTCCAACAGCGTAGTACCTTCCTAGTATGAAGTTTCAATGCTTGCTAGAATGTTTATTTTTCTTGGTTTGTCATTTCTCGCAAAACCATCGTGCGACAGTCGCGCGACAGTCGCACGACGTTCGTGAGAACGTCGCGAGGCGGTCGATGGTAATAAATGATCGCAATTTCATCGGGCGAACATCGTGCGAGTGTCTCGCGAATGTCGCACGAATGTCTCGCGAATGTCGTGAAACATTCGCCAATGATTCGTGCGACAATCGTACGACATTCGTGCGACTGTCGCAAATATGTCTTAATCACCCATTCGGTGTGACCGCAATAGGATTATGGTTGCAATGTCGTATTTCTGTCGCCAAAACGTGTCTCAAATTAGTCTCGAAATAGTCGCAAATTGCTCGCATCCCAGTGAGATACTAGCTTAAGTTCGTTTTCCGCTTTCGCAGCGGGAAGTCGTTGCTTCGAATACGGACCGCCCTTCTGTAATTATAGAGAGATTCAATGAGTGCTCAGACAGTATAAAAACGTGTGCAAACAAAATGGTTCATGTCAGCATGCTAGGGACTTACTTATTATACATTACGTGTTTGCTTTCTCCAATATAAACAGGATGATGTAGTTCAAAACACAAACTCGAAGATATCAATTTTAAGAACCGATGCCATTGACTCTGTTGAGACTTCGCGAAAGTGTATGCTGATCTGCGCATTTGCTTTAGTATACTATGATACGTTACTGGCGTTTTTACAGCTGAGATATTGGTGATTATCGACGTCAAGAGCAGCTATATGGCAGGCCTATAGGTCTAAATGATGGACGGAACCTTTTATCTCCTTTTCATCCCGTGTGCATGCTCGTCTGAGCCTCAACTTTTCGCCTTTGCGATACGTACCTAATACAGGATCATTAATTTGTTGTTGAAAGAAAACGTCAATATAAAAGGGGGTAGATCTGCTAACGGCTTCTGTTATGCGCAGGAAAATATGAAAAAAAGTTTTTTTTAACTACTTCGAGCTTTGAGCCACTTAAAATACGTTATATAATTTAGTAGGACTCATGCCTACGTATTTCGCATTACGATTTAGGCGTACTTCGAATCGAACTAAAGTAATAGATGCGCACGCACGTTTACACCCGAACGACTAAAGTTGGAACTTTTAGTTGGTTGGCAAGTAAACAAAAATAATAGCCCTGTAAGCTCTACTTCAATTCTTCGTCGTAGACAAAGAAGATGTTATAAACTGCACATCGCTTTCTAATAATCAATTTACGAATACGTGGGACCAAAAATTATGTTCAGCTAGGTTTATTTTACAAAACATATCATTTTGAGGCTACTGACCGATCTTGAACCCATCGTGCTAGATCTTGAACCCATCGTTAGATATGTGTAAAGTAGGGAACCAGCCTATCTACTAGAGTAACGGTGCTCCGACCATCTCCAGTAGGTTCGTGACGTCACCCTAGTAGCGACTATGGGTGTTCGAATCAAACTTTAGTTACTATAGTAGGGACTATAGTTCGATTCGAAGTACGCCTTAGATTCGATGTAAACTAAGATCTAAAAATAAGACTTCCTTTTCACACCTGGCGGTTAAGTGTTATTTGATTCAATATTGACAGAATCACAGACCCTGTTCGACCTTGCGCAGTTGTGCAGTCTGGATCATTAACTAGGCGGTCTTTTTATGAGCTGATGGCCAACGTGGTTTAAACCAATACAATGAAGATACACTAAATAACCACCCCCATTCCTGGAGTTTGATTTAATGGCATTAATGTTATAAAAAATTCAGTCAGTTCAGGAAATTTTGGATCATATATCATATGCGATCAGTGAAGGCTTATCGTTCGCAAACAAAAAGTAGAACTTTCATAAAGGTTCATGCCAAAATGTACATGTAGGTCTCTAGCCCCACAAGCTGCGTAGGAATATATAAAACACGCATGAACTGTCCCAATTGACCCCTGTTTTTTTCTCATTACCCCATTTAGAAGTGCCGATTGTATGAATGTCAACACACCATGACATATATTTGTGATAATGCCATGTAGCGGGTTACAAAGATTTATATCAGAACCTTGTCGTAAATAGTTCATTGCCGAATTCTAAAAAGAGGGTCACGAAGACAGGTTTACTCGCGACAATACCTTACAATTTACCTGAGTTTGCGACCAGCGAATCTAAATGTACATGTTCAGCAACAGAAACTAGTCAGAATTCTTAAATTATGTATGCAGCTTTCATTATGTACTGCTCCAAAATGAATACGTTGCATAAAATTCGAAAGTATATAGTTTGTTGATATATTTATAGTTTGGGGTTATTTGTCACGCAGTGTTATTAAAGGACTTGGGATTAGGAAACTTATTGCATAATTATTCGTTTAAATCTGCGTTGAATATAGTGATACATGTAATCGGGTGCATTATTCAACTATTCGGTCACTGTATCGCCACGTGGTATTCAATGTTCCAGTCTCTTGTAAATCCAACGGAAACAGGAACCAGTTTGGAGCATGGCTAGATCGCCACCTGATAGCTGAATAATAAAATTCAATCTTACAACAACATGTTTGCAATATATAACACAACAGATATTTAAATAGATAAAGTGTAAAGATTTGATTTTGGTCAGTAAAATTATAAGACAAAGCAGCTTTATTCTTTATGAATATGATGATCGGCAGTTTTTCTTAATCATTTCCCCATGCTATACACCCCTTTTCGGGTTTAAGACTAATGTCGCATTGAATGTATATCAATATATATGCAAAACCTAATGATTTATGATGTTCTTTATGACAAAGTAAGTCATTAGTGCCCCTCTGTGAGATAATGGTACTTATCGAATATGCGCAAAGTCATGCTTTAAACATCCTAGCTAACCTATCCAGTGGGGTTCCAGCTTAGACTTTTCAATTTTGATTGAAACCTTTATTTGTTTTTATACGTAGTGAATGTGAACCGAGAAGGTTCTGGCGACTAGCACAGTCGCTCTAGAACCTTTGCTATTCTCAATTAATGGCTCATCTGTTGTATGAATATCTCATTACAATTTCAACGTACAGTTACTTGCAAAACTTAGTAAAAAGACTAAAATAAACAGAATACAGACACCCGTACGATGGCGAGAAATACACATAAAGTAAAGCACCTCTGCGAGCTGATTATTAAACTAGAAACGACACAAAGACCAACAAAACAAACACCGGGACCAACCATGCCTAAAACTCCACACAATGGAAGCATCAAACAACAACCCAACAACGACCTAACCACCGCCTAAGAACGGGCAGCAGCAGAGATACTGGCCTTTCCGTCATTATTCGGTTGATGTCGTTAGTTGTGGTATTTTCTTGCATATTGTATGCATGAGTACATGAGTACTATGTTTTATATAATTTATTAAACAGGTTGGGGAAAAGAGATAAAATGCGAGGCGGTTTTACCTGATACGTACTTCTTAGTCTCCTTTGGATTCGAACACCGCAGCAGGGCGACAGAAAAAAACAAATGTGATATTCTATTCTAGATTGGGTCAATTGTGATGAGGGTGTTGGGGTTGGGGTATCTCAGATATCGACACCTGTATTAACTATCGCAAAGTATGAAATATATTTGATCTTTACCTTTGACTTCAATGTCATATCAGGAATCTGAAACCTTCGTTGTCATCTACACATCATCGGCATTCGGCTTGCCATGTTGGAATGCCATCCATCAAAAATGTAAGACTAGTTCAAATTGCGAGCCATTCAGACTGATTTTACGTATGCTTTATCTCAAACTATAGTTCGCTCAAGATCTAATGGCTATGTTTACGGTTGTTTGTTTGTAAATATTGAAATCAAAACATTTGGTTGGCATATTCAGAAGTCATGTGTTGTTTTGAAAACTTTCAGCATGGATAGCTCAGTAGGTAGAGTCGCCGCCAGCAGAAAACCCATTCTTTTTCCATTATGCGCAGGTTCGAATCCTATCAATGCTTTCTTTTTTGTCATTTTTTATTGTATACTATTTTAATAGGTATCCTTTAATTAAGTTTGGACTACAGTTTTAACATTTATACAAAGTGTCCTTTAAATGGGACATTAGCAAACACGAAAACGCATATGCGAGATGCCACTGACTGCATCAACCCAATAAGGTATGGACTGTTTGCTGTCATTAAAGAGCTATTCAGCAGCCAAAATGATTTGGAATTGCTCATAAATTATATTCGAGCAATTGTACCAATCAATGAATAAATACAAATATTAATCAAATCGAAAGAAAAAACAAGATACGGCGACGGGGATAAAACTCGCAACTTCCACGTAAGTGTACAAGCGATTCATCCACTATGCTACGAATATTTCCTTGTGATTGGTATTGCATGGACTGTTCTAAAATAGTGAGATAAAATAATTATTTATTGGTAAATATTATTGTAAATACCGAATGTCATCAAAGCCAGCATAACGCTGTGGGACTCTAGCACAGATAACTTACTTGGAGGGGGGGGGGGTAAGAGTTGATTAGATTTTTGTCACCTTAAGATAATTTTCAATGTCACCAGACTAATACGTGTATTAATTATAAATTAGCCTTGTCTGCTCTAGGTTGGATTTTAACCAAACTAACATAGATACACCATAGGGAGATGGGTAAGATTCGATTAGATAATGGTGACTTTTCGCTTCTGGGCCCGGAATTACAATGCCTCCTTAGAGTTAAGGAAGGCTTAAGTTAAGTATTGATTTTTCAGGATGCGAAAAATAACGTTTAAAACTGATTAAAATCAAAATAGTTTTAATTTTCCTGAAGATCACAATGATATCTTTGACCACAACCACCACATCGATCCAGACAATTTATTTAGCACTTAATATAGCATATTGAAAAATCAATACTAAACTTAAGTCTTGCTTAACTTTAAGGAGGCATTGTAATTCCGGGCCCTGGTTAAGTATGACAGTATAAGTGCACTTTATTGACTACGTTCGATTCACACAGTGTAGCCTGACGAGCTGTCCGGTGTAAGATTAACACAGTGTAATCAGCCGTGGTCTGTAGCAGAGATATTCCCGAGTCAAAACGCCCCGAAGTCTTCCCTAGACCTATGTAGAGTTTTGCGTAAGCTAATCCCATGTCAAAACGCCCTGACGTCTCCGGTAGACCTATAACAGTTGCGACCTCTAAATAATCTAGAAAAACGGATCCTTCAGAAATAGAGAGAACCTACAATATTAGAGAACAGCAGACTCGGTCTTATTGAGTCTGTTCATGAGAACTAATGGAAATTGCAAACAGTTATCACGCCCCCTAGCACCGGCTTAACTTTTCGTCCAGGTGTATAGCACTGATAAGTTTGTTTATATCTTTAACAAACATGGCAAACAAAAGGGTATCGATCAAATTGTTCGCCAACAAATAAATCAGGATACCTCAACGACTCAATATTACTATCTAATGGTAATGATATTCAAACGTCATAATTTTCTTTTGTACCAACGGCTATTATCATCTACATTATTATCTAGAGATAGCTAGTACCTAAAATCAAACGCCCTCACAACAATAGTAGCCTTAACAGTAAAAGATCCATAACTATTTACGTACATGTACGACCTGTAAAATAAAATAACCCTGTTACCCCGAGGTTAACCAGTCGGTCAAACTTTATTATACGTTCTACAAAGGATTTCTGAAATACAGAACCCAAAGAAGCGGAACTATCGATTTAACCAGTCGGTCAAACTTTATTATATGTAATAATTCAAAAAGGAGTTCTGAAATACAGGACCAAAGAAGCGGACCTATCGAGTTTTGGATTACTAGCAACTCATGGCCTTACGTATTATAACATGCTCTTGATTCTACCCTGTCTAATTTTCGAAAGTCACTAATACGGTATACATTGTACAAATAAGACTACTTTGTGTGATCATAATGTCAATTGTTTTATCATAGTGGGCCTTAACTGATTTGTTTTTTGTTAAATATCTTTCCATTGAACCAGAACTAATGATACAGGCCCACTTCGAATCGAACTATAGTCCCTACTTAAGTTCTGACGTAATAAATGCATGCGCACGTTGTCACTCGAATGAGTTGAAACTTTAGTTGGTTGGAAAGTAAACAAAGTAAATACATTGTAGCCCTGTATGCCACCTTTCAATTCTTCCTCGTATACGAAAAGACTGTGTATTTGCTGCACAGCCGCTACTCTAATAAACAATTATGAATAAATGGAACCGCAAAAAGGGCAAAGCAAGGATTTATTTTGTAAAAAAAATCATTTTGAGGCTACTTACATGTCTGAAAACCATCTTGCTAGATGTCTTGAGCAGGAAACCTGACTATCTACTAGAACCCACCGTTGATCTCTATTAGGTTCGTGACGTCACTAAAGTAGCGACTATCGTTGTTCGAATCAAATTAAAGTTACTATGGTAGGAACCATAGTTCGATTCGAAGTGGGTCAATAACGCTCATCGTGTCGTCCAAGTTTGACAGACATGGTGTAAAACACTGACTTGATTTGACTTGACTTGATTTCAACTCATTAAATGGACTTTCATAGGTAGGTGAAATGTCAAAACAGGTGTATGCCTGACCGCATAACCTGTACTGTTGGGCAATTATTCATCAAACTCCCAGCAGTTTCTCCTCCCAGAGATGTAGTGCCAGAATTTTTAATTTCCAAAACTGGTGTAAAATTTCTGTGAACTATCCTGCATGTTACTAGACTAGTACAAATAAGGATGAAACTAACGACTATCGACTAATGACTAAAAACCAAACTCACTGTGTATAATAGTGTACACTGTGAATCTAACTGTACCAAAGCGGACATGAATCTAAACATAAAAGGCGACAGCTACGTGCTACAACCTTTATAGTATGTATTGCCGAGCAAACATGACTCGTAGGCTTGTGGTAACGGGTTCGAACCTCATGAAGGATAATATTTAGACCGCTTTATATCAGAACTGATATCTGTAGGGATTTAAACGAACAGCTATTATTAAAGGATAGTGTACTCTTTTCCACTTTTAGTTCGAGCGACTTCGACCTTCGACTAAAAGTTGATGGATAGGCACCCTAAGTTTACCTCCCCAATGAGAGCTAGAGACTAACTTTCGTATGTACTGTTGTGTAATGTAAAACGTGTTGCAGTACAGAGTATGCTCTGAGTATCGAGGAAAATCTGCCGCACCAAAACCATTTGTCCGTTCCTGATAGAACAACTCATGATGTAACACCGGGTGCAACGTTTGTGTGTTAGGAGTCAACTGTTTTCGTTTTATCAAATTTAAATAAAATTAAATTTGTTTGGATAGGTCTTGTCACATATTTCCTAGTGAATGATTTATCGACTGTTTGGTCTTTGTTATACAGGTAAAAAGTATACATATGTAGCAATGTATGTCTGAACTATTAGACGCCCAGAAAACTACATTTTGAAGTTTTCAGAGCATCACACATATTTCAGTCGAGATTCCAAGATACTAGCAATGTAACATAACAGTCTCCACATCGTGCATTTGGTAATATATATGACAACGCCTACTCATTCAAATTTAATATGAAAAAAAGCAAAAGGTTGACCACGAAATCACAATATGATGCACCCCGTAATAAGCAACATGTTTCAGTCTATCGGAGCCTTTTAAGAAAGCTACCCATAGACAAACAAGTACCAAGGTTTATGATATGTCCCATTGGTTTGTTTCTTCAGCGGTTTCTCTTTGTAATGGAAAACATCGACTTCCTCAAACCGATATAGGGTAGAGAGGCAAACTCATTATAAGGCTTCTGTGTTAATACAAAATTAAGAAACTCAAGAAGACCCTGTCCTTTCTGTTATAATTATTACAGCTCTACCAATAAGGCTGCGATGGCAAATAATTACATATATTGAGGGGTAACGCGTTATATTTTCGAAAAAAAATGTATTCTTTCACTGACGATCGTATTTGTCTTAGCAAACAATGAATACGCTGATCAAATGCCGCATCTGAGTCTGTACTGTTTGCCAAAATACTGTTCCTAAAAAGAGTTAATAATGTCTGCGAATAATCTGGTCGTTTTATTCCAAGTCAATTTAGTGAGTGAAGAGCTATAATTCCTACAAAAGTAAACGTGAGAGCAAGCTGTGTTCGAAACGTCATATGCGTTTGGTCAAAAAAGTGAGTATGACCAGGAAATGATACAATCATAGACCACAGGCCAACCCGCTACCGTGAGGTAAACATAGACCACTGACAGCTACACGACAACAGACTGCATTTTAATGAATTGTTTAGGGAAATCTTTCCAGATGTGTGTGCGTGCGTGCGTGTGTGTGTGTGAATTCCCGTCAACAGCTTAGGTAAATGGAGCCAGTGCCATGGCTTTAAGTCTCATCTGACAAACTGAAGAAGCCGGATAACCGTAGTTGAAAGGAAGGCAAAGATTCAACTTCTACAACCGATATTTCGATAACTCTCAGCGAATGCTAAGGTCAGTCTAAGTCTGGGTTCTCAATCCCCACATACCAACAAATTTACAGCGTGTGTGTTAGTGTTCGTGCGTGCATTGGGTTTCCTTCGTTTGAACTTGACTATTCCAATGGAGACTAGAGCTTCTGTATACAAGGCACTATTTTGGCCCAGGTTTCGGGTATGCAGAGACTGTTTTGACTCCCTATCTGACGGATGCAGTTATGAAAGGTGTGAAGGTGCGGGGGAAGACTGCTCTGAGATGGGAATGTGAGCTCATGTACAACCAGAATTATGTTAATGTAATGGGATCTCAGCTGTTCAGAGCTTCAGGAAATACAGAAACAGACTTCTCTAACCTTATTTATATTGCCTTTATAACAGCCTGGCAATCCTGCATGTCAGTGCTAGTGGGGTCCCGCCCATATCGATGTCGCCACCCGAATGCTTATTTGGACCGTTGATTTGGGGTTTTTGGCTGAAGATGTTAATGCGAAGACGTTTGCGGGTTGAAGCTCCAATACACTACCCTCTTTGTTTTGGCCTAGTCAGGTGGTGGTATATATTTCCCTAGGGAGTAAATTAAATAGTTTAAACTGCAGATCGCCAATATAACCAAGAGCAGTATCTGAAGGGTCACTAGTTCGAGACTCACCGGGGCCAATATGCTCTGCTTAGAACTGGTTCCATCCAGAAATTCATGAAATGTCCTCATGTATGACGGAAAGATTGTTGACTGATGCGTAAACCTTCAGCGCAGACAAAAATACATTTCAACATTATTTGAACACAGTCAGTTAGCCCAATAAAGCCTAGCACCCATATAAAGGAATTTGACAAACAGTGCAGATCCAACGTAGACACAAGGCAGAAGGTGAATGAAAAATGTCTAATAAGGGTCTACACTGTTTGCTTATATGTTACAACAATTTCTGTAAAGGATATATAATATTGGCGTTACATCTAACAACACAAAACTCCCTATAATTACAGATCGATCCGTCAGTTTAAACAGATTGAAGACGCTAGTACTGATAAATGGATTTATCGATCTACACTGTTCCAGGTAGCCGCCTTAGAAGTTAATCAATATTGAGTGCCCACTCTTTCGCAAGAAACTGATAGCTGCTCTAATTGAGACAGCGGTCGGGAAAGGATGACCATAAAAACTATTTTAAAACGAATTGGTACCAAAACGGGGTCTCTGGATTCGCAGTCAAGCACATTTAAGATTTCACCAGCGGTCCCACCAGTGTATTGTGAAAAAAAGTTCTTTTCGACATCCCATAGTGTATAAAACTATAAAATGTTATTATGTGAATCATATAAAACATTATTTTGGGACTACATGGGCACATTCTACAGTCCCAGTGAAAGAAGAAAAAAGGCCGCTTGAGTGTTAGACTGGGGATCGAAGGGATTCGAGGCTCACCGCCGGCAGAGTCACTATCGTCTCGACATTACTGAACATTTGTTCACGTAGACGTAAAGCTCCAAAAACAAACGAAAAAATACTTGAAAAAAAAATAATGTTAGGGTAGGAATCGAACCATCGACCACACGCATACGAGTCAGTTGTTCTAACCACTAGGCCACGGAGTCTATTGAAACGATGGTCTCTTACTTTGTTATAGTATTTGAACGTATTTGTAACTTTTGACGAGTACAACTATCCATGACAGTGAATATACGTCATTGCATGCGCATGAATAGTTTTCTAAGCGAGGCGGATCTAGTTTCCATTAACATTTGTTTCAATTAAAATAACAAATAATCATGAACATATTTAAGAAATACACCAAACTAATGATACTGAGGCTTCCGGCTTTATTTTTATACGTGCTGAAGCTGGAGAACAGCAAATTTGTTGTGTTTCAAAATGCTGTTAAGTAATAGTTGAATCCGCCACCATTACTTAGTCATAAACTTTAGTCTTAGTCGTTAGTCAATCCTTATTTGTACTAGTCCACTAATAGAAATAACTATACAAGTCAATTTAATAGCTTCTCTGTTCCATTCGTCATTTCTAAATTGTGATATTAATTAACTCTTTGCATACCAGGTAATTTTGCATGCCATTTTCGCTATTTGCTGATTTTTTTCTCAAAATCAACTGTTTTTGAAAAAGTCTATCAGGAAAACCATGAGAGTGTCAAACTGTTTGGACCCAGATCAGGCCCACAATTTTGGTTTTTCTTTCATTCATGTTCGTATCCAGAGGTATGGGGGGACTGGGAGTCTGGACCCCCTGGAAAAATCAACCATCATCGGCCCTCCAGCCAAATCCATTCTTTTCACCCACATGCATTTAGCTCTATACATGTACAAGTAGACTTGTGCAGTCCATTCAATTAGATTTTATTTTTTTATGGAAACAAGTAACTATCAAATACCTATCTTACTGATGTAGAACAAAATATATATTTCTACTGTTTGGACGACTGCCAGTCTAATGTACAAGGAATGGTCTAAAAGTTCTGATTTTTACCATGTAGCTTGATCCAGAGCCATTTTTGCGAGGTATATACACCATTCGAAAGAACTAGCTTTTACCTTTATAATAATGCTATTATTTTCTCGCTGTACTGTTTCGTTGAATAATTACAGCCCACTCCATACCACTGGCCTGTTTTCATGTTATAGAATTATAAAAAAAAAATATTTTTGAATATGAATCATTCAAGCCCGGCATCTTTAAACCCACAAAATAAAACTGCATTTTATTTTTTACTTTTTTACTTATTATGTCCATTCAAATGTAAGAATGGCGACAGGTTGTGTCGATTCAATATTTAAAGCACAATGCGCAATTCTTATGACGTCATTGAATTTGACAACTACGTCATTTTGAATACATTGCAGAATTTTCATTTCCGAGAATATTCTATTTTTGTCTATCAAATGGACTGAAAACATGCAGAACCTAGTACTGGCAAACTATTTAATACCAATATTATTTTGATTTTAAAATATCTTATATATTAATTGGAATATTGTAAAAAAGTTATATTTTTACCAAAAAATATGGAATTTTTCAATATGGAATTTTTTCAAATTTATTATTTGTTTCAGATGGATGCTTTGTGCTTAATTCAATCCCATATTGCATCATTTTACGATATAGTGCACCTTTGGAGAATTGGTTGGTTTTATTGTTTAGGTGCATGAGCACCTAAACACAATATATAAGGTGAGAATTGAGCTGTACCATGGAGGAGCATGTGACCAAATGTAACCAATCATGGGACCTCTGTCTAAGATTAAACTGATGTCATTTGTAAATATAGATTTGTCATTTTCTGGTTTCCCAGTCTATCTTGAAATTCTAATTGCATCATGTTCTTCAAAGATTGACCTAGGCCGACCTGGTATGACATTTAGCCACTATTCTGCTGAAGAGAATAATAAGACAGTTGGTCAGTCAGAAATCCAAAGTAAAACGGGAGCTTATTAAAGCACAGATAACATGAAATTATACAAGTTACACGATGCATGGATTTTGAAGAGGCAAATAGTCAAGTAGATTCTTTATATGGTGCCTTACCCAGAGATGATTTGCGAATGCATAAATGCATTAAGTCTGACATCTCTAAGGTCATGTACCAGACCCTTTGCATGCTAGTCCTACTGTTAACCTTTCAGACCCTAATCAGACTAGCAAAATGTTGGTTGTCATCCAAATCCAAACTGTTCGACATACTTATGGTATTGGATGGTACTTTAAGTCTAGACTGGCATCAGTCCCGAAAACAAATTGATACACCAGAAAAATAAGAGTATCTTTTATTTTTTAGTTGGAGGTATTAGACTGGCCCCAGTCAAGACAGAAAAATCCCAATTTTCCATTCAATCACTCTTACTAAATGATTGCAACCTTTTGAGTGTGCTAACAGATACAATTATAATGACTAATTTGTTCAGTGGAATGGAACAGTTTGTATAATTTTGGTAACAGGCATTTTGAGGATCCTAATATATTTCTCTGAAGTTATTTTAAAACAAAAGATAATCCTCTTTTAGCTAACCTAGGTAAGGACTTCCTTTATGCGTCTGTTCATCATCAGTGTCATCAATATATACTGACTGACAAAGAAACGCTATAGGTAAAATTCAAAGCCATGTCACATCTATGTTTATACATTAGGTAATAAATGTAAATTTGGATTATTTTTTACGTTTAAATGCATGTTAATGTTGTACCTCAAAATGTACCGCAGAGGAACAGATAAGCCGCTTTTTGGGGGTATTTAAGCAATTAAATTTGTGAAAAAAGCAATTGTTTTCAAATGAAGGGGTAACAAAAAGAAATTAAATTTTGGAAAAAGCAATGGTTTTATAAATGAAGGGGTAGCGAAAAGCAATTAAAGTTTGGAAAAGCAAAAGAAAAAACAAACTGATCTAAATATGAATATATCCCATGTTAGCACACTTAGTGTGGTAGCCAGTTCAAGCCTTTCTTTGGTTGTGATGTTACTAAGTCTCCTTTGAAGTTTGATACATTAAGCAAGTCATTTGTCAGTTACTGGCTAAAGTATTTGCACAAAGTACTTAAAGTCACTCAATCTGTATGTTTCTTCCATTATGAAAACTAAGATTATTATTTAAATTATTAACTAAGATTATTAGGTACTTTAATTATAACTTATAAATAAGCAATTTCAAAAATCTATGTGGGGTAAAAAAATATTTTAAGCAATTGTTTTTGGAAAAAAGCAATTCATAAAAATCGTGTGGGGTAAATACCCAATTGAGCTGAAAGCTTATCTGGACCTCTGTACCGTCCGAGAAAATTCAATGGGTAAAATCAAAACATGGAAAATTGATGTGTGGTTTATTGAAAACAAAAACATCAATATTTTTAGGGAGCACACAAAATTTATAAAACCTACCCAGCGGCTTAAAGGTCTAGATTTTGGTCAGACATTTTATACATGTAGTAGCGAAGGTTCATTCGCAAGAGCTCATCCTCGATAATACAATCTGTACAAATAATCTTTTCAAACACCTATTCTGCCTCGGACCCAGTATAATTGGGTCCGAGATTCTGCTGACTCTAAGTTTTGTTAAACAAGACCTATTATAATAATAATAAAAGTAAAGGAATGCTGTCATAAAAACAACCTATTTGCCAAACCTAAACTATTGGCGGCTTTTTAAAAGCAGCCAACTTGTTTTTAGATATATGCACAGGCAAATTTGCTACCTCCGAATATTGACCTAATTTGTGGACTCGTTTTAGATTTCTTATGTGAATTACAAATTTACTATCAGTCTCTGACGATACCGATTATTCATAATTGCTTCAGACAAAAATCCGTTCATCCATGTTTGGCTAAAATAATTTTGACCTGTAATACAGCTTTTGTTACGGCAACTGGGTCAGTCAAACCTTTAAGTTGTACCAAATTTGATTGTAGCTGACAGATGCATAGTCATACATTCAATGGCCTAGGAAACCCAGATCATATAGAAAATTCGCTATATGTACAGGACATATTGGCTTACGGATGGAGATTTAGCAGTCATAAAAACGAATTGCTGAGACTGCTTTTGTCTAGATTGCGAGATCTCTAATATGCACAGTCTGCTTGATAGGTCTGCGCATTGAGGGTATGGCTGTTTTGGGTTATATTTCCGGTCGTTCCTTCAAGTTACATTAAACTTGTCAGAGCGGTGCAAAGAAAGACAAAGAATATATTATTATTTGGTACAATTTCCAGGCATGTTGCATTGCTGGCTACAGAGATATCACGCCAGGATCAGAACTTTCGATTCATCCTTCGTATTTATGTGCTACATCCAAAGCTATTCTATGCCGGTATGTCCAACTTTCATATTTCAAAAGAAGATCGCAAGTTTCTTTCTCTCTATTACTGTCTGACGCCCTCACGAGCATTATTCGCAGGTGTACTTTGTACACTCCGGGTTGCAGGATGAAATCCTACAAATAACCATATCTAAATTACCGTAGGGTTCTTTAACCTGCACCAGGGGTGACTTTCCCTGCGCAGGGGACATCCAATAAACGTTCTGATCCGAAGGACGGCGCATTATTTATGTGTCACCCCTGCAAATGACATTAAGGATAGCGTGTTCGGACACCGAAATTTTCCTCGCCGCCAACAGGGATCGAACCTGGAACCGCTAGTACCAGAGGCAAGTGCGCTAATCACTGAGCTAACACGCTCAAAATACGAAGAACAAATTGACATAATGTGACTAAGCTTTGTGCACAAGATCTAGGTTGAGATTGTTACCTGTCATTTTTCTCGAATTTGTAACAGAGTTATGGAACTTGATTGATATTAGAATTTCGTTTCCGCTCAATATCTTGAGAGAAAATGGATGGAATTCCACCAAATTCTATATATGTACATGTATATATATATAGGCAGGATCCAGGTTGGAATTGTTACCTGTCATTTTTCACAAATTTATTTCACAGAATTGATGTTTTACAGCATTTAAAGCACTATTCCGGGGCTAAAGTCAGATTATCATTATTACATATATGCTTCATTACCTTGGATCAGTTGAACCTAACTCACCCAATAGCACCAATTATCTTATAGTGTGGATATTCAGAAAGTGGAACAGCTTTCTATCTCTTTCATCTTGTTTATAGAACTTCTTTATGAACTATGATAACGCTAGTATATATCAGCTTGTATATTGATTCTGTAATCTAATCCTGAAAGGCTCGGTTTGAGTTTCTTTTCATTTGTAGCCGCTGTCAGTTAGTTTAAATTAGTATCATCTCTCAGTTCGTGATGATATATTTAAACAATATTTTTTCTCTAAATGTTCGTCAATGGTTATGAGTTATCTACTCTGCGGTGCGCCATGCATATCAAATACCCCGCCGCGAAGCGAAGAGGCCTTTGTCTGCTCATGTGTCACTCATTAACACGTTCTCATCCCCATATCTCCTGTACCCTTTTAAAGATTTTCTTCAAACTTTGATCAAATTTTTATCTTAGTGCGATGGTGTCTTACGCAAACCCAATGTCAAGGTCACGATTCAACGTCATGCAATTTAGCTTTGAATTGTGTTTTCGCTCTATTTCTCCTTTACCTCTAGAAGGATTTTCATTAAATGTTGGTCAAATGCTCATCTCATCGAGATGGTGTGCAGAACTCATAACACAGCTACTGAAGGTCTGAATTTTAGGTCACAATTAGTCGAGCATTTGTGTCTGCTCTAATCTCATTTACCCTTTCTCTTCTACAGCTAGCAAGGACTCATCCGTTTACATAAAGCAAACACACAATAGGAGCAACAACAAACAATGAACCACTAACAACATAATCCCCTTTTTAAATGTCAAATATTTCTACACACTTTGATGCATCTATAATTGTCCACTTCATTAATATTCACGTTTATATGTATGCGAACATATACACAGGAGGTAGTCGTGGTGCCCAGTTAGGGAAAATGCTAAACCTTGCACCCAAAAGGTATACAGCTTGACTTTATATGGTTGCAAAGGTAATTCTATGGTGTATCTGAAAGCACTGTATAGCAGACTCGATCGACTTGCATAACGCCAGAGTTTTCTACGAAAGCCCAGTAAAAACACGTGAAAATATCATTTATGAATAAGTCATATATTTTTATCAAAAAAGATTGGAATTGAAAAATATATAGTTTATATAATAAAACGACATCAGCGTAGACCACAGAAGCAGTGATGGTCATCTAAGAATACTGCGTATTGATTTTTAAAGCATGTAGATTAGGGCACCATGATTTTAAAATTAAATTTATAGATTACTTTGCTCCAAATGTCATCAAAACTGGATCTATTGCCAAAATGTGTATTTGGTAATTATTTATATATTGCTTGGAAGCACATCTCGTAAAAATGCGTGCTTACTTATTCACTTTTATCCTCCCGCTGAAGTGGTCTGCATTGCATATTTTTTTACATAAATAAATTTTAAACTGTATGCGTGTTAACACTGCATACAGTTAGACAGACGTTTGATGCAATATATGAGATATTTATGACAACTTTTTTTATTTTCTATGACAAACTAGAAAAGGTAGCTGAAAAGTAAAAATATAAAACCACGATAATTTGCTTCTTAGTAATTTAGTCCATGTCAACTGGTTTGTAGCTAAATACTATGGACAACTTAAGAACACCTTTAACACATAAATAAATGGACCTCGGACAGTTTCCTATTCAATCTGCCCAAATTTTGACAGCCTCTGGCTAGGATAATGCATAACTGACAACTATAGTTTTGAGCTTAAGTCAAATCTTTACATTTAGTGCACCTAGCACAATAAAAATATTTTGAAAATATTGCATGTCAGGACTCTAGGGTTTAGGGGGTGGGGGTATTTTTTGTGACCAAATTTTATTTCACAGAAAGCAAAAGTATCCTCGAGTATTCACCTAAATACATGTAAATATTATGTTTGCGGCATAAAACTTGAGACGAAAGTGATGCGTTTGCATGAAATTCAGGTTGAGAAGATTCCATTGTTTCATCTAAATAAGTGTGCTGTCAATTACTTTTGACTATTAACTGTAATGTTTCAAGGTCAACCAGTGTGACTTGTGCACTGAGGTATATTATAACTGCATACTGTATATATCACAGTCTAGATAAACACAATTTTTTAGCGTAAAATCGTTAATATTTTCTTACACATTAGATTTAACCTATAATTTGGTGCTTAAAAGAACCGTCTCACTGAGACGGTTCTTTTGAGTACCCATAACATGTGTTTTGGTTGAGAAATGAGACACTTAATTACTTTGTAAGCACTCATAACTAAAGCCCTGATATAGATATGCAAAGTTAAACTGGCACTCATTAATCTTCGACATCATTCGGTCACGTTCGGTACATCATTCGGTCACGTTCGGTGTGTATTAGCTATTTTAATTGATTAATGTATGGAACAACTATCTTTTAACAAGGTGATCTGACAATGCTGAGGCAGTGGTGTAGTGGTAAGACGATTAACTCATGTTCCGGATTGCGAGGGTTCGATACCCACTGGGTATAATTATTTTAGGCATCATTTTTAAATTTATATACTTTTTGAGGTATTATCATATTGTTTCTTGTTGAATTTTGATGGATAGTTGACATGATGTCTGTTTTCAAGACTGATATTAAGAGATTATTAATGGTCGGAAGAGGATGGCGGTGGATGTAAAACTCCTGCACATTGTTTCTGATAACAAACTCATCAAGGGCGTCCACAGGTTTGTATTGTCCCATGTTTCGAACGTTGCGGCGACGAAAGTGTGCCGGTTTCTCGAAGTTCTTTTCGTACTCGGAAAACGTTTCTTCTGCGGACCCCAGTTGCCTGAAAAGTATGTTGAATATATGATGAGCTGTCCCGCCCTGAGTGTTTCTCGAAATAGTTTGAAACATTAGCTACGAGAAATTCGTCTTTAGATTTTAAAAGTTTTAGAAATTTCTCAGTAGACATCATAGTTCCTAACTAATATAATGCTTTAAAATGAATTCTATTACATTTAATTTTATACGTAAGTCTTGTTAAAGTCGTGCAAGTCATGATTTATGATAAAAAATGAAAACATTTTTTTTTTTTTTTAAAAATATTGTATGTCGTGAGACTCGAACCCACGTTCTCAACTTTGACAGCATACGCTCTATCCAAATGGCTAAGCGGGACAGTGATGGATACAGGATTAGAAAATCTGAAGACCTGAAATCAATACTTTTCATTATGTTTGCAAATCTATAATTAGTTTTACGGAGTTATACGAGTTTATACGGCATATTCATGAGTGCCAGTTTAACTTTGTATATCTGTACATGCCATTGCATATTGATATTTACCTACAGGCTTTTACAAAGTAAGTTTCTTATACGTTTTTATACTAAAGTGCTTTTGAGCATATTGACAGCGTCCCCCCCCCCCCCCGCGACCAATAATGCCGTTTTTATATGATGTGTGAAATGTAAAACTACAACTGTATGCAAAAGGATTAGTTTGGTCACGGGGGGAAAGCACTTCAGTAAAACTTTTTCTATTTTCTATATGTTGAATAGCAAAAACTGAGTTTTCAACCCATATTTTTCAATTGGTACTTGTCCAATGAAAAAAAGGGTTTTGTGGATAAGTCGAGGGTTGAGCCTACTATCTTTTCATAGATTTTTTTTATTTTCTTTGAAACTTTTCTCTGGTCATCTTTATGGGCAATCTTTCATTAAGACTGTCCGAGGTCCTTTATCAAGGTTTAAAGGCTGTTTAACTCAATTTTTTACAACAGCTTTGATACAGAGGGTCATTGTAGGGACAAATGAGATTTCTAGCAACTGAAAACATTAATTTCCTTTAACAGTGGTAAAATAAAGATGAAAAATCTCGCATAACTATTATCATTAGCAATATGAAACCCCTGTCTGCCCCCCCCCCCCCCCCCCCGTTTGAGATGCAGAATTTTAATCGCATAGTCTATTAATATAAGGAAAATGTCCTCAGGAAGACTATTTTGGTGCACAAATGGCTGCCCATACTTTTAAATGCATTTGTTAGTGTATTATTGAACAGTTAACGGCTTCTCATACCAACCCACAAGATAAGCGTGCGTAATATATATTTTTTTATTTCTTAACCAAAACATACGATGTGGGTATTTAAATGGGCCTATTAAATTAGATGGTTCTTTTTAAACCAAAAACACATTCTTTTAAGTTATTGATAAGGGAAACATCACAATTTTTATGCTATGAAAGTTTGCTAAACTTGACCTATGTGGCATACAAAAATGCATTGTTCCGCGAAATGCAATTCTAGTCGCATTGCCACACGGTGGTTTCATATTAAGCACTATTTAGACTATAAGTATACAAAAATCCTGCTATATACCTCTCTGGTTACAAAATGTGTTTTGCACGATACACGATTTAGGTCACACGACTAGTAGAGAATTAAATTTTTTGCTCACTTCTAAGATATTATAGTTGCTACATGTTTGAAGATCATTGCTAGTCCTCGGGATTCCTCGGCAGTTCTTTGGGTTAATGAGAAAAAGAGAAATGCCTTTAGACACAAAGTAGGTTGAATTAGGGTTAAAACTTTAATAGAGTTGATACAAAAATATGTTTCACAATTCCGTACACAACATACATGTATAAAACAAACAATATAATAACAGTATAAAATGGAAGTCAGAAGAATTTCAACTTATGTGAATCTACGGAACCCATAATGACAAACGTGGCGTTTTTGGACATTTAGCTTTTTTGAGCATTGTGATATTTTCACATATTATTACGATATATGGAAATAATATTATACAATTACTATTGAATGCAATGAGGAAGAAAAAGAGGATTGATCTACATGAAAAAACTATATTCACTTTGGACCAGACCGAGGTGAATATCACTTTAAAGGGTAGAAAAAAACATAATATCTACAGAAATCGAATTGTTAAATTGTTATATGACTTTTCAAACCATGAATTAACTTTTTCCATTTTCACTTTTGTAACTAGATTTGTATTGTTGAAGTCATGTTCAATATAAATTTTAGATATATATATTTTAAAATATTTAATGTAGTATTTTGATTTTGAAATTTAGATAAATTCTCTGAATGCAGAATGTAAATCGTCAAGCACTTACTTCACATTTTGCTTATTTAAACAAAGAAAAAATATTATTATAAGAATTCATTAAAAAGTCTTTGACCTGTTGGGAGATGAAAAAGCAATCATGCTAATTCCATGCAGCCCATGCTAATTTCATACTCACCAGGCTATTTTAGCTCACTAGAAGGTGATACACGAAACGTGTCAAAATATCACCTTCTGGAAACGTCTTCATCCTATATATAAACCTGTAGTTTTCAGGTAAACAGAGATTTATGAAGATAAATTGGCCCAATCAGGAAACAGTGTATAACAATATGATATAGCGACATATTATTTACTAATATATTGTATTGTAATATGAATCCCGTCTCCTGATTGGCCCAAAGTGTCATCATCGTCTATGTCAACCTAAACTGGACTATAAGATATGGACTGAAAACCAACTCAAACTAGTTTCGGGAGGTTATTATATTTTAAAACCTCTGGACCTGGATGAATACACAAGCCGAAAATTAGGCATCTTGCCCCACTGAATCACACTCCACTCCCAGGGATACACGAGACAAGCCTGCATTACCATACAGATAAAACAATAACATACCTCTATGTAATGTATATGTCTTTGGTTGGTCTAACTGACATAGCGTATGTCTTGGACACAAAACAACCGCGGTTGTGATGTACATACTTTAACACAGTATGCCTTTTAGTACAAAGTAAACACTCGAGTCAGGCAGTACATATACACTTAAAAGAGTCATCCACTACGAACACTCAAAACCATTCAGGAATGTTTGCACTATACCCTATATTGGGCCTCTACATAATTTCTGGTATTCACTGAACTTTCTATACATTTATTTGAGTGTGCAATGGATGGAGTGACTTCATTGATGAGCATTATATTGTCGCCTTAGCGATTTGTTACAAACCCTTATGCACTGACTTATTTACAGACTAATCTGGTCTACATCACCCGCGGACCTAGCTACTTTTATCAAGGGGTGGTGTTGATGAAACCATACCATATACCCCTCTTGATTCACGCTTACCATTGTTTTGGTGACTTGATTCAATGTTTAGGAAACACAGTTGCAACGGTTATAAGACATGTTAATACGAGTTATATTCAGAGATCAACAGTGACAGTGTCACAACGGAAGCCGTGACAACAAGTATGACGAAAACATACAAGAAAAATCTGTCCAACACCAACGCGATTTCCTTCCATTTATATGCCTTATGTGGCTCAGTCGCATACATAACCTTTCGTCCATAATTGTCGTCTTGTTCGACGATATTTCCACTATTTTGCAGTTTAGTCTTTCTTGATGCAATGGTGCTTGCCGAATTCGGTTTGGAAGAATTTGGGCGAAGTTTTGTGAGTGATTTCTCTTCATCACCATCTCGAGCAGGCGACACTGGTTCCCCACTGCAGCATTTGGGAAGGTTACCATGCCAGCAAGTTACAGGAATGAAGAATTTACGAGTGAGTGTTTGAGCCCACTCTGGTACTGGTTCCTCGTCGTCATGATTGAAGTAAATATCCAACACGATTATTGTAGAGATGACAGACAAGGCACTTATCATCAAAATGATGGTCAGGTATATAGCTGGAAGAAAACAGAGAATAATTGTAGTTACGTCTATACAGGCCATCCATGTTCCACGCTTACCTGATATTGCAATTTGACAACTTTTTAACTTTGCCTGGCTGTTATGAACGTCAAAAGCAGCAATGTGTTAAAGTTATGATTACTTCATAAAGCCTCAGCATGTAAACTAAAGCAAGAAATCTGAACTTTAATGTTAATTTTTTTGTTCGTTTTGAAAGAGGTAACCTCATTTTCACGTTTGTGTTTTGTTTTCTATTTTGGCTGGCATATGAAATACGTGTACTTATCATAGGCTACCAACGAAAGCACAAACGAGTCAGCAAATCTGTGCAGTCTAATTACAACCGTAGCTGGTTGCATAAGTAATGCATAGGAGTAAATGAAAATATGCAGACCAGCATTTAGAAATATGAACCCATTGTAAAACTGCACGTGCCCGTTTAAAGACTGTTTACACACAGGCGTCAGGTGCCATTATCTCATGAGCTGGCCTAGTCATATATACGTGCCTACACAGTCTGCATGTCTCGTTGTGAACCCAATCCCAGTTTATAGCTATGGTTTCTTCCTTAATTGCACGATGGTGGATCAGTCCTCAGACTCGATGACGGACCTGATGTAAAGCTTTAATCCGTTGAATGGTGTAGATTAAATTTCATCATACAATAAATTATCTTATCAGCAAATGACCAAGTAAATGCATAAAACCTATGAGAGCATTAAAGGACCTCGAACAGTCTCCTATTTGATCCGCCGACATTTTGAGAGCCTGTGGCTAGGATTTCATATAATTGACTACTGTACGTTTCAGCTTCAATTAAAACCTGACATTCAGTGACATAATAAAGCAAATATATTTGGAAAGTGTTGCATATTTATTCCAGGATCTTAGGGTTTAGGGGGTGGGGGTAATTTTTGCGACATATTGTTTTTGAAGAAAGTCAGGTATTCGTCTAAATACATGGAAATATTCTGTTTACAGCATAAAACTTACGACAAAAGTGTTGCGTTTGCATAGAATTTATTGTTTTTGGTAAATAGGTATGACCTTTTGACTATTACCTGTAAATGTCTTACACATAGATTATTAATATAAAAATGTTGCCAATAGCTTTATCAGTGAGACCTAGTCATTGAGGTGTATCATAACTACATAAAAGTAAGGAAGAAGGCAACAATCAGGAACCCATATAATCAAATACCACACATGAACCGGGACAACATATGGGAAAGTGACAAAACAAAACAAAACATCACATACAAGAGATACTGTATACATGCCATTGTAATGGGATATTCAGCTACAGGTTTATACAAAAGTAATGACTAATGAGCTTTTATAATGATTTGTTTTTTATTAACTTGACAGCCTTCCCCCCTTTGATCAAGCATGCCATTTTTATAAGATGAGTGTAATTTAAAGCTACAACTATATGCAAAAGTATTAATGTGGGTGGAGCATAAAAGAATCAATGTGGGAGTGGGGGAGCACCTGAAACCGTTTTTAATTCCTAATGTTGAAAAGAAGAAGCAGAGTTTGGTCGGTTTTGGAGAATGATTCGAGGACTGAACCAACTACTTTGTCCACAAAAAATATCATTTATCTCTGAAACTTTTCTCTGTCTATGTTTATGGACAATCCTCGGTAAAGACTGTTTGAGGGCCTTTGATCAAACTTGAAATTCTGATTTCTTTACAGTGTTTAAGTTGCCCATAGATTTTATTTCACAAATATAATCTTTAAAGTGCCCTCTTTTACATAATATGTTCAGTAACACACAGAACGTCTGCTATTTGGAAAAGTTTGTCATCAAACTTGACTCACAAATTCGATATTTATCTCCAAAAGTCCTTTAGACAATAGCATTTATGCTAAGATGCTTCGTCCCTAAACTTTGTATGAAAGCACAATTCATATGCACATACAGCACATACATCAAAATACTGATTAGTTACAACATGATTCAGTGAATGGGGAAAATAGCGTAGTCAGTTTCATGAAAATGTAATTTTTTGGAAATACTCTGTCCATTACCATGGAAACGGTTGTACGGTTTGAAAAAATCAACAAAGTGTACCATTATAGTTGAAATATCTCTGCTTAAATATAACACTTTTATCGAAATCTCCGGTTATGCATGGCCAAAATACTTTGAGGGTTACAGGGAACGGCTCTAAAATAGTGATTTTTGGGCTTATTCTCTTAACAATAAAAAAAAGATAAGGGAGCGCAGTGTCTCAGTGGTGGTAGAGTGATTGACTCGAGACCGCGAGATTGTGGTTTTGAGCCTTATTGGCTTCACTGTGTTGTTTCCTTGAGCAAAAGGCATTAATTCTAGCTTGGTACTGGTTCAACCCAGGAAGACCCGTCGGACATAACTGAAAATTTGCTGACTGGGATGTAGAATAAAATCAAACTAAATTAAAAGGGAGGCTAAATTAAATGTTGAAATAAAATTATTTGATTAAAAAGAATATACACAGTATGACACACACACATCCAACCAGGACAAAATGCAATGCAACTAGTTCTGTGTACCTCAGCGAGATGATTGCATAATGAAGGGGCGCAAAGATCGAACTACATAGCAAAGTCAAAACGAATACAAAATACCCTCACACAATAGGGGCAATAAAAGACAGACAAACTAATGACAACCACCAAAGAACGGACAGCAGTCACAACGAAGTGGGGCCATTTGTATTTTACTGCCCAAATGATGTCCAAAATTCGTATTATGTGCAAGCACAAATAGTTTACTCACATAGTTGTTTGATTTTGGCATTTCCTGACACTTTAAGACAATGTATGTGATGTAAGCTTTCTTGTGTGTTTGTCACTTTTCCAAATGATTTTCCGGGTCAAGTATGGTATTTGATTGTATCGATTCCTGATCTTTGCCTTCCTCTCTACTTTAATATATACTTGTGACATTTACTGATCATATTAACTAGAACCGTACGTAGGTAGCTCACTCCAACTTGGTCTCGTCGCATGCTTTTGTAGAACTTCTGATTCATGCAGGACTGGTTTTCACTGGTGAAAGCTTGTATTCATGAATCCTTAACTGCATTTGAGAATTTGCGAAAGAACCGATTGTTGAACTGACGTTAAGCCTTAATTAAACCAACAAAGCGTTCACTTACATAATATTGATGCTGATAATGATGTTTGTGGGATATTGTCCGAGATCAAGGTAAGGTAGACAGCGTAAGCAAGTAGTACTGTGAGTGACATTCCAATTCTCTCCCCTGATTCAGGTGGTAGTTTGAACACAAATATCGTGAGTGATGCCATCAATACTACAGGAAATACTGTGTTGAGGACATGGAACAGTGGCCGTCTACGGAGCTCAATGTTGAAATATAGGCTGCTGAACGATTGCTGCTCTCGTGTTCCTGATGTTGAGTAATTACTTAGGGACTTTATTTCCCATTCTCCATTTTCCTGTAAGAAAATGTTTTAACACATTGATACACCAACGTAGGGAATCTACTGGACCAGTGCACTCGGAGCACTAATTTTGTTAGCATTTAGGTCCTCTACTTAAGATAAGACTTTAGATGCGCCCATCTTTGAAAATGTTGAGCATATTGCTCTGGCTTGTATGTCCGCCCCTTCGTCTATCCATCACTCTTTTTTTATACCTCCAACATATTTAGGTCATTGTGTGGTAGGATCTTGAAATTGCATATTGCTGACTCGTATGTTTCATGTCTGAGTTATCTCTTATAACTCGTAACACTAACTTCTCTTACATTTTTGATGGAGGATGTTTATATTTAGCATAATGATTGCCTATGGTGTGTATATTACAACGAAGATTACAGATCGACAATATGATATTGGAATCAAATGTCAAGATCACATATACTTAAAATCTGCTTTTTATGGAGAGCGTTCATACTTCGCACAATGCTAATATATTGTATATAACTGCTAATGGATATTGGCGATACGACCCTTGAGTAAAAGGTTACGGTCAAATATACACTTAACAACACTTATAAGTGTGCACATATAAATGGACCCATATCTTCACAAATAGAAGTCAGATCATTTTGAAATTTTCAACAGATATAGATGACATACATGACATGATATTCCATAAATTTTAATTTTCATAAAGCTTTAACTTTTAAAATGTGAAATCAAAATTCAAATATATCGTAAAATAAAAGCTCACAGTTTTCTTCGTTTTAGAATATATCTTTCTATGACATTTCATTTATGCATATCATTTTGAGTTAAGCATTTTCGAATATAATGGTGGTGGCTCTGTTATGGTGTGGGCAGGTGTGCCCTTACATCATAAAACTAAGATTGTCTTCATAAATGGGAACTTGACTGCAGCTTTCTATAAACATGAAGTGCTGGATACGGGGGTCATTCCATTATCTAGAAACCACAGAGGAATGCATCGGGCAAGCGCCACCCCTGCAAATCTGAATGCAAACAACGTAAATGTCATCGTCTTCCCCCCCCCCCAAATCACCAAACTTAAACATAATTGAAAACATTTAGGATGAACTAAACCGCTGTGTAAGGAGAACAGGGGCTATTCCGACCACACTGAATCAACTGAGCAAAAATTCTCTACGATTGGAACAAGCTTCCTCAGAATTATGTTCAGCGTTATGTGACGTCAATAAGATGTCATTGTCTTGCCGTAGTGCACAATGCGGGGGACATACCCGCTACTAAGCTTACATGGACATTGACGCCGCTGCAGGATTTGACTTAAGAATATTGTAATACTTACTTTGTTTTGTGATATATTCGATCAGGTTTGGTCTCCACTAAAGTATTGGAAAAAAGTGTGAACTTTGATTTTTACCATAAATTTGAATTTTGCGTTTGCATTTTTTAACTTTTTATTTTATTCGAAATAAGGTTAATGCAATTTTATTACACACATGTCGTCTATATTTGTTGAAAATTTGAAAATGATATGACCAGTATTAATGGAGATATTACCCCATTCATATGTGCACACTTATAAGTGTTGTTAAAGCTGCATAATCTGTAACTTTTGATATTTTCATTTTAAAAATAATTGTTCTATTTTTCAAGAACACATTAAAGTACTAAAATTCAGGTATCCATTTTACCTTTTTCGTTATAATTAACAAATTATTAACGCCAAAACAACAGCATTTACGTTAAAAAAATAACTGTCTAGAATTATTGGAGGGACGCAAATAATTACAAACAATAGAAAATACACCTGTTTTTATAAGATAATTCACTTTTCCATGCAGTTTTCAGCTGTAGAAATTAGATTTATTGTGACAACATAACTTTATTCTACTTTTACAAATGATTTAAAAAGAAAATATTTTTTTTCGAAAAATGTTCATAGTTACAGATACAGATATAAGAGTATGCAGCTTTAAGTGTACATTAATTGGTCTTACGGCGTATAACACCAACATTTCATATTTGGTACAATGGTTGCTGATAGTGTATAAATGATAACAGATATTTTGGATTGCTTATATGACCTTGAAGTCAATGGGCTTGGAGAAATATACTTAAAATCTGCCTGTATGGGTCGTAACGCAAAATCCTCTTTCATTTTTCCTTGAAGGGTGTTCATATTAGGCACAATGATTGCCCATGGTATGTAAATGGCAACGACAATTCGGATCGCCTATATGACTTTGAAGTCAAAGGTCAATGTCATAAATACTAAGCATCTGTCTGTATGACTCGTAAAAGTAACTTCTCTAACATTTTATGATAATGTGTGTATATATTTTGCATATTGATTGCTTGAAGGTGTGTAGATGACAAAGTCAAAGGCCAGGGCCAAATATACTTAAAATATATAATTTCGCGAACTCCTCTTAGATTTTTAGATGAGGGTGTTTATATTTAATTGGCACAACAACTACTTATGGTATGTAAGTTGCCGCTATGACACCTTCGAATCAAATGTCGATGTCATTTTGTCTTATGTCTGGTAACTCTAACTCCTCTTACATTGGTTGATCTAGGAGGACTATAAAGCATGTGATCATGATTAAGTAATTCCACAATCACAGACCACAGACCAACAACAGGCACCGTAAGAAAGAGACATAGAACACAGAAAGCCACAATTCAAAGCAGTAAAGCAACCAGCTCTCTCTTTCTCAGCAAAATGGTTGCTACACGACAAATCTTAGCTTGTGTTAAGGTTTCCTAACGTATACAATTTATATATGGCTTATAACGTCAAACACTGATTACCAATAGTATGTAGTTGACAACGATAGTTTCAGATCCATAGTACATACTTTATGTCCTTCTAGTTTTGAATCATCTTGGTTGGAAAGAGAGAGCTGCTCACTCTACTTTAATTGCCTTCCTGATGCCTTGTGCTTGCTCTTCCTCACGGTGTCGTTAGTTGGTCTGCAGTGTGTGATTGTGGTATTTCTTGATCATACTCACATGTATTCTTGGAGTCAAATGCCATGGTCAAAACTATCACACTATGCAATAATTAATATTTGTGCGGATATCTGCTGTGGACTCCATCGATTGGCCCATTCTAGATGATAATATTGTCATCTCAGTCTTTAACGTTTTTGGTAAAGTACTACTGAAATTCCTTTGCCATATGTTAAGAAAGGAGACAAGCGTACGCATAAAGTGGACACCAGAAATAAGACAAGTTTAAAGATTGTATTTTATCGCTGGAATCGTCGCACGTATACAGAATAATGTTTTACATTTTTATGAAAGAAGTTTGGTGGCCAAATGGTGGATAGATTGACGAACGAACGAATGAATTGATCAAATAATTACCTTAAAATGTGTCAATGCTATAGCCTCAGTTGAATCAAACTCAAGACTGACTTCACCAGATGTGTAGGCCCAAGTACTGATTGTAATACTGAAAAAAAATTCACACATGACTTACAGAGATAGGCAGTGTTTGCATAATCACTTGTTTTTAAACGACTTCTTATTTTTTGACTACCAAATATTACCCAAAACGCGTGTAATCTACAATAACCAAGTTAAATTATTTCTTTGAAGTCTGCAACAGACTAAACATTAAGTTTATATTGTTTATGAACTAGTCGACAGGCCCCTCTAAATTTTCCCTGCTCACACACACAGAGCATCTAGCCACGTCGAAAGCTGACTATGCATGATTGGATTTCGTAATGTATATGCAATAATATAGGGATCATACACGTTTCAATGCATTCATATTTATGTCTACATTCTCTTTTGTAAATGGTAACTGGGTAAAATAAATAAGTTAAGTTAAGAATTTTCTACTACTTGGATTTCAATTAGCTCTCTTGACCTGCTCAAGATGACTGCAAAACTTGAGATGACACAAAGTAATGCATAACAAAACAAAGACCAAACACAGAACTCCCACACACAATGGGAGTTATATAAAACATGAATCAACAACAACAGAACCACCGCCTCATGTGAAACTTCTGCATGAATTATCTCTGATCAATAACCACACTAATGAGAAATAGCTATGTTATTAACGTGCTCCCTTCACAAATGAGAGCTACCCATCTACTTATCTTCTTTTTCATAAGTATGCTGTAATCAATTTTGCTAGTTCCGTTTAATCATTAATATTATTTTCTTGATCTATGTTTTGTGAATAGCAGATGGCAACTGTGGAGTTCAAGTGTATGAAAAACTAACATAGTGGATAAGCTGGGAGATGCATCTTTAGAATAAGTTGATATGATAAGTTTATTTAAGAATGTCCACTGGCTGGGGCTTTTTCACATCACTGTCCTAATTTCTAGCCAGGCAAGTTGTGACGACCGCTTCATGACAATTTTAGAATCTTTTATACCTGCAGGTTTGTGTATCGAGCGGGTAGTAGGTAACATCAGCCTCACAGTTGGTTTGAAAGATGCCACCAGGAGACCAGCTCACACCACCAGCACTGTTGATTCGCATCAACGTGTTTTCATCACTAAACACTGATATATCACTAACTCTGTAAATATAAGAAGGTCACCATTAACAATCAGGTTGCAATATGTTCCATGTTGAGAGTAAAATATTTTTATTGGATTTGAAACAAAATAACGCTCTTATCGATCTGTCATGTTCGGAGACTATATAGAATGTGTGGATGTAAAATAGTATGGAAATAGTTCAGACGTCCTAGAAATGCGTTAGGCTTGAAGAGAGAGAGAGAGAGAGAGAGAGAGAGAGAGAGAGAGAGAGAGAGAGAGTTGTCCTAAATTCAGATGATGACATGGCCTTGTGCTGTTAAATCATTTTTCATTGGTTTTCAATAATGAGAGTCGTAAAAAAAATTCTTAAATATAACTAATGCATTTATGCAACCATTGGTGTTGTTTTCGTCCTTAATGTCGTTTTACATCAATTTTCAATCATTTCACGTTGGTCAATTATCCTATTATATTACTCTTAAGTGGTTTACCAGAACTAAGTGTACGTAATGTTGTGTAACCGAAAATTCCATACTTTAATTAATGGAAGCGCGAAAATAATATCTATAAAAGTAATGCATGAGGCTACTCACAGTCCGCACATCACACCTCACAAGTCAGATTAGACAACCAACACGTAACTGACTGCGCTATGCAGACCAGTACAGCCAATACCTTTTATTGTTCGTTGCTATTTTGGTAAGCCAGCGCAAACTGCATACTAGAAGTCGTATATATTGATATTGCCTCTGTGATACCGCACCAACCTACCATGTCACATCTGTATGCTAGCCTGCAATACCATGTTTTACCTTACGCTGACCAACGAAATATACTGGAAGAAAACTGCTTACTAATGTACTCGTAATGTGCTCATTTAGAATGTAATAGCTGCCAGGTTATTAATTATTTTGATAACGAAGTAACAGCTTCTTTGATGGCTTCAGACGTTATATCTGAATTAATAACTTAATAACTATGTTACAATGAATAAGGATAATTTCACATTCGAGTTTTAAGTGGGACTGTCTTATCGTATTCAGAAGGTGGATCATTAAAAGTAAAAAAGAGGGCAAAGATCCGGAATCGATACAATCAAGCACCACACTTGACCCAGGATACCAATGGGGATGTGACACCGTCACAATTAGACATCACAAACGAGAGCCAAGAGATCAGCCCTTTCCCAGCAGGTGACCACAAGGCATCAACAAACAGACGTGCATGAAAGCAAACAAGACAAGACAGAAATAACATTAATGATCCATAAAGGAAGCACCACCTTGGAACGGTCAGTAAAATATTTTACTGGAGGGCGTAAACCGATTTAACGACGGATCAACCTCACCCTTAGTTCAGATGTGGATAAAGACACATAGATGTTCGGTTTGCATTAAAGACCCATAACTTATCAATGCATCATCTGCTAGAACATATAAATCAAGATATAAAAAGGAGATAAAGCAAAGATAAGAACTCAACAGTAAATAAAACCGAACACCGGAGCAAAAGAAATCCAACAGATAAGCCCCGGTGGGCCTGACAACAGCCAAAGTATCAGGCTCCCACCTTCTCATCAGTAGATAAGTCTTAAAGTCGGAACCGTCATAGAGTCTGAAGTCCGACCCACCGGCATGTAATTAAAGAGGAAAGCAAAGTTGCCAACCGTGATTGGGTTGACCACCAAGCATGCTGTCTGCTGCAATACATTAAAGTTATAGCCAATCTTTTTACAATGGGAAATAATTTAAATGAACTGCGCTGAAAAATTATAAGAGCCAAATCTTCTTCGATTTATACACCAAGTAACCATAGAATTCATGTTCCACAAGTCCTTGGCGCAAGAGAGATTTAAGTCCTATTCGGAATTTAGATATCAAATCATAGTATTGTCTATGAAATTTAGAAAAAGTTTTGTGAAGTTTATGATACGGATAACCTTATAGTGCTCTGGTTTATTTAAAAAGGTCATCCGAGGGAAGGAGCCTGTCATTTTGGTCCTTCATTATATGCATGCTGGGCTTGATATGAAGTAATAAATTGAACTGCGGTCTTTGCATGTGATTTTTGGACCATCTGTGTCATTTTCGAGCCTGTCATATACAACAAAAAAAATTTTATTATACTTTTACAGGACGATTAAGGTAAATGGTTTAATTAAATACTCACGAGTTTTCAATGACAATCGCCGGTCGCCAGGTGTAGTTTTCATTGCTGAACAGGAATCTTACGTTGGTATAATTCGAGTTAGCTGACCAATCTAAACGGGAGTCTGCCCAATTCTGTAAGATGCAAAAAAGTGTTTTATAAGTAAATATTTTACTGACCGCTCCAAGGCGGTACTTCATTTGTGTATCTTTTATGGGGTTTTTCTGTCAAACTTGTGTTTGCTATGCCTTTGTGAGCGTATCTTTATATGTGCCTTGTGATCACCTACTGGGAAAGAGCTGAATTCTTGGTCCCGTTCGTGGTGTCCAACTGTGAGTTTGTCACTTTCCAATTGGCATCCTGGATCAGGTGTGGTACTTAATTGTATCGATACATGATCTTTGCGCCCTTACTTACTTTTTTATCGCCAGGTGGATTTATCCACATTTGAGCCGCGACATGAGATTTCCAACAATGTGGTATGTGCGACCAGCAAAGCCTCAGATCAGCCTGCGCATGCGCGCAGACTGATCAGAGCCTTTGATGGTCGCTTAATAGTCTATGAGTGTTAAGCTACTGACTGAACACAATTTGGAGTTTCTAAGCTTAAAAGGAGGCTGCACAGGCTCGTCTGAGTCTACACTTGTCAAAATGCCACATTGTTAGAAATCACGTGTCACGGCTCATTTGTTGTTGACTTGCTTACACTAGTTGGGCGTGCAAGAGAATGAAACTTAACATCGACTAGTTCTTTGCTGAATGCGCACTTAAAGCACTGAAAATACCACACTGTTTGGCCATTGTGCGCCACCATGCTCTATAAAAGCTCTACATTTTAACGGAACTAAACGCTTATGATGTAAATGATATGTCAATTGATAGACGAACTCCAGACCTTTTAGACAATGTATGGTTATGGTACCATAAACTCTATATTTGTACAGAGATACAGCCCAGCTCTATGAACGAAAAACATGCCCATCGGAGTAGTAAATAGTGGCTAATTCATTTGCCTATCAGTAGAGTTTGATTATACACCACAATCTTATTACACGAAAGGAACAGTTGCATAGAAAAACGTTGGGTGCTCATTTTATAAATGGAACACTTAACAAAGAAATACACTGACAACATATTTAATGGGTATTTTGTATTATAATATGTATGATTTTAAAATGAATTCATTTTATATAATAACAAAAAGAACAATTTATGTGCCACAGCTAACGATTCAGATTATGCATTCAATTTTGAGATTTCACCCATTAAAGTGAATCACGACTTAAACAGACACAAACTTTTGTGATACACTTCATGAGTTTAGAGGAAATAAATGATTGCTGTTTTATTGGAATTGTAAATAGAGAAGCGATTAACGTGAGATTTAAAACATCTAGTTTCTTTCGAGAACAGCAACAATAAAAAATACATAAACGTCTCCTGCAAGTTTAGGGTATGTTTTCTGCATTTCAATAGCGTTAATGTTAAGTTTATTATTAAACCAGTCAATAAATGATATTGAAATTATTTTGTATGAAAACTCACATTGCTTGCAAAGCTTCCAATGGAAAGTCCTTGCCAATTATATTCATGAATTTTACAGAGCAGAGCATGTGCAGTTGTGAAGACTTAATAATATGTTGTTTGCATAATACACGTATATGACCAGATTATCTCGTATAATTTACCATTTAAATTGCCAAGCTCAATGAAACTAACTTGCAAAATTGGTTTCATCAAAAGAGTTTCACATTAGTTCAAAACAATAAGTAATCAACGAGTACTGCACTACATGCAGAAACATTAATTACATTATGAATAATTAATATCGTAAAACGCTCCCTATTAGACTGAAATGAAAATTGAGGAGCAAGTGGATATGACCAGGCCCCGAGGTTTTACATGTAAAACTGTTTTCATACTCAACTCAGCTGAGCAAGAATTTTATCCTGCTCATAAGTGTTAAAATGCCAACAATTGTTGGCATTTTAACATTTATTAGCATGATAAATACTATATCTGAGAAAGTTAAAGCAAGCAACATCTTTATTTGTCGATATTTTAGTTTTTTATAATCAGTTGAAATTTCGTGCTCAGTTGAGTTGAGCATGAAAAAAGTTTTATAACCTTGGGGCAAGGTGATACCACAGTCACAGACAGCTGTCCAAGCTATGGTACCATGAGGAAGAGACGGAGAACACAGACAGCCATAACACTATTAAAGCAAAGCAACCAACCATCTCTGCCGTCCTCAGCAAGGTGGTTGCAAACCTAGATGAGCTACACGACAAAACAGAGAATTAAAACAAAAGCATGGCAGTCCAACCGTTTATTCATCAAATCAAAACATCTTGTGTTTCAGTGTTGCTTTTTAATAAAGTACCGAAATGTACGAAATATATTTTCTTTCGTTTTAATTCCATTTAGTATAGCACAAAGATAAACATTTAGCTTGTCTTGTAAGTTTTAAGAGAATTTTGACACAAGCACTATGTTTCATAATATCAAAACATTGGTACAGATTTTGATACTCAAATTATGTAACATGTACACAAACAGTATGATTAGTTAAGTCCTTTTTAGTACTGATACTGCGTATTAAACAAGTTGTGACTTTTTGAGTACCGATGCTGCGTATTAAACAAGTTGTGACTTTTTTAGTACCGATACTGCGTATTAAATAAGTTGTGACTTTTTGTGTGGCATCTGTTTCATTAGTAAGATGGTGCAATAGTCACGCAGCATTAAACAACATTCAGACACCAAATATGGCAGCTATCAAAATACACGTTATTGTTCTTTAACAGTCTCCGTAAATTAAAAATGACTGCGAAGCTTGATCTGGTTCCAATATATACTAAAAACTAGAAAACCCAATTTACTATGCTAGAGACGATCAGATTCAAAAGCTTTGAAATGAAGTTTTCATCAGTGAGTTGCCCAAATACTTGTCATTAGGACTCGCAAAACAAGTGCTTTTCATTAGATCTGACTGGCTGTATGTTATGATCCCATTTCTTTGATTAATTACGATGCATTAATATGTTTTATTGTTTTCCTGTGATGATACAAAGAATACGTTTAAAAATATCTATGATATTTGAACAAGTGGTATCTTTTGAACTATAATAGTCTAGTGACTGTGGCAACAGTACGTTATCAGGCCCTGACTCAGTTGCTGTCTTAGGCTGCTGTCCGTTCTAAGGCGGCGGCTATGTTGTTGTTGATCTGTTGTTTATTGCTTCTCGTTGTTTGTGGGAGTTCTGTGTTTGTCTTTGTTTTGTTATGCATTACTGTGCGTCCAATTTAGTTTTGCAATCATCATGAAGAGGAACAGAAAGCTGGTTGCTTTGCTATCATTGTCTTTTAGATGTATTGTTACAACATATACCATGTGGCTCTTTCTCGTGGTGCCGTGGGTCGGTCTCCTGTATGTGATGGTGGTATTTCCTGATCATACTCACTTCTTTTTTTTTATTGTTAAATACATTATTTGTTCAAAGACTCTTCTGCAGCAAGGCATATCAGAACATATATTTTATGTTGATTCAGTTTATAAATTAAAAAGAATTGTTGGAAAGCATAGTTTTAGTGGTCAATTTAAAAAGATAATCAAACGCTTTAAGAGAGTGTAAAAACAGTCACGCTTCAAAGCGATTGGTTTATCTGTATATTAGCATTTTAAAACGTTTTGTGTCATAATTTATAATCATCAAACGTAACGGAAATGGCAATAGTATGGTGAAGGAGTTGGTGAAGCTGGTATATGAGAATGGTAAAATGTTTTTCAAACTATTTAAAACACATAGAATATATGTTAAGATAGCTTGTTTTATATTTACCATTGTAAAAAAGCCAGAAGTGGATAGAGTCTGTGTCTTGATATTCTAAAATGGAAATAGTAAATTAACCACATTTATCAGCTGATGAACTAATGCCAATAATCAAATACTCAATGAGTCCCGCTTGAAAAGTAAAGCCTGTATTATTAAATGGGGCCACATATTTAACCATATTTAGTTTACATATTTATCAACTGTCACACATTGTATATTAAAAAAAGAAGAAAAGAAACGCATTCAGTAATATTTGAAATAGCTAACTTAAAAATAAACAAGTTTCAAAGAAATTAAATATACATTGTTAAGTTATAGGTTATACTTATAGTCAACCCTCTGTATCTGCCAATTTCATCATTAATAATTAGAGTGCTTAGCACTTTTACTTGCTCACTGTGTATCAGCACATTTGTTCCTTAAGAAACAGATCAGCTCTAGCAGTGAATTGTTGAGTAATAATTCACTGTTGGAGAATATCAAATCACGAGCGCGTAGTGCGAGTGATTTATCTTCGTACAATTGTACGGCAGTGAATGATCACTGCACTAGAGCTGATCTTTTTTTGATTCTTACACACAATAATTGACGAAAACACATTTGAAGTGTTCAGCTTCTTCCAACTTTCCGCCATTGCACTGAAGAATTCCCGCCAATAGTTGGACTGTGTCGCATACGTTTACATGTATTTGCAACGCCTTTCGAGTGTAAAAACGACGATACACTGTCTAACGCCATGACTGGCGTCATTTAGCAGTAATAAATGACGTCAGCCAGCACGCGTTTTTCCTCGAGCTTTCAAAACTTTGAATTATTGTTTGATATATCACGCTTTATAGCATTGGCTTTATAGGCGAGTGTAAGAATAACAGTTAAGAACAATTTTGGGTATTACCCATGTGCAGGAAACGGGGAAAGCTGTCTGGGCCCGTCTTTTCGACCATTTACAAATTCGGATCAATACAGTTTTCACATACGCTTATGTCAGATGGATGTTTCCGCATTTTCTGGACAAAATAAAGTAACTAAAATGTGTCCGAAATATCTATTGACTCGTTATTATAAATGATCGTCTCAGTACCAAATACTGATAAATAGATGTGGCGAAATCAAACGATATACAAAATTTCCAAGTTTATACTGTGTATGCGAATGTACTTGGATTGTGTGTCCAATATTTACGGTTAATTTGGGCGGCGCACGATCAGACCTCATGTCCTAGAAGTTAGCGCGTCAGACTTTAGAAACAGCGAACCAGGGTCGATTCCTGGGTGGGCACCTATTATACATTATCATCTTTTTCAGCTTTATAATGCTAAATTACTTCCTACAAGTAATATAAATTGCTATAAATGACAAAAAGTACATTCCATAACGTTTTAAATTGAACTATCCTCAAAATGTGTGGGGGTAAATTTTGCTCTTCTGAAAGAAAATTAGTCTGGTGACCCCCAATTTTCGTTCTTTTTTTTCTAAAAGGTAAAATAATAGTTTATGAAATGCAAAAAACTAAGATTTTCAATTTCAGATGTTTTAATTTACAATTTTCTCTAAAAATCGTATTCCTATTTTGGGGGAATTACCAAAATATATCATTCAATATCGTGTCACGGCTCGGGAAAACAAATAAATGTTCACATTTTCTGAAAAGCTTGATGTCGTGAGTAATAATAAAGAAGCTGGATTGCGATTACAAATATTTAGCTTAATATTAGGGACTTGGAGATTTTCAGAACATTTGTAAAATGCTGAAAACTTCCAGGTGAGATTATGAACAATTGAGCCTGGTAACATATCCTTTTTATTGCACAAATTTACAGTCCATACATAAAACAAACAAAAGTATTAAAATATTTAAAAGTTTGAACTATTACCCGCAATTGCCCTTAAGCTACATTTATAGGTGCATATTTTGGCCCTCGACGCGGGAAAACCTGTCTTCGGGGGTTTGCGCACAACAAAGGCGCAGACCAGCCTGTGCATCTGCGCAGTCTTATCTGTGCCTTTGTTATTCGCTCACTCGAAAGCATCATATCTAGACTTGCTCTATGTATGACCGAAATTTCAATTGTCTAGCTAGTCTCTGTAAACGAGCAGGCTGGTTTGAATCTCCCTTTGTCGGAAACCCCGAAGACAGGTTTTCTCGCGTCAAGACCCATTTTACAGCACCCTTGGGCTGTGATACTGTAAGTGCTGACCGTAATCATGTTTTTTTTCAAGGCAAGGTCTGCTACCAGTTAACTGGCAGCAGCGATTTTACGTTAAAATCGCTGCTACCAGTTAACTGGCAGCAGCGAATTTACGTTAAAATCCCTGCTACCAGTTAACTTGCAGCAGCGAATTTACGTTAGAATCGCTGCTGCCAGTTAACTGGTAGCAGCGATTTTAACGTAAATTCGCTGCTTCCAGTTAAATTTTTATTTTTATTTTGACAAGAAGGTTTGAGTCGGTGACGCATGATGCAAACCAGTGTTTATACATGCAATAATGTAAACCTGGATCCAGAAATGTGTCTCAGGAGGGGAGAGGGTGTCTAGTTGGAGACCAGGGTGGTTCAGACAAAGTTGCACAATTTAAAATGGAGGGTCTGAGGTCCGGATCCGCAGTTCCCCCATTGGATCCACGCATGTAATTATGGTATTTTTACAATTACGTAAATCATTCTAATAATTATTCATCGCAACCCTTTAACTTTAATCAACAGAACAATATATGCTTCTATATAGGAAAGAAAATACAAGTGACAAAAGACAAATCAATCGAAGCCGACCCAAAAACAAGAACCCAACTTTTTTTGAGCCGCGTCGTGAGTAAACCTTTCTTCGGGGTTTACGACCAGAATGATATCGAAGCAGCTTACGCACTCACCGCGTCTAACAAAACTCTTTAGGTTTTTGTACATGAAGTGACATTGCAAAGTATTAACTCCCGAAGAATGATATGAGATTGTAATTTCAAATAATTTCAGCAGAAGATGTTTTAGTTTAAATTCTTTGCATTGTTGGGTCCATTAAAAAGGCCATGGGATTTAAACAGCAAAGCTATTATTTTCCGTAATTATAAGATGTGCGCTTTTAAAATTAATCAAAACTAGCAACATCATATGTGTTTGTTTGTTTGTTATATAGCCACTCTTTTACGTTTTTGGAAGCTCAACATAGCCCATACTCACACTATAATATGAAACAAATTCGGAAACACGTTAAACAACTCATTAAGTAAGGCATTCACTAACATTTTGCTACTTCAGTCGATGTAAAATAACTTTCTATACACACTACAATAAAAATACTGAAGCGAACTGGCAGCAGCGATTTCACGTTAAAATGGATATAACCAGTTAACTGGCAGCAGCGATTTTACGTTAAAATCGCTGCTACCAGTCAACTGGCAGCAGCCATTTTAACGTAAAATCGCTGCTACCAGTTAACTGGCAGCAGCCACTCCGTTTTTTCAATCCTTTATGGGAAATAACAAATATAATTCATGATCATATCGTGCAGTGAAAATATTTCGCGCCACGCACTCGTGAAATCTACTGATTTTTCACCGCAATCGATGAAACTATGTTTAACAGTAAATGTTTTCTGTCTGGTGACACTCATGTGATAGAATGCCGCCATATTGTCTCAAAATAAATATAAAAGCTCAGCTTGCTGTGTGTTACATTTGCTATCATCGTCTTGAACCCATTCAGCTGACTAAGTAGCTTTGTGATACCCAAATTATGGCCTTTTCTTTATAAAAAATATTAGCTTCATGATATTCTTAATGTGGATATTTACCAGAAAGTTGACTGTCAAAAGGTTAAGCTGAATTTGAGTTGTAACAGTTGCAGCTGGTCTTTGAAGAACTTCATAGTTGGCATAAAGGCTTGCTCTAAGCCCAGTTTCAAGGTCGGTAGAATAAGAGGGTGGATTTGAAGCGCCAGCGCTCTGAGTTCTACCAATCACTGTAAAAACAAAACATTTTATACAGTTTACATAACATATTACTAGAAGCCCTTGTACTGTCCCACCTTAGCAATATATACACTGCTCAAAATATTTAAAGGAACACTGCGTGTTTTGCCATTGATCACAATACAAATACATCCATAATCCCACCCAAAGCAAGACTTGGATTAAGAATGCAAACACAGGTTTATCCTGCGATTAGTTTAGTTACTGGTGAAGGATGATGATTCTTGGTGAAAATGAAGTAATCCCTTTTTAGAAATCTCCATGGAACACTTTATGTAAAAATGGAAATTTGCTAAAGATACCCCTTTTTTCAAAACCAAATTTGAAGACCACTTTTTCAATCAAACATCACAGCACCATATCAGTACGTTCAATAGCCATTTTATGTTTCAGAAATCATTAGCTTACGCTACTAAAAAATCCAAAGATTCTACAGAGTTCCAGAAAAAAATCTTCATTTTCAAGAAAATTAAAAATTACAAAATTTGAGCCATGAACTTGAGCAGCGATTGTTTTGTCAATTTTTTTAATAAAATACTTTTACTCTCTTTGCAAAGATTGCAAAAGAAACTGGCCTTCTACCTTATTTTCTAGTGAAATGTATGGCTTGTCTATAGGACAGGGGTTAACATTATCACCTGTGGAAAATTATCTGGTGTTCCTTAAAATATTTAAAGCAGTGTATTTTACGAATATAGATTTGAAAGTTTAATTAGAAAGACAAATGTCGTCTTTTTATGACGGCCAATAAAGCGGACACACTTCATGTTGTATACACATTATTATAACAGGACTTGATCTGGTGTACTGTATCACGTCGAGTGGATTAGCTCATATCTTCGGATCACACAAGACGCGAAGCGTCGAGGGTAATCTGATGATATGGGCTAATCCACTCGACGTGATACTGTACGCCAGGTCAAGTTACTGTTATAATAATATGTTTATTATATACCCTTTTCTGACATTACTCTGATTTTATAAAGTATTTTGGTCTTTAATCCAGAAAAAAATGCGGGAACGTTGACCATTACGTTACGTTTCATAACGTCACGTAATCATGTTTTCCACCTCTGGTTCCATGCTTAAAATTTACTTTACGTAACGTCGCCGCAAAAACAGGTAACAGACATTAGCCTCATTTTAAAGGATAGTGATATGGAATCAGAAAACCTCAGTTCGTTGATCCGGCTTTCTGTATCAGGTGGCCAGAAAACAGACAGTTCAAAACATGTATCATTGTATTATCATGTATATAATAAGATGATTTATCCGTAGTAAACCTTCTTGAACTGACGGGTATAGTTGCTAAAAATGTATTTTCAGGCATTTAGATCATTTACTGTGACCCGGTAGTCATACAATTGTATGATAGTAACCTGTTATGTCGTATGTAACGTTGTTTAGAGGTCACGCAAATATTAATTGTAGGTATCAGTTGGGGTCAGGCCTGAGCACAACTCTAAGAGACAGATGGACAATTTATTAATTGAAACCTAAATACGCTTTCTGTGCCTGTCAGTCATATTACTCGACTTTTTGTGTAACTACTTTAATTACTGATAAATGTTTGATATATTCTGATTGAAAAGAGGTTAATCACTTTCATTACTTGATGGAATATTATTATTTATTCTATTTGTCAGGTCTCTAACCACTCACGTACACTGTTGTAACCTGATGAAGTACTACACATACTATCTATTATGAGTGACAGGTCTCTAACCACTTTCATTACCTGACGAAATCTTACTATCTATTCTGATTGTCAGGTCTCTTATCACTTTCATTATTGGTTAAATGTTATTTTCTATTCTGAATGTCAGGTCTTAAACCACTTTCATTACCTGATGAAATGTTATTATCTATTCTAATTGTCAGGTCTCTAACTACTTTCATTACCTGATTAAAGGTTATAAACTATTCTAATTCACAGGTCTCTAACTACTTCCATTACCTGATTAAAGGTTATAAACTATTCTTATTCTTAGGTCTCTTAACTACTTTCATTACCTGATTAAATGTTATTATCTATTCTAATTGTCAGGTCTCTAACTACTTTCATTACCTGGTTAAATGTTTTATCTATTCTAATTGTCAGATCCCTAACGACTTTCGTTACCTGATTAAATGTTATTATCTATTTTGAATATCAGGTCTCTCACAACTTTCGTTACCTGTTGAAATGGTATTATCTCTTCTGATTGTCAGGTCTCTAGCAACATTGATTACATGATTAAATGTTATTATCTATTTTGATTGTCAGGTCTCTAACCACTTTCATTACCTGATTAAATGTTATTATCTATTCTAACTGTCTACTAGTCTCTTACCACTTTCATTACCTGCTTAAATGTTATCATCTCTTCTGAGTGTCAGGTCTCTAGCATCTGGAATTACCTGATTAAATGCTATCGTCTAATCTAATTAGCAAGTCTCTTACCACTTCCATTACCTAATTAGATGTTATTAACTATTCTGATTGTCAGGTCTCTAACCACTTTCATTACCTGATGAATTTAAGTATCGATTCTGTCTGTCAGGGCTTTTACAACTTTCATTACCTGATGAAATGTCAACATCTATTCTAATCGTCAGTTTTTTTGCTACTGTCACTACCTGATTCAATGTCATTATCTATTCTGATTGTCAGATTACATTATCAGTTTTCCATTTACTGTTCCACAAACTTGGACGTAATATGTATTTATTCTTAAAGCAGATTTACAGGATTTGAGTTCCATCGGATTCCTTCCTCTATTTGCTATAAATGTCCCAGTGTCTCTTGTAGATTTTTGAGCCCTGTTTAAGCAGCTTTCTACTATCACGGTTTGCGCCACGATTATAATCGTGGTCTTCATTGCGGACTTATCGTGACGCTCGTATCAGAGTTAGGAAGAAGGCAAAGATCGGGAATGGATACAATGAAGTGCCAAAACACCTGACCCAGGGCACCATTATGGGAAAGTGACAAAAACACAATATTACGTCACATATACAGGAGAGCCAAGAGGTAATCCTTTCCCCAGCAGGTGACCACAAGGCTGTAAAACACAAGGCTGTAAAGCAATATGGCAAGTCATATCAAATCTTGAAGTCAGTCGTAGTAATCTTGCTGATCGTAGAGAATGTTTGGGCGGCCCAAAAACTTTCTACGATCGACACGAATAGTTTTCAATCGTAATCATTGCATCAGATTGTATAGCATCGAGGATACACATCTCTAAATATTCATAAGATCTGGCTCCGCCTTTTTCAGGGAGAGCATTTACTTTACATTAGATTCATTGATTGATATGTGCTTTGCGTGTTTAATCATAGCCCGTTTAAAATGGGGATAGCTAAGGTGATAAATTCGGGTACCAGGTTGATACCAGATGAGTTTTGACTTTTGGCCCCCCGGCTTGAGGCATTGTCTTCATTACGAAACATGGCATTTCGTAGTATGTAAGTTTAAAAGAATATGGTGCGGGATTGAGTTGGTAAACATATGGTTATTATTCATTGATGCTAACCGGCTAGGATGATATTTTAAAATGAGGCAATTGAGGTAAAATTTGTATCTATAGTATTTCGAACAAGGTGATAAACTGTTAACATTATCGTCTATGGGGAAACCCCTACTCACAGCAAAAAGCCACAAAGCGCATCATATCGTGCTTCCAAAGCGTGTTGATTGGAATCAGTCTTGAACAAAACAGAACCCACAGTTCTGCTGAGATGTGCTGCGATTTTCCACGATCTGGTACGATATGCGACGGGCTGTTGGGAAGGTCGCTCAAGATCGGTCATATCCAACTATGGATTTTTACCTGGTCGAAAAACCGATAAACTACTTTGCATTAGGTTTAATGGGAAGTTATCATAAAAAGTCTTATAAAATCTTTATTTTTCAGTTTATTTTTAAGGCGCTGATTTCATCTTAAAGCTATTCATCTTAGCTATTCAAAGAATATTTTATCATTATTCTATGATTTGGGTAAGACCGACTGTTTTAACTTTAAAGGTAAGAAAAACCTCCCATTGACTTCTATGTAAAGCAAAATGACGAAGTGACTTTTGTTCGTTTAATAGCGTTTTTTGAGATTATTTGAAATCATTTCTTTGAGGCGCTGATCAGATATTCTTCTTATTACATTTTTGATTAATTTGGTGTATTTTTGGTACATGTTAAATAATAATTTCACTGACTATTTTTAGGTTTGGATGAGTAAGGGTCATCATTTTTTCCTCGCCCGAGCGATAACGGAAAGTCACGATTGAGTTTCCGAGTTTCCGAGACGAATACCTCACAGTGTAGGAATTAAGTACACAGGGGGCCTTGTTTATTTGTTGATTGGTTTTCTCTCACGCTGGGATTATGGGCTATAATGTTTAAGAGATGACAATTTGCTTATCAAATAGCAATTGCTATAACTTGAGATATAATTGAGCCGCGACGTGAGATTTCCAGCAATGTGGCATTTTGACAAGTGGACTCAGAAAAGCCTGTGCAACTCCTATTAAGCTTAAAAATCCAAATAATGATCGGTCAGTAGCCTAAGAGCCATATAATATTTACGAGACTAGCAAAGGCTCTGATCAGACTGCGCGTGTGCGCCGACTGGTCTGTGCCTTTGCTCATCACAAACACCTCATTGTTGGAAGCTCAATTAAGTGCTCAATATCTGCTTGATTTGTCATACACATGTTATTTTTTTTTTATTATTATTATTATTTATTATTATTATTATTATTATTATTATTATTATTATTATTATTATTATTATTATTATTATTATTATTATTATTATTATTATTTTATCTAAAATTGGCAAGAATCTCATTTCCTTTTCTATGCGATATATGTTTAAGCATTAGCGGTCGTTTGTGATATTGAGCCGACACATGAGATTTCCAACAATGTGATAGATGCAACCAGCAAAGTCTCAGATCAGCCTGAGCATACGCGAGTCGCTTGAACGTACTTTGACTGTAAAGCTACTGACCGAACAGCATTTCGAACTTTCTAAGCTCAACCCATTTAAGTCGAATGGAGTTTCCCACTGTTATCAATTGGAACAGTCCATTTTTGTTTCAATAGATGTTGGGTGGTATTTTTCATTTTATTCAAATTTTAGTAGAACATTCTGCAAGAAAACAGTGGAGACCCTGATCAGACGCCGCATTCTGTGGCGTCTGGTCTTGATCTGCATTGTATATCTACGTCCCACAAGAAGGGCGCTAGGCTCTTATGGGTCAAAAGAAAGCTGCGCAGACTCATCTGAGTCTACACTTGTCAAATTGCCACCTTGTTGGACATCACATGTCATTGGTGAATTTCACTAATTGGTATGAATATAATTCGTCTGCATGACAATCAATCTGAGATGTGTTTTTGTTTGAAACTTTTAAATGGCACGCTTTGCTCATTCGATAATAAGGTTACTGGGTTAATATATGTCATTTCGTATGGACAGCATGACAACGGTTAAAACTATTGCTATTGTCTTTCCAAACAGTTTGGACCCTGATCAGACTCGGCAGAGTCTTTGGCCTGCCCTTGGTCTAAAGTATTGAATATGTGTCTAGTCACGAGGACACTTGATTCTGTTCCATGCGAGTGTCAGATGGTGATAACTAAACAGTTTGGAGATTGATCAGGCTCGCCAAAAGCCGAGCTTTATCTAGATCTAAACTATTTTATAAGAAAATATGTGTCAAATGAATGGGCCCAGTCGCGAGAAAACCTGATTTGGTTGCATATGAATGCCATATTGTGATAACTTTTTCCATCAATTTGGACCCTGATCAAGGCTTGACAAAATGCGGGGTCTGATCTTGATCCAAACTGTTCAATAATTCGGGATCTGTTACAGCACTCCGATTATCAAAAAAGAAATCATCATCTGAACGCATAGTCCAAGTCGCGACAAACTCTGATTTTGGGAGAGATCGGCCTGCACATTAGTGCAGTCGTGACGTGTGCCATCTGACCAGTGACCTATATATGTCACTGATCTGGTTTAAGTCTGCACAGCTTGCAGAATTCAAATATTATTCATTTAAGCGCTTTTTTCAAAGAGGCGCAAAGTACGGTTTTCTTTCTGCCTTAGATTTCCTTAATTTTATTATTTCGGCTTTTCCAAATGTTGGATTAAGAATTCTTCGGAATTGGTCGATCTGTAGCTATAATGTTGAAAAAATGTACAAAAATTCATCCTCGATAAGAACACAGAGCAAATCGCTTAAGGCCACAGAGTCTCATCAGCTTTTTTCACACCTCAACGCAGATGAACGACTCCCGCTGTGTCATGAAGAGCTGACCACATCGTAAAACTACATATTTTATCCCGAAGACATCCGCTAATCCCATTGCTGATAAAGACATCGATATCGCTTCATTGGACAGGAACCATTGTTGGCTATGCTCGAATGGATAATGACCAGATACGAGATAGTGCTAGTAAATGCGAGTTGGCTAGTTCTGATTTTTTTTCATGGAGGCTCACGATACCTTACCAGGTGCAAGGACGTCACCCAAAAGGACGATATCGGAGCTACACAGGCTGTGAGGCTGAATACTACTGTGAAGCAACTTAAAAAATTGTTCTTAAGCAGGAAAACTAAGACGGACTGGCTGGAAAAAAATGGTCAAAAGAAGATGCCATTACGGAGACTGGAGAACAATGTGGTCTTCTCTCATCTGTAAGCTATTAACGCACAAATAACGGCCTGACTGCAACTCCCCTGCCTGCGATTGAGTTCTTCCTCGCTCCTGCTCTCTGACGATGACATAAGCATAGAGTAACACTGCAAAGGTCACCTTATCATCCTAAACTCCTGCCATTATCAAAGGTTATGGGCTCTAGTGTTAACTCTGTAGAAAGTAAAAAAACAATGAAGCCTATAGTCAGTCGGGCTATACATGTACATGTAATGACTTCGGGGTCAGTTCGTAATTCAAAGTAAGAATGACAGCACGGATCAGGAATCGACACAATCAAGTACCACACCTGTCCCAGGATACCAAATGGGAAAGTAACAAAATCACAATAAACATCACAAACAAGAGCCAAGAGGTCAGTCCTTTCCCTTCATGTGACCACAGGGCAGTAATGAGCAGACGCGAAAGCATGACAAACACAAGACATACATGTAAATAACACAAATGATCTACAAAAGAAGCAACGCCTTGGTACGGTCAGTAAAGAATATTTTACTGGAAGGCTAAAACCAAGTTGTGATTATCCCTAATCGTGATCGTGATAGACATCTTGATCACAGTCGTATCCTGTCAGAACAGAGCGCATCGGTTCAAGACGAACGTACACGTATTAGAACGTATATATGTTCTGCGCAAAGTAGGAATCGATACCATTCTAGAATGGCTCTGCGCAAAGTAAGAATCCCCACTTGGTTGCGCAAAGTAGGAATACTTACTTTGCGCAGAGCCATTCTAGAATGGTCTCTGCGCAAAGTAAGAATATGGACCAAGTAAGAATAGTTGTGATTCTGTTCTATCCTTTATTATGGCAACGGTTGAATCTCATTTTAAACCTTGTTGGGTGCTTGTTGGACTGAGATATTATTTTCTGGTCTGTTAAACGATTTAAATGCGCAGCATTGAACGAAAATTTAAACCATATCAGGAGAGGAATGCGTACGTTTGGAAGCATTGGTTGAAAAGACGTCCGTCTATTTGTTGACCTGGGATGACTTGAAAAGTGTTTGAACCATTTTGTTTAGGATGACTGAAATGCTAACTGGTTCCAGAGGAAAACGTGAACAAAATATCTATTTACCGAACATGAGAATCTGTTTTTGCGTATCGTCTCGACATGACCATTTGAATTATATTAGTAAATGAGACGTTATGGGAAGCAACAGTTCGAGCAAAGTTTGATATATGAGCCGCTACATGAGATTTCCAACAATGTGGTATGTGTGACCAGCAAAGCCTCATATCAGCCTGCACATACGCGCAATCTGATCAGAGCCTTAGCTAGTCGCTTGCCTATTCTACGAGTTGAACATCATTAGGAATTACTCGGCTTAAAAGGAGGCTGCACCAGCTCGTCTGAGTCTACAGTTGTCAAAATGGCACACTGTTGGGAATCGCATGTCGCGGCTCAATTATGCTGTTGTTGTTGTTGTTGTTGTTTGTGTGTTTTTCCCTGCTTCGTAAAACTACTAAAGTTTAGATCGTGAACCGCTTGCTTTTTGTATCTGTGGTCTCTCGAACTTGGAAACTAGAGTATGCCTAACACAAAACTAACTGCGTTTCCGCATACATGCTACAAATATAGGTAGGAATTTTTTACAATCAATTTACTTGAAAATATTTGCAGAAAGCCTATGTTTCTGAGATAGCAATATTGACATATAAACCGGCACACTCAGCGGAAACGCACCTATTTTTGTTTTAGTTATAAAGAATAAAAAAACAAGACATGTTTGATATTTCTCTCTTTAATAGAACATAAATATTTGGGCCTGCAGACGAGATTTTGGTACTTATTACATTATTGAGCAATGAAGGCTACGACGAGTCTGTACATACGCACAGACTCGCCTTCGCATTCTATGTTCGCAACTCCAAAGTATAGAGTATGGGTGTTGATGAAGTCTCAGACTAAGATGAAGACTTCTAGATCCGTAAATACATCCGCAATGTTGTTAAATGCAGGTATTTGCGCATATGTGATAATATTAAAAAGATCTCGTATGCTTGCTTACATTTAGAAGCGCAGTCTGATTGACAATCAACCGCCGACGAGAAACAATCGCACAAACCTAACTGAATTTAAATTCCTATTAGCAAAGATCCCATATGAGATCAACGAACGCTCAGGAATGCCTGTGCCACAACGCAGCCTCGCCAGAACTTTTGTTGATGCTACTAAACTAATGCATCGAAAAAAGGTCCTCTTCCTTTGAAGTAGTTTGGAGCAGTGCAGTGGCTCAGTGGTTAATTCGAGACCGAGGGGTTGCGGCTTCGAGCCTCTCCGGCGTCACTGCGTTTTGAAGTGAAGAATCAAATCCACAATCTTTCTATGTAGTTGAAAAACGTCGTAAGATCAATTATTTTGACAAGTACTCATTAACAGGTTGTGTCAATGACATTATTCTTTATAATCCGGATAAACTTCTACACGTAACATACAGAGGCTTCGCCATTCTGAGTGAGATAGGGTTAAATATTTGTAAGACGTTAGCCAAAAGTAAAATTATATACAGAACCTCTTATGGAGCATGGACATTGGACATTATTTTATGCCATCTGAATAAACTTAGTGGTATAACCCTATTGCACTCAGAATGGCTAACCTCCATAGAGGCTTGGCCATTCTGAGTGAGATAGGGTTAAATATATGTATGACGTTGGCCAAAAGTAAAATTATATACAGAACCTCTTATGGACATTGTTTCATGCCGTCTGAATAAACTTAGCGGTATTACCCTATTTCACTCAGAATGGCTAACATCCATAGAGGCTTGGCCATTCAATTCAATTTAGAAAAAAAATAAACCAGAAAACAGAATAGGAATCAAAACAACAAATGTCGTTCGTTCAACACATTTCATGAATTTCGTTAGCTGAAAAATAAATTATAACCTGAAAATCAGAAAATTGCATTAAAAAACAACTTAGAATGGATTTTAAACCGGAAAACCGAATAGAAATTCAAACAATAAATGCCGTTTGTTCTACATATTTCCTGCTTGGCAGCTAAATATTGGCCATATTGAATTTTTTAAATGCCCATAACTTGCCTATTTTTCAACCTATTTTGATGATACTTGTATCAAAATTCATGGTTCATAGATCTCTTTCTGATAAAACATACTTATCATTAGGGTTGCTGTCCCCTTTAACGACTTGTTTTAATTTCTGTTCTGGTTTCTCGTTTTAATTTCCATTCCGATTTTAAATTATTGTTTTAATTTCCATCCCGATTTATTGTTTTTTAATTGCTATCTTTATTGTTTTAATTCCAATTTTGATTTCTGGTTTAAAATTCCACTCTAATAAATTTGATTGTTTTAATTTCTTTTCATATTTTCTTGTTAAATTTCTTAATAATTTCTATTTTCCCATATAAAAATTATTTGGCAAAGTCGCGCGTCAATAGCCACGCCCACTTGACATGGAAGAAATAAAACCATCTGCTAAAGGGATTATCTGTAACCAATGAGGTTTGAACAGTAGCACAGAATATTTAAATAGCTCCGCCCAACTAATACTATGCACAAAATTAAACGTAGTAGATAAATAGATAAGAATTATAAAGGGCAATAAAAGGTGTTGAAACAGAAACGTTATAAATCAAGAATTATTACATTATTTAAACTCAAAATCTTAACCCTTATTCTACCAATATTTTTGTCCTGAATGTGTCGTCTGCTATTTATCATTATGGAAGCAAACATTGTTGGCCCTGTTCGGACTGCTCCTAAGAGAACAGTCTGATCTGGGTCCTTATTGTTTGCAATAAAAGATCCCAAGTATAAAGGTAGATCATTTTTTCCAATTTTTTATTTTTCCGTTTCTTGGTCAAAAATCTACCGGAATTAATAATGATGTGTTGTCTTTTTATTATTTTAATTTTTAGAATATTTGCATTAGAAAATATTGGCAAAAATATTGAAGACTGGACCCAGGCTTTACATGACCCTGTTATGATTAAAATAAGAATAAAAATTACCTACTTTACTAAAAAAATGTGTCAGGCTAAAGGTTAATTCTACAAGCTCCAAATGAATAATAAAGGCGCTGATCAGACTGCGTGGATGCACAGACTGGTCTGCGCTTTTGTTGTTTGCAAGCCGGATTTCGAAAGTCCGAACGACAGCTCAAATCGACCATTAAAAAATCTTTAAACAATTATGAATTTAAATCAAGTAGTTTTGTTTAAAAAAAAATAATTAAAAGAAATATAATATTAGCCGAGAAACAAGTCCGGCAATCGTCGGACTGTCGAAAACGGCATTGTAATACTCTCTTATATGCTGCTCGAAACAAGTAGGGGTATTAAAGGTTTTGGGCGTTATACTTTACAGAATGTGAATAATAAAGGCGCTGATCAGACTGCGTGGATGCGCAGACTGGTCTGCGCTTTTGTTGTTCGCAAGTCAGATTTCGTAAGTCAGATAGACGGCTCAAATCTTTAACAATTCAGCCGCCTGTAACATCTTTTCTTCTCAACCCACAAACGAAACTTAGAGTCACCCGAAGCACTTTCACTAAATGTGTCACAACCTTATCATATTTATCTTTCGAGATCACACTAAAATTCTTAGATCCAGCAACTTTGTTAACACACTCTTGTATCACGCGTTTATGCTCATCCATTTTATAATCAGTTAAGACACAAAAAACTGCGAATAACAGCACTTCACAAATTCACATAATTAATCCTAATGAATTTTATTTTAGATATGACGTGTAACATACATTTTCGGTTATGATGTCGGTGTGCCGTGGTCCCTTCGCACTAAGCATATACAGCACCCACGGCACACCCAGTTTTATGCACTCACTTTGGCTTCAAAAAAGGAATTCGGACTGTTTCCCGTCCTTATCCTACGCCTATTTGCGTTAGTAAAGGTGTGGGGCATTAATTAGTTTGAATTTTGGAAATGCTCTAAAACAGGTTTCAATCTTGTGGGGATCGAAGTGACTATTTCGTCTGAATAGTGTCACCCCCACTGTTCCTGAAAGTATAAGTTTTTATTCCGCCTGGAAAGGCAAGGAGTTTTGTTATCGTTTGTTTAAGTTTGCCGCTCCCCCTACTGGTGAGCTGTAAGTTGATGCTTCAAGTGGTGACAGCATCCAGGTTTCACTCCGCATTTCCGTCCAGTTCTTGATATGACGTGTCGTCAATTTCAGGAGCTTAAAAACCCTGATTTTTTAAGCTGTTTGAATGAAAAGATCAAATACTTTGTCTAAACAAAAAACTTTCTAAAATTACCGAAAATTTGTCGTTTGATTAAAAAATAATTAGCCGACACTTTAAGCATTTTGCAACCGTAATTATTTTGTTTTGTTTATGTCAATTAGCAATCAAGAGTGATAATTGCATTCTCAGTGAAGACTCTGAAAGCTATTTAATGTAAACGGCTCATGCAACCGGCAAATGAAGACTCTGATCAGTTAACATCTATTTAGCTGGAGACCCCAGTTTCATTGTATGGCTAGCCGGGTTGCTGTAGATGGCTTATGTCACCGGCAAAGTCTCTAATCGCCGACGACGGCCTAGTGTAAGCAGTGTGAACTCTGAGCAGACTGTTCCTGATCATTTTGATATTCGATGTTGAATGTTGAATGTTGCATACCAAATACCTGCTCCAAAAAATGCTACACCTATATCATTTACATACGCACTATTCATTTGTTTGATTTGAGGCTTAACGTCCTGTCAACAATTATTCAGTAATGTCGGGACGCCGCTATTTCCCGTGTAGAACCTGTTCTGGGCAACATCGCACTGTCGGTAGGATTCGAACTTACGACACTCCTTTGTGATCGCCATCCTGCATCGTACCGACTGAGCTACGAAGCTAACAATTAAATACTATTTAACTTATGGACGCTATATTAGGGTAATATGTTCATTTTTGTTTTGTTTGAGATGAATCTTAACGTACTAGTTAACATTTTTCAGTCAAATCAGAACGCCACTGATTCCTGGATAAAACAAGTCACTACCAGACAACGCATTACTGACTGAGCTACGGTGCTGCCCGTCTTTTGTCAAACAAAGATCGAGGGAGATATGGAGAAATGAAGCACTACTTAATCTCTTGTTCACCGACTAGAGGAGCCGGGATCGAACCTGTGAACTCAAACACGCGGGGTCGAACTTGATGCTCATGGAAAATGGCTTGTTATCGCTTGTTATCGTTGATATCTTCAATTCAGGGTATACCTCCGTGATTGAAATACGTTCCGCTTTTCCTTCCCTTTTGTAAAATAAATAAAGCATATAAATGAGCATATAAATGAGTATACGTTCATTCACATCAGACCATCTCAACTTCGCACATGTACAATTTTGACATATTCTCACTTGGTCCGAATCATTCTTACTTTGCGCAGGGCATCTACCTAATCGATAAAACTGAAAATATCCCTTGCGCAATTCTAGAATGGTCCGATACCATTCTAGAATTGCGCAACCAAGTAGGAATTCTTACTTTGCGCAGAGCCATTCTAGAATGGTATCGATTCCCACTTTGCGCAGAACATATACACGTGCCAAATCGTGCCAAATCGTTCCGATCGTGATAATCGTGTCTGGCCGATACCCCATCGTGGACTCTATCTAAACGCATGCGATCGTGTCTGAACAGATGAAAAGATCGTGGCTGGCAATGTCACCTGGATTTTATCAATCGTCATCATATCGCATCGAAACACAAAAATGAATCAGAACGTATCGAATCCTTTCATAGATATCCCACGATTACATGTAGCTACGAAAGGCAAATCGTGGGGTTCGGAACAAGTACGCAGCATTAGCGTGCATCGTGCACGATTATTGGCGGTAAGGGGCGGTGGTATGGAGATAAAGGGACGTGGATGAAGGGTGCAAAGTCGTGTATAGGATCAGGAGACGAAAAAGACACAAGAAAGTGTGAGGAAAATGAGGTGGGGTAAATAACAAGTAATTGGGTAGAATTGGTCGAACAACAATAGAAATGATAGCTGTGTGTATTACCTGTAAGAAAATATGTTATCCCGAGGCACAATAGTACTATAATTGAATTCGTCGTTTGCATCTCGGTGCTTTGATAATAAACTTTGCTTGGTAACTGAAACCAAAACTGCAAGACAATGAAATGCTTTGAGGAACTCACGGATTCAGTGCATGTAGTATTATATATAAGTTTAAACAATAAGTATTAAAATATTTTTGATCACACTGATCCTATATAATTTACGTGGTCTTATAATTGTACGGAAAATCACATGTTGTTTAATAACAATTGTGTAACTATAAATCAGTTCTAATATTATGGTAGCAGTCACGATCCGAAACGTGAACATTCACTATTGCCATTTTCTTCCGTTGCTTTATTCATTGAACGCACATGCGCAGTCACCCAGTGGGGAGCAATTCTGGTGTTTTGTTGTCTGAGTCTTCACCCATATCCAACGTTATTTGGTTGGACAGCAAATGATCTACGAGGATGTACAAACTAGCCAGAGTCTTAACTGGTCGCATGTGTGGTAAGAACCCTTTTATGTGGCGTGGATAAAATGTGTTGATAAGCCTCAACATAGGCAATTTTCTGTGTTTAGCTATATATTTGTTATCATCTGTTGTTTTTTAAAGTAGGTATCAATATCACAATTGCGCAGACTGGTCTGAAATTTCGCTGCGTCCAGGCAAACAAAACGACTCGCTTTTTTTCTGTGAAGCATGCGAACTTTGTTCTTAAAATCACGAACTTGAACCGCTTTTGTTTGAAACAACTCTTTGCTAAATATGTCACCTCACAAGAACAATGCAAGCAATGGAATTCGATACATTTCGCAAAAAATCTCTACCCAACTCTCTCTCTCTCTCTCTCTCTCTCTCTCTCTCTCTCTCTCTCTCTCTCTCCGTTTAAGCAGATATGGGCCACGACGCGAGAAAACCTGTGTGTGTTCGGGGTTTGCGAACAACAAAGGCTTATCAGCGCTGCTGTTGTTCGCTTACTGGAAAGTATCATACAGTATCTAAACTTGCTAGAAGCGAACTTGCAATGTTCTATGGAGTCTCTGTACACACCCCACGTGTTTTTGTACCGGTCAAATTCGCTATGGAAACGCATTGAAAACGCAGGTACTACGCATTGCTTTTTTCAACGCGAATTTCAATAGCCGTTCCAAGTTCGTTACCGACAACGCATGGAACTGCAGTGTAACGCAATAACTTGTCTACCAATCGATTCAGTTGATTTATCAACGAGTATTATTGCGTATCAACGCAGTCCCGCATTGAAATGCATTGCTGCATAGTCAATTAATATAGGAATGATTAAAATGTGTTTAAAAAGGATTGTTTCGCGAAATAGAACAAATAGCAAGTTAAGGTTAGAAAAAAATATTGTTTTACGCGCGATGATAACGCGCGATGATAAAATAATTGACTACCTTGTAGCTTCAACAGAGTCAGCACATTTCAAGATCGATTTTTTTTTAAAAAAAGCAGTAAGACTGGTTAACGCACTAAAGCGTCCAACCGCTTATTTATATTCATGAATCTTACTTTGCGTTGATATGCGTTGATTCGCATTTTCAACGCAGTTTAAATCATACGCGCGTATAACGCATTGAAAATGCGTGGAGGCCCAGTTATCTTATATAATAGTCTTCCGAATCGGAGAACATTTGGTATTTCATTTTCCTTTGTCTCTTATTTATGGACGTAATATGTCACATCGAGTATTTATTCATCTTCCATATTACATCGTACGCACAAATTAATTGCAAAATGATTTCAATAGATCAAATACCAAACTATGATCAAATATTTACATTTTGCGAATCTATTATTCTTGAAAGGATACTTTAGGAAAATCAAAGTTAACGTTTAGAGCCACTTTTTTATAATTTCTGGAATCATTCTGAATATTTGTTAATTCGGACTGCTCCAGTTCTTTATATCCCGATTAATTCTAGTCTGAACGAGGTAGCTGAGCAGACGTAGAGCCGTATTCATACGCTAGACAAGACTTTCTTATATACCCAAAATATACAAATAATTCTGATAATCGTGGTTATAATATCCATCAGAGGAGATGTCAAATCACTCGACCGAAAGGTAACTGATAAGCAGCCAAGGACGAGATAATACCCAATGCGATCTGTTGAAACACATACTTACAGTCTTACAAACAAACCCACTGACCAGCCTAATATTGAGGCTGCTGAGGTAATTGGTGGAAGTTAATAATAACAGCAGGGTAGGGCAGATATTTGCCTTCCAATGTGGTCACTAATTAAGAGCACTTGGCCTGGACTTAAGCTAAGAAGTTGAGACAATGTATACAATGTGTTCACTTAACATTTATTATTACCAGTTATTATTTGCTTTTATATATACATTGTAGCAAAAGAATAGGCAAAGCAAAATGGACTTGCATGCTCATTGGCATTTATAATGGAATTGAAAAACATCTTAATTTACATGTTTTATCATGTGTTCTTAGAAATGATTTAAAATACAAAATGATTTAATAGCTACGCAAGCAACAACTATAAATCTGTAAAATAAATGCTTAATTCATTTTATGGCGGTACATGTCAGTCCTGAAGCCAGTACTGCAGAGGAAACATTCTTGTACCATCTCAACATTTTGACATGCTATATACCCACACCATACATTATCAAATTTTCTCAAAGAGATCTTGAAATCACATGGATTTTGCTGTTTGAATTGACTTGCAATTTTGCATGATATACATTAGTTGGACTTACCATTATCAAAATATCTGATTGGGATGTATAGAGCATAGAGGGTTTTGCTTTTTAGATTCATTCACGGAAAATAACTCAAATAGGAAGCAAGGGAGAGAAAATAAGAAGCAAGGGGCAACCATTATTGCACATGAAAATTTGTCTTAACCTATATAATCCTATTAAATGTTTTCATAGTACCTCGCAGGGAGCGTATTAGGAGTTGTCTCTAAAGGTCTTTCCTTAGTCATAACTGTCTCAAAAGGTATGAAAGATATGGAGCGTTTTTTTCCATTTAAAGCTTATTGAAGGCGAGAACTCAAACAGGTTGCAAAAAAAAGTAACCATTTTGCAGCTAGCAGGGTTCCGAATTACAATGCCTCCTTAAAGTTAAGGAAGGCTTAAGTTAAGTATTGATTTTTCAGGATGCGAAAATTAACGTTTCAAACTGATTAAAATAAAAAGAATATACACTTTTTTGGTAGATCATAACGATATCTTTGACTACAAGTACTGCATCGATCCAGGCAATTTATTTAGCATTAATCTAGCATGTTGAAATGTCAATACTTAACTTAATTCTACCTTAACTTTAAGGAGGCATTGTAATTCAGGGCCCTGATATGCAGCCCTACCCAATATTACTCAAATATCTAACAGGGGCTTGAAAGTTAAGGTCGCACAAGTTTCCTACCCCCACCCCGCATTCCTTTCCAAATATTATCAAATTATCTCAAAGGGACATCAGACATACTCGGATAGGAAACTTCATAAACAGAGCCGCGGCTCTTAAAAAGAATTCTTATGAGGTCATTTCCGGTTCTCTATATGGTGGCTGAACAAAATCGCCGAAAACCCCGAAGTTTTCCAATCGGTGATTTTATGGTTTAAAAATGTAGTGCTCCGTTCTGGCCAGTTGCAAATTGTGTACGTTTGTTGTCGTGAGGTACATGAACGTTGTTTACCTCACAACAAAAGCGACTGAAATAAATAGTTGAGCCCGAAAAAGGTTAATGACCTCGGGACTTATATACATGTAGGTATCCCTGTAAACAGTGAGTGATGAGAAACGGGACTAGTTCAAAAGGAGTGAGGGAGACTATGCGTCGCGAAGCTAAATCACACAGTGGATAAACGATTTCTGTGTTAAACCACTTGAAGAAAAGGGATTGCGAATGTGTTGAAGATTCGCTTTATTCTGATACACGAAATGTTGTTGTTGTTGTTGTTGTTGTTGTGTTGTTGTTGTTGTTGTTGTTGTTGTTGTTGTTGTTGTTGTTGTTGTTGTTGTTGTTGTTGTTGTTGTTGTTGTTGTTGTTGTTGTTGTTGTCAACAGCTATGGTCATGTCGGGACGGTCAGTTTACTTAACCAGTAGTTCGTGCACATTCTTTCGCTTGTAACTGACAACAACCCTTCTTGATTCAGCGGAAGGGAGGAGAATGGTCCTAGAAATTATTTCACGAAAGTATGGGACCGGGGCGGGATCGAACTCGCGACCCCTGGATCTGAAGTCAGACAGTTTATCGACTGCGCTACGCGACACAGTAAATAATAATTTAAGGTCAACAGTATATGTCTGATGTCAGCTGTATCAGGTAAGGTCAAATCTAATGTATACGTAAGTGTTATGACTAAGAAGTTAATCAATAAACATGACATTAATCAAGTAAAGTAGTGTCCTAGTTACAGGTATTCGGTCGGCTGTATTGGCTCTCGGCCTTCGGTCTCGGACCAATACAGTGATCTCGGAGCCTTACCTCGGCCAATACGAAATCGATTGATTAATTACATAATATGAACAGAAGTTGCACTCAACACATATTATCAAAAAGGCTTCATGTGATGATGCATTCGCGGCTTTAGTTAGGAAGCCTTGTAGGCACCAATTATGTTACTCGAACACGTTTTGTTACCCAGTGACAGAATGTGTTAAAGGGGTAACAAATGAGGGTCTACAGTTCAACGCTATTGGTGCCCTTAAATTTGGTAACAAAATGCTGGAATAATGTTTAATACAAACGCAACATTGACATCTTTAACCCTTCGGTTCAGTTCATTTTTTGGTTCCTGGTTTTAGTTCCGCTCCTGGTAAAATCGTTTTTTGCCCCAGCCATTTCAATAGTATCACCATTGTCAGTACGTCCCGTGTGCAATTCCGGTCCTGTCCGGTTCAAGTTGTTGAGTTCAGCATTGGAATATGTTCCTTTCAGCGATCGGCTGAATGCGAGTTTGATTCCGTTTGGCTTTTGGGGGATGTAAAGCATTTGTTTCGATACAGAATTATGTGAAGTTCAGTTCAGTGCACCGCTGGGTTCGTGTAAGGCTCGGTTCAGTATGGGTTTGTTTCTGTTTGTTTGTGACTCTGTTTGGCGTACGTCTGTTAGGAATTAGATTCTACAGTCTTTTCTATGAGAATCAGTGTGGTATGTTGTTCACGTCGGTATTTGGTTCGGGCTCTGGGCTGAGAACAGTTCTAAGCTTAGTGTGAAAAATATGGCTACAAAAACCGTGGTACATGAATCTACACTATCCTCATTATACAATTGATGCATTCTTTTGAGGTTGACATCAGGATTTGTCAACCCGAGAACAGTGATGTTCACAGAGGCGAAGCCGAGGTGAACATCACTTTCGAGGGTTGACTTATCCTGATGTTAACCGAAAAAGAATGCACCAATTGTTTTGTTATATGACACTGTCTCTCTTTTCCTACTTTAATTTAAAGTATTTTCATATTATAGATTTACTCAAGTCAGATGTTCCCTAGGAAAAATATATTCAACAATATACTTCCCAAATTTCTGCAACTCTTATGAGATAAGCAAAATAATTGCATTTTAACCCATATATGCCTAGCGTCCTTTTTGTGGGACATAGGCAAATAGTGCAGACCCAGATCAGACGCCACAGAATGCGGCGTCTGATCAGGGTCTCCACTGTTTGGTTGCATAATTTTCTATTAAAACTTGAATAAAAATGAAAAATACCACCTAACATCCCTTAAAACTGAAATGGACTGTTCCAATTGATAACGGTGGGAAATTCCATTCGGCATAAATGGGTTAAATGCTGTTCTCATAAAATAAACAAACATTGATCGTTGATCGTTAGATACTATATTGGTTTAAAACACTTCAGCAACAGGGCATTTTGGAGATAGTATTTTATGGTAATTTAGTTTATGAATTCAAAAGAACTGATGGAAAGCCTAATTTAAGTGATCAATCAAACATTATTAAAATTGTTGGATTTAACATGAATATCACGCGACAATCTGCATTTCTGGTTGTAAACCCAATCGCGGTTTATAACTATGGTTTCCTCTTTAATTGTACGACGGTGGATAAGGCCTCACACTCAATGACGACCCTGGCGTAAAGCTTTAATCGGTTTGTTGGTGCCTCATACTCCCATCGTGGCTAAACTTGAGGTTTTCTTTAGCTCTGACTATCACATTATCTTTGTTTCATCATCGTGTGTTAATTTGATTAGATTGTTACTCTGTGATGATGCATTGCAATAGTTAGGAAGCCTCCATCCAAGCTAAACATTTTTGGGTGTTTTACCAACAACAGAATCTAGGGCGAAGAAGAAAAATGTATTTTAAATGTAAAATGCATTTAAGCACCCCAGTGACTTAGGCTGCTCTAATACGGTGGTGTTCTCCGTTCTAATGCGGTGGTTCTGTTGTTGTCGAATCATTGTTTATTGTTGCTCCAATTTTGTGGGTGTTCTGTGTTTGGTCCTTGTTTTGTTGTTCATTACTTTGTGTCCCTCTAGTTTTTCAATCGGCTTGATGGGGAAGAGAGTCTCAGAGCTCGTTGCTTTACTTTAATTGTCATCCTGGTGTTTTATGACTGTTAGTGTTCTGTGTGCCGTGGGTTGTTCTATTGTGTGTGATTGTGGTATTTCCTTATCATACTCACTTATTTGTTTCAAGTGAGTACTCACTACCTACGATCAGAGCGCTATAAATCGTAAGTCCTATAACCTATTTTCGAGCAGTCTTGTGGTCACGTGCTGAGGAAAGGGTTGACCTCTTGGCTCTCTTGTGTATGATGTTTTCTTTAGTTTCGGTCACTTTCCCATACACTGAAGGACTTTAAAAACGCAAAAAATGAAAAATATTTTTTTTTTTTTTGCATCCAGAACATTTTTAGCCTTCTTTAACTGGTAAAAACGGATGGTAACAACACTCTGCTTCTATCTATACCGAAAACCGGTGTTTTAAAGACACTGGCTACAACCAGCTACGCCTCGCTGGTTTACTATGTTTTGCACGTGGCGTCCCACGATGAAGCAAAATATTTTATCATTTCACATGTAGCTTGTAAGTATACGTGTATAAAAAACAAGGCAGCTTTAGTTTTATATATTTATTAGTCTTGCCACGTTTGTCTGAACATGAACGATCTGGCGCATTTGGAATGTTAAAAGATGGGGTGCGTATTTCTGACGCCGCTAGACATCATAATTGCCATCCGTCAACTATAGTGCGCCTCAGAGATCGTTACCAGGCTATTGGGACAGTTAAAGATCGAGGCAGGTCTGGTCTGTCAAGAATTGCGACCGGCGTTTAGAGGCAACATACGTCGATTGTGTATCGACGATATTTACATCGACGATATCCGTTCCGGCCGGCTACTGTCAGTGCCAGACAAATAGCAGGGCTCCAAGGGTAATTTATTTCAATTTTTTAATAAAGATATATTATCACAATAACTTAAAATCGTTCCAATTTCTAGACAAATTTCAAATGGCAACTTTAGAATCATAGGGTATTGCTTGCTGATAGACTGTTGCTCTAATACTATTTATTATTTTGACGTAAAATTTAAAACATGTTTTGCTGACATATTGATGTTCATTTTTGCCAAATCTCAATAAAATTGAGACATAACAAATTAGTAAATATTATGAATATCGATTTTTGCGTTTCAGTTAGTCCTTCAGTGTATGGTGTCCCTGGTCAGGTATGGTACTTGTTTGTATCGATTCCTGATATTTGCCTTCTTCTTCACTTTGCTGCAAAGGATGAGTGACATAAGTACCCACGGTTTATTATCGACATGCTGCTAACGTGAACACACAATCTCATATTTAGAATAACAAACATCCACAACCGAAATAGTCATAGTAATGTGAAAAACTCATTTGAAATGACCACCCTTTAATTCGTGAATATACACGTAGTAGAACAAGTAATAATTACATGACTAGTATACCATGATGTGTCTACCTGTACGTGGAGAAATGTCACAAGCTTTAGTAAGTGGAATATCTCTGGTACATGTGGACAACCATCGTATAACTATTTTATACCATCAGTGTAGAGCTTGCACGTTGCGATATATTAGGTGCTTAAGTTGATAAGTACTGTAGTAGTAGAGGAACAATGCAAACAAACATTTGAGCATGTGCATGAGAGTGGTACTCATCGAATAAACAAATCTATCCAGTGACACAAAAGTACTAATAGTGCATTATCTGATCTGCAGTTTTCTTTGTGTATATCATGCAAGTCAGCGGGTACACGGGTTTGTGTAATAATCGACTGATTGCCTGTACAATAAGTACCAAAACTCGTTTAAATATTTTACTCTTTAACATACCAATAAAGAAAATCCTCAAAGTTAAGGCTAGCTCATAATATCCCATACTTAACATATTCATCAATACCAATATCATTTCACTCTAATGTTCATCCGATATTTATTCTGTTTTTGCGTGCTAACAATTTAATAAGGAAAACAAATTGGCTTCCAACACTGCAAACAAAGCAGTTCTTGCATCAATCAATACGCTTGTAATTTGGGTCAATGTAATTAACAATAGTTGTAAAATGAGTGGATTTTATCTCTCAATAATTTTTTACCTCCTTATTTAAGTTATATAAGAGACCATACGAGTGCTGGCTTACACTTTAGGCACACAGTATTTGCCTTGATATCGTGTAGACTATGGCTTTTTCCAGTGGTGTAGACAGAAGCAGTTTTTGTGAGTTATAAGATAATGTAGACAGGGGTTATGTATACCGTGTAGATCCATAAAACTGTCAATCATCATCATGAAGCATTTTGTCTGATTTAAGCAACCCATTGTTTTTAGAAATCCAATATTGTGAGACTTAGGTGGATAAAACCCTAATATAATAGACTGTGTTATCTCGCATACTGATCTGAGCCTTCGCTGCATGCATATACCAATTTAGCTATGTTCCTTAACCATATGCTTGAAATGAACATAAGCTAATAGTTGGATTTAGGCCAAAGTTTAGAGTAGCCTTTCTTCATATTATATAGAACGTCTCAATTTCGAAAGAGTACCACAGCACTGGGTTGTATGAAGAAAAAAGAAAACAATATTAAATGAGTTAGTCGCCGTTCACTGGTTTATATCAATAAATCGTTTAAGATCTACAAAAACATAGCTGCCGGCCAAAAAAGTTATTAATTGCCAAAATGCGTATTGTTTGCGATGAATCGATCATTTTGGCGATCAGAAACGGAAATGGACAGACCAAAGTGTTAATAATAATAACCCCATGTCTGCTAGTATCTACTCTGTTGGTAACTTTTGCAAACGGTTTGGACAAAATAAGCTCAAACAAAATATTAGCCTTATTTGTCCTTATCTGAATTCAAACCATTTATTCTTTGATGTTTTCCTTGAGTTATTGAGAAAAAGGAATAATTAGAAAATAGCAATTGAAACGATATGTCATAGATGATTCTTCTTACTAAATACCATACAGATATTTCATACAGATTGTTTTAATGTTTCACTGTTAATGTCAATGTTAACACAAGAGACCATGGATGAGACCAGTTTTGACCACAGTAGCATTACTCGAGCAAATTTGGTAACATACCATTAGGTGATACTACATACAGAATATCAAACCTAGTAGCGATCCATTTAGTGATTTTGCATACCTAATACCAAGACTGTAAGGCATTTTGGTTTCAGACAGGACGATACTTAAAATTTATCTCTGAATAAAACTAAATAAAATGTGTGACCCCTGGGTCATACTTGGAACAAACTTGAAAAATTACCTTTACGTGATGCTACATACATGTACCTAATATATAGAGCCTATGTCTATCAGTTTGAGTCAAGATATTTTTTATATTTTGGCTATATAAGCTTGTGCAAAAAATGTGACCAATGAGTGGGGCCATTTTTAGTAGGGGAGCCAGAAAATCAAAAATTGGAAAAAAGTGGCCAGAAAGAAGCAGAATTTTAGACTCTATCCTCTGTGAGTATTAGGCGCGTTGCTGAAATTCAAATTTTTGAAAAAACTTACCTCATCGTCATAAAGAATAAAACAGGTCTTAAATTCAAGATGAATGACTCTACTTTAATTCTGATTGGGTCGTACGCTCAAAAGTTGCCATCCCTGTGTGGAAAAAACAGCTTTTAAATGCATTTTTCCAATACACTTGATACGAGCATAGGAGATTCGCTGATTTACTTTTGGAGAAAACTTACATTAGCGTCCTAAATGATGATAAATGCCTAAATTAAAGATAAATGTATCTGTACTATCAATTTGTGAGGATTGTACGTTAAAATCGAGTAACGTCATTCATAAAATGGGGAAGTAACTCTGGTGCTAGAAATAATGTAAAACCAGCATAGATGAGCGTCGTTAAGTACCTACTTGAAATATTGCTTCTCTGCTTTTTTTAACTTTTATTTACACAAAAGAATATCTGTTTGAAATATCTAGTCTTTCTTTCTTGAAAAGATAAAATAAAATTTCAGAAACAGCAATATGACTCTCTTATGAGTTATTAATATTATCTTTTTTGCATACAGTGAGCCACTTTAGTTACGCACCAATTTTTCAGGGTCCACATTTTTTTATAAAACTGCAGGAATTGAGCATTCACTATGATAATATAATTATTGACATTTTATCTGTTTGATGACATCTAAAAAAATATTGGAATCACTCATGTGAATCATTCTGCTACGTCAAAGGCAATTTTCCAATTTTGACAAAAATGCACGTGCAACCTGAACGACTTTATTTTCTATTTTCGTTTTGAGCTAGGCATTATCCATGGTGATCGTTGTGACAGAAAAACACCAACAACAATTATTTTATTCAAGTAAAACCCCTTTTTTCGGTCGTTGAATTTAGTAACACCGTTATTTTTTGAAGAAATGCTCGTTTTGACGTCATATTAACGTCAGTTACAATAATCAAACGGGGTTTTCTTCGCAAATTGTTTTATTATGAGTAACTTGTTGACATAGAAGTATCAAAACACTAAATCATCTTATCATTGACACGTCTATAGCCTTGGTAGTAGTGACGTCATCACTAACGTCAACACCATGACGCCAATAAATCCATTAATTTTTTTACGAAAATAAAAGGTGGATGCATGTTTTTTTAAATGAAATTATAAAAGAAATGTTTTGATAACTAGTTTACTCAGAATCATACGAAATTTTAACTAACTTTAAAAATGGACTAAAACCAACCTTTTTCAAACCTTGGCCAGCTGGGAACCGAAATTGTAAAACATTAAAAAAAATGACGAAGTTAACAAACACATTCCAGTCTTAGATATTGCCAAGAATAAATCGGCTCTTATCTCTGGCATAGCAGAAACTCGACCCTGATAAATAATGCAATATGATCTGAGTTTCATTCGAGATAATGCAATGTGAAATGGTGTCTTGAGGGTAGTGCACTTAAAGATCCATTTTCTGATTCGTTTCTGATCTGATCACAATGAAATTTCAATGGCTAATGCAAATATAGATGCGCTTTACGTTGGTATTCTCAAATTAAAAATATCACATTTCTTTTCCGAGTAATTTTACATTGTACAAGTGGTGCGTAACTAAAGTGGCCCACTGTATTCAAGAATATTAATGAAAACGTAAGAAATGAGAAAAATTTTAGAATAAATTAAGGGGTGTCACCTACAAAATTACATATATGTCGCTGTTTATCATTCCAGACTAAGAATCGTGGTACCAAATTAAGTTGAGACATTGGCAAATGACCAACTGAATAGATATACGAATTATCTAATTTGCATACTCATGCATATTAATGAAAACATACGAAACGAGAGAAAATTGGTCGAAAAATTAAGGGGTATACCTACAAAATTACCACTACACCAGCTGCTAACTATCTTATCCTACAAGATTTGGTACCTTATAAAAGTTGAGACAAAGCCATTTGACTAAAATGATTCAATATATGAATTATCTAATTTAAATATTCGTGAATATTAATGTAAACGTAAGAAATAAGACAAAATTAGAAAAAAAAATTAAGGGGGTATACCTACAAAATGTCCTGTACGTCTGCTGCGTACTAGCCAAGACTACAAAATTTGGTACCAAATAAAAGTTGAGACATTGTAATTTGACTAAAATGATTAAATATGCGAATTATCTAATTTAAATATTCAAGAATATTAATGTTAATATAAGACATAAGACAAAATTTGTAGAAAAATAAAGGTGGTATACTTTCATAATTACCAGGACGCTAACTATCCTATCTTACAAAACCTGGTACCAAATTAAAGATGAGACATAGCCATTTGATCAAAATGATGAACTATACGAATTATCTAATTTAAATATTCATGAATGTTAATGAAAGCATAAGAGATAAGAGGAAAATGGTAGAAAAATTAAAGTGGTATACCTTCAAAATTGCCTATATATCTACTGCTAACTATCGTAGACTACAAATTTCGGTACCAAATTTAAGCTGGGGCATTTTTTTTACCAAAATGATTAAATATACGAATTATCTAATTTGAATTTTCATAAATATTAATGCAAAAATTAGAATAAGGGAAAAATTGGTAGAAAAATGAAGGTGGTATACCTACTAAATGTCCTATATGTCTGCTGTTTATTAGACTAGACTATAAAATTTGGTACCAAATAAAAGTTGAGACTTTGCCATTAAACCAAAATTATTAAATATGCGAATTATCTAATTAAATATTAATGAATATTAATGTAAATATAAGAAATAAGACTAAATTGGTAGAAATATTAAGGGGGTATACCTACAAAATTACATGCACTCCAGCTGCTAACCATCCTAGACTATTAAAAGAGGAACCCAATTACAGTTGAGACATAACCATTTGACTAATATGATTAAATGTACGAATTATCTAATTTAAATATTCATGAATATTAATGTAAACATAAGAAACAAGACAAAATTGGTAGAAAAATTAAGGTGGTATACCTACAAAATTAACACGACATTAGCTGATAATTATCCTATTTTACAAAACTTGGTATCAAATAAAAGTTGAGACATAACCATTTGATCAAAATGATAAAATATACCAATTTTATAATTTAAATATTCATGAATATGAATGAAAGCATAAGAAATAAGAGAAAATAGATAGAAAAAATAAGGGGGTATAGCTATAAAATTACCTATATGTCTACTGCCAACTATCGTAGACTGCAAAACTTGGTACCAAATTCAAGTTGAGATATTGCATTTTGACCAAAATGATTAAATTTACGAATTATCTAATTTGAATATATTTCATGAATATTAATAAATACTTAAGAAATAAGAGGCAATTTGTAGAAAAATAAGGTGATTTACGTTCAAAATAACCACTAAGTCAGCCGCTTACTATGATTACCTTCAAAACTAGGTACTAAATAAAAGTTGAGACGTATTCATGTGATGAAAATGATTAAATATACAGGTTATCTAATTTGAATACCCATAAATATTAATGTCAACATAAGAAATAAGACAAAATTGGTAGATAAATTAAGGTGGTATCCCTACCAAATTACCTCTACACCAGCTGCTTACTATCCTAGACTACAAAACTTGGTACCAAATGATAGTTGAGATACAGGTATGCGACCCTATGATTATATGTATCCGAAATATCTAATTTTCATATTCACGAATATTAAAGAACACATAAAAAATAAGTCAAAAATAGTAGAAAACTAATGTGGTTTGACCTACAAAATAATCTATATTTCAGCTGTCATATATCCTGGACTACCAAACATGGTACTAAATGAAAGTTGAGATATAGCTCGTTGACCCAATGATGAATATACAAATGATCTCATTTGCATACTCATGAATGAATAAGAAAACATTACAACGAAAGAAGAGCACAGAAAGATAAAAATAGTTCTAGGCTTTAATTTGAGAATAGGATAACTAGCAACTGACATATGCGTAATTTTGTAAGTACACCCCTTTAATTTTTCCAAATTTTCTCTTATTTCTAATATTTTGATTAGTATTTATGAGTGAGAATGTTAGAAAATTTGTTAAATGGACAATTTGGTAAAAGTGCAGTAATTTGGCCTTATTTAGTAGCAAGAGTGGTTGTCTAAAATGATTCGCAGTTGAGTTGTAAGTATCTTTGTGGGTGCACCCTTTAATTTTTTACGGTTTCCTAATGTATTCATTAATTTTAATGAATATGCAAATTTGATCACTAGAATACTTTACCGCTGAATGAAGCTGCTATGTCTTACTTTTTTTATCAAGTTATATAAGATATAAGATATCTGAGATATAAGTTATTTGAAGGGACATACCCAACTGTTTGAAGAGCATTGTTTGTTGCCATGGAAACCACTCAATTTCACATATCTCAAATGGGGTTATTTTCAGGGCAATAGTTTCACCTATTGAAGGCGGTCCCACAAAACAATTTGACGCCCATGAGAAGTTGTCATGGGGACGCAAGGCTGGTCTAATTCGACCTTTGGGTACTAAGGAGTTTAAATGCTTTTACTTTTGATATATGTATAGATAGTGTAACACATTTTGTGGGTATTGCTAGGAAGAATGGACATTATGACGACAGTTAAATCAAAGCTACTTGTCGATTTTCAAAACTCATTTCTCGTTTATCACTTTAAAAGCTTGAACCTAGTTCAAAATAGTGCTATGAATGAAACATTCGTTACAATAGCTGGACACTAGATACGCAAAAAGTAAGTGAGTATAAACAGGAAAAAAACACAATCACTTCTGTAGATCAACCCACAGCATCGTGATGAAGAAAAACAGAAAATTTACAGTCACAAGACACCAGGAAGACAATTAAAGCAAAGCAACTATCATTATCTTCCTCATCAAGGTGTTAACAAAAATATAAATAACACAAAGAGATGTAAATAAAACAAAGAACAACATAGAACCCCCACAAATAGTCCGAGGTACATTAAACAATGAATCAACAACAATGTAAGATTCTGTATGATTTTGGCGGCCATCTTGAAAACATGCAAATATGCTCAGTAAGACACCATTTTTCAGCTTGCAAACATTGGTTTTCGGATTTACCATACCAAATTACCTTTAAGAAATGTGTCAGACCATTTGTCTTCAGAAAAAAGTCCATACTTGATACTTTTAAAATTCGTATTTCGTGATTCTGTTTTCTGCGAGTATAAAGTTATCTCCCTTTTTTTCAATATGAAGCTTCCCATTTCTGAGTGTGCGACCCAAAAAAAATTAAGTATAGACATTTATCTTCAATTGAAGACTAGTTTCATCCTTTAGGACGATGAGGTTAATTTTCTCAAAAGCATTCAGTAACTGCGCTTAATAGTATATCAAGTGTATTCAATTTGGTGAATTGCACGAAAATAGAGTATTTTTCACACGGGGGTAGCAACTTTGCAAGCAATTTTCAGAGCCGTCAAGCATGCAGAATGCTGTTAATCATTTTTTTAAATAGCAAATTTATATGTTTCTACTAATTAATCAATTTTTACGCATTTTTACTAAAAATAAAGGTATTATTAGAAACGATATCGAGGGAAATGTTCTATTTTATAGGGTAGTAAGAGTTATCCCTCATAAGCTATATCTGCAAATGAAGAAAATGAGCCAAATTTGATTTAAAAATAGATAAAAGTTAAATTGATTTTAGAAAATAAAATAATTTACGAAAAAATAATGTTTTAACACTGCAAAAAATCGATTCGAAATTCGTACTTCACAATTTCCTTTTTTTGCAAGGATAGAGTTATCTCCCCTTTTTTAAATATATGACGCTACCAGTTTTCGAACGTACGACCCAATCAAAATTAAAGTAGAGGCATTTAGTTTTGATTTGAGACCTGTTTCATCCTTTATGACGATGAGGTAAGTTTTCTCAAAAAGTAAGCCTTATATGAAATTCAGCAACGCGCCTATATGGTGTTTCAGAAGTGAGAAAACAGATATTGCACAAATTTTAAGTCTTGCAAAAGATGTTTTTTATGGGGTAACCATAGTTACCCGCATGCAGGCTTCATGTAGTAGGCTATTCGCTACATTACTAAAAAGAATAGTTTTTTAGACCAGATAGGTCACATTCCTACTATCTGCATATTGCTTTACAGTAACTTAATTAAAAGCACCAAACTGACAATAAGTTTAAATGACTTACGCTTACATAATTGTTATATACGTTACTTACATTTAAATATATTACTCTTGTTTACTTTGCCATGGGCTGCCAAAAGACTTGTGGAGGGAGTTTTTTGTACATTAAGATTTTCTTAGCTACTTTATATATTATAAAATGTCTGTTAGCTTTTGATGAACATGTGCATTTACCATGCAATAGCCAAGTCTAATACGTTACCATTAGATGATAAGGAAACCCCTAGTATAGTGTTATTATCATTTGCATCGTTTTCTTACATATCTTTTAATTAGATGCAGCTTAATAGCAGAATAATAATAATAGTTTAGACACATGGAAGTTCTGTTATATATGTTAATTTCTTTTAAAGCAATATGTTTGTGCAATGTTATGTGTATATGCGTTTAAACAGCTAGTAGGTGAAAATGAAATTGACTACCATCTTAGTGCTCAAAATTAGATTGGAAATATTGTATTTTTAAACATTTATTATGAATGGAAGCAACATCAACTAAATCATATTTGGTTTAAAGGGAAAAACTTAAATAAGGTGAATTCTTCTGATATTGAAGCTCTGTTTTTGGACTTGAACTTGTCAATAACAAATGGCATAGTTTCTTCTAAAATTTATGATAAACGGGATGATTTTAATTTTGAAATAGTAAATTTCCCATTTCTTGACGGAGATGTTCCTCGCTCTCCTTCCTATGGTGTATATATTTCTCAGCTTATTCGTTTTGCTAGAGTGTGTTCTAATGTTGATGACTTCAACAACAGAAACTTATTTTTAACTGCTAAGTTATTAAAACAAGGTTATAGATATCATAAAATTCGAAAAGCATTTTCTAAATTCTACCACAGACACTCTGGGTTAATTGTTAAATACAACATTGGGTTAAAAACTCTTCTGCAACAAGGCATATCAGAACCTATATTTTATGGTGACTTAGTTTATAAATTCAAACGGATTGTTGGAAAACCTAATTTTAGTGATCAATTCAAAAAGATAGTAAAACGTTATATAAGGGTTGGATATAACTTGGATATCATGCGACAGTCTGCATGCCTAGTTTTGAACCCAATCACGGTTTATAGCTATGGTTTCCTCTTTAATTGCACGACGGTGGGTCAGGCCTCAGACTCTATGACGGCTCTGACGTAAAGCTTTAATCGGTGGGTTGGGGCCTGATGCTTATCTGTAGCTGGACCCACCGTGGCTCAACTTGAGGTTTTCTTTAGCTCTGACTATCTGTGAGTCATGAGCCCTTTTCTTTGTTTCATCATGGTGTGTTTAATTGATTAGAGTGTTTCTCCATGATGATACATTGCATTAGCTAGATGGCCTCCATGCGAGCTGAACATTTCTTGTACTTCAACAACAGCAGAATCTAGGGCGAAGATTTGGTACCAGTAAAATGCATTTAAGTCCCCCGGTGGCTTAGGCTGCTGTCCGTTCTAAGGCGGTGGTTCTGTTGTTGTTGACTTTTTGTTTATTGTTACTCCCATTGTGGGAGTTTGTAACTGTTCTATGTTTTGTTGTTCGTTACTTGATGTCCATTCTAGTATTGCAATCATCTTGATGGGGAAGAGAGAGCTGGTTGCTTTGCTTAATTTGTCTTCCTGGTGTCTCGTGATGGTTGAGCGGCTCTTCCTCGCGGTGCCATGGGGTTGTCTGCGGTTTGTGATTGTGGTATTTCCTGATCATACTCACTTACTATTTTTGAAAATAAAACACATAAATGCCATTAAGTATATGATAATTGATAACTATTTATTATTCATAACTAAATTGTTTCAAAAAGCTTAAATGATTCTTTAAAATCTGTGCCCCTACAATGTATTTGCTTCTTTTTATGCATTAAATAGCGTTAAATGACATACACAAGACATTTTCTTTCACCGTCAACAGCTCAATAAATAAATAAAAAGCATGCAGTAACATAGTCAGATCTACATATATTGTAAAAGACATCAAATATATGCATTTATAAACAGGTATTCATTACAGCAGCTATATTTGAAATATAAGGCATAAAATATACCTTAAAACTCTAAAAAATGTAAGATATTCCAAGCAGAAGTCCAAATTAAGAAGTGAAACATTAAATATACCTTCCCTTCATCGGTGTCATATGAAACAAAACTGAAGTTTGTGGAAATCGTGATTCTTTCTGTCTCTGATTTAGCACCCGCCTTAGCTATCCTTGGGGTTAAAGTATTTTAGTATCTACAACGTGTCCGCTTTGGAAAAAGAGTATTGTTTATGTTCGTAACGTATATAACAAAAATATAAAGATCATTACTTTGATCATTGTGTTGCCTGGTTCTACACGTTTGTGAAGCAATGAAACAGGACAGCATTTATTCTAAATTACCATTTTAATACTTTAGAAACAGACACATGTCTGTTAATAAGTTGGAAAAACTCCCCTGCATTGTTAGTATTGTAGACATTTTTAAATTTATTAGACTTCGATAATCAGGACCTTGAGCAAACAACTTTCTAGAATAGGACTTGATTGATCATATATTCCAGAATGTTTGCGGACGTTTGCTTTTTAGCTATATAGCTTATCAGCATAATTGATAGAATCTGCTCTAATGTTTGTTTTATTCTGCAGGACACTATTTTTACACTCACAATAAGTAATCATAACAATCGTCATTCAGTCCTTAAAACTAACTAATTAATACCCATAAAACATGTACCAACTTATAAAACGATGCTATATTTATGGTATATTGATAGGTCATGTAATAGAAACAAAATCAATACTTATGCTACTTTCAAAGAATATTTTCAGATAGTATACTCAATAAATGGTATGCTGTATCATACTTACATATAGTGCAATTGGCAATAGAGACAATGTTATCACTATCTGAGATGTATCATGATACTTTTAAAAATCGAAAGAAATACAATTATTTATGCAGACGATTGATAAAAAAGAGCGACAGACAAATTAAACATGCATACATACTATTTGTTAAGTTTATGCATACTTTCTTAGCATAACATGTAAATCTATTATTTGTGTAAGTAATGATACAAACTTTTGTGCCTTCTCTATTGTTCATAAAATTATTATTTTATTAGCACAGTAGATAATTTAATGTATGCATTTTTGTCTCTATACCCTGATGTGTTTACAACTCATCTACTATTTAACGCATATAAAAGGAATCAACTGACAGGACTCCTGCAATAGTTTGTTTAAAATGGGATCCAAAGACTGCTATGGTATTATGATAGAACTTAACATCAGCTATATTAGCACTAATTGCTAAAACTAAGTTTGATCTTTTGACTGCTACTTTTACTCTAAGATATTACTATTCCTATCAGCATTCTGATTAACGTTAATAATCTTTTAAACGGTAATTTTAATGCGTCCTGGTTAAATTTGGCTTTAACATTTTCTCTCTGTTGAAATTTTATCAAGTAAATTTGGTATCTTATATTACAACTAAAGAAATCTAGATTCTTGGATATGATCACTGCCTTGCCATGTAAAACCCATCCTTATGGATGATTTCCCCAATGTCAATGCAATAGTTCATTTTGAATAACATATTTAATTTTAAAGTTTGCATTGCTTTGACAAATGATTTACAGTGTTAAGTTAAAAGGACTATTAGTTTCATTAATAAAACAATGCAGGTCATGTTAAAATTGAGCTGAAATTGAGGTTCATAGCTAGAATAAATGCAAAATTCACCTTCTGAGTTTTGATATATGCATAAATAGATGTTGCTTAAACAATTTGCATAACAGAGCCACCCTCTTAAAGAATATTGATAACAAACACTTATGTTTCCTAACATTTAATGTAACATAAATAACATTTTGTTTTATATATTCATAAAGGAGTGCTGCTTTCTAGATTGCCAGAAAACGTCTTCTTTCTATAGGTGAACATGACTAGGAAATGTCACAATCACAGACTCCTGATTGACCCACTGCACCTTAAGGAAGGGACACAGAAAACAGATGTATACAATATAATTAAAGTGAAACAACCAGCTCTCTTTCTTGTCAAGATGATTACTGAACTAGAAACAAATTAGAATACAATGGCCCTAAATACAAAACTCCACAACCAATAGGAACAACAACAAACAAAGTTTCCAACTTCCACACATCATTTCAGAAATTCTTAGATATTTTATAAATTAATCTGATTTGATAGAACAGATATGTTATTTACTATTTTATATATTGTGATGAGTGTGAACAGGTTCGACAAAAAGGTTTGGCTGCTTCTGTATCGCTTATTAGATTGTTTGTTCAATTAAAAGAAAACAAATGTGCAAATGTCTAAAGGGGTATGTGCATTAAGGGGCTAAAATGGCCCCCTTTGGAGCAAAAAACTGAAATTTGCTTTTCACAAATTTCTTTGGATTCGTTTATTAGAAGAATGGCTGAAGTGTAAAATTTTGGCATTTATTTAAATTTTACCGTTGCTATGGTAACAAAAATGGCCGACAAAATCGGCATAAAGTAGAGAAATTGCCATTTTTTGACCAAATTTAAGGCTTTTAGAGACCGTATGTTCAAAAATTAGATATCAGCACAGCTAAATACCAAAAAATCCTTTTAATATGTTGTGTGCCATGTTAATTCTCATCATTTGTTAAAATACCTTTTTGGTATTTGCTTGTGCTTTACGTTAATTGCTCTGTCAAACGTCTCAAATTTGCTCCAAAATGGCCAATTTCCTATTTTCAGCCTGTTTTGGCGGCCATTTTTGTTACCAAAGCAACGGTAAAAGTCAAAATAATATCAGCTTTATACACTTGAGTCATTGTCCTAATAAACCAACAAGAAGACTTTGGTGAAAAGCGACTTTCAATTTTTTGCCTCATAGGGGGGCCAAATAGCCTCTTAATGCACATAGCTCTTTGTTTTATGTTTTCAGGCTCAGTTGTATGTGGAAAACGGTTGAGAAAAATATATAATCATGATATATATTTCGTTCATATATAGTTATATATGTTACTTTAGCAAATTTGATTGAAAAAGCTTAAGGGAATGTATCCTAGTTGAGATGTTGCATCAGACTTATCATTTTATGAGCTTATAAATTGCATTACATAACTTCGAAAAATTAGCAAACAATGTGTTTTGTTTTTAAGTCAGGAAGGATACCATTGCTTAAAAGAAAAAATACAACCATATACACAGTCTCCTAATTAGTCTTCTTTTGGAACAAATGCTCTTTTTATGCCTATCAAACACAGACCCCCTTTAATGAAATTAACTTTCCAATGATGTATAATTTAAGCTATTAAGCAATATTTGTTTGTCTTTAACTTTGTTTTATACGTTTCATATTGAAAATCTCTTAGCAAAATGATATTTTACCTCAGAAATGTTGCTAAGTACTAGTCTGAAGTCGGTGAAATGAAAGCAATTATCATAAGGTGTTTAAAATCTAACAGAAAAAATGCATGCTTATTTTTCAAACTTAAGAGGTTCTAAACTTATATAAAGTTTTATTTATGGTCATCTAATTAAACAGCTTATAACTTACTAAGTATTTATGTTAGAACGTTTCTGTTTGCAGTTTTGAAATGTTCAGTTAACGCTCCTTTAAATACATGTTATCCTGAAATAAACACATATTGACAATTTTGTCAAATGAAACTTATTAACAAAATATCAATAATTTTAAGGGTATAGTTGAAAATGTAACGTAAATGACATTATAATGGACCCAAACAACTTTTAAAAACATCAATATGTGTAGAGAATAGCATGTTCTTACAGATTGCATAAATGTTTTGTTCATTTAAACATTTCAACTTCAATCTAAATAGACTTAGTTTTTAAGAAAATGAGGGGTAACGTAATAAACACACTGTTACAGGTATGTTTGCAAGACTTAAATTGATTGCAATATCTGGTTTCATACTGCCTATACTATGTACTAAAGGATAAGTGAAAATTCTGCTAAAAAAGGGGCATACCTAAATGCTTATTTTTGACATTTTTGAACCCTGGCTCCTCTACTATTTTTAACCTGGCGACATTTCATAAACTTTGTATAATTTACTAGATGGTAATTAATATCAAATATCAAGGCTCTTTGCATGTAGTTGTCCAGTTAGACGCCAATGAAAAAATTGTTGGGGTTGGACCTTTTTGGTCCCATGGCCATACTTTCTATAAGGTCCAATGGCAGATCATTTCAAATATCAAAACTCTAGATCTTGAGGTTTCAGATAAAAAAAAATGTTTATTGTATCTCTATATAACGTATGTAGAGCACAAACCCCTAGATTGGGCCCCTTTTGTCCCAGAGCCATAATTTGAACAAACATTGTAGAGGTACACTAGGTAATGCTAGATGCCAAAATATAAGGGCTAACTAAATAATTTTTTAATATTCTTTTTAATCTCATGTGACCTAGACATGCAATTGGCTGTAACCATACAAACAAACTTATGGAGGGACCATATAATGATCATTTAAATCAAGTTTGGTTAAAATACAGCCAAAAGTTATGTTCATTTTGAGCATATGGCTAAGGTACGTAAGCTAAAATGGAATATGCGTGCAGCGAAGGCTTAGATCAGTATGAGAGGGAATCACGTCTAATAGGGTTTGCATCCGCCGAGTCAGGCGATATGTACTTTCTTAATACAAAGAGTAGCTTAATCAGACAAAATGCTCCATGATGGCCAGTTTTATTGATCTACACGGTATCCATATTTTGTGTCTACACTTTCGCATAATTCACAAAACCTGTCTACACGATATACCATGGAAAAGAGCCATGGTCTTCACGATATCAGAGGCCGATATTTTGAAACTCCGCTTCTCACACATTTTCTGCAAGTCATTCACTTTTCTCTGTCAAATTCTTGCTTAACAGATAAAACTGGGAAAAGGGAATAGAAAAATCATAAACTCCAATTTTTCCTTAGCTTGTTAGCGTCACTGACTGGCCGCTTGGTGTAAATAAACATATTTTGCAAATGAATGTGTACTCACGATTTGCTGTCTCTCACGTCCGCCATCTTTAAAAATCTATACTGCAGCCAAAATGTCTACACGATATCACGTATACGACTGTGATATGTATCCAACGAGTAAGTGAGAATACTCAGGAAATAGCACAATCACACATTGCAGACCAACCCATGGCACCGTGAGGAAGACCAACAGAAGACTATTAAGCAGTCAAAAGATACCAGAAAGACAACCAGCTCTCTCTCTCTCTCTCTCTCTCTCTCTCTCTCTCTCTCTCTCTCTCTCTCTCTCTCTCTCTCATTCTCTTCCCGATCAAGATGCCTGCAAAACTAAAGGGCGTTAAGGAAGTTTGTTCCGACGTAAAATCTTGTTCCTATTATTTTAGTAATTATGTGTTTAATGACATAATTGTGACTGAAATTCTTTAAAGTCGATACACTTGATTGGAAATGAACAAAGGGATGCTTAATCAAATATTTTGTCACAGAAAAAATTATCTTCAAATTCAAGTACCATTCGGATTTTTTGGGCTCGGGGAGCAAAATTGGGGTATATAACAGTCAATCATTGTCATGCAAAGGCCATTGTAATAAGAATATTTCCTGATTAGTTAAGAAACCCTAAAGGAGTTGTTAATAATCTTACATAAAGCTTTAGAACATTTAATAAACTACAAGGCTGCAAACAAACAACCAATATTATAAATGTCGCGATTTTTGCAAAATATTATTTTTTCTAGAACGATTGAAAGGCAGCACCAAAAGTAAATATAATTGAGTGAAAACATTCAATGCCAGACACGATGCCAAACGCTATAGAGTATCCAAAGGAACGGCAGGCTCATGGAAAATGCAATTTTTCAACATCATTTCCTTTTTAAATGTTTCGAAATTTTATGATTAACAGCGAAACGAACTTTCTTAACGCCCTTTAGAAAGGGTACCAAGTATTGCATAACAAAACAAAGACCAAACACAGAACCCCCAAACAATCGGAAGCACCAAAAAACAATTCATCATCAACAACAGAACAACTTTTTCAAAGTCGCCTGTTGAATGACCACCTGGTGACATGAGCGGCATATTTTGTTGTAAAGTGCGGTATTGCATTGAACCTAGAATCTTCTTATTAAAGTCTGAAAATGGCGTTAAGCTGTCACATTTCAGCGCCATGTATCCAATGTTATGCTGAACTGTAAATACACTGGCCTATACTGCTGCAAAATGGAACTAATGTACCAAATATGACGTTATTTGCCGAAAATCAAAATAACATACTCACTGCATCACGAAATATAGGTAAGAGAACTGTAATATATTTGAGGGCGACAGCTGCGTTGCGTATGACCAGGCTTAAAAAATAAAGAGCCCCAACAATAAGATGAAGCCCATCAAATATGCAAGATACTAGGATGAAGAAAGACACTTACAGAGAACGAACACAGTTACAAGCATTTAACGTCCTTTCAGATGACTAGAACGAGTAGAATAACGAGTCCTTTCAGACTGCTAGTTAACAATGTAGAATGTAATATAAACCCCCAGTATGTTTTGCAGGAAATGGTGATGCACCAAGCCACCAGGGGTTGAAAGACCTTTAATTCTGGCAAGCCTTCACCCTATGTTCGGCATACTCATATGGTATGTATATCACAGTAGTGAATACATGTAATACGAAACGAACATCAAGGTTAGATGTAATACAATGATACCTTGGAAAACAAATACCATTTGATCATGCATAGGGCAATGCAGTTTTAAAGATACATTTTTGCTTGTTTGTTTGATCTAATTCTTTACTTCCCAGTCAACATTTTTTCAGCTATTTTGGGACGAGTCTTCCTGGGTTGAACCAGTACTTGGCAAGGATTAATGTGTCTTGCTCAAGAACACAACGCAGTGGCGCTGGTGATGATCGTACCCTTAGTGTCCTTTCTAGTTTTGCTGAGCTGGCTGAGGAACTAAGCGCTGGTTGTTTTTATTTCTTTTTTATTCTGTTCTTCCTGCAATGTAAGTGTTCTGTGTCGCCTAACCTTGGGCTGGTCTGTGGTCTGTGATTGTGGCAGTTCCTGGTCATACTCACTTTCTCTTTTAGATGACGCACGGGACTAATATCCTGAATAAAAATATTTCAAACGAGTGTCAAATTCTAAGCCACAACCTCATAACTCTCAAATCGATGTCATATACGAGTACATGTAATGTTAACTGGTGTATGGTGCAACAGATACAGAACCGAAAGGGACCAATTCATATGTTTCATAGTCTCGCAAGCTGAACTACCACACTAATAAAAATGCACATGGTAAATTCTGACATTTCTATTCCAATTACTACACAGTCATGTAGATAACTGTGTACAAAGCGTAGACCTAGGCAAAAAGGTTAATGGACTTGCATAATGATTTTCATTAGAAATAATCCCATAAGAAATTTGTCCTCTGCTTTTCAATCAGTTACTAACCCTCACTTCAACACATAGTAAAAGATTTTATAAATATTGCACTAGGCCCGTTAGGGCAGTCAGTAACGCGTCTGACTGCAGATTAATAGCGAGTTCTATTCTAGCCTGGTCCCATGCATTCATTTAGATTGATCATGAAATGATTTCTATGGTCATTCTCCTCCTTCAGCTGATTCAAGAAGGATTGGTATCAGTTACAAACGAAAGTCCATGAAGTACTGGTTAACTGCTTAGGGGAAAAGTTTTGTAAGATGAAAAGACCGTCTCGGCATGAACATAGATGTTGACTGAGACTTAAAAAATCAAATCAAACAAAACATAAAAATTGTGGTCTTTTAAAGTTTTGCAAATTTTCATGACAATTACAATTGCCATTATTTTTGTCTGTTACATTCCAGTATTAGATTGATGGTAAAGGAGAACTAAAGCAAAAGAAAAAAAGAGTCAATTTCGTTTTTTAAATAAAGTACAATAAAACGAATATAGCAGCTCAAGCGATCCATTTAGTGCACCAGCGCTCCACCCAGCGCTTCGAGCGATAGGTACATGTAGTTCCAGTGGAGCGATGAAATGGTATTTAGTGGAGTGTATCCTGAGTGCCATGGGAGTATATCAGAAGTGCTATTAGAGTGTATCAGGAGCGTTAAAATGGACAATAAAGACTTGGTGGGACTGTACATGTACATGCAACATGTTAGTTCTACAAACAGATTTGAGCATAAGAGGAAACATATTTTTTTGCCTGTGCGAACAACTAAGACTGCGTAGAACATTGTAACATCAATAGTTTCAAAGTGCTGTTTTTTCTGAAGCAGAGAAAACTGGCTAGGTCACACCGAAGACATGTTGTTTCTTTTATAGCATAGTTTTCCTAGTATATATTGTATTCCACAGAAGTTATTCGTATTCTTGAATGGAAGGAGTCCATGGTCAACGCTCGCATAAACACAAAGAGGTTTATCGAGAGCAAAACATACTGTAAGTAAAGCCCTTTCAGCATCATACAGAAGCTTAAAAGATTGTTCGATCAGAACATTAATTGCACGCCTTTTCTCCTAAGCCTCCGAAAAAAGATTCGCTTAAATTTACATGTACCCCAGCGTCAAGTCTCTTTCTATCAGATTTTTTTGAAAAAGTAGTTCTTTCAAAATAATCTGTAATAGAAGAACTTTCAGAAATTGAGAGTACCTACAAAACTTGAAAACAACAGACTGAGTCAGTATGTTGTTTTCACATGTTGTAGGTTCTCTTTATTCTCGCATCTGTTCAAGAAGAATGAGAAGAGGAAAAACTGTATTTCATGGGAATTGATGAAAAGCGCAATTCCCACTCTTCCTCTCCCCGATTTAAGTTGATATTAGGCTCTATGTCAGAACCCACGACAGTATAAAATATCAAAACTATATCGATGTACGGGAAGACGTTTCACCAACATCACACGGCACAACGACAACAACAACTTTTGCGACCTCTAAATAATATGGAAAAAAGATTCTTCAGAAATAGAGAAACCCTACAAAATTTTAAACAGTAGACTCGATTTTATTAAATCAGTTCATGAGAATTTATGAAAAGTGATCAACTCACTAACTTCTCTCAGACAATGATATAGTGTTGATATTTGGTCATATTCTGGTCCTTTAGGAATATTGGTTTCTGACGGAAAGCAGAATACCGCTTAAGCCGATGCTAGGGGGCTTGAGAATTGATGCACTTTCCATTAGTTATTATGCACAGTATGTAAACTGAAATAAACATCCTGTACCCGCTCCTCCTAGCTCTCGCTTTATACATATGCAATACAGCACTCGTGCATAACCAGTTGTCGAAAATCGTGATTTGAGAGTTGTTGGTACAGCTGTAATTGCGAAGGTCCACCTATTAAAATTCATTTTTCCATAGATCTTAGCAACTTTTACAGTTACAACCAATCATATACACATGTGACTGCCAATTTCACTAAAACCATGCAAACTGGCATTTCAGCTCGCTTTCGGCACAGAACGGCTCTGATTGTGAGCAAGTCGTTTTTTAACAAAGCAAAATGCAAAAGAGGAAACCGTTAAAATCATGGAATAAAGCGGAATAAGATAGATAAAAAGGCTTTTCTTACTTTGTTCGAATGTGTATTGTCTGTATCGCTAACAATATAAATCGAAACGTGTACATGTACCTAAATACAAGCATTTTTCCGACTACTGGTTTCGCATGAGTATTGTTATTCATGTTTATAAGGCGAGAGCTAGGAGGAACGGGTACAGGATGTTTATTTCAGTTTACATACTGTGTTATGAACAGACTCAATAAAACCGAGTCTGCTGTTTTCTAACATAAAGTTGGTTCTTTCTATTTCTGAAGACTCCGTTTTTACATATCATTTAAGCGTAATTTCGCTTTCTACCAATAGCCAATATTACTAAAAGAAGAAGATATGAAAAAAAATCAACACTATTTTGATGTACAGGAGAAGTTCTGCCAAAATCACGGCAACTACACCTATTGTGACCTATAAATACTCTGTAAAACTGGAACGCATAGGGTTATGTTAGGTTTTGAAGTAAATGTTAGTCTATGGCTAGGGTTAGATTTGGGCACATCCCTGCTAAAAGAGTCAGACCTACCATTTGGTAATAGGTTAGGAAAAACTAAAAATGTGAAACCACCCTACCGAGGTCTTGCAACTAGTGCCAGATCGTAACCGACAAAGTGTCGTAAGCGGAAAAGTGATATCCAGCTTGCACTATGGTTGCAGTCGCACTAAGCCCAGGTTATTGTCAGCAATAGTCATGTTCCAGGGATGGAGAGGACCAAAATGTGACGAAAAATGTCCTAGGGCCTGTAAACCTGTGCCAGATCCTGGCCGGTAGAATGTCCCTGGGCTATCCCAGTGTTTAGGTTTTGGTTAGAGTTATCCCTCCTCTTTGATCCCGCAGTTAGGGTTAGGATCAGAGTAGTGGTTTGGCAATATCTAGGTTAGAGTGATAGTCAGACAGGACTGGTTAAAATAGCCCTTAAGAGTGGGGGAAAAGAGTATATGTAGCAGGCCTTTTGGCAGGAGTCAGGGCAGAAATATTAAAACCCATGCCATATCCTACTCGACAAGTTATCGCAAGCCGAGAAAGTGCATACCATTTTCCATTGAGGTTAGGGTTGCGCTTAACCTAGGTTTAGGGCTAGTTCTGGTTTGAGGAAGGATAGGCTTTAAACTCGAAGAAACAAAGCCTAGGGCCTGAAAATATGGCGGTGAGGATGTCACAAGCCATGAAAATGTTCCTGGGCTATCACAGTGCTTATGGTTAAGGTATAAGCTGAAGATTTCCTGGTATGTCCTGATCATACTCACTTACTATTTTAGATTAGGGTTATGATACGGCTATGGTAAGGTCAGGGGTAGGGTATTACCTCCCCCTTGACTCTTAGTGTACGAGTCAGGTCAGGTCCATCAATCGGATTCAGACAGTTCAGAGTTAAAGGTCCATTAAGAGTGGATAAAGCCACGTATTTGCATGTGAAGAATTACATGTATACCGTTTTCATCACATCGGTGTGAAAATGGGTTCTGTGATTATTGCGGTCTCACATGGCTTCCTAGTTTATCAAGGACTTCCTAGTTTATCCAATGTATCATCAGCGTACCGTAACAATAAACCCACTAAGTCTTATAATCCTAGATTTTTTCATAGTAACCTCAATGCATAACAGAAGACAAATAAATCCTTTTGGATAAAGGGATACTACAAAGAAAAGAGTCAGTATACCCAGACATGTGTAATGTTTTAGATATTTTCAGCATAAAAAATGGCGTTTTAAAAGACTAACATATTGTAACGAAACTATCAGTTTGCTTATTTAAGGACCTTTAGTAATGATCTATTATAAATATATAATTAATGAAAATAATTTACTCCAACATAGAGCAAATTCTCTCCCATAAGATTAGCCCCTTTTAAGGAGGGCTTTTGTCACGAGGAAGCTGACGTTGTTTTCTTGAAATAACAACGTACCATGGACGACGAGCATCCATTTAACGTAAGTAGTATTGGTAGGGTGCGTGCCAGAGTGCCTACCATTACTACTAACGTATATACGAAACTATACTTTATGGTCTGTTATTTTGGCGTATTTTGTCTATATCGTAGATAGCGTCAATTTCAACGTCAAACAGATTGGTTTAATTGTACTAGAGTCGTGGCTCAGTCGTATTCCGCGTATTTAGCAATCAACAAAGAAAGACATACAATTGAAGGTATGGTAACGAGAGCAATAAATATATACATGAAACAGCGGTCCATAATAAGGCCAATCTCCTTCCATGTATACACTCTTTTTTGTCCGTTATTGCTACAACAACACCATGGAGACTTCTTTCGTTCAGAATTTTCTTCCTGCATTTTAACTTTACCATTCATATATGGACTCTTGTTTGCTTTATTAGGCGTATCCTCATTGTTATTATTTCCATTTGGAGTTGCTTTGATTGGAATCATTTCTTCATCTCTCATAGGTGAAATTTGTCTGTTTCCGCAACATTTCACATGCCAGCATGCGATTGGCGCCATAAAGCCACGTGTGAGTATTTGCGCCCATTCTGGTACCTTCTCCTCTTCTTCATGGTTGAAAGCAACATCCAACACAACAACGGTAAATATCACAGACAGGGTGCTTATCAAGAAGATTATTGTCAGATATACAGCTGAAATAAAAAAACATACAAGATCTTACATGTGTGCTCATGTATTATGGAATTTAGTGAACGACTTGAGGAAAAAGATAAAATGCGAGGCTTGTCGAGCATTTTATCACTTTTCATTATCGAGTTTAATAAATTCAATACTACAGGAGCACGAATGTTAGATATGGCATTAGATTACATAGCAATTGATTTTTTGGAATAAAAATGTTCAGATTGTGTCATTATACACGCTACGTTGTTCATAAGGTTAATATTGTACGGATATATTTATAACTTGACTTTTCGCTTACTGTAAAGGCGGCAACTTTTATATTCATATCTGGGTGTGGTTCGGCTATTTCATCTGCTAAGGAAGGGAAGTCAGGTTTTATTTATAATTTGGTAAAGAGTTAATAAGCTTTTTGAGCCGCGCAAACATGCGTGCATTTCATGAAAATCCTAACCGTATACACCCTGAACTCACATGTATTTACCCTTAAAGCGCATAATCACAAAATGTATGTTTTTGTCGTCCACTAAACTATTTGAAGCCTCACAGATAAACAGTGTGAACCCAGATCAGACTGCTCCTGTAGGAGTAGTTTGATCTGGGTCCACAATGTTTGCTTCCCTGCTTATGTTAAATTGACGTTTTCAGATGCAGTTATTTTGCTGGCGTTTTAAGGACTAAATAATGCCTGAGGTTGTGGCACAAGATGATACAGTTACTTTTGAATAAAACCACGCCTCCTTTTCAGCTTTTACCTATGCCTAAGGTTGACCAGTCCTTATTACGCATTCATGAGGCGCCGCCTTTACAGTAAGCGAAAAGTCAAGTAATACCTGGCATTCGTACATATGCCTGCACGGCTAAATCCATTATACTAATTTAAGGTTTTCGAACATTACGCAATGTATTGTTTTTAGAAAAATCCATTTTCTAATCCACTGTCCATCACTTTTCCAATAACCTCTGTGGACAGTGCATATAGCTATCAAGGTTAAGAGGGTGGTTTCGAGTCTCACGACATGTCGTTATATATAAATTAATTTCATTTGCAATTAATTTTGTCATGAATAATTTGGCGTCTTATTTGCTCAAGACGATTTTTACAAGACTCTTGTAAGGAATTAAATGTAATATTATTGTAACGTTTATTTTAAGGCATTTTCGCTCGAATATTTAACAGAAACATGTAGTGTCGACTGAGAAAAATTTAAAACAATTACGATCTAAAGATAAGCTTCCCATTGCCAATGTATTAAAATATTTCGAGAAACACCCAGGGTAGAATCAATGCAAAGATCAGGAATTATCATTTGTATTTAAAAATAATGCTTAAAATTTAACTATATCCTATAGGATTCGAACGGCGCAATCCCCAATTTGAGGTTATCATCTTACTACTACCAAATGGTCAGCATGGGGATGTTATTTAGGAGATACATTAACTGCATTCATTGTTTTCCATTTTGGCAGGTATATCGTCGGATCTATGGTCGTAAATTCAGTTCTATGGCGACACTTCCTTTCGGGGCCCGGAGTATGAAGTATAAGCCCAGCAAAGGGGCCTGCACACCTGACGAAAACTCAAAACCAACAAAATGACTCGTACACCAATAGTACTGTAGTGCTTTATCGCGGTTGCAAAATGTAATTGGAAATGCAGTTACCTGGATTGTCTTTATCAATAAAAAGATCTTAAGAAAAAATTCTATTTGAATTAAGAGATATTTGTATTTTATTTGAACATAATTATATACCAGCTTTAAAGTATGGATATAACCCGATGATAGTTAAACAATAAATATCTTTTTTTCTGTGAATGCATAAATATCTAAATTTAGAGAAAGACTTTGATATAACCTTCATGTTAACTAAGAGTTTCTTCAATAAGTGAATTGTATCATACATACATGTAGCAGTGAATAAATACAGTGCACGTTTCTTTTTCTCCGGCCAATAGATCTGTCTATAAGCATACATATGAATGTACTCATAAAAATTGATTGCTGATCCAGGGGTCGTAAGGCCGATCATAGTCCGACCTCATACTTTCGTGAAGTATTTTCTACGGACATTCTTTTCCTTCCGATAGTTGTCAATTACAAGCTAAAGTATGTACATGTACATGTACACTGAGTACTGGTTATCCGCTTAGTCTAAGCCTGTCCTAAAAATGTGGCTGGTTTACTGACTTTCTCGACATGACCATAGCTGTTGACTGGAACGTTAAATCACAAACCAAACTAACAAGAAAAAACAAGTTAATTTTCTTGTTCTTCCCCGTATTATACAATAATAACATGTGGTCCCTAGAAATATACAATGGACTATCCTAAATGTATTTATCAATCTTATAGAAATTATGGCTCTTTCGAGCTTTCTCATTTTTTAGCCTTCGAATATTTTATAAATGAGCCGCGGCATGAGGTTTCCAACAATGTGGTATTTGCGACAAACAAAGCCTCAGATCAGCCTGCGCATACGCGCAGTCTGATCAGAGCCTGTGTTGTCATTTGAATATTCTATGAGTGTTAAGCTACTGACTGAACCACATTTGGAGTTTCTAAGCTTAAAAGGAGCCTGCACATGACTCCACATTGTTGGAAATCACTTTTATACTCACATAGAATGGATGTGGTTAGAGAGATCTGTGGAATATTTTCTGCAATCAATGTCAAGTAGACAGCATAAGCCAGAAGTACCGTCAGAGATAGCGTCACTCGTTCTCCGGACTCGGGTGGGAGTTTGAAAACAAACACAGTCAAAGACGCCATTAAAATAACTGGAAACAGAGTATTGAGGATATGGAATAGAGGGCGCCTACGTAGAGTCACTGTGTAATAAAGGCGGGAAAATGACTGTTCTTCACGTGTACCTTTTGTTTGGTACTTGCTGAACCCTCTGATATCCCATTCACCATTTGCCTGAAAGTTATAAATGATAATAGTTTTGTTTAATTGCTTATTACATTACACTTTCTAAAATCAGCATGCATGAACATTCGGGCCGTATAATTCGTGCTCTTGTTATTCACATCTTGACAAGTATAATTGCTATAAAATACCCATCTAAACATTTAAACCTCTGAGTAGCAGAGTAGACTAGTTTGATCTTAACGCGACCGTTAGCCTCAAAGACAGTTTGTGGCATGGCCGTTGTAGCAACTAATGTAATAGCTGACGTTTGCACTTGAAGAACGATATATGACCATAAATGTCAGATAACCATATTAACTTGAACTATAACGAACAATCATTTCTATATCAGTAAAATTTACAAAATGGAATAAGGGTATTTTAAAAGTAAGTAAGGGTGCAAAGATCAGGAATCGATACAATCAAGTACCACACCTGACCCAGGATACCAATTGGAAAGTGACAAATTCACAGTTAGACACCACAAACGAGAGCCAAGAGGTCAGCCCTTTCCCAACAGTGACCACAAAGCACATATAAACATATTAAAATGCCTTTTACCTGGATTAATGAGTCTATCGAGATTGGTCTATTGTTTATAACAAGGGATGCTAGAAGAAATTTCCAAATAATTTCAGCGGCAGAATAAGACACATAGCATAACACACACAAAAGGACCCAGATGAGATGCACTGTTGGAACTACACTGTTTACCCATCTATGGACGCTAGACATACATGCATTTGATATACAGTTGCATCTTTTTATAATGTAACATCCCTATGTTTTGAGGCTCTGTCGTGTGGGGTGCCAGTTCTCTTGTTAAATGATCAGACAATTCTAGGCAATGTACAGAAAGCTTTGTTGCTTCCGTTATTTTGTTTTTGTTTGTTTGTGCTTTCTAAAATACAAAAAAGTATCTTACAAAATTGAAAGTATCTTAAGTTTCAACAGTTATTTGAGGTTTAATCGAAACACGCATGTATAAAGCATAAGTAATGGTGGATTATATATATGGCATTACTGCAATTAACATACATCTACATGAATCTGACCTTAAAATTTGAAAATTGAACAGCGTTCTGGTTCGGTGGAAAGCCCAGATCTACCTCGTTGGCTGTGTACGCCCATGTACTTAGGATGAGGCTGAAAGAGATTAAAGACATATATTTTGTGATATATGGAATCATAAGTGACTTTACTGATTAGGGACAGTTTCAGTATCTCACAAAACTTAAAGGGGCCTCAAGAGAGGACTTACCTGTATATAACACAATTTCTTTCACTAAGAAAAAGATCAATATTTTATCAGAAAATACCTAATCCCTTCATGGGACCACTTTATTGCCCCCTGTAAGGAAGTCATAATCACCTTATAAGGATTAGCCTTTGATCTGTCCAGTATGACCCCTGGAGAGAATCATAATGAGAGGTACCAGTATTATTGCTCAATTTTCTATGCCTTTAAACATCAATTATTGTACCTGTAAGTATACTGTATACTTAACATTTGTAAAACTAAAATACATCGCAAATCCTTTAAAGCTGCATACTCTGTAACTATGAAGATTTTTCGAAAAAAAATTCTTTTTAAATCATTTGTAAAAATAGAATTAAGTTATATTTTCACAATAAATATGGTCATTACAGCCGAAAACTGCAAAGAAAAGTGATTTATCTTATAAAAAGAGGTGTTTTTTCTTTTAATGGTAATTATTTGCGTCCCTCCAATAATTCTAGACAGTTGATTTTTAACATAAATGCTGTTGTTTTGATAGTGTTATTTTGTTAAGATTTACGAAAATGGTGAAATGTTTACCTGAATTTGAGTATTTTTACTGTATTCTTGAAAAATAGAAACTTGATTTAAAAAATTTAAAAGACCAAAAGTTGCAGACTATGCAGCTTTAATGATATTGGTTCAAGATGAACAAAATCTTTATTATAATGTCTGTAAAAAAACCAAAATACTTTTATATTGCTATGGAGTGTTTTTATCCTTTAAAATACCGCATTTCCAAATGAGCCAGTCATAATTGGCTATACTTAGGAAACCGTTTCTTGTTCCCTATATCTGGAGTCATTTTGCTGCATTTGTAAAAAGTTCTTTGAATGGCACAATGACACTTACATTGAGTTGCTACATTGTATGACCTGGACATGTCACAACAACAATTCACAATCCATCCCTATGTCACCGTAAAGAAGAGATAGACGGAAGACGAAAAAGACACGAACAGAAGGAAGAATACAACTAGAACTGTCAGACAATGGACCCCACATAATGCCTACATTGACCACTAGAACTGTCAGACATAGGACCCCACATAATGCCAGCAGTCACAATTAGAACTGTCAGACATAGGGCCCCAAATAATACCTACAGTGGCAAATAGAACTGTCTGACATAGGACCGCGCATTATTTATACAATGACAACTATAACTGTCAGACATAGGACCCCACATAATGCAAAACGTTGACAACTAGAACTGTCAGACATAGGACCCCGCATAATGCCTTCATTGACAACTAGAACTGTCAGACATAGGGCCCCACATAATGCCTACAGTGACAACAAGAACTGTCAGACATAGGGCCCCACATAATGCCTACTGTGACAAATAGAACTATCAGACACAGGGCCCCACATAATGCCTACTGTAACAGATAGAACTATCAGACATAGGGCCCCACATAATGCCTACTGTAACAAATAGAACTATCAGACACAGGGCCCCACATAATGCCTACAGTGACAACTAGAACTGTCAGACATAGGGCCCCACATAATGCCTACAGTAACAAATAGAACTATCAGACACAGGTCCCCACATACTGCCTACTGTAACAAATAGAACTATCAGACATAGGGCCCCACATAATGCATACTGTAACAAATAGAACTATCAGACACAGGGCCCCACATAATGCCTACAGTAACAACTAGAACTGTCAGACATAGGGCCCCACATAATGCCTACTGTAACAAATAGAACTATCAGACATAGGGCCCCACATAATGCCTACTGTAACAAATAGAACTATCAGACATAGGGTCCCACATAAGGCCTACTGTAAGAAATAGAACTATCAGACACAGGGCCCCACATAATGCCTACAGTAACAACTAGAACTGTCAGACATAGGGCCCCACATAATGCATACAGTTACAACTAGAACTATCAGACATAGGGCCCCACATAATGTCTACAGTAACAACTATAACTGTCAGACATAGGGCCCCACATAATGCCTACTGTAACAAATAGAACTGTCAGACACAGGGCCCCACATAATGCATACAGTTACAACTAGAACTATCAGACATAGGGCCCCACATAATGCCTACAGTAACAACTAGAAATGTCAGACATAGGGCCCCACATAATGCCCACAGTAACAACTAGTACTGTCAGACATAGGGCCCCACATAATGCCTATTGTAACAAATAGAACTATCAGACACAGGTCCCCACATAATGCAACTAGTAACAACTAGAACTGTCAGACATAAGGCCCCACATAATGCCTACAGTAACAACTAGAACTGTCAGACATAGGGCCCCACATAATGCCTACTGTAACAAATAGAACTATCAGACACAGGTCCCCACATAATGCATACAGTTACAACTAGAACTATCAGACATAGGGCCCCACATAATGCCTACAGTAACAACTAGAACTGTCAGACATAGGGCGACACATAATGCCTACTGTAACAAATAGAACTATCAGACACAGGTCCCTACATAATGCATACAGTAACAACTGGAACTGTCAGACATAGGGCCCCACATAATGCCTACAGTAACAACTAGAACTGTCAGACATAGGGCCCCACATAATGCCTACAGTAACAACTAGAACTGTCAGACATAGGGCCCCACATAATGCCTACTGTAACAAATAGAACTATCAGACACAGGTCCCCACATAATGCCTACAGTAACAACTAGAACTGTCAGACATAGGGCCCCACATAATGCATACAGTTACAACTAGAACTATCAGACATAGGGCCCCACATAATGCCTACAGTAACAACTAGAACTGTCAGACATAGGGCCCCACATAATGCCTACTGTAACAAATAGAACTATCAGACACAGGTCCCCACATAATGCATACAGTTACAACTAGAACTATCAGACATAGGGCCCCACATAATGCCTACAGTAACAACTAGAACTGTCAGACATAGGGCCCCACATAACGCCTACTGTAACAAATAGAACTATCAGACACAGGTCCCCATATAATGCCTACAGTAACAACTAGAACTGTCAGACATAGGGCCCCACATAATGCCTACAGTAACAACTAGAACTGTCAGACATAGGGCCCCGCATAATGCCTACAGTGGCAATCAGAACTGTCAGACATAGGACCCCGCCTAATACCTACAGTTACAGCTAGAATTGTCAGACATAGGGCCCCGCATAATGCCTACAGTGGCAATCAGAACTGTCAGACATAGGACCCCGCCTAATACCTACAGTTACAGCTAGAACTGTCAGACATAGGACCCCACATAATGCATACAGTAACAACTAGAACTGTCAGACATAGGGCCCCACATAATGCCTACTGTAACAAATAGAACTATCAGACACAGGTCCCCACATAATGCATACAGTAACAACTAGAACTGTCAGACATAGGGCCCCACATAATGCATACAGTAACAACTAGAACTGTCAGACATAGGGCCCCACATAATGCCTACTGTAACAAATAGAACTATCAGACACAGGTCCCCACATAATGCCTACAGTAACAACTAGAACTGTCAGACATAGGGCCCCACATAATGCCTACTGTAACAAATAGAACTGTCAGACACAGGGCCCCACATAACGCATAAAGTTACAACTAGAACTATCAGACATAGGGCCCCACATAATGCCTACAGTAACAACTAGAACTGTCAGACATAGGGCCCCACATAATGCCTACTGTAACAAATAGAACTATCAGACACAGGTACCCACATAATGCATACAGTAACAACTAGAACTGTCAGACAAAGGGCCCCACATAATGCCTACAGTAACAACTAGAACTGTCAGACATAGGGCCCCACATAATGCCTACTGTAACAAATAGAACTATCAGACACAGGTCCCCACATAATGCCTACAGTAACAACTAGAACTGTCAGACATAGGGCCCCACATAATGCCTACAGTAACAACTAGAACTGTCAGACATAGGGCCCCACATAATGCCTACAGTAACAACTAGAACTGTCAGACATAGGGCCCCACATAATGCCTACTGTAACAAATAGAACTATCAGACACAGGTCCCCACATAATGCCTACAGTAACAACTAGAACTGTCAGACATAGGGCCCCACATAATGCCTACAGTAACAACTAGAACTGTCAGACATAGGGCCCCGCATAATGCCTACAGTAACAACTAGAACTGTCAGACATAGGGCCCCACATAATGCCTACTGTAACAAATAGAACTATCAGACACAGGTCCCCACATAATGCATACAGTTACAACTAGAACTGTCAGACATAGGGCCCCACATAATGCCTACAGTAACAACTAGAACTGTCAGACATAGGGCCCCGCATAATGCCTACAGTAACAACTAGAACTGTCAGACATAGGGCCCCGCATAATGCCTACTGTAACAAATAGAACTATCAGACACAGGTCCCCACATAATGCCTACAGTAACAACTAGAACTGTCAGACATAGGGCCCCACATAATGCCTACAGTAACAACTAGAACTGTCAGACATAGGGCCCCGCATAATGCCTACAGTGGCAATCAGAACTGTCAGACATAGGACCCCACATAATGCCTACTGTAACAACTAGAACTGTCAGACATAGGGCCCCACATAATGCCTACAGTAACAACTAGAACTATCAGACATAGGGCCCCACATAATGCCTACAGTAACAACTAGAACTGTCAGACATAGGGCCCAACATAATGCCTACTGTAACAAATAGAACTATCAGACACAGGTCCCCACATAATGCATACAGTTACAACTAGAACTGTCAGACATAGGGCCCCACATAATGCATACAGTAACAACTAGAACTGTCAGAAATAGGGCCCCACATAATGCATACAGTAACAACTAGAACTGTCAGACATAGGGCCCCACATAATGCATACAGTAACAACTAGAACTGTCAGACATAGGGCCCCACATAATGCCTACTGTAACAAATAGAACTATCAGACACAGGTCCCCACATAATGCCTACAGTAACAACTAGAACTGTCAGACATAGGGCCCCACATAATGCCTACAGTAACAACTAGAACTGTTAGACATAGGGCCCCGCATAATGCCTACAGTGGCAATCAGAACTGTCAGACATAGGACCCCACATAATGCCTACAGTAACAACTAGAACTGTCAGACATAGGGCCCCATATAATGCCTACTGTAACAAATAGAACTATCAGACACAGGTCCCCACATAATGCATACAGTAACAACTAGAACTGTCAGACACAGGTCCCCACATAATGCATACAGTAACAACTAGAACTGTCAGACATAGGGCCCCACATAATGCCTACTGTAACAAATAGAACTATCAGACACAGGTCCCCACATAATGCCTACAGTAACAACTAGAACTGTCAGACATAGGGCTCCACATAATGCCTACAGTAACAACTAGAACTGTTAGACATAGGGCCCCGCATAATGCCTACAGTGGCAATCAGAACTGTCAGACATAGGACCCCACATAATGCCTACTGTAACAAATAGAACTATCAGACACAGGTCCCCACATAATGCCAACAGTAACAACTAGAACTGTCAGACATAGGGCCCCACATAATGCCTACAGTAACAACTAGAACTGTCAGATATAGGGCCCCGCATAATGCCTACAGTGACAACTAGAACTGTCAGACATAGGACCCCGCCTAATACCTACAGTTACAGCTAGAATTGTCAGACATAGGACCCCGCATAATGCATACAGTAACAACTAGAACTGTCAGACATAGGACGCGCATAATGCCTACTGTAACAAATAGAACTATTAGACACAGGGCCGCGCATAATTTATACAGTAACAACTAGAACTGTCAGACATAGGACCCAGTCTAATGCCTACAGTGGCAATCAGAACTGTCAGACATAGGACCCCACATAATGCCTACAGTAACAACTAGAACTGTCAGACATAGGGCCCCACATAATGCCTACAGTAACAACTAGAACTGTCAGACATAGGGCCCCGCATAATGCCTACAGTGACAACTAGAACTGTCAGACATAGGACCCCGCCTAATACCTACAGTTACAGCTAGAATTGTCAGACATAGGACCCCGCATAATGCATACAGTAACAACTAGAACTGTCAGACATAGGACGCGCATAATGCCTACTGTAACAAATAGAACTATTAGACACAGGGCCGCGCATAATTTATACAGTAACAACTAGAACTGTCAGACATAGGACCCAGTCTAATGCCTACAGTGGCAATCAGAACTGTCAGACATAGGGCCCCACATAATGCCTACTGTAACAAATAGAACTGTCAGACATAGGGCCCCACATAATGCATACAGTAACAACTAGAACTGTCTGACATAGGGCCCCGCATAATGCCTACAGTGGCAATCAGAACTGTCAGACATAGGGCCCCGCATAATGCCTACAGTGGCAATCAGAACTGTCAGACATAGGACCCCGCCTAATACCTACAGTAACAACTAGAATTGTCAGACATAGGGCCCCGCATAATGCCTACAGTGGCAATCAGAACTGTCAGACATAGGACCCCACATAATGCATACAGTAACAACTAGAACTGTCAGACATAGGGCCCCACATAATGCATACAGTAACAACTAGAACTGTCTGACATAGGGCCCCGCATAATGCCTACAGTGGCAATCAGAACTGTCAGACATAGGACCCCACATAATGCATACAGTAACAACTAGAACTGTCAGACATAGGGCCCCACATAATGCATACAGTAACAACTAGAACTGTCTGACATAGGGCCCCGCATTATGCCTACAGTGGCAATCAGAACTGTCAGACATAGGGCCCCACATAATGCATACAGTAACAACTAGAACTGTCAGACACAGGTCCCCACATAATGCCTACAGTAACAACTAGAACTGTCAGACATAGGGCCCCACATAATGCCTACAGTAACAACTAGAACTGTCAGACATAGGACCCCACATAATGCATACAGTAACAACTAGAACTGTCAGACATAGGGCCCCACATAATGCCTACTGTAACAAATAGAACTATTAGACACAGGGCCGCGCATAATTTATACAGTAACAACTAGAACTGTCAGACATAGGGCCCCACATAATGCCTGCTGTAACAAATAGAACTATCAGACACAGGGCCGCGCATAATTTATACAGTAACAACTAGAACTGTCAGACATAGGGCCCCACATAATGCCTACTGTAACAACTAGAACTGTCAGACACAGGTCCCCACATAATGCCTACAGTAACAACTAGAACTGTCAGACATAGGGCCCCACATAATGCCTACAGTAACAACTAGAACTGTCTGACATAGGGCCCCGCATTATGCCTACAGTGGCAATCAGAACTGTCAGACATAGGGCCCCACATAATGCATACAGTAACAACTAGAACTGTCAGACACAGGTCCCCACATAATGCCTACAGTAACAACTAGAACTGTCAGACATAGGGCCCCACATAATGCCTACAGTAACAACTAGAACTGTCTGACATAGGGCCCCGCATTATGCCTACAGTGGCAATCAGAACTGTCAGACATAGGGCCACACATAATGCCTACAGTAACAACTAGAACTGTCAGACTTGGGCCCCACATAATGCCTACAGTAACAACTAGAACTGTCTGACATAGGGCCCCGCATTATGCCTACAGTGGCAATCAGAACTGTCAGACATAGGGCCCCACATAATGCCTACAGTAACAACCAGAACTGTCAGACCCCGAATAATCCCTACAGTGACAACAAGAACTGTCCGACATGGGACTCCGCATAATGCCTACAGTGGCAACTAGAACTCTCAGACATAGGGCCCCACATAATGTGTACAGTGACAACTAGAGCTGTCAAAAATAGCACACAATGACAACAAGATTTGCTATATTACTCCTCTGATTGGCTGAAACTAGCATGCACTGGTTGTTACAGATTATGATGTCAAACAGTGATGAGCTAAAGACAGGTTAATGTTAGTTTAATCAGTGCTGACAGAGAGCTAAATAGAATGAACTAAATCTAGCCTAGGTTACATGGCGTTTGTCAACAGCTAAAATTGACATTGAAACACTGACTGGTTTCTTATGTTTATTTCACAGGTAAAATGTGTTGAATTCAGAATTTGTTTATTGTATGAGAACAGCATTTAACTCATTTATGCCGAATGGAATTTCCCATCGTTATCAATTGAAACAGTCTATTTCTCTTTTAAGGGATGGTAGGTGGTATTTTTCATTTTTATTCAAATTTTAATAGAGAATTGAGCAAGAAAACAGTGGAGATCCTGATCAGACACTGTGTTAGACTGCGGCGTTTGATCTGGGTTACACTATTTGCCTATGTCCCAGAAAAAGGACGCTAGGAATATATGGGTTAAAATTCAATAATTTTGCTTATATCATAAGAGTTGCAGAAATTTAGAAAAAATATTGTTGAAATAATCTTCCTAGCGAAAGTGCACTATAGTAGGGGAGCCAGAGATTCAAAAATTGGAAAAAAGTGGCCGGAAAGTAGCAGAATTTTAGACTATATCCTCAGTTAGCATGGTGTTTCAGAAGTATGAAAACAGATATTACACAAATTTTAAGTCTTGCAAAAGATGTGTATTTATTGGGTAACCATAGCTACCCTCACGCAGGCTTCATGTAGTAGGCTATTCGCTACATTACTGAAAAGAAAAGTAACTTGGACCAGATAGGTCACTTTTCCTACTACCTGCATATTGCTTTACAGTGAATTAATCAAAAGCACCAAACTGACAATAAGTTTAAATGACTTACGCTTACGTAATTGTTATATACGTTACTTACATTCAAATATATTACTATTGTTTACTTGGCCATGGGTTGCCAAAAGACTTGTGGATGGAGATTTTTGTACATGAAGATTTTCTTAGCTACTTTATAAATTATAAAATGTCTGTTAGCTTTTGATGAACATGTTCAAAAGCCAAGTCTAATACGTTACCATTAGATAATCAGGAAACTCCTAGTATAGCGTTATTATCATTTGCATCGTTTTCTTACATATCGTTATGATTGATATTTTAATAAATTACAGCTTAATAGCAGAATAATAATATTAGTTTAGGCACCTGGAAGTTCTGTTATATACGTTACTTTCTTTTAAAACAATATTTTTTGCAATGTTATGTGTATATGCATTCGAACAGCTAGTAGATGAAAATGAAATTGACTACAATCTTAGTGCTCAAAATTAGATTGGAAAAATTGTATTCCTAAACATTTAATATAAAAGAGATTCAACATCAACAAAATCATATTTGGTTTAAATGGAAAAAAAAAACTTGAAAATAAAGCACATAAATGTTATTAGGTGTATTTTTAAGAATCATGTAAATATGATAATTGATACCTATTTATTATTCATAACTAAATTGTTTCAAAAAGCTTAAATGATTCTTTAAAATCTATGCCACTACCATGTATTTGCTTCTTTTTATGCATTAAATGGCGTTAAATGACATATACAAGACTTTTTCTTTCACCGTCAACAGCTCAATGAATAAACAAAAAGCATGCAGTAACATAGTCAGATCCATCACACATTGTAAAAGCCATTAAATATATGCATTTATAAACAGTTATTCGTTACAGCAGCTATATTTAAAACAATAAGGCACAAAATATACCTTGAAACACTATAAAATGTAAGGTATTCCAAACAGAAGTCCAAATCAAGAAGTGATACATTAAAGATACCTTGATCAATGTCATATGAAACAAAACTGAAGTTTGTTGAAATCGTGATGATTTCTGTCTCTGATTTAGCACCCGCCTTAGCTATCCTTGGGATTACAATATTTTAGTATCTACAGCGTGCCTACTTTGGAAGAAGAATATTATAATGTTGGTAATGTATATAACAAAATATAAAGATCATTACCATAAACATTGTGTTGCCTGGCTCTACACGTTTGTGAAGCAATGAAACAGGACAGCATTTATTCTAAATTACCTTTTTAATACTTTAGAAACAGACGCATATCTGTTTATAAGTTGGAAAGCTCCCTTGCAAAATGTTAGTATTGTAGACATTTCTAAATGATTAGACTTCGATAATCAGGACCTTGAGCAAACAACTTTCTAGAATAGGACTTGATTGATCATATATTCAAGAATGTTTGCAGACGGTTGTTTTTTAGCTATATAGCTTATCAGCATACGTGATAGAATCTGCTTTAATGTTTGTTTTAATCAGCAGGACACTATCTATTTTTTTACACTCGCAATAAGTAATTATAACAACCGTCATTCAGTCCTTAATACTAACTAATTAATACCCATAAAACATGTGCCAACTTGTTAAACGATGCTATATTTATGTTATATTGATGGTTCATGTAATTGAAACAAAATCCATACTTATGCTACTTTCAAAGAATACTTTCAGATAGTATACTCAACAAATGATATGCTGTATCATACTTACATATAGTGCAATTGGCAATAGAGACAATGTTATCATTATCTGAGATGTATCATGATACTTTTACAAATCGAAAGAAATACAATTTCTTATGCAAACGATTGATAAAAAAGAGCGACAGACAAAATAAACATGCATATATACTATTTGTTAAGTTTATGCATACTTTCTTAGCATAACACGTAAATCTATTATTTGTGTAAGTAATGATACTAACTATTGTGCCTCCTCTATTGTCCATATAATTATTATTTTATTAGCACAGTAGATAATTTAATGTATGCCTTTTTGTCTCTATGCCCTGATGTGGTTACAATTCATCTTTTATTTAACGCACATAAAATGAATCAACTGACAGGATTCCTGCAACAGTTTGTTTAAAATGGGGTCCAATGACTGCTATGGTATAATGATAGAACTTAACATCAGCTATATTAGCACTAATTACTAAAACTAAGTTTGATCTTATGACTGCTATTTTTTACTCAAAGATATTGCTTTTCCTATCAACATTCTGTTTAACGTAAGTAATCTTTTAAACGGTAATTTTAATGCGTCCTAGTTAAATTTGGCTAAAACATTTTCTCTCTGTTAAAATTTTATAAAGTAAATTTGGTATCGTAAATAACTACTGAAGAAATCTAGATTTCTCGGATATGATCACTGCCTTGCCATGAAAAAACCCATCCTTATGGATGATTTCCCCAATTTCAACGACAATAATTCATTTTTAATAACCAATTCAGTTTTAAAGTTTGCATTGCTTTGACAAATGATTAATAGTGTTCAGTTAAAAGGACTATCAGTTTCATTAATCAAACAAAAAAAGCCATGTTAAAATGGGCTGAAATTAAACTTCATAGCTAGAATAAATTCCAAAGTCACCTTCTGAGTTTTGATATACTGTATGCATAAATAGATGTGGCTTAAACAATTTGCATAACAGAGTCTCTCTTTTAAAGAATAAATGATAACAAACACTAATATTTCCTTAAATTTAATGTATCGTAAACAACATTTTATTTTATATATTCATAAAGGAGTGATGCTGCCTAGATTTCCAGCAAACGTCTTCTTTCTATAAGTGAACATGACTAGGAAATGTCACAATCACAGACTCCTGACTGACCCAATGCACCTTAAGGAAGGGGCACGGAACACAGATATCTACAATATAATTAAAGTGATGCAACCAGCTCTCTTCCTTGTCAAGATGATTGCTGAACTAGAAACAAATTAGAAAACAAAGGCTCGATACAAAACTCCTACAACCAATAGGAACAACAACAAACAAAGTTTCCAACATCCACACATCATTTCAGAAATTCTTAGATATTTTATCATGAATGAATCTGATTTGATAGAACAGATAAGTTATTTACTATTTTTTTATTGTGATGAGTGTGCACAGGTTCAACACAAACCTCGACTGCTTTTGAATAGCTTCTTAGATTGTTTTGTCCAATTTAAAGAAAACAATGTGTAAATATCTTAATTTGTTTTAGGTTTTCAGGCTCAGTTGTATACGGAAAACGGTCGAGACTAATATATAATCATGATATATATTTCGTTTATTTATAGTTATATATGTTACTTTAGCAAATGTGACTGAACAAGCTTAAGTGGATGTATCCTAGTTGAGATGTTACATCAGACTTATCATTTTATAAGTTTATAAATTGCATAACATAACATAGAAAAAATAGCAAACAATGTGTTTTGTTTTAAGTCAAGAAGTATACCATTTCTTAAAAGAAAAAATTTACAACAGTCTCCTACTTAGAACTGATAACTTCTTCCTTTGGAACAAATGCCCTTTTTAATGCCTATCAAACACAGTCCCTTCCTCCCTCTTTTTTAATGAAATAAACTTTCCAGTGATGTATAATTTAAGCTATTAAGCCAAATTTGAATGTCTTCAACTTTGTTTATACGCTACATATTGAAAATCGAATAACAAAATGATATTTAGCCTCAGTCGGTGATATCAAAACAATTATCATAAGGTGTTTAAAAGCTAACAGAAAAAACTACATGCTTATTTTCAAACTTAAGAGGTTCTTAATTTATATAAAGTTTTATCTATGGTCATCAAATTTAACAGCTTATAACTGACAAAGTATTTGTGTTAGAACGTATCTGTTTGCGGTTTTGAAATGATCAGTTAACGCTCTTTTAAATACATGTTATCTTGAAGTTAAACACATATTGAATGTTTTGTCAAATGAAACTTTTTAACAAAATATCAATAATTTTAAGAATATAGTTGAAAATGTAGCGTAAATGACATTATATGGACCCAAACAACTTTTAATAATATCAATATGTGTAGATAATAGCATGTTCTTACAGATTGCATAAATGTTTTGTTCATTTAAACATTCCAACTTCTACCTAAATAGACTTAATTACATATTTTTTTTGTTTTTAAGAAAATTAGGGGTAACGTATTAAACACACTGCTACAGGTATGTTTGCAATACTGCCTATACTATGTACTTATGGATAAAACAAGTGAAAATTCTGCTAAAAAGGGGGCATACCTAAATGCTTATTTTTGACATTTTTGAACCCTGGCTCCTCTACTACTACGAACAGCTGACTTGAGTAAATTAATGAAATCCTTTAAATACAACTAGGATAAGAGAGACAGTGTCATATAACAAAACAATTGGTGCCATGTTTTTTTTCGGTTAACATCAAGATTTGTCACCCGAGAACAGTGATGTTTACCGAGGCGATTAGTCAAGCCTCGAAAGTAATGTTTACCTCGGCTTCACCTCGGTGAACATCTCTGTTCTCGGGTTGACACATCCTGATGTTAACCTCAAAAGAATGCATCAATTGTATACTGTCAGACATAGGACTTCACATAATGCCTACAGTGATAACTTGAACTATCAGATATAGGACCCCGCATAATTTCTACAGTGAAAAGGGGTAACAATGCATATTGAAGATTGTTATTTTGACCACAAGTGCGAATAGACAGACATTCATTCTACGTTAACTTGGCCAATTGTGAAACCAGAAAAGTTGAAAATCGAATACTTTAGATTTAATAAAAGAAATTTGTATCTGACAGAATAACGTTTTGATATACGGAAACAAACTTCAGTGTACCCAAAAAAGCTTTTTTGAAAGAAAAATAATGACGTAAACAGGTGTGCTATCTACACAACGTAAGGTATGTTACAGTATATATAAGGATAAAATACTCAGTGTGGTTGAATATTAGAGAATGCAAACTATGTGTTTTAAATACCCTCGTGAATAATGTATAGCTATATAATAAGTGTTTAATAATAGTGGTCTTCGTCATGTGGTACTGGGCAAGAGATTCGATGTCAAATTGAAAGAATTTTTTTATTAACATTATCTCTTTTAACACATGACATTTTCGTATAATTTCTAGTGTTGCAATGTTATATGATTATATCAATTTGGTTTCATTCACGCTATGTTTTCTATATAACCTCAATAAGCATTCTGAAAAAAACAGACCATTTTGTAACGTATCTTACACATATGGAGTCTCGTCTGTTTAAATCAATGTACATCCACTTTACGACATACCCTGAATCATCCTGTTTGATTAAATTGACTAGTAGTGAGTCTAGTACAAAAACTAATGAGTAATGTTTATCCTATATATAGTAAAACAATCAATTCAAAACCAACAGAGCACACAAAACAGATAAGGTGCATAATTGCAGAGTGAAAGCGGTATTTATGGAAAATGATGTAAAATATTATTATTTATCCTTGTGAATAAGAACAAACACAAGCTAATTCATAAACTATTATTAAACTATCCAAAGTCAAACAATTAAACCAATCATTCTAACGGTCATTCCAGCAAGTGTCTACAAAGAGATTGTAACGTATCTTATGCTTTCAGCTCAAATGTCACTTTCATTATTTCAATATCACATTTTGATACCCTAAACTGACGCTGACGCTTTCCAGTTGCAACATGTTTGACAATGCTACACATAACTTCACCATGAGTCACAAATTAAGACATTATCAAATCAGGCGTTGAGTATCATTTGCAATTACATTTAAATAGGCTATTTTAAACTCTTTAAAAACTAACGTGAAATACAAAAGATTCATATGAACAAATAGGGTTATTTTCATTTCACTGACAAGGAAATATTGTTACGAAAGACAACATCACTTTTAACCAGCCATGACATCTTTTGCTTCAACATTTTCTTAAGTTGTGACTTCAGATGACAGGAAGCGTTGATATCATAATATACGTTACACAAACATAAGATACGTTATGCAAAATAATCTGAACTCAAAGAGCCCAGTATACTATTTTTTTAAACAAAATATTCACATGTGCTGTTAATTCAATTTTATAACAAAATATGACTGATTAATTATTGCTATGACAAAATATATCATTTTTGTTTTCAATAAGATACGTGACTTTTCATAAGATACGTTACGCTGAAAGGATCTGTTGTAGGCAATGTTTTCTTTTTCAAATTGACCAAACAGTCAGTTGTATGGCTAATCAATATTTCAAATAGTTTCAAATGCTTCATATTGTACATTCTAACACATCTCGCCTATAGAGCCAACGGTAACAAACTGTGATATATCGGATATATCGGACAATAATTCACAGCGTAAGTGTGTGATAGCTGACGTCACTGGAAAATGACGTCATTCATGGCGTTAGACTGACGTCACTGGAAAATGACGTCATTCATGGCGTTAGACTAACGCCATGAATGACGTCATTTTCCAGTGACGTCAGCTATCACACACTTACGCTGTGAATTATTGTCCGATATATATGGAGTCTATATCTCTCAACGCATTCGTTCTGTTAGAGCATCTAGCTTTGTTGCTGACTTTAACACTCGCAATAAATTGTCAACTCAGAAACTTCTTAAACAAGGCTATCGGTATCATTAACTTCGCAAAACCTTTTCTAAAATTTATAGACGATACTATGATATGATATCTAAATTCCAAGTTGGACTTAAATCTCTCTTGTGACTTTCGGAACCTGATTTCTATATATTGAAGAAGATTGTTGGCTCTAATAATTTTTCAGCACAGTTCATTAAAATAATATCCCATTATAAAAAGAGGGCTGTAACATTTATGTATTGCAACAGACTGCATGCTTGGTGATCAACCGTTTTTACGCTTGAAAGACGTTACAATTACATGTAAACGTATGCGACGTAGTCTAAGTATTGGCGGGAGTTCTTCAGTGCAATGGCGGAAAGATGGAAGAAGCTGAAGACTTCGAATGTGTTTTCGTCGTTTATTGTGTGTTAGAATCGAAATAGATCAGCTCCAGTGCGTGAATTGTTGAGTAATAATTCACTGTTTGTCGGTTAGTTGTACGAAGATAAATCACTCGCGCTGCGCGCTCGTGATTTGATCTTCAATACAACTGACCTCCAAACAGTGAATTATTACTCAACAATTCACTGCTAGAGCTGATCTATTTCTTAAATATAATATTTTCAACGATATTGTACCTTTGTTTCTCAAAGATCTGTGATTTTGTAAAATTCAAAAGCTCCAAATTGTCCCGCTTCATAACCTTAAGCTATGAGTAAAAAATAGTGCCCAGTGCTTCCGTGGACAATATAAATAACATAGCACATGTGAATACAGGGGTACACTTGATTTATCAGCATAGAGATGCAGCCTTCTAATCGAGCGTCACGTATCTTATTTTAACGTATCTTATTCCAATAAAAGTCCATTTTAGCCAGGTTTAACTAGTTTTCTACGAATGCTTTCCCTTAAGTAAACATTCGGCAGTATTGTGCGGGCAATGGTTAGGGCAAAGCTTTATAATATACTGAAATGCACTCGAAAAACACTGTCACAATCTTAACAAAAAGTTTGGTGTTTTTGTATCCTGGATGAAACCTTTGCATTTGTTTTTATTAAGATAAATCACAGTACGGTTTTGTGGTTTAAATCTTTTATACTGATATATTTGCAGCTAGAATAAGCAGTTGCATACTAAAAATAAACAGAATTTGGACATGCTAAGACCCAGAAAAAGACTGTAACGTACCTTACTTTAAAAATAGGGACAAGCAATTATAATTTTTCATCAGTATTTCTATATCTGAAACAGGTAAAGAGTATCGACAGTCTATTAAATCGTATCTTAGGTTTACACAAAAAAACTTTTTTTTTGATAAAAACATGTAAATGGACCTAAAAAATAACTACTTATGAAGAACATAAACCAGGGACACAAGAATTTGGTAGATTTAGAAGCATTGTCTAATAAAAACTAACATTTTTCTATTCATAATCTAAACTCTTTTATGTAAGAAACCTCAAACAGGTATTAGATGAGTTATACAAAACCCAATGCCTTAACATATCATGCAGTAAGAATATTTTACAAGCGTGGGACAGTGTATTTTCATATTTTAACCATTTAACGTAGAATGAATGAGTCTAAGACCATCTTCGTAGGGTACATTGGACAAATACCCATATGTTTACTTGTCCAAGAGATACATATATGGAATTTGAAAGCAGTGATAAAGGACTTATTTAAAGTTTCCACAAGTACAAAGGGACAGGCGGTGACCATTTGTATCGGCCACCTTGGTTATCTGTCATTCAAACGTTGGCAAACGATTGATGATAATAATACTTATTATACTTCATGTGAATTCCCATACAAAACTTCCAAAGACGAACGACTGCTATTTTATAATATCACCCGTTGCTACAACAATGGCGAATACTGCCACGTGTTTGCCATAGAAGCGGATAATATTATAAAATATCAGGGCGGTAACATGATGCGCAACGCTGATGCGCGTACGGTTCGTTCACGTCAGGAGACATTCAACAGCAATGGCGGACATGACACATGATTTGGCGACTTTAAATTCCAAATAAATTCGTTGTTTATGGTCAGAAACATAAAGTGTGGGTACTCGTTTTCTTAGTTAGGACGAGAGGAACACGTTGAAACGAAATTTGAGCGGATTTGGCGAAATTTTCTATTTTGCAACAAAACCGCATCTTGTACAGTATCTCCATTTAAATGACGCTGCTTGGTATTAAGTTTGACATCATCGACTTTTTATGACGTAATTTGTTTAACCGAACGTCATGATCAGTTCGAGCATTCAAACTGTTCAAAAGAAACATTTTGGTGAAATATGTATTTTCATTCATTCATATTTATAAGAGGCTGTGCATTATTTTCCCCTTGGAACTCCCCTCACCATGGTAGGCCTAAGACGGTAGAAAATAAAGGATCTAATGTTCGGTATAATAAAACAAATATTACATTCCTGATTGGGTGACAGTCGTATTTATCATCCCGAGGAATGTGATTATCAATTTGGAAATTTGGAAGAAAAAATGTGATACAGGATTAGTTATGGTATCCACAAAAAGAGTATAGACAAACAGACAGAGAATGACAGAATAAGAAACTATAGAGCTCCACCAAAGTTCGTTGGTGGGGCCTTAATTAAAGTAAAGTGGTTAATATGGTATGCAGTTTCAAGAAAATGCCATAAACCGTTAAAAAGTTATAGGGTAGAACGTTTTCGTCACAGAAAAGCTAATTACACGTCAACCAAATAATACACGAATGGTTATTCTTTTATTATATAATCTATAAATAAACATCTTCTGAATGGCCCAGATGCATATCCACTTGAGCAAATATAACAACATGTCGCATTGGCTGTGGTTTTCGCATTTAATATTAGTTTCTAAAAATATACTTCCTAGAAAATTTCCAAAATATGTATGCTATCAGCATGAAATATGCATGATTTGCTGTAAATTCAATTCAGTGATTGACATCAGCACGAAATTTACAAGATTTGGTGTGTCATCATATACATGTAGTTCAAGACTTTGCTGTTGAACATAGTCACGGCCACCAATCCAGCTCCTTCATCGTAAAATGCAATGATAATAAATTCATGAGAGGGACTTCCTACAATGCAGAAGCGGGACTCGATTCGTGTAAGTAGCATCGTGTTGTCTTATTTTGTTACCAACTACTCGCATTTCAAGAGATGTTTCGAAAATCGGAGAATGCAATTCGATGAGCCATTTATCTAGCTTTGCTGTCGTACCGATCGATCGTTTGTAGCCAGACGAGTGTGTCCTAAATTCGGTTCAAGGCGGACGCAACACCGTGTGTTTTGGTGTCAACATTGAATTTATGACATAAAACTGTTTGAAATCTCGCCACTAACAAGAGTTCGTTTCCAAACACAGGTCTTGGGCATTTTTAAATGCTGATGTTTCAACATATATCACAAAAATATTAGTGTTAATCAACTCTGTGTTAAAAACTAAGATATAATTTGAATGAGATGGGTCATGGACTAATTATGCAGAAAATGGACCAGCTTCACCAGTATGAAGGAGTGGGATCATTAATGAAGTCAATTCTTAACATATCTATCAACCCCGATCTAACCGTTCATTTAAACCACGTCCATTTGTAAAATTCTTTGTAAAAGTCCCTGCCCTGGGAGATCTTCAACTACATAATATAATCCACGTTCTGAAAAAAAATAAAGTTGGCAGTTTTTGCCAGAGCGTTATCTAAGAAAAGGTTTTATATATAACACCATTTCTAAGGATGATCGAGTTTCGGTGTGTCCATTAACATTTATCATGTCAATTAATTTTTGTTCTAAAAATGTTGTGCGCTTTTCACATCTTCGAAACATCACTTTAAATGCGAGTATTTGATAACAGAATAGGAGAACACGCTGCTACTTACATGGATCAAGTCCTACTTTATTATGCGACCCCTGGTTTATAAGGCAAGTGTCTTATCCACTACTCAATCGCAGCTAAAAGTTAAAAGGGGCTAAGAAAATAACTTTAAACTTTAACAAATGAGTGCATGCGCGGATTCAGAGGTGGTATAGGGTCTCCCCGCCCCTGGAAAATCATAAGTTCTATTGGTTTCTATAGAAAGTAGCATATTGACCCTCACCCAAGAAAAATGTTTACCCCCCCCCCCCCACGGAGAACGATGGAATGAATTCCTTTGAAATCTTGGAAAACAATAGTTATCCTTAAAATAAACCATTGGACCTCAACTGTAAAACTGTAAAGTATCTAACTCTAAGTTTTCAGAGCTTTTTATGTCAGGTGGGTCTGGACTCCCACTGGCGATTCCTGGATCAGCGAAAGGAGATTTTTCGGCTAGTCCGTTTGTTCTTCCCACTGCCCTTCCAACACTATCCTATACATGGGAGCGCAGTGACTCAGTGGTAGAGTGCTTGACTCGAGACCGAAGGGCCGTGGGTTCGAGCCTCACCGACATCACTGCGTTGTGTCCTTGAGCAAGAACATTAATGCTAGCTTAGTACTGGTTCAACCAAGGAAGACCCTTCCCTTTATAACTGAAAGATTGTTGATGGGACGTAAAGAATCAAATCAAAAAAAAAACTATCCTATACATGTACCTGCAACGTCTTTTGGAAAGGTCATTCTTTTCATGTTTGGGTTACCTGCCTTCCTAAGCTATGATAAGACAGCATACAGCAACATTCAAATAGAGCTGCTTCATAGCTGTATTCGAGGTAAACCTTCAACTACTAAATGAATGATGTCATCTGTTACTATACCTAAAACAAATGTAGGCCATACTTTGGCGGTGAGACCCAAACAAGCAACTCTAAAGCTCTACTAACTGAACCTCTGCGCCCCTTAATGCGGGTAAGAAAAACAGAACAGGGGGCCTATAGGTTTCTTACTAATGCTCCAACTGGCCTGGCTGGTTTTGATCGTCAGGAGAAAATCAATACTGGAAACACCCACAGCGGGGGAGAGGCGGGGGCCAGGGTGAGCCAGGGCGGGGGTGGGGTAAGACAACTAAGAAGTCATGTAAATACCAATACTAATTTGAGAGAAGAAAAGAGGACTGTACACTGTTCAAGAAAAAGGGGTTTTCACATAATGAACAAGAAAAACGAGGGCATTCGTATAATTTTTCTCAAAAAAAGAGGGCCAATCTGAACCAGGGACCAACGAGGCTGCACACGGAATTATCTATAATACTAGAGCAGAAGTCGATGGTACACCATCGCAAATACCCGCTTTTTGACCTATAACCTTTACCTTGGGGTCAAGGTCACACAAAATGTTGCTTAGTACCTTCAACATAAAATGACCTATGCACCTGTAAAGTTTGAAGCTGCTATGTCCAATGGTTAAGGAGAAGAAGCATTTACAAAAAATACACTATATGACCTTGACCTATGGGTCAAGGTCACACAAAGTGTTGTCTAGTGCCCTCCAGATCATATGACCCTTTGCATCTGCAAAGTTTGAAGTTGCTATGTCCAACAGTTTAGGAGAAGATGCATTTACAAGAAAGTACATTATTTGACCTTGACCTTCCTTCAGGTCAAGGTCACACTAAATGTTGCCAAGTGCCCTCCTCATCATGTGACCTATGCACCTACAGAGTTTGAAGTTACTACGTCAAAAGCTTTAGGAGGAGAAGCATTTACAAGAAAATACAATATTTGACCTTTGGGGTCAAGGTCACACAAAATGTTGCCCAGTACCCTCGACATCATGTGACCTATCCAGCTACAAAGTTTGAAGTTGCTAGGTCTAACCGTTTAGGAGGAGATACATTTACAAGAAAATACATTATTTGATCTTTGACCTTGACCTTGGGGTCAAGGTCACACAAATGTTGCCAGTAACCTTTACATCATGTGACCTTTTCAGCTACAAAGTTTGAAGTTGCTACGTCAAAAGTTTAGGAGGAGATGCATTTACAAGAATATTCAATACTTGACCTTTGACCTTGACCTTGGGGTCAAGGTCACACGAAATATTTCCCAGTACCCTTTACATCATGTGACATATTCAGCTACAAAGTTTGAAGTTGCTACGTCTAACAGTTAAGGAGGAGATTCAATTACAAGAAAATACAATATTTGACCTTTGACCTTGGGGTCAAGGTCACACGAAATGTCGCCCAGTACCCTCTACATCATGTGACCTATTCACCTACAAAGTTTGAAGTTGCTACCTCTAACGGTTTAGGAGGAGATACATTTACAAGAAACGTGACGGACGGACGTACGCACGGACGGACGGACGTACGCACGGACGGACGGACGGACAGACGGACGACGGACCGACTTTGATACGAAATTAATATACCCTTTTTTTCTAAAGAAAAAAGCGGGTATAATAGTGTGTCACCCAAAGAAGGAAAAACTATCTTGATCTTGTATTCTAACAAGAACATGACCCAACAGTGCCTAAAATTGTGCGATCAACTTGAATCAGGGACCAACGAGGCTGCACACGGAATTATCTATAATATAATACCCCACCCAAAGAAGGAAAACTATCTTGATCTTGTATTCTAACAAGAACACGAAGTGAGACATTTAAGTTGTTGAACGTCGTAATGCAGTGTTGTTAAAGTCAAAGGCAATACTTTTTAGAATACATGACCCACCAGTGCCTAAAATTGTGCGATCAACTTGATTCATCTTCTTCATAGTAAGATCCCACCCCTTCATAACTAGTTTGCTTTATGCATAGCTTATCCCCTTTCTTCATAGTATATCGATTATTCTTCAATTAAAGGCGATTAAACAACATTGATTGGTGACATGTATTTATTATCTATCAAAACAAAGTCGTAGAAATTAATATAGAAATTATAAAAGAAAAGTTGATAAACGGTGGTACGGGGTATGTTTAGGCTGAAAATTTTACAACACGACCTGAAAATACACACACTGCATACACGTCAACACTGATTTCAAAGCACAGCAAATGCTTCCAACAGATCGGCTGCAGGTATATTATGTCATTGGCCCATCGAATAGCATTCTCCGAATTTTGAAACACCTCTTAAAATGCGAATAATTGATAACTAAACAAGAGAACATACTGTTTCTTTCACGAATCGAGTCCCACTTCTGCATTTTAGAAGGTCCATCTCATGAATTTATTATCATTGCATTTTACGATGAAGGAGCTGGATTGGTGGCCGTGATAGTACTAAGCAGAACCTTTAATGCACTAATTAATTCTTCCTTCTGGATTGATGCAATAAACTTGGAATGGTCCATTGTATAATTCAAGCAGTCACAGGTTACAATTTCTTAATAAAACTGTAGTTCTTTTTTCTCTGAAGAGCATTTTCGTCTTAGCAAACAGTGGAGACCTTGATAAAATGCCACACTATGTTGCATTTAATCTCTGTCTTCATCATCATGTCCAATGCCTCAATTGTCATTAGTCAATAATTGTATATTAGTGCTCAATATTTAGCAGTTTGAAAGCAATATTTTAAGGCGGATGTGATTTCGTCTTTCTTTAATGGGTGACATAACTAAAAAGTGTAAATACAAAAGTTATGACTCTTTCGTTCTGTGGGTTGTGTAATGTTGGTTATTATTTGTATGAAATTTCAAGTAGGTACCTTGAACGTTTTTAAGTTATGCAATAAAAAATTTTGCTTATCCAAGCTTTTTTCATTTCTTTTTAGAAGGTCTCAAAGCATCACAAAAACTATTATATGTTCATACATTCAAGCACCTGTGTCTATTAGTATCATATTTTTTGTGCTTTCCTTCATAATCTTTGAGTGACAGAGCGGACACAATTTTGGGACCGGTGACCAAAGCAAAATCAATATGTCTATACATATACAAAAAAGGTGACAGCCTCCAAAAGAATATCAAATTAAGGGAAAGCTGTTTTTGTGTATGGGTCTTGCTCTCCCTGGCTATAAGGGCCGCGTCAGGAGATCATCTGATTTTTGTTTAGGCAAAAATAGATAAATTTCCCAAATTATATCGATCCTACAGCTTACTTCTGTAGCTACACAGGCTGCTAGATCTGGATCAGGAACCAAAGGAATGTGTGTTTTTTCGCGACGTGGCTCATATCTACAATTGGTTTATTTGCATGTCTCAGAAATTCGATCTGAAAAATCATATGAATATTATCTGTTACATGATAAAATTTCCTACCCCGTTTATGAAATTATGTCATGCATGTAAAAGATTAAAAACAAATGCAAAATGCAGCATTTTTGTATTTTTTGTGGGGGGGGGGGGGGTGATAGTACTAAGCATTGTGGCAGGGTATTTGATCAATATGAGATATCGGTATGTAAAAAACATAAATCAATTCTTCACAGAATAAATAACGAAGCGTGAAGTCAATGAGATTTTAGTCCGTATAGTATACTAAACACGCATGAGCAGCAATCCAGTTGGGTTAGATGCTTATATTTGGCCTGACCTTCATCTAAGACTCATCTATGGGTTAGTCTGAGTATTACTGTGCGTACAGAAATTCAGTGAACAACGCTTTTTTGCGTTTATTTCGTTATGTGCGGACTGATCGCACAATGACCACCAGAATTTAATATATCTAATCACCGCCTAATTGGTGATATTTTTTCGTTACAAAATGTATTGTCAAATGGGCTGTGATATGATGGAATTTGTCCTCATTTGAGCATCTGCATTTTTTAATTTACCCCAAATGCACCTTTATACGGATCACTGCCTTTAGTTTACTATCGATGAATACTTACACGGTTTTATAAGACGAAGTAACGTGTTAGGATAAGGGTTTCCTATCATAGCAAAATAGTACTATCAAATGCAAACTATGGCCACAGTTTGGCGCACAGAATTTTGGCACACGAGAAAATATTGAGGCCTTCCCAGTGGCTACCCGTCCGCTTGTTCATATGAAATGAATCTCTGTGTTCCCCTGTTCCTCAATTTAAAATCTTGGTTTTCTGTGTTCCCTGCTCCTTCTCTGATCATCAGATTTTTAATAATTTTCCAACTTGTTTTATTAAATAAATTGAACTTTCTATCTGTTCATACCAGACACCAGACAATGCAAAAGATGCATGCCAAAACGTTATTCCGGGCAGCTACAATTGATAAGAGAAAATAATCACAGGCCTCACCCTTGGGTGTGATTCAAGTGAAAAAAGCCTCATCCAATAAAAATAATGCTGAGGTCAGAAAGAGAAACTAGTGATGGGGTGGGAATGTGCTTGGAATTAGGTTGAACAATATATCAGCGGATGTCATATTTTGAGTTTGGGATCAATATATTTTTGGGGGTGGCTGAGAACTAAATGTTCATGCGAAGTGCATCATAGGCTATACACAATGCACTAGTCATTTGTAACAACTGCTTCAACCCAACCCCTGAGCAGGACGGGGATATCCATAGCCAGGTAAATGTGCAGTGTTTTTACTTTTACATTGTCTCCACAATGCGGAGGATATGTAGGGGTTTGAAAGACATAGACAGACATGGCAGACTGCGGAGAAGAACTGTCATGGTTTTGCCAGCTAGCTGTCCCCACAGTGTGGTGGTTACTGTGGGGAACTGCAGACACAAGGTCAAAGTCCTCAACATTCCTCTGGGCTGGCGCATGGTCACAAATGATTAGTGCATAAAGACGAAAGAAATTATGCGCACCAGTCATTTGTAGCCACACCCAGCCTGGCAAATGCGCTGTTAGTACAGGGTCATACCAGGGACCTGGAATCAGACCACAATTATTTCCCTTGATTGGTTGAATAGAAAACGGATATAATTCCACACAAGATAGTTCCCTTTTCAATGGGCTGTAAATCTGCCAGTTGATGTGAGCATCCTTGTTCTTGGGCTTGTCTGGGCTGACCAATGATTAAGCTTCTAGAGAGTGTTGCTTCTGTCCCTGTAGCTGTTCATTCTGGATAGATTGGGGCCTCTGCACACCCTGGGTAAAATATTGCCGAAATGACCCTAGAGAGCTGCTGAGTCAAAGAGGGTTTGTTTACAATTCCGATTGTAAACAAACGAGCCGAACTTCCCCTATCTAAACAACCATTGGAGTGATTGTCAGGCCATGCAGAATTGGGGACAAGCTATAGCAGAAAGCCAGGTTCGTCATGTTAAAATGTAGGTGTTGTAAGGAATGATTAAATTATATAGTAGAAATAATTGCGGTCTCGTGCCATGGAATCAGACCACAATTATTTCCCTTGATTGGTTGAATAGAAAACGGATATAATTCCACACAAGATAGTTCCCTTTTCAATGGGCTGTAAATCTGCCAGTTGATGTGAGCATCCTTGTTCTTGGGCTTGTCTGGGCTGACCAATGATTAAGCTTCTAGAGAGTGTTGCTTCTGTCCCTGTAGCTGTTCATTCTGGATAGATTGGGGCCTCTGCACACCCTGGGTAAAATATTGCCGAAATGACCCTAGAGAGCTGCTGAGTCAAAGAGGGTTTGTTTACAAACCGATTGTAAACAAACGAGCCGAACTTCCCCTATCTAAACACCCATTGGAGTGATTGTCAGGCCATGCAGAATTCGGGACAAGCTATAGCAGAAAGCCAGGTTCGTCATGTTAAAATGTAGGTGTTGTAAGGAATGATTAAATTATATAGTAGAAATAATTGCGGTCTCGTGCCACCTGTAGCCAGAAAATCAAAGTTCCCGCCGTACCCCGGCTCTTTGGGCCGTGGTTACGAATGACTTGTGTATTAGACGATGTAGAGCACAATCAAATAATGTGACTCCCGTTAATATATCTAATGAACAGCCTCATCATTATATTTGTTTTTAATATACGCATGTCCAATGAAAACGCACCACTCTTCAGATGCGCATAGTTGTGGCCTATCAAAAGCTATGCAGAATTGTTTTATTTATATTTATTATTTAAGATAAATGCAATGTTTTCGCACCAAAATTTCAAGTCCAATGACTCCTTTAACACATGACGTAACGTCAGCCTCCATATTGCGTTAGTCGCAATATTGGCGTAAACAAAAAGATCTGAAAATCTCGTTTAAATGTTTTTCTGTTGGCCAGTAGATCAACTGTTATTTCGCCACAACTTTGACAATTGGACGCAACACCTAACACTACACTAACGCGAACAAAGTCACTATGTATTCTTAGATATGGCGTTGCCCGACAAAAAATTGACGTAAAATGTTTAATTGCGATTTCTAGAGTCCTAGTGCTCTGCACAATGCTAATTTCCGTCGTACGCACCCACACATACGTGAAACGTCATCAAAATCCTCTAAAAACATGACGTTGCATTATTGACGTCATCTTTGAGCGCGTCGCCAGCCATTGTTCGCAACGCTAGCATTTTAAATCTTTTAAAATGTGTGTTCATCTGATTCCATAAATGTCTCGATTTTGCGCGCTAGTTCAAATGACGCTAGTGACGTCACATCGTGAAGGTAAAGCCGCTTTCAAGGCAAGATGACTATTCCAGGCTATCAATTTAGAGATTCTTTGCAATTTATGCACAGAATTCTGTGAGATTAATGCTTTTGAAAATAATGACACATTTGATGGCTGGTTGTGTGCCTTTTTGTTTTGATGGTTTAACTGCTTCCGGCACTGGTCATCAGTGATCATTTCGTATTCAAGACCTATCAGTAACTTACAAAATGGCTAAACTACAATAAGACGCTATTGCAAAAATAAAGTATTATGTCGTTAAAAAGATATAGTCATTTTTGTAGGTGGTGCGTTTTCATTGGACATGAGTATAATTATCTTTTGGGCTTGTAATATTTGTCCTATAGAGCTGTCGAGCAAGCAACACAAGCCAGGACGCGAGAAAACCTGTTTTCTGGGAGCCCAAAAAAGCTAGTCTCAAACCAGTCTCTTCAGCTAAACAGGCTAGCTAAAAAATTGAAACTTTGCTCGAGGCAAGTCTAGATATGATTCTTCTCAAGAAGAAGACAACACAATTGCCGATGAGACTGCGTGAATGCGCAGGCTGGTCTTCGCCTTTATTGTTACATATCACCGAAGACAGGTTTTCTCAGTTGAGGTCCAATTGCTAAATGTGTCATTTTACCATGAACGCTTAGAAAATAAGATGCGAATTTTGATTATCTTGAAATATGATAACTCAGACAGAATTGTAATTTGCGCAGTCTTTTCAAAGTAATTGCAGTGTGTATATAGACATACCAAGAGTTATCCCACTGGTGACCGTTTTCTTTATCATACACCCTGATATACGAAAGTATACATGGTATTCATTGAACTGTATAAACCACGTGCTACCTATATGAAATACATTGGGGGAAAATGAGGAGTTTTATAAATCGAAAACGACTAAGTTACTTTATTTCAAAAGAGATTCCAGACTTATTTTCCTATCATAAATATTCAAATATGCAATTGTATATTAGGCGGTGTTTTATTTTATGTATGTACAAAATTCTAGTCCAAAATTTGATCTTAAAGGCATTTTAAAAAAGAAAAACGATGTTCACTAAATATCTGTACGGACTATAGCTTTTCGCACATGCTATAATTACCAAACTGACTTAACTACAGCTGCTAAATTTATGGATTGTACAAGTTTCTATTCGTATTTCACAATATTAAACGAATATTTACCTGCATTCTTGTGTATCCAGTGGATAATACGTCACATCTGCCTCACAGTTTGTTACAAAAACGCCTCCTGGCGACCAACTGACCTTTCCATCTGTTTTTATCCGCATCAACGTATCCTCGTCACTTATCACAGCTATATCATTGACACTAAAATGACATGAAAGAATGAAATATCAGTTGATTTGACATACAGCTGGCATAAATCGAAACATATATTAGAATACATTGAATTCAGATTCATGAGCGGGTGTTATTTGGGCAACCCTGACCAAAAGCTTTCGTCAGTGGGCAAGTGTCTTATGCTTGTCTTTGGCTCGGCCCCATCGCGGCTCAACTACAATGAATGTGGTTTCGTTGGCTCTGTCAATTGGGAGCCCAATTATTTGCTTCATCAACATATGGTAAATGGATTCGATTGTTTACCTGTGCATTGCTTGGGTTGGGAGTCCGCGTAGTTTTGTGTTTTAATAAAGGCAGAGGCATGGGAGCACACTGGTAAATGTATACGTCGATTTGGTGGCATTTACGCGCATTGCCGGAACTTCATAGACCGGAAGTGGTAGATATTGTCGTTAATACAATATAGAAAAACATAGCATATGCCTAAAGGACTATAGAATTAGATCATTTTTAAGTATTCACTATGTGCATGGCGATTTATGTAAGCATTTAGGAATAGATTCGAGTACCGATCTGGATGATCGGTACTCGAATCTATTCCTAAATGCTTACATAAATCGCCATGTGCATGCCGTTTACTTAAAAATGACCTAATTCTATAGTCCTTTAGGCATATGGCATGTTTTTCTATATTGTATTAACACCAATATCTACCACTTCCGGTCTATGAAGTACCGGCAATGCGCGTAAATGCCACCAAATCGACGTATACATTTACCAGTGTGGGGAGTAGGTTTGGCAGGTAAACTATGTTTGGGTTTCCGGTTGTCTCGGCTCCTGTCCATTCTAGCGCAATGACATATATAAAAACAAGAATACACTGAGCAAAATCCAAGTCAATTCTCTTTTCTCAGGCCAGCAGAAGGCACAGATCCACGACAAAACATGGAACACAAACACATAATGTGAGAAACATCCAAAACTTGTACCTTTCGTTGGATACAACCCAAACACATAATATAAGCAACATCATAAACTTGTACTTATTGCTGGATACAACACAAACACATAATGTGAGCAATATCCTATTCTTGTACCTATTGCTGTATACAACCCAAACACATAATATGAGCAACATCATAAACTTGTACTTATTGCTGGATACAACACAAACACATAATGTGAGCAATATCCTATTCTTGTACCTTTTGTTGGATACAATCCAAACACATAATATGAGCAACATCGTAAACTTGTACCTATTGCTGGATACAATCCAAACACATACTGTGAGCAACATCCTAAACTTGTACCCAATGCTGAATACAACCCAAACACATAATATGAGCAACATCCTAAACTTGTACCTATTGCTGGATACAACCCAAGCACAGAATGTGAGCAACATCCTAAACTTGTACCTATTGCTGGATACAACCCAAACACATAATATGAGCAACATCCTAAACTTGTACCTATTGCTTGACAGAACCCAAACACATAATGTGAGCAACATCCTAAACTTGTACCTTTTGCTGGATACAACCTAAACACATACTGTAAGCAACATCCTTAACTTGAAACTATTGCTGGATAGAGCCCAAACACATATTGTGAGCAACGTCCTAAACTTGTATCTTCCGCTGGATACAACCCAAGCACATAATGTGAGCAACATCCTAAACTTGTACCTATTGCTGGATACAACCCAAACACATACTGTGAGCAACATCCTTAACTTGAAACTATTGCTGGATAGAGCCCAAACACATATTGTGAGCAACGTCCTAAACTTGTATCCTCCGCTGGATACAACCCAAGCACATAATGTGAGCAACATCCTAAACTTGTAATTTTCGCTGGATACCGGCTCATATGTTTGTGTGCATACAGGTGGTCAAGCGATATATCTACCGAGGTATTTGATAAAAGTACAATTCCATGAATTGGATGTTTTACCTGGCAAAACCGAAAACAAACAAGACAAATCGAATTTATTTCCACCGACGAAGGGTTATTTTAAAGAAATGTGTAAATCAAAAAACGAAAATCCCATTTCTCTAGTCCCTATGTCCAGCTTGAGTATCGTTCAGATCATAATTAAAAGCCTGTCAACTATTGTTTGTGCTTATTTCAATGAAAATATACTTATCTGTACAATTTCAATATCTGACCTTTTAACCCGACCCAGAGGTCAGGGGTCAACGTTTTCGCTTATATGTTGGTCTATACTTCTTTCCCTTTAACTTGATATGCAACAAAGTAAGAAAGAGGGCAAAGATCAGGAATCGATACAATCAAGCACCACACCTGACCAAGGCTACCAATGGGAAAGTGACAACTTCAAAACGAGAGCCAAGACCACATTCACAAAACCACCTTCAGAATTTTTTGACCTTTTGACCCATCCCCACGGGAAAAAAATGTATTGACCTTTTGACCCCACCGCAGGGGCCGGGTGTGTGTATAGTGACAGAATATTGTTTGTGCTTACAAGATGCTCTATGCTCCTTTAATTTGATATGCATTATGACTACATTCAGAATAAAATGTTTGACCTTTTGAATCCGACCCTAGGGGTCGAGTGTGTGTGTGTGTGTGTGTAATAACTAATATGTGTTTGCATAGTGCTCTATGCTACGTTCCCTTTAATTTGATATGCAACATGACTACTTACAGAAAAAAGTTGACATTTAGACCCGACCCCCGGGGTCAAGGGTGTGTCTTTGGGCAAAATATTTGCTACCATGTTGAAAGCAGTGCTACCATGTTGCTGCATGTGTCATTTCCTTTAATTTGAAATGAAACATGACCATATTCTCAGAACGTTGAATGTTGGCCTCTGTCCCATCCCAGGGGTTTAGACCCAGGCCTTGAACTAAGGGGTCAGCGGGTTAGGGTAAATTATTGTCAATGTCATGCTTATCTACAGGCACTGGGCAATCATTGCGTATAGTGAGAAATATGCAAATATACCTTATAATAGCTTTGGGGAAATGTAAAGATCATTGAAAAAGCCAATATAGCTTTTGCATTGGCCTAAGCATGAGTCAAAAAAGGGCCATAAATCAGTACCATTTTTGTGGTTTCACCAAATTCAAACTCGACATGTATTTAATGATGCTCTACCCTTCTCTAAACTTTGAATGAAATTGATGCATCCCCTCAAAAGCTATAGATCCAAAACCAAAATTTTGCCGAAAACTAAGTAAAAAAGGACCATAACTCACAAAATTTTGCGGATGATCTCCAAATTCGAACTTGACCTCTATTTTGTAATGATTAGCCCTTCTGCAAGCTTTGATTGAAACTGATGCATCCCTGCAAAAGTTATTGCTCGGAAACCAAAAGTGTGACGCCGCGGACGACGACGACGACGCCGACGGAGTCATGATCTCTATGTGTCAAACTACTAGTACTCACGAGTTTTCAACAATCACCGCCGGTCTCCACATATGGTCTTCGTTACTGAATAGGAAGGGAATGTTCTGATAAGTCGTGTCGGCAGACCAGTCTAGTCGGGAGTCATTCCACTCCTAGAAAATACAAAGCTAAATATATATCCTAACACTTTATATCATTTTTAAAAGGTGAGGCTAAATTGCTGTTTCTATAAATTGAATGTACCCAAAGAACTGCATCATCCTTATACCCGCATAAGAGAATGAACTTCAAGAAATGAAATAAAATCAATAGCAGTTACTCTTAATCTGAGAAGACCATATTGGCTTAATAAACAACTGGGCCATACACTGCACGCCATCATCTAGACCATATACTATCAGATAGGTCATACACTGCATGGTCATTTACAAAACGATACACTACATGGTTATAAAATTAGGCCATACACTGCATGGAAATCAACTATGCCATACACCGCATGGTCGTCGACTAGACCATATACCGTATGGTCATCAACTAAGCCATAAACTGCATGGTCATGAACTATGTCATACAATGCATGGACATCAATTAAACCATACACAGCATGGTCATAAACTAGTTCATACAATGCATGGTCATCAATTGGGCCATATACTGCATGGTCATCAACTAGAAAATATTCTACATGGTTATCAACTAGGTCATGCACTGCAAGGTCATCACTAAGGCCATATACAGCATTGTCATCAACTAGACCATATACTGTATGATTATCAACTAGACCATATACTGCATGGTCATCACTAGGGCCATATACAGCATTGTCATCAACTAGACCATATACTGCATGGTCATCATTTAGGCCATATACAGCATTGTCATCAACTAGACCATATACTGTATAATTATCAACTAGACCATTACCGCATGGTCATCAAATACACCATATACCACATGGTTATCAACTAGGTCATGCATTGCATGGTCATCAACTAGGTCATATAATGCATGGCCATCAACTAGCTAGCAATACATAGCATGGTCATAAACTACACCATACACTGCTTGGTCATCAAACTAGGCCATATACTGCATGGTCATCAACTAGGCCATACATAGCATGGTTTATCAACTAGCCATACACTACATGGTCATTAACTAGCCATACACTTCATGGTCATCAACTAGATCATATAATGCATGATTATCAACTAGCCATACACTGCATGGTCATTAACAAGGCCATACACTGCATGGTCATCAACTAGCCTTACACTGCATAGTCATCAACTAGGTCATACACCGCATGGTCATCAACTAGCCATACACTGCATGGTCATCAACTAGACCATTTACTGCAATGTCATCAACTAGGCCATATACTGCATGGTCATCAACTAGCCATATACTGTATAGTCAATAACTAGGCCATACACTGTATGGACATTAAGTAGCCATACACTGCATGGTCATCAACTAGGCCATATACTGCATGGTCATCAACAAGGCCATACACTGCATAGTCATCAAATAGACCATACACTGCATGATCATGAACTAGGCCATATACTGCATGGACATCAACTAGCCATACACTGCATGGTCATCAACTAGCAATACACTGCATAGTCATCAACTGGGTCATACACCGCATGGTCATCAACTATGTCATACTCCGCATGGTCATCAACTAGCCATACACTGCATAGTCATCAACTAGGTTAAACACTGCACGGTTATCAACTAGCCATACACTGCATGGTCATCAACTAATCATATACTGCATGGTAATCACTTAGGCCATACACTGCATGGCCAACAACTAGGCCATATACTGTATGACCATCAATTAGCCATATACTGCATGATCATCAACTAGAACATACACTGCATGGTCATTAACCAGCCAACAAACTGTATGGTCATCAACTAGACCATATACTGCATGGTCTTCAAATAGGCCATACACTACATGGTCATTAAATAGACCATACACTGCATGGTCATTAACTAGGTCATATACTGCATGGTCATCAGCTAGCCATACACTGCATGGCCATCAACTCGCAATACACTGCATGGTCATCAACTCGCAATACACTGCATGGTCATCAACTCGCCATACATTGCATGGTCATCAACTAGCAATACACTGCATGGTCATCAACTAGGCCATACACTGCATGGTCATCAACTAGCAATACACTGCATGGTCATCAACTAGGTCATACACTGCACGGTCATCAACTAGCAATACACTGCATGGTCATCAACTAGGTCATACACTGCACGGTCATCAACTAGCAATACACTGCATGGTCATCAACTAGGTCATACACTGCATGGTCATCATCTAGGCAATACACTGCTTGGTCATCAACTAGGTCATGCACTGCATGGTCATCAACAAGCAATACACTGCATGGTCATCAACTAGCCATACACTGCATGGTAAAAACTAGGTCATGCACTGCATTGTCATCATCTAGACCATATACTGCATGGTCATCAACTAGGTCATAAACTCCATAATCATTAACTAGACCATACACTGTATGGACATCAACTAGGACATATACAGCATGGTCATCAACTAGGCCATATACAGCATGGTCATCAACTAGGCCATATACAGCATGGTCATCAACTAGACCATACACTGCATGGTCATCAACTAAACAAACTATACTGAATGGTCATCAACTAGACCATATACTGCATGGTCATCAACTCGACTATATACTGCATGGTCATCAACTAGGCCATATACAGCATGGTCATCAACAAGGCCATATACAGCATGGTCATCAACTAGACCATATAAAGATGGTCATCAACTAGGCCATATACAGCATGGTCATCAACTAGACCATATACTACATATTCATCAACTGGACCATATACAGCATGGTCATCAACTAGGCCATATACTGCATAGTCATCAACTAGGCCATATACTGCATATTCATCAACTAGACCATATACAGCATGGTCATCAACTAAACAAACTATACAGCATGGTCATCAGCTAGGCCATACACTGCATGGTCATCAACTAAACCATACACTGCATGGTCATCAACTGGACCATATTCTGCATGGTCATCGATTAGACCATAAACTGCATGGTCATCAACTAGGCCATATACTGCATGGTCATCAACTAGGCCATATACTGCATAGTTATCAACTAGACCATATACTGCATGGTCATCAACTAGGTCATGCACTGCATGGTAATCACTTAGACCATATACTGCATGGACATCAACTAGCCATATACTGCATGGTCATCAACTAGCCATACACTGCATGGTCATTAACTAGGTAATGCACTGTATTGTCATCAACAAGGCCATACACTGCATGGTCATCAACTAGGACATATTCTGCATGGTCATCAACTAGGCCATACATAGCATGGCAATCATCTAGACCGTACACTGCAATGTCATCAACTAGGACGTACACTGCATGGTCATCAAAAAGACCATACACAGCATTTTCATCAACTAGGCCATACACTGCATGGTCATCAACAAGACGATTTACTGAATGGTCACCAACTAGACCATATACTGCATGGTCATCAACTAGACTAATTACTGCATGGTCACCAACTAGACCATAATTATACTGCAAGGTCATCAACTCGACCATTTACTGCATGGTCATCAACAAGACCATACACTGCATGGTCACCAACTGGACCTTTTACTGCTTGGTCATCAACTAGACCATATACTGCATGGTCTTCAACTAGGCTATTTACTGCATGGTCATCAACTAGGCCATATACTGCATGGTCATTAGCTAGCCATTCACTGAATGGTCATCACTTAGGTCATACACTGCATGGTCATCAACTAGGTAATGCACTGCATGGTAATCCTTTGGGCCTTACACTGCATGGTCATCAACTAGGTCATACACTGCATGGTCATCAACTAGGTAATGCACTGCATGGACATCAACTAGGCCATACACTGCATGGTCATCAACTAGGTCATACACTGCACGGTCATCAACTAGGACATGCACTGCATGGTCATCAACTAGACCATATACTGCTTGGTCATCAACTAGACCATATACAGCATGGTCATCAACTAGGCCATAAACTGCTTGGTCATCAACTAGGCCATACACTGCATGGTAATCAACTAGGCCATACACTGCATGTTCATCAACTAGACCATATATAGCATGGTCATCAGCTAGGCCATACACTGCATGGTCATCAAATAGATCATATACTGCATGGTCCTCAACTGGACCATATTCTGCATGGTCATCAACTAGACCATATAACGATGGTCATAAACTAGGCCATACACTGCATGGTCATCAACTAGACCATACATTGCATGGTCCTCTACTAGACAATATATTGCATGGTCATCAACTAGACCATATACAGCATGGTCATCAGCTAGACCATATACAGCATGGTCATCAACTAGACCATATACTGCATGGTCATCAACTAGACCATATACTGCATGGTCACCAACTAGACCATATAAAGATGGTCATCAACTAGACCATATACTGCATGGTCATCAATTAGGCCATATACTGCATAATATTCAACTAGACCATTTACTGCATGGTCATCAACTAGGCCATAAACTGCATGGTCATCAACTAGACCATATACTGCATGGTCATCAACTAGCCATACACTGTATATTCATCAACTTGGTCATACACTGCACGGTCATCAACTAGCCATACACTGCATGGTCATCAACTAGCCATGCACTGCATGGTCATCAGTTTGGCCATACACTGCATTGTCATCAACTAGGCCATTTACTGCATGACCATCAACAAGCCATATACTACATGATCATCAGCTAGGCCATACACTACATGGACATCAACTAGCCATATAATGCATGGTCATCAACTAGCCATATACTGCATGGTCATCAACTAGACCATACACTGCATGGTCATCAGCTAGCCATACAATGCATGGACATCAACTAGGCAATACACTGCATGGACTTCAACTAGGCCATACACTGCATGGTCATCAACTAGCCATACACTGCATGGTCATCAACTAGGCCATATACTGCATGGGAATCAGCTAGCCATACACTACATGGTCATCAACTAGCAATACACAGCATGGTCATCAACTAGCCATACACTGCATGGTCATCAGCTAGCCATACACTGCATGGTCATCAACTAGGCCATACACTGCATGGCCATCAAATAGCCATACACTGCATGGTCATCAACTAGGTCATACACTGCATGGTCATCAACTAGGTCATGCATTGCATGGACATCACCTAGGCAATACACTGCATGGACATCAAATAGGCCCTACACTGCATGGACATCAACTAGGACATATTCTACATGGTCATAAACTAGACCATATACTGCATGGTGAACAACTAGCCATTCACTGCATGGTCATAAACTAGACCATGCACTGCATGATCATCAGCAAGCCATACACTGCATGGACATCAACTAGGCCATACACTGCATAGACATCAACTAGGTCATACACTGCATGGTCATCAACTTGGTCATGCACTGCATGAACATCATCTACGCAATATACTGCATGGTCCTCAACTAGGTCATACACTGCATGGTCATTAACTAGGTCATGCACTGCATGATAAGCATCTAGGCCATACAATGCATGATCATCAACTAGGTCATGCACTGCATGGTCATCAACTAGACCATACACTGCATGTTCATCAACTAGACCATATATAGCATGGTCATCAGCTAGGCCATACACTGCATGGTCATCAACTAGATCATATACTGCATGGTCCTCAACTGGACCGTATAATGCATGGTCATCAACTAGACCATATAACGATGGTCATCAACTAGGCCATACACTGCATGGTCATCACCTAGGCCATATACTGCATGGTCATCAACTAGGCCATATACTGCATGGTCATCAACTAGACAATATATTGCATGGTCATCAACTAGTCCTTAAACTGCATGTTCATCAACTAGCCATACACTGCATGGTCATCAGCTAGGCCATACACTGCATGGTCATCAACTAGACCATTTACTGCATGGTCATCAACTAGACCATATACTGCATGGTCATCAACTAGCCATACTCTGTATATTCATCAACTAGGTCATACACTGCATGGTCATCAACTAGCCATACACTGCATGGTCATCAACTAGCCATGCACTGCATGGTCATCAACTTGGCCATACACTGCATGGTCAACAACTAGCCATACACTGCATTGTCATCAACAAGGCCATTTACTGCATGACCATCAACAAGTTATATACTGCATGATCATCAGCTAGGCCATCCCTACATGGACATCAACTAGCCATATACTGCATGGTCATCAACTAGCCATATACTGTATGGTCATCAACTAGACCATACACTGCATGGTCATCAGCTAGCCATACAATGCATGGACATCAACTAGGCCATACACTGCATGGACATCAACTAGGCCATACACTGCATGGTTATCAACTAGCTATACACTGCATGGTCATCAACTAGGCCATATACTGCATGGTCATCAACTAGGTCATGCACTGCATGGACATCAACTAGGCCATACACTGCATGGTCATCAACTAGCCATACACTGCATGGTCATCAACTAGGCCATATACTGCATGGTCATCAACTAGCCATATACTGCTTGGTCATCAACTAGACCATACACTGCATGGTCATCAGCTAGCCATACAATGCATGGACATCAACTAGGCCATACACTGCATGGACATCAACTAGGCCATACACTGCATGGACATCAACTAGCCATACACTGCATGGACATCAACTAGGCCATACACTGCATGGTCATCAACTAGCCATACACTGCATGGTCATCATCTAGGCCATATACTGCATGGTCATCAACTAGCCATATACTGCATGGTCATCAACTAGACCATACACTGCATGGTCATCAGCTAGCCATACAATGCATGGACATCAACTAGGCCATACACTGCATGGACATCAACTAGGCCATACACTGCATGGACATCAACTAGCCATACACTGCATGGTCATCAACTAGCCATACACTGCATGGTCATCAACTAGGTCATACACTGCATTGTCATCAAGTAGGTCATGCACTGCATGGACATCAACTAGGCAATACACTGCATGGACATCAAATAGGCCCTACACTGCATGGTGAACAACTGGCCATTCACTGCATGGTCATAAACTAGACCATGCACTGCATGATCATCAGCTAGCCATACACTGCATGGACATCAACTAGGCCATACACTGCATAGACATCAACTAGGTCATACACTGCATGGTCATCAACTAGTTCATGCACTGCATGAACATCAACTACGCAATACAATGCATGGTCATCAACTAGGTCATACACTGTATTGTCATTAACTAGGTCATACTCTGCATGGTCATCAACTAGGTCATATACTGCATGGTCATCAACTAGGTCATTAACTGCATGGTCATATATAGGTCATACACTGCATGGTCATCAACTAGGTCATACACTGCATGGGCATTAACTAGATCATACACTGCATAGTCATCAACTAGCAATACACTGCTTGTTCATCAACTAGGTCATACTCTGCATGGTCATCAACTAGGCCAAATACTGCATGGTCATCAACTAGACCATACACTGCATGGGCATCAACAAGGACATATTCTGCATGTTTATCAACTAGGCCATACATAGCATGGCCATCATCTAGACCATACACTGCAATAGTCATCAACTAGGTCATACACTGATTGATCATCAACTAGTCCATATACAGTATGATAATCAACTAGGCCATACACTGCAAAGTCATCAACTAGACCATACACTGCATGGTAATCAACTAGACCATATACTGCATGGTCATCAACTAGACCATATACTTCATGGTCATCAACTAGGCCATAAACAGCATAGTCATCAACTAGCCATACACTGCACGGTCATCAACTAGACCATACATTGCACGGTCATCAACTAGACCATATACTGAATGGTCATCAACCAGCCCATATACTGCATAGTCATCAACTAGCCATACATTGCACGGTCATCAACTAGACCATATACTGCATGGTCATCAACTAGACCATATACTGCATGGTCATCAACTAGGCCATGCACTGCATGGTAATCAACTAGACCATTTACTGCATGTTCATCAACTAGGCCATATACTTCATGGTCATCAACTAGGCCATATACAGCATAGTCATCAACTAGCCATACACTGCACGGTCATCAACTAGACCATACATTGCACGGTCATCAACTAACCCATATACTGAATGGTCATCAACCAGTCCATACACTGCATGGTCATCAACTAGCCATACACTGCATGGTCATCAACTAGACCATACACTGCATGGTTATCAACTAGGCCATACACTGCATGGTAATCAACTAGACCATTTACTGCATGTTCATCAACTAGGCCATGTACTGCATGGTCATCAACTAGACCATATACTGCATGGCCATCAACTATACCATATACTGCATGGTCATCAACTAGGCCATACACTGCATGGTAATCAACTAGACCATATACTGCATGGTCATCAACTAGGCCATACACTGCATGGTAATCAACTAGACCATTTACTGCATGTTCATCAACTAGGCCATATACTGCATGGCCATCAACTAGACCATATACTGCATGGTCATCAACTAGGCCATACACTGCATGGTAATCAACTAGACCATTTACTGCATGTTCATCAACTAGGCCATATACTGCATGGTCATCAACTAGACCATATACTGCATGGCCATCAACTATACCATATACTGCATGGTCATTAACTATACCATATACTGCATGGTCATCAACTAGGCCATACACTGCATGTTCATAAACTTTACCATATACTGCATGGTGATCAACTAGGCCATTTACTGTATGGTCATCAACTAGGCCATATACTGCATGGTCATCAGCTAGGCCATACACTACATGGACATCAACTAGCCATATACTGCATGGTAATCATCTAGGCCATATACTACATGGACATCAACTAGACCATACACTGCATGGTCATCAACTAGGTCATGAACTGCATGGACAACAACTAGGCCGTATGCTGCATCGTCATCAACTAGTTTTATAGCGTATTCGTAACGTGTTTAAAACTTATTTCTAACGTACTCAGCGTATACCAATATACTTGCTGAATTTTTCATACGTAGGCATACGTTGGTGCTATACGTCGTAGTGTGACAGGGCCTTTATCAACATATCTCTATAACCTGTTATATTTTGACCGTAGGGACGAGTTCAACCCATCAATGGGTTCGAGTGATACCTGGTCAGATAATTATGATCAAACGAGTCAATATGTATGTGTACCCTATTGTAGTTAGATATCTGATACTCATGTCTATAGCTAACTTTTTGCACGCGAGAGTTCATTGTCGTTTGTAGGTGGTGCGGATCCCATTTGTTATTTTTAATGTTTTATGTTAGTATTTATTATGCCTTCTAGTCTGTTCCTTGCCGCCTTGTGGTCGCCTGCTGGGATGTTGTGGCGTCTTGTTTGTGGTGTTTTATTGTGTTTTTGTTGCTTTGTCATGTGGGGTCCAAGGTCCGGCGTGGTGCTTGGTTGTATCGATTCCTGATCTTTACCGTCTTCTTTATTTTGAATGATAATCTCTTTGTATCAATATGAAGTATTTTCGGGCAAGTAAAGTACGTCCAGTCTGATCGATTTTCATTCTTATCTGGGTGTGTCTTTATTTTCGGGTTTTGTTTGTTTGGGTTATTTAAGTCCGAGTCAACAGCTATGGTCATGTTGGGACTGTCAGTTCATCTAACCATACTTTTTCCTGGGCATGCTTGACTAAGTTCGTGCACGTACGTTCGCTTGTAACTGACAGCAACCCTTCACCGGAGAATGGCCGTAGAAATTATTTCATGATGTATGTCTCTCTATATATAATTAGCTGATTCTAAAAGACATTCTAGTCAGATATAACTATTTGCGTGTAGGGCCTGATACAAATGTAGCAATTGTAAAAAGGACTGTATGGTTATAAAACATAAATGCTTTCACAATGTCTCAATAATAAATTCTAGTTTAAACTGTTGGATAAAGGCAGCACCTCTCCCACCAGAAAACTCAAATGGTCTGTCCATCATTAATACCCTAGGGAAACAATACTTACCATCGCAAAATACGCAGATATGGAAAGCGCCTGTTCTTTAATATTCTGAAAACAAAATAAAAACGTACACTTCTTGCATATTCGCAAATAAAATAATCAGTAATCAATATGGAGACATTGTCATTCTCGGTAAAGCTTTAAAATAATGTATAAAAGATTCGAACCCCAAATCGCTTTCCAGTCGAAATTGCAAACTTTCTACATTGAAGGTAATTTTCTAACTAATGGCTAACCGCTGGACATCATTGATAGAAATCCTGTATTATTTATGCAGATGAAGTACAGATGACCTTAACCAATACTATTGTATGTGTTAAGCCCCCGGTGGTAACAGCTGCTGTCAGTTCTTAGACTATGATTCTGCTGTTTGGTGGTTCATTGTATGTTGTGTCCTATTGTATTCATGGTAGTTATGCAACCAGTGGTAACAGCTGCTGTCAGTTCTTAGACGATGATTCTGCTGTTTGGTGGTTCATTGTATGTTGTGTCCTATTGTATTCATGGTAGTTATGCACCCAGTGGTAACAGCTGCTGTCAGTTCTTAGACGATGATTCTGCTGTTTGGTGGTTCATTGTATGTTGTGTCCTATTGTATTCATGGTAGTTATGCACCCAGTGGTAACAGCTACTGTCAGTTCTTAGACGATGATTCTGCTGTTTGGTGGTTCATTGTATGTTGTGTCCTATTGTATTCATGGTAGTTATGCACCCAGTGGTAACAGCTACTGTCAGCTCTTAGACGATGATTCTGCTGTTTGGTGGTTCATTGTATGTTGTGTCCTATTGTATTCATGGTAGTTATGCACCCAGTGGTAACAGCTACTGTCAGTTCTTAGACGATGATTCTGCTGTTTGGTGGTTCATTGTATGTTGTGTCCTATTGTATTCATGGTATTATGCACCCAGTGGTAACAGCTACAGTCAGTTCTTAGACGATGATTCTGCTGTTTGGTGGTTCATTGTATGTTGTGTCCTATTGTATTCATGGTGGTTATGCACCCAGTGGTAACAGCTTCTGTCAGTTCTTAGACGATGATTCTGCTGTTTGGTGGTTCATTGTATGTTGTGTCCTATTGTATTCATGGTAGTTATGCACCCAGTGGTAACAGCTGTTGTCAGTTCTTAGACGATGATTCTGCTGTTTGGCGGTTCATTGTATGTTGTGTCCTATTGTATTCATGGTAGTTATGCACCCAGTGGTAACAGCTGCTGTCAGTTCTTAGACGATGATTCTGCTGTTTGGTGGTTCATTGTATGTTGTGTCCTATTGTATTCATGGTAGTTATGCACCCAGTGGTAACAGCTACTGTCAGCTCTTAGACGATGATTCTGCTGTTTGGTGGTTCATTGTATGTTGTGTCCTATTGTATTCATGGTAGTTATGCACCCAGTGGTAACAGCTACTGTCAGTTCTTAGACGATGATTCTGCTGTTTGGTGGTTCATTGTATGTTGTGTCCTATTGTATTCATGGTAGTTATGCACCCGGTGGTAACAGCTACTGTCAGTTCTTAGACAATGATTCTGCTGTTTGGTGGTTCATTGTATGTTGTGTCCTATTGTATTCATGGTAGTTATGCACCCAGTAGTAACAGCTGCTGTCAGTTCTTAGACAATGATTCTGCTGTTTGGTGGTTCATTGTATGTTGTGTCCTATTGTATTCATGGTAGTTATGCACCCAGTGGTAACAGCTGCTGTCAGTTCTTGGACGATGATTCTGCTGTTTGGTGGTTCATTGTATGTTGTGTCCTATTGTATTCATGGTAGTTATGCACCCGGTGGTAACAGCTACTGTCAGTTCTTAGACAATGATTCTGCTGTTTGGTGGTTCATTGTATGTTGTGTCCTATTGTATTCATGGTAGTTAAGCCCCCAGTGGTAACAGCTGCTGTCAGTTCTTAGACGATGATTCTGCTGTTTGGTGGTTCATTGTATGTTGTGTCCTATTGTATTCATGGTAGTTATGCACCCAGTGGTAACAGCTACTGTCAGTTCTTAGACGATGATTCTGCTGTTTGGTGGTTCGTTGTATGTTGTGTCCTATTGTATTCATGATAGTTATGCACCCAGTGGTAACAGCTACTGTCAGTTCTTAGACGATGATTCTGCTGTTTGGCGGTTAATTGTATGTTTTGTCCTATTGTATTCATGGTAGTTATGCACCCAGTGGTAACAGCTGCTGTCAGTCTTAAGACGATGATTCTGCTGTTTGGTGGTTCATTGTATGTTGTGTCCTATTGTATTCATGGTATTATGCACCCAGTGGTAACAGCTGCTGTCAGTTCTTAGACGATGATTCTGCTGTTTGGTGGTTCATTGTGTTTTGTGTCCTATTGTATTCATGGTAGTTATGCACCCAGTGGTAACAGCTGCTGTCAATTCTTAGACGATGATTCTGCTGTTTGGTGGTTCATTGTATGTTGTGTCCTATTGTATTCATGGTAGTTATGCACCCAGTGGTAACAGCTGCTGTCAGCTCTTAGACGATGATTCTGCTGTTTGGTGGTTCATTGTGTTTTGTGTCCTATTGTATTCATGGTAGTTATGCACCCAGTGGTAACAGCTAATGTCAGCTCTTAGACGATGATTCTGCTGTTTGGTGGTTCATTGTATGTTGTGTCCTATTGTATTCATGGTATTAAGCACCAGGTGGTAACAGCTACTGTCAGTTCTTAGACGATGATTCTGCTGTTTGGTGGTTCATTGTATGTTGTGTCCTATTGTATTCATGGTAGTTATGCACCCGGTGGTAATAGCTACTGTCAGTTCTTAGACGATGATTCTGCTGTTTGGTGGTTCATTGTATGTTGTGTCCTATTGTATTCATGGTAGTTATGCACCCAGTGGTAACAGCTGCTGTCAGTTCTTAGACGATGATTCTGCTGTTGGTGGTTCATTGTATGTTGTGTCCTATTGTATTCATGGTAGTTATGCACCCAGTTGTAACAGCTACTGTCAGCTCTTAGACGATGATTCTGCTGTTTGGTGGTTCATTGTATGTTTTGTCCTATTGTATTCATGGTAGTTAAGAACCCAGTGGTAACAGCTGCTGTCAGTTCTTAGACGATGATTCTGCTGTTTGGCGGTTCATTGTATGTTGTGTCCTATTGTATTCATGGTAGATATGCACCCAGTGGTAATAGCTACTGTCAGTTCCTAGACGATGATTCTGCTGTTTGGCGGTTCATTGTATGTTGTGTCCTATTGTATTCATGGTAGTTATGCACCCAGTGGTAACAGCTACTGTCAGTTCTTAGACGATGATTCTGCTGTTTGGTGGTTCATTGTATGTTGTGTCCTATTGTATTCATGGTAGTTATGCACCCAGTGGTAACAGCTGCTGTCAGTTCTTAGACGATGATTCTGCTGTTTGGCGGTTCATTGTATGTTGTGTCCTATTGTATTCATGGTAGTTATGCACCCAGTGGTAACAGCTACTGTCAGTTCTTAGACGATGATTCTGCTGTTTGGTGGTTCATTGTGTTTTGTGTCCTATTGTATTCATGGTAGTTATGCACCCAGTGGTAACAGCTGCTGTCAGTTCTTAGACGATGATTCTGCTGTTTGGCGGTTCATTGTATGTTGTGTCCTATTGTATTCATGGTAGTTATGCACCCAGTGGTAACAGCTACTCTCAGTTCTTAGACGATGATTCTGCTGTTTGGTGGTTCATTGTATGTTGTGTCCTATTGTATTCATGGTAGTTATGCACCCAGTGGTAACAGCTGCTGTCAGTTCTTAGACGATGATTCTGCTGTTTGGTGGTTCATTGTATGTTGTGTCCTATTGTGTTCATGGTAGTTATGCACCCAGTGGTAACAGCTACTGTCAATTCTTATACGATGATTCTGCTGTTTGGTGGTTCATTGTATGTTGTGTCCTATTGTATTCATGGTAGTTATGCACCCAGTGGTAACGGCTACTGTCAGTTCTTAGACGATGATTCTGCTGTTTGGTGGTTCATTGTATGTTGTGTCCTATTGTATTCATGGTAGTTATGCACCCAGTGGTAACAGCTACTGTCAGTTCTTAGACGATGATTCTGCTGTTTGGTGGTTCATTGTATGTTGTGTCCTATTGTATTCATGGTAGTTATAAACCCAGTGGTAACAGCTACTGTCAGTTCTTAGACGATGATTCTGCTGTTTGGTGGTTCATTGTATGTTGTGTCCTATTGTATTCATGGTAGTTATGCACCCAGTGGTAACAGCTACTGTCAGTTCTTAGACGATGATTCTGCTGTTTGGTGGTTCATTGTATGTTGTGTCCTATTGTATTCATGGTAGTTAAGCCCCCAGTGGTAATAGCTACTGTCAGTTCTTAGACGATGATTCTGCTGTTTGGTGGTTCATTGTGTTTTGTGTCCTATTGTATTCATGGTAGATATGCACCCGGTGGTAACAGCTACTGTCAGTTCTTAGACGATGATTCTGCTGTTTGGCGGTTCATTGTATGTTGTGTCCTATTGTATTCATGGTATTAAGCACCCAGTGGTAACAGCTACTGTCAGTTCTTAGACGATGATTCTGCTGTTTGGTGGTTCATTGTGTTTTGTGTCCTATTGTATTCATGGTAGTTATGCACCCAGTGGTAACAGCTACTGTCAGTTCTTAGACGAAGATTCTGCTGTTTGGTGGTTCATTGTATGTTGTGTCCTATTGTATTCATGGTAGTTATGCACCCAGTGGTAACAGCTGCTGTCAGTTCTTAGACGATGATTCTGCTGTTTGGTGGTTCATTGTATGTTGTGTCCTAGTGTGTTCATGGTCTTATGCACCCAGTGGTAACAGCTACTGTCAGTTCTTAGACGATGATTCTGCTGTTTGGTGGTTCATTGTATGTTGTGTCCTATTGTATTCATGGTATTATGCACCCAGTGGTAACAGCTACTGTCAGTTCTTAGACGATGATTCTGCTGTTTGGTGGTTCATTGTATGTTGTGTCCTATTGTATTCATGGTAGTTATGCACCCAGTGGTAACAGCTACTGTCAGTTCTTAGACGATGATTCTGCTGTTTGGTGGTTCATTGTATGTTGTGTCCTATTGTATTCATGGTAGTTATGCACCCAGTGGTAACAGCTACTGTCAGTTCTTAGACGATGATTCTGCTGTTTGGTGGTTCATTGTGTTTTGTGTCCTATTGTATTCATGGTAGTTATGCACCCAGTGGTAACAGCTACTGTCAGTTCTTAGACGATGATTCTGCTGTTTGGTGGTTCATTGTATGTTGTGTCCTATTGTATTCATGGTAGTTATGCACCCAGTGGTAACAGCTGCTGTCAGTTCTTAGACGATGATTCTGCTGTTTGGTGGTTCATTGTATGTTGTGTCCTAGTGTATTCATGGTCTTATGCACCCAGTGGTAACAGCTACTGTCAGTTCTTAGACGATGATTCTGCTGTTTGGTGGTTCATTGTATGTTGTGTCCTATTGTATTCATGGTATTATGCACCCAGTGGTAACAGCTACTGTCAGTTCTTAGACGATGATTCTGCTGTTTGGTGGTTCATTGTATGTTGTGTCCTATTGTATTCATGGTAGTTATGCACCCAGTGGTAACAGCTACTGTCAGTTCTTAGACGATGATTCTGCTGTTTGGTGGTTCATTGTATGTTGTGTCCTATTGTATTCATGGTAGTTATGCACCCAGTGGTAACAGCTACTGTCAGTTCTTAGACGATGATTCTGCTGTTTGGCGGTTCATTGTATGTTGTGTCCTATTGTATTCATGGTAGTTATGCACCCAGTGGTAACAGCTCCTGTCAGTTCTTAGACGATGATTCTGCTGTTTGGTGGTTCATTGTATGTTGTGTCCTATTGTATTCATAGTAGTTATGCACCCAGTGGTAACAGCTGCTGTCAGTTCTTAGACGATGATTCTGCTGTTTGGTGGTTCATTGTATGTTGTGTCCTATTGTATTCATGGTAGTTATGCACCCAGTGCTAACAGCTACTGTCAGTTCTTAGACGATGATTCTGCTGTTTGGTGGTTCATTGTGTTTTGTGTCCTATTGTATTCATGGTAGTTATGCACCCAGTGGTAACAGCTGCTGTCAGTTCTTAGACGATGATTCTGCTGTTTGGTGGTTCATTGTATGTTGTGTCCTATTGTATTCATGGTAGTTATGCACCCAGTGGTAACAGCTGCTGTCAGTTCTTAGACGATGATTCTGCTGTTTGGTGGTTCATTGTATGTTGTGTCCTATTGTATTCATGGTAGTTATGCACCCAGTGGTAACAGCTGCTGTCAGTTCTTAGACGATGATTCTGCTGTTTGGTGGTTCATTGTATGTTGTGTCCTATTGTATTCATGGTAGATATGCACCCAGTGGTAACAGCTACTGTCAGTTCTTAGACGATGATTCTGCTGTTTGGTGGTTCATTGTATGTTGTGTCCTATTGTATTCATGGTATTATGCACCCAGTGGTAACAGCTACTGTCAGTTCTTAGACGATGATTCTGCTGTTTGGCGGTTCATTGTATGTTGTGTCCTATTGTATTCATGGTATTATGCACCCAGTGGTAACAGCTACTGTCAGTTCTTAGACGATGATTCTGCTGTTTGGCGGTTCATTGTATGTTGTGTCCTATTGTATTCATGGTAGTTATGCACCCAGTGGTAACAGCTGCTGTCAGTTCTTAGACGATGATTCTGCTGTTTGGTGGTTCATTGTATGTTGTGTCCTATTGTATTCATGGTAGTTATGCACCCAGTGGTAACAGCTGCTGTCAGTTCTTAGAAGATGATTCTGCTGTTTGGTGGTTCATTGTATGTTGTGTCCTATTGTATTCATGGTAGATATGCACCCAGTGGTAACAGCTACTGTCAGTTCTTAGACGATGATTCTGCTGTTTGGTGGTTCATTGTATGTTGTGTCCTATTGTATTCATGGTATTATGCACCCAGTGGTAACAGCTACTGTCAGTTCTTAGACGATGATTCTGCTGTTTGGCGGTTCATTGTACGTTGTGTCCTATTGTATTCATGGTATTATGCACCCAGTGGTAACAGCTACTGTCAGTTCTTAGACGATGATTCTGCTGTTTGGCGGTTCATTGTATGTTGTGTCCTATTGTATTCATGGTAGTTATGCACCCAGTGGTAACAGCTGCTGTCAGTTCTTAGACGATGATTCTGCTGTTTGGTGGTTCATTGTATGTTGTGTCCTATTGTATTCATGGTAGTTATGCACCCAGTGGTAACAGCTGCTGTCAGTTCTTAGAAGATGATTCTGCTGTTTGGTGGTTCATTGTATGTTGTGTCCTATTGTATTCATGGTAGTTATGCACCCAGTGGTAACAGCTGCTGTCAGTTCTTAGACGATGATTCTGCTGTTTGGTGGTTCATTGTATGTTGTGTCCTAATGTATTCATGGTAGTTATGCACCCAGTGGTAACAGCTTCTGTCAGTTCTTAGACGATGATTCTGCTGTTTGGTGGTTCATTGTATGTTGTGTCCTATTGTATTCATGGTATTATGCACCCAGTGGTAACAGCTGCTGTCAGTTCTTAGACGATGATTCTGCTGTTTGGCGGTTCATTGTATGTTGTGTCCTCATGTATTCATGGTAGTTATGCACCCAGTGGTAACAGCTGCTGTCAGTTCTTAGACGATGATTCTGTTGTTTGGTGGTTCATTGTATGTTGTGTCCTATTGTATTCATGGTATTATGCACCCAGTGGTAACAGCTACTGTCAGTTCTTAGACGATGATTCTGCTGTTTGGTGGTTCATTGTATGTTGTGTCCTATTGTATTCATGGTAGTTATGCACCCAGTGGTAACAGCTGCTGTCAGTTCTTAGACGATGATTCTGCTGTTTTATGGTTCATTGTATGTTGTGTCCTTTTGTATTCATGGTATTATGCACCCAGTGGTAACAGCTACTGTCAGTTCTTAGACGATGATTCTGCTGTTTGGTGGTTCATTGTATGTTGTGTCCTATTGTATTCATGGTAGTTATGCACCCAGTGGTAACAGCTGCTGTCAGTTCTTAGACGATGATTCTGCTGTTTGGTGGTTCATTGTATGTTGTGTCCTATTGTATTCATGTTAGTTATGCACCCAGTGGTAACAGCTACTGTCCGTTCTTAGACGATGATTCTGCTGTTTGGTGGTTCATTGTATGTTGTGTCCTATTGTATTCATGGTAGTTATGCACCCAGTGGTAACAGCTACTGTCAGTTCTTAGACGATGATTCTGCTGTTTGGTGGTTCATTGTATGTTGTGTCCTATTGTATTCATGGTAGTTATGCACCCAGTGGTAACAGCTGCTGTCCGTTCTTAGACGATGATTCTGCTGTTTGTTGGTTCAAAGTATGTTGTGTCCTATTGTATTCATGGTAGTTATGCACCCAGTGGTAACAGCTACTGTCAGTTCTTAGACGATGATTCTGCTGTTTGGTGGTTCATTGTAGGTTGTGTCCTATTGTATTCATGGTAGTTATGCACCCAGTGGTAACAGCTGCTGTCAGTTCTTAGACGATGATTCTGCTGTTTGGTGGTTCATTGTATGTTGTGTCCTATTGTATTCATGGTAGTTATGCACCCAGTGGTAACAGCTGCTGTCAGTTCTTAGACAATGATTCTGCTGTTTGGTGGTTCATTGTATGTTGTGTCCTAATGTATTCATGGTAGTTATGCACCCAGTGGTAACAGCTTCTGTCAGTTCTTAGACGATGATTCTGCTGTTTGGTGGTTCATTGTTTATGTGTCCTATTGTATTCATGGTAGTTATGCACCCAGTGGTAACAGCTGCTGTCAGCTCTTAGACGATGATTCTGTTGTTTGGCGGTTCATTGTATGTTGTGTCCTATTGTATTCATGGTAGTTATGCACCCAGTGGTAACAGCTACTGTCAGTTCTTAGACGATGATTCTGCTGTTTGGTGGTTCATTGTATGTTGTGTCCTATTGTATTCATGGTAGTTATGCACCAAGTGGTAACAGCTACTGTCAGTTCTTAGACGATGATTCTGCTGTTTGGTGGTTCATTGTATGTTGTGTCCTATTGTATTCATGGTATTATGCACCCAGTGGTAACAGCTGCTGTCAGTTCTTAGACGATGATTCTGCTGTTTGGCGGTTCATTGTATGTTGTGTCCTATTGTATTCATGGTATTATGCACCCAGTGGTAACAGCTACTGTCAGTTCTTAGACGATGATTCTGCTGTTTGGTGGTTCATTGTATGTTGTGTCTTATTGTATTCATGGTAGTTATGCACCCAGTGGTAACAGCTACTGTCAGTTCTTAGACGATGATTCTGCTGTTTGGTGGTTCATTGTATGTTGTGTCCTATTGTATTCATGGTAGTTATGCACCCAGTGGTAACAGCTGCTGTCAGTTCTTAGACGATGATTCTGCTGTTTGGTGGTTCATTGTATGTTGTGTCCTATTGTATTCATGTTAGTTATGCACCCAGTGGTAACAGCTACTGTCAGTTCTTAGACGATGATTCTGCTGTTTGGTTGTTCATTGTATGTTGTGTCCTATTGTATTCATGGTAGTTATGCACCCAGTGGTAACAGCTACTGTCAGTTCTTAGACGATGATTCTGCTGTTTGGTGGTTCATTGTATGTTGTGTCCTATTGTATTCATGGTATTATGCACCCAGTGGTAACAGCTACTGCCAGTTCTTAGACGATGATTCTGCTGTTTGGCGGTTCATTGTATGTTGTGTCCTATTGTATTCGTGGTAGTTATGCACCCAGTGGTAACAGCTACTGTCAGTTCTTAGACGATGATTCTGCTGTTTGGTGGTTCATTGTATATTGTGTCCTATTGTATTCATGGTAGTTATGCACCCAGTGGTAACAGCTACTGTCAGTTCTTAGACGATGATTCTGCTGTTTGGTGGTTCATTGTATGTTGTGTCCTATTGTATTCATGGTAGTTATGCACCCAGTGGTAACAGCTACTGTCAGTTCTTAGACGATGATTCTGCTGTTTGGTGGTTCATTGTATGTTGTGTCCTATTGTATTCATCGTAGTTATGCACCCAGTGGTAACAGCTACTGTCAGTTCTTAGACGATGATTCTGCTGTTTGGTGGTTCATTGTATGTTGTGTCCTATTGTATTCAGGGTAGTTAAGCACCCAGTGGTAACAGCTACTGTCAGTTCTTAGACGATGATTCTGCTGTTTGGCGGTTCATTGTATGTTGTGTCCTAATGTATTCAGGGTAGTTGAGCACCCAGTGGTAACAGCTGCTGTCAGTTCCTAGACGATGATTCTGCTGTTTGGCGGTTCATTGTATGTTGTGTCCTATTGTATTCATGGTAGTTATGCACCCAGTGGTAACAGCTGCTGTCAGTTCTTAGACGATGATTCTGCTGTTTGGTGGTTCATTGTATGTTGTGTCCTATTGTATTCATGTTAGTTATGCACCCAGTGGTAACAGCTACTGTCAGTTCTTAGACGATGATTCTGCTGTTTGGTGGTTCATTGTATGTTGTGTCCTATTGTATTCATGGTAGTTATGCACCCAGTGGTAATAGCTACTGTCAGTTCCTAGACGATGATTCTGCTGTTTGGTGGTTCATTGTATGTTGTGTCCTATTGTATTCATGGTAGATATGCACCCAGTGGTAATAGCTACTGTCAGTTCCTAGACGATGATTCTGCTGTTTGGTGGTTCATTGTATGTTGTGTCCTATTGTATTCATGGTAGTTATGCACCCAGTGGTAACAGCTTCTGTCAGTTCTTAGACGATGATTCTGCTGTTTGGTGGTTCATTGTATGTTGTGTCCTATTGTATTCATGGTAGATATGCACCCGGTGGTAACAGCTGCTGTCAGTTCTTAGACGATGATTCTGCTGTTTGGCGGTTCATTGTATGTTTAGTCCTATTGTATTCAGGGTAGTTAGGCACCCAGTGGTAACAGCTGCTGTCAGTTCCTAGACGATGATTCTGCTGTTTGGCGGTTCATTGTATGTTTAGTCCTATTGTATTCAGGGTAGTTAGGCACCCAGTGGTAACAGCTGCTGTCAGTTCCTAGACGATGATTCTGCTGTTTGGCGGTTCATTGTATGTTGTGTCCTAATGTATTCAGGGTAGTTAAGCACCCAGTGGTAACAGCTGCTGTCAGTTCCTAGACGATGATTCTGCTGTTTTGCGGTTCATTGTATGTTGTGTCCTAATGTATTCAGGGTAGTTAAGCACCCAGTGGTAACAGCTGCTGTCAGTTCCTAGACGATGATTCTGCTGTTTGGTGGTTCATTGAGTGTTGTGTCCTATTGTATTCATGGTAGTTAAGCACCCAGTGGTAACAGCTGCTGTCAGTTCCTAGACGATGATTCTGCTGTTTGGTGGTTCATTGTATGTTGTGTCCTATTGTATTCATGGTATTATGCACCCAGTGGTAACAGCTACTGTCAGTTCTTAGACGATGATTCTGCTGTTTGGTGGTTCATTGTATGTTGTGTCCTATTGTATTCATGGTAGTTAAGCCCCCAGTGGTAACAGCTGCTGTCAATTCCTAGACGATGATTCTGCTGTTTGGTGGTTCATTGTATGTTGTGTCCTATTGTATTCATGGTAGTTATGCACCCAGTGGTAATAGCTACTGTCAGTTCTTAGACGATGATTCTGCTGTTTGGCGGTTCATTGTATGATGTGTCCTATTGTATTCATGGTAGTTAAGCACCCAATGGTAATAGCTACTGTCAGTTCTTAGACGATGAATCTGCTGTTTGGTAGTTCATTTTGTTTTGTGTCCTATTGTATTCATGGTAGTTAAGCCCCCAGTGGTAATAGCTACTGTCAGTTCTTAGACGATGATTCTGCTGTTTGGTGGTTCATTGTGTTTTGTGTCCTATTGTATATATGGTAGTTAAGCTCCCAGTGGTAATAGCTACTGTCAGTTATTAGACGATGATTCTGCTGTTTGGTGGTTCATTGTGTGTTGTGTCCTATTGTATTCAGGGTAGTTAAGCCCCCAGTGGTAATAGCTACTGTCAGTTCTTAGACGATGATTCTGCTGTTTGGTGGTTCATTGTATGTTGTGTCCTATTGTATTCATGGTAGTTATGCACCCAGTGGTAACAGCTACTGTCAGTTCTTAGACGATGATTCTGCTGTTTGGCGGTTCATTGTGTGTTGTGTCCTATTGTATTCATGGTAGTTAAGCCCCCAGTGGTAATAGCTACTGTCAGTTCTTAGACGATGATTCTGCTGTTTGGTGGTTCATTGTGTTTTGTGTCCTATTGTATATATGGTAGTTAAACTCCCAGTGGTAATAGCTACTGTCAGTTCTTAGACGATGATTCTGCTGTTTGGTGGTTCATTGTGTGTTGTGTCCTATTGTATTCATGGTAGTTATGCACCCAGTGGTAACAGCTGCTGTCAGCTCTTAGACGATGATTCTGTTGTTTGGTGGTTCATTGTATGTTGTGTCCTATTGTATTCATGGTAGTTATGCACCCAGTGGTAACAGCTACTGTCAGTTCTTAGACGATGATTCTGCTGTTTGGTGGTTCATTGTATGTTGTGTCCTATTGTATTCATGGTGGTTATGCACCCAGGGGTAACAGCTACTGTCAGTTCTTAGACGATGATTCTGCTGTTTGGTGGTTCATTGTATGTTGTGTCCTATTGTATTCATGGTAGTTATGCACCCGTTGGTAACAGCTACTGTCAGTTCTTAGACGATGATTCTGCTGTTTGGTGGTTCATTGTATGTTGTGTCCTATTGTATTCATGGTAGTTATGCACCCGTTGGTAACGGCTACTGTCAGTTCTTAGACGATGATTCTGCTGTTTGGTGGTTCATTGTATGTTGTGTCCTATTGTATTCATGGTAGTTAAGCCCCCAGTGGTAATAGCTACTGTCAGTTCTTAGACGATGATTCTGCTGTTTGGTGGTTCATTGTGTTTTGTGTCCTATTGTATATATGGTAGTTAAACTCCCAGTGGTAATAGCTACTGTCAGTTCTTAGACGATGATTCTGCTGTTTGGTGGTTCATTGTGTGTTGTGTCCTATTGTATTCAGGGTAGTTAAGCCCCCAGTGGTAATAGCTACTGTCAGTTCTTAGACGATTATTCTGCTGTTTGGTGGTTCATTGTGTGTTGTGTCCTATTGTATTCATGTTAGTTATGCACCCAGTGGTAACAGCTACTGTCAGTGCTTAGACGATGATTCTGCTGTTTGGTGGTTCATTTTGTGTTGTGTCCTATTGTATTCATATTAGTTATGCACCCAGTGGTAACAGCTACTGTCAGTTCTTAGACGATGATTCTGCTGTTTGGTGGTTCATTTTGTGTTGTGTCCTATTGTATTCATGGTAGTTAAGCCCCTAGTGGTAATAGCTACTGTCAGTTCTAAGACGATGATTCTGCTATTTGGTGGTTCATTATGTTTTGTGTCCTATTGTATTGATGGTGGTTAAGCCCCCAGTGGTAACAGCTGCTGTCAGTTCTTAGACGTTAATTCTGCTATTTGGTGTTTCATTGTGCGTTGTGTCCTATTGTATTCAGGGTAGTTAAGCCCCCAGTGGTAACAGCAGCTGTCAGTTCTTAGACGTTGATTCTGCTGTTTGGTGGTTCATTGTGCGTTGTGTCCTATTGTATTCATGGTATTTAAGCCCCCAGTGGTAACAGCAGCTATCAGTTCTTAGACGATGATTCTGCTGTTTGGTGGTTCATTGTGTGTTGTGTCCTATTGTATTCATGGTAGTAAAGCCCCCATTGGTAATAGCTACTATCAGTTCTTAGACGATGATTCTGCTATTTGGTGGTCCATTGTATGTGGTGTCCTATTGTATTGATGATAGTTAAGTACCCAGTGGTAATAGCTACTGTCAGTTCTTAGACGATGATTCTGCTATTTGGTGGTTCATTGTATGCTGTGTCCTATTGTATTCATGGTAGTTAAGCCCCCAGTGGTAACAGCTACTGTCAGTTCTTAGACGATGATTCTGCTGTTTGGCGGTTCATTGTGTTTTGTGTCCTATTGTATGTGTGGTAGTTAAGCCTCCGGAGGAAATAGCTACTGTCATTTCTTAGACGATGATTTTGCTATTTGGTTGTTCATTGTATGTTGTGTCCTATTGTTTTCATGATAGTTAAGCCCCCAGTGGTAATAGCTACTGTCAGTTCTTAGACGATGATTCTACTATTTGGTGGTTCATTGTATGTTGTGTCCTATTGTATTGATGGTAAATAAGCCCCCAGTAGTAATAGCTACCGTCAGTTCTTAGACGATGATTCTGCTGTTTGGTGGTTCATTGTATAATGTGTCCTATTGTATTCAGGGTAGTTAAGCCCCCAGTGGTAATAGCTGCTGTCCGTTCTTAGACGTTAATTCTGCTATTTGGTGGTTCATTGTATGTTGTGTCCTATTGTATTGATGGTAGTTAAGCCCCCAGTGGTAATATTTACTGTCAGTTCTTAAAATGTAGACGATGATTCTGCTGTTTGGTGGTTCATTGTGTTTTGTGTCCTATTGAAAGTGTGGTAGTTAAGCACCCAGTGATAACAGCTGCGGTCAGTCCTTAGACGATGATCCTGCTGTTTAGTGGTTCATTGAGTGTTATGTCCTTTTGTATTCGTAGTAGTTAAGCCTCCAGTGGATACAGCTGCTGTCAGTTCTAAGACGTTGGTTCTGCAATTTGGTAGTTCATTGTCTGTTGTGTCTTTTGTATTTGTGGATTTTGTGTTTAATTGTGGTCTCTATTCATGATTACGTGGGTTGGTTAGACTTATACAAGTCTCCTTATATCATTCTTAGTATTAATGAAACGTGTTTTACTTCATGTGCTTCAGTGCTCAGATCCTGAAGGAGGAAGATGGGTCTAATACCAAAGCTATTAGAGAGGAATGAAGATTATTTTTAACTACACTACATGAAGTAAAATGATATTGGCACTGGAGACTGAATATCAGACTATGGGTTGGTTAGACTTATACAAGTCTCCTTCTTATATCATCTTTAGTATTAATGAAATATATTTTACTTTATGTGATTTAGTACTCAACGGCTGAAGAAGGAAGAAGGAGTTAATGGAGTGGACTGAAAATTATTTTGTACCAATAAAGTAAAATGAATTGGCATTGGAAACTGAATATTAGTCTTCAGGAAATACCACAATCATACATCGCGGACCAACCCATGGCACCGTGAGGAAGAGCCATATAACATTTAAACTGACAAACATTCCGAAAAACAATAAAAGCCATGCGCGGATCCTGGGATTATTTCCAGGAGGTCCAGGTCCAACTGCAAGAAAACAGCTCTGACAACGCTTTTTTAGCCCTCAACTTATTTTACAGTTTAACAGAGGATGTCTAATGGTTATTCCAAAGAAAACTATTATTTTCCAAGGTTTCAGAGAGAGTCCGACTTTTTCCGGGGGGGTCCAATTTTTTTCTAGGGGAGGGGGCAAATGCTAATTTCTATAGAAACCCATACATCTTGTGATTTATCGGGAGGGGTACGGACCCCTCTGGATCCGCACATGATAGCAAAGCAACCAGCTTTCTCTCTCTCTTCTTTGTAAAGATGATGAAAATACTAGAAAGGACATAAAATAGTGCATACCAAAACTAAGACCAACACAGAATTCCCACAAGCAATGGGAGGTACAAAAACAATAAACCATCAACAACAATCAATTGCCTCAGAACGGACATCCGCCTAAGTTACCGATGGGGGGTGCGGTGGGGGGGGGGGGGGGTAAATGCATTTTACTAGCACCAAATCTTCGCCCTAGAATCAGATTTTGCTATATACAAAAAATGTTTATCTCGCATGGAGGCTTCCTAACTAATGCAATGCATCATCACAGAGAAACAATCTAATCAAATTAACACACTATGATGAAACAAAAAAAGGCATATGGCTCAAAGATAGGTAGAGCTAAAGAAGACTTCAAGTTGCGCTACGGTGGGCCAAGCCACTGGCAAGCATCAGGCACCAAGCAACGGGTTAAAGCTTTAAGTCAGGGCCGTCAATTGGTCTGAGGCCTGACCCACCGTCGTGGAATTAAACAAGTCTCTTTCTTATATAATTGTTAGTATTAATGGAACATATTTTACTGAGCTCTAGTACTAAGATCCCGAAGATGGATCCAATACCCGTGCTATTAGAGAGGACTGAATATTGTTTTGCACTACACTGTATGAAGTAAAATGAGATTTGCACTGAAGACTGAATAGCAATATGGAATTGTCTGTAATATCGGCATTTCCTGGTTATACTAAAATTAAATCATTTATATTCTCTGATACTGTTTTCAGCTCACAAAAGTGTTGTGTCATTAGTTAGGGTCTTGGAATTGATTGTTGGGGAGTTTGTATTCCTTTGATTCTTAACTTACCAAAGAGTTAATTGTCATCACATTCAGGGCGACTTGCACATTGACTGTCTGTGATGGGCGCTGTAAAGGCTCATAACTGTTCGTTGTGAATAGTTGTGTCCTCAACGCAGTTTCCAATGCAGTGCTATAGGGCGCTTGTGTAACGACGGGTCTTACTGTCCATTCAAGGACTCCCAGGTACAATACTGTAAATAAATAGAGGATATTCAAATGTTTTTGTTAAATATGTCTTTTATTTCACGAGTGAAGTGGACAATATTTATATTTCATGAGTGGCGAAGCCACGAATGAAATATGATTATTGTCCACTTCACGAGTGTCACAACAGTGATATAACCTTCGTTGTAATTAACGCATCTTTGATAAGCACTGATTATGGTAAATATGACCGTTCTTTGTCAAAAATAAAAGAGCACTTCGTGTTACTATAGATTAAACTGATTTTAGTACAGCTGATCTAGACATCATATCGGTGATCTTGCAATAATTGTACCAAATAGGAACACTCTAGGTCAAAAATGAAAGATGAGTTGACGTTACGATCTGTAAGACATATATTTAGTATACAAATGTACTTTTACCTTGACCATATCTGTGATCGGAAACCTTCATTGTTATCTACATACCATAAGCAACCATTGTGTCAATGATGAGCCCCCCTCCATCAAACATTGTAAGAGTTATAACGTTAGAAAGACGGCAAAGCTTAGGAAGCGATACAATTAAGTGCCACACCTGACCTTAGATACCACATGGGAAAGTAACGAAAATAAATAAACATCACAAACAAGAGCCAAGAGATCAGCCCTTTCCCAGTAGGTGACCACAAGGCAGCAATGAACAGACGCGAAAGCATGGCAAACACAAGACATAAATAACACAAATGATCCACAAATGAAGCACTGCCTTGGAACTGTCAATGAAAATAATTTACTGGAGGGCTTAAGCCGGTTTCACGGCGCCAAGTCTCACCCTTAATTCAGATGCGGATCGAGATACATACAAGCCATCAATTTATGACATTGATTTTTGACTCTAATGTCATATTGGTGATATGAAACCACACTGGTAAATGTATACGTCGATTTGGTGGTATTTACGCGTATTGCCGGTACTTCATAGACCGGAAGTGGTAGATATTGGTGTTAAAACTATATAGAAAACATGCCATATGCCTGAAGGACTATAGAATTAGATCATTTTTAAGTATTTGGCATGCACATGGCGATTTATGTAAGCATTTAGGAATATATTCGAGTACCGATCTGGATGATCGGTACTCGAATCTGTTCCTTAATGCTTACATAAATCGCCATGCACATACTGGATACTTAAAAATGATCTAATTCTATAGTCCTTTAGGCATATGGCATGTTTTTCTATATATTATCAGCACCAATATCTACCACTTCCGGTCTATGAAGTACCGGCAATACGCGTAAATACCACCAAATCGACGTATACATTTACCAGTGTGGAAACACTCGTTGTAATTTAAATATACTAGAGGACATTGATAACCCATAACCCAGAATAAATCCTTTATTGCTCAAACACTGAAGATGTTACTAAATTTGAAAACGACACACTTTGTATTTTTTCTATGTCTTGTCACAAGAGTTAATGGAATATGAAATATATCTCAGCTGCAGGCTCATTTTCACCAGATAAAGTGATTTATTATATAATCTATAAATAGATTTCTCCACCTGTCGCACGGGCTGTGGGGCTTTTCCATTCAATATTTTATATAGTTTTTTCATGCCTGTGTGTAGTATAGTCAAAACTATTACCCCGAGGTGCCGTGGACGACCTGATGCACTATTGCACGAGGTCCGAGTGCACTAGTGCATCAGGTCGTCCACAGCACCTCGGGGTAGTAGTTTAACTATACTACAAACAGGCATGAAATAATTATTTTATTACCCAACCCATTTGATGATATACTTAGCAGCGTTTCTTGCATGGAGTTGCTGTAGACGACGCGGTTTTGCAGCAAAACAGAAAATTTCACCAAATCTGCTCAATTTTGGTCTCAGAATGTTCTGCTCGTTCTAACTAAGAAAACGAGTACCCACACTTTATGTTTCTGGTCATAAACAACGGAGTAATTGGAGTTTAAAGTTGCCAAACCATGCCTTATTTTCACCATCTCCTTTCATAAACGAACCGTACGCACATCGTTGTCGCGCCTGTGTGTTTTTAACAGGGAAGCGGGTAACCAGGCCATGGTATAGTGTCAGTCAATAGTCTTTATTGACCGGTGGAATAGTTCAGTGACTCATGGCATAGCCAAAAATAGGCAATTACTCCGTATATAGACGGTTGAGTGATAATAGTTATTATTACTCAACCGTCTATATACGGAGTAATTGTCGACTTCTTGTTATTACCCAAACGCCTATATACGGAGTAATTGTCTATTTTTGCCATGGCTATAGACGACGCGGTGGGGTCAAGAATGCAAGAAACGCTGCTAAGTTTTGTTTGTTTGATTTGATTCTTTGCGTCCACTCAACAATCTTTCAGTTATGCGGGACGGGTCTTCCTGGGTTGAACCAGTACTAAGCTAGGATAAATGTGTCTTGCTCAAGGACCACAACGCAGTGACGCCGGTGAGGCTCGAACCCGCGGCCCTTCGGTCTCGAGTCAAGCACTCTACCACTGAGCCACTGCGCTCCCTACGCTGCTAAGTATTTCATCAAATTGGTTGGGTAATAAAACTATTATTTCATGCCTGTTTTTAGTATAGTCAAACTATTACCCCTTGGTACCGTGGAAGACCTGATGCACTAATGTACTCGGCCTTCGGCCTCGTGCAGTAGTGCATCAGGTCGTCCACGGCACCTCGGGGTAATAGTTTTTACTATACTAAAAACAGGCATGAAATAACTGTATACTACAAATAGACCTCAGATAAGCTTTCAATAACAGGTGTGCTTTCAGCATGAAACTTGCATGGTTTACTGTAAATACAATTCAGTGAGTGACAGCAGCACGAAATTCACAAGATTTGGTGTTTCATCATGTACGCGTACAAAAAAAATGTAATTCAGACTTTGTTGTTCAATATAGTAATTTATGATAGCAGAACTCTTAAATGAACTAATGAATTCTTCCTTCTGGATTGATGCAATAAACTTGGAATGGTCCATTGTATAAATCAAGGGGTCACTGGTTTTAATTCCTAAATAAAATTGCAGTTTTTTTTATCTGAAGATCATTTTGTCTTAGCAATCAGTGTAGACCCTGATGAAATGCCACATTATGCGGGATCTTCTCTGTCTGCGGTTGTACTTACAAATAAAGTATGCATTCATTCCTCTTTGAACTGAATGAAATCAGCTAGTCATCATTTAAAATAAGAAATTCAAGACTGTCCTAGACATAGTCCATGGCCAAGATTTTGTTGTTGCTGTAGCTTTTTTGTTTAGAGACATTATATAATAAAACAATTGTTGACTATCCGTCTCGGTCAATATTGTTACTCTCAGGTCGACATCACACCATGTCCAATGCCTCAACAGTCAATAATTGTATAATATTCTGCTTTCGGATGCATGAATCCCAAACGTCATACATGTAAGTTCCCTTGAAGTCCAGAATATGAACGTATGATGTAACCCTTAAAATTAAAACTGACTCATTTAATTGATAAAAAATGGAAAATCCATTCCATTAATCGGAATAAAAAAAAACCCGGTTCAGTCGAAAATAGAGAAGACTTATAAAATTTGAAACCGGCAGACTCGGTTCTATTGAGAGAGAGAGAGAGAGAGAGAGAGAGAGAGAGAGAGAGAGAGAGAGAGAGAGAGAGAGAGAGAGAGAGAGAGAGAGAGAGAGAGAGAGAGAGAGAGAGTCCGAAAAGGGGCAATTTTGTACGAAGTGACATACGATGTACTGTTCATGAGAAAAATAAATAACGGAATATTGGAAATCAATCGTTCTTAATATCTAAATGCATTCAGAGATATTATTTAGATTAATAATATGGCTCGCATTAAATATTAGATGGCAAAATGAAATTAAAAAAAAAAGCTTTATATTTAATAACGCCTTTCAAAGTATTATCCAGGACCATATGATTTTCAAGAATAGGCCATTCTCAAATATATATCCGATATAAGCATTAGTTTCTAACGTTGTGATGTTAAAAAGTAAGTGAGTATGATCAGGAAATACCATAATCACAAAGTACTGCCCAGTCCCGAGGGTGGTGTGAAAAATTAGTGAGTATGATCAGGAAATACCATAATCACAGAGTACCGCCCGGTCCCGAAGATGATATTAAAAGTAAGTGAGTATGATCAGGAAAAACCATTATCACAAAGTACCGCCGAGTCCCGAGGATGATGTTAAAAGTAAGTGAGTATGATCAGGTAATACCACAATCACAAAGTACCGGCCGGTACCGAGGGTGATGTTAAAAAGTTAGTGAGTATGATCAGGAAATACCACAATCACAAAGTACGCCGAGTCCCGAGGATGATGTTAAAAAGTAAGTGAGTATGATCAGGAAATACCACAATCACAAAGTACCGGCCGGTACCGAGGGTGATGTTAAAAAGTAAGTGAGTATGATCAGGAAATACCACAATCACAAAGTACCGGCCGGTACCGAGGATGATGTTAAAAGTAAGTGAGTATGATCAGGAAATACCACAATCACAAAGTACCGGCCGGTACCGAGGGTGATGTTAAAAAGTAAGTGAGTATGATCAGGAAATACCACAATCACAAAGTACCGCCGAGTCCCGAGGATGATGTTAAAAGTAAGTGAGTATGATCAGGAAAAACCATTATCACAAAGTACCGCCGAGTCCCGAGGATGATGTTAAAAGTAAGTGAGTATGATCAGGTAATACCACAATCACAAAGTACCGGCCGGTACCGAGGGTGATGTTAAAAAGTAAGTGAATATGATCAGGAAATACCACAATCACAAAGTACCGGCCGGTACCGAGGGTGATGTTAAAAAGTAAGTGAGTATGATCAGGAAATACCACAATCACAAAGTACCGCCGAGTCCCGAGGATGATGTTAAAAGTAAGTGAGTATGATCAGGAAATACCACAATCACAAAGTACCGGCCGGTACCGAGGGTGATGTTAAAAAGTAAGTGAATATGATCAGGAAATACCACAATCACAAAGTACCGCCGAGTCCCGAGGGTGATGTTAAAAAGTAAGTGAGTATGATCAGGTAATACCACAATCACAAAGTACCGGCCGGTACCGAGGGTGATGTTAAAAAGTAAGTGAGTATGATCAGGAAATACCACAATCACAAAGTACCGGCCGGTACCGAGGGTGATGTTAAAAAGTAAGTGAGTATGATCAGGAAATACCACAATCACAAAGTACCGCCGAGTCCCGAGGATGATGTTAAAAGTAAGTGAGTATGATCAGGAAATACCAAAATCACAAAGTACCGGCCGGTACCGAGGGTGATGTTAAAAAGTAAGTGAGTATGATCAGGAAATACCACCATCACAAAGTACCGGTCGGTCCCGAGGGTGATGTTAAAAATTGAGTATGATGAGGAACTACCATACTCATAAAGTATCGCCAGGTCCCGAGGATGATGTTAAAAGTAAGTGGGTATGATCAGGAAATACCACAATCACAAAATACCGCCGGTCCCGAGGATAATGTTAAAAGTAAGTGAGTATGATCAGGAAATACCACAATCACAAAGTACCGGCCGGTACCGAGGGTGATGTTAAAAAGTAAGTGAGTATGATCAGGAAATACCACGATCACAAAGTACCGGTCGGTCCCGAGGGTGATGTTAAAAAGTAAGTGAGTATGATCAGGAAAAACCATTATCACAAAGTACCGCCGAGTCCCGAGGATGATGTTAAAAGTAAGTGAGTATGATCAGGTAATACCACAATCACAAAGTACCGGCCGGTACCGAGGGTGATGTTAAAAAGTAAGTGAGTATGATCAGGAAATACCACAATCACAAAGTACGCCGAGTCCCGAGGATGATGTTAAAAGTAAGTGAGTATGATCAGGAAATACCATAATCACAAAGTACCGCCGAGTCCCGAGGATGATGTTAAAAGTAAGTGAGTATGATCAGGAAATACCACAATCACAAAGTACCGGCCGGTCCCGAGGGTGATGTTAAAAAGTAAGTGAGTATGATCAGGAAATACCACAATCACAAAGTACCGGCCGGTACCGAGGGTGATGTTAAAAAGTAAGTGAGTATGATCAGGAAATACCACAATCACAAAGTACCGGCCGGTACCGAGGGTGATGTTAAAAAGTAAGTGAATATGATCAGGAAATACCACAATCACAAAGTACCGGCCGGTACCGAGGGTGATGTTAAAAGTAAGTGAGTATGATCAGGTAATACCACAATCACAAAGTACCGGCCGGTACCGAGGGTGATGTTAAAAAGTAAGTGAATATGATCAGGAAATACCACAATCACAAAGTACCGGCCGGTACCGAGGGTGATGTTAAAAAGTAAGTGAATATGATCAGGAAATACCACAATCACAAAGTACCGGCCGGTACCGAGGGTGATGTTAAAAAGTAAGTGAATATGATCAGGAAATACCACAATCACAAAGTACCGCCGAGTCCCGAGGGTGATGTTAAAAAGTAAGTGAATATGATCAGGAAATACCACAATCACAAAGTACCGGCCGGTACCGAGGGTGATGTTAAAAAGTAAGTGAATATGATCAGGAAATACCACAATCACAAAGTACCGGCCGGTACCGAGGGTGATGTTAAAAAGTAAGTGAGTATGATCAGGAAATACCACCATCACAAAGTACCGCCGAGTCCCGAGGATGATGTTAAAAGTAAGTGAGTATGATCAGGTAATACCACAATCACAAAGTACCGGCCGGTCCCGAGGATGATATTAAAAGTAAGTGAGTATGATCAGGTAATACCACAATCACAAAGTACCGGTCGGTACCGAGGGTGATGTTAAAAAGTAAGTGAGTATGATCAGGAAATACCACAATCACAAAGTACCGGCCGGTACCGAGGGTGATGTTAAAAAGTAAGTGAGTATGATCAGGAAATACCACAATCACAAAGTAGGCCGAGTCCCGAGGATGATGTTAAAAGTAAGTGAATATGATCAGGAAATACCATAATCACAAAGTACCTCCCTGTACCGAGGGTGATGTTAAAAAGTAAGTATGATCAGGAAATACCAAAATCACAAAGTACCGCCGAGTCCCGAGGGTGATGTTAAAAAGTAAGTGAGTATGATCAGGAAATGACATAATCCAGCAAAAAGTACCGCCCGGTCCCGAGGGTGATGTTAAAAAATGAGTATGATAAGGAAATACCTTACTCACAAAGAACCGCCCGGTCCCGAGGGTGATGTTAAAAAGTACATGTAAGTGAGTATGATGAGGAAATACCATAATCACAAAGTACCACCCGGTTCCGAGGGTGATGTTAAAAAGTGAGTATGATTAGGAAATACCAACATTACAAAGTACCTCCGGTCCCGATGGTGATGTTTAAAAGCAAGTGAGTATGGTCAGGAAATACCACATTCCTAAAATTCTGCCCGGTCCCGAGGTGGTGTTAAAAACCGAGAGCACATCCAGATATCCCCTCGGGACCTGGCGAGGGTAAACCATTAGAATCAATGTGCTATCGCTATGAAATAGGTGCGACCTAACTGGAATCAACCAATGGTTTATTGCATTTGGCCTTTAATGATATGTGTATGTGTAGGACAAGCTCGCCCTGGACACCCCCTGCTTTAGCCTCATCGTCTAAGATCGGAAGCGTTTTTCAAATACGTCGAGTATTGTGCCTGCTCTGACAATGGCAAAAGCCTCATTTTTGTATAGGGGGACATAATCCTGGGTCCCCCATGTTTTTGCAAGATGAACATAATCCCCCTTAATGTTTTTTTTTTCCGACGTGGACGGACCTGGACCCTCTCACGATGTCACTGACATGTATGCGACTATGGTTTTTGGGAAGATACAATGTACACATAGTTCAATTATGGCATATGGTCTTTTATGCCAAACTTGTAGGTGTGTTTATAGATATAGATCGACTGAAAGGTAAACTTATGCAAAATTTAATCAAAATACTCGTACACTATGTGGTTCAAGAGATCTAAGTGAGCATTTTACAAACTGCTATGATTATAGCGCACACCTGTGGGACGTGCAATAATGATGCTTCATAGCTATCTCTGTATACTGCCTCTCGCCCTGATGTGCATTGTAGTCATGATGAGGTATGTACAATGTTCACATATGTTTTATGTTCAGTATATGTATGGGGAAAATTATCAAGTTAGAAAATATTCAAGAGTTTTCTGAGTTAAATGCGTTTTTGTTATGGGTGGACTGGCATACTGAATATAGTGCACAGCTAAAAACAAGCTTTTAGATGCATAACTAACAGTCACCTGGCTCTGCAGAACAGCAAGACCCAAAGAAAGAAGCTGATGACTTTCGCAGAGTGTTCTAAACTCATGAGACAAAATGGTCGAACTATGGATACAGGGTATCTAAAATATCAAGAATTATTTGGGGTATGCCTGATAATTAATATGTCTGTTTATTTTGGTAAACAGAAGTGAGGCTTGTGGTGTCTAACTGTGAGTTTGTCACTTTCCCATTGGTATCCTTGGTCAGGTGTGGTACTTGATTGTATCGATTCCTGATCTTTGCACCCTTACTTACTTTTTATATGGGTTTTAGGGATACAGAATACAATGTATGTACCATTTTACGTCAAGGGATGTTGGAGATCTGTGTTTTTGTTTACGTTCAGGGATATTGGAAATTTTGTAAAAGTTATTATGGGAATATTTGCCACTTTATAAGGAATACTTGCCTGTTTACGTCAAGAGATATCGGTACCCCCTATACAAGCTTCAGTAGTGTTCCCTCGCAGAAGATGCTGGGGCCGACCTGATATAGCAAGGTGCACCTAAAGATCCTCTACCTTTAAGACCCCCACCCAAGCGCCATACATACTACCTGGTAGGCTGGTAGTACCAGTTTTATTAAATTCAACATAGAGCTTTATGAAATTCCAGCTGCCCACATGTACCTACCCCAGCCCACTCTTCTCTTTTAAAGTCGCTCCCCCTCATAATTGATTCAATGCATGTGGTACTTCCTAATGATATGCAGGACTTCTACACGTTGCTGCTTGATCAAAAGGCCCTGTAAATAATGTTCCAAATGATCCGAGCCAGTAGATAAAGTTAGACTACTCTCAAAATAAATGAGACGGGGTATTCTGACATTTATTCTCTACGCTTTTATACTGACATTCATATGTTTTGTTATTGTTGAAAACCCGCAGCATTTATAGAAAATAATAAAGATAATGAAATAAGTTAGATTAAAAAAAGACGAAAAGGAGCAAAACGTTATACAGTGTATACTATAGAACTAACGATATACCACTCATTAAAATATGACAAATGAAGCTTGTATAGGGGACTGCCAAATATTCCAAATCCATTGAAGTAAACAGGCTAGTATACCTCATAAACTGGCAAATATCCCCATACTTAATTTTCCTAAATACTCAATATCCCTGAAAGTAACCAAAATATAGAACACAGTATCATATATCCCTAGATATACAACCCTAACGAATTTTGCTCACTGAAACTGAAAGCAGGTGCTTGATCACACTATTCACAGGCAAGTAGGCTGCTGAATATGTTTTGACAAAAATGAAAAACGTTTATTTGCTCCCAAATAACAAATTAAATCGCGAAACTATGGTAATATTTGTCGTCTTTTTCTGCAATTGGGGCAGACACTTTGAATACTATGTATTACGTGAACTTGTTGTGACGCATGTAGACCACGCCACATTTCGAACAAAGATTAATTTTGCTTTTTTTGTCCATATTTTATGGTTAAAACCTTTACATATTTTTTTGAATTGAAACTTTGCTTTTTTCTGTCATTGCATTCCTCAAAATATTGTCTGAAGCTAGCGTTTAGAAAACATCCAAGTTTTGAAGATTGATGCAGGTAGGCTCCCTTTTTCTCTGTCTGCAGTGTCTGGCTCCAAACCCTAACTAAACCTAACCCTAACTCTCCCCTTGGAGGTCAAGCACGAGCTGCGAATAGTCCGCCACACTTTGCTGGCGTCTGATAAGTTGCTCTCCTTGATTTGACACAGGTACCTGGCAGACAGGCTCGTTTTCTCTCTGTCTGGCTCCAAGCCCTAGCTTAACCCTAACCCTAACTCTCCCCTTGGAGGCCAAGCACGGGCTGCCACTAGCCCGCCACACTTTGTTGGATTCTGAAAAGTTTTATACTTGATTTGACACAGGTACCTGGAAGACATGCTCGTTTTCTCTCTGTCTGGCTCCAAGCCCTAGCTTAACCCTAACCCTAACTCTCCCCTTGGAGGTCAAGCACGGGCTGCCACTAGTCCGCCACACTTTGCTGGCGTCTGATAAGTTGCTCTCCTTGATTTGACACAGGTACCTGGCAGACAGGCTCGTTTTCTCTCTGTCTGGCTCCAAGCCCTAGCTTAACCCTAACCCTAACTCTCCCCTTGGAGGCCAAGCACGGGCTGCCACTAGCCCGCCACACTTTGTTGGCTTCTGACAAGTTGCTATACTTGATTTGACACAGGTACCTGGAAGACATGCTCGTTTTCTCTCTGTCTGGCTCCAAGCCCTAGCTTAACCCTAACCCTAACTCTCCCCTTGGAGATCAAGCAAGGGCTGTCACTAGTCCGCCACACTTTGTTGGCGTCTGACAACTTGCTATCCTTGATTTGACACAGGTACCTCGCAGACAGGCTCGTTTCCTCTCTGTCTGGCTCCAAGCCCTGGCTTAATTCTAACCCTAACTCTGCCCTTGGAGGCTAAGCAAAGGCTGCCACTAGCCCGCCACACTTTGCTGGCGTCTGATAAGTTGCTATCTTTGATTTGACACAGGTACCTGGCAGCTCTCTCTTCCCCATCGAGATGATTGCAGAACTAGAATGGACACAAAGTAACGTACAACAAAACATAGAACACTTACACAATCCCACAATGGAAGTAACAATCATAAACGAATTAACAACAACAGAATCACCATCTGAGAACGGATAGCAAAGCCAAGCCTAACCATTACTCTCCTCCTAAAGTATATGTACGACTATGCCCATGGAGCCCAAACACGGGCTGCCAATAGTTCAACAACAAATTGTCATCTTTCAACATGTTCCCCTCTTTCATCTGCCACAGATCCCAAGCAGACAGGCTCATTTCTCTCTGTCTGGCTCTGAATCCTAACTTAACCCTAACCCTAACCTAACCCCAACCATCACCCCTGTATGCCCAGCATTAGCTGCCACTAGCCGGAGCTTATTTTCTCAGCTTCCGACCAGTTGGCCTGTTGGTTGCGGGTTGTACAGGTCCAAGGCTGTTTCTTTTTGTGCCAGGCTCCAAGTCCTAACTTAACCCTAAGTAGCCTAACCCTAACTCTCCTATTGAAGACCAAGCACAGGCTGCCACTGGCTCGGCCACACTTTGTTGGCTTCCAACAAGTTCCCCTAACCTGATCTTCCCCCTGGAGGTCAAGCATGGGCTCCCACTAGCCCAGGCTTACTTTCTCAGCTTCTGACCAGTTGGCCTTTGGAGGTGACACAGGGTTCGGGCACCAAGGCTCTCTCTCTCAGTGTCTGGCTCCAAACCCTAACTTAGCCCTAACCCTAACCATTGCCTAAGACTAATCTCTCTGTTTAAAAGCCCGATCACCGGCTGCCACACTTTGTCGAATTGACACATCCCGCAGGCTCCTTTCACTCTGTCCTGCTCAAAACCCTAAATTAACCCTAACCCTAAACCTAGCCTAATCCTAACTTTCCCTTTGGAGCCCAAGCACACGGGCTCCTTTCTCTCTGTCTGGCTCAAAACCCTAGATTAGCCCTAATCATAGCCAGATCCTAACTCTACCTTTAAATATGTTCTTAAAAGGGTATCCTTTGGAAGCAAAGACTCACCAAAGAACTGAAACTAGAGTGTGCATATTTCTTGGGCCAGACTAGCTAGTTTCTGCCAATTAGGCTTCATCAGTAACCCTCTAATAGTTTCAAAGTTCCACAATGAAACCCATGATTCCAAAGGACAAGAAAATAAAATCTACACTATAGTGAAGGGCAGGGAGACGTTCTACCGCCGCCACACAGTCCCAAGCACGGACTGCCACTAGCCAAACCACACTTTGTTGGTTTCCGATAAATTGCCCTCTTTGATTTGACACAGGTCCCAGTACCTAGGCTCCCTTTCTCTCTGTCTGGCTTCTAAAACGAACTTAACCATAACTCTCCCCATGGAGCCTAAGCACAGGCTGCAATAAGCCCAGCCACACTTTGTTGGCTTCTGATCAGTTGCCCTCTTCAATAAGTCATCAGTCTAGGGCAGGCTCCTTTTCTCTCTGTCTTGCCAAGAACCCTAATTTAACCCCTTACCCTAACCCTGGCCTAACTCTCCCGTTGGAGCCCAAGCATCGGATGCCACTGGCTTGGCCACACTTTGTCAGCTTCTGACAAGTTCCCCTTTGTGATTTACCACAGGTCCTAGGCAGGCAGGCTCCCTTTCTCTCTGTCTGGCTCAGAAACCTAACTTAATTCTAACCCTAACCTAATCCTAACCCCTCCCCTGGAGGATTTACTTTCTAAACTTAAGACCAGGAGGTGGCAAATGTGCCCCGCCGACTAGGCTGTCTCTCTCAGTGCCTGTCTCCAAACCCTAACTTAGCTCCTACCCTCACACTAGCCTTACCTGAACTCACCCTTTGGAGCCCAAGCATGGGCTGCCACTAGCTCTGCCGCAGTTTGTCAGCTTCTGACAAGTTGCCCTCTTCAATTTGACACAGGTTCCGGGTAGGAAGGCTCCCTTTCTAGCTGTCTGGCTCCAATCGCTTACTTTACCCTAACCCTGACCTATCCTAAGTAAGTAAGGGTGCAACGATCAGGAATCGATACAATCAAGTACCACACCTGACCCAGGATACCAATGGGAAAGTGACAAACTCGCAGTTAGACACCACAAACGAAGGCCAAGCAGTCAGCCATTTCCGAGCAGGTGACCACAAGGCACATATAAACATACGCACACAAAGGCATAGCAAACACAAGACAGAAAAACATAAAAGATCCACAAATGGAGTACCGCCTTGGAACGTCCAGTAAAATATTTTACTGGCGGGCTTAAACCGGTGTCACGGTGCCAACCTCACCCTTAATTCAGATAAGGATCAAGACACAAAGATATTTGGTTTGCATGTGAGACCCCTAACTTACCAATGCATTATCTCCTAAAACATATAAATCAAGATATAACAAGGAGATAAATCAAAGATAAGGACTCAACAGTAAATAAAACTAAATACCGGAGCAAAAGAAATCAAACAGGTTAACCCCGGTGGGCCCCACAAACAGCCAAAGCATCAGGCCCCTACCATCAATTCAATAGATAAGTCTTGAAGTCGGAACTGTCATCGAGTCTGAAATCCGCCCCACTGGCCTGCAATAAAAGAGGAAAGCAAAGTTGCCAACCGTGACTGGGTTGACCACCAAGCATGCAGTCTGTTGTAAATCATTAATGTTGTAGCCAATCTTTTTATAATGGGAAATTATTTTAATGAACTGCGCTGAAAAATTATTAGAGCCAAAAATCTTCTTAAATTTATACACCAAGTCACCATAGAATCCAGGTTCCGAAAGTTCTTGGTGCAAGAGAGATTTAAGTCCAACTTGGAATGTAGATATCAAATCGTAGTATCGTGTATAAAATTTAGAAAAAGGTTTTGCGAAGTTTATGATACCTACAGCCTTGTTTAAGAAGTTTCTGATTTAACAATTTATTCGGAATGTTGAAGTCAGTAACATAGCTAGATGCCCTAGCAAAACGAATGAGTTGAGAGATATAGACTCCATAGGATGTAGGGCGAGTAACATCACCATCCAAAAAGGGAAATTAACAAAAAACAAAGTAGTCACGTTAATCATAAATTTTGGTAGAAACAATATCATTAGAAACTAACTCTCATTTTTGACGCCAAGCATGGGCTGCCACTACCTCGGCCTCACTTTTTTGGGTCCCAACAAATTGCCCTCAGTCTTCGATTTAACACAGGCCCTGGGCAGGCAGGTTCCTTTTTTCTCTTATCTGGCTCCGAACCCTAACTTAACCCTAACCCTCCCCCTGAAGGCCAAGCATGGGTAGCCACAAGCCAAGCCTTACTTTCTCGGCTTCTGACCAGTTGGCCTCTTGTAGTTGGCTCAGGTCCTCGCCACCCAGGCTGTCTCTCTCTTTGTCTGGCTCCAAACCTAACTTATCCCTTACCCTAACCCTAGCCTAACCCTAACTCTCCTGTTGAAGCCCGAGCACGTGCTGCAACCAGCTTGGCTACACTTTGTCGGCTACCGACAAGTTGTCCTCTTGAATTTACACAGGTCCTGGGGTACCGAGGCTGTCTTTCTCTGTGCCTGGTTCTAAACCATAACTTAACCCTAACCCTAACACTCTCCCTTAGAGACTGCGCATGGGCTGTCTTTCTGTCTGGATCCGAATGCTAACTTAACCTTACCCTGGCCTCATCTTAACTCTTCCCCTGGAGGCCAAGAACAGGCTGCCACTAACCCGGCCACGATTTGTTGGCTTCTGACAAATTACCTTCTTCCATTTGACACAGATCTCAGGCACCAAAGCCATCTTTCTCTGTACCTGGCTCCATTCCATAAGTTAACACAAGCTATCCCCTTTGATCCTGAGTATAGGTTGTCTTGGCCTCCAACAAGTTCCCTTTTTCGATTTGGCATGCTCCCTCTCTCTCTGTCTGGCTCCAAATCATAACTTAACCCTAACGCTAGCCAAACCCTACCCCCCCCCCCCTTGGAGCCCAAGCAAGGGCTGACACTAGCCGGGCCACACTTTGTCAGCTTCCAACAAGTTGCCCTCTTCGATTTGACATAGGTCCTAGGCTGTCTCTCTCTGTGCCTGATTCGAAACCCTAAATTAACCCTAACCCTAGCCTAGCCGTAACTCTCCCCGTGGAGCCCAAGCAAAGGGCTGCCGATAGCTAGGTCACACTTTGTCTCTTCGGACAAGTTGCCCTTTTCGATTTGACACAGGTCCCAGGCCGGCAGACTCCCTTTCTCTCTATCTGGCTCCAAACCCTAACATAACCCTAACCCTAGCTTAGCCCTAACTCTCCACTTGAAAGTAAGTAAGGGTGAAAAGATCAGGAATCGATACAATCAAGTACCACACTTGACCCAGGATATCAATGGGAAAGTGACAAACTCACAGTCAGACACCACAAACGAAGACCAAGAGGTCAGGCCTCTCCCAGCAGGTGACCACAAAGCACATATAAACAGACGCACACAAAGACATAGCAAACACGAGACAGAACAAAAACATAAAAGATCCACAAAAGAAGTACCGCCTGGGAACGGTCAGTAAAATGTATTACTGGAGGGCTTAAACCGGTTTAACAGCACCAACCTCACCCTTAATTCAGATGTGGATCAAGACACATATATATTTGGTTTGCATGAAAGATCCCTAACTTATCTATGCATTATATCCTAAAACATATAAATCAAGATATAACAAGGATCAGAAAGATAAGAACTCAACAGTAAATAAAACTGAATACCGGGTATAGAAGCCCAAACAAGGGCTGCCACTAGCCAGGCCACACTTTATCACCTTACAACAAGTTCTCCTCTTAAATTTTGCACAGGTCCAGGCAGACAGTCTCCCTGTCTCTATGTCTGGCTCCAAACCCTAACTTAACCACAACATTAGCCTAACCCTAACTCTCTCCTGGAGCCCAAGCACGGGCTGCCACACTTTTTGGCTTCCAATCAGTTGCACTTTTTGATTTGACACAAATCCTTGGCAGATAGGCTCCCTTTCACTCTGTCTGGCTCCCAACCCTAGCCTGATCCTAACTCTCCCATTCTCAAGCACAGGCTGCCAACAGCCCCTCTACACTTTGTGGGTGGGCTTTCGACAAGTCCCCCTCTTTGAGGTGGCACAGGTCCCGGGCGCACAGGCCAGTCTCTACCCTAACCATAACCATAGCCGCATGGTCACACTTTGTGGGCTTCTGACAAGTTGTCCTCGTTGATTTGGCACAGATCCCAGGCACGCAGGCTCCCTTTATCTCTGTCTGGTTCCCAACCCTTACTTAACCATAACTCTCCCCATGTAGCTCAAGCAAGGGCTGTCACTAGCCCGGCCATATTTGGTAGGCTTCCTGACAAGTTGTTCTTCGAGGTGGCACAGGTCCCGGGCCCCAAAGCCGTCTGTGCCTTGTTCCAAATCCTTACTTATCCCTTACCCTAGCCTAACCCTCTCTCCCCTTGGAGCCCAAGCTAGGCTGCCACAACCATGTTACAAATGTGACAAAAATGATGCACAACAATCTAACTAGACTTATAAAGTCTGATGAGATATGGTATTTAGTCATATAGATGTTTTTTAAATTATGAATATTGACTAAATCTATCATTCCTCTCAAGATGTTTGCGCCAGCACAAATTAAAATTCTGGACTGGAAATAGCAGAAGATAATATGTGGAAATGGATTCATAGGAGTAATAACAACATCTACGACTGACATAAGTCTATATTCTAACCTGGGTATTGTCAATATCAAAAAGTAAGTGAGTATGATCAGGAAAAACCACAATAACATAGTAGAGACCAACCCACGGCACCGCGAGGAAGAGCCACAGAACATTAACAATACATCTGTAAGACAATAATAGCAAAGCAACCAGCTTTCTCTTCCTCTTCAAGATGATTGCAAAACTAGAATGGACACAAAGTAAAGCATATACAAAATTTGTTAAAATTCAATGAACTTCTTCTCAAGATAACGAGCGGAAATGAAATCATGACGGATGGATTTATGGATATTCATTTTCTACGGATGGATGGACAATCCAAACCCAGAATAGCCCAACTTTTTCAAAGCGGGGTTAAAATACATTTTCCTTTTGAAAGGGTCTATCATATTAGCGACTGTAGAGACAGCTGTATATGTACTCAATAATTAGCTGCAAAAGTAAAAAAGAAATGTGTAGCAATAAGAAAGTGTGAAAGGGTAAAGGGGATGATTGTATGTCATTTGAACGTTCTGATCAAATGTTATGTACGATAAGCATCGTTCGATTTCGATTTGAATCTTTACGTCCCTGTCAACGGCGTCACTGCGGAGTACACAAAAACTTTGGGACAATGTATGTTACGTTTCCTTTTGTTCAGTATATTTTACCCTACATACATGTACCTTGGCATTTGCACATGAAACTTCTATTTTGGTCAACTAATTACTCATTGTGCAAACTGTGCATTTTGAGTTCAAGACAGTGAACAGAAATAGGTTAACTCTTTAAGAAACCGACAATTTTATCGCAAGTCAAAACGAAAGAAAGAATAGACAAAAAACTAAGGCAAAACAAACAAACATTTTCATATATTTTGTTGTGTCCATTTAAATCTAAACGAAGAAGCGTCACTGACAGTTTTGTGGGGGTTTGATTTTTTACGTCCCAGTCAACATTTTTAGTCATGTCGGGACGGTCAGTTCACATAACCACACTTTGTTCCTGGGCAAGCTTGACTAAGCAGTTAACCAGTACTTCATGTACATACTTTCACTTGTAACTGACAACAACCCTTCATAAATCAGCGGAAAGGAGGAGAATGACGTAGGTCAATCTCCATGAAAGTATGGAATCGGGCCGGGATCGAACTGACGTCACCCCGACGCAACCCCTGGATTGAGTCTGACACGTTTCTGCAGCCAGACACGTTACCGACTGCGCTACGCTGACTTAAACATATATACAAACAAGTGATAAAATGCGCCAACAAACCGATGATATTTTGTGATGAAATGATGAAGGCAACAACAAAACAAACAAATCACATCATGGAATTGAGCCAATATGACGACAGAGAGCTACTCACCAAGAAGGAATGACGACCACATATTTTATCCCAAACTGTTTATCTCCATTTTGAGCGTATCTAGGGAAAACACATTCAAACACTTTCTACTTTACTTTTGTCAAAGATCAAACAACTGCTTTTATAGATAACTAGGAAATAGTAGTCTCGCTTTTAAAAACAGTTTAAAATATATTTCTATTTTCTTGTCGAAAGAATAATATGTTTACCAATTACAATCCAGGTAAACATGAATAAAAAAGAAGGAAGAAAATGCCACAATGACACACTGCTTTTCTAGTTTACATTTTCTAATTAAAGTTGTTTTATAGAAAGTTTTATGTTACTCAAACTAATATCCTTTTGTATAAGTATACTCTCTTGTTGAGCGTGTATGTCGGTTTTTGTTCTGAGTTCGATTTTGGTAAGAGATGTTTTCTTACTGAAAATTTAACACGTCATCTTTAAAGCTATATAGTTTTGAATAATTTCAATGGAGCCATCCGAATGCACATTGGATCAAAAGAAAATGACATGTTATAAACATGAGGTAGCCTTACATTTTTTATGATTATTGGCATAGCTTGTACTTTGGGATGTAAACCGCACAGGGCAATAAATTGTTTTTATAGAAAACATGAATATATTCGATTTGTTAATATTCTGACCAGTCTCTATAAAGAACCTACTTTTTTTTTAATTTCTACTCGGGTACGCCAAGTACTGAAGTAGATGAAGACTCGGTCCAAAATTTCTAACACCGCTGGATATAAGTCAACATTGGCGTTCAAATGATGCTTTAGCGCACATGAGATAAGTAGTATCTCATATGCTAGCTAAAATGTCTTTATCGATATCAGTCATAGTAGTGTATGGAGGAGTCTGGGTCACTTTGGTACTGTCCGACTGAGTATGGTCTTTAAGGTATTTCGTATCAGGAAAATATGTATTATATATTTATATATATATATAACGTATACCCATGCATCAATGACTATACACATTAATGCTGTAAAAACAAATTGACATAAACGTGAGTACTGCATTAAGAAAAGAGCACTTGTGTTTATGCGGAACTCAAATTTCTTGACCAGCTTGTACCTCCGTATAGGGCTGGTCAGGGTACTCCTTGGTAGTCTATATATAGGTTATGATCCGTTGAATGTGTAAGGAGAAGGCGAACATTTTTACCAAAATGCCAGCTATGATCATAGACATATGTACATACATGCAGTACATGCTCAAAGTGCTTATGTTTACGTTGCGACAAAACAATGTTGAAAGGTCGTAAATATATGTGTCTACCGATTTCTGATCCGATTCGTTAATTACATTAAATATGTGTTGTTGCTGTTGTCGTCGTTAAATCCATGTGTATTTTTCTGGCATTTGTTGTGTGTACGTACATTGTATGTGCATGATTGGATTTCTAGGATTTGTTGCAGTTTGTTTAATCGTCGTCGTCGTCGTCCTCTTCCCCGTCATCGATATTGTTTTTGTTGTTGTTGTAAATAATCAATGAAGTTCATGATTAGACCACTCGAGGACCCGTCTTTTTTATATACATTTACAGATGTACATATCCTATATTACTATTCAAGAGAAGCTGAATACGTCTCAAGTTTATGGTTATATTGACTACAGTTCATGAATTATTCATATTGACTAGCACATACAAAACAGCTGTTTACTTTTTGACGCTTTTGATTAAGACTGATGTGTTCAAGTTTGAATCGAATATCGATACGCACCTAATCCTATATACCACTTATTCGTCACAACATATGCGCAACATATAAAATCAATAAGACATGCACAGCATATCATGTAATGTTTGTATCTATGGCTAATGCGACCGGTTAAGACTCAGGCAAGAGTACTCGCCAGGGTCTTCGTACACTCAAAATAGTGTAATTAGACAAAGGTTACATTGTAACAACTGAAACTTAGATATTTGCAATGTGTATACATCGCCTCTAACATAATAACAAATAAATTTGCTAATTAAGAACTGATGCCAATATGGAGGCCTGTTTTTTTTTCGGTAAAAAGTTGAAAAATTGCAAACCGCGGACCACGTTGCCATCAGTAAAATTGCAATTATTAAAAAGTGTATAACCACTGGTCACTTAAATGGTAGAACTACTTCTCCATAACATTTTGCGATGGAAAGCCAGCTCAGCTCATAAGTAGTATTTTGAACAAGGAGTAGGAACTCTAATGCACTTGCAAATGTAACGTATCGTCTGATTGGATAACTTAATAAATGTGTGATAGTAATCATGCGATATACTGTCGCAAACTCAACGTCATTACTTTACATTGGCTGACAAGTTGTCTTATGTAGCTGGCAAGTTGTTTTATGCAGCTGGCAACCTTTGGATGTAGGCGCAACATACGACACGTTCACTCTTTTTTTTTGAAGGGACCCTGTTACTAGTGCATTAGAATGGGGATAACCATATTCAAAATTTTCATTTGGGGAGGCAAACGCGTCACCGTAAAACTAAATTTCCGACGTATCTCCACAAATGAAAAAATAATCGCTGATTCAAACCTCACAAGACGCACTGTGTTGTGTCCTTGAGCAGGATACTTTGTCCTCTGCTTAGTACCGGTTTAATTAACCAAGGAAAACGTGTGGAAATTGTTGACTAGGATAAAAGCATCGACACAAACAAGCACACAAAATCGTCCTGACTACCGTCAAGCTCTGACGACAGCATGGTCCGGTCCCGTTTAGTGGTTTTAATGACAGAAAACATGGGGCAAATTGCCAGCACATCCCCTATCAGAACAATTATCATCATGTCATGCAGTGTCGTCACTTCCCGTCATCAAGTTCTACAGACTGTGCAAATCCCTGTAGCTTGTTTTATGCCCACCCCGTAGTTTAGTGACAAACACCACATGCGTTCCAAAATACTCATATCATACCGTCTCGCCAAGTTGGAGTAGTATTATGAATTACACGGTGCGTCATGAAGAGCTCGTCCCGTGTGTTCCCAAAGGAAAATGAACAAAGTAAGATAGATATTGGTACAATGTATTGTCATGATCATATGTGTTTATTATTATTATTATTATTATTATTATTATTATTATTATTATTATTATTATTATTATTATCATTATTATTATCGGCCCTTCCGCCCGTCTGTTCATCTGTCTGTCCGTTTGCCCGTTAAACTATCTACTCCTTAAACTCTTTGCACCAAATCCAACATAATTTGTTGAACGAATTGCATTCAGGAGTGGGGCGTGCTAGAACATACATGTGTTTAGTTTTGTACCCGCTCATCCAGGGACCCAGGGAAGGGGAAGAAAGCGTCAGTCGGTAAATTTGTTCTCAAAAACCACTGAAACAAATATGTAGGGGTCCTGGGGAGGGGTTAATATCCGGCCCATATTCTATATCTTCCAAAACCACTGGGACAAATCCAACCAAATATGTTGAGTTACATGCTTACACAAGTTGCCTAAATGGGTCAAAACGTCCCTATTCGAACAATCCTGAATTCGAACAACTGGTAAAATTGGCAAATACCTGGTTATTTTCATTACAAAAACCTGAGGGGGTTAACTCTAGCACATTTTAGCGTCACATGAATAGTCAATACACCCAAACTGATAAAATCGCATTTCCTGTGCTTTGTTCTCACGGGAAGGGAGTAATTTCCTATATATGGTATAGTATTGATGTGCAACCTGAATTGCTCCCTTTTCAGCTCTGTCAGATATATGAATAGCCCCCATTTTTTGATCAAAATATATATGAATAGCCCCTGTTTTACTTGATCAATATATCAATGGCCCTCCTTTCGTGTATCAAGCTTTTATGTATCGAGATTTAAAAATCATAACTGATTCAAGAATTCGGTCTTTTATATGTAAGGGACCTAAATATAGGCTTCCTTTGCCAATAGACTTCATATCATGTCGTGAGGAAATTGCAGGAGCCTTACAAGATTTTGTAATCGCTGGTGTTAACGAGAGCATGTTGAGTCTAATGCCTTAAATAGTTGGAAACTAAATATTTTTAAGATTATTGATGGTGGAATTTCATTTTATTGCAACAATTTAGATCTTCTACCACCTTAACCTAAATTCACTTTTAGACATTTGAAGAAAGGGATCAATGGACTCCATAGGAGGTTTGTTTTGGCCCCCGCAGATAAGGCTGCTATCAATATTGTGGTCGTTTGAAAGAGATACTAAATTAGCACCTTAAAGCAAGAACTTAGCACTGGAAAAACATATGAGCATAACAGGCTAGATGAGACTTCTATCGTTGATAGGCATCGATGGCATATGACAGCTAAGTTTGGGTTGTTTGTTGATGAGGACCATAGCAAGCTTCATACGTTTTACTGGTTATCTAAACTTCATAAACGGCCCTATAAGTCGCGTTTTATTGCTAATTCTAGTACATGAGCATCCACTGAGATGTCTATTATTTTGACTTCTTGCCTCACTACGATTAAAAACCATGTCATTAAATATTTCACAACAGTGTATGAAATTTATTGGTCTATAAAAAATTCAGGACTGGTGAAATTCTTATTAATTACAACTGTCATAACATTTATTGAACTCCGTTAATCTGATTGGTCAAGAGCGGTCATCTGATCGCATTGACCTGTATTTCATTTTTCAATGAACCTGGTCCATATTAATGAGGGGCGGGGCCATTCACGACAGAACTACTTTTTGTGTTACTGTTTCTATGAAGAGAAATGGACAGCCTGCAACTACTGACACTTTACCTTACACTTAGATCTACACATATATTTTCAGATGGAAAAGCAAAGATTAACTTACATACGACGCCTAAATTAACAGTAACCATGCCGATCAACTGTCTGCTGCGATCTATTCAGCTTCCCAGTCCGCAAAATGATGCAATCACCTCTTGCACCTGTGCTTGTTTTCCTGCAACTTCGTTTTATGTTTTCAGTTGAGCCCCGCAATAAAATCGTTTCTTGTTGCCTGGTATATCCAACATTTTTTTGCAATTCGTCTTTGCTTTCTTCGATCACTCAATAAAGCGAGCAATAAAGTTGGCACAATTTCTTTTTGCCGGGGGCCATTCCTTTTCCTTTCCAAGCCATTTTGACAGATAATGCTTTTCGTCACCAATGTAAGCGAATGACGTCATATCCGATGACGTAACTATCGTACACATTCTAATGAACACCCATGTAAAGTATTTTCGGTTGACTACGGAAGCCTATATGTGACATTGTGTTTTGTGATATGACGTTTTGATTTCGGTGTTTTAACTTTCTACTTTCGTATTTTGAGTTTCTTGTTATGTGTTCTGTGTACAATGTTGTTCATTTTAAACGGCGCAATTCACGAGGTAGAGACACGACATAGACGAAAAGACAGGCGAAAAACGAAGCTGTAAGTATTTTTATGCATTCATTGTACATGTAATGTTAGTGGGGTATTTAAAATTTGAAATCAATGCAGTCGGTAACTATCACAAAGTAAAAAAAAATATACAGGTCATGCTACAAAGTGGGTTCTCTCTTTCTCTCCCTTTCTTTCTCTCTTTCTCTCTCTCTTTCTCTCTTTCTCTCTCTCTCTCTCTCTCTCTCTCTCTCTCTCTCTCTCTGTGAAAGCATTCAAATAGGCCCAGGACAATTCAATACAACACAATTTGGTCCCTTATAATTGTTTGACCAATTTAAATTGTTACGGAAATTTGTTCTTAGGTTTTATTTTGTAGGTCTGATGCAGTGCACTCGAAATTAGACGACATGAAAGTCAAAACGTATCTATCTATCTATCTATCTATCTATCTATCTATCTATCTATCTATCTATCTATCTATCTATCTATCTATCTATCTATCTATCTATCTATCTATCTATCTATCTATCTATCTATCTATCTATCTATCTATCTATCTATCTATCTATCTATCTATCTATCTATCTATCTATCTACATGAATATTTACTGTATATATCTATATATCCATCCATATATTAATCTATCTATCTATGAGTGTATCTGTGTTTCTGGAAATAACTAAATTGAACTCAATCGCTGTTTGTGAGCGCAGTGTGTCCTACTGGAGATCTTTGGTTTTACCATAAAATGCAATAATTGTACCTATTAGACCTTAAAACTTGGTAGTTTCATTGATATCAAATCAGTTGTTCTTTTCTAAAAACAACTTTAATAAGTGTTTAAATGCATGTATATTATGTGAAACAAAGTAAGTAAGGTTGCAAAGATCAGGAATCGATACAATCAAGTACCACACCTGACCCAGGATACCAATGGGAAAGTGACAAACTCACAGAAGACACCACAAACGAGAGCCAAGAGGTCAGCCCTTTCCCAGCAGGTGACCACAAAGCACATATGAACAGACGCGTACAAAAACATAGCAAACAAAAGACAGAACAAAAACATAAAAGATCCACAAAAGAAGTACCGCCTTAGAACGGTCAGTAAAATATTTTACTGGAGGGCTTAAACCGGTTTAACGGCGCCAACCTCACCCTTAATTCAAATGTGGATCAAGACACATAGATATTTGGTTTGCATGAAAGACCCCTAAATTATCAATGCATCATCTCCTAAAACATATAAATCAAGATATAACCAGGAGATAAAGCAAGGATAAGGACTCAACAGTAAATTAAACTGAATACCGGAGTAAAAGAAATCCAACAGGTAAGCCCCGGTGTGCCCGACAAACAGTCAAAGCATCAGGCCCATACCATCTCATCAATAGATAAGTCTTTAAGTCGGAACCATCATAGAGTCTGAAGTCCGACCATCCGGCGTGCAATTAAAGAGGAAAGCAAAGTTGCCAACCGTGATTGGGTTGACTATCAAGCATGCAGTCTGTTGCAATACATTAATGTTATAGCCAATCTTTTTATTAATGGAAAATTATTTTATGTTAAGTCAGCTTAACACAACGCAGAAAAAAACATATATTTGTGCATCCGAAGTTGTTTTACCATTAATAATCAATAATATTCATAATTTATCATTTTTATTTTCAGGTCAAATCAGGTCTCTGCAAGATTAATTTGGTCATTTTGCTACACAGTGTGGAGTTGTTAATTTTGTTCCATCATACCTCCCTAAAAAGGCCAATCTAGAGTACAATTAATTCTGGTATATTTTGACAAATGATAAAGTTTGTGAATCATTGATTTACATTATGTGGAAGACAATTAATATGTATCCTAAACACACACAAAAAACAAAATCACGACAACGATTTCAGCATTCAGAACCCATCACATATTATATGTTTTGAACTATTCTAGATAGCGTCAGATGATTACGTTGTGACCCAGGCACATAGAATTGTGCTTCTGCAACCCTTTTAGACACAAAGCTGCAGACTCAGTTGTTGGATTTACATCTTTATGTTTGGAAACTGTGTTTCCAATCAGCAATAGAGACATGGCGGGAAACGCTGAGGCGCCAGTGATTACATTGCTTGATACGCTCTTAAAAGACCTGAGAGATACAGGATATTTCAAGACACTAACCCCATTTTATGTTGAATGTGTCCGACTCTGTTTTAATGATCTCATTAAGCAGAACTAAATAGAAACGTCCAAAACAGATGAGTATGAACAAGAAATGCCACAAGCATAGACCACAAACTAACCCATGACACCAGAGGGGAAGATACAAAGAACACTGATAGCCACACAACAAGATTATTAAAGAAAAGCAACCAGCTCTCTATACCTTAGCAAGATGACAACAAACTAGAAAGGACAATAAGAAGTAAACTATAAAACAAAGACCCAAGACAATGGAGTCACAACAAACAATGAATCATCAAAACAGAATTACCACCTCAGAACGGACAGCAGCCGAGGCCACTGGGGGTGGAAACATCTATGTGTCTTTTTGTGTGGATGTTATGTTTATTCTGTATTGTGTTTGCTATGCCTTTGTGCGCGTCTGTTTATATGTGCCTTGTGGTCACCTGCTGGGAAAGAGCTGACCTATTGGCTCTCGTTTGTGGTGTCTAACTGTGAGTTTGTCACTTTCCAATTGATATCCTGGGTCAGGTGTGGTACTTGATTGTATCGATTCCTGATCTTTGCACCCTTACTTACTTTGATCCACATCTGAACTAAGGGTAAGGTTGGCGCCGTGAAACTGGTTTAAGCCCGCGAGTAAAATATTTACTGACCTTTCCAAGGCGGTATTTCTTTTGTGGATCATTTGTGTTATTAATGTCTTGTGTTTGTCATGCTTTCGCGTCTGTTTATTCCTGCTGTGTGGTTACCTGCTTGGAAAGGGTTGACCTATTGGCTCTTGTTTCTGATGTTTAATTGTGTTTTATCACTTTCCCATGTGGTATCCTGGGTCAGGTGTGGTGCTTGATTGTATCGTTTCCTGATTTTTGGCGTCTTTCTTACTTAGATATATTTTACTGGCCAAATATGTGCCCTAGTTGCCGCCGTTGTTAAAACACAAAGAGTGTTTAGCTTGTGTAAAACTGGAATCTCCATTCAATAAGAGCGCAGAGAAAATGTTGATATACATGAAGGATAGCATGATATACTATACTCAATGGTCACATTGAGTTTAAAACACTGGTAGATTAAGTTGATGTAACAACATGTAAAGAAATGTATAGTAAGAAGACGTATTTAAATGAATTTCTGGTGATACTGAGCCTTATAAAACCCAAGAACTGATTTTGAAACGTCAATAAATGTGTTCATTGACCTTAGATCTACTGAAAAAAACTCTGAAACACCCATGCTTTGCTTTATATACATGTACACAAGTTCTATTAACTAATTTCACCTGCAGTAGATTTGCTTAATACGATGACAGTGGTGGTAGGAAATTAGGAGGTTTGCTTTGACGGTTCCAATTTAAGGACTTATCTATAAATGAGAGGGTTTGGGCCTGATGCTGTGTCTGCTGTCAGGTCCACCAGGGTTTAACTGTTTGATTTCTTTTGCTACGGTATTCAGTTGTATGTACTGTTGAGTCCTTATCTTTGTTTTATCACCTTTTTATATCTTGATTTATATGTACTTGGAGACGATTCGTGGATAAGTTAGAGATCTTTCATGCGAAACCAAACATATATGTGGCTTGATCCACATCAGAATTAAGGGTGAGGTCAGGTTGGTACCGTGAAACTAGTTAAGCCCTCCAGTAATTTTCCATTTGACCATTCCAAGGTGGTATTTCTTTTGTGGATATTTTTATGTGTTTGTCTTTGCTATATTGTCTTGTCTGTGTCATGCAGCCTTGTGGTCACCTGCTAGGAAATGGCTGACTTCTTGAGTCTCTTGTATCTAATGTTTTAGTGTATTTGTTACTTTCCCATATGGTATCCTCGGTCATGGGTGGTACTTGGTTGTATCGATTCCAGAGCTTTGACTCCTTCCTACTTTGCATTGCATACACATGTCAGACATATAACACTTTGAAGCTTTTACATCATCCATAGAAGAGCAACGAAATGTAATCCTAAATAATTTTATTTATCACGTTACACGTACTCTGTGTGTTGGCTCACCAGGATTCAACTTTTGGCTTTCATTTCCTCCAGTGTTCCAGTAGCGATGTGAAATGTCAGAGTAAGCGTTGTTTCTGTTAACTCTTCGTATCCTTGAACCACAATGGTTTTACCTATGATTCCTTTGATGCCTGTGTTGATTTATTGATTAGTCGGAAACCTGCACGCGGGCCATTCAAATACATCTTTTAGAATCACATCGAAAGTGAGGATTAGGACTGAACCCTCGTAAAGTTAACTTAAATCCACTAGTAACGCATTACTGACCATTCCAAGTTGATGCTTTGTTGTGTTTACTTGCTGTTCTGTGTTACCTTTTAATTGTCCTATTTAAGCTGCAATTTTTACTCAGTTACGTTCGAATTCAGAGTCACCACCTATTTGGAAAATAGCTGCTTACTCGGTTCATTATATGTCATTTGTTTACTCCCATCAATCTCGTTATGACTCTTTTACCTTGTGGTTTTATGGGCAGGGTTTAGAATCTAATTGTATTCGTTCCTGACATTGCTTTGCTTAATTTCCAAGTAAATAAATATTTGGTTTATTTAGTTGTATGAAATCTTCTTTCGGAATTAAGCTAATGGAGATTTCTTCAAGGTTCAATCTACATTACTTGAAATTTTGATGAGATGAACGTATGATTTCAATTTAAATTAAGAGAAACAAAGATGGATTGGCAGAAATGTTTTTGCATTCTGACTTTGACGCGATGTACTTTGGTTACACAGCCACAACAAAGTAATTAGCATACATGAAACGGGGGTGTGTTTTGACAAAGAACAAGAGTTTCATGGAAGTTGGTGCTGCATCTCCTGGGGGAAGAGAGACAAAGTCATTGGGCCTTTATTAATAAAGCATAAGATACAGGACCAAGGTGTTGACCAATTAGAAGTTGGTTTCAGTTTAGGTCAATGTCTCCGAACCAACATAGGATTTTGAGGAGATGCCTTATGTACGCTTTGGTGATTGTAGACACAATATTTAACGAGATCTTTAAGGTGGACATAAAAATGGCAATGTCAATGGAGCTTGAAATTTAAGTTGAAGTCATCGGATTAAGATGCGTGCTGACTCAAGATGTTGAGAGGATGCCTTTTGCCTTATGTTTGATAGTGTTAGGCATTTTGGTTGATGAGAGCACAGGGGTTGACATATATGTATAAAAATAACAGCGATTGGAGCTTGTAAAACATAGGTCAAGGTCACTGGTTTAGAAGATACTTTACGGAAGTTTGATGGTGATATGCATTAAAATAAAAATCACATTTGATGCTCTTTTATTAAAATAAACTTTTTATTTTACCTTAGGATTTGTTTTTTACAAGTTAGTCGTAAGTGCCAGGTATCTTTAGTCGTTCAGTGTACCTGCATTAGTTTTGTTTTCTTCCAAAGTAAAAGTAAATTGTGACCAGTAAGTTTCACGCCAAATATGAAAAGCTGTCTTGTATAATCTCTGACATAAGAGCCTCATCATGAAAAAACCTTCCTTTGCGGATTTCTTACAGGTCCAATTCAAACTTGGTTGTGTATCTATAGACAAATAAATGTTTATATAGAAAATGAATTGATCAAAGATGATGTCCAATACAAACTTAATTGCATTTTTACACATACAGAAAGCAAAGGCGCAAATTAACTGTGCATCCACTGGGAAACTGATAAAGCAGTGAAACAGTGACAATTAGCCTTATCGCTAGACATCTCGTTTTCGAATTTCGAATTTTCCAATTTTCTATTTTGGACCTCGAATTGACCTTCTAAGCTACAAAAGCTTGCTACAATGAAGAAAAAGATCAGCTCTAGCAGTGAATTGTTGAGTAATAATTCACTGTTTGGAGGTTAGTTGTAAAGATCAAATCATGAGCGCATAGCACGAGTGATTTATCTTCATACAATTGACCGACAAACAGTAAATTATTATTCAACAATTCACGCAACGGAGCTGATCTATTTTGATTTTAACACACAATGAACGACGAAAATACATTTGAGTCTCCAGCTTCTTCCAACTTTCCGCAATTGCACTGAGGAAATCCCGTCAATAGTTGGATTGTGTCGCATATATTTACATGTATAAGTTACGTCTTTCCAGCATAAAAACGACGTTGCACCGTCTAACGCCATGACTGACGTCATTTTGCAGTAGCAAATGACGTCAAACTAGCGCGCGTCTTTCTCGCGCTTTCAAAGCTGTTAAGTATTGTTTGATATATCACGTTTTAGGCGAGGTGTGTTAGGGTCTTGAAATAAGATATTAAACTTTAAAAATTGTGTTGACCAAGATGTTAGGACACATCTAATCAGTGCCTTTTTGCTCTCACATTTCAAAATTTAGGTTTTCTTATGACGTGGCTCATATGAATTCAAATACAAATGTATGTTTTGTGTATGATGCTGTGCATCATTTTAAACAACACAATTCATAGGTATAGAATCAAGATGGAAATAATAAAGGGAAGAAAGACAAAAGTACAAGTATTTTAATGCATCATGTGTAACGTTTGTTTTACATTTGAAATCGATGCAGCTGGTAAGTATCTCAGTCCAAAAAGTCTACTGTAGGTTTTCCCTTCAACCAGACAATCTCTGTAAGTATTCAAATAGATCTAGGACAATTCTGTATATGACAGTTTGACCCATTTTAATATTAACAATTTATTTATTCTGAGTATTTATTATGTAGGTCGAATACAGTGCAATCAAAAATTAGATGGCATTAAATGCAAAACGTATCTATCTATCAATCTATTTCCACTGCCTTCCCATATCCGATACGCTATCAATTGTCTGTCTGTCTGTCTGTATGTTTGTCTGCTGTCAAAATTTGAAGGGGTACTGAGATGCCTTTATATCATAGAACTAGCATGCGAAAATCCAAAGCCAAAATACAATATACAAAAGTTTAAACACAAAAGACAAAAGTAAAAAGCTGAAAGTTAAAACGCAAAAGGCAAAAGACAATAAAGGAAAGAACCCTTTCTGAAGACAAAATTTAAAACACAAAAGGCAAAACACAAAAGATGGAGTAAAAGGGCCAAAGATAAAAGTCAAATCAATAAAAAAGTATATAAGTACGCATATATCCTTGTCTGTTCACACCACCACATAATACAGACAGACAGACAGACACGCAGGCAGGCAGACAGATAGAAAGACAGACAGGCAGACAAACAGACAGACATGTAGATAACCCCAAGAAACTTATAGGGTGGTGGATGGGGATAGGGTAGGCAATGGAAAACAGCTTTATGTACAATAGCGGAATCTATGGTGAAGAGCCTCTCCCTAGTGATCTCGACCACTGTCCGTTCTAGATAATGCATTGATTATGTTGTTGTTAATTCATTATTCCTTGTTTCTCCCATTGTGTGTAGGGGTATTGTACTGTGTGAAGTTCGTAGTGATCTTATACATTAGTTTTGCAGTCATTTTGCTGAGGAAAAGAGCCAAAAAATTGACTGATTAACTTTGAATGCTTTCTTGCTGTCGTGTGACTGTCTGTGTACTGTTCTCTTCATTATAGTGATTGTGGAATTTCCGTGTAATACTTACTTGTTTTCTTATACAGACAGAAAACAGACATACTGACATGCGGAAAGACAGACAGACAGGTGGACAGTCAGGTAAATAAACTCAAGCATTTTTTTTTATTTTTGTAGGCGGTTTTGTAGGCGGGGGGGTGGGGTTGTGGATATGGGGTGGAGGTAGATAGATAGATAGATAGATAGATAGATAGATAGATAGATAGATAGATAGATAGATAGATAGATAGATAGATAGATAGATAGATAGATAGATAGATAGATAGATAGATAGATAGATAGATAGATAGATAGATAGATAGATAGATAGATAGATAGATAGATAGATAGATAGATAGATAGATAGATAGATAGATAGATAGATAGATAGATAGATAGATAGATAGATAGATAGATAGATAGATAGATAGATAGATAGATAGATAGATAGATAGATAGATAGATAGATAGATAGATAGATAGATAGATAGATAGATAGATAGATAGATAGATAGATAGATAGATAGATAGATAGATAGATAGATAGATAGATAGATAGATAGATATATAGATAGATATATAGATAGATAGATACGTTTTGCCTTTAATGCCATCTTATTTTCTATTGCACTGTATCAGCTCTAGACCTACAGAATAAAATCTCAGAATTAATTTCTGTAACAATTTAAATGGGTCGATATGAATGAATCGAACTATTATAGTGGGTCGAAATGTATTATATTGAATAGTACTGGGTGTGTGTGACTACTTTCACAGTGAGAACCCAGTTTGTAGCATAATCAAACCGAAAGCCTCCGGTAGACTTTTTTGACTGTGATAGTTACTGACTGTATCGATTTCAAATATATAAAAATAAACATTACGACGGATGAATTAAAATACTTATACTCTAGTCTTTCTTTCCTCGTTTGCTCTCCATCTTTGCTCTACCACGTGAAGTGCGCCGTTTAAAATGTGCAGCATTGTACACAAAACAGAAAACTCAATAGTTAAAACGCCGAAATCAAAAGGACATAATACAAAACACAATGTCACATATAGGCTTCCGTAGTTGACACTATGTAAAAACGGGATTCTAGTTGCTGTAATGTAGTTGTATATTTTCAATTGGAGAACGGCCGCCATTTTGTTGTTTTTGAACGTCGTAACGTCTACGTAAGCACGTAATAGTCTGAATGCGCGAAACGTTATTAGCTCGAAACATTTTTTTTAGGAAAACATAATTATAATAAAACTGATTAAGAAAGAATAACGAAGAAGTTGTAATTATAAGAATAGAAAATTATTTTTCTGCGTTTCACTGAGGTATGAAATATCGTTTGAATCACATCTAATTTTACCATGAAAACCTTCAGTTTTCATTCAAATTAGATGTAATTTTCCCGAAATTTCATACCTCAGCGAAATGCAGAAAAATAACTTTCAATTCTTAAATAAATCGAAGTCTAGTCTAGAGGTTTTCTAGCATCTGGTTTGTCTATATATGAATTCTCTACTCTCTATACGACATTGCCGCATAATCTAATCAGAGAAAAACATAATTAATTGAACAAACATTTAACAGAGAGGGCTCACTTTATCTGGCTTGTAATGATAAAACAATGCATTTTTACTTCTGAGCAACCTAAACGATATAAATTGAGGTCATGTCAGAAAATGTGTGATGCTCTCCATAATCTTTTGGACAATATATTTATAAGATTTGGCTCGAAATTATATAGACAAATTGTAGGTGTTCCAATTGGTACTAAGTGTGCTCCTCTTGTTGCAGATTTGTTTTTGTTTTGTTATGAGGGAGAATCAAACTGATATTATTGAAGCTTTTAACTCCACCTCCAGATATTTAGATGACTTACTTAATAATGATAATCCTTATTTTAAACAAATGGTAGGTCAGATATATCCTACTGAACTTCAGTTAAATAAGGCGAATTCTTCTGATACCGAAGTTCCGTTTTTGGACATGAACTTGTCAATAACAAAAGGCATAGTTTCTTCTAACATTTATGAGAAAACGGGATGATTTTTATTTGGAAATGGTAAATTTCCCATTTCTTGATGGGGATGTTCCTCTCCCCCCTTCCTATGGTGTATATATTTCTCAGCCTATTCGTTTTGCTAGAGTGTGTTCTAATGTTAAGGGCTTCAACAACTGAAACTTACTTTGAAGTGCAAAGTTATTAAAACAAGGTTACATATATCATAAAATTCGAAAAAGCATTTTCTAAATTCTACCACAGACACTCAAAGTTAATTGTTAAATACAACATTGGGTTAAAAAAAACTCTTCTGCAGCAAGGCATATCAGAACCTTTATTTTATGGTGATTTAGTTTACAAATTCAAACGAATGGTTGGAAAACCTAATTTTAGCGATCAATTCGAAAAGATTGCAAAACGTTATATAAAGGTTGGATATTACTTGGATATCATGCGACAGTCTGCATGCCTGGTTTTAAAAATAGTAAGTGAGTATGATCAGGAAATACCACAATCACAAACCGCAGACAACCCCGTGGCATCCCGAGGAAGAGCCGTTCAACCATCACGAAACACCAGGAAGACAAATTACGAAAAGCAATCAGCTCTCTCTTCCCCATCAAGATGATTGCAATACTAGAATGGACATAAAGTAACATACAACAAAACATAGAACAATTACAGACTCCAACAATGGGAGTAACAATAAACAAACAGTCAACAACAACAGAACCACCGCCTTAGAACGGACAGCAGCCTAAGCTACTGGTGGGCTTAAATGCATTTTACTGGTACCAAATCTTCGCCCTAGATTCTGCTGTTGTTGAAGTACAAGAAATGTTCAGCTCGCATGGAGGCCATCTAACTAATGCAATGCATCATCATGGAGACACACTCTAATCAAATTACTACACCATGATGAAAAGAAAAGGGCTCATGACTCATGTCAGAGCTAAAGAAAACCTCAAGTTGAGCCACGGTGGGTCCAGCTACGGATAAGCATCAGGCACCAACCAACCGATTAAAGCTTTACGTCAGAGCCGTCATAGAGTCTGAGGCCTGACCCACCGTCGTGCAATTAAAGAGGAAAACATAGCTATAAACCGTGATTGGGTTTAAAACTAGGCATGCCGACTGTCGCATGATATCCAAATCCGATCTTGGTTTATAGCTATGGTTTCCTCTTTAATTGCACGATGGTGGGTCAGGCCTCAGGCCTTATGACGGCTCTGACGTAAATCTTTAATCGGTGGGTTGGTGTCTGATGCTTATCTGTAGCTGGACCCAGCGTGGCTCAACCCAATCACGGTTAGCAACTTTGCTTTCCTCTTGAATTGCACGCTGGTGGGCTGGACTTCAGACTCTATGATGGTTCCGACTGGGACTTATCTATTGATGAGATGGTAATAGCCTGATGCGTTGGCTGTTTGTCTGGCCCACCAGGGGTTACCTGTTGGATTTCTTTTTCTCTGGTATTCAGTTTTATTTACTGTTTAGTTCTTATCTTTGCTTTATCTCCTTGTTATATCTTGATTCGTATGTTTTATGAGATGATGCATTGATAAGTTAGGGGTATTTCATTCAAACCAAATATCTATGTCTCTTGATACACATCTGAATTAAGGTTGAGGTTGGCGCCGTGAAACCGATTTAAGCCCTCCAGTAAAATATCTTACGGACCGTTCCAAGGCGGTACTTCTTTTGTGGATCTTTTATGTTTTTTCTGTCTTGTGATTGTTATGCCTTTGTGCTCGTCTGTTTATATGTGCCTTATGGTCACCTACTGGGAAAGGGCTGACCTCTTGGCTCTAGTTTGTGGTGTCTTACTGTTAGTTTGTCACTTTCCTATTGGTATCCTGGGTCAGGTGTGGTACTTGATTGTATGGATTCCTGATCTTTGCACCCTTACTTACTTTCTTTAGCTCTGATTATCTGTGAGTCATGAGCCCTTTTCTTTGTTTCATCATGGTGTGTTAATTTGATTAGAGTGTTTCTCCATGATGATACATTGCATTAGTTAGAAGGCTTCCACGCGAGCTGACCATTTCTTGTACTTCAACAACAGCAGATTCTAGGGCGAAGATTTGGTACTAGTAAAATGCATTTAAGCCTCCCTATGGCTTAGGCTGCTGTCCGTTCTAAGGCGGTGGTTCTGTTGTTGACTGTTTGTTTATTGTTACTCCCAATGTGGGAGTCTGTAATTTTTCTGTGTTTTTCTATACATTATGTTATGTCCATTCTAGTATTGCAATCATCTTGATGGAGAAGAGAGAGCTGTTTGCTTTGCTTGTCTTCCTGGTGTCTCTTGATGGTTGATGGGCTCTTCCTCGCGGTGCCATGGGGTTGTCTGCGGTTTGTGATTGTGGTATTTCCTGATCATACTCACTTACTACTTTTGTAGCTTTCCTTATCTTAATATTGTCAATTTTATGGTCCTATATTTAAATACTTTTTCAATCAATTATGTTGGTTAATATTGTGAGTTCTCTTTCCAACAAATGTTTTTGAAAAGTTGCCTTATGAATAGGTATGGAAATTTGAAGGGCAGAATTCCTTGCCGCTCACCCGCACCAATATGACTTCCAAGTTACCTCCCCCCTCCCCCAAATGAGTGCTGAATAAGGGATAATCTGTAAATTATAAATGGAAGCGCGCTCTCTGGCGTCAAAATATTTAGCAATGATAGAAGCGAAGAATTACCGCCAATATGCAATGCATCGATTTTCTGTGTGTTTTTTTTATCAATGGAATGTTACTTTATTATGTTGTTGGTGCTATTCTACTATTTGCATGTTAACATTTTCTAGTTTACTTTGTATTAGCATACATCCGTTGGTCCAAATTGTTATCATAATACACTTCACATGATATAATGACATAATTTACGAAATAAAATGGCAATCTCGATAAACAAAAAGTAAATTGAACAGTCACATAGAATATTGGCGGCAATTTCTTCCATAAATAAATAAGATATATGCATAGTTTTCGCTTTTTATGCTTTCATTTAATAGTAAATTGCATGTAGTGTATTTTCATTTTTCTTGCTTAAAGAGGCTAGCTCTGTAACTATGAACATTTTTCGAAAAAAAAAATATTTTTAAATTATTTGTAAAAATAGAATTAAGTTAAGTTTTCACAATAAATATGTTCAGTACAGCAGAAAGCTGCATGGAACAGTGAATTATCTAATAAAACAGGAGATTATTCTCTTGTTGGGAATTATTTACATCCCTCCAATAATTCTAGACAGTTGATTTTTAACATAAATGCTGTTGGTTTGATAGATATAATTTGTTAAAATTTATGAAAATGGTAAAATGTTAACCTGAATTTGAGTATTTTACTGTACTCTTGAAATAGAAACTTTATTTCCAAAATTAGAATATCAAAAGTTACAGACTATGCAGCTTTAATTGAATAAACTATGAGAAATTGCTTTGTGTTTTAAAAACTCAAATTTTCAACTTTTAAAATCAAATTTTTATTAAAAGGCTGGTAAGGTCATGTTGCTTTTTGTCTTAAGATGCGAGTTATGAGCTATTTTTAACAATGTGATTTTTTTGGGCACATGTATTTTAGTGAGGTACTATCTTAAGATAACGCATAAGGGAATGATAAAACTATTCACGGCTGAGTACTATTTTATTACTAATTACTGTAAGCTTCCCTTGGAAGTGTGAAATAAATGCACATTGTAATTGAGTGTTGCTATTTCCGACTGTATACATAACACTGTTCCTGGGATGGATGCACTTGTTGTTGCGTTTGGGTTAGTGCTTCTAATATATCACAATGATCATCATATAACAGTGTTCCTGGTATGGCTGCTCTTATTGCTGTGTTTGGGTTCTTGGACCATGCTCTGGTTATGTTTGGGCCAATGTAAACGGTATTTGACCATCGAGCTGAGCTTTACCAACTACAGTGCCACAAAGTCGAAGCCATCTGCTTATATGCTATACGTTGGATCATTTTTATTTGAGTGACGTCAATTTTGTGCCATTTTTGTTAAACTGAGGCCGATTCATTGACCTAGTTTGTGGGATAGGCCCCGTCACTGGTCCATGTTGTGAGTCTTACATATTTTAGTTGAATACGAGGGGTGATCAGAAAGTTCGCAGAAAATAGTTTCCATTTCTACATAGATGGAAATACAGCACAGAATACTGCAACACATATGTAGTTGATCGGTTACAATATGCTTGATGTTAGTCGTCTATGTACGTTACATATGTCGTCAAGGCAACGTTATATAGCGCAAACCGGCCCATATTACGTTGCATTTTGACGTTTTACTACACAACGAATTAAACTTCAACGTTTTGTAAAAGTTTGTTATGCTGTGATAGCCCTTATTGCGTTCCATGCATATTTAACGACAAATTTACTCCTCTTCTATGCAAACTCTCTAAGATTTATATCTAACGGATTGTGTTCTTAATTAAAACGACTAAGCATTCAGCATTCAAAAGGCAAAGCATTCAGCTTCTATGAACCCATTGCCTGTTTTGGCATGTCAATTCTTTAAAATAAACTATTTACACACTTCGAAAAAACAACTTTTTCATGATAGTTGATCTAATATTGATAGTTAAGTCCGATATTATAATTATTGAGACGAACACTGACAAGAAAATAATAGTTTACAAAGAAAACCTCGAAATATTGACGCAATTTTGGCCTGCCCTTTGGAGTAAAACCTATAAATTTGAACACATAGCACAGCGGAATCACATAAAACCTCATATTATGTTCGAAGAATGATGAAACATTACTTTCCGTTAAAAAAATACCAACCATTTCAAACACAACTGCGAGTTTTAACCCTGAGAAGCAACCCAGGGGTACAGACGGGCCTGTTGCAGCAACGTGATGTCACAGCAGCGCCTCGTGCTCATACGTCTGACGTCACATTTTCTAAATTCAATTTTAGTCAACCTGTTATGAATGGTATTTTATGAATGAATTTTTCATTGCAATCAATAAAAGAAATGCGATTTAATAGCACTTTTCCGCGAACTTTCTCATATCCAACTATGGATTTTTACCTGGTCGCAAAACCGATAAACTACTTTGCATTAGGTTTAATGGGAAGTTATCATTAAAAGTCTTATAAAATCTTTATTTTTCAGTTTATTTTTAAGGCGCTGATTTCATCTTAAAGCTATTCATCTAAGTTATTCAAGGAATATTTTATCATTATTCAATGATGTGGGTAAGACCGACTGTTTTAACTTTAAAGGTAAGAAAAACCTCCCATTGACTTCTATGTAAAGTAAAATGACGAAGTGACTTTTGTTCGTTTAATAGCGTTTTTTGAGAATATTTGAAATCATTTCTTTAAGGCGCTGATCAGATATACTTCTTATTTCATTTTTTATTAATTTGGTGTAATTTTTGTACATGTTAAATAATAATTTTACTGACTTTTTTTTAGATTTGTATGAGTAAGGGTCATCATTTTTTCCTCGCCCGAGCGATAACGGAAAGTCACGATTGAGTTTCCGAGTTTCCGAGACGTATACTTGTGTCACCATGACCACAGTGTAGGAATTAAGTACACAGGGGGCCTTGTTTATTTGCTGACTCTGCGATTATGGGCTAAAATGTGTTTAAGAGATGAAAATTTGCTTATCAAATAGCGATTGCTATAACTTGAGATATAATTGAGCCGCGACATGAGATTTCCAACAATGTGGCATTACGACAAGTGGACTCAGAAAAGCATGTGCAGCTCCTATTAAGCTTAAAAATCCAAATAATGATCGGTCAGTTGCCTTAGAGCCAAAGGATATTTACGAGACTAGCAACTGCGCGTATGCGCCGACTGGTCTGAGCCTTTGCTCATCACAAACACCTCATTGTTGGAAGCTCAACTAAGTGATCAATATCTGCTTGATTTGTCATTTACATGTTATTATTGTTATTATTATTATTATTATTATTATTATTATTATTATTATTATTATTATTATTATTATTATTATTATTATTATTATTATTATTATTATTATTATTATTATTGGCAAAAATCTCATTTCCTTTTCTATGCGATAGTAGCGGTCGTTTGTGATATAGAGCCGACACATGAGATTTCCAACAATGTGATAGGTGCAACAAGCAAAGCCTCAGATCAGCCTGAGTATACGCGAGTCGCTTGAACGTAAGTTATGACTGTAAAGCTAGACCAAACAGCATTTAGAACTCTAGGCTCAACCCATTTAAGCCGAATGGAGTTTCCCACTGTTATCAATCGGAACAGTCCATTTCTGTTTCAATAGATATTGGGTGGTATTTTTCATTTTATTCAAATTTTAAAAGAACATTCTGCAAGCAAACAGTGGAGGCCCTGATCAGACGCCGCGTTCTGTGGCGTCTGGTCTGGATCTGCATTTTATGTCTACGTCCCACAAAAAGGACGCTAGGCTTTTATGGGTCAAAAGAAAGCTGCGCAGACTCGTCTGAGTCTACACTTGTCAGATTGCCACCTTGTTGGACATCACATGTCTGTCATTGGTCAATTTACACTAATTGGTATGAATATAATTCGTCTGCTGAGATGTGTTTTTATCGCTATAGTCTTTTCAAACAGTTTGGACCCTGATCAGACTCGGCAGAGTGTGTGTCTTGCCCTTGGTCTAAAGTATTGAATATGTGTCTAGTCACGAGAAAACTTGATTCTGTTCCATGCGAGTGTCAGATGGTGATAACCAAACAGTGGAGACTGATCAGGGTCGACAAAAGACGAGCTTTATATAGATATAAACTATTTAATAAGAAAATACGTGTAAAATAAATGGGCCCAGTCGCGAAAAAACCTGATATTGTTGCATATGAATGCCATATTGTGATAGCTTTTTCCATCAATTTGGACCCTGATCAAGGCTTGACAAAATGCGGGGTCTGATCTTGATCCAAACTGTTCAATAATTCGTGATCTGTTACAGCACTCCGATAATGAAAAAAAATCATCTGAACGCATAGTCCAAGTCGCGACAAACTCCGATTTTGTTGCATGCGCACAAAGAGGAGCAGATCGGCCTGCACATCAGTGCAGTCGTGACGAGCGCCATATTACCAGTGACCTATATACGTCACTGATCTGGTTTAAGTCTGCACAGCTTGCAGAATTCAGATATTATTCATTTAAGTGCTTTGTTCAAAGAGGCGCAATGTACGGTTTTCTTTCTGCCTTAGATTTCCTCAATTTTATTATTTCTGCTTTTCCAAATTTTGAATTACAAATTCTTCGGAATTGGTCCATCTGTAGCTATAATGTAGAAAAAAATGTACAAAAATTCATACTCGATAAGAACACAGAGCAAATCGCTTAAGGCCATAGAGTCTTATCAGCTTTTTTCACACCTCAACACAGATGAACGACTCCCGCTGTGTCATGATGAGCTGACCACATCGTAAAACTACGGATTTTATCCCGAAGACATCCGCTAATCCCATTGCTGATAAAGCCATCGATTTCGCTTCATTGGACAGGAACCATTGTTGGCTATGGATCACCTCTCATATATTGAATATTTCAGAATGACATACCTTAACAAGTGAAATATTAAAATAATTTTTGTTCAGAAGTTCACAACGACTTTTATTTTAAATAATCATTGAAATATAGTTATGCCATTATTTAGTTGACTTTTACTTATTGGAAAAAGCATTTTTTTTTCATAATGAACTTGACGGGAGTTTTTATATCCACAGCTGCACTTCTAAAGAAAGAAACATTTCAATAACTTTGCAAAATAAAATAAAGGTATATAAAAAGTTATTCCTCTTTAGTATATTGTAAAAAACCATTTAGGGTATCAACATCCTTCTTTATCAATAAATAACTTTCCAAATCGTACCTCTTCTTAGAACTGTCTTGTCCACATGCAATGATTCACATATGACTGTGCAAAGTAATACTAAATCGATTATAAAATTACTGTTTTATTTTGCAAAACATATCTGGTCCAAGTAAAGAAGAAGGCCAAGATCTTGAATCGATACAATCAAGTACTTCACCTGATAAAGGAAAGTAACAAAACACAGACAACATCACACACAAGAGAGACAAGAAGTCACCCCTTTCACCAACAGGTTATATCAAGGCTGCACGAAACAGATAAGACAGCATAACAAAGACAAACATGAGACATAAATAGCAAAGAAGGATCCACAAAAGATCGAGTATTATTCTAATTATAGCTGTTAAAGTCCAATTGTACATTAAAACGCTCAGCAATTACACGCTGAAAGACCCACCAAAATCGCTGGGTGCCATTTTAAACACAAAAGCAACCACTGTCAGTGATTGCATCCCCTATTTGGTAATGTCAATTGGATCACAGCAACAAGTCATTATCAAAAAAATAGAACTTCCCAAAGAAACAGAGATACAGTCACTGTGTCTGCTAAAAATGCAAAGACATAATAGGGGTAAAGAGACCATGAATTCTTAGATAAATAAAATAAACCAAAAAGGCATCTAGATAAGCATGAAATATGCGTTACAGGTCATCTAGATAAACGCATGCAAAAATAGTAAGTGAGTATGATCAGGAAATACCACAATCACAAACCGCAGACAACCCCATGGCACCGCAAGGAAGAGCCACTCAACCATCACGAGACGCCAGGAAGACAAATTAAGCAAAGCAACCAGCTCTCTTTTCCCCGTCAAGATGATTGCAATACTAGAATGGACATAAAGTAACATACAATAAAAACCTGCAAACCTTACAATATACAATGTATTTGTGCATATCAATATGTATCAATTTGCTCATCACACGAACTAGTTATGTCATTCACTAATGAAAAGTTGTACAGCTGTATCTCATTCATAGTCTGCCACAAAGTGATACCACATTATTCCCATACATGTAACAGTGACGAGAACAACTGTGAGCAAATAGAGATACAAACAAATCTTATCAAACATGGTAGCGATTTCTTTCCAAGATGGCTCAGAAATGTCTCGGCTGTCAGCAGGCGACATCCAACTTCCATTAGTTGCCCTAGAACGATCGGTTACGACTCCTTGGCAACGCTTATTTGATTTATCCTGTGTTGTGTCTTCATAGCCAGGCAAAGACGTCAAGGAAACTGTATCCAGAGATTCTGACCGGTTGTTGCCACTTTTCGAGAAGGCGTCCGAATATTCTATTTCAGGTTCAGGTGTAACAACAGAGGTCGATTTTGAATTTGCTCTGCAAATCCTGCAGGAAAATGTTGCATGGAAACATCGACTTAGAGATTTTAACCAGCCAGGTACGGGTGTTTCTGCTGGTGTGAAGTAAACGTCAAGGATAACGACAGTGAGAATAACAGCAACCGTCTGTAGTAGCAAAATACTAGCCAGGTATGTCGCTGGAAGAAATCAAAGCGTCAAATATTAAAAAATTTCAGTATAATACTAAGGATATAGTAATCACCACGATTGGCGAGGCTCCCCGGATTACGCAGTTACGCACACTCTAATGAAAATAGTATTCTGATGCACTTGCTTTTGTAACGCGACGTCTGATTGGATAACGTCAAAAATTTGCAACAGTATAGCCTGCGATATACTGTAGGAAACAGTTTGACGTCAGTAATTACGTCACATTTCGTGGGGTGACGTGCGGCGTTATGTGGCTTACAGCACTCCAATTTGAGACAAAACTGCAGAAGTGCATAAGAATGAGGATAATCATATTCAAACTTTTCATTTTGGGAGGCATATCATCGGATATACCGTCGGAAATCACCATTTAAGGCTCCACTCGCATGTCGCCGTAAGACTAAATTTCCGACCGTACATCCGACGATATACCACCTCAATTGTTTTTGAATACAGTTATCCCCTAGACATGCAAGGGAGGTCATCGAATGTGGTAAAAGTGATTTTCAATACCATAAGGAAATGCTCTTAAAGGAAGGAATTTGTTCCCTCTGGGAGCAAATTCCTTCCTTCAGGAGAGTTTCCATTATAAAAAGGAACGCCATTGATGAAAATCCGGCTTGATCCAGTAGTCTCATTTTAATATGTGTAACTTTTTCAGCGTTCTGGCTACGCCATTGCATCATACATGCGTCACTCTTTAAACATGCATGCGTAGCTATCCAGTATAGCTCGATGCTTTAACTTATAAATGCCCCTACTTTGTGTCAGAAAGCAGCGCTTTGACGAGATACTGCTATACCAAAATCGGAAGAACTGACTAGCACTAGACACTTTTGATTCTCTTGATGGTTCGTCCATCAGGTTTGAAAAAATGAATTTAAATGAAGTTAGGACTGTTCTTAGTACAAATGAAGGTATCATATGCCAGAATGACCATTGTGTTCAAAAATACACAAAGAGTAGAATCGGGTACTGTGGCAAGTATTAAAAATTATAAAAAAAGTAGATAAAAAAAAAACTTTTGACTGAGACAGCTCCCAAATCTAAAGCCCCGGTCGGACAGAGCTTGCCAACACACTGGAACCTCTTTGCGACTAAAAAATGACAAGCACAGAGAGGTTAGTCGCCGTAAGTCTTGAGCTTGCATAAAGGGCAAGCTGTGACTGATTTCGTTTGCCGACTAGTTGCAAAGGGTTTCTACAAGTCTTGATCAGTTGCCGACAAGACGCGTGAAATTTTCAGCGGCTGGTCTGCGACTTATGAGCAAATCATCCGCAACCGATCAGGTTGCAGTGCTAGCTTAAACAAAACAAGATCAAACTCTGCGTTGGACTTGCGTCGCCGGTGCACATCTTCAATGTGTGAACAGTTATTTATACAGGAATGGAATCAGATTACACTCAAATTACACAATGTAATCTACAGTAGGTGATGTAATATTTTCTAAATTAAACCCTAAAAAAGATATCAAATGTGCGCAAATAAAGGGTGTACATGTTCAATGTGTGAACAATCATAATACAAAGTTTGAAAATAAAGGAATTAAAACTGCTTGAGTTACAGATTACACACACCCCTAGGCATTTCGGATGAAAAAAATGCCTAAGTTCAACACCTGTCAAAAATGAAATAAATATTATTAAATGTAACTAAATAGAAGGTGCATATCATTATGCATAGTTTGAATATAAAGATTGTTGGAGTTACAGATTACACAAAATAGGCACCCCCTAAGCATTTCGGATGGAAAGAAGTCTAAATTCAACACCCGTCAATAATGAGAAAAAAAATGAAACATGCACAAAATAGGAGTTGCATATCTTCAATGTGTGAACAATCATTATGCAAAGTTTGAATATAAAGATATGAATAATGTTGGAGTTACAGATTACACAAACTAGGCACCCCTAAGCAATATGGATGGAAAAAATGTCTAAGTTCAACACCCGTCAAAAATGATAAAAAAAAATACGAAATGTGCACGAAATAGGAGTGCACATCTTCAATATGTGAACAATCATTATGCAAAGTTTGAATAAAAAGGAATGAAAGCTTTTGGAGTTACAGATTACACAAACTAGGCACCCTAAAAGTGTTGCGGACAGACGGACGGACGGACGGACAAACGGACGGAGTTGACCCACTACAAGACCTGGTTTCGCTAAAACGACGCAGGTAAAAATCTATCCTCTCATCCTGACATCATTTCATCACAAATGTTGAACGTGCTTGTATTAAGGGGCATTGAAGTTGTCAAAAATTACAGCAGCACCAAAGAAGACGGTAAATATCATTACCTTAATTCAGCCTCCTGATTCTGATGATGGATCTCAGCTGTCCTAGAAACGAATTGAGTTGTGAGTGATACATGTAGGAATAACAAAAATCTAATAGACTTACATAGTAATGACGCTGATAACGATGTCTGTGGAATGCTCTCTGAGATCAGGGTCAAATAGACAGCGAATGCCAGAAGAATGGTCAACGATAGTCCTACTCTTTCCCCACTCGCTGGAGGCAGCTTGAAAACAATCACCGTCAGAAAAGCCATCAGAACGACGGGAAAGAGCGTGTTCAGTGTGTGGAACAGCGGTCGGCGTCGGATGGTAAGGCTGAACTTTAATCGACTGAAACTCCATGTTTCTCGCTTTGTCGTTTCTGTAGATGCCCCAGTTGTTATAAGGTCCCATTCACCATGTTCTATAAGAAATGATTATAGTTCCAGTCTGCTTTGCAGCTATTGTTAGGCGATCAGAGTTTAACTACATTTCTCATGAATTGGTTCATTATTATTGAATCTAATGAGCTTAAGCATTTCAATATCCATTGAATGTGTATTTACAAATAACGATCATGTTTATCAGAAATTAATCAACTTAAATTATTTATTATTCTTTTTTTACTCAAAACATTATCATCGATCAGAAGGCCAAATGTAGGTTAATCAATATCATTATTGGCCCATTTCGATCATATGCTTGCTTCTTGTCAATTCGACCCTTCTGGTCAGTTCAACCACCATGGTTTATCAGAATTTTAGCTCGTGAAGAGTATTGGAACGTCCGAAAATCCGGACGCATCGAAGCGAGAGTTCATAAAGTAAAGATAAAATGCGGAAAAAAGCAGGATCTAGTTGCAATTTCATTCAAGAAATAATAAACTGTGTCAAAAATTTCTAAAATACCTTACCAAAAAAGATTTTAGCCAAATTAAAATTCGAATAATCGTTTTTAAATCACTCTTTTTTGCTGACTAATTCTTTAGTGATCATGGAGACGCTCGTTCGACCTAATTAAGTTTTTTTTTCGGAAAATTACAGTGCAGTTCACTTGATAAATTCTGGTACCTTTATTGATCTTTTGTCTCTATTTTTGAAATAAAAAAAAAAACGATTTTTACTCCTTTTTTTTCAAGCATATCCCAAGCTGTTAGACAGGAAAATGCGGGACTAAAATCCAAGAATTAAATCCATAAACATGTCTATGAAGTGATATACATTTTTGGTGTCTCCTGAACCATTTAACTGATGGTGAGCTATTGCTATCATGGAATGTCCATCCTCTAGTTTGCCTCATTATTTTTTTAGTGACCCAATCGTTTGTAGCCTTTTTTTAGAAAAAAAAGTGATAAACTACATTAGAGTATCCGAATTATTCAGAAGGAACATATTAATTGAACTGGACTGTAGATTCATACATCAGGCCTGACCTTGATGGTTTTATTTACCATTCAATCAGAGTGGTTGAATTCACAAGAAGCATCTAAGTGATCAAGAGCGATGACATCACTTGATGGAAGACCGCTGTTTACATATTTTGTGTTGCCGATATGTTTAAGTTCGTTTTATTCTTAGTTACAAATGTTTAGTTAATCTTTTTTGGTAAAATGAAAAATATAGGGATTAGTCATAATGCACATGCGCACAAGTTGTGAAATGGAGGTTAGATAGACAGCAAACCTGGCTAATTACTATAATTATGTTGCACAGAACTAAAAACTAAAAAAGAAAAAAAAGAAACAAGTGGAAGGCATAAGACATTCTGTTTGAATTTTATGTAAGAGGCATTTGAGATTTGAGATTTTTTGAAAATAAATAGTCAGTACCCGTCATTGCAATAAAACATACTTGGACAACTCACAAAAAGAAGAAAGGCCAGGACCCAGCCTGCTAAAATAGAGAAAGAGAAAGGTAGACAAATTGAAAGAGTAAGGAAATAGAGAAAAGGGGAATAGATTATTAGAGTAGTGATAGATATTTACAATGTTAAGGTACATTTTTGACAGTTTGTATAAGGCTGATGCCAAAAGCATAGTCAGAATGTGTATACACAGAAACATTATTGAGTGGCTGGATTTTTACACCAAGGAACTATTTTCCACTTCAAATAAACGAAGTTTTCAGTCTGCTTACTAAAGGTAAGGAAGAAGGCCGAGATCAGGAATCGATAAAATGAAGTGCCACACATGACCCTGGACACAGAATGGGGAAGTGACAAACAAACAAGAAATCATCACATACAAGATAGCTAAGAGGTCAGCCGTTTACCATCAGGTGACCACAAGGCTGCAGGAGACATACATCACAGTATGACAAGAAAAATACAAATAACCAAAAAAATCCACATAAGAAACATCGCCTTGGAACGATCAGTAATATAATTACTGGAGGGCTCAAAATAAGTTTATGGTACCAACCTCATCCTTAATTCTGGTGTCGATCAAGACACATAAATAATGTGTTAAGCCCCTCTTTTGTGCCCTTGTCATTCTCAATATATGCATATACTTGATAGACTTAACTGCAAACAGATGGCCAATGATAAATTGGACCGAGACGCGAGAAACCCTTTCTTCGGGGTTTCCAACAAAGCGAGACTCAAACCAGTCCATACAGCTACAGGGATTAGGTAGAAAATTAAAATTTCGCTTGTATCGAGTTTAAATAAGATACTTTCCAAAAAGCGAATAAAAAGGCGCTGATCAATCTGCAAACCACCGAAGACAGGTTTTCTCGCGTCGAGGCCAACTGTATGCCAATATATATTCATTGTAGCTTAAATATGCTGTTTGTCAATGATATTAAAATTGCAGATTTTCTTATAAACAAGGCATACGAGGGGCGTTCAATATGTAATGAAAACAGCCCAGTAAGTCCCAAAGTTTTATATTTACACAATTCATGATAACTTTCATTAAAATGTCTGTTTCTTGTCTAAATAAATGTACAATTGCAGTTGTCCAGCTCCTTATTTAATTTACACAAGCCACTTTTAAGATAGGGTTCTGAAGTACACTGCGATATGAAATAAAACAATGTTTTCAAAAGCAGATAACTACATGATCGAGGGATGTGTTCAGTCTGTTTCTTCGTGTGGTAAATATCCATATCTTGGTGATTTAAACCTGCAAAATATTTTGATATTGCTTCATTTTCCATGAAATACTGAGGCTGCCATTTTGGTTAAAATCCTTCTTGATGCTACATTTTCTGACATTCCATTGACAGAGTCGTTTTTGCGTGAACAAATACATAGCGAAAATTTATACGAAAATCATTTGTAACATTTTTTTCTGGTCGCCTTGATGTTCATTAGCAAGTAATACAGCCGATTTTGAAATTTCTCTATTTAATCTCACTCATAAAGTACCCTCAAGTAGTCATTTGAGATAAGAAAATCACTTTAAAGAATGCTATCTCTGGCAAACACTGAAATGGATCAGACGAAATACCGCGTTTCATCGATGTTTGAATTCGGATGCATTATTTGGACATTGTTACACGTATTTAAATGTACATAATCTGGCTGGCGAATTTCAGACAATAAAATTATAGGAAACGAAAATGGTATACCACTCAGATGAGATACCCCTAGATATTGGCTTCAGTTTCACTGGTCTGCTGCCTATGCACTGTGTGTATTGAAACTTCGATATAATCAAAATTGTCCTTTCTTGGTACAAATCCACATTTCCGATTTTCAAGAACCGTGCGTATTTTGGTGTTACGTCCATTGCTTTAAACGACGTCAACGTAAAAGGGAGTAACGCAATAAAACCGTTTGCACGAGAAATCGGTACCAGTCCAAAGTTTGTATCGTTATAGCAGATAAAGGGGAAATGAGTCAGAAAACTATGGATATGTGATTCATGCATGTTAAATGTTTGTTTAAGAAAATACAGCATGCCTTTCGACCTTTGTTAAAATCAGTCTTTACAATTCGGAGGAAAATATATGCAGTGTATATTAGTGTGCTTTTTAAAAAGTCTGTAACTTATTTAATTTGGTAAGATGAAATAATGCTTCATACACCATTATAACGGCGACGCTTTGATCTTTCGTTTGGCATATGGAGTAAAAGCCTAACGCGTTTGTGGATGGAGTTATGAATGGGTTTTCGTTACATATTGAACCCCCCTCGTATATTAATTTTTGTACCAAGATGTTTAATTTGTCAAGTACATGTATCTATCTCAAGTAGATAGAGGAAACTATCAACGCTTATATGATAAACATTTGTTTTGCTTTATACGCCTGATACTGGCTGAAAAAATTCCAGGACCGTGTCACACACAAAATAAAAGCCAGGCTCCAGCACACGAGTAAAAACATTTCCAAGACTAAAGTAATCTTTCTGTCCCGAGTAAAATTCAAATGGTCGCTCCCTTACAGTTTTGCATAGACAACGCATGTGAAAACATTATAGTTGCTAGATTTTATGCTGAGCACACAATTACCAACAAACGATCAGAGCCCAGCACTCTGAAGTCATAAAAGCGTTGGCTGTTACTGATGTCATGTCCCCAACCTGATTACATACAAGGTTTCTAAGATATTGTTGGCTGATATAAAGTAGTAAGAATGCAAAGATCAGGAAGCAATACAATCAAGTACCACACCTGACTGGACATCATATGGAAAAATGACAAAAACACAAAACAAATACACACATGAGAGGCAGGGGACCAACCCTTTTCTAGCAGGTGATCACAAGGCTGCAAGTAACAGACAAGACAGCATAAATAAGACAGACACGAGATGTATGACTACATATATATTGGTATTGGTTGCCCTAGGTCTGTTGTATCCCTTTTTATGTTACAAAATGTAGCTTGAAATGTATACAGTAAAACCTGTGAAAAATGGCAACTCAAAAGTACTCAAAATTATCTTAATGACAAACGGTAGCTAAATGAAAGTCATAAGTATAGCATTCTGCAATACTTTTGCCTGCATTAAGCGATAATTGGTCTTGAGACCCATTTGTTGGTCTTTTTGAGAGAGGCTGTTTTACACCGGTTTTACTATGTGCTGTTGTCTTACCCTTGAAAAATTCACGCCCAATCGGATCATATGCTAAGATGAGATTTACTTCGTTGGCTGTGTATGCCCATGTGCTGAGGACAATATCACATACTTGAGTGTCCAGAGGGTAGTATGTTATATCTGATTCACAGTGAGTGACGAAAACACCGCCTGGTGTCCATATGACCCGGCCGTCTCCTTTAATACGTAAAGGAACATTTGGTCGACTGATTACGTCGATGTCGTTGATTCTAAAACAAAAAAAAACAAAGGATACACAGTTTGAGGCAAAGGTAAAAACAAATTGTGCTACAGTAATTTTTGAAGACATCTGACGCTTCTTGAGTTTACAGCATAAGTGAAAATTGGATGTTTCAACCCAAACATTGAAATACTTGTGCAATTTAGAAAGTAAGTTTTCTGTCCAAAGACTTGCAGAAATATACACCGTAGCTTTACAAATCCAGCTTTGTTGATAGTTTGTGTAAGCTGGTCATCCAGAACCAACAGGGAATTGTTTTCTATAGATACCTAAATTCGGACAGCGACCTCATTTGTTTCATTTTTTGTTTATTGTAATAAAAATAAATTAATTAGCAAACAGTTACATTCCTAATGAGACGGCTCATTAGGAACGGTCTCATCTTGAGTTCTACTGTTTGAAAATGTATGTCCAAATTAACCTGATGTCCATGTCACCTGACTTTACCCTACAGAGTGGTTTGGGCATTATATCATTGTTACTTGGTTCAACAGCTTAACTCTAGATAATTTCTTATGGTGATTGATAGTCTAAGAGGTTAACCTTTAGGTCATAGTTAGCATGGCTACACTATTAAGATGTCCAGCCAAAGTTGCTTTAACAACACTCTTCGCTGATAAGGTGTGAGAAACGGGACAACATTACGCCTGATGGAAATTTCAACATTTTGCGGTATGGTACATAATTGGTGTCACATTTGATAAAATAGTACAAATGTTTACATTACAGAAAGTCCAAAGGAATGCACTGTAAGGCCACATACACTCAGTGGCCATTGGTGAGTTCCAAAATCAGCTTACAAGAAATTGACAAAAATATGGTCTGAAACAATGGTCTTTTTCTAGCCAGCTAAGACAATTTCCCAAGTGATAATTGCCCTGGATAAATATACAGGGTATATATTTACGTCATCATCATTTTGTAAGATGCCATTATCTGTTGCTATGGAGATATTGTGTATTACAAGCGTGACTCCATTTCTTCAAAAAAGATAGCAGTTGTTGAAAAATTGCCAAAAAATGTCAGATTGTAATATTTTTTATTGAAAATTAGCAGAAATATTAGAAATGTACTGGAAACATTCTGTCAAAATTCAAATTAGTATAGACACTAAAAACATAATAATGCAGAGCAGAAAACTGGACGGAAAATAATGCCATGAAAATGATTCCATGCAGTATACTTTGGCTGTAAAAACAAACTAAATAAACAAATGCAGGAAAATGAGGTATGTGTGCTTTGTGAGGTTTTTGTTTGAAAATAATATTTTTGAACAAATGTTGATGGATACAAGCTATGGTTGGATCCTTTGAAAATCTTCTAATTTTCACTGTCAGTCCTGATATTGGTGTCACAAGCAGCATAACCAGTGATATAATATTCGTGTAATTATTATTCTCAGTTGAAAGTTCAATTTGGGGTAACTTTTTACAGCACATTTTTGTTCAAGAAGAACTATTCTATGATTTGTATGAAAGTTTGGGTACCCTCTCGTAAAGGGAAAATTGACCCAGGGGTTAGGTATTGCTGGGTGCTGTCTTTTCAATTTGAAAGAATGAAACATTTAAAGACTAATTGCTTCAATCACTCATATATTTACCCTAGAAAGACTGATGTTTGTTGCTAAGTTTCCATGTGGATTCATTCAACAATTTAGTTTTTTGGGTCTGGGGTACAAATACCTCATCCACCCCCAATACGACGATGAATAAATTAGGAAAATGTGAACACATCTTGTTCACAGCTCACCTGCTCACGATAATAACATATTAGCACCATTATCACCAAAATACTTGAAAAGAAGCAATATCCATAGTAATGTGACAACGGAAGAAGCTTACACACAGATCAAATTTTCAAACTGTTTCAGAAATCAGGGCTGGTCGAAATGAATAAGCACCCACGACCTCTAAATGATATTATTTCTATAATAACCTAGCATTTAGAAGTTAAAAATTAGCAAATAGTTATATGTTCAAAATTTCAGATAATATGCATTCCTCTTTTTCAAATTATCCAAATTTTAAATGTACTTAACTTTTTGCAAATGAAACAATGTTTGTCTTTTTGGGAACTCACCAATGGCCACTGAGTGTAGGTCACAGATCACATTCCTAACAGCTATTTGGCAAAAGTGATACGCATGCGATCACATTTCTCACACTAAACATGTAGACATACGAATCACAAACGTCTCACATCGAAGTTGTAATTTGCATTATTGTATGGGAGTACATGTAATACATTACAATTTGGCCTCAAAGCGACAAAACCTGTCTTTGAGAATTCCGACAAAGTGAGTTTCAAAACAGTCTCCTCAGTTACAGGGGCTAGCTAGAAAATTAGAAAATTGAAATTATACCTGTAGCAAGTTAACATATGGTACTTTCAAAAAAGCGAATAACAGAGGCGCTGATCAGACTGCACGGATGCGCAGGCTCGTCTGCACCTGTGTTGTTCACAAACCCCCGAAGACATGGTTTCTCGTGTCGAGGCCCATTTTATTTTAGCATTTTCAGTCTAGCGTTTTTCGATGCACAAATGTGGCCACCAGAGCTCTAGATAAGGAATGTCTTTAAATTCTGCCAATCAAGCCTCTGGGTCTAAGCTGGCCCGCCAGGGGGATCAAAAGTTCCCATCGACTTTTATGGGAAAAACATGAAAAATCATCTTTGAACTAATGGGATTCACAGCTAATATATTTGGTATGTAGCAGTGTATAGTTGCCTACCAAGCAAGTCCCGAAAGTCCAAACTTGCTCCGCATCAGAGATCATGAATTTCCATAGACTAATAATGTAAAATAAAACTTTAAAAGTATTCTTCTCTTCACGCCATGATGCCCACAGCTTATATATTTGTAATTAGCAATGCATAATAGTAGTTATGAAGCACACCTCTGCGAATAAATGAGAGTAGTTTGCGTTAAATGCCATAAGACTGATTTTAAGGATGACACAAGGTCATATTGGTTATCCGAAACTTTTATTTTCAAGCGCGCCATATGCAATCATTGTTCAATAGAACACCCTCTATCAGAAAATGAAAGGGGAACTCACGTTATGAATCTTAAGATAGAGTTGAAATATATTTGACCATGACCTTTGACTTCAAAGTCTTAGGAGTGATTTGTGAATTGTATTATAATCTTCACACCATAATTATGCAATTATATTACCAAATATGAAGACGCTATGTGAAAAAGAAAGCGATGATCGCATTACAAGCTGTAGATCAGGTTTAAGTACGTGTGACCTAGACCTTTGGCTATGTCATATAGGCGATCTGAAATATTTGCTGTAATTTTGCAAATCTAAAGTAATGATTGTGCGCCCACCACCAAAAAAACTTGTGTCGGCAGATTTTAAGTACTATTTGACCTTAACATTTGACTCTAAGGTCATATCCGTTTGCTATTTTTTGTAATCTACACATTACAGGCAGACATTTAGCCAATTATACAAAAGCTTAGTCGCGTTATGAGTCCTAAATACATTTTATTTTTGTGTGACCTTGACTTTAAGATCATATCAATGCTATGTAACATTTTCAATGATTTTATACACCTTAAGAACCATTGTTCTAAATATGGCCATCGATTGAAAATAACAAATTGCAAATCCCCAACCCAAAATTTCAAGAATAGGAGTACAAAGTGATAACCAAGTATATAAAACGCCATAACAAATTTGAAAAAGGGTTATTGAATTCAAAGAAGAGTTTGAATAACGAGCCACCATAGCAGAATTTAAATGCATGTACATTTGACCTGGCCTTTATAGACGGATGGCTGAGAATGGTTTTGCTCCCCCTAGGGAATTTCGCAGACATATCCTATCTTGTAGAGAATTAAAATCCAAGTCTTTTAAAAAATGTTTGCACTCTGTGCGTTGGGGTGTTTGTCTGTGAGATTCTGTAACATACGTTACTTTATCAAATTAAGAAAAGAGTAAATTGTAAGTTTGGGCTACAAATTAAAGACATTAAATATCTATTTTTAAAAAACACTCATATAGTCTGCATACTGGATATCTTCACTACGTATGACAGCCATTTGAACAAAATTAGGGCTTCCTAAGGTGTCATATGCGATACATAAATCAGGTAACCCATTAAAATTTGCAAGTGTGACAAACATCATTTACATTCACAATCTCTCTGTGTGTTTTGCAATATGTTTTAACCATGTCTGACATGCAATTGGCTAACAGAAAAAATTAAAGTTTGCTTCCCTATCTTAAATATTTTTTTCAGTAATAAGCAATTTAACAACCCTACCCAGTTTTAAGGTGAAAAGTTTGGCATTAAAACTAAATTAAAAATAGTTAAAAAAATATTTTCAGTCGATGAATATGTTTCATTGTTTGGGATTTATTTGCTTAATTGTAAAGACTCATAAATCTGCAAGTTTGATGCCAATTTATTAATATCAGAAGCTGTAACATATGTTACCTGATGTAATAAATGGGCAAGCTCATTGTCTTTACGTAAGATATGCCTACAAATGTTTTAATCTCCTCGAGAGAATTTTGTAGACATATTTCTTCTTAAAGTACAACTCAAGCTGCATCGAATAAGGGATGTTTGCACTCTCTAAGTTGGGGCGTTAGTCTGAAACAGCATGTTATATGTGTTACTATATCAAATAAATGAAAGGTTGAGCTAAAATTGTGAAAAAAAACTCGCAGCTGCTGGATATCTTACATTGTTTAGGGATTTTAAGCTAGCTCGTATGATAAAGACTTATAGATCTGCTAGTTGTCATCAAGTTTTAAAGATCAGAGATATATTACATATGATAGCGTGATAAGTAAAATCATCAAACAGTATTTAGACATCAAGCTGAGTAAGGGCCTGCTCCAACATAATCCCCTTTGGAATTCGGCAGACATATTACATCTAATGTTACCATTCAAGGTGCATTTAATAAGAAATGTTTGCACTCTGTAAGTCGGGGCGTTAGCCTGAAACAGCTGGTTACATATGTTACTATATCAATTTGAGAATAGGAAATTTGAATGTTTGAGCTACAGAAAGAAGACATTAAAATTATCTAATAAAGTGACATACTTATAGTCTGCATACTGGTTGTCTTTACTACATATGGAAGCTGTTTAACATTGATACGGCTAACTGTAGTGTTATGTGCGTTATATGAACCTAATTATAATTTAAAAGCCATAAATGTGGCTATCCTCATATAGTTTAACAACTACTATGACTTGGTTTCAATCTGTTTTATTAGATTTTACAAACATATACGCAATTGATGAATAGGAAAAATCAAGTTTGTTTTTTTTATCTTAAATATATTGTCTTATAGGAGCTAATACACAGCCCTACTCCCAGTTTTACCGAGAAGCACATTTTGTTATTACCGTTTAAGTAAAATACATGAAAGCGATTGCAGCGTGTGGATATTACATTTTCTTAGCCTGTCTTGCTCATATATCTGCAATATGTCATAAAGTTTAAGATCAGGACACTTAATGTGTACTTATAAGTCCTTGGTTCCAAAACACTAAAATATATTCATTTCTGATTATCAAGCCCATGGGCTGTTGTTACAGATGTTTTCAATGACCTTTCGGAACATTTCCTTATACTATGCATTTAATGCTAAATACGAGGGCTGTTCAAATATGAATGCAAGTAGCTTCATAACCACCATGCATAAAGGAACACTCACTATATTTCTCGAGTTACATACCCTTATATAAAGGCCATTCCTGTATACTGATGTTTTTTTCTGAAGCAAATTGCCTTGCACGTTATGGTACATGTGCGTATATAATGTCATATCTTTGAAAGGTTTAAACAAAATGGCACCAAATTTTAGATGAAAGTTTTAGTTATATAGTCCAGGCGCTGATTTCTGTACAGGCCTTAGTTTTAGACTTGGCACAACTTACCTGCCAGAAAAGGTTTGACTGCAGAAATGCAATCCTTGGGACTTCTGCAATACTCCTAGGTACGTCGTACAGTTAAATTGTGGTAGCAGTTTTGCTGTGGGACGTCATCTTTGAACGTACCCTACGCTAAATTACGCTTAGGTAAATTAAGAGGAAAACACGCCTTACGTTCAACCATTGCCTCCGATTCAGCATATTTCCCTTTAAACTTTTACATTACATGTATGCAATTACAAACGACAGTAAAGCAATATAAAAATTGTGTATATATGGTATATTAGACGAGAAAATGTCCAACGGAAGGGGTGATTTACCCCACCCCCTGAATATAACGTATCCAAATTAAAAAAGAAATAAAACCTTCCCCATTTCTTAAGGATCATTGACACTTGCTATGAGTAAATGCCTATGGTTTTCAGTAAAAATAAAAGTTTGTCAATCGTCCCTTTCTTCACCTTGAAGCTACCCTGACCTGAGTACCTTATGGCTGTGAAATTCGTTTTCGATATTAAATGCTCCAAAGATGTAAAATTTTGGGTAGAACAATCAGTTTTATATTAAGATATATAGAAATCCGAAAACATTTTTTAAAATATCATCCCCCCCGTGTGCCAGCAAAAACTTTTGCATGTATATGTGTTACCATATTTTACACATTGTATGGAAGTGGCTTGCTGGCACAAGTGGGGGGGGGGGGAAGATGTTCAGCAGCCCAAAAACCCAGGGCCTAAGTCCATAACATGCCTTTTCTACCAAATAAGAAATTAATGACAGTAATGAAGTTCTCAAGAACCAACCTCCTAAATTGCTTTGTATTCTGTGCTAGTTTAATATAAAGTACTTTAAGATTAAAAGTAGAATTAGCAAGGTTTTATGCATTTTTTCATAAGAAAAAATCTCACTGTTATTAAATGACACATTATTTTGCAAACGTCCTGTACTTATCTATTTGCATGCTAGGGAATAGTTCATGTTTTTATTTTCGTCTGCTGACTTTCTTTAAAATTAAGCTTTTTAAAAAAATAAACCACCTAGGACCACCATCAGAGTGTCAAACAGTTTGGATCCAGATCAAGACCGACATTCTGTTGGCTTTCATCTAGGTTCAAACTGTTTGCAAAGGGCTATTGGGCAGACGACAAAATTATACACTGGCATGCAAAAAGTCATAACAGGTAAATACTTTAGTGTCCAATATATCGTCTCATATAGGGATATACATGCATATGTATACCATAAATATTCGGACACTTAAATACATTCAGCATGCTATGCCCTTTAAACAAAGCAAAATTAATATTCAAAGGATCTAGTTAGAATCAGTTTTCTTTTCCAAGGCTAAATGGGACACTTTCATTCCTTCAAAAATATTTATTTCTTTTGTTGAGCTTTCAGTTTTGTATTATTTACGGTGCATGTAGTCAAAAATGTACAGGTAACTTCTAAATTATCTCCTCAAAGTCATTTTATTTCAAAACATATTTTGTTTTTAAAACAATTTCATTAATTATCGTGATTTGTTAATACTCTGCATATGGTATGTTCAATAGATATCACCATGCCTACCAAATAAATAAAAAAAAACGTGCAGAAACCACTTTTTAAAGCACTTTTTATTTTCATGAAATTTCAGACCCCCTCCCGTTTCTACCCGCCATAACTCTCGAATGCGTAGGAATTTTGAAAATATTTTGCTAGTTGGCTCTTGCCGTTAGATTCACCTACTGCACTGATACTACATGCACCACACTAGCAGCTCAAAAGCAGCGTTCTTGGAATCAGAAAAATAGGCGTATAAGGCCCAAACAGTCAATGACCCTTTATCAAGTAAAATAACATATTTATAATCATATTTAAACATCACTCTTATAGTATGTTTGTCATGTTTTACATTTGTTACAAATCAAAGAAAGAGCATACCACCTGAAATGACAATTCCGGAATGCGTGCATTACACAGTTTTCAGTGTACATTCTATGCTGCAATATATTGTATCTGTGACTTATACTAAATTCTTATATATGGACATGACGATAACCTTAAAATCATTAAATGAAATGCAACAAACAGCCAGTATGCGTTTAACCATTTTACAACAAGATATTATAGTTATATACGTTACTTACTTTCAAGTGTATCACTTTTAATGCAGTAATATCATTAGATTGTGGGCTACCAAACGACCTCCACAAAATGATGTTTTTAGACTGTAAATTTCTAAAACCAAATTTTATTAGCCACATAATAAAGTGCGTGTGCTTTTCAGCGTATAAGGCGTTACCCTGTAATAGCCAAATTCACTACGTTACCCTAAAAAATAGGAATTCCTATAGTGTTAATATCCAGTTGCTTCGTATTCTTACGTATCAAAATTAACTTTTATTTGGAGGAATATTACTAGCAATATAATCATAAACTGATTTTGACACCTGTTATTACAGTTATATATGTTACTTTCTGCTAAATACAATATTTAATGAAATGACAGCACTGTATCACCAATTGTGTAAGCCACCAAAATACCTGCAATTATAGCTTGTCCGCTATTGACTACAATAACTATATTGATAGCTATGATTTGGGGGAAAAACTTACACTTAATTCCTAAAATTACCTTTTTTATTTACAATATTGGCTGAAATCTAGAAATGAAACATTAAAGCAAAAGTTAATCATTGCCATAGCAAAACATTGTTTTAATCGTAACGGTTTCTGTCCCACATATGGCAAACGCCATGCCTATACAAATGGCTCAAACCGCTCTATATCCAATAACTATCCATTTCGATGAAGTAACAAAACAACTGGTGTGAGTAACATATACAACAATAGTATTTAACCTATATTAGACTAGCGTTCTTTTTGTGGGACATAGACAAATAGTACAGGCCAAGATCAGACGCCGCAGACTGCAATGTCTGATCAGGTTCTCTACTGTTTGCTTACAGGACATTCTATCAAAATTTAAATAAGAATGAAAAACAACACCCAACAACCCTGAAGACGAAAATAGACTGTCCGTTTGATAAAAATAGGAAGTTTCATTTGACTTAAAAGGATTACGGGGATGGTGACATTTTTCATACGCTTTGTCTGGTTCTGCAATGTATTAGAGCATTGAAACAGGATATTTTTCCAAGGTTCTTTATGGTTAAACATTTTAGAGGTCAAGGCTTATCACTTAGAACAACTCTCCTGCATTGTAAAGATTATATTTTAGCTGTTGCAAAATGAATGGACTCAAATAAATTATTGGAAACTTTGTTTAGCATTATTTCTATCAATTAGGCCTAGTCTTAACGTGGAATTTGTTCATATAAAATCCTTACGATATTCAGCATGTCAAATGAGGACATAATAATTGATGCAAGAATAGCATCCCATTCATCCTTTGTATGTTCCAAATCAAACTAAATTGACGATAAATATTAACGTAAATAAAATATCAAATTAGTAAGCACATTTGATTTCAGTTCAGCAATGAAGGCTCATGCGAGCCTGTAAAACATGTCATTAGACACATCAGAGCATTTACTGCATATTACAATATGTAATTGAAGACAAACGCTAGCTCCACTGCATCAGCATGGGGGATTAAACCATTTGCCAATGTGAGGTAGGTGCCAAATTAAGTAAGGATGCAAAGATCAGGAATCGATACAATCAAGTACCACACCTGATCCAGGATACCAATGGGAAAGTGACAAACTCACAGTTAGACACCACAAACGAGAGCCAAGAGGTTAGCCCTTTCCCAGCAGATGACCACAAGGCACATATAAACAGTGGCGCACAAAGGCATAGCAAACACAAGACAGAAAAACACACAAAAGATCAACAAAAGAAGTACCGCCTTGGAACGGGCAGTCAAATATTTTACTGGAGGGCTTAAACCGGTTTAACGGTGCACCAACCTCACCCTTAGTTCAGATGTTGATCAAGACACATAGATGTTTGGTTTACATAAGACACCTAACTTATTAATGCATCATCTCCTAGAACATATAAATCAAGATATAAAGAGTGGATAAAGCAAAGATAAGGACTCAATAGTAAGTAAAACTGAATACAGGAGCAAAAGAAATGAAACAGGTAAACCCCATCAAAATCACATATGGTGGTTCAAATCTTCAATTGATCATGTATAAATTACATGAGAGGTCAGCAATTGTTTTTTTTTTATTATTTTATGGCAACGAAATTAATTCACGCTTGTGCTACTGCCAAAGATCATATCGAAGATAAGATATTCAAAATCTTGTATATTATATCATATAACATATACAACAATAGAGGCACTGCTTTATCAACCTCTTAGATGTATACTTACCTTTAAAGCGAATAGAAGTATGATTTCTTTTGGAATGAAGCATTGCAAATATGACATGCATAATACTTTCATGCATCCTTTCAAGGCTTTGCATTTAAGTCTTTCAATGATGGCAAAGAGTACTGCACAAAGTGTTTGTGAGAACAATTGACTCTTTGTATGTCTCTATAAATCACTACCCTCAACATGTTTTGTGCTTTTATATAATTTTTTTTTATTTATGTGTTATGCATTTGTTTTCTGTCTGAAGAAGCAAGATATTTTTTGTGGAAAAAGCTGTGCTGATTTTAACTTTATATCACTTATTCATTCTTATGTTTATATACATATAGCGCTTTGTTATCAAGAATTATGTTTACAAGACTCCTGTAATAATTTGGCCATGCCACATTCTGTATAGTGGAAATTATCATCAGTTATTTAAGCATTCATTGCTAAAACTGAGTAAGATCTCATGACTGCGTTTTATTTTTCCATCTTATATCTTAAAGAGCATTAAATAGAATATTTTACATAACCTGAATGTCACAATGTCTTATTCAGCCTGACATAACTCTTGCCTGAAAATGACATATGTGTTAAAAATAGTTTCTTAAGCAGCAATTAACATGTGTTCCTTGGATATGATCATATCACATGAGATCGTTGTCATCCATTATAACTGATTTTACCCATTTTCAGGGAAATGTTTCTTCAATATAAAACCTCTCCTTATAAAGTGATATTAGTTTAGCAAATGATCAAAAGTACTAACAGTTTCATTAAATAAACTATAAAAGGTATGCTGAAAATAAACTAAAATTTATTTAAAAGCTGAAACAGTAATGTGTCATTATCTGCATATGCATATAAATGTCAGTATACAATTTGATTTTTAGAGATTATCTTTAAAAAACTGATTATAGACACGTATAATGCATAACCTCTATTGTAATATATATAAATTCGATCATACCAACTCTTGGATAATTGATTTTGTCTGGAATGTAAGCAAAGAATAATAGTATAATTTTATTACCATCTCTCTAAACATTTAGTAATTTGTATTTTTTCTATGGAAATTAACCTAGGTATAATACAAGGAGCTAACTTATATTATGTTACTGACTTTGTTTGCATAATGTGTACAATAGTAAACTGGGTACAAAAAATATTTTCAAATGACTGAAAATATATATATATATATATATATATATATATATATATATATATATATATATATATATATATATATATATATATATATATATATATATATGCTTTTAAGACTTCCTATATATATATATATATATATATATATATATATATATATATATATATATATATATATATATATATAGGAAGTCTTAAAAGTTGTAATGTACGTTATATATTGTCATAAGCATTAAAATATGGAAATTTACACCAGAAACGCAGTTACGTATAGCTTATTACTATCGTGTATCGATAGAATGCTCAATTATGGTTTAAAAAGGTCAGCATATGGTATTGCATGCTAACTTGCAAAGTGAAATGGTTCTAACCACATTAACCATTTTGGGGGGTAATCATATTCAACAGCTTATAATTCTTGAAGTAATTATGATAGAAACAAGATGTTTGCAGTTTTAAAACAGTCAGTTAATTATCTTTTCCAAACATGGAATGTAAAACGTATATACCCATTATAGAACTTACAAAATTAAACTTTGACCAGAATTAATTGATTTTATGAGGCGTAATTGAAGATAAAACGTAAATGACAGTTATAAAATAAAAGTTGTGCTTCTGGGTGCAAACAATTTATTTTCATTATTGTTTGGCTCCTTATGGAGGTTTTGGCAGTAAATGACGACCGTATGCACCATCTGGATACAACTTGGATACCATTTCTTATTCAAATGTCCCCATTTTGTTTATTATAGTAAAAATAGGGTAGGTGTTCTAAATGACTCCTCCTGGAAAACTGCAACCACAATTTGACTGTACGACGTGCCTAGAAATGTTGAAGAAGGGTAGTTATAACTATTTCTGAAGTCAAACCTTTTCTGGCTGGACAATTTTGCCAAGTCGATTTTCAAAATCCTAGCTCCTTGACTAATAATCCAAAAGTTGCTTGCATGATAAAGTTTATATAATCCTGTTTCAATATCGAGTAAACAGGCATGTTTGTGACGTTATTAATTTTATTGTAAACGTCATTTTGAGTTATCTACTGGTGATGTAATAATGAACATCGCTGTGTCGTTTGCTTTGCGTTTTGCTGAAAACATGCTAAATATGCCATAAGGGAGTTTTCAAAATGCGCCGTCCTCAATCAAATTTTATATCATTTTTCAAGCATTTTTCTGCCTCTTAATGACTTGTTTACATTAATTAAAATATGTTCAATCTGTCCAGTCCTCAAGACCAGGTGAGTATTTATATTGTAAATAATGCCTATAGTGGTCAAACTGAAAGTTTACGTTCAAATTTAGAACTAAGCCGCAATGTTATGACAAAAAAGAAATAAGTATTCATTCTATAACCTTGAGGCATTTTTGACTTAATCAAAATGCTTTTCAGCGTCTAAAAATTACCCACTATCCATCAATAATTTGTAGCAACAACTCAGTATAAGCGATCAACATATTGTCTTTGAGTTAAAACTAGTTTAAATGTTGCTTCGTGCATTTTGTTAGAGATAAGTTTAACTGAAAACTGTAAGGTGGTTTTTTGCTTACCATTTTTTTGCAAACATAAGGGGACTTTAGTGAAAACTATTCGTTGTAATTTAACAAAAGCATGTCGGTTTTCGCAACTTTCACAGAATCATTATATATAAGAATATGGGGATACTTCCTTAAACATTTCAAGACATTTCTCCTGTTTATCGAAGAATTATACGCTCGTCTATATCACTGGTATATGTTTGAAGCATTGAGTTTGTTAGTATACTAACGTGACCCTCAATCAAAGGGCTATAGCTCGAAAAGTATACTCTATTTTCTTTAGGTCTGGTGCCAGTTTAAAGGTGACATATAGTCCTTTTTAGAAACGTTTACCATTTTGTTGTAGCATATATGTGAAGAAAGTTATGAAGCTACTTGCATTCATACTCGAACAGCCCTCGTCTAGAGCCACAAATAGAAAAGATAGTTTTACATTTGTACAAGACAATACAATAAATGAAATGGTCCAAACTAATTATCATTGATTTAACACTCGTGTTAAACATGTGTCGTTGTCTGCTTCTGTGGTAATCATTATTATCACACGTAGAATCATCACACAATATTTCTATCATTTACTGTATACAATTTTACCACCAGTCCACTCAAAATTGATGAGCCATTATCAACTTTCAAATTATGCCATTCATGGCTTGGAACATTCAGACACTGATATGAATTCCTAATAGTTGGCTCTTTGAGTATGTGTTTCAAGTGATACTCTGAAAGTAGAAGAAAGACTAAAGCTTTACAAGGAGGAACACTATGCCGTTAAAAGCAATGAGTACCTGGACTGATGTACCTTGATATTTCTAATGTAAAGAAATACATCTTAGCTGGTTAACTTTTATAAATGCAGCCTTTCCATACAAGCAACAGCCATATTTTCATTTAATAATGTCCCTGCACTTATTATCTTTCCCCAAGCATTCAAAAGCTTATTTGAAGTCTCAGTAGTTCTGAAGTGCTGAAACCGAGGTTAGTCTTTCCCTTCAGATAAACGAACTAGATGTATCACAGTAGGTAAAGCAATAATATGCAGGATGAACAGAGCGCAAATTAGACCTTTTAACTTCAATGATTCACTAAGTTTTTAAGATAAGAGCCCTTATTAAGGGATGTAACATAATAACTCTTCATAATAATGAGCAAGGGCATTGTCGTGACATCCTTTTTGATTACACACTCAGAGGCAAGTGTTTTCGATTTCAGTGTTTTCAATGGATCAAGAAATGGGGCAACCTTATCAACTTTTTTACTCTGTATAAATCTTCCATAAAGCATAATAGAGAACTACTGGATATCCTATTCTACCCATAGTCCACTTTCCTTTTTTTCAATGCAACAGCTAATGATATGGCTGCAAAAACTGAGAAATCAAAGGTTTTACATTATTTTAAGGCCTGCTTCAATGGACTGACAACAAAATACAACCAGCTGCAAACATAATTGATGGCAATGTCCGACATCGTGTTCTTTCTCATATACCAGATAACTTTCAAGGTGTAGCAGAAATTGTTTCAGACGGTCTGCCAAAACCATCAAGAGTCAACATTGTAACTAAAGAAAACTTATAAAGTTATTTGGGCGCAGCAAAATACTTTTGATCGAAGACCTGAGGACTTTAGCACCAAAGGACTGGAAAGGTTCCATGGCAAATGATGCAAAAAAAGCAGACTATCAAATTTCTATTGATATCTCAAAGTATTCTCAGATGTACAGGGTAGAGACATAGCTTTTGCAAAATCAGAACAAAGTTATCGTTTGACTAGCACGGATGCAGAGGCAGCTGCAGTAAGATTGCTCTTGCCACTTCACAGGAAGAGACATATACCAGTGTCATACTCCATTGTATGCATATATGTGAAATGGCATTAAACCCATATTTTATCAGGTGTTTGATCCCATCACACTGACAAGCTGTTTCTGCTCTCGAAGAATGCTAAGGATTCAAGTTATAGCTGAGTAAATTTGTTTGACGCTGGCACTGGCCACACATACAAAGAAAATTAAAAGTAAGTAATGGTGCAAAGATCAGGAATCGATACAATCAAGTACCACACCTGACCCAGGATACCAATGGGAAAGTGACAAACTCACAGAAGACACCACAAACGAGAGCCAAGAGGCCAGCCCCTTCCCAGCAGGTGACCACAAAGCACATATAAACAGACGCGCACAAAACATAGCAAACACAAGACAGAACAAAAACATAAAAGATCCACAAAAGAAGTACCGCCTTGGAACAGTCAGTAAAATATTTTACTGGAGGGCTTAAACCGGTTTAACGGCGCCAACCTCACCCTTAATTCAGATGTGGATCAAGACACATAGATATTTGGTTTGCATGAAAGACCCCTAACTTATCAATGCATCATCTCCTAAAACATATAAATCAAGATATAACAAGGAGATAAAGCAAGGATAAGGACTCAACAGTAAATTAAACTGAATACCGGAGCAAAAGAAATCCAACAGGTAAACCCCGGTGGGCCTGACAAACAGCCAAAGCATCAGGCCCCTACCATCTCATCAATAGATAAGTCTTTAAGTCGGAACCATCATAGAGTCTGAAGTCCGACCCACCGGCGTGCAATTAAAGAGGAAAGCAAAGTTGCCAACCGTGATTGGGTTGACTACCAAGCATGCAGTCTGTTGCAATACATTAATGTTATAGCCAATCTTTTTATAATGGGAAATTATTTTAATGAACTGCGCTGAAAAATTATTAGAGCCAACAATCTTCTTCAACTTATACACCAAGTCACCATAGAAATCAGGTTCCGAAAGTCCTTGGCGCAAGAGAGATTTAAGTCCAACTTGGAATTTAGAAATCAAATCATATACTCAGAAAAACAATTAAAGGATATTAAAATTGTTTTGACTTTATTAACATTTTGGAATATAATTTTCAAGAAAAATATTTTTGTCATTGATAGAATTATCACTATGCAATTCACCAAAGTGCAAATCGAAATTCACGGGTCATTGGTTACGATACAGTACTACACCAAATGTACCGACCCTCTCTACCCAAAGTTCACAAGCAAAAATTTTAGCGCTCTCAATTTTTGCTGCAACCTTTACCAGGTCATTACTTATGTTCTAATTCCGACCACAGACAAAAGTTAACACCAATTTATCCGTCATCGCCCCTAATAATGGGACAACTTCTTCAACAAAAATACACGAATATGGCATACCCCGGTAAATTTGACCACAAATTTGACGTAAAACACTGAAAACAGCTTCAAAATTAGGTGCCATTTTTGGATGGAGATCCAGCGATGATTTTGGAGCCAGTCACTATGGAATACAAACGATAAAAATGGGTTTCAATCATTTTTGAAAGTTTGTGACTTTTCAGTATAGAGGGTTGAACCATTTTGATCTGTACTGTACTTAAACCATTGAACCGTGACTAAAATAAATCATCCATTTTGATTGCACATGTCTGGAACTATTAAATGCATGCATAATTAGTAAAGTTTTTATTGTATTGAATGTTAGAGTTGGGACTGAATCCTAATATCCTTCAATTGTTTTTCTGAGTATAGTATCGTCTATAAAATTTTGAAAATGTTTTGCGAAGTTTATGATACCGATAGCCTTGTTTAAGAAGTTTCTGAGTTAACAATTTATTGCGAGTGTTGAAATCAGCAACATAGCTAGATGCTCTAGCAAAACGAATGAGTTGAGAGATATAGACTCCATAGGATGTAGAACGAGGAACATCACCATCTAAAAATGGGAAATTGACAATTTCAAATTCAAAGCCGTCACGTTTGTCATAAATTTTGGTAGAAACAATATCATTAGAAATTGACAAATGCAAGTCTAAAAATGCGGCTTCGGTATCAGAGGCATTGGCTTTATTAAGTTGGAGCTCTGAAGGATAAATTTGACTAACCATATTGTCAAAATAAACATTATTAATATTTAAAATATCGTCCAAATATCTGGAAGTAGTGTTAAACGCATCAATAACATCAGCCTGCTTATCATCAGAAAGAGACATCATAAAGTCCCTTTCATAACAAAACAGGAATAAATCTGCAACCAGGGGAGCACAATTAGTGCCCATAGGAATCCCAACAACTTGTCCATAGAGCTTGGTGCCAAATCGAATAAAAATGTTGTCCAACAAAAAGGTCAGCGCATCGCATACATTTTGACACGACCATGCATGATATTTTTTAGGTTTTTCTGAAGTAAAAAATGCATTTCTGTCACTACATGCAAGGTAAGGAGAGCCTTCTCTCTGGAAGGTACTTTCAATAAGATCAATAAGTTTATCTTTAATTAAATTATGAGGTAAAGTAGTGTAAAGAGTAGAAAAATCATAAGTAGACAAACTGGTCGCATTGAAATCTCTAGCTTTAAGTTTATCTAAAATTTCACCTGAATTTTTAATCGACCAAAATAGGTTTTTACCAGATCTCTCATATACCTTTTCACAATATTTGATAACATGTTTTTAACAGCTGTAAGACACGAGGTTAACAATTTAGAAAGTTCTGTTGTTGTACAAGAACTAGAATTTGCAATAAATCTTGCTTTATAGGTTTTTTTATGGAGTTTAGGTAACCAGTACAACGTAGGAACTTTGTCTTGATTTTCTTTAGCTTTGACACCAAAATGTAGGGCTGTATGACAACCATGCCCATCAACAATCACCCTTTCACTTAAAGAAGGCTGCAGTTTATAGGCATTAGTGTCAACAAGCTCACGCTTAAGAGTATTAATATAATATAATATAAGTCTTTTGATGGCAAAAGAGGAGGATCACACGAAATTCTTATAAGTGATGTTTGTCACAATTACCAATTTAAAAAAAGAATCTTAATTAATGTAGCACATATAACACCATAGGAAGCTGTATATTTGTTAAAATAACACTTTCTTGTGTATCAACGGTATTCAGGATGCAAACTACATGAATAATTCAAATAAAAAGATAGTTTTATGTCTTCTTTCTGTTTCTCAGACTTTCAATACATTTATTCTTAAATTGATATGGTAACATATGTAACATACCATTACAGGCTAACCCCCTGCTTAATTGAGTGGAAACATCTCTTATTTGATGCAGCTTGAATTGTTGTTTAATGTAGGATATGTCTGCAAAATTCCTAAAGGGGTGGAGAGGAACAGGATTGTACTCAGTTTGCAGTCCTAATATTATGCCATGATTCTACTGGTTGTGATGAAACGGGTGATTATTTTGCAATAGAAGCAGACACAATGATAGACATTGTGAGGGTGACTTGAATAAAGATTGTTTTTGAATAATTATATCTAATAGGAATATTTATTAAATTGTGTCATTTAAATGAGAACTATTATTTTCTATCTATATGTCTATATATTTTAATATTATAGGCACTAGGAAATATGTGATAAAAAAGATTATATATAGCATCTGTAACACAAGTCCATGGGCTTGTTATCAGCAATGACTGCAATTACTAAGACTAAATAAGCAGAGGCTATAGATTAATAGGAAAACCTGTGAAAATAGTATTTTTTCTGAAATATGTTCTCTTACTTCCATGACAATTTTCTTGCACATTCATTATACCATGTAACATATGATACATACTTTAATAAGTGTTCTGATCCTGATGTCAAACTTGCAAATGTATGATTCTTAATTGCATTAGCAAGACAGAGTCAAAAATGTAAGATATCCACGGGCGTGAATTATTTTCATATATTTTTCTTCAATAATAGATACTAAAATTGGATACTTAAAATTGGGGGGGAGGGTTGTTTAATAGCTCATATAAAACAACGTATTTGAGATAGAAAAACAAACTTTGTTTTTCCTATTAGTCAAGTAAGTATTTTAGTAAACTAAAATTAAAGTTACTTAAATACTTATAATACTTTTAATAATTTTAAATACTTTAAAATGCACAAATCCTCTGTTAAAGTAAATGATGTTAGTCACAATTTCAACTTTAAAAGGGATTTTTAATCTATGTAACGCATATAACACCATTTAAGGCTGTAATTTAGTTTAAAATACTGCTTTTATGTAGCTAAGGCATCCAGCTTGCAAACTACATAGGAAATTTGAATAATTAGATGGTTTAATGTCTTCTTTCTGTAGCTCAAACTTTCATTTTGTTTTTTTCCTTAGTTTGTTACAGTAACATATGTAACAGGCTGTTAGAGACTAACGCCCCGGAACACAGAGTGCAAACATCTCTTAAAAGATGCGGCTTGAAATTTTCTTTAAGCTAGGATATGTCTGCAAAATTCCATAGGGGGAAGCAGGACCTTTTTATAGCTCGAAGTCTATTAATATAATTGTATGCCAAATATGAGCGCCTGACCGTAAAAAATAATGAGGAGTACGAGCTCAGGGACAGATTTTAAATATGTGACATTGAACTTTGACTCAAACTGAAAATGCTTTTATAATTAACATGTCATAGGCAATCATTGCGGCAATATGAACTTCCTTGGTCAAAAACTGAAGGAAGTGATACGTGCAAAACTGACTGACTGACAGACAGGAGGACGGACGGATGAACAATCACACGGAACAAATGTTTACAACGTCTTCTTCGACAACACAAGGACTATGAATTTAAGGCTTTTTATTATACAATATTACATTTCCATAGTCACATTAATTTCTGGCTCTTAAAAAGTGACAAATGTGATTCATTTAGAAAATAATGGAGTTTTGCACTTTTTCACCTGCACACCTGCAAAATCGACTTCCATCAGATTCGTGAGACATATGTGCTCGGATTCCGCATCATATTCGTCACACGAGCGAGGAATGTGATCTGTAACAATTGTGGCCTTACAATGCACAAATAGTTATAATTGCATAATTAATTAAATAGTCTGTAACTCACGAGTTTTCAATAATAATGGCAGGCCTCCACATCTGGTTCTCGTTGCTGAATAAAAATGGTATATTTGTGTAGTTCTCATTGTTGATCCACGCTAGTCTGCTGTCGAACCAGTCCTATATAAAACAGAAATTATATATTAGTATAGTTCTCATTATATATCCACGCTAGTCTGCTGTCTAACCAGTCAAGTATGAAATAGAAATGGTACATTGGAGTTGTTCTCATTACTGATCCACTCTAGTCTGATGTCTAACCAGTCCTGTATAAAATAAAAATGGTACTTTGATGTTATTCTCATTGCTAAGCCATCATAGTCTGCTGTCTAACCAGGCCTGTATAAAGTAGAAATGGTATATTGGAGTAGTTCTCATTAATAATCAGCTCTAGCTTGCTGTCTAGCCTGCCCAGTATAGAAAAGAAATAGAGTATAGGTGTAGTTCCCTTTGCTGATCCACTCTAGTCTACTGTCTAACCAGTCCTGCATCCAATAGAAATGGTATAATGGAGTAGTTCTCATTACCTGCCGTATAACCAGTCCAGTATAAAATAGAAATCATGGTATATTGGAGTAATTCCCATTACTAATCAACTCTAACCTGCTTGGTAACCAGTTCTGAATATGGTATATTGGAGAAGATTTCATAAGTTATCAAATCTAGCTTGCTGTCTAACCTGTCCTGTATAAAATAAAAATGGAGTATAAGTGCAGTTCCCTTTGCTAATTCACTATAGTTTGTTGTCTAACCAGTTCTGTATAAAATAGAAAGGTGTAATGGAATGGTTCTCATTACTAACCAACTCAAGCTTGCTATGTAGCTGAAAAATGGAGTATAGATGTAGTTCCCTTTGCTGATCCACTCTAGTCTGCTGTCTAACCAGTCCTGTATAAATAGAAATGGTATATTAGAGTAGTTCTCATTACTTATCAATTTTTTAAGCTTTCTGTCTATCATCATGTCCTGTATAAAATAGATATGGAGTATAGTGTAGTACCCTTCGCTGATCCACTATGATGTCTAAACAGTTTTGTATAAAATAGAAATGGTATATTAGAGTAGTACTCATTACTATTCAACTCTAGTTTGCTATCTTACCTGTCCCGTATTAAAAACAGAAATGGAGTAAATGTGTGTTGTTCCCTTTGCTGATCGACTTTAGTCGGCTGTTTAATCAGTCAAATAATAAATAGAAATGGTATATTGGAGTAGTTCCCATTACTTATCAATTCTAAGTAAGCCTGTCCCCTATGAATTCGAAATTAAGTATAGGTGTAGCTCCCTTTGCTGATCCACTCTAGTTGATGTCTAAACAGTCGTGTATAAAATGTTAAATAAGAGTAGTTCTCATTACTAATCAACTCCAGTTTTCTACCTTACCTGTCCTGTATTTAAAAAAAAAGAAATGGAGTAAACGTGTAGTTTCCTTTGCTGATCGACTCTAGTTGGTTGTTTAACCAGGCCTGTATAAAGTAGAAATGCTATATTGGAGTAATACTCATTACTAATCAGCTCTAGCTGCCCAGTATAAAATAGAAATGGAGTATAGGTGTAGTTCCCTTTGCTGATCCTGTATAAAATAGAAATGGTATACTGGAGTAGTTCTCATTTGTAACCAACTCTAGCTTGCTGTCTAACCTGTAATGTACTAAATAGAAGAACAGAAAAGGTGTAGTTCCCTTTGCTGACCCACTATAGTCTACTGTCTGACCAGTCCTGTATAAAATAGAAAATGTTCATTGGAGTAGTTCCCATTACTGAACTGGAGTATAGGCGCAGTTTCCATTGTTAATCCACTCAAGCTTGCTGTCTAACCAGCCCTGTTTAAAATAGAAATGCAGTTTAGTTGTAGTACCCTCTGCTGATCCACTCTATTCTGATATCTAACTAGTCCTGTATAAAATAGAAATGGTATATATTGGAGCAGTTTGTATTACTTATCAGCTCTAGCTTGCTCTCGAACATGTCCTGTATAAAACAGAAATGTAGAATAAGTGTAGTTCCCATTGCTGGTCCACTCTAGTCCGCTGTAAAATCAGCCTTATATAAAATAGAAATGATATATTGAATTAATTCCCATTACTTATCAACTCTAGCTCACTGTATAACCTGTCCTGAATAAAAATAGAAATGGGGTATAGGTGTAGTTCCCTTTGTTGATGCACTCTTATCCGCTGACCCATTACTAATCAACTCTAGCTCACTGTATAACCTGTCCTGTTTAAAAAAAGAAGTGGAGTTAAGGTGTAGTTCCCTTTGATGATACACTTAGTCTGCTGTCGAGCCAGGCGTATATGAAAACAATAGTATATTAGAGTAGTTCACAATACTGATCAACACTAGCTTGCTGTCTAAACACTCCTTTATAAAATAGAAATGGAGGAGTAGTTCTCGTTACTAATCTACTGTCAATCCACTAAATAACCCTGGCAAAGTCAAAAGTCGGCTATTAAGACTAGTTCCTTGTTCATTTGTTATAATGAACTGTAGTGAAGGCCTTCAAATGAGACATAGGTTTTCAAATTAAAAAAAATCATAATAAATGTCTTTACGCTGAAAGATTGTATGAACATAATATTAATAGAATAAAGTTATTGCTCTTCACAATAATGATACGTTTATTTAGCATTATAAATGCTAATGTCGAAAGAGATTTTCAATAGATAGGAAGCCTCCATGTGAGCTTACCATGTGTGTGCTCTAACAATGGCAGAATCTAGGGCGACGATTTGGTACCAGTAAAATGCATTTGAGCCCCCCCCCCCTCCACCCAGTGGCTTAGGCTGCTGTCTGTTCTAAGGCGCTGGTTCTGTTGTTGTTTATTCGTTGTTTATTGTTACTATCATTGTAGGATTATGTAAGGATTATTTTATGTTTTGTTGTGCGTTGCTTTATGTACATTCTATTTTTGCAATCATGTTGGTGGGAAAAAATAGCTGGATGTTTTGCTTAGTTTGTCTTCCTGGTGTCTCGCCATTGTTGTTTGGCTCTTCCTTACGATGCCACGGGGTTTTCTGCAGTTTGTGATTGTGGTATTTCCTGATTTTGTGATTGGAGTATTTTGTGATCAAACTCACTTACTGTTTTTCAGATGGACCGGAATAGACTATTCTGATTAGTATTCCTAAGTGAGTTTCACGGTTATCAATCTTTGTCTCCAGCCTTGCTGTTTGTAATGCTAGTATCCCTTGATTAGAATCCTAGTGCAACTTCAAAAACATTCCAGGGTAACTCATGGAACTAATTGGCTTAAAATAGCTAGGTTGCACACTCTACGCTTTTGATCATTAGTGTAGTCTTTGCTTCAAAAGATTAACCCTTTCATAAGGCAGTATTATCCATATATACTAACTAGTGTGAAACAGCCAGATATCTAAGACTATAATACCCAATATACTAACTAGTGTGAAGTAGCCAGATATTTAAGACTTTATTACCAATATATACTTCCTAGTGTGAAGTAGCCAGATATCTAAGACTATATTACCCATATATACTTACTAGTGTGAAGTAGCCAGATATTAAAGACTATTACCCATATATACTAGCTAGTGTGAAGTATCCAGATATCTAAGACTATATTACCCATATATACTTCCTAGTGTGAAGTAGACAGATATTAAAGACTATTACCCATATATACTAACTAGTGTGAAGTAGCCAGATATCTAAGACTATATTACCCATATATACTAGCTATTGTGAAGTAGCCAGATATCTAGGACTATATTACCCATATATACTAACTAGTGTGAAGAAGCCAAATATGTAAGACCCATATATACTTACTATTGTGAAGTAGCCAGATATCTAAGAATATATTGCCCATATAAACTTACTAGTGTGAAGCAGCCAGATATCTAAGACTATATAACCCGTATATACTAACTAGTGTGAAGTAGCCAGATATCTAAGACAGTATTACCCATATATACTAACTAGTGTGAAGTAGCCAGATATCTAAGACTGCATTACCCATATAAACCTACAAGTGTGAAGTAACTATTTATCTAAGACTATATTACCCATATATATAAACAAGTTTGAAGTAACCAGATATCTAAGGCTATATTACCCATATATACTAACTAGTGTGAAGTAGCCAGATATCTAAGACTATATACCCAAAATATACTTACTAGTGTGAAGTAGCCAGATATCGATAACGACTGGTCTTTAATGTCCTGAAACAATTAAAACAAATCCAAACTCAGTTAGGTCGAAAATACGTATACCCCTTTTCTCAGAATAAATTATTGCTTGGCATATAAACGTTTATAAATGTTGACTCATATACGGAAACCTGTTGATTTAATTTTAACTGATATTGAAAAAATCAAATCCGGTGGATTTGTGAACATTTCAGGACCGTTTTGTACAGCATGTGCGATAGGTTCCATTTTCGCAGGAGCTTAGCATCCCCACTCTATCTATCTTGAGGAAATTAAAACACAAAGAAACGTGTATGTATATATAACCTTTATGGTCTGACAATAGTTCAAATGTTACATAATGTTATTGTATGGTATATTTGATGCATGTGTGATTGAAAAATAAGGTTAAAAAATAATAATAATAATTATTATAATTATTATTAAAATAATTAAATTACATGTAGTTAGTGGTAAATTCTTTGTTTATTTCAAATACGTGCCCAATAGTTGTTGATTGAGAGAATGTGTCTTTTCTGTAGTGGTTTATCAACCGATTATCATGTTAAAGGCTCAACTTATTTTCCCCAAAATTTTAATGCCTAAATATAGATTTCCCTCTAAATTGGTAAGTGAGTATGATCAGGAAATACCACAATCACAAACCACAGACAACCCCATGGCACCATGAGGAGGAGCCACTTAGATTTTCCAACAATTCGTTTGAATTTATAAACTTAATCACCATAAAATATAGGTTCTGATATGCCTTGTTGCGGAAGAGTTTTTAACCAAATGCATATCAGAACCTATATTTTATGGTGATTTAGTTTATAAATTCAAACGAATTGTTGGAAAACCTAATCTTAGTGATCAATTCAAAAAGATAGTAAAACGTTATATAAGGGTTGAATTTAACTTGGATATCATGCGACAGTCTGCATGCCTAGTTTTAAACTCAATCATGGTTTATAACTATGGTTTCCTCTTTAATTGCACGACTGTGGGTCAGGCATCAGACTCAATGACAGCTCTGACGTAAAGCTTTAATCGGTGGGTTGGTGCCTGATGCGTTTCTGTAGCTGGACCCACCGTGGCTCAACTTGAGGTTTTCTTTAGCTCTGACTATCTGTGAGCTATGAGCCCTTTTCTTTGTTTCATCATGGTGTGTTAATTTGATTAGAGTGTTTCTCCATGATGATACATTGCATTATTTAGATGGCCTTCATGCGAGCTGAACATTTCTTGTACTTCAACAACAGCAGAATCTAGGGCGAAGATTTGGTACCAGTAAAATGCATTTAAGCCCCTGGCTGCTTAGGCTGCTGTCCGTTCTAAGGCGGTGGTTCTGTTGTTGTTGACTTTTTGTTTATTGTTACTCCCATTGTAGGAGTCTGTAATTGTTCTATGTTTTGTTGTACGTCACTTTATGTCCATTCTAGTGTTGCAATCATCTTGATGGGGAAGAGAGAGCTGGTTGCTTTGCTTAATTTGTCTTCCTGGTGTCTAGTGATGGTTCAGCGGCTCTGCCTCGCGGTGCCACAGGGTTGTCTGCGGTTTGTGATTGTGGTATTTCCTGATCATACTCATTTACTATTTTTATATTTAACATTTAACTTTGAGTGTCTGTGGTAGAATTAAGAAAATGCTTTTCGAAATTTATGATATCTATAACCTTGTTTTAATAACTTAGCAGTTAAACCTTAGTTTCTGTTGCTGAAGTCATCAATATTTGAACACACCCTAGCAAAACGAATAAGCTGGGAAACATATACACCATAGGAAGGGGAGCGAGGAGCATCTCCATCAAGAAATGGGAAATAAACTTTTTTAAAATTAAAATCACCCCTTTTATCTTAATTTTTTGAAGAAACTATGCCATTTGTTATTGACAAGTTCAAGTCCAAAAACGGAGCTTCAGTATCAGAAGAATAAGCCTTATTTAACTGAAGTTCAGTATGATATATATGACATACCATTTGTTCAAAATAAGGATTATCAATATTAAGTAAGTCATCTGGAGGTGAAGTTAAAAGCTTCAATAATATCAGTTTGATTATTGTCTGACTGAGACAACATAATGTCCCTCTCATAACAAAACAAAAACAAATCTGCAACAAGAGGAGCACAATTAGTACCCATTATAATACCTACAATTTGTCTATATAATTTCGAGCCAAATGTTATAAATATATGGTCCAAAAGATAATGGAGAGCATCACATATTTTCTGACATGACCACAATTTATATCGTTTAGGTTGTTCAGAAGTAAAAAAAAATGTATTTTTATCATTACAAGCCAAATAATGTGAGCCCTCTCTGTTTAATGTTTGTTCAATTAATTCTGTGAGTTTTCTTTGATTAGATTATGAGGCAATGTAGTATAGAGAGTAGAAAAATCATATGTAGACAAAACAGATGCTAGAAAACCTCTAGACTTCAATTCATTAAGAATTTCACCTGAACAGACAAAAATATTTTTTACCAATATTTAATGACATGGTTTTAATCGCATTGAGGCAAGAAGTCAAAAGAATAGACAACTCAGTAGTTGTACATGCACTGTAATTAGCAATAAAACGTAACTTATAGGGCCGTTAATGAAGTTTAGGTAACCAGTATAACGTAGGAAACTTGCTATGGTCCTCATCAACAAACAACCTAAAGGATCATTGACACTTGCTAAACACTTGTAAATGCCTATGGTTTTCAGTAAAAATAAAAGTTTGTCAATCGTCCCTTTCTTCACCTTGAAGCTACCCTGACCTAAGTACTTTATGGCTGTGAAATCCGTTTTCGATATTAAATGCTTTAAAGGTGTAAAATTTTGGGTAGAGCAATCAGTTTTACATTAAGATATGTAGGAATCCGAAAACATTTTTTAAAATATCATTCCCCCCCGTGTGCCAGCAAAAGCTTTTGCATGTATATGTGTTAACATATTTTACACATTGCATGGAAGTGGCTTGCTGGCACAATGGGGGGAAAGATGTTCAGCAGCCCAAAAACCCAGGGCCTAAGCCCATAAAATGCCTTTTCTACCAAATAAGAAACTAATGACAGTCATGAAGTTCTCTAGAACCAACCTCCTAAATATCTTTATATTTTGTGCTAGTTTAATATAAAGTACTTAAAGATGAAAAGTAGAATTAGCAAGGTTTTATGCATTTTTTCATAAAAAAAATCTCACTGTTATTAAATGACACAATATTTTGCAAACGTCCTGTACTTATCTATTTGCATGCTAGGGAATTGTTCATGTTTTTATTTTCGTCTGCTGACTTTCTTCAAATTTGAGTTTTTAAAAATAAACCACCCAGGACCACCATCAGAGTGTCAAACAGTTGGGATCCAGATCAAGACTGACATTCTATTGTCTTCATCTGGGTTCAAACTGTTTGCAAAAGGCTATTGGCAGACGACAAAATTATCCACTGGCATGCAAGGAGTTATAACAGGTAAATACTTTAGTGTTCAATATATTGTCCCATATAGGGATATACATGCATCATGTATACCATAAATATTAGGACACTTTAAATACATTCAACATGCTATGCCCTTTAAACAAAGCAAACGTAATATTCAAAGGATCTAGTTTGAATCAGTTTTACTTTCCAATGCTTAATGGGACACTTTCATTCCTTTATAAATATTTATTTCTTTTGTTGAGCTTTCAGTTTTGTATTATTTACGGTACATGTAGTCAAAAATGTACAGGTAACTTCTAAATTACCTCCCCCAAATCATTTTATTACAAAACATATTTTGTTTTTAAAACAATTTCATCAAATATCGTGATTCGTTAATACTCTGCATATGGTATGTTCAATAGATAGCACCATGCCTACCAAATGAATCGAGAAAAAGTGCAGAAAAAACTTTTTAAAGCACTTTTTATTTTCATGAAATTTCAGACCCCCTCCACTTTCTATCCGCCATAACTCTCGAGTGCGTAGGAATTTTGAAAATATTTTGCTAGCTGGCTCTTGCTATTAGATTCACCTATTGCACTGATATTACATGCACCACACTAGAAGCTCAAAAGCAGCGTTCTGGGAATCAGAAAAATAGGCGTATAAGGCCCAAACCGTCAATGATCCTTTAGCTGCCATATGACATCGATGCCTATCAACGATAGACGTCTCATCAAGCCTGTTATGCTCATATGTTTTTGCAGTGTTAAGTTCTTGCTTTAGGATGTTAATTTAGTACCTTTTTCAAACGACCACAACAAACCTCCTATGGATAATATTGATTCCTTAACTGTCGTAGAGAGATCATTGCTTCTTTAGTTGACTTCAGTAATCGTTGGTGTAAACGACACAATTTTGAACCTGATGTTTGAAGGAAAGAAAGACTAATATTTTTAAAATTATTGATACCGTATTTCATTTTACTCTCGTAATAAATTTTACTCCCTAAACCTAAATCTTCTTTTCGTCATCTTAAACAAGGTATCCAGGATTTTCATATGAACTGTGCTTTGTTTCCAACATATAAAGCTGCTAACAATGGTGTAGTTGTTTGACGATTGTATTATGTTAATACTCTTAAATGTGAGCTTGCTGACACCAATGTCTATGAACTGTAGCATTCTTTGAGTGAGAGGGTGGTTGTCGATGGGCATGGTTGTCATCTAGCCCTACAATTTGGTGTTAAAGCTAAAGAAAACCAAGACAGAGGTCCTACGTTGTATAAGGTACCTAAACTCCAAAGCAAGATTTATTTCTAATTCTAGTTCTTGTACATATACGACAACAGAACTGTCTTAATTGTTAACCTTATGCCTTACAGCTGTTAAAAACATGTAATCAAGTATTGTGAATAGGTGTATGAGAGATCCGGTAAAACGCTATTTTGGTCTATTAAAAATTCAGGTGAAATTTTAGATAGACTTAAAGCTAGAGATTTCAATGCGACCAGTTTGTCTACTTATGACTTCAAATATTTACACTACTAAAGATAAACTTATTGATCTTTTGAAAGAACCTTCAATAGAGAAGGCTTCCTTACCTTGCATGTAACGACAGAAACGCGTTTTTTACTTCGGAAAACCTAAAAAATACCATGCATGGTCTTGTCAAAATGTATGTGATGGGCTGACCGTTTTGTTGGACAACATTTTTATTCAATTTGGCACCAATTTGTATAGACAAGTAGTTAGGATTCCAATGGGCACGAATTGTGCTACCCTGGTTGCCGATTTTTTCGTGTTTTTTATAAGAAGGACTTTATAGTGTCTCTTTCTGATGATAAGCTGGCTGATATTATTGATGCTTTGGACACTACATCAAGATATTTGGACGATATTTTAAACATAAATAATGTTTATTTTGACAATTTTGTAAGTCAAATATACCTTACAGAGCTCCAAATTAATAAAACTAGTACCTCTGATACCGAAGCCGCATTTTTAGACTTACTTAAATTTGTTAATTTCAAATGACATTCTACCAAAATTTACGATAAACGTGGCGATTTTGATTTTGAAATTGTCAATTTCTCATTTTTAGATAGTGATGTTCCTCGCTCTACATCATATGGAGTCTATATCTCTCAACTCATTCGTTTTGCAAGAGCATCTAACCATGTTGGTGACTTCAACTCTCGCAATAAATTGTAACTCAGAAACTTCTTAAACAAGGCCGCGTAGCGCAGTCGGTAACGTGTCTGGCTACAGATGCGTGTCTGACTGCAGATCCAGGGGTCGCGAGTTCGATCCCGGTCCGGTCCCATACTTCTGTGGAGATTGATCATGAAATGATTTCTACGGTCATTCTCCTCCTTCCGCTGATCTATTCAAGAAGGGTTGTTGTCAGTTACAAGCGAAAGTATGTGCACGAATTACTGGTTAACCGCTTGTTCAAGCCTGCCCAGGAAAAAGTGTGGTTAGGTGAACTGACCGTCCCGCAATGACCATAGCTGTTGACTTGGGACGTAAAGCAACAAAACAAACAAACAAACAAACAAACAAGGCTATAGGTATCATAAACTTCGCAAAACATTTTCTAAATTTTATAGACGATACTACGATTTGATATCTAAATTCCAAATTGGACTTAAATCTGTCTTGCGCCAAGGACTTTCGGAACCAGAATTCTATGGTGACTTGGTGTATAAGATGAAGATTGTTGGCTCTAATAATTTTTCAGCGCAGTTCATTAAAATAATTTCCAATTAGAAAAAGATTGGCTATAACATTAATGTATTGCAACAAACTGCATGCTTGGTGGTCAACCCAATCACGGTTGGCAACTTTGCTTTCCCCTTTAATTGCACGCCGGTGTGTCGGACTTCAGACTCTATTACGGTTCCGACTTAAAGACTTATCTATTGATGAGATGGTAGGGACCTGATGCTTTGGCTTGGTCAGACCCACCTGGGTTTACCTGTTGGATTTCTTTTGCCCCGGTATTCAGTTTAATATACTGTTGGGTCCTTGTCTTTGCTTTATCGCCTTTTTTATCTTGATTTATATGTTTTTGGAGTTAATGTATTGATAAACTAGGTGTCTTCCTTGCAAACCAAACATCTGTGTGTCTTGATCCACATCTGGACTGAGGGTGAGGTTGGCGCCGTGAAACTTGTTTGAGCCCTCCAGTAAAATATTTTACTGACCGTTCCAAGGCGGTACCTCTTTTGTGGATCATTTGTGATTTTTGTGTCTTGTGTTTCTAATGCTTTCGCGCATGTTCATTGATGCCTTGTGGTGACCTGCTGGGAAAAGTCTGACCTCTTTGCTCTTGTTGGTAATGTTTTTTGTATTTTTGTTACTTTCCCATGTGGTATCCTGGGTCAGGTGTGGTACTTCATTGTATCGTTTCCTGATCTTTGCCTTCTTTCTTACTTTTATCTGTATGCATTGAACACATCAGAATTAAGGGTGAGATTGGTACCGTTCAATATGTTTAAGCACTTATCTTTCCAAGTCGGTGCTCCTTTTGTCGATCCCTTTTTGCTATTTGTGTTTCATGTTTGTCTTTGTTATACTGTCGTGTCGGTCCCATACGCAGTTTAGTTATGATGCTTTTTAAAACGAACAAACAACAAAGGTGTTGATCAGTCTGTGCGAGTGCGCAGGCTGGTCTGCACCTTTGTTATTCGCAAACCCCAAAGACAGGGTTTTTTTCTCGTCGAGGTCAATAAATACCCCTGACCCTATTTGAAATTATATTACCCCTTGTCATCTTTCTGAAAATTTGATGCTACATTCTTTCTTTTTTTTCCTTCATTCTTATTTTTATTTTATTTGGTTTACAATGTACTATTTAATGTACGTACCAAATAGTTGATTGACAGAAGGTTCAGAACAATTTTCACGTGCACCTTTTTCTGCGGTCTTTGATCGGCGGAATAACCGCTGAATAAGTCTTCTCTCAATTCGGTCTCCAGTGTCGTGGAGTAATCAGGTGGTGGTCTTGGTTTTTTTGTGCCCGGACCCGGTGGCGCCCCTGGTGGTGGTGGTCCGGCAGCATTCGTTGCACATAATACACCTGAAATTATATTACAACTTGGAATATTTGCCTGCTCATTCAATCTTGGTACATATTGCATATGCATGTATATGCTTTTTAACAATCCGCCTCCTATACTGTAAATCAGGACACTTTCGCGAGAATTTTATTGTCGCTAAAATCGTTAAAAGACATATTTGCGACGTTAAAAATCGCGACTAGGGCATGGTTTACAACAAATGTACCTATATCAGTATACAAAAATGTGTGCCTATATCAGTATACAACAAATTTACCTATAACAGTATACGACAAATGTAACTACGAGGGTCAGTCAAAAATAACTGAGAGTTGGTTAATACGAGCGTATCTTTGAACTGGGTTAGTACTTCTAACTGAAACTCAATACACATATAGAATGAACCTACGTACTTCATTGTATATAGGAGTTGGCGTCTCGTCATTTTCAATGAGCTGTTGCTAGGCAACCGAAGACCGTCTCTTAGGGAAGTGCGTTCGCGCTGACAACATTTCTGACTAGGCAGCTATGAATTCAAAATCTTTTCAAATCTAAAACAGCATAATAATGGACCTTTAATCGCCCTAATTGTATCAAACAATATGTTAGCAATGTTTTGAAGAAATGTAAATACAATACATGCAATTTCCGTTGCCTAGCAACCAAAACCGATGGAAATTCTATTTTTTTACGAAAACACTTGAATTTGTTGCTATGGCAACCGTTTATTCCTAATAATATTCAAGATAAGCAATCGGATAATACAAACAATAACTAAATACAATAAAATGGTCATATGATATGATACTTAGTTGATAGTTTTGCTCTAGAATGAACCATTATTGATGGACGGGATATATTTTGGGGTAACATTTTCTGAAAATTGAGTCAATTTTCATTTTATTTATGGAATGAAATTGCTACGCCTCAATTAATGTTGTTGCTTTTCATAAAATATATTCATATACTTTATGTGCAACAAATGCACAGGTTGATGTAATTAAAAAATTGCATAGTGTTTCCATGGCAACGGTTTATTCCAGCGTGAACGCATGTTGGTTTTTTTGTGCCCGGACCCGGTGGCGCCCCTGGTGGTGGTGGTCCTTCAGCATTCGATGCACATAATACACCTGAAATTATATTACAACTTGGAATATTTCACATTCTTCTGTTGCTTAGCAACAATAATCTATACCGTGCATAGTCATATATACAGCATATTCTGACGCAGGACAGTTCATTGCATACACGTGCCAAATTTGTCTAGCGTGCGTTAGCCTACTTAAGAGATATGTGTCAACTCACAGTTATTTTGCCTGACCCTCGTATATCAGTATACGACAAATGCAACTATATCAGTATACAACAAATGCTGTACCTATATCAGTACAAAACAAATGTACCTATATCAGTACAAAACAAATGTACCTATATCAGTATAAAACAAATGTACCTATATCAGTATACAACAAATGCACCTATATCAGTATACGACAAATGTACCTATATTAGTATACGACAAATGTACCTATATCAGTATACAACAAATGTACCTATATCAGTATACGACAAATGTACCTATATCAGTATACGACAAATGTACCTATATCAGTATACAACAAATGAACCTATATCAGTATACGACAAATGTTCCTATATCAGTATACGACAAATGTACCTATATAAGAAGATACGAATAATGTACCTATATCAGCATACGACAAATGTACCTATATCAGTATACGACAAATGTACCTATATCAGTATACGACAAATGTACCTATATCAGTATACAACAAATGAACCTATATCAGTATACGCCAAATGTACCTATATCAGTGTACAACAAATGTACCTTATCAACAAATGTACCTATATCAGTGTACAACAAATGTTCCTATATCAGTGTACAACAAATGTACCTATATCAGTATACAACAAATGTACGTATATCAGTATACGACAAATGTACCTATATCAATATACAACAAATGTACCTATATCAGTATACAACAAATGTACCTATATCAGTATACGACAAATGTACCTATATCAGTATACGACAAATGTACCTATATCAGTATACAACAAATGAACCTATATCAGTATACGACAAATGTACCTATATCAGTATACAACAAATGTACCTATATCAGTATACGACAAATGTACCTATATCAGAAGATACGAATAATGTACCTTTATCAGTATACGACAAATATACCTATATCAGGATAAGACAAATGTACCTACATCAGTATACAACAAATGTACCTATATCAGTATACGACAAATGTACCTATATCAGTATACGACAAATGTACCTATATCAGTGTACAACAAATGTACCTTATCAACAAATGTACCTATATCAGTGTACAACAAATGTTCCTATATCAGTGTACAACAAATGTACCTATATCAGTATACAACAAATGTACCTATATCAGTATACGACAAATGTACCTATATCAGTATACGACAAATGTACCTTTATCAGTGTACAACAAATGTACCTATATCAGTGTACAAGAAATGTACCTATATCAGTGTACAACAAATGTACCTATATCAGTATACAACAAATGTACCTATATCAGTGTAAAACAAATGTACCTATATCAGTATACGACAAATGTACCTATATCAGTATACGCCAAATGTACCTATATCAGTGTACAACAAATGTACCTATATCAGTGTACAACAAATGTACCTATATCAGCATACAACAAATGTACCTATATCTGTGTACAACAAATGTACCTATATCAGTATACGACAAATGTACCTATATCAGTATACGCCAAATGTACCTATATCAGTGTACAACAAATGTACCTACATCAGAAGATACGAATAATGTACCTATATCAGTGTATACGACAAATATACCTATATCAGTATACAACGAATGTACCAATATCAGTGTATACGACAAATGTACCTATATCAGTATACGACAAATGTACATATATCAGTGTACAACAAATGTACCTAAATCAGTAGATACGAATAATGTACCTATATCAGTGTATACGACAAATATACCTATATCAGTATACAACGAATGTACCTACATCAGTAAACGACAAATGTAGTATGTCAGTATACGACAAATGTACCTATATCAGTATACAACAAATGTACCGATATCAGTATACAACGAATGTACCTATATCAGTATACAACGAATGTACCTATATCAGTATACGACAAATGTACCTATATCAGTATACGACAAATGTACCTATATCAGTAGATACGAAAAATGTACCTATATCAGTATACAACAAATGTACCTATATCAGTATATAACAAATGTACCTTTATCAGTATACGAAAATGTACCTATATCAGTATACGCCAAATATACCTATATCAGTGTATACGACAAATGTACCTATATCAGTATACGACAAATGTACATATATCAATGTACAACAAATGTACCTACATCAGTAGATACGAATGATGTACCTATATCAGTTTATACGACAAATTTACCTATATCAGTATACAACGAATGTACCTATATCAGTGTATACGACAAATGTACCTATATCAGTATACGACAAATGTACATATACCAGTGTACAACAAATGTACCTACATCAGTAGATACGAATAATGTACCTATATCAGTGTATACGACTAATATACCTATATCAGTATACAACGAATGTACCTATATCAGTAAACGACAAATGAAGTATTTCAGTATACGACAAATGTACCTATATCAGTTTACGAAAAATGTACCTATATCAGTGTATACGACAAATATACCTATATCAATATACAAAAAATGTACCTACATCAGAAGATACGAATAATGTACCTATATCAGTATACGACAAATGTACCTATATCAGTATACGAAAAATGTACATATATCAGTGTACAACAAATGTACCTACATCAGTAGATACGAATAATGTACCTATATCAGTGTATAAGACAAATATACCTGTATCAGTATACATCAAAAGTACCTATATCAGTAAACGACAAATGTAGTATGTCAGTATACGACAAATGTACCTATATCAGTATACGACAAATGTACCTATATCAGAAGATACGAATAATGTACCTATATCAGTATACAACGAATGTACCTATATCAGTATACAACGAATGTACCTATATCAGTATACGACAAATGTACCTATATCAGTATACGACAAATGTACCTATATCAGTAGATACGAAAAATGTACCTATATCAGTATACAACAAATGTACCTATATCAGTATACAACAAATGTACCTATATCAGTATATAACAAATGTACCTTTATCAGTATACGAAAATGTACCTATATCAGTATACGCCAAATATACCTATATCAGTGTATACGACAAATGTACCTATATCAGTATACGACAAATGTACCTATATCAGTGAACGACAAATGTACCTATATGAGTATACAACAAATGTACCTATATCAGAAGATACGAATAATGTACCTATATCAGTGTATACGACAAATATACCTGTATCAGTATACAACAAATGTACCTATATCAGTAGATACGAATAATGTATCTATATCAGTGTATACGACAAATGTACCTATATCAGTATACAACAAATGTACCTATATCAGTGTACGACAAATGTACCTATATCAGTGAACGACAAATGTACCTATATCAGTATACGACATATGTACCTATATAAGTGTACGACAAATGTACCGATATCAGTATACGAACAATGTACCTATATCAGTATCTGGAAAGATGTTTTGTTACCCTCTGCATGCCATTAATGAACTTTTCGAAAACGTTGTTGCAAGTTTCAAGCGAGAAAATGACCTTATGGTTTTCTGATACACTAATATCTGCTAGACCCTTCAGGGGTCGTCATAACCCTCGCCTTTCAGGTTTGGGTTTCAACACCACCCTCGTGTTCTAGCAGGTGACAATGCATAGAAAATCACGTTTAATCCCAATATTGAAGTCATTAAACGAGCTGTAAAGAAGAGATGAAATGCGAGGCATTTTAGTCACTTTTTCGTGACACACTTAATAAATTTAATAATACAGGAGCACGACTGCTAGGTTCTATTTATTGTATGAACCGAAAACTACTTTGAAATCGCGTTTAAAAATCGCGTGGAACTACGCTTTGATGTTGCCATATAATTATATGCGAAACCATTATAGACGTCATTACATAGCGTTACCAAAATTTGTAAACCACTTGTGGTATATCGAATTTAATGCATGTTGTTTTATCACTCCCATGATAAATACAAACAAACAAACAAATAAATAGCTAAGTAAACCAACAAACAAGCAATATGGCTTAAACCAGGGATTTCTTGGTCTCAAGTTGAACAATCTACCACTGAGCCAATGGGTAAAGAAGGGATGATACACGAGTTTGGTTCTTGACATATAGGCAATTAGTTAATTAATGCTAAGACAAGCATGCATATGTGGACGGCCATTCACAGCTCGAATATATGTATATACAAAATAAGCCTCAGTCAAAAAAACTCCCCACTGGCTAGCTAATAATAGCGCAAAGGCACGCCCCAGCATTCGGCGAGCTCTTTCACAGTGTCCAATATGTTGTTCTTGGGTTTCATCCAAGCTAAAAAGGGAGCCCTCGCACCACGACGTCATATTTACAAAATTAATGGACGTAAGAAGCACAGTGGCTCAGTTGGTAGAGTGTTAAACTAGGAATCGAAGGTTTGCTAATTTGTGAATCACCAGAGTCATAGTGTTGTGTCATGGGGCAAGATACTTTATCAGCTAATAGTTATGGTTGAAGACAGGAAATGTTGACTAAAATCATAAAATAATCAACTGTGAAACTGATTGGCACCTCTTATCAGCCGGTCTATCTAAATACTACAAAGACACCCAAACTACTCAAAGTTACGCAAAGACACGCAAAGACGCGCAAAGACACACAAATACGTGCAAAGACACGCAAAGACACGCAAAGAAGCGCCTTCTTTTCTGGAGTTGTTTATCTCAAATACATATTACATGACTTTACGAATATGCAATAAAATGCTATACTCATTGTCTGGACATATGTACACAAGGTCGTTGAAGATCAGAATAAACTACCTTTTAATAACTTGAATCAGTTATATTTTTGAGATTGCAATACTGACCCGGGCCTAAATAATTTCAGATATAATCTAAATAAGTTACTTTCTGTAACCTCGCCTTGAAATCATTGTTAAATGAACACAATTTTAACTTATTATAGTGATATATATTTTAACTTATGCAGGTTATGAGTGTAGGACAAAAGCCTACTAGGACAAAAGCCCACTGGACAAAAGCCACTAGGACAAAAGCCCACTGGGACAAAAGCCAACTAGGACAGGGAAGGGTTTGAACTGATGGACAAACGGACAGATGGGCGTTATATGGTTTTGTTTGTTTGTTGTGTTCCTTTACGTCCCAAGTCAACAGCTATGGTCATGGCGGAACGGTCAGTTCACCTAACCTTTTTCCTGGGCAAGCTTGAACTACTTCAAGCACATACTTTCGCTTGTTACTGACAACAACCCTTCTTGAATGATTCAGCGCAAGGGAGAAGAATGACCATAGAAATAATTTCATGATCAATCTCCACCAAAGTATGAGACAGGGCCAGGATCAAACTCGTGACCCCTGTGTAATGTATCCTATGTCTTATAAACTAGTACATACTGTGGTGCTTCGTGGCCCGGTGACCTAAGATGAAGAATCTCCCTTCTTCTCAAAACTGAAATTTCAAACATCTCTTTTTGCTTGGCACCTATCATAAAAATACATGCTAATTGTTACTACCAGATCAAAGGTCATTTGGATTAAGACATATGATTCCCAATTATTTAGATTGTTTGACTCAAACTGTAAATTACAAGAAAAAATCTGTTTTTCTTTAAATATCAATGGCTTTTAACGCCTATATTAAGTTGTTTGTCACAACATACAGGAGAAATAATAATGTCAGTGAAAACACACTGCAGGTGTGACTTACCCTGAGGGAGCAATCTGATCAGGGTTAACAATTTTATAAAATATTTCAACCTATTTTTTTTCAATGAAGTGGGCTTTTGTCCACCCTGCCAATCAAGCAGTGGGCTTTTTTCCAGTGGGATAATGTCCAGTGGACTTTTGTCCTAGTGGGCTTTTGTCCCAATGGGCTTTTGTCCGTTCCCCGAAAGTTATGCCCCTGACTTAATAATTGAGGTAATATGCAAATAGTCGGAAATGTGACTTTTATGGTGTAAATTGCTTTTCTTTTCATTCCTAGTAAGAAACGCAGGTAATAGCTTACTATGCAAGTAAGAAAGACAGCAAGGACCAGGAATCGATACAATCAAGTACCACACCTGTCCCAGGATACCAAATAGGAAAGTAACAAAATCACAATAAACATCACAAACAGGAGCCAAGAGGTCTGCTCTTTCCGTTCAGGTGACCACAAGGCAGCATTGAACAGACGCGAAAGCATGGCAAACACAAGACAAAAATAACATAAAGGACCCACAAAAGAAGAACCGCCTCGGAACGGTCAGTAAAAATATTTTACTGGAGAGTTTAAACCGGTTTCACAGCGGGCCAACCTCACCCTTAGTTCAGATGTGGATTAAGACACATAGAGGCTTGGTTTGCATGAAAGACCCCTAACTTATCAATGCATCATCTCCTAGAACATCAAAATCAAGATCAAAAAGTAGATAAAGCAAAGACAAGGACTCAACAGTACATTAAACTGAATATCGGAGCCAAAGAAACCCAACAAGTAAACACCGGTGGGCCTGACAACAGCCAAAGCGTTTGACTCCTACCATCTCATCAATAGATAAGTCGTTAAGTCGTACCCGTCATAGAGTCTGAAGTCCGACCGACCGGCGTGCAATTAAAGAGGAAAGCAAAGTTGCCAACCGTGATTGGGTTGACCACCAAGCATGCAGTCTGTTGCAATACATTAATGTTATAGCCAAACTTTTTATAATGGGAAATTGTTTTAATAACCTGCGCTGAAAAATTACAAGAGCCAACAATCTTCTTCAATTTATACTCCAAGTCACCATAGAGTTCAGGTTCCGAAAGTCCTTGGCTCAAGAGAGATGTAAGTTCAACTTGGAATTTAGATATCATAGTATCGTGTATAAAATTTAGAAAATGTTTTGCATATTTTAGGATTCGGATAGCCTTGTTTAAGAAGGTTCTGAGGTCACAATTTATTGCGAGTGTTGAAGTCAGCAACATGGCTAGATGCTCTAGCAAACGAATGAGTTGAGAGATATAGACTCAATAGGACGTAGAGCGAGGAACATCGCCATCTAAAATGGGAAATTGAGAATTTCAAAATCAAAATCGTCACGTTTATCATAAATTTTGGTAGAAACATATTATTAGAGGTGGACAAATGCAAGTCTAAAAACGCGGCTTCGGTATCAAGGGTATTTATTAGCTTTATTAAGTTGGAGCTCTGAAGATTATATTTGACTTACCATTGCAAAAATAAGCATTATTAATGTTTAAAATATCATCCAAATATCTGGATGTAGTGTCAAAAGCGTCAATATTATCAGCCTGCTTATCATCAGAAAAAGACACCATAAAGTCCCTCTCACAACAAAACAAAAATGGATCGGCAATCAGGGGAGCGCAATTAGTCCCATAGGAATTCCAACTACTTATCTATACAACTTGGTGTCTAATCGAAAAAAAATGTTGTCCAACGAATAGGTTAGCACATCACATACATTTTGACAAGACCATGCATGATATTTTTAGACTTTTCCGAAGTAAACAACGCGTTTCTGTAGTTACATTCAAGAGAGCCTTCTCTTTTGAATGTTCTTTTAATAAGATCAATAAGTATATCTTTAAACAAATTATGAGGTAAAGTAGTGTAAAGAATAGAAAATCATATGTATACAAATTGGTCACAGTGGAATCTCTAGCTATAAGTTTATCTAAAACTTCATCTGATTTTTATAGGCCAAAACAGATTCTTACCAGATCTCTCATATGCCCTTTTCACGTACTAAATAACATGCTTTTAACAGCCATAAGACATGAGTTTAACAATTTAGAAAGTTCTGTTGTCGTACAAGAATTAGAATTAGCAATAAATCTTGCTTTTTAATGGAATTAAGATAACCAATACAACGTAGGAATTTTGTCTTGGTTGTCTCTGACTTTGACACCAACATGTAGGGCTCTATTACAACCATGCCCATCGACAACCACTCACTCACCAAAAGAAGCCTGCAGTTTATAGGCATTGGTGTCAATAAGTAAGTAAGGGTGCAAAGATCAGGAATCGATACAATCAAGTACCACACCTGACCCAGGATACCAATAGGAAAGTGACAAACTCACAGTAGACACCACAAACGAGAGCCAAGAGGTCAGCCCTTTCCCAGCAGGTGACCACAAAGCACATATAATAGGCCTTGAACTGGCTATAGACCCCCCTCCCCCCCCCCCCCCCCCAGGGGGAATTTTGTACACTATGATTTTCTAAAACTGCATTATATAAGACACAAAATAAAAGATGTTAGCCCTCTGAGAGTGGCAGCGTTAACGTGTAACATCAAGTTATATACGTTACCCCCCGAAATAGCATTAAATGTCCCTGATAATGTCTCAACCATGACATGTTCGCACATATTTGCATGCTGACACAGGTTTATAAGCTTCTTATAGCACAGTTACATATTTTTAGTATGAAATTTATAAATGTCATGAGTAATTACCGTTGTATACGTTACTTAGTGTTTCCTGCGTTATTTCTGAGTATCAGTATGGCATTTATTGACAATACATGTATTACATCTGTCACAGAATATAGTTAATTGATAAGGCAGCTACTCAAATGATTTAAAATTCTTTATTATGGTGGCTTATACTTTTTTTCAGGCCCATGTTACGTATGTTACCCTCAAAATAGCATTACACATTCAAGTTAATGTCTCTAACAAGCCCTGTTTATACTTATTTGCATACTGACACAGGTTTGTGTACTTCTTTTAACTAGGTTTACCTATTTTAGGTATTCATTTAATAAATGCCTTGTACCTTAACTGTTATGTGTGTTACCAAATGATACATAAGTTATTCTGAATATCTGTATAGCAGTTGTTGACTTTACATGTATAAAGTCTGTCAGAAAATTTAGCAAATTTATAAGGCTGAAGCAAATTGAAGTTCCTTATTAATTTATGGTGACTTAAACTATTATGATTATGTGATCTGTCAAAGTAAGTAAGGTTGCAAAGATCAGGAATCGATACAATCAAGTACCACACCTGACCCAGGATACCAATGGGAAAGTGACAAACTCACAGAAGACACCACAAACGAGAGCCAAGAGGTCAGCCCTTTCCCAGCAGGTGACCACGAAGCACATATAAACAGACGCGCACAAAACATAGCAAACACAAGACAGAACAAAAACATAAAAGATCCACAAAAGAAGTACCGCCTTGGAACGGTCAGTAAAATATTTTACTGGAGGGCTTAAACCGGTTTAACGGCGCAAACCTCACCCTTAATTCAGATTTGGATCAAGACACATAGATATTTGGTTTGCATGAAAGACCCCTAACTTATCAATGCATCATCTCCTAAAACATATAAATCAAGATATAACAAGGAGATAAAGCAAGGATAAGGACTCAACAGTAAATTAAACTGAATACCGGAGCAAAAGAAATCCAACAGGTAAACCCCGGTGGGCCCGACAAACAGCCAAAGCATCGACCCCTACCATCTCATCAATAGATAAGTCTTTAAGTCGGAACCATCATAGAGTCTGAAGTCCGACCGACCGGCGTGCAATTAAAGAGGAAAGCAAAGTTGCCAACTGTGATTGGGTTGACTACCAAGCATGCAGTCTGTTGCAATACATTAATGTTATAGCCAATCTTTTTATAATGGGAAATTATTTTAATGACCTGCGCTGAAAAATTATTAGAGCCAACAATCTTCTTCAACTTATACACCAAGTCACCATAGAAATCAGGTTCTGAAAGTCCTTGGCGCAAGAGAGATTTAAGTCCAACTTGGAATTTAGAAATCAAATCAAAGTATCGTCTATAAAATTTTGAAAATGTTTTGCGAAGTTTATGATACCGATAGCCCTGTTTAAGAAGTTTCGCTGTTTGCTCACATAAACAGTAGATACCATGCATTCAAATCGGAAGTTCTGAAAGACAGTCACTGTGAAGCAGCTCAGTCCTGGGCAAGGTATATGGATATAATTCAGATGGTGTTGACACTGATTAGGGCTACAAGGAAACAACTTTGAATTGCATGTCAGCTCTATCTGTATGCCTTGTACCCAAAGTTCATTGCACACAATCACAACAACTACGCACAATATGTACCTGTGTTTGTTTTTGTTTGATTTGATTCTTTACGTCCACTCAACAATCTTTCAGTTATGCGGGACGGTCTTCCTGGGTCGAACCAGTACTAAGCTAGGATAAATGTGTCTTGCTCAAGGACCACAACGCAGTGACGCCGGTGAGGCTCGAACCCGCGGCCCTTCGGTCTCGAGTCAAGCACTCAACCACTGAGCCACTGCGCTCCCACTTGTGATTATATGATTTCCTGTCTGCCTATGCATAATTTCGCAATGTTAGTATAAGTATACAAAATTATACACTGTGTTCTAAAGATTGGTGGAAGACACTAAAGGCCTGTGTAACTGATTACACTCATAATTTGTCTGATACACATCACAGATGCAAAGAACTTCAACAAAATGGGTATTGTGTGTCACAATCATTGGTTCTTTGCTTGAGAAATGCTTTTGACATAACTATCAGACAAACAATAAAGAGGTATTATGAGCTTCAGCAGCTAGAACTACACTTTGTACTACAGATGGAATGGTGTATTACTCATCACATCAGAGCTCAAAATATTGAAACATCTCTTCAATGGACTGAAATGAAATATTCAATCTGCTCAGATGCAAAGTAGAAGGAGTACTAGAGGCAGTTTCTGGCTTCACCAATCTTTTTAGTTCTAGTTTTGAAGACAATGAACCCGTAATTTTTGTCTTTTGGTGTTCCTGCTTAGCCTGGCATAGCTAAGGATCTTATTGAGACTGATGACATTGCCAGGAAGGCTGTTGCAGACTTTATTGACTCACTTTTAGTTGAAAATCTGTCTTTCACAGTCCCATTAAATGCAACAAGATAATAAAGCTTTGAGGCTTGCGAGGTCAAGAAGAGATTGTCCAATTTACAAAATGTAATCAGCCAGATGAGAGCTTAAAGGAGCGTCTTTGGTCAGCATGACCTTTATATTGGCCATAATGTTGACCTTGAGTTGACACTGCAGTTCCTTTGGGGACCCGTACCATGGTTACTGACAACTCCTGATAGAATTTCCACCAAAACTGACGTCTAAACTTCTGCATGGATTGCAATTACACATTGATCAAACATTAGATTGGCCATATAGTGCTGCACATAACTTTGATGGTAATGCAATACTACAGAGCATAATAGCTTTTCCTGTCACCTTCAAGGATCTGATGGAACCAGGCACTATTCAACCAGGCACGAAAGGTAGAACCTATTGGTTTTGTCACTGATACATACAGTATATACAATGTATAAGCAGCAGTCTATAAAGTCTTACAAATATTCTTGCAGAGATAACCTGGATGTTTTGTTCAACACTGGTGCATGCAAATAAAGGTGCTCATTTTGAATGTCAACAACATTTGCCATAATATGAGGGAAGAGATCTACAGTCATACACTGTTTACAGATTGTGACACTACAAATGTGCCAACATGTTAATACAACGGAAAGGTTGTTCCTATCAAACTGATAGAGAATCTAAGCAGGATAGAAAAGCAAACTAAGAATTGCTGTAGGCACTCATCAGTGACATGAAGCCCTAACATGTGTTATTTATGTAAATGTGAATAAGCTTCAGTGCGACATTTTCTCAAAAAGTGCCATACAGATATACTGACTATCAAATGGCATGAACGTGAGCTTACTTCAATCCTGCTTTTCTGTCCTCAAGATGTACATACAAAGATTGAACTTTTTACTATCAAGTCTTTCCCATGAAAACAAGTAAGGCTTTCCAGATTTGGACACAATGTGTGGAAAATAAATGGGAAGGAAATGGAGTACCTCTGGCTGAAAGAAATTTGATTGTATCCAAACAAAGAGCAACAGAATTATATTATACATTTTGTGTGATATGGGGTTACCATGTTCAAAACTCAACAACTCATACCTTATAAAAGATAGAAACATAATATTTGCAGATTCCAAAAGGTACATAAACATTCTTTAATACAAAATGAATTAGTAAGCATGTTCATATTTAAAAAAAATATCAAACTATATTAGTTTCATAAATCATTTATATAGGAATAATGAAAAAATGTAACATAAGTAACACTTTGGGGTGCATATTTGTTTTCAAAGGTCCATATCTGCGATGCAAAAATAGCTTACTTGAATGATATAGCCAGTTTTGAAATCTTACGTTATGGTTTGCACTTTTCAGAAGTCATGTCATTTACTAAAATTATCACAGATGTTGATGGGTAATATATGCAATTGGCTGTTACAAGGTAATGGTGCCATCACCAGAGTGCTAGCATATTGCAAAATCCTTGCAAGATAAATCTGATTGAGGATTAATAAGCTGTATTAGACAATTCTTTAAAACTTTGGATAATATATGAAGAGTTGCTAGCTTGGCAAGAAACATCCTGATGGATTTTCTTTGATCTTTTAAGTTGTTACTCGCATATTGCACTGTATGTTACAAACTCTCCATGAGTATTACGTTAACTATATTTGATGTCTCTATAAAAGAAAAGAGTGTTTATGGTAGTTTATTTTTGAGTTACTTACTCAGCAAATGAGCCAGAGTAAAACGAAGTACATGGACCTGTGCCAGCATGCAAATAAGTACAAGCAGGTCGTGTTGGAGACCTTATCTTAAAGGTTTACTGGTATTCTGAGAGTAACTTATGTAACCTGGGCTATTAAATAGTATAGGACACCATAATTAAGAACTTCAATTCATTTAAATAGCAGCCTTATGGATTTGCTATATTAACTGACGGATGTAATACATATATAGTCAATTACTGCCTTACTGATATTTGTAAATAACATATGAAACACTAAGTAACATATACAACAGCAAAAACTCAAGACATTTGAGCCGTGTCATGAGATTTCCAACAATGTGTTATGTGCAACCAGCATAGGCTCAGACCACATTGCGCATTCGCGCAGTCTGATCAGAGCCTTTGCTAGTCGCTTGAGTATTCTATGACTTTTAAGCTACTGACTGAAGACCATTTGGAGTTTCTGAGCTTAAAAGGGGGCTGCACAGGCTCGTCTGAGTCTACACTTGTCAAAATGCCACATTGTTGGAAATCACATGCACTGGCTCATTTATAAAATAAATGCTAAAATTATGTAACTGTTTTATAAGAAGTTCTTAAACCTGTACCAGACTTGAAAAAAGTGTGAATACGTCATGTTGGAGGCATTATCAGGAAAATTTAAAGTTATTTTGCTGGGTAACGTACGTAACATGATGTTACACGCTAACGCTGCCACTCTCAGAGGGCTAACATATTCCATTTTGTGGCTTATATAATGTAGTATCTGGAAATCATAATGCACAGAATTCCCTCTGGAGGGAAGGGGAACTTTAGCCAGCAAAAGGCCCAGAGAATTACATTTTACATTTTTGTGTGATATGGGGCTACCACGTTCAACATCTAATAACTCAAAAAGTATATAAGATAGAAACGTAAGGCTTGCAGTTTTGAAAAGGTAAATAAAAAAGCTTTAATATTATACCAAATTATTGAACATAAACTGGTTTCAATAAAATTCAAGACAAATTAGATTCATTTATCATTTTAAAGGGGGTTCACTGAAAAAATGTAACATACACTACATTGAGGGTGAATATATTTGTTTTCAAATGTCAATATCTATGGCCCAGTAATAGCTTACTTAGAAAATATAACCAATTTGGAAATCTTACCTAATCTTTTGCACTTATCTGAAGTCTTAAAAAGAATTTTACTTATCAAATATTTTGTAGCGTAACGTATGTAACAGGCTGTTACAGCTTAACGCTGCCATTGTCAGAGGGCTAACATGTTGCAAAATGCTTGCAAGACATTAGGCTTCAAGAAAAATATGGTCTACAAAATTCCCCCTGGGGGGGAGGTAAACCATATCCAGCCAGTGGCCTATAAACAGACCCGCACAAAGACATAACAAACACAAGACAGAACAAAAACATAAAAGATCCACAAAAGAAGTACCGCCTTGGAACGGTCAGTAAAATATTTTACTGGAGGGCTTAAACCAGGTCACGTTTAATTGTATCAATATGATACAATCATCAAACAACTACAACATTGTAGTAGCTGTCCAATCTGGGGCAGTGGTTCTGTTGTTGTTGTTGGTCTGTTGTTTAGTGTGCTTCTCATTGTGTGTGGGAGTTCTGTGTTTGTCTTTGTTTTGTTATGCATTATTTTGTGTCCTTTCTAATTTTGCAAACATCTTGAAGAGGAAGAGAAAGCTGGTTGTTTTGCTAGTATTGTCTTACTGATGTGTGTTGTTAATATAAATGTTCTGTTGCTCTTCCTCACGGTGTCATGGTTTGGTCTGCAGTATGTGATTGTGGTATTTCCTTATCATACTCACTTACTTTTTTTCTGCTGGAACCAAAACATAGTGCATATGAAAATCCTGGATACAAATGCTTATGATGACAGAAAGAAGATTAAGGTTCAGGGAGTAAAAGATGTGTATTACGAGAGTAAAGTGAAATACGAGTATCAATAATTTTAAAAATGTTGATCTTCCATTCCTTCAAGATATCAGGTTCAACATTTTCTCGTTTACACCAACGATTTTTTAGTCATTTAAAATCGTTTTGCGTTTTCACTTATTGGTGAAATATTGACTCCTTATACATGTACTTATATACACGACGTCAAAGTTAAGCACCACCTAAACATTTCCCCAGAAAAACAGTGAGGCTTTCTATGAATTTTATACTCATTATAGTTATAAGATAAGATAAAGTGGTGACAATTTACAGCAAATTTTAGAGAGCTAGTTGCTTTGCTTAATTTGTCTTCCTGGTGTCTCGTGATTGTTGTGTGGCTCTTTCTCGCGGTGCCATGGGTTTGTCTGCATTTTGTTATTGTGGTATTTCCTGATCATATTCAGTTACTATTTTTGAATTTGATAAGCATTAATGTTAACGACTAGGCATGGCAAATGGATACCCCTAAATGTCCCTATTTGCTGTCCAATGGTGGCATTTTCATGCCACTACGAGATAAAAATTGTTAGTGTCATATTGTTACAAAACCAAAAACATGTTCTGTCTGTAAATTTCAGATGAATATCTTTGATAGAACAAAAGATGTGGAGGTGTAAAGAATGGCATGTTATAAAAAAAAATATAGTGAAAATACAAATAAGTAGCTCTGTAACTGACAAGATATCTGGAGTTGGCCAGAATCCTTTTCGCAATATTCTAATGAAAATAGATCAAGTTTATTTTTGCGTTAATACGAATACGAGAGGACACTGTGGAATATTTTCAAATTATCAAATGGGATTCTGACGGGTTGGACAGGCAAAGGGTTTACGTCGGTAACAATATCTTACAAATTTTTTGTTCTTTTGAAGCAAATTATACATAAAACGTCACTGAATAAATGTTCGGGTTGTGCTTAACGTTTGACGCTTTGTATATTAATGTAAATACACTGAAAACATGTCAATCATCCAATTTACCTACTCGCAAGTTACAATTAGTGATATATAAATACTTCTGACGTTACCCCTGTAAAACAAGTCAGTCTAATTACACGCTTATGTACCAGCTTACGTAACAGCAGAACATAAAAAAAACACTCCGGGTAGGCGAAAACGTTTATACTATCGCCGAACGTAGATCTAAAATAATCAAAAACAGTGTTTTTATTGTCATTTGATGAATAGCAATATAAAACACTATTTCTAACGATTTTTGATTCGCGTTCGTCGATTGTATTAATGTTTTCGATTGCCGCCTACCCGTCGGGAGAACATCAGAAATGTCTAAATAGCAAACCAGTAGCCATAACAATCCTCGCTCGCCATTGCTACTGACTTCAGATGACACTGGCATGTACCAACAATAAACTTAGGCTGAAATTATAGTGGATTTTAAAAGTTTGGATATCCCTAAAATGAATTGCTACTTTCAATCAATACGTTTTGTTTTGGCACTGTTCCATTCACATTTCTATTTTAATCTTTGTGTGGTACTCATTAAAGTGGATAAAATTTACCATTTTACAAGTACATGTACTTTATATAATTTCTATCATTGTTCACAATTAATTGCATTTTATAGATCGTCCAGCACATTGAAAGACGCAACTCCCATGGTAAATGTATATTGCAAAAGTACAAGCTCTGATCATTAAGCTAAAGTACGGTCCATATGACCAACAGGGGCATACCTACATGTACGTGTACGCAAATACGCATGCACGTACCACTTGACACAGCAAGACTTTTAGTATATTTCTTTATTTACAGTAAAACATGTCTTAGGATAGACAAAAATAAATCCTATCTTAATGACAAACTGTAGCTTAATGCAGGGCGAAAGTATTGCAGAAAGCTTCCCTTTGCAATCTGCAATACTTTTGACTTGCATTAAGCGATAATTGGTCTTCTTTCGAGTGTTCCATTAGACAGGTTTTACTGTATTTAATTTGATTTTTAAAAGAAAATGCAACTAATAGTGTTTAGTTGCGTGTCTTAAAGGCGCACGTGGCCCGTTAGAATGTCCTAAATCATTTTTGGCATAGAGCTTCACCACTGGCCCCAAACAGGGGGAGCACCTCCAGACCCAACCAGGAATGCGTACTCTGTAAAATGCCCCAGAAACGCGCCTGACCAATGTTGACGCTACTAGAAGAGCCACCAAGGGCGCGTTTTACGATAATGTGTGAAGTAGATCAACCTTATCATATATTTTTACATCATAAATTATGTTCTAGACCAATTGCACTTTATGTTGTTGTAACTTAATATGGCGGACAAAGCATCTACAACGCAAGTACGCACGTTCATGATAGATATTACACACGTTTAAAAGAGTTCGCCCTATCACAAGGGGTTGCTCTTTTGAACGAACAAATTCGCCATGTATTCTTTCAGAGTAGCCTTTATTTTGAAAAGGGACGCAATTCAGAGATAAATGCTGTTCGTTTCAGTAATCTCCATTTGGTGAGCGCAAATATTTTCGCATCGCAGATCTGTTTACTTTGAAAGACAGATGGTATATAAGAGGCCAGTGTTTTTTTTATTGTTATAGACATTGTAGACATAAACCTTATTATTTTTGCTTGCCCACGGGCGTACGAAAGAAATTTGCAAAAGAAACAGCAAAAAAGTCTCAAACCATTCCAACCGGTATAAAATTGCGTTTCTGGATTTAATTTACCTTCTTTCCAAATTCTTGTTGCAGAAAACTGCGCTGTTTGAAATACGCAACTCATAGGCTACAGTCGTTCCAACCAAGAGTGACAGTGACGTAATATTTTGTTTACAACGTGAAACATGTACACTCTACGTGAGCTAACGCAAACGATATATGATTTGTGTATTAATCCTATCAGGCGATAGGATAAATAAACAAGTGATTTTTGGTATCTTTGTAAACAACATAACGTGACGCCACTGTCACTCTTGGCTGACAGGACAGAACGTTTATCATTGTTCAATCAGTGCAGCTGTCTCGAAACAGCATTGAAAGAATAGCGATTCGGTCCATCACCTTAGAATGACTGCTTTATAAAGCATAGCACCTCTCAAAGTCTAACAATGAATTTCAATAGAACAACAGTTTGATTTAGACTTTACATAGAAAATGTCGACAACATTTCTATTACAAAGAGCATAAAAAAACATGTGACATCTGCGGCGGGCCTTTATTGGCCTCCAGAGGCATAATTTGAACAAACTTGGTAGAGGTTCACTAGATGATGCTACAAACATAATACTAAGGCCCTAGGTCTAGTGGGCTTGGACAAGAATATTTTATGCATTCCCTATATATCCCTAAATATGTGACCTATTGGATAGGCAACTTTTAGTTCCAGGGGCAATGCTGCATTTCACCAGGGCCTGCACTGTTTGCTATGATAAATGTAATATTCAGAGACTGGCGTACTTGTTTATTAGGAAAGTCTACCTGTGACCCCTTAAAGCATATAATGGACAGTCCCATCATTTTAGTTGCTTTCTGCATCAGAATACAATTTCATAGAATTATTGTAAAATCTCTCTACAAACAAGACGACCACATTTGAAATATGGGTCTACCTTACAATATTCCTATAGCAACAAAAGAAAAACAGTGGCCATGTGTTTGAAACCAATCAAATTAATTTTAACATTTTAAGTTTAGGGTCACAGAAAACCAAAGTACCAAATTATTTTGAAATCTTGCCGGCAGTTTAGACAAGTATTTTTTTTTAGGTTTTTCATTTTGGTTGTCATGGCAAACAGAATGCTGCACGGAATTAATTTCCCTAAACAACTTTCAAAATTACAATCCACGGATCATTCTGGTAAAGGTTGGTGACAATCGACAGGAGGAGATGTCGTTTAACGGAAATTGTTGACAGGCATCTGTTGGATGGACGGACGGACAGACGGACGGACATCATGTGATCAAAATATCTCCCTTTGAGCCTATGGCTCATGTGAGCTAAAATGAGGGTTTATGACAAAAGTTTACCTTATTCTGTATAAGATCGTATCAAGGTCACGGCCTTGTACGCTAAAAAACAAGTAGTACGAGACCATGTTTATTTGAACAAATGTGAATTTCATTTTTCGAAGTTGCATGCAAATAAAATGAATAACTTTTGCTTTCTCTTAAATAACGGACGCGTCCGTTGTATTGCCAAATTGACAAATAGGCAATTTAAGGCATAACCATAACACGGCGTCCCAAAATACATGCACATCCCCTTTTACTGATTTTAAGAGCTAAAATAGGTGTATTTCAAATGAAAATGCGTATAAAAGTATTCACATTTCTTTTAAGTTTAGAGGAGCGTTCGGTCTATTATTCAAATGAAAAACAGCTTCTGTGCGACTGCTTTTGCTTGACAACTGGGCTTTATAAGTTCTACCATACGAGTGCCCAAATGGGCATTCCATGTATAAAATGTGTCCTGGAAGAATTGTGAAAAACAAATTATCAAAACTCACAGCCGACACAAGTTCTTAAATATAGAGATATTTTCTTGGTGGCTGCGCATTCCTGGAGATCGGATTAACCAATGTAAATTTATTATTACTAAATATAATACGAAATATATGAGATACAGCAATTTCAAATTTGTTCAATAAACATGAAACGCCTCTTGTATTTAAATCAAGCTTTCAATCAGCTTTGTTTCACTTGAAATCACCACAGATACATGCTAATAACATAAGACTGATACATTGTTCGGCATAGAAAACTAAACAAAAATCTTTCTTTTCCTTTCATTTATAACACCTTTGTGTTTAAGATGCAAATGGTGACCCCTCTCCTGAAGGATATAGCTAAACAGAGAACTCCTTCCGGGAAAGAAACGCTTCCTCCTACGAAAGAAAGATTTCCATACGAAAGGAATTGTAAAACACGAGAATTTAGCATGGAAGTCTAAAGTCTATAAAATTATGATTTTTAACTTGAATTAAAGAATTAATATAGGTTTTATATAAATCAGGTTGCACGTCAGTTTAAGTACAGCATGATTATCCGTGTGCTAATAGCTGAACACAGATTTCTCTACCGGATGGTTTATAGTATTTACTATAGGTTTATAAATCAATATTTTGTGATTAAAATGAGAATATGGACATGTTTATATGAAAACTTCAGTAAAAACATTACATTGTGTCAGCTTCGGTACTAATAGAAACTCCCTTGTGTGAAAGTAACGCATTTTAATTAAAACATAATGTTGTAAACGTATTGCATTCTTTGTCAATAAAGCCCAGATTCGAAAAATTCTAGGAATGAAGTAATGAATTACTGGATAACATTAAAGTAGAAACCTTTAGTGCTTCATAACTCTTACATACTTTATGCTATGTTGATGATATTTGGTATGCATATACATGTGTATCAAGTCAATATCTTCATTAAATGAGCTGGAGACAAAGCTCTTATACACTGAAACGATGTGATAAGTGGCCACCTTACATTTTTTGCGCCTGTTCGGAAAATAGAAATCGCTCTAACAAACTGTTAATGCTATGATAAAATCCACGGCTTTGTCGAGACTCTGCAAATCATCTTATTTCAAAATGACAGATAAATCTTGCACAGACAGAGTCAGAGAAAAGGTACCCTCATTTCAGAAAGTCTTTCAGTGTGGTATAAAATAATGCCCAGATACGTCATCCATTTATATTTTAATTAGTTTGAAGCTGTTAATAACAATTGTGATATAAGATAAAAAAGGAATCAAAAGTTTTGAGACAACTGATCTCTCCACTTCTCTTCTACGTTAGCATGAAGAGAGCCACTATCGCAGCTTAGTCAAAGAGTTCTGGCTTTAACAATGCAATTTGCCTACAAACTTTGCATTGCTCTGTACGCTATATTATCTGCGGCACGGCATTGAAATTTTCAGCTATTTTTTATTATGATTCGACTCAAACAAAATATATTTTATATACTTAAACGCAAAAGTTTCGCAACCGTTTAATATCTGTATTTTCTTCAGTATGGTCCATGTTAGAATATTAATATAATAATATGTTATGCTCCTGCACAATGCAGTATGATTTACCATTAATCGGTTTTGATCATACTCTTCATTCTGACGTTATAATGACGTCAGTGTTTTTCAACAATTTACGTCTAGCATAAAGATTATTATCTCGATTTGAAAACAAACGGTGCTATGTGATAGCCAGATGTCGTATCTGACGGAAAACATTTTAAGGTTTAACAATTAACGTTTATCAACGCTCAAAGTCGCTGTGTTTCTTTGTTAACGTCAACCAATTTATCAAAATTGTTCATGTTATTCCGTTATGTCGCGCGATACTTCTGTCTTCTATGCAATGTGTTGAAGGTTTTCACTTATGACATTAAAAACTCGATTATTGATATTCAGTTGTGCTTAAACGGCCAATTACGTCAAATATTGAAGGTTTTACGTTGACGTAATGAACGTTACCAAATGCATAAAATAACCTGCTTGGATTTGTCTGCCCTTCTGATTTTGAACTCAGATAACGGTTAAACACCTATTCCGAATAAAATGTAAGGTGGTGTAACACTGTGACTCGATAAAATGTAAGGTTTGTAACTCTGTGACTTTTCACATTTGGGTTGCCTTACATTTTTTGTCGAAGATCGGCAATCGTAAGTATCACTGGTCTGATTTTCATGTTGTTTGGACGGCAAATCATTGGACTTGTTAATCATAATATCATGGAGTAAAATTTTTGGCTCAAAAAGAAGGAAATATCATTTTAGTAAGAGTTGCGAAACTTTTGCGTTTAAGTATATATGCCATTTAAATGACCTTTAAAGTTTCACGTTAAAACCGGAAATGGACACCAGTCGTGAAAAAATTATTGTTAGATATTGGCTGATCAAGCTGTATTGGTTTTTGTCTAACATAGTCACATAAAATAAATCACATACAATGATTTTAGTATGTGCAGCTGATGATTTTGAAAATATCGGAAAATGCAGAAATTGAGACTTTTTTTTAAAAGTCATAAAAAAATCTGTCATAAGCAAACAATTAAGAGTTTGGTGTTTTTCAAGTTGGCTAGACTTGTTTGTAACCACCTGAACTTCAATCCAATAAAAACTACATACAAAACGCTTAACTTCTGCAAAAAAATAATTTTTGCATTTTTGAACCCAAAATTTTTGTTGTGATTGAAAATTCTTCTAAAGCACTGCTTAAATTTAGTCCATTGAAATGCACATAATTTGGGCAAAAAATCATTTCAATATCATAAGAGTTTAGTCAGAAAAAAATGAAATTGAAAAGTGGCCACTTAGAACTTCGGTTCAGTGTATATACTCTTTGAGACATTTTAACCCTTAAAGAGCCAATCACGACTGCAGCAGATGACAAATTTTGTGATATCTTTCCTAATTTTCGACAAAAATAAGGAATGATATTTCACGAGAATTGTCTGTCAGCAGAAGATTCTCATGAACAATCATGCCTTATTTGTTATTTTTGAAAAGCACCAAAATTTAAAATTGTCATCTGCTGGAAATTATAGGTGACGCTTTAAGGATTAATACTATTTGGTAGGTTTACATGTACCTATATTCAACAATATGTACATTATTTACTACTCTCCTTACATGTCAGGCAATACAAGCCATAACATCTATCTTTTCTCTAGATAGGTACTGTGAAATGACAAAAAAGCACCAAGGTAACCATCTCTGAATAAAAGACTATTCCAAACTCAACAAGCCGTTTGTAGCTATTGCTTTCACTGTACGGTATTGTTCCGAATTGGAAAACATCTCACACGCATGTCCAATTTATATACAGAATGTGTAGAATGACTGTTTCTGACACACTGCTTCTTAGTTAAGATCATAGCGGGAAGTGAAAGGTAGAGACTTGAACTCTTAGCCCAAATCCACTCTTCACAAACGTCCAATTCAAGGAAACTCCATGCAGAACAAGGTAGCGTATATGCCCCATTTCAAGGCGATTGTTCTAGTGAGAGGTCAAATGCTTCATGCAGAATTGGTGTTCTCTTAGCAATGCTTTTTTCTTATTCCCTAGTAAACGCGGGGTATGATACAGTAAAACCTGTAAAACGGCCACGCAAATAGACAAAACAAAGGTCTTATCGACAATACTTTTGACAATCGGTCTTGAAATCAAATTTTTGGTTTTCTTTTTTAGTGACCGCTTAAATCCCTAAATTCTGAGACAATAAAAGTGGAACCACTGCCTTAGGCCTTTTCCAGGCGAATCAAAGGCTAATCGTTATGAGGTGATTATGACTTCTTTACAGGGGACAATAGAGTGGTCCAATGAAGGGTTTACGTTTGTATTTTCTGATTCATAAATGATATTTATCTTAGTGAAAGAAAAGATGTATTCTATACAGGTAAGTCCTCTTTAAGGGCCCCTTTAATCCAGTGAGATACTGAAACTGTCCCTGATAAGTTAATCTATCAATGATCTCTATTGGACAGGAATTATAGGTCTTGAAGATATGCACCGCTTACCATCCATTTTATTTATTTTGTTTTTTTCGCTAGTTGAATGTAGCTTTTATGCTTGCAAATACATGTATCTTCGTTCTGCAACAATTCATACAATAACTACTATAGTGTCTGCTTATGACTTTGTGTTTTGTTTTATTTATTTTTTTTTATTTTAATTTATTTATTTTTTTTGTGTGTGTGTGGGGGGGGGGGGGGGAGTGGGGATGCGCTTTGCTTAAATGTTCCCTTTTATATTATATAATACAGAAATAACAGTTGAACATACTTACTTGATAAAGCTAAAACTATCACCAAAGAATAACTCATCTTTGTGTAACAGTCATTCCAATTAATCCAATATTATTCCATTTAGCTACATGTTGTTTGCACAAACTCTGAGACGATTATACTTTCACTAATCTATAAGTTAGTATATGGAGAATCAACACAATCACCTGTACGCAAAACATTAACACAGATCAGCTAAGACGTCCACTCAGACTGACCAGAGTATCACTGCAGGCAAGCTGAAACCATTCGGTAACACAAGGCTTCCGCAGCGAAGACTCTGATATGACTTGGTAGAAACATGTATTACTTGACTTTTCGCTTACTGTAAAGGCGGCAACTTTAATATTCATATCTGGGTGTGGTTCGGCTATTCCATCTGCTAAGGAAGGTAAATCAGGTTTTATTTATAATTTGGTAAAAATAAATAAGCTTTTTGAGCCGCGCAAACGTGCATGCATTTCATGAAAATCCTAACCGTATACACACTGAACTCACATTTTATTAACCCTTAAAGCGCATAATCACAGAATGTATGTTTTGACATCCACTAAAATGTTTGAAGCCTCATCGATAAACAGTGTGAATCCAGATCAAACTGATCCTGTAGGAGCAGTCTGATCCGGGTCCACACTGTTTGCCTCTATGCTTATGTTAAATAGACATTTCCCGATTTTAAGGGTTAAATAATATGTTTTGCGGCTATACTGAGGAAATGGTCATGGTAATACAGTTACTTTTGAATAAAACCTCTTCTCAACATCAGCTTTTACCTATGCCTAAGGTAGACCAGTCCTAATTACTCATTCATGAGGTGCCGCCTTTACAGTAACCAAAAAGTCAAGTAATAGCCCTGTTGGACATACTCGTCAATTTGTTGGTTTTGTCGTATTATATGACTTTTCGCTTACTGTAAAGGCGGCGCCTCATGAATGCGTAATTAAGTCTGGCCAACCTTAGACATAGGTTAAAGCTGAAAATGAGGCGTGGTTTTATTCAAAAGTAACTGTATCATCTAGCGCCATTATCTCAGTATAGACGCAAAACACATTATTTAGTCATTAAAACGCCAGCAAAATAACTGCGTCTATTTAACAAATTATAAGCAAACATTGTGGACCCAGATCAGACTGCTCCTATAGGAGAAGTCTGATCTGGGACAACTCTGTTTGTCTATGAGGCTTCAAATATTTGATTGGACGACAAAAAAACATACATTTTGTGATTATGCACTTTAAGGGTTAATAAATAGTGAGTTTAGTGTGTATACGGTTAGGATTTTCATGAGATGCACGCACGTTTGCGCAACCAAAAAAGCCTATTACATGTAACTCTGTACCAAATTATGATTATAACCTGATTTCCCTTGTTCAGCAGATGAAATAGCCGAACCACGCCCAAATATGAATATTAAAGTTGCCGCCTTTACAGTAAGCGAAAAGTCCATTTATTAATACACGGTCTCCTTTCACATGAATGTAAATACGCTTGGACCGTTAAGATCTGTACAAAATTAAAACACGTCACACGAACGTACATGTCAGGTGCAAACAAGCATGTTCAGTTACAGCGACTAATCGGTTTATGGTTAATGATATATACTATGCCAAAAAAGAAACGCCGCACATAAAGATTAAAAATATTACGCGTTAAATGAGAGTTGCCAAATTTAATCTGCTATCTATGTTTCGCTACTATTCCTGTCACACATTATCCCTATTGTTTTATTGGGCTCAGTCAATCATAACAAGTGCACTTGCTGTCTTTGTTTTTTAGGTTTTTCACGTGCACATTCATTTTATTTAGATTTACACATGTACTAACTACTGAAATCACTAGTCTTATATCCAATTTGCTTGAAAACATTTCAAAATTACAAATTTTAAGTTATACATTGCTAATTTACGATGCCAAAATGAACGCGAAAAGTCGATAAGAACGTTATAAGCTAACGTGACGCCATCGGTGATAGCCAAACAATTTCGATGCCATGCAAGGATAATTGAACGTCTTAGGAAATGTTTCTGACAAATTGGAACAATGTCAGGCCGTGCTCATTCATGACGTGATCGCATAAAGATGCGACGTTAAGATCGATACAAAAGTAGGTTTAAACTGATGAATCAATTTCGTTCGGTGTCAATGATAGCTAGGACAACCCCAGGAACTCATAATCTAAGTATCAGCGCTCAAACTGTGACAAATCGTTTGCGAAGGATTGGTGGGGAAAAAACATATACAATGTACGTTTTAAATATAAATTCCACACGTTCAGCTATTTTATGGAATACTGTAAATACACTTATTTTCGTTATACATTAAATTGAAACACGTTTCAGAAACCATCATCGTTGTCGGCGTCGTTGTTGTTGTTTTTATACTTTGAGAAAAAATGAGTTTCCTTTTTCAATTCATTCTTATAAAACGAAATAAAAATTGACTTCATGTTTTGTCGAGCAAAGTGAACATATTATGCATGATGTTTTTTCATTCAAAGTGGAATATTGTTGACTTCATTTAGTGAAAATGGCAAAGAACAAAATAATGAGCGCAGTCTATATATACCATTTAGATAAGAGGATCTTACATGAATGGTCATGTTTTATTAAATTAATAAACGAGTTGACGAAAAGAGATAAAATGCGAGGCGTGTCAAGCATTTTATCTCTTTTTCGCTACAAGTTAAATAAATTCAATAATACAAGAGCACGAATATTGGATTCTATTTATCACATGACATAATAATTACTTGAAACTCGCATTTTTTAGCGTGAAAACTTCACGATTTTATACTGACCAGACGGCCAGCAGATGCAGACTAATCTTTGCCTTGTTATCGTTGAAACGGTTTCATTACGTAACGTCGCTTTTCATTGGTTGACAAGTGAGTATATGCAGATGGGCAAGCTTTTTTAGCAGGATGTAGGCACAACATATTACATTTTATTGTCTTTTTGAAGGAAATATGTTAACAGTGAATTATATACACTCGGAAATCACGTTAAATGAGTCGCCGTAAAACTAAAATTCCGACCGTATGTCCTACGATAAACCTCCCCAATACAGTTATCCCCTTATTAGTATTATAAAAACAGCTTATACTTTATGACTATGTTTAAAGCTGAACTATTTTACATATGCTATTTAAACCGTCTGTTGAATTTCTAGTATCTATCTCAATGCACCAAAAGACTCTTTTAGGCAAAATATTTTATTTAACCTTTTTCCTGCCAGTAACAATTTATGTTCTTTGCTTATAACCCATGTACACGTAAACAAACGTTTGGACCGAGATTAGAAAGACAAAACGCGGGGTCTCATCTTTAATTCTCTAACATCCTGATGGTAAACAACGTGAGAGATATTTTATGAATAAAAAGAGTTGCAGACACTTTAATACATCGTTGACAAGCGAGCAGTTTGATTCTGCTAGCTTTATAAGTATACTGAGGGAAAAAGTTAAGCAACCTGGTCCCGAGGTTATAAACTTTTTTCATGTTCAACTCAGCTGAGCACGAAACTGCAACTGTTCAAAACTAAAATACAAGCAAGTAAAGAATTTAATCTACTAAGAATTTCAATTTCTAATGCTATTCAATTGAAAGGGAGGTAATTTGAAAAAAAAAAAGATTTCCAACCAGAAACTGTGTGAAAAGGGTGAACCGAACAGATTTATACCAGTTTCATTTATATGCTTTTAGATCAAACGGAAAAATCAAACTTTAGCACAAAAATATTCGCGCTATGGTCAGATAAGCTGATAAGGGGACTAAAAGTCGGACTTTACATCATGTGAAAATTTGACGGGTTAAAGCCAATGTACTCATAATAATTTCGATTTTTGTACTGTTCATTGAATCATGAACACTTCCGTCTCTTGCAATGTAAGTGAAGCCAGGGGGGCTTAATGTTAACTTTGCAAGAGACCATAGGTATTCTTGATTTCATGAATAGACCAAAAAAATCGAATGTATTACTTATATTTACATTTTATAGTATTAGTCAAATATCAATTTTCGATTTACACCTAACTTGACTGGTTTTCCGGACATTATGGACTAAATCAGACATAACGGGGGGTTTTTGAATAGCCAAAGCGCCAAATTACTGCGCTTTACGTCATGGCGATACGTGTTTAACGTCACGCAAACGTTAGTAAACAAGTTACGTTATTGGATGGCGTTGACGTTGGCCCGCTTAAATGGTGCGTATATGGGTATGGCTTAAATCGATTTTTTTTCTCAAATGTAAAAGTTATTTTAAAGATTCGCAATGGAAATATAAATAAAAAGGTTTGTCATCATATATTTTGATATCATGGAATTAAAAATCCTATTTCTTCTAAACTGTGACTCCCCAAAGTATTTTGCTAAACTTTTTCCCATCAGTATACTTATTGATAATCATTACTCTAATGAGAGATATTATTTACACAATGGCTCACATTTTTGAATAATAAATTTGTCTTTTATGAAAATAGAACTCTTAACAAGTTCACTCGGCGTTGAAAAGTTTGTATTATATTAGTGTAGCGCATTAACCCTTAAAACGCCAATCACGTCTGCAGCAGACGACAAATTTCGCGACATCTTTCCTAATTTTCGAAAAAAGGCATGATGTTTCACGAGAATCGTCTGCCAGCAGATGTCATGCCTTTTTTTGAAAAAAAAAACAGCAACATTTTTAATTGTCGTTTGCTGCAAATTATAGGTGGCACTTTATGGGTTAATTTCTTTCTTATGAGGGTCTCTGCTGACCGGATAGGCGGCAATCACAAACGTAAATACTATCGAGGAACGTATATCAAAAAGGTTCGAAACAGAGTTTTGATTGGCATTTGTCCCGACTGACGACAAATAGCAGTCGTAAACACTTTATTTTTAAAAGTGTTTTCGATTGCCGACTATCCGGTGGGGAAATTAGTGTGCATGCGTATTGACGTTTGTCGATTGCTCTCCAAATCAACTTTCTATATAATAACTTCAGGAATAACACCAAAGCACTACATGATATGACGAGCCTTATAATTCTATGTCTAAACTTTTTGCAAAGTTTGCCAGCAGACGACAAAACTCTTCGCTTTACGGTTTGGACAAAGAATACTTTATTCCGGTCCGCAGCTTATATGAAAGTCGAAATTAAAACATGGTTAGAGGTTCCGTGAAAATGTCTTTTACTTTATTTTTGAAAGAAATCTTATATTTGTCTTTATATTAACTATTATTTCTTTCTTTTGACAAACAACCTGGATTAAACGCCACCATCGCCTCGTTCATATACACAATATACACCCAGGTGCAAATTTACACCCGGGGTGTAAATTTGCACCTGGGGTGTATTTTGGTCATGTAAACGGAGTGCGCGTCTGTTTATATGTGCTTTGTGGTCACCTGCTGGGAAAGGGCTGACCTCTTGGCTCTCGTTTGTGGTGTCTTCTGTGAGTTTGTCACTTTCCCATTGGTATCCTGGGTCAGGTGTGGTACTTGATTGTATCGATTCCTGATCTTTGCACCATTACTTACTTTCGAGTGCAAATTAGTACCCGGGTGCAAATTTGCTCCACCTTTGTAGGTTGTGCAAATACGGTGGAGCAAATTAGCACCCGGGTGCACATTTGCCCCTAGGTGCAAATTGCGCACATGAACGCAACTTGTTATCACATATGTACAATTTGATCTTAGATTTTAATAAATTACTATATAAATAGTTCCTTTATCAAACTTAAGGTCATGGTTTCTTTCTGTAGTCACTACTTCATCGGCTATGCCGGGTTGCCACGCAGAACAACTGGAATTTCTGGTCCACGGGCTTCGATTTGCAAGATTCTATTTCCGAACAATATTTCTTCCTAACCTCAGCAATAGAAATCAGAGTTTGCCAGAACCGTGGCGCCATGCACGAGTCCAGGCTATCCGATGTACACATCACATCGGTGAAAAGGTTCCCCCTGCATAATAACGGAATACCACCCTTTACGATTCATGTAATCAACGTGTTATTCAGACAGAGCAATAATCGAAATATGTCTACCCTCTATCTTACCCCCACAATTTGGGAATCCAACCCTCTTGTAGCCATTGATTTCCCTTCGGAAACTTAACAGAGATTTAGAAGAGTTCGTCAACAATTGAAGACCATACCCGTTTATTTTGCTATTACGCAATTGTCCTGAACTCTGCGCAGTCCTAAGTCAAACTGTCACCAGCAGTTCAATTGAAAGAACTTAACGCACACGCGCATTCCGTTGCAGCTATTCGCACAGTTTGCCGCAGAGCCCGTGACATTCGGAAGCCATGGGTCACCAGTACATGTATAAGTCTCAAGCACTACGTTCGTCCACCACTCTTGGCCAGATAGTCATATATTTACTTAGTACTGCTGCAACAGCTTCTATAAGTGCTATTTATGCACCAGTCAATTGTATCCACTGCTCCCCCACCTACGGGGATGGGCGGGGATAATGAATTTTCACTTTCCAGAGCCCTGGTATAAGCCCCGCCTTGTGGGGACAAGCTGATGGTACCAACCCTGCTCTTTGCCCAACCCTGCACAACAGAAAAATCCCAGCGGGGTAAGTGTCCCAATGTTATAACTCCCACACTTCCCCGGCACCGCGGGGACAATCAAAAAGTAATTGTCCAGCACTTTATCCTGGCTATTCCACGGCTATCCCCGTAGGCGGGGGCCGTGGATACAAATGACTTGTGTATTATCCTCCTTAAATATTGTATAAATAAATAAAGCAAATAAAACCAAATGGAGTTGCGTTTTTCTCACATGACGGTATCTTAAACTTAACACATCGAATTTCTCCATAAAGTAAAACTGAAACATTTGTGATATGTTAAAAGAGCAAATCCAATAACATATGAACACAATTTATTGACATATGAACGCAACATAAGGGGGTGCAAATTTACTCCCGGTGCAATTTTGCACCCGGGAGTAAATTTGCACCAATGCATATAAACGAGGCTTTAGTTGAAATATGGTAATATGCTTAGTATTGTTGAAATGTAAAATTCACACTTCGATTCTAACAGAATTAACGGCGAAAACACGTTTGAAGTATTCAGCTTCTTCCAAGTTTCCGCCATTGCACTGAAGAAATCCAGCCAATTATTGGGCTTGTTGTAACGAAATGACGCCATGACTGACGTCATTTTCCATAAAAACGTCAGCTTGTGTGCGCTTTCCGCGCATTTTTAAAACTTTGAGATAATACTTTGATATAGCACATTTTTTTTCATTGGCTCTATAGGCGAGGAGTGTTAGATTTCATGTAACCGTCCAACGGTTCATCTCCTGAACCGTTGGACGTTGCAACTTCAAACTTTGCGGGTCCATGCATTTGTAACATGATGAATAATCTACTTTATAAGCCTTTCGTGTGATCTCGAGGTCAAAGTCGAAGGTAAAAAACGGGTATTTGCGATGGTATACCATCGACCGTGGTCTTGCTTTGTTACTGCGATGATACCTTTACGGAGTTAGTAAAACAGTTCTATGATTTGAGTCAAACATCTTTAAAAAAGCTTTGCTAGGATTCTGCCATCTAATGTCCATTCTATTGTGCCGTTTGTTTGGGTAGTATAGGTCTCCCTACTCCGTTAAATGTTCAGGATGGGTTATAAATATTATAATTGTTAGACTCCCAACAAAGTGGGTCAATGAGACTACCTAGGCCAATCCCATAAATTGGGCTAAAACTCAGTTTAGGTGCCCACAAACAGTGCCATTGTGGACGGGATTGAATCCAGGGGACTTGAGAAGGTGACAAAGATTGCCACCATACCACAGCTATATTTGTATAGTCAATCCGTTATCTACAGTGACAGTACAGAAATTACGAAAGTTAAGAAAAAAATGATCAGAGCCTTCGAAAGCACGTACAACCGCTATCTCAATTTGCCTTGGGCCCTATGCGAAAAAGGGAAATATTATGATTGCGGTCGGGGCACGCGCATAATGGTAATTTTCACACCCAAGTAAGATCTTTAATAGGTTAACATTTTGAAAAAAAATAGCTTGCTGACACAGCGGATGCTGAGAACCATGCATTCGGACAGTTCACACTGCCCCCTATGATGCAGGCAAAGTTTGAGCAAACACGACCGATGCGAAACGCCCCGAAACCTATTGCAAAGTGATGAGCCGTGCCCAGGAGCCGTGCCCAGGAGCACAAGTGGCTCAAATAAGGGCTTGAAAATTGTGATTAAAGCCCATTCAGGGGCACTCGATAATAGAAAAAAATACGCAATGCCTCATATTGAAGCTCTCGTCGGGGGCTAACTTCTGACACTAGTTTCGAGCCCGTGCGTGAATGTGCCCTTTGCAAGTTTGTGGTCATGTCAGGGGCGGATGTGTAATGCTAATTTTTCTAATGCTCATTACTTTTTCATTTTCCGATGGAATACTTTTTTTAATTTTCACCATTTGTAGACCGTCTCCCGTACTACAACCTGATACCAATGTGTGCACGATTAGATAGTACTTCGTGAGACAGAAGCATGTAAACTTTTGGGGCCGCGAACCTCAGCAATGCCATAAATTGGTATCAAAACATTGTTATTGGCGGGTGCGCATGTCAATACCTCCGTCGTTGTCGGACCTATCCACGTGCAAAATTTGAAAATGATCAGAGCCTTTGAAAGCGCGTACAACCGCGATCCCCATCTGTCTTTGGCCTTTTGGGAAAATGGGAAATATCACGATTGGGGTCCGGGCGCGTGCGCATAATGGTAATTTTCACTCCTGAGTAAGCTCTTTTATAGGTCAACATTTTGGAAAAAAATAACTTGCTGCCCACAGCAGGAGCTGAGAATCATGCATTCGGAGGTTTCACATCCCCCCCCCCCCCATTCCAGGCAAAGTTTGAGCAAACCTGACTGACGCAAAAAAGCCCCGAAACCTAGTGGAGAATGATGAGCCATGGCCAGGAGCAGCCCTCAATCATTTGAAAAATATTCCTTGAGCTACAAGTGGCTCAAATAAGGGCTTGAAAATTGTGCTGAAAGCCCATTCAGGGGGTATAACTCGACACTTGGTGGACAGTAAAAAAATACAGAATGCCTCATAATGAAGCACTGGTCGGGGGCTAACTTCGGCCACTTGTTTCCAGCCCGTGCATGAAAGTGCCCTATGCAAGTTTGTGGTAGTGTCAGGGGCGGAGATGTAATGCTATATCTTCTAATGCTCTTAACTTTTTCATTTTTCGACGGAATGCTTTGAAATTTTCACCATTTGTAGAAAGCCTCCCGTACTACAACCTGATGCCAATGTGGGCATGATCAAAATAGTTCTTCGTGAGACAGAAGCATGTAAACTTTTGGGGCCGCGAACCTTCGCACCACCATAAATCAGTATCAAAACATTGTTGCGGGCAGGTACACATGGCAATACCTCTGTCTCTGGTGGCCCTATCCCTCTGTTGGCCCTATCCACATGCGAAATTTAAAAATGATCAGAGCCTTAGAAAGCGCGTACAACGGCAATCCCCATTTGCCTTCGGACCTTTGAAAAAATGGGAAATATCATGATTGCGGTCCAGGGTGCGGAAATAATGGTAATTTTTAACACATTCCGAAAAAACTACCAATTTCGCCCAATGACTTTTTTTAACGTTTAATCACTATGTGCGATTGGAGCTAAGATTAGGTTTCCTTTGAAGGACCCAAATTAATATGCAAAATGTCACCATCGTGGAGAGCTCCAAATCCTAAGGCAAATTAAAGTGTCCTGTCTAAGTAGCTTTTCTCAATGATTTTCTTTTATTTTCATAAGGTATAAGGTGGTCAAATTTGGGCTCAAACAGCGAAAAGTGAGCAAAATTGCACCAATTTCCTACTTTAAGGGGCTATAACTCCAACATATGCTTTTCCAGGAAACTACCGATTCGCTAAATTAGTTCTTTGATCAGTGTCTTACGTCTGACACAAGTTTCGAGTCGTTTCATGAATGTGACTTTATCACGTTTTATCACTGTGTGCGATTGGAGCTTAGATTACGTTTCCTTACAAACGTGGAGTGCTCCTAAACCTATGGCAAATTATTGGGTTTTGTAAAGTAGCTCTTCTCAATGTTTTGCTTTCAATTTCACAATGTATTAGGTTGTCAAACTTGAGCTCAAACAGGCAAAAGTGAGTAAAATTGCTCACATTTTCTACTTTAAGGGGCTATAACTCGAACATGTTGTCCAACAAAAAGGTCAGCGCATCACATACATTTTGACATGCATGATATTTTTAAGTTTTTCTGAAGTAAAAACGCGTTTCTGTCGTGTAAGGTAAGGAGAGTCTTCTCTATTGAAGGTTCAGTTTGAGTCAAAATTTGACCACCTTATATAAATGAAAGGAAAGCATTGAGAAGTGTTTCTGGACAGGACCCTTTAATTTGCCATAGGTTTCGGAGCTCTCAACGATGGTGACATTTAAGCCCCTTAAGCAGGCTAGGGAAAATGGATCAATTTTGAGCACTTTTCGCTGTTTGAGTCCAAATTTGACCACCTTTTAAATTATGTAAATGAAAGCGAATCATTTAGAAGAGTTTCTGGACAAGGCCCTTTAATTTGCCATAGGTTTCGGAGCTCTCAACGATGGTGAGAAGCCGGCTAGGGAAAATGGAGCAATTTTGCTCAATTTTCGCTGTTTGAGTCCAAATTTGCCCACCTTATACCTTATGTAAATGAAATCAAATTATTGAGAAGAGTTTCTGGACAGGACCCTTTTATTTGCCATAGGTTTCGGAGCTCTCAACGTTGGTGACATTTTAGTCCCTCAAGCAGGCTAGGGAAATTTGAGCAATTTTGCTCAATTTTCGCTGTTTGAGTCAAAATTTGACCACCTTATACCTTACGTAAATGAAAGCAAATCATTGAGAAGAGTTTCCGGACAGGACCCTTTAATTTGCCATAGGTTTCGGAGCTCTCAACGATTTTGACATTTTAGCCCCTTAAGCAGGCTAGGGAAAAAGGAGCAATTCTACTCAATTTTCGATGTTTGAGTCCAATTTTGACCACCTTTTACCTTATGTAAATAAAAGCAAATCATTGAGAAGAGTTTCTGGACAGGACACTTTAATTTGCCATACGTTTCGGAGCTCTCAACGATGGTGATATTTTAGCCCCTTAAGCAGGCTAGGGAAAATGGAGCAATTTTGCTCAATTTTCGTTGTTTGAGTACAAATTTGAACACCTAATACCTTGTGTAAATGAAAGCAAATCATTGAGAAGAGTTTCTGGACAGGACCCTTTAATTTGCCATAGGTTTCGGAGCTCTCAACGATGGTGACATTTTAGTCCCTCAAGCAGGCTAGGGAAATTGGAGCAATTTTGCTCAATTTTCGCTGTTTGAGTCAAAATTTGACCACCTTATACCTTATATTAATGAAAGCAAATAATTGAGAATAGTTTCTGGACAGGACCCATTAATTTGCCATAGATTTCTGAGCTCTCAACGATTTTGACATTTTAGCCCCTTTAGCAGGCTAGGGAAAATGGAGTAATTTTTCTCAATTTTCTCTGTTTGAGTCCAGATTTGACCACCTTATACCTTATGTAAATGAAAGCAAATCATTGAGAAGAGTTTCTGGACAGGACCCTTTAATTTGCCATAGGTTTTGGAGCTCTCAACGATGGTGACATTTTAGCCCCTTAAGCAGGCTAGGGAAAATGGAGCAATTATGCTCAATTTTCGCTGTTTGAGTCCACGTTTGACCACTTTATACCTAATGTAAATGAAAGCAAATCATTGTGAAGAGTTTCTGGACCGGACCCTTTTATTTGCCATAGGTTTCGGAGCTCTCAACGATTTTGACATTTTAGCCCCTTAAGCAGGCTAGGGAAAAAGGAGCAATTCTACTCAATTTTAGATGTTTGAGTCCAAATTTGACCACCTTTTACCTTATGTAAATAAAAGCAAATCAGTGAGAAGAGTTTCTGGACAGGACACTTTAATTTGCCATAGGTTTCGGAGCAATCAACGATGGTGATATTATAGCCCCTTAAGCAGGCTAGGGAAAATGGAGCAATTTTGCTCAATTTTCGTTGTTTGAGTACAAATTTGACCACCTTATACCTTGTGTAAATGAAAGCAAATCATTTAGAAGAGTTTCTGGACAGGACCCTTTAATTTGCCATAGGTTTCGGAGCTCTCAACGACGGTGACATTTTAGTCCCTCAAGCAGGCTAGGGAAATTGGAGCAATTTTGCTCAATTTTCGCTGTTTGAGTCCAAATTTGACCACCTTATACCTTATGTAAATGAAAGCAAATCATTGAGAAGAGTTTATGGACAGGACCCTTTAATTTGCAATAGGTTTCTGAGCTCTCATCGATTTTGACATTTTAGCCCCTTAAGCAGGCTAGGGAAAATGGATCAATTTTACTCAATTTTCGATGCTTGAGTCCAAATTTGACCACCTTTTACCTTATGTTAATAAAAGCAAATCATTGAGAAGAGTTTCTGGACAGGACCCTTTAATTTGCCATAGGTTTCGGAGCTCTCAACGATGGTGACATATTAGCCCCTTAAGCAGGCTAGGGAAAATAGAGCAATTTTGCTCAATTTTCGCTGTTTGAGTCCAAATTTGACAACCTTATAACTCATGTAAATGAAAGCAAATCACTGAGAAGAGTTTCTGGACAGGACCCTTTAATTTGCCATAGGTTTTGGAGCTCTCAACGATGGTGACATTTTAGCCCCTTAAGCCGGCTAGGTAAAATGGAGCAATTTTGCTCAATTTTCGCTGTTTGAGTCCAAATTTGCCCACCTTATACCTTATGTAAATGAAATCAAATCATTGAGAAGAGTTTCTGGACAGGACCCTTTTATTTGCCATAGGTTTCGGAGCTCTCAACGTTGGTGACATTTTAGTCCCTCAAGCAGGCTAGGGAAATTTGAGCAATTTTGCTACATTTTCGCTGTTTGAGTCAAAATTTGACCACCTTATACCTTATGTAAATGAAAGCAAATCATTGAGAAGAGTTTCCGGACAGGACCCTTTAATTTGCCATAGGTTTCGGAGCTCTAAACGATTTTGACATTTTAGCCCCTTAAGCATGCTAGGGAAAAAGGAGCAATTCTACTCAATTTTCGTTGTTTGAGTCCAAATTTGACCACCTTTTACCTTATGTAAATAAAAGCAAATCATTGAGAAGAGTTTCTGGACAGGACACTTTAATTTGCCATAGGTTTCGGAGCTCTCAACGATGGTGACATTTTAGTCCCTCAAGCAGGCTAGGTAAATTGGAGCAATTTTGCTCAATTTTTGCTGTTTGAGTCAAAATTTGACCACCTTATACCTTATGTTAATGAAAGCAAATAATTGAGAAGAGTTTCTGGACAGGACCCTTTAATTTGCCAAAGGTTTCTGAGCTCTCAACGATTTTAACATTTTAGCCCCTTAAGCAGGCTAGGGAAAATGGAGTAATTTTGCTCAATTTTCTCTGTTCGAGTCCAAATTTGACCACTTTATACCTAATGTAAATGAAAGCAAATCATTGTGAAGGGTTTCTGGACAGGACCCTTTAATTTGCCATAGGTTCCGGAGCTCTCAACGATTTTGACATTTAAGCCCCTTAAGCAGGCTAGGGAAAATGGAGCAATTTTGCTCAATTTTCGCTGTTTGAGTCCACGTTTGACCACTTTATACCTAATGTAAATGAAAGCAAATCATTGTGAAGAGTTTCTGGACAGGACCCTTTAATTTGCCATAGGTTCCGGAGCTCTCAACGATGGTGACATTTTAGCCCCTTAAGCAGGCTAGGGAAAATGGAGCAATTTTGCTCAATTTTCGCTGTTTGAGTCCAAATTTGACCACCTTATACCTGATGCAAATGAAAGCAAATAATTGAGAAGAGTTTCTGGACAGCACTCTTTAATTTGCCATAGGTTTCGGAGCTCTCAACGATGGTGACATTTTAGCCCCTTAAGCAGGCTAGGGAAAATGGAGCTATTGTGCTCAATTTTTACTGTTTGAGTCCAAATTTGACCACCTTATACCTTATGTAAATGAAAGCAAATCATTGAGAAGAGTTTCTGGACAGGACCCTTTAATTTGCCATTCGTTTCGGAGCTCTCAACGATGGTGACATTTTAGCCCCTCAAGCAGGCTAGGGGAAATGGAGCAATTTTGCTCAATTTTCGCTGTTTGAGTCCAAATTTGACCACCTTATACATTATGTAAATGAAAGCAAATTATTGAGAAGAGTTTCTGGACAGGGCCCTTTAATTTGCCATAGGTTTCGGAGCTCTCAACGATGGTGACATTTTAGCCCCTTAAGCAGGCTAGGGAAAATGGAGCAATTTTGCTCAACTTTCGCTGTTTGAGTCCAAATTTGACCACACTTAACATTATGTAAATGAAAGAAAATCCTTGAGAAGAGTTTCTGGACAGGATCCTTTAATTTGCCATTCGTTTTGGAGCTCTCAACGATGGTAACATTTTAGTCCCTCAAGCAGGCTAGGGAAAATGGAACAATTTTGTCTAATTTTTGCTATTTGAGTCCAAATTTGACCACCCTTAACATTATGTAAATGAAAGAAAATCCTTGAGAAGAGTTTCTGGACAGCACTCTTTAATTTGCCATTCGTTTTGGAGCTCTCAACGATGGTAACATTTTAGCCCCTTAAGCAGGCTAGGGAAAATGGAGCAATTTTGCTCAACTTTCGCTGTTTGAGTCCAAATTTGACCACCTTATACATTATGTAAATGAAAGCAAATTATTGAGAAGAGTTTCTGGACAGGACCCTTTAATTTGCCATAGGTTTTGGAGCTCTCAAAGATGGTGACATTTTAGTCCCTCAAGCAGGCTAGGAAAATTTGAGCAATTTTGCTCAATTTTCGCTGTTTGAGTCCAAATTTGACCACCTTATACCTTATGTAAATGAAAGCAAATCTTTGAGAAGAGTTTCTGGACAGGACCCTTCAATTTGCCATAGGTTTCGGAGCTCTCAACGATGGTGACATTTTAGCCCCTTAAGCAGGCTAGGGAAATTGGAGAAATTTGCTCAATTTTCGCTGTTTGAGTCCAAATTGGACCACCTTATGCCTTATGTAAATGAAATCAAATCATTGAGAAGAGTTTCTGGACAGGACCCTTAAATTTGCCATAGGTTTCGCAGCTCTCAACGATGGTGAAATTTTAGCCCCTTAAGCAGGAAAGGGAAAATGGAGCAATTTTGCCCAATTTTCGCTGTTTGAGTCTCAATTTGACCACCTTATACATGTACCTTATGTAAATGAAAGCAAGTCATTGAGAAGATTTTCCGGACATGACCCTTTAATTTGCCATAGGTTTCGGAGCTCTCAACGATGGTGACATTTTAGCCCCTTAAGCAAGCAAGGGAAAATGGAGTAATTTTGCTCAATTTTCTCTGTTTGAGTCCAAATTTGACCACCTTATACCTTATCTAAATGAAAGCAAATCATTGAGAAGAGTGTCTGGACAGGACCCTTTAATTTGCCATATGTTTCGGAGCTCTCAACGATGGTGAAATTTTAGCCCCTTAAGCAGGATAGGGAAAATTGAGCAATTTTCGCTCTTTGAGTCCAAATTTGACCACCTTTTACCTTATATAAATGAAAGCAAATCATTGAGAAGAGTTTTTGGACAGGACCCTTTAATTTGCCATAGGTTTTGGAGCTCTCAACGATGGTGACATTTTAGCCCGTTTAAGCAGGCTAGGGAAAATGGACCAATTTTGCTCAATTTTCGCTGTTTGAGTCCACGTTTGACCACTTTTACCTAATGTAAATGAAAGCAAATCATTGTGAAGAGTTTCTGGACAGGACCCTTTAATTTGCCATAGGTTCCGGAGCTCTCAACGATGGTGACATTTTAGCCCCTTAAGCAGGCTAGGGAAAATGGAGCAATTTTGTTCATTTATCGCTGTTTGAGTCCAAATTTGACCACCTTATACCTTATGTAAATGAAAGAAAATCATTGAGAAGAGTTTCTGGACAGGATCCTTTAATTTGCTATTGGTTTCGGCGCTCTCAACGATAGTGACATTTTAAGCAGGCTATGGAAAATGGAGCAATGTTGCTCCATTTTCGCTGTTTGTATCCAAATTTTACCACCCTATGTAGATGAAAGCAAATCATTGAGAAGAGTCTATGGACAAGACCCTTTAATTTGCATAGGTTTCGGAGCTCTCAACGATGGTGACATTTTAGCCCCTTAAGCAGGCGAGTTTGACCTTATTATACCTTATGTAAATGAAAGCAAATCATTGAGAAGAGTTTCTGGACAGGATCCTTTAATTTGCCATTGGTTTCGGAGCTCTCAGCGATAGTGATATTTTATCGCCTTAAGCAGGCTATGGAAAATGGAGCAATGTTGCTTCATTTTCGCTGTTTGTGTCCAAATTTTACCACCTTATGTAGATGAAAGCAAATCATTGAGAAGAGTTTATGGACAGGACCCTTTAATTTGCCATAGGTTCCGGAGCTCTCAACGATGGTGACATTTTAGCCCCTTAAGCAGGCTAGGGAAAATGGAGCAATTTTGCTCAATTTCGCTGCTTGAATCCAAATTTGACCACCTTATACCTTATGCAAATGAAAGCAAATATTTGAGAAGAGTTTCTGGACAGGATCCTTTAATTTGCCATTGGTTTCGGAGCTCTCAGCGATAGTGATATTTTATCGCCTTAAGCAGGCTATGGAAAATGGAGCAATGTTGCTTCATTTTCGCTGTTTGTGTCCAAATTTTACCACCTTATGTAGATGTGAGCAAATCATTGAGAAGAGTTTATGGACAGGACCCTTTAATTTGCCATAGGTTCTGGAGCTCTCAACGATGGTGACATTTTAGCCCCTTTAGCAGGCGAGGGAAAATGGAGAAATTTTGCTCAATTTCGCTGTTTGAATCCAAATTTGACCACCTTATACCTTATGCAAATGAAAGCAAATATTTGAGAAGAGTTTCTGGACAAGACCCTTTAATTTGCCGTAGGTTTTGAAGCTCTCAACGATGGTGGCATTTTTCGCCCCTTAAGCAGGCAAGGGAAAATGGAGCAATTTTGCTCCATTTTCGCTGTTTGAGTCCAAATTTGACCACCTTATACCTTATGTAAATGAAATCAAATTATTGAGAAGAGTTTCTGGACAGGACCCTTTTATTTGCCATAGGTTTCGGAGCTCTCAACGATGGTGACATTTTAGTCCCCTAAGCAGGCTAGGGAAATTTGAGCAATTTTGCTCAATTTTCGCTGTTTGAGTCCAAATTTGACCACCTTATACCTTATGTAAATGAAAGCAAATCATTGAGAAGAGTTTCTGGACAGGACCCTTTAATTTGCCATAGGTTTTGAAGCTCTCAACGATGGTGACATTTTAGCCCCTTAAGCAGGCTAGGGAAAATGGACCAATTTTGCTCAATTTTCGCTGTTTGAGTCCACGTTTGACCACTTTATACCTAATGTAAATGAAAGCAAATCATTGTGAAGAGTTTATGGACAGGACCCTTTAATTTGCCATAGGTTCCGGAGCTCTCAACGATGGTGACATTTTAGCCCCTTAAGCAGGCTAGGGAAAATGGAGCAATTTTGCTCAATTTCGCTGCTTGAATCCAAATTTGACCACCTTATACCTTATGCAAATGAAAGCAAATATTTGAGAAGAGTTTCTGGACAGTACACTTTAATTTGCCATAGGTTTCGGAGCTCTCAACGATGGTGACATTTTAGCCCCTTAAGCAGGCTAGGGAAAATGGAGCAATTTTGCTCAACTTTCGCTGTTTGAGTCCAAATTTGACCACAAGAGTTTATGGACAGGACCCTTTAATTTGCATAGGTTTCGGAGCTCTCAACGATGGTGACATTTTAGCCCCTTAAGCAGGCGAGGGCAAATGGAGCAATTTTGCTCCTTTTTCGCAGTTTGAGTCAAAATTTGACCACCTTATACCTTATATAAATGAAAGCAAATCATTGAGAAGAGTTTCTGGACAGGACCCTTTAATTTGCCATAGGTTTCGGAGCTCTCAACGATGGTGACATTTTAGTCCTTCAAGCAGGCTAGGGAAATTTGAGCAATTTTGCTCAATTTTCGCTGTTTGAGTCCAAATTTGACCACCTTATACCTAATGTAAATGAAAGCAAATCATTGAGAAGAGTTTATGGACAGGACCCTTTAATTTGCCATAGGTTTCGGAGCTCTCAACGATTTTGACATTTTAGCCCCTTAAGCAGGCTAGGGAAAAAGGAGCAATTCTACTCAATTTTAGATGTTTGAGTCCAAATTTGACCACCTTTTACCTTATGTAAATAAAAGCAAATCATTGAGAAGAGTTTCTGGACAGGACACTTTAATTTGCCATAGGTTTCGGAGCTCTCAACGATGGTGATATTTTAGCCCCTTAAGCAGGCGAGGGAAAATGGAGCAATTTTGCTCAATTTTCGTTGTTTGAGTACAAATTTGACCACCTTATACCTTGTATAAATGAAAGCAAATCATTGAGAAGAGTTTCTGGACAGGACCCTTTAATTTGAAATAGGTTTCGGAGCTCTCAACGATGGTGACATTTTAGTCCTTCAAGCAGGCTAGGGAAATTTGAGCACCTTTGCTCAATTTTCGCTGTTTGAGTCCAAATTTGACCACCTTATACCTTATGTAAATGAAAGCAAATCATTGAGAAGAGTTTCTGGACAGGACCCTTTAATTTGCCATAGGTTTCGGAGCTCTCAACGATTTTGACATTTTAGCCCCTTAAGCAGGCTAGGGAAAATGGAGCAATTTTGCTCAATTTTCGTTGTTTGAGTACAAATTTGACCACCTTATACCTTGTGTAAATGAAAGCAAATCATTGAATAGAGTTTCTGGACAGGACCCTTTAATTTGCCATAGGTTTCGGAGCTCTCAACGATGGTGACATTTTAGTCCCTCAAGCAGGCTAGGGAAATTGGAGCAATTTTGCTCCATTTTCGCTGTTTGAGTCCAAATTTGACCACCTTATAACTCATGTAAATGAAAGCAAATCACTGAGAAGAGTTTCTGGACAGGACCCTTTAATTTGCCATAGGTTTCGGAGCTCTCAACGATGGTGACATTTTAGCCCCTTAAGCAGGCTAGGGAAAAAGGAGCAATTCTACTCAATTTTAGATGTTTGAGTCCAAATTTGACCACCTTTTACCTTATGTAAATAAAAGCAAATCATTGAGAAGAGTTTCTGGACAGGACACTTTAATTTGCCATAGGTTCCGGAGCTCTCAACGATGGTGATATTTTAGCCCCTTAAGCAGGCTAGGGAAAATGGAGTAATTTTGCTCAATTTCCGCTGTTTGAGTCCAAATTTGCCCACCTTATACCTTATGTAAATGAAATCAAATTATTGAGAAGAGTTTCTGGACAGGACCCTTTTATTTGCCATAGGTTTCGGAGCTCTCAACGTTGGTGACATTTTAGTCCCTCAAGCAGGCTAGGGAAATTTGAGCAATTTTGCTCAATTTTCGCTGTTTGAGTCAAAATTTGACCACCTTATACCTTACGTAAATGAAAGCAAATCATTGAGAAGAGTTTCCGGACAGGACCCTTTAATTTGCCATAGGTTTCGGAGCTCTCAACGATTTTGACATTTTAGCCCCTTAAGCAGGCTAGGGAAAAAGGAGCAATTCTACTCAATTTTCGATGTTTGAGTCCAAATTTGACCACCTTTTACCTTATGTAAATAAAAGCAAATCATTGAGAAGAGTTTCTGGACAGGACACTTTAATTTGCCATACGTTTCGGAGCTCTCAACGATGGTGACATTTTAGTCCTTCAAGCAGGCTAGGGAAATTTGAGCAATTTTGCTCAATTTTCGCTGTTTGAGTCCAAATTTGACCACCTTATACCTTATGTAAATGAAAGCAAATCATTGAGAAGAGTTTCTGGACAGGACCCTTTAATTTGCCATAGGTTTCGGAGCTCTCAACGATTTTGACATTTTAGCCACTTAAGCAGGCTAGGGAAAAAGGAGCAATTCTACTCAATTTTAGATGTTTGAGTCCAAATTTGACCACCTTTTACCTTATGTAAATAAAAGCAAATCATTGAGAAGAGTTTCTGGACAGGACACTTTAATTTGCCATAGGTTTCGGAGCTCTCAACGATGGTGATATTTTAGCCCCTTAAGCAGGCTAGGGAAAATGGAGTAATTTTGCTCAATTTTCGTTGCTTGAGTACAAATTTGACCACCTTATACCTTGTGTAAATGAAAGCAAATCATTGAATAGAGTTTCTGGACAGGACCCTTTAATTTGCCATAGGTTTCGGAGCTCTCAACGATGGTGACATTTTAGTCCCTCAAGCAGGCTAGGGAAATTGGAGCAATTTTGCTCCATTTTCGCTGTTTGAGTCCAAATTTGACCACCTTATACCTTATATTGATGAAAGCAAATAATTGAGAAGAGTTTCTGGACAGGACCCATTAATTTGCCATAGATTTCTGAGCTCTCAACGATTTTGACATTTTAGCCCCTTAAGCAGGCTAGGGAAAATGGAGTAATTTTTCTCAATTTTCGTTGTTTGAGTACAAATTTGACCACCTTATACCTTGTGTAAATGAAAGCAAATCATTGAGAAGAGTTTCTGGACAGGACCCTTTAATTTGCCATAGGTTTCGGAGCTCTCAACGATGGTGACATTTTAGTCCTTCAAGCAGGCTAGGGAAATTTGAGCACCTTTGCTCAATTTTCGCTGTTTGAGTCCAAATTTGACCACCTTATACCTTATGTAAATGAAAGCAAATCATTGAGAAGAGTTTCTGGACAGGACCCTTTAATTTGCCATAGGTTTCGGAGCTCTCAACGATTTTGACATTTTAGCCCCTTAAGCAGGCTAGGGAAAAAGGAGCAATTCTACTCAATTTTAGATGTTTGAGTCCAAATTTGACCACCTTTTACCTTATGTAAATAAAAGCAAATCATTGAGAAGAGTTTCTGGACAGGACACTTTAATTTGCCATAGGTTTCGGAGCTCTCAACGATGGTGATATTTTAGCCCCTTAAGCAGGCTAGGGAAAATGGAGCAATTTTGCTCAATTTTCGTTGTTTGAGTACAAATTTGACCACCTTATACCTTGTGTAAATGAAAGCAAATCATTGAATAGAGTTTCTGGACAGGACCCTTTAATTTGCCATAGGTTTCGGAGCTCTCAACGATGGTGACATTTTAGTCCCTCAAGCAGGCTAGGGAAATTGGAGCAATTTTGCTCCATTTTCGCTGTTTGAGTCCAAATTTGACCACCTTATAACTCATGTAAATGAAAGCAAATCACTGAGAAGAGTTTCTGGACAGGACCCTTTAATTTGCCATAGGTTTCGGAGCTCTCAACGATGGTGACATTTAAGCCCCTTAAGCCGGCTAGGGAAAATGGAGCAATTTTGCTCAATTTTCGCTGTTTGAGTCCAAATTTGACCACCTTATACCTTATGTAAATGAAAGCAAATCATTGAGAAGAGTTTCTGGACAGGACCCTTTAATTTGCCATAGGTTTCGGAGCTCTCAACGATTTGACATTTTAGCCCCTTAAGCAGGCTAGGGAAAAAGGAGCAATTCTACTCAATTTTAGATGTTTGAGTCCAAATTTGACCACCTTTTACCTTATGTAAATAAAAGCAAATCATTGAGAAGAGTTTCTGGACAGGACACTTTAATTTGCCATAGGTTTCGGAGCTCTCAACGATGGTGATATTTTAGCCCCTTAAGCAGGCGAGGGAAAATGGAGCAATTTTGCTCAATTTTCGTTGTTTGAGTACAAATTTGACCACCTTATACCTTGTGTAAATGAAAGCAAATCATTGAGAAGAGTTTCTGGACAGGACCCTTTAATTTGCCATAGGTTTCGGAGCTCTCAACGATGGTGACATTTTAGTCCTTCAAGCAGGCTAGGGAAATTTGAGCACCTTTGCTCAATTTTCGCTGTTTGAGTCCAAATTTGACCACCTTATACCTTATGTAAATGAAAGCAAATCATTGAGAAGAGTTTCTGGACAGGACCCTTTAATTTGCCATAGGTTTCGGAGCTCTCAACGATTTTGACATTTAAGCTCCTTAAGCAGGCTAGGGAAAAAGGAGCAATTCTACTCAATTTTAGATGTTTGAGTCCAAATTTGACCACCTTTTACCTAATGTAAATAAAAGCAAATCATTGAGAAGAGTTTCTGGACAGGACACTTTAATTTGCCATAGGTTTCGGAGCTCTCAACGATGGTGATATTTTAGCCCCTTAAGCAGGCTAGGGAAAATGGAGCAATTTTGCTCAATTTTCGTTGTTTGAGTACAAATTTGACCACCTTATACCTTGTGTAAATGAAAGCAAATCATTGAATAGAGTTTCTGGACAGGACCCTTTAATTTGCCATAGGTTTCGGAGCTCTCAACGATGGTGACATTTTAGTCCCTCAAGCAGGCTAGGGAAATTGGAGCAATTTTGCTCCATTTTCGCTGTTTGAGTCCAAATTTGACCACCTTATAACTCATGTAAATGAAAGCAAATCACTGAGAAGAGTTTCTGGACAGGACCCTTTAATTTGCCATAGGTTTCTGAGCTCTCAACGATGGTGACATTTTAGCCCCTTAAGCCAGCTAGGGAAAATGGAGCAATTTTGCTCAATTTTCGCTGTTTGAGTCCAAATTTGACCACCTTATACCTTATGTAAATGAAATCAAATTATTGAGAAGAGTTTCTGGACAGGACCCTTTTATTTGCAATAGGTTTCGGAGCTCTCAACGTTGGTGACATTTTAGTCCCTCAAGCAGGCTAGGGAAATTTGAGCAATTTTGCTCAATTTTCGCTGTTTGAGTCAAAATTTGACCACCTTATACCTTACGTAAATGAAAGCAAATCATTGAGAAGAGTTTCCGGACAGGACCCTTTAATTTGCCATAGGTTTCGGAGCTCTCAACGATTTTGACATTTTAGCCCCTTAAGCAGGCTAGGGAAAAAGGAGCAATTCTACTCAATTTTCGATGTTTGAGTCCAAATTTGACCACCTTTTACCTTATGTAAATAAAAGCAAATCATTGAGAAGAGTTTCTGGACAGGACACTTTAATTTGCCATACGTTTCGGAGCTCTCAACGATGGTGACATTTTAGTCCTTCAAGCAGGCTAGGGAAATTTGAGCAATTTTGCTCAATTTTCGCTGTTTGAGTCCAAATTTGACCACCTTATACCTTATGTAAATGAAAGCAAATAATTGAGAAGAGTTTCTGGACAGGACCCTTTAATTTGCCATAGGTTTCGGAGCTCTCAACGATTTTGACATTTTAGCCCCTTAAGCAGGCTAGGGAAAAAGGAGCAATTCTACTCAATTTTAGATGTTTGAGTCCAAATTTGACCACCTTTTACCTTATGTAAATAAAAGCAAATCATTGAGAAGAGTTTCTGGACAGGACACTTTAATTTGCCATAGGTTTCGGAGCTCTCAACGATGGTGATATTTTAGCCCCTTAAGCAGGCTAGGGAAAATGGAGTAATTTTGCTCAATTTTCGTTGTTTGAGTACAAATTTGACCACCTTATACCTTGTGTAAATGAAAGCAAATCATTGAATAGAGTTTCTGGACAGGACCCTTTAATTTGCCATAGGTTTCGGAGCTCTCAACGATGGTGACATTTTAGTCCCTCAAGCAGGCTAGGGAAATTGGAGCAATTTTGCTCCATTTTCGCTGTTTGAGTCCAAATGTGACCACCTTATACCTTATATTAATGAAAGCAAATAATTGAGAAGAGTTTCTGGACAGGACCCATTAATTTGCCATAGATTTCTGAGCTCTCAACGATTTTGACATTTTAGCCCCTTAAGCAGGCTAGGGAAAATGGAGTAATTTTTCTCAATTTTCGTTGTTTGAGTACAAATTTGACCACCTTATACCTTGTGTAAATGAAAGCAAATCATTGAGAAGAGTTTCTGGACAGGACCCTTTAATTTGCCATAGGTTTCGGAGCTCTCAACGATGGTGACATTTTAGTCCTTCAAGCAGGCTAGGGAAATTCGAGCACCTTTGCTCAATTTTCGCTGTTTGAGTCCAAATTTGACCACCTTATACCTTATGTAAATGAAAGCAAATCATTGAGAAGAGTTTCTGGACAGGACCCTTTAATTTGCCAAAGGTTTCGGAGCTCTCAACGATTTTGACATTTTAGCCCCTTAAGCAGGCTAGGGAAAAAGGAGCAATTCTACTCAATTTTAGATGTTTGAGTCCAAATTTGACCACCTTTTACCTTATGTAAATAAAAGCAAATCATTGAGAAGAGTTTCTGGACAGGACACTTTAATTTGCCATAGGTTTCGGAGCTCTCAACGATGGTGATATTTTAGCCCCTTAAGCAGGCTAGGGAAAATGGAGCAAGATTGCTCAATTTTCGTTGTTTGAGTACAAATTTGACCACCTTATACCTTGTGTAAATGAAAGCAAATCATTGAATAGAGTTTCTGGACAGGACCCTTTAATTTGCCATAGGTTTCGGAGCTCTCAACGATGGTGACATTTTAGTCCCTCAAGCAGGCTAGGGAAATTGGAGCAATTTTGCTCCATTTTCGCTGTTTGAGTCCAAATTTGACCACCTTATAACTCATGTAAATGAAAGCAAATCACTGAGAAGAGTTTCTGGACAGGACCCTTTAATTTGCCATAGGTTTCGGAGCTCTCAACGATGGTGACATTTAAGCCCCTTAAGCCGGCTAGGGAAAATGGAGCAATTTTGCTCAATTTTCGCTGTTTGAGTCCAAATTTGACCACCTTATACCTTATGTAAATGAAATCAAATTATTGAGAAGAGTTTCTGGACAGGACCCTTTTATTTGCCATAGGTTTCGGAGCTCTCAACGTTGGTGACATTTTAGTCCCTCAAGCAGGCTAGGGAAATTTGAGCAATTTTGCTCAATTTTCGCTGTTTGAGTCAAAATTTGACCACCTTATACCTTACGTAAATGAAAGCAAATCATTGAGAAGAGTTTCCGGACAGGACCCTTTAATTTGCCATAGGTTTCGGAGCTCTCAACGATTTTGACATTTTAGCCCCTTAAGCAGGCTAGGGAAAAAGGAGCAATTCTACTCAATTTTCGATGTTTGAGTCCAAATTTGACCACCTTTTACCTTATGTAAATAAAAGCAAATCATTGAGAAGAGTTTCTGGACAGGACACTTTAATTTGCCATACGTTTCGGAGCTCTCAACGATGGTGACATTTTAGTCCTTCAAGCAGGCTAGGGAAATTTGAGCAATTTTGCTCAATTTTCGCTGTTTGAGTCCAAATTTGACCACCTTATACCTTATGTAAATGAAAGCAAATCATTGAGAAGAGTTTCTGGACAGGACCCTTTAATTTGCCATAGGTTTCGGAGCTCTCAACGATTTTGACATTTTAGCCCCTTAAGCAGGCTAGGGAAAAAGGAGCAATTCTACTCAATTTTAGATGTTTGAGTCCAAAATTGACCACCTTTTACCTTATGTAAATAAAAGCAAATCATTGAGAAGAGTTTCTGGACAGGACACTTTAATTTGCCATAGGTTTCGGAGCTCTCAACGATGGTGATATTTTAGCCCCTTAAGCAGGCTAGGGAAAATGGAGTAATTTTGCTCAATTTTCGTTGTTTGAGTACAAATTTGACCACCTTATACCTTGTGTAAATGAAAGCAAATCATTGAATAGAGTTTCTGGACAGGACCCTTTAATTTGCCATTGGTTTCGGAGCTCTCTACGATGGTGACATTTTAGTCCCTCAAGCAGGCTAGGGAAATTGGAGAAATTTTGCTCCATTTTCGCTGTTTGAGTCCAAATTTGCCCACCTTATACCTTATGTAAATGAAATCAAATTATTGAGAAGAGTTTCTGGACAGGACCCTTTTATTTGCCATAGGTTTCGGAGCTCTCAACGTTGGTGACATTTTAGTCCCTCAAGCAGGCTAGGGAAATTTGAGCAATTTTGCTCAATTTTCGCTGTTTGAGTCAAAATTTGACCACCTTATACCTTACGTAAATGAAAGCAAATCATTGAGAAGAGTTTCCGGACAGGACCCTTTAATTTGCCATAGGTTTCGGAGCTCTCAACGATTTTGACATTTTAGCCCCTTAAGCAGGCTAGGGAAAAAGGAGCAATTCTACTCAATTTTCGATGTTTGAGTCCAAATTTGACCACCTTTACCTTATGTAAATAAAAGCAAATCATTGAGAAGAGCTTCTGGACAGGACACTTTAATTTGCCATACGTTTCGGAGCTCTCAACGATGGTGATATTTTAGCCCCTTAAGCAGGCTAGGGAAAATGGAGCAATTTTGCTCAATTTTCGTTGTTTGAGTACAAATTTGAACACCTTATACCTTGTGTAAATGAAAGCAAATCATTGAGAAGAGTTTCTGGACAGGACCCTTTAATTTGCCATAGGTTTCGGAGCTCTCAACGATGGTGACATTTTAGTCCCTCAAGCAGGCTAGGGAAATTGGAGCAATTTTGCTCAATTTTCGCTGTTTGAGTCAAAATTTGACCACCTTATACCTTATATTAATGAAAGCAAATAATTGAGAAGAGTTTCTGGACAGGACCCATTAATTTGCCATAGATTTCTGAGCTCTCAACGATTTTGACATTTTAGCCCCTTAAGCAGGCTAGGGAAAATGGAGTAATTTTTCTCAATTTTAGATGTTTGAGTCCAAAATTGACCACCTTATACCTTATGTAAATGAAAGCAAATCATTGAGAAGAGTTTCTGGACAGGACCCTTTAATTTGCCATAGGTTTTGGAGCTCTCAACGATGGTGACATTTTAGCCCCTTAAGCAGGCTAGGGAAAATGGAGCAATTTTGCTCAATTTTCGCTGTTTGAGTCCACGTTTGACCACTTTATAAATAATGTAAATGAAAGCAAATCATTGTGAAGAGTTTCTGGACAGGACCCTTTAATTTGCCATAGGTTTCGGAGCTCTCAACGATTTTGACATTTTAGCCCCTTAATCAGGCTAGGGAAAAAGGAGCAATTCTACTCAATTTTAGATGTTTGAGTCCAAATTTGACCACCTTTTACCTTATGTAAATAAAAGCAAATCAGTGAGAAGAGTTTCTGGACAGGACACTTTAATTTGCCATAGGTTTCGGAGCAATCAACGATGGTGATATTTTAGCCCCTTAAGCAGGCTAGGGAAAATGGAGCAATTTTGCTCAATTTTCGTTGTTTGAGTACAAATTTGACCACCTTATACCTTGTGTAAATGAAAGCAAATCATTTAGAAGAGTTTCTGGACAGGACCCTTTAATTTGCCATAGGTTTCGGAGCTCTCAACGATGGTGACATTTTAGTCCCTAAAGCAGGCTAGGGAAATTGGAGCAATTTTGCTCCATTTTCGCTGTTTGAGTCCAAATTTGACCACCTTATGCCTTATGTAAATGAAAGCAAATCATTGAGAAGAGTTTATGGACAGGACCCTTTAATTTGCCATAGGTTTCTCAGCTCTCAACGATTTTGACATTTTAGCCCCTTAAGCAGGCTAGGGAAAATGGAGCAATTTTGCTCAATTTTCGATGCTTGAGTCCAAATTTGACCACCTTTTACCTTATGTAAATAAAAGCAAATCATTGAGAAGAGTTTCTGGACAGGACTCTTTAATTTGCCATAGGTTTCGGAGCTCTCAACGATTTTGACATTTTAGCCCCTTAAGCAGGCTAGGGAAAAAGGAGCAATTCTACTCAATTTTCGATGTTTGAGTCCAAATTTGACCACCTTTTACCTTATGTAAATAAAAGCAAATCATTGAGAAGAGTTTATGGACAGGACACTTTAATTTGCCATACGTTTCGGAGCTCTCAACGATGGTGACATTTTAGTCCTTCAAGCAGGCTAGGGAAATTTAAGCAATTTTGCTCAATTTTCGCTGTTTGAGTCCAAATTTGACCACCTTATACCTTATGTAAATGAAAGCAAATCATTGAGAAGAGTTTCTGGACAGGACCCTTTAATTTGCCATAGGTTTCGGAGCTCTCAACGATTTTGACATTTTAGCCACTTAAGCAGGCTAGGGAAAAAGGAGCAATTCTACTCAATTTTAGATGTTTGAGTCCAAATTTGACCACCTTTTACCTTATGTAAATAAAAGCAAATCATTGAGAAGAGTTTCTGGACAGGACACTTTAATTTGCCATAGGTTTCGGAGCTCTCAACGATGGTGATATTTTAGCCCCTTAAGCAGGCTAGGGAAAATGGAGTAATTTTGCTCAATTTTCGTTGCTTGAGTACAAATTTGACCACCTTATACCTTGTGTAAATGAAAGCAAATCATTGAATAGAGTTTCTGGACAGGACCCTTTAATTTGCCATAGGTTTCGGAGCTCTCAACGATGGTGACATTTTAGTCCCTCAAGCAGGCTAGGGAAATTGGAGCAATTTTGCTCCATTTTCGCTGTTTGAGTCCAAATTTGACCACCTTATACCTTATATTGATGAAAGCAAATAATTGAGAAGAGTTTCTGGACAGGACCCATTAATTTGCCATAGATTTCTGAGCTCTCAACGATTTTGACATTTTAGCCCCTTAAGCAGGCTAGGGAAAATGGAGTAATTTTTCTCAATTTTCGTTGTTTGAGTACAAATTTGACCACCTTATACCTTGTGTAAATGAAAGCAAATCATTGAGAAGAGTTTCTGGACAGGACCCTTTAATTTGCCATAGGTTTCGGAGCTCTCAACGATGGTGACATTTTAGTCCTTCAAGCAGGCTAGGGAAATTTGAGCACCTTTGCTCAATTTTCGCTGTTTGAGTCCAAATTTGACCACCTTATACCTTATGTAAATGAAAGCAAATCATTGAGAAGAGTTTCTGGACAGGACCCTTTAATTTGCCATAGGTTTCGGAGCTCTCAACGATTTTGACATTTTAGCCCCTTAAGCAGGCTAGGGAAAAAGGAGCAATTCTACTCAATTTTAGATGTTTGAGTCCAAATTTGACCACCTTTTACCTTATGTAAATAAAAGCAAATCATTGAGAAGAGTTTCTGGACAGGACACTTTAATTTGCCATAGGTTTCGGAGCTCTCAACGATGGTGATATTTTAGCCCCTTAAGCAGGCTAGGGAAAATGGAGCAATTTTGCTCAATTTTCGTTGTTTGAGTACAAATTTGACCACCTTATACCTTGTGTAAATGAAAGCAAATCATTGAATAGAGTTTCTGGACAGGACCCTTTAATTTGCCATAGGTTTCGGAGCTCTCAACGATGGTGACATTTTAGTCCCTCAAGCAGGCTAGGGAAATTGGAGCAATTTTGCTCCATTTTCGCTGTTTGAGTCCAAATTTGACCACCTTATAACTCATGTAAATGAAAGCAAATCACTGAGAAGAGTTTCTGGACAGGACCCTTTAATTTGCCATAGGTTTCGGAGCTCTCAACGATGGTGACATTTAAGCCCCTTAAGCCGGCTAGGGAAAATGGAGCAATTTTGCTCAATTTTCGCTGTTTGAGTCCAAATTTGACCACCTTATACCTTATGTAAATGAAAGCAAATCATTGAGAAGAGTTTCTGGACAGGACCCTTTAATTTGCCATAGGTTTCGGAGCTCTCAACGATTTGACATTTTAGCCCCTTAAGCAGGCTAGGGAAAAAGGAGCAATTCTACTCAATTTTAGATGTTTGAGTCCAAATTTGACCACCTTTTACCTTATGTAAATAAAAGCAAATCATTGAGAAGAGTTTCTGGACAGGACACTTTAATTTGCCATAGGTTTCGGAGCTCTCAACGATGGTGATATTTTAGCCCCTTAAGCAGGCGAGGGAAAATGGAGCAATTTTGCTCAATTTTCGTTGTTTGAGTACAAATTTGACCACCTTATACCTTGTGTAAATGAAAGCAAATCATTGAGAAGAGTTTCTGGACAGGACCCTTTAATTTGCCATAGGTTTCGGAGCTCTCAACGATGGTGACATTTTAGTCCTTCAAGCAGGCTAGGGAAATTTGAGCACCTTTGCTCAATTTTCGCTGTTTGAGTCCAAATTTGACCACCTTATACCTTATGTAAATGAAAGCAAATCATTGAGAAGAGTTTCTGGACAGGACCCTTTAATTTGCCATAGGTTTCGGAGCTCTCAACGATTTTGACATTTTAGCCCCTTAAGCAGGCTAGGGAAAAAGGAGCAATTCTACTCAATTTTAGATGTTTGAGTCCAAATTTGACCACCTTTTACCTTATGTAAATAAAAGCAAATCATTGAGAAGAGTTTCTGGACAGGACACTTTAATTTGCCATAGGTTTCGGAGCTCTCAACGATGGTGATATTTTAGCCCCTTAAGCAGGCTAGGGAAAATGGAGCAATTTTGCTCAATTTTCGTTGTTTGAGTACAAATTTGACCACCTTATACCTTGTGTAAATGAAAGCAAATCATTGAATAGAGTTTCTGGACAGGACCCTTTAATTTGCCATAGGTTTCGGAGCTCTCAACGATGGTGACATTTTAGTCCCTCAAGCAGGCTAGGGAAATTGGAGCAATTTTGCTCCATTTTCGCTGTTTGAGTCCAAATTTGACCACCTTATAACTCATGTAAATGAAAGCAAATCACTGAGAAGAGTTTCTGGACAGGACCCTTTAATTTGCCATAGGTTTCTGAGCTCTCAACGATGGTGACATTTTAGCCCCTTAAGCCAGCTAGGGAAAATGGAGCAATTTTGCTCAATTTTCGCTGTTTGAGTCCAAATTTGCCCACCTTATACCTTATGTAAATGAAATCAAATTATTGAGAAGAGTTTCTGGACAGGACCCTTTTATTTGCAATAGGTTTCGGAGCTCTCAACGTTGGTGACATTTTAGTCCCTCAAGCAGGCTAGGGAAATTTGAGCAATTTTGCTCAATTTTCGCTGTTTGAGTCAAAATTTGACCACCTTATACCTTACGTAAATGAAAGCAAATCATTGAGAAGAGTTTCCGGACAGGACCCTTTAATTTGCCATAGGTTTCGGAGCTCTCAACGATTTTGACATTTTAGCCCCTTAAGCAGGCTAGGGAAAAAGGAGCAATTCTACTCAATTTTCGATGTTTGAGTCCAAATTTGACCACCTTTTACCTTATGTAAATAAAAGCAAATCATTGAGAAGAGTTTCTGGACAGGACACTTTAATTTGCCATACGTTTCGGAGCTCTCAACGATGGTGACATTTTAGTCCTTCAAGCAGGCTAGGGAAATTTGAGCAATTTTGCTCAATTTTCGCTGTTTGAGTCCAAATTTGACCACCTTATACCTTATGTAAATGAAAGCAAATAATTGAGAAGAGTTTCTGGACAGGACCCTTTAATTTGCCATAGGTTTCGGAGCTCTCAACGATTTTGACATTTTAGCCCCTTAAGCAGGCTAGGGAAAAAGGAGCAATTCTACTCAATTTTAGATGTTTGAGTCCAAATTTGACCACCTTTTACCTTATGTAAATAAAAGCAAATCATTGAGAAGAGTTTCTGGACAGGACACTTTAATTTGCCATAGGTTTCGGAGCTCTCAACGATGGTGATATTTTAGCCCCTTAAGCAGGCTAGGGAAAATGGAGTAATTTTGCTCAATTTTCGTTGTTTGAGTACAAATTTGACCACCTTATACCTTGTGTAAATGAAAGCAAATCATTGAATAGAGTTTCTGGACAGGACCCTTTAATTTGCCATAGGTTTCGGAGCTCTCAACGATGGTGACATTTTAGTCCCTCAAGCAGGCTAGGGAAATTGGAGCAATTTTGCTCCATTTTCGCTGTTTGAGTCCAAATGTGACCACCTTATACCTTATATTAATGAAAGCAAATAATTGAGAAGAGTTTCTGGACAGGACCCATTAATTTGCCATAGATTTCTGAGCTCTCAACGATTTTGACATTTTAGCCCCTTAAGCAGGCTAGGGAAAATGGAGTAATTTTTCTCAATTTTCGTTGTTTGAGTACAAATTTGACCACCTTATACCTTGTGTAAATGAAAGCAAATCATTGAGAAGAGTTTCTGGACAGGACCCTTTAATTTGCCATAGGTTTCGGAGCTCTCAACGATGGTGACATTTTAGTCCTTCAAGCAGGCTAGGGAAATTCGAGCACCTTTGCTCAATTTTCGCTGTTTGAGTCCAAATTTGACCACCTTATACCTTATGTAAATGAAAGCAAATCATTGAGAAGAGTTTCTGGACAGGACCCTTTAATTTGCCATAGGTTTCGGAGCTCTCAACGATTTTGACATTTTAGCCCCTTAAGCAGGCTAGGGAAAAAGGAGCAATTCTACTCAATTTTAGATGTTTGAGTCCAAATTTGACCACCTTTTACCTTATGTAAATAAAAGCAAATCATTGAGAAGAGTTTCTGGACAGGACACTTTAATTTGCCATAGGTTTCGGAGCTCTCAACGATGGTGATATTTTAGCCCCTTAAGCAGGCTAGGGAAAATGGAGCAAGATTGCTCAATTTTCGTTGTTTGAGTACAAATTTGACCACCTTATACCTTGTGTAAATGAAAGCAAATCATTGAATAGAGTTTCTGGACAGGACCCTTTAATTTGCCATAGGTTTCGGAGCTCTCAACGATGGTGACATTTTAGTCCCTCAAGCAGGCTAGGGAAATTGGAGCAATTTTGCTCCATTTTCGCTGTTTGAGTCCAAATTTGACCACCTTATAACTCATGTAAATGAAAGCAAATCACTGAGAAGAGTTTCTGGACAGGACCCTTTAATTTGCCATAGGTTTCGGAGCTCTCAACGATGGTGACATTTAAGCCCCTTAAGCCGGCTAGGGAAAATGGAGCAATTTTGCTCAATTTTCGCTGTTTGAGTCCAAATTTGACCACCTTATACCTTATGTAAATGAAATCAAATTATTGAGAAGAGTTTCTGGACAGGACCCTTTTATTTGCCATAGGTTTCGGAGCTCTCAACGTTGGTGACATTTTAGTCCCTCAAGCAGGCTAGGGAAATTTGAGCAATTTTGCTCAATTTTCGCTGTTTGAGTCAAAATTTGACCACCTTATACCTTACGTAAATGAAAGCAAATCATTGAGAAGAGTTTCCGGACAGGACCCTTTAATTTGCCATAGGTTTCGGAGCTCTCAACGATTTTGACATTTTAGCCCCTTAAGCAGGCTAGGGAAAAAGGAGCAATTCTACTCAATTTTCGATGTTTGAGTCCAAATTTGACCACCTTTTACCTTATGTAAATAAAAGCAAATCATTGAGAAGAGTTTCTGGACAGGACACTTTAATTTGCCATACGTTTCGGAGCTCTCAACGATGGTGACATTTTAGTCCTTCAAGCAGGCTAGGGAAATTTGAGCAATTTTGCTCAATTTTCGCTGTTTGAGTCCAAATTTGACCACCTTATACCTTATGTAAATGAAAGCAAATCATTGAGAAGAGTTTCTGGACAGGACCCTTTAATTTGCCATAGGTTTCGGAGCTCTCAACGATGGTGACATTTTAGTCCCTCAAGCAGGCTAGGGAAATTGGAGCAATTTTGCTCAATTTTCGCTGTTTGAGTCAAAATTTGACCACCTTATACCTTATATTAATGAAAGCAAATAATTGAGAAGAGTTTCTGGACAGGACCCATTAATTTGCCATAGATTTCTGAGCTCTCAACGATTTTGACATTTTAGCCCCTTAAGCAGGCTAGGGAAAATGGAGTAATTTTTCTCAATTTTAGATGTTTGAGTCCAAAATTGACCACCTTATACCTTATGTAAATGAAAGCAAATCATTGAGAAGAGTTTCTGGACAGGACCCTTTAATTTGCCATAGGTTTTGGAGCTCTCAACGATGGTGACATTTTAGCCCCTTAAGCAGGCTAGGGAAAATGGAGCAATTTTGCTCAATTTTCGCTGTTTGAGTCCACGTTTGACCACTTTATAAATAATGTAAATGAAAGCAAATCATTGTGAAGAGTTTCTGGACAGGACCCTTTAATTTGCCATAGGTTTCGGAGCTCTCAACGATTTTGACATTTTAGCCCCTTAATCAGGCTAGGGAAAAAGGAGCAATTCTACTCAATTTTAGATGTTTGAGTCCAAATTTGACCACCTTTTACCTTATGTAAATAAAAGCAAATCAGTGAGAAGAGTTTCTGGACAGGACACTTTAATTTGCCATAGGTTTCGGAGCAATCAACGATGGTGATATTTTAGCCCCTTAAGCAGGCTAGGGAAAATGGAGCAATTTTGCTCAATTTTCGTTGTTTGAGTACAAATTTGACCACCTTATACCTTGTGTAAATGAAAGCAAATCATTTAGAAGAGTTTCTGGACAGGACCCTTTAATTTGCCATAGGTTTCGGAGCTCTCAACGATGGTGACATTTTAGTCCCTAAAGCAGGCTAGGGAAATTGGAGCAATTTTGCTCCATTTTCGCTGTTTGAGTCCAAATTTGACCACCTTATGCCTTATGTAAATGAAAGCAAATCATTGAGAAGAGTTTATGGACAGGACCCTTTAATTTGCCATAGGTTTCTCAGCTCTCAACGATTTTGACATTTTAGCCCCTTAAGCAGGCTAGGGAAAATGGAGCAATTTTGCTCAATTTTCGATGCTTGAGTCCAAATTTGACCACCTTTTACCTTATGTAAATAAAAGCAAATCATTGAGAAGAGTTTCTGGACAGGACTCTTTAATTTGCCATAGGTTTCGGAGCTCTCAACGATGGTGACATATTAGCCCCTTAAGCAGGCTAGGGAAAATAGAGCAATTTTGCTCAATTTTCGCTGTTTGAGTCCAAATTTGACCACCTTATAACTCATGTAAATTTAAGCAAATCACTGAGAAGAGTTTCTGGACAGGACCCTTTAATTTGCCATAGGTTTCTGAGCTCTCAACGATGGTGACATTTTAGCCCCTTAAGCCGGCAAGGGAAAATGGAGCAATTTTGCTCAATTTTCGCTGTTTGAGTCCAAATTTGCCCACCTTATACCTTATGTAAATGAAATCAAATCATTGAGAAGAGTTTCTGGACAAGACCCTTTTATTTGCCATAGGTTTCGGAGCTCTCAACGTTGGTGACATTTTAGTCCCTCAAGCAGGCTAGGGAAATTTGAGCAATTTTGCTACATTTTCGCTGTTTGAGTCAAAATTTGACCACCTTATACCTTATGTAAATGAAAGCAAATCATTGAGAAGAGTTTCCGGACAGGACCCTTTAATTTGCCATAGGTTTCGGAGCTCTAAACGATTTTGACATTTTAGCCCCTTAAGCAGGCTAGGGAAAAAGGAGCAATTCTACTCAATTTTCGATGTTTGAGTCCAAATTTGACCACCTTTTACCTTATGTAAATAAAAGCAAATCATTGAGAAGAGTTTCTGGACAGGACACTTTAATTTGCCATACGTTTCGGAGCTCTAAACGGTGGTGATATTTTAGCCCCTTAAGCAGGCTAGGGAAAATGGAGCAATTTTGCTCAATTTTCGTTGTTTGAGTACAAATTTGAACACCTTATACCTTGTGTAAATGAAAGCAAATCATTGAGAAGAGTTTCTGGACAGGACCCTTTAATTTGCCATAGGTTTCGGAGCTCTCAACGATGGTGACATTTTAGTCCCTCAAGCAGGCTAGGGAAATTGGAGCAATTTTGCTCAATTTTCGCTGTTTGAGTCAAAATTTGACCACCTTATACCTTATGTTAATGAAAGCAAATAATTGAGAAGAGTTTCTGGACAGGACCCTTTAATTTGCCATAGGTTTCTGAGCTCTCAACGATTTTGACATTTTAGCCCCTTAAGCAGGCTAGGGAAAATGGAGTAATTTTGCTCAATTTTCTCTGTTCGAGTCCAAATTTGACCACTTTATACCTAATGTAAATGAAAGCAAATCATTGTGAAGAGTTTCTGGACAGGACCCTTTAATTTGCCATAGGTTCCGGAGCCTTCAACGATTTTGACATTTTAGCCCCTTAAGCAGGCTAGGGAAAATGGAGCAATTTTGCTCAATTTTCGCTGTTTGAGTCCAAATTTGACCACCTTATACCTGATGCAAATGAAAGCAAATAATTGAGAAGAGTTTCTGGACAGCACTCTTTAATTTGCCATAGGTTTCGGAGCTCTCAACGATGGTGACATTTTAGCCCCTAAAGCAGGCTAGGTAAAATGGAGCAATTTTGCTCCATTTTCGCTGTTTGTGTCAAAATTTTACCACAAGAGTTTTTGGACAGTACCCTTTAATTTGCATAGGTTTCGGAGCTCTCAACGATGGTGACATTTTAGCCCCTTAAGCAGGCGAGGGAAAATGGAGCAATTGTGCTCCTTTTTCGCAGTTTGAGTCAAAATTTGACCACCTTATACCTTATGTAAATGAAAGCAAATCATTGAGAAGAGTTTCTGGACAGGACCCTTTAATTTGCCATAGGTTTCGTAGCTCTCAACGGTGGTGACATTTTAGTCCTTCAAGCAGGCTAGGGAAATTGGAGCAATTTTGCTCAATTTTCGCTGTTTGAGTCCAAATTTGACCACCTTATAACTTATGTAAATGAAAGCAAATCATTGAGAAGAGTTTCTGTACAGGACCCTTTAATTTGCTATAGGTTTCGGAGCTCTCGACGATTTTGACATTTTAGCCCCTTAAGCAGGCTAGGGAAAAAGGAGCAATTCTACTCAATTTTAGATGTTTGAGTCCAAATTTGACCACCTTTTACCTTATGTAAATAAAAGCAAATCATTGAGAAGAGTTTCTGGACAGGACACTTTAATTTGCCATACGTTTCGGAGCTCTCAACGATGGTGATATTTTAGCCCCTTAAGCAGGCTAGGGAAAATGGAGCAATTTTGTTCAATTTTCGTTGTTTGAGTACAAATTTGACCACCTTATACCTTGTGTAAATGAAAGCAAATCATTGAGAAGAGTTTCTGGACAGGACCCTTTAATTTGCCATAGGTTTCGGAGCTCTCAACGATGGTGACATTTTAGTCCTTCAAGCAGGCTAGGGAAATTGGAGCAATTTTGCTCAATTTACACTCTTTGAGTCCAAATTTGACCACCTTATAACTCATGTAAATGAGAGCGAATCACTGAGAAGAGTTTCTCGACAGGACCCTTTAATTTGCCATAGGTTTCGGAGCTCTCAACGATGGTGATATTTTAGCCCCTTAAGCCGGCTAGGGAAAATGGAGCAAATTTGCTCAATTTTCGCTGTTTGAGTCCAAATTTGACCACCTTATACCTTATGTAAATGAAAGCAAATCATTGAGAAGAGTTTATGGACAGGACCCTTTAATTTGCCAAAGGTTTCTGAGCTCTCAACGATTTTGATATTTTAGCCCCTTAAGCAGGCTAGGGGAAATGGAGCAATTTTGCTCAATTTTCGATGCTTGAGTCCAAATTTGACCACCTTTTACCTTATGTAAATAAAAGCAAATCATTGAGAAGAGTTTCTGGACAGGACCCTTTAATTTGCCATAGGTTTCGGAGCTCTCAACGATGGTGACATATTAGCCCCTTAAGCGGCTAGGGAAAATAGAGCAATTTTGCTCAATTTTCGCTGTTTGAGTCCAAATTTGACCACCTTATAACTCATGTAATTGAAAGCAAATCACTGAGAAGAGTTTCTGGACAGGACCCTGTAATTTGCCATTCGTTTCGGAGCTCTCAACGATGGTGACATTTTAGCCCCTTAAGCAGGCTAGGGAAAATGGAGCAATTTTACTCAATTTTCGATGTTTGAGTCCAAATTTGACCACCTTTTACCTTATGTAAATAAAATCAAATCATTGAGAAGAGTTTCTGGGCAGGACACTTTAATTTGCCATAGGTTTCGGAGCTCTCAACGATGGTGACATTTTAGCCCCTCAAGCAGGCTAGCAAAAATGGAGCTATTTTGCTCAATTTTTACTGTTTGAGTCCAAATTTGACCACCTTATACCTTATGTAAATGAAAGCAAATCATTGAGAAGAGTTTCTGGACAGGACCCTGTAATTTGCCATTCGTTTCGGAGCTCTCAACGATGGTGACATTTTAGCCCCTTAAGCAGGCTAGGGAAAATGGAGCTATTTTGCTCAATTTTTACTGTTTGAGTCCAAATTTGACCACCTTATACCTTATGTAAATGAAAGAAAATCATTGAGAAGAGTTTCTGGACAGGACCCTTTAATTTGCCATTCGTTTCGGAGCTCTCAACGATAGTGACATTTTATCGCCTTAAGCAGGCTATGGAAAATGGAGCAATGTTGCTCCATTGTTGCTGTTTGTGTCCAAATTTTACCACCTTATGTAGATGAAAGCAAATCATTGAGAAGAGTTAATGGACAGGACCCTATAATTTGCATAGGTTTCGGAGCTCTCAACGATTTTGACATTTTAGCCCCTTAAGCAGGCGAGGGAAAATGGAGCAATTTTGCTCCATTTTCGCTGTTTGAGTCAAAATTTGACCACCTTATACCTTATGTAAATGAAAGCAAATCATTGAGAAGAGTTTCTGGACAGGATCCTTTAATTTGCCATTGGTTTCGGAGCTCTCAACGATAGTGACATTTTATCGCCTTAAGCAGGCTATGGAAAATGGAGCAATGTTGCTCCATTTTCGCTGTTTGTGTCCAAATTTGACCACCTTATAACTCATGTAAATGAAAGCAAATCACTGAGAAGAGTTTCTGGACAGGACCCTGTAATTTGCCATTCGTTTCGGAGCTCTCAACGATGGTGACATTTTAGCCCCTTAAGCAGGCTAGGGAAAATGGAGCAATTTTACTCAATTTTCGATGTTTGAGTCCAAATTTGACCACCTAATACCTTGTGTAAATGAAAGCAAATCATTGAGAATGGTTTCTGGACAGGACCCTTTAATTTGCCATAGGTTTCGGAGCTCTCAACGATGGTGACATTTTAGCCCCTTAAGCAGGCTAGGGAAAACGGATCAATTTAGCTCAATTATCGCTGTTTAGTCCAAATTTGACCACCTTTTACCTTCTGTAAATAAAAGCAAATTACTGAGAAGATTTTCTGGACAGGACCCTTTACTTTGCCATAGGTTTCGGAGCTCTCAACGATGGTGACATTTTTAGTCCCTCAAGCAGGCTAGGGAAATTTGAGCAATTTTGCTCAATTTTGCTGTTTGAGTCCAAATTTGACCACCTTATACCTTATGTAAATGAAAGCAAATCATTGAAAAGAGTTTCTGGACAGGACCCTTTAATATGCCATAGGTTTCGGAGCTCTCAACGATGGTGTCAATTTAGCCCCTGAAGCAGGCTAGGGAAATTGGAGCAATTTTGCTGAATTTTCGCTGTTTGAGTCCGAACTTTACCACCTTATACCTTATGTAAATGAAAGCAAATCATTGAGAAGAGTTTCTGGAAAGGACCCTTTAATTTGCCATTAGTTTCGGAGCTCCCAACGATGGTGACATTTTAACCCCTTAAGCAGGCTAGGGAAAATGGAGCAATTTTGCGCAATTTTCGCTGTTTGAGTCCGAATTTGACTACCTTACCTTATGTAAATGAAAGCAAATCATTGAGAAGAGTTTCTTGACAGGACCCTTAATTTTTTATAGGTTTCGGAGCTCTCAACGATGGTGACATTTTAGCCCCTAAAGCAGGCTAGGGAAAATGGAGCAATTTGCTAAATTTTCGCTGTTTGAGTCCAAATTTGACCACCTTATACCTTATGTAAATGAAAGCAAATCATTGAGAAGAGTTTCTGGACAGGACCCTTTAATTTGCCATAGGTTTCGGAGCTCTCAACGATGGTGACATTTTAGCCAATTACGCAGGCAAGGGAAAATGGAGCAATTTTGCTCAATTTTCGCTGTTTGAGTCCAAATTTGACCACCTTATACCTTATGTAAATGAAAGCAAATCATTGAGAAGAGTTTCTGGACAGGACCCTAATTTGCCATAGGTTTCGGAGCTCTCAACGATGGTGACATTTTAGCCCCTTAAGCAGGCTAGGGAAAATGGAGCAATTTTGCTCAATTTTCGCTGTTTGAGTCCAAATTTGACCTCCTTATACCTAATGTTATAGAAAGCAAATCATTGAGAAGAGATTCTGGAGAGGACCCTTAATTTGCCATAGAATTTGGAGCTCTCAACGATGGTGACATTTTAGTCCCTCAAGCAGGCTAGGGAAAATGGAACAATTTTGCTCCATTTTTGCTGTTTGAGTCCAAATTTGACCACCTTATACCTTATGTAAATGAAAGCAAATCATTGAGAAGAGTTTCTGGACAGGACCCTTTAATTTGCCATTCGTTTCGGAGCTCTCAACGATGGTGACATTAAAGCCCCTTAAGCAGGCTAGGGGAAATGGAGCAATTTTGCTCAATTTTTTGCTGTTTGAGTCCAATTTTGACCACCTTATACATTATGTAAATGAAAGCAAATTATTGAGAAGAGTTTCTGGACAGGACACTTTAATTTGCCATAGGTTTCGGAGCTCTCAACGATGGTGACATTTTAGCCACTTAAGCAGGCTAGGGAAAATGGATTAATTTAGCTCAATTTTCCCTGTTTGAGTCCAAATTTGACCACCTTATACCTTATGTAAATGAAAGCAAATCATTGAGAAGAGTTTCTGGACAGGACAATTTAATTTGCAATAGGTTTCGGAGCTCTCAACGATGGTAACAATTTAGCTCCTTAAGCAGGGTAGGGAAATTGGAGCAGTTTTGCTCAATTTTCGCTGTTTGAGTCCAAATTTGACCACCTTATACCTTATGTAAATGAAATCAAATTTATGAGAAGAGTTTCTGGACAGGACCCTTTAATTTGCCATAGGTTTCGCAGCTCTCAACGATGGTGACATTTTAGCCCCTTAAGCAGGCAAGGGAAAATGGAGCAATTTTGCTAAATTTTCGCTGTTTGAGTCCAAATTTGACCACCTTATACCTTATATAAATGAAAGCAAATCATTGAGAAGAGTTTCACGACAGGACCCTTTAATTTGACATAGATTTCGGAGCTCTCAACGATGGTGATATTTTAGCCCCTTAAGTAGGCTAGGGAAAATGGAACAATTTTGCTCCATTTTTGCTGTTTGAGTCCAAATTTGACCACCTTATACTTGATGTAAATGAAAGCAAATCATTGAGAAGAGTTTCTGGACAGGACCCTTTAATTTGCCATAGGTTTCGGAGCTCTAAACGATAGTGACATTTTAGCCCCTTAAGCAGGCTAGGGAAAATGGAGCAATTTTGCTCAATTTTCGATGTTTGAGTCCAAATTTGCCCACCTTATACTTTATGTAAATGAAAGCTAATCATTGAGAAGAGTTTCTAGACAGGACCATTTAATTTGACATAGATTTCGGAACTCTCAACGATGGTGACAGTTAGCCCCTTACGAAGGCTAGGGAAAATGGAGCAATTTTGCTCAATTTACGCTGTTTTAGTCGAAATTTGACCACCTTATACCTTATGTAAATGAAAGCAAATCATTGAGAAGAATTTCTGGACAGGACCCTTTAATTTGCCATAGGTTTCGGAGCTCTAAACGATAGTGACATTTTAGCCCCTAAAGCAGGCTTGGGAAAATGGAGCAATTTTGCTCAATTTACGCTGTTTTAGTCTAAATTTGACCACCTTATACCTTATGTAAATGAAAGCAAATCATTGAGAAGATTTTCTGGACAGGACCCTATAATCTGCCATAGGTTTCGGAGCTCTCAACGATGGTGACATTTTAACCAATTAAGCAGGCAAGGGAAAATGGAGCAATTTTGCTCAATTTTCGCTGTTTGAGTCCAAATTTGACCTCCTTATACCTAATGTAATAGAAAGCAAATCATTGAGAAGAGATTCTGGAGAGGACCCTTAATTTGCCATAGGATTTGGAGCTCTCTACGATGGTGACATTTTAGCCCATTAAGCAGGCTAGGGAAAATGGAGCAATTTTGCTCAATTTTCGCTGTTTGATTCTAAATTTGACCACCTTATACCTTATGTAAATGAAAGCAAATCATTGAGAAGAGTTTCTGGACTGGACCCTTTAATTTGCCATAGGTTTCGGAGCTCTCAACGATGGTGACATTTTAGCCCCTTAAGCAGACTAGGGAAAATGGAGCATTTTTTTCTCAATTTTCGCTGTTTGAGTCCAAATTTGACCACCTTATGCCTTATGTAAACGAGAGCAAATCATTGAGAAGAGTTTCTGGACATGACCCTTTAATTTGCCATAGGTTTCGAAGCTCTCAACGATGGTGACATTTTAGCCCCTTAAGCAGGATAGGGAAAATGGAGCAATTTTCGCTGTTTGAGTCCAAATTTGACCACCTTTTACCTTATGTAAATGAAAGCAAATCATTGAGAAGAGTTTCTGGACAGGACCCTTTAATTTCCCATAGGTTTCGGAGCTCTCAACGATGGTGACATTTTAGCCCCTTAAGCAGGCTAGGGAAAATGGAGCAATTTTGCTCAATTTTCGCTGTTTGAGTCCACGTTTGACCACTTTATACCTAATGTAAATGAAAGCAAATTATTGAGAAGAGTTTCTGGACAGGATCCTTTAATTTGCCATAGGTTTTGGAGCTCCAACGATGGTGACATTTTAGCCCCTTAAGCAGGCTAGCAAAAATGGAGCATTTTTTCTCAATTTTCGCTGTTTGAGTTCAAATTTGACCAACTTATACCTTATGCAAATGAAAGCAAATAATTGAGAAGAGTTTCTGGACTGGACTCTTTAATTTGCCATAGGTATCGGAGCTCTCAACGATGGTGACATTTTAGCCCCTTAAGCAGGATAGGGAAAATGGAGCAATATTCGCTGTTTGAGTCTAAATTTGACCACCTTTTACCTTACGTAAACAAAAGCAAATCACTGAGAAGATTTTCGGGACAGGACCCTTTAATTTGCCATAGGTTTCGGAGCTCTCAACGATGGTGACATTTTTAGTCCCTCAAGCAGGCTAGGGAAATTTGAGCAATTTTGCTCAATTTTCGCTGTTTGAGTCCAAATTTGACCACCTTATACCTTATGTAAAAGAAAGCAAATCATTGAGAAGAGTTTCTGGACAGGACCCTTTAATTTGCCATAGGTTTCGGAGCTCTCATGATGGTGTCAATTTAGCCCCATAAGCAGGCTAGGGAAAATGGAGCTATTTTGCTCAATTTTTCGCTGTTTGAGTCCGAATTTTACCACCTTATACCTTATGTAAATGAAAGCAAATCATTGAGAAGAGTTTCTGGAAAGGACCCTTTAATTTGCCATAGGTTTCGGAGCTCTCAACGATGGTGACATTTTAGCCCCTAAAACAGGCAAGGGAAAATGGAGCAATTTTGCTCAACTTTCGCTGTTTAAGTCCAAATTTGACCACCCTCAACATTATGTAAATGAATGCAAATCATTGAGAAGAGTTTCTGGACAGACCCTTTAATTTGCCATTCGTTTCGGAGCTCTCAACGATGGTGACATTTTAGTCCCACAAGCAGGCTAGGGAAAATGGAACAATTTTGCCCCATTTTTGCTGTTTGAGTCCAAATTTGACCACCTTATACCTTATGTAAATGAAAGCAAATCATTGAGAAGATTTTCTGGACAGGACCCTTTAAATTGTCATTCGTTTCGTACTCTCAACGATGGTGACATTTTAGCCCCTTAAGCAGGCTAGGGGAAATGGAGCAATTTTGCTCAATTTTCGCTGTTTGAGTCCAAATTTAACCACCCTAAACATTATGTAAATGACAGCAAATCATTGAGAAGAGATTCTGGACAGGACCCTTTAATTTGCCATTCGTTTCTGAGCTCTCAACGATGGTGACATTTTAGTCCCTCAAGCAGGCTAGGGAAAATGGAACAATTTTGCCCCTTTTTTGCTGTTTGAGTCCAAATTTGACCACCTTATACCTTATGTAAATGAAAGCAAATCGGTGAGAAGAGTTTCTGGACAGGATCCTTTAATTTGCCATTCGTCTCGGAGCTCTCAACGATGGTGACATTTTAGCCCCTTAAGCAGGCTAGGGGAAATGGAGCAATTTTGCTCAATTTTCGCTGTTTGAGTCCAAATTTGACCACCTTATACATTATGTAAATGAAAGCAAATTATTGAGAAGAGTTTCTGGACAGGGCCCTTTAATTTGCCATAGGTTTTGGAGCTCTCAACGATTGTGACATTTAGCGCCTTAAGCAGGCTATGGAAAATGGAGCAATGTTGCTCCATTTTCGCTGTTTGAGTCCAAATTTGACCACCTTTTACCTTATGTAAATAATAGCAAATCATTGAGAAGATTTTCTGGACAGGACCCTTTAATTTGCCATAGATTTCGGAGCTCTCAACGATGGTGACATTTTAGTCCCTATAGCAGGCTAGGGAAATTTGAGCAATTTTGCTAAATTTTCGCTGTTTGAGTCCAAATTTGACCACCTTATAGCTTATGTAAATGAAAGCAAATCATTGAGAAGAGTTTCTGGACAGGACCCTCTAATTTGCCATTCTTTTCGGAGCTCTCAACGATGGTGTCAATTTAGCCCCATAAGCAGGCTAGGGAAAATGGAGCAATTTTGCTCAATTTTTCGCTGTTTGAGTCCGAATTTGACCACCTTATACCTTATGTAAATGAAAGCAAATCATTGAGAAAAGTTTCTGGACAGGACCCTTTAATTTGCCATAGGTTTAGGAGCTCCAACGATGGTGACATTTTAGCCCCTAAAGCAGGCTAGGGAAAATGGAGCAATTTTGCGCAATTTTCGCTGTTTGAGTCCACGTTTGACCACTTTATACCTAATGTAAATGAAAGCACAACTTTGAGAAGAGTTTCTGGACAGGACCCTTTAATTTGCCATAGGTTTAGGAGCTCAAACGATGGTGACATTTTAGCCCCTAAAGCAGGTTAGGGAAAATGGAGCAATTTTGCTCAATTTTCGCTGTTTGAGTCCAAATTTGACCACCTTATACCTTATGTAAATGAAAGCAAATCATTGAGAAGAGTTTCTGGACAGGACCCTTTAATTTGCCATAGGTTTCGGAGCTCTCAACGATGGTGACATTTTAGCCCCCTAAGCAGGCTAGGGAAAATGGAGCAATTTTGCTCAATTTTCGCTGTTTGAGTCCAAATTTGACCACCTTATACCTTATGTAAATGAAAGCAAATCATTGAAAGGAGTTTCTTGACAGGACCCTTTAATTTGCCATAGGTTTCGGAGCTCTCTACGATGGTGACATTTCAGCCCCTTAAGCAGGCAAGGGAAAATGGAGCAATTTTGCCCAATTTTTGCTGTTTGAGTCCAAATTTGACCACCTTATACCTTATGTAAATGAAAGCAAATCATTGAGAAGAATTTCTGGACAGGACCCTTTAATTTGCCATTCGTTTCGATGCTCTCAACGATGGTGACATTTTAGCCCCTTAAGCAGGCTAGGGGAAATGGAGCAATTTTGCTCAATTTTCGCTGTTTGAGTCCAAATTAACCCACCCTAAACATTATGTAAATGACAGCAAATCATTGAGAAGAGATTCTGGACAGGACCCTTTAATTTGCCATTCGTTTCTGAGCTCTCAACGATGGTGACATTTTAGTCCCTCAAGCAGGCTAGGGAAAATGGAACAATTTTGCCCAATTTTTGCTGTTTGAGTCCAAATTTGACCACATTATACCTTATGTAAATGAAAGCAAATCGGTGAGAAGAGTTTCTGGACAGGACCCTTTAATCTGCCATAGGTATCGGAGCTCTCAACGATGGTGACATTTAAGCCAATTAAGCAGGCAAGGGAAAATGGAGCAATTTTGCTCAATTTTCGCTGTTTGAGTCCAAATTTGACCTCCTAATACCTTATGTAATAGAAAGCAAATCATTGAGAAGAGATTCTGGAGAGGACCCTTAATTTGCCATAGGATTTGGAGCTCTCTACGATGGTGACATTTTAGCCCCTTAAGTAGGCTAGGGAAAATGGAGCAATTTTGCTCAATTTTTCGCTGTTTGAGTCCAAATTTGACCACCTTACCTTATGTAAATGAAAGCAAATCATTGAGAAAAGTTTCTGGACAGGACCCTTTAATTTGCCATAGGTTTAGGAGCTCCAACGATGGTGACATTTTAGCCCCTAAAGCAGGCTAGGGAAAATGGAGCAATTTTGCGCAATTTTCGCTGTTTGAGTCCACGTTTGACCACTTTATACCTAATGTAAATGAAAGCAAATCTTTGAGAAGAGTTTCTGGACAGGACCCTTTAATTTGCCATAGGTTTCGGAGCTCCAACGATGGTGACATTGAAAGCAAATCATTGAAAGGAGTTTCTTGACAGGACCCTTTAATTTGCCATAGATTTCGGAGCTCTCAACGATGGTGACATTTCAGCCCCTTAAGCAGGCAAGGGAAAATGGAGCAATTTTGCTCAATTTTCGCTGTTTGAGTCCAAATTTGACCACCTTATACCTTATGTAAATGAAAGCAAATCATTTAGAAGAGTTTCTGGACAGGATCCTTTAATGTGCCTTTGGTTTTGGACCTCTCAACGATGTTGACATTATAGCCCCTTAAGCAGGCTATTGAAAATGGAGAAATTTTGCTCAATTTTCGCTGTTTGTGTCCAAATTTGACCACCTTATACCTTATGTAAATGAAAGCAAATCATTGAGAAGAGTTTCTGGACCGGACCCTCTAATTTGCATAGGTTTCGGAGCTCTCAACGATGGTGACATATTAGCCCCTTAAGCAGTCTAGGGAAAATGGATCAGTTTTGAAATCAACAGCAGAATCTAGGGCGAAGATTTGGTACCAGTAAAATGCATTTAAGCCCCCCGGTGGCTTAGGCTGTTGTCCGTTCTAAGGCGGTGGTTCTGTTGTTGTTGACTTTTTGTTTATTGTTACTCTCATTGTGGGAGTCTGCAATTGTTCTATGTTTTGTTGTACGTTACTTTATGTCCATTCTAGTATTGCAATCATCTTGATGATAAGAGAGAGCTGATTGTTTTGCTTAATTTGTCTTCCTGGTGTCTCGTGATGGTTGAGCGGCTCTTCCTCGCGGTGCCACGGGGTTGTCTGCAGTTTGTGATTGTGGTATTTCCTGATCATACTCACTTACTATTTTTGATGTCACGACTCTTTTGTTTGTGCTGCGTGGTTACTGTTAAAAGTTTCCCCGTACATGCATTTAATGTCGTTATTATTACTTGAGTCAGGATTTACACTTGACAATCATTCATTGCATTAACTCTCCTATTGGTATCACTTAAATACCTCATTTAAGGAGCAGTGTAGACCAGCATTCGTATCTCGTTAATAACTATTGCTTTCTCTGTGTTTCTTTGTACTTGTATTAGACTTAGTTATATGTTGGGAGCTTTAGCTATTTCTCTAATGCAGGAGCTGGATATTGCTATTAATAACCGATATGAATGCTGCTTTTCAATGCATGGTATAAACTTAAAAACTCAATTATGAATAGCCTTAAAACTGTCAAAATTTTATTTTCTCCTCTTCGGTTACAGTCTGCTTCTTCCATACAGATTCCCCAGTCCACCAATAGATATAATTCTATGTTACCATCTGTTTACGTTTCACCTCTGAAACTTCATTCCGCCACTAAAATTAATTTACATTGAGTTTCTGACTCTGCCCTTTTTAGAAACCACTTAAAAGTTCGTCTCTCGCCTCTTAAGTCACCTATACTCAGGAACTCTAGGAGTAAGTATAGAAGAAGTGTAGTGTATCCCTCTATTTCTAAGTGCAATGCTAAGAGGTGTAGCTGTTGCAAACATTTACGTATGTTGTAAATCAACTATTAAATCTAACGTTAATGGAAGACAATTTTCAATAGAGGGATACACTACACTTCTTCTATACTTACTCCTAGAGTTCCTGAGTACAGGTGACTTAAGAGGTGAGAGACGAACTTTTAAGTGGTTTCTAAATAGGGCAGGTAATTACTAATTCTGATCTTGATTGAAAATCAACTGATGTTATTTATGTTTTATCTTGAGAAGAGAAAGATTGTGGCATGCAATATGTTGGCCAAACTTGTAGATTTCTAAAAACTAGATTTTCTGAGCACTATCGTCGAACAAAAAAGCCTCGCAAAATTGATAATTTTCTTTATAGGCATTCAAACAATCTTATCACTCTACTAGCAGTATTTCTATTCAGCCTGTTGAAAGATAATATATGGTGATAATTCCACTAAAAGATATAGAAATATTCTTAGGCATGAATTAGAATTAAAGTGGATAAAATTATTACAGACACCACATCCACTTGGTTTTAATGATAATATTTACCATGAGGGTAACATTTCTAGATTACCTGATTTTAATGTTTTTTCTCTTTTAGATATCCGTAAACGTAATAACCGATCTCATGGTAAACGCAAAAATGGAAATTTAAAACGCAAAAATAAACATGTTTAAACTCTTTCAGAATGAAGCATCATCTTAAAACATTCTGGCTGACATATGGCCCTTCCACGTTTAGTAACTCTTTCTATATCTTCACTTTGTAATTTGGATATTGAGGCTAATAAATTCTATGATAAAACTCATCGACTTTATGATGCAATTCTTACCCGGTGTTACACTCAACATGCTCTTCGGCCGTATATAGATTCAGAAATTAAACATATTAGACATTTTATTAAAATTCAATTTGTCAACAAGGGGATTGAATTCATTAACTTACCCAGTATATTTAAAGATAAATCTGTTATCTCTTCTATTCCTACTTATTTTGAAAATAAGGAATCCTTTTTCATTTGTTATAAGTATAATAAACCTATTCATAGTACTGTTTTTAACTATAACAAATTAGTAACAGAACTTGATATCGAAAATTCTATTCATGACTCCTGAGATTGCATAGACTCTAAGTATTGCTATCAACCCGCTGGTCATATAGTCACAGGGGATTTAAAAATTATAATTGATTTAAGATTTCGGTGTATTATATGTAAGGGACCTAAATATAGGTTTCCTGTGCCAATAGACTTTAAATCATGTCGTGAGGAAATTGCAGGAGCCTTACAAGAATTTTGTAATCGCTGGTGTAAACGAGAGCATGTTGAGTCTAATAGTTGAAAATAGTTGGAAACAAAATATTTTAAAATTATTGATGGTAGAATTTCATTTTATTGCAACAATTTAGATCTTCTACCACCTAAAACTAAATTCACTTTTAGACACTTGAAGAAAGGGATCCAGGAATTCCATAGGAAGTTTGTTTTGGCCCCCGCAGATAAGGCTGCTAGCAATGTTGTGGTCGTTTGAAAAAGATACTATATTACACCCTAAAGCAAGAACTTAGCACTGCCAAAACATATGAGCATAACAGACTTGATGAGACGTCTATCGTTGATAGGCATCGATGCCATATGGCAGCTACGTTAAGGTTGTTTGTTGATGAGGACCATAGCAAGCTTCCTACGTTATACTGGTTACCTAAACTCCATAAACGGCCCTATAAGTCACGTTATATTGCTAATTCTAGTACATGTACAACTACTGAGTTGTCTATTCTTTTGACTTCTTGCCTCACTGCAATTAAAAACCATGTCATTAAATATTGCACAACAGTTTATGAAAGAAATGGTAAAAATTTATTTTGGTCTATTAAAAATTCAGGTGTAATTCTTAATAAATCGATGTCTAGAGGTTTCTAGCATCTGGTTTGTGTACATATCATTTCTCTACTCTCTATACTACATTGCCTCATAATCTAATAAAAGAAAAACTAACAGAATTAATTGAACAAACATTTAACAGAGAGGGTTCACTTTATTTGGCTTGTAATGATAAAAATGCCTTTTTTACTTCTGAACAACCTAAACGATATAAATTGTGGTCATGACAGAAAATGTGTGATGCGCTCCATTATCTTTTGGACAATATATTTATAAGATTTTGCTCAAAATTATATAGACAAATTGTCGTGTTCCAATGGGTACTAATTGTGCTCCTCTTGTTGCAGATTTGTTTTTGTTTTGTTATGAGAGAGACTTTATGTTGTCTCTGTCAGACAATAATCAAGCTGATATCATTGAAGCTTTTACCTCTACCTACAGATATTTAGATGACTTACTTAATATTGATAATCCTTATTTGAACAAATGGTAGGTCAGATATATCCCACTGAACTTCAGTTAAATAAGGCGAATTCTGATACTGAAGCTCCGTTTTTGGACTTGAACTTGTCAATAACAAATGGCATAGTTTCTTCTGAAATTTATGATAAACGGGATGATTTTAATTTTGAAATAGTTAATTTCCCATTTCTTGATGGAGATATTCCTCGCTCTCCTTCCTATGGTGTATATATTTCTCAGCTTATTCGTTTTGCTAGAGTGTGCTCTAATGTTGATGACTTCAACAACAGAAACTTATTTTTAACTGCTAAATTATTAAAACAAGGTTATAGATATAAAATTCGAAAAGCATTTTCTAAATTCTACTACAGACACTCAGAGTTAATTGTTAAATACAACATTGGGTTAAAAACTCTTCTGCAACAAGGCATATCAGAACCTATATTTTATGGTGATTTAGTCTATAAATTCAAACGAATTGTTGGAAAACCTAATTTTAGTGATCAATTCAAAAAGATAGTAAAACGTTATATAAGGGTTGGATATAATTTGGATATCATGCGACAGTCTGCATGCCTAGCTTTAAACCCAATCACGGATTATAGCTATGGTTTCCTCTTTAATTGCACGACTGTGGGTCAGGCCTCAGACTCTATGATGGCTCTGACGTAAAGCTTTAATCGGTGGGTTGGTGCCTGATGCTTATCTGTAGATGGACCCACCGTGGCTCAACTTGAGGTTTTCTTTAGCTCTGACTATCTGTGAGTCATGAGCCCTTTTCTTTGTTTCATCATGGAGTGTTAATTTGATTAGAGTGTTTTCCATTAGTTAGATGGCCTCCATGCGAGCTGAACATTTCTTGTCCCTCAACAACAGCAGAATCTAGGTCGAAGATTTGGTACCAGTAAAATGCATTTAAGCCCCCTCCCCCCCCCCCCCCCCGGTGGCTTAGGCTGCTGTCCGTTCTAAGGCGGTGGCTCTGTTGTTGTTGAATTTTTGTTTATTGTTACTCCCATTGTGGGAGTCTGTAATTGTTCTATGTTTTGTTGTACGTTACTTTATGTCCATTCTAGTATTGCAATCATCTTGATGGGGAAGAGAGAGCTGATTGCTTTGCTTAATTTGTCTTCCTGGTGTCTCGTGATGGTTGAGCGGCTCTTCCTCGCGGTGCCACGGGGTTGTCTGCAGTTTGTGATTGTGGTATTTCCTGATCATTCTCACTATTTTTTGCTCATTTTTTGCTGTTTGAGTCTAAATTTGACCACCTTATTACTCATGTAAATGAAAGCAAACCACTGAGAAGAGTTTCTGGACAGGACCCTTTCATTTGCCATAGGTTTCGGAGCTCTCAACGATGGTGACAATTTAGCCCCTTAAGCTCGCTAGGAAAAATGGAGCAATTTTGCTCAATTTTCGCTGTTTGAGTCCAACTTTGACCACCTTATACCTTATGTAAATGAAATCAAATCATTGAGAAGAGTTTCTGGACAGGACCCTTTAATTTGCCATTGGTTTGGAGCTCTCAACGATAGTGACATTTTAGCCCCTTAAGCAGGCTAAGGAAAATGGAGCAATTTTGCGCAATTACCGCTGTTTGAGTCTAAATTTGACCACCTTATACATGTACCTTATGTAAATGAAAGCAAGTCATTGAGAAGATTTTCCGGACAGGACCCTTTAATTTACCATAGGTTTCGGAGCTCTCAACGATGGTGACATTTTAGCCCCTTAAGCAGGCAAGGGAAAATGGAGCAATTTTGCTCAATTTTCGCTGTTTGAGTCCAAATTTGACCACCTTATACCTTATGTAAATGAAAGCAAATCATTGAGAAGAGTTTCAAGACAGGACCCTTTAATTTGCCATAGGTTTCGGAGCTCTCAAAGATGGTGATATTTTAGCCCCTTAAGCAGGCTAGGGAAAATGGAGCAATTTTGCTCAATTTCGCTGTTTGAGTCCGAATTTGACCACCTTATAACTCATGTAAATGAAAGCAAATCACTGAGAAGAGTTTCTGGACAGGACCCTTTCATTTGCCATAGGTTTCGGAGCTCTCAACGATGATGACATTTTAGCCCCTAAAGCAGGCAAGGGTAAATGGAGCAATTTTGCTTAACTTTCGCTGTTTGAGTCCACTTTTTACCACTTTATACCTTATGTAAATGAAAGCAAATCATTGAGAAGAGTTTCTGGACAGGACCCTTTAATTTGCCATAGGTTTAGGAGCTCCAACGATGGTGACATTTTAGCCCCTTAAGCAGGCTAGCGAAAATGGAGTAACTTTTCTTAATTTTCGCTGTTTGAGTCCAAATTTTACAACCTTATACCTTATGTTACTGAAAGCAAATCATTGAGAAGAATTTCTGGACAGGACCCTTTAATTTGCCATAGGTTTCGGAGCTCTTTAAGATGGTGACATTTTAGCCCCTTAAGCAGGCTAGGGAAAATGGATCAGTTTTGAAATCAACAGCAGAATCTAGGGCGAAGATTTGGTACCAGTAAAATGCATTTAACCCCCCCAGGCTTAGGCTGCTGTCCGTTCTAAAGCGGTGGTTCTCTTGTCGTGGGAGTCTGCAATTGTTCTATGTTTTGTTGTACGTTACTTTATGTCCATTCTAGTATTGCAATCATCTTGATGGGAAGAGAGAGCTAATTGCTTTGCTTAATTTGTCTTCCTTGTGTCTCGTGATGGTTGAGCGGCTCTTCCTCGCGGTGCCACGGGGTTGTCTGCAGTTTGTGATTGTGGTATTTCCTGATCATACTCACTTACTATTTTTGATGTCACGACTCTTTTGTTTGTGCTGCGTGGTTACTGTTAAAAGTTTCCCCGTACATGCATTTAATGTCGTTATTATTACTTTAGTCAGGATTTACACTTGACAATCATTCATTGCATTAACTCTCCTATTGGTATCACTTAAATACCTCATTTAAGGAGCAGTGTAGACCAGCATTCGTATCTCGTTAATAACTATTGCTTTCTCTGTGTTTCTTTGTACTTGTATTAGACTTAGTTATATGTTGGGAGCTTTAGCTATTTCTCTAATGCAGCAGCTGGATATTGCTATTAATAACCGATATGAATGCTGCTTTTCAATGCATGGTATAAACTTAAAAACTCAATTATGAATAGCCTTAAAACTGTCAAAATTTTACTTTCTCCTCTTCGGTTACATTCTGCTTCTTCCATACAGATTCCCCAGTCCACCAATAGATATAATTCTATGTTACCATCTGTTTACGTTTCACCTCTGAAACTTCATTCCGCCACTAAAATTAATTTACATGGAGTTTCTGACTCTGTCCTTTTTAGAAACCACTTAAAAGTTCGTCTCTCGCCTCTTAAGTCACCTGTACCCAGGAACTCTAGGAGTAAGTATAGAAGAAGTGTAGTGTATCCCTCTATTTCTAAGTGCAATGCCAAGAGGTGTAACTGTTAAAACATTTATGTTGTAAATCAACTATTAAATCTAACGTTAATGGAAGACAATTTTCAGTAATTACTAATTCTGATCTTGATTGAAAATCAACATTTATGTTTTATCTTAAGAGGAGAAAGAGTGTGGCATGCAATGTGTTGACCAAAACTTGTAGATTTCTAAAAACTAGATTTTCTGAGCACTATCGTCGAACAAAAAAGCCTCGCAAAATTGATAATTTTCTTTATAGGCATTTCAAACAAACTAATCACTCTACTAGCATTATTTCTATTCAGCCTGTTGAAAAGATAATATATGGTGATAATTCCACTAAAAGATATAGAAATATTCTTAATCATGAATTAGAATTAAAGTGGATAAAATTATTACAGACACCACATCCACTTGGTTTTAATGATAATATTTACCATGAGGGTAACATTTCTAGATTACCTGATTTTGATGTTTTTTCTCTTTTAGATATCCGTAAACGTAATAACCGATCTCATGGTAAACGCAAAAATGGAAATTTAAAACGCAAAAATAAACATGTTTTAACTCTTTCAGAATTAAGCATCATCTTAAAACATTCTGGCCGACATATGGCCCTTTCACGTTAAGTAACTCTTTCTATATCTTCACTTTGTAATTTGGATATTGAGGCTAATAAATTCTATGATAAAGCTCATCGACTTTATGATGCAGCAATTCTTACCCGGTGTTACACTCAACATGCTCTTCGGCCGTATATAGATTCAGAAATTAAACATATTAGACATTTTATTAAAATTCAATTTGTCAACAAGGGGATTGAATTCATTAACTTACCCAGTATATTTAAAGATAAATCTGTTATCTCTCTATTCCTACTTATTTTGAAAATAAGTAATCCCCTATCATTTGTTATAAGTATAATAAACCTATTCGTAGTACTGTTTTAACTATAACAAATTAGTAACAGAACTTGATATCGAAAATTCTATTCATGACTCCTGAGATTGCATAGACTCTAAGTATTGCTATCGACCCGCTGGTCATATAGTCAGATGGGATTTAAAAATTATAATTGATTTAAGAATTCGGTTTATTATATGTAAGGGACCTAAATATAGGATTCCTGTGCCAATAGACTTGAAATCATGTCGTGAGGAAATTGCAGGAGCCTTACAAGAATTTTGTAATCGCTGGTGTAAACGAGAGCATGTTGAGTCTAATGCCTTAAATAGTTGGAAACAAAATATTTTTAAAGTTATTGATGGTAGAATTTCATTTTATTGCAACAATTTAGATCTTCTACCACCTAAACCTAAATTCTTACACACCTCGCCTATAGAGCCAACGGTAACAAACTGTGATATATCGCACAATAATTCACTGCTAAAGTGTGTGATAGCTGACGTCACTAGAAAATGACGTCACTCATGGCGTTAGACGGTGTAACGTCGTTTTTACGCTTGAAAGACGTTACAATTACATGTAAAGGTATCCGACATAGTCTAAGAATTGGCGGGAGTTCTTCAAAGCAATGGCGGAAAGTTGGAAGAAGCTGAAGACTTCGAATGTGTTTTCGTCGTTTACTGTGTGTTAGAATCGAAATAGATCAGCTCCAGTGCGTGAATTGGTCAGTAATAATTCACTGTTTGTTGGTCAGTTGTACGACGATATATCACTCGCGCTGCGCGCTCGTGATTTGATCTTCTTTACAACTGACCTCCAAACAGTGAATAATTACTCAACAATTCACTGCTGGAGCTGATCTATTTCTTAATTCATTTTTAGACACTTGAAGAAAGGGATCCAGGAATTCCATAGGAAGTTTGTTTTGGCCCCCGCAGATAAGGCTGCTAGCAATGTTGTGGTCGTTTGAAAAAGATACTATATTACACCCTAAAGCAAGAACTTAGCACTGCCAAAACATATGAGCATAACAGACTTGATGAGACGTCTATCGTTGATAGGCATCGATGCCATATGGCAGCTACGTTAAGGTTGTTTGTTGATGAGGACCATAGCAAGCTTCCTACGTTATACTGGTTACCTAAACTCCATAAACGGCCCTATAAGTCACGTTATATTGCTAATTCTAGTACATGTACAACTACTGAGTTGTCTATTCTTTTGACTTCTTGCCTCACTGCAATTAAAAACCATGTCATTAAATATTGCACAACAGTTTATGAAAGAAATGGTAAAAATTTATTTTGGTCTATTAAAAATTCAGGTGTAATTCTTAATAAATCGATGTCTAGAGGTTTCTAGCATCTGGTTTGTCTACATATCATTTCTCTACTCTCTACACTACATTGCCTCATAATCTAATAAAAGAAAAACTAACAGAATTAATTGAACAAACATTTAACAGAGAGGGTTCACTTTATTTGGCTTGTAATGATAAAAATGCCTTTTTTACTTCTGAACAGCCTAAACGATATAAATTGTGGTCATGACAGAAAATGTGTGATGCGCTCCATTATCTTTTGGACAATATATTTATAAGATTTTGCTCAAAATTATATAGACAAATTGTCGTGTTCCAATGGGTACTAATTGTGCTCCTCTTGTTGCAGATTTGTTTTTGTTTTGTTATGAGAGAGACTTTATGTTGTCTCTGTCAGACAATAATCAAGCTGATATCATTGAAGCTTTTACCTCTACCTCCAGATATTTAGATGACTTACTTAATATTGATAATCCTTATTTTGAACAATCGGTAAGTCAGATATATCCCACTGAACTTCAGTTAAATAAGGCGAATTCTTCTGATACTGAAGCTCCGTTTTGGACTTGAACTTGTCAATAACAAATGGCATAGTTTCTTCTAAAATTTATGATAAACGGGATGATTTTAATTTTGAAATAGTAAATTTCCCATTTCTTGATGGAGATGTTCCTCGCTCTCCTTCCTATGGTGTATATATTTCTCAGCTTATTCGTTTTGCTAGAGTGTGCTCTAATGTTGATGACTTCAACAACAGAAACTTATTTTTAACTGCTAAATTATTAAAACAAGGTAAAATCATAAAATTCGAAAAGCATTTTCTAAATTCTACTACAGACACTCAGAGTTAATTGTTAAATACAACATTGGGTTGAAAACTCTTCTGCAACAAGGCATATCAGAACCTATATTTTATGGTGATTTAGTCTATAAATTCAAACGAATTGTTGGAAAACCTAATTTTAGTGATCAATTCAAAAAGATAGTAAAACGTTATATAAGGGTTGGATATAATTTGGATATCATGCGACAGTCTGCATGCCTAGCTTTAAACCCAATCACGGTTTATAGCTATGGTTTCCTCTTTAATTGCACGACTGTGGGTCAGGCCTCAGACTCTATGATGGCTCTGACGTAAAGCTTTAATCGGTGGGTTGGTGCCTGATGCTTATCTGTAGATGGACCCACCGTGGCTAAACTTGAGGTTTTCTTTAGCTCTGACTTTCTGTGAGTCATGAGCCCTTTTCTTTGTTTCATCATGGAGTGTTAATTTGATTAGAGTGTTTTCCATGATGATACATTGCATTAGTTAGATGGCCTCCATGCGAGTTGAACATTTCTTGTCCCTCAACAACAGCAGAATCTAGGTCGAAGATTTGGTACCAGTAAAATGCATTTAAGCCCCCCCCCCCCCCCCCGGTGGCTTAGGCTGCTGTCCGTTCTAAGGCGGTGGTGAACGAAAGCAAACCACTGAGAAGAGTTTCTGCACAGGACCCTTTCATTTGCCATAGGTTTCGGAGCTCGCAACGATGGTGACATTTTAGCCCCTTAAGCAGGCAAGGGAAAATGGAACAGTTTTGCTCAATTTTCGCTGTTTGAGTCCAAATTTGACCACCTTATACCTTATGTAAATGAAAGCAAATCATTGAGAAGAGTTTCTGGACAGGACCCTTTAATTTGCCATAGGTTTCAGAGCTCTCAACGATGTTGACATTTTAGCCCCTTAAGCATGCTAGGGAAAATGGAGCAATTTTGCTCTATTTTCGCTGTTTGAGTCCAAATTTGACCACCTTATACCTTATGTAAATGAAAGCAAATCATTGAGAAGAGTTTCTGAACAGGACCCTTTAATTTACCATAGGTTTCGGAGCTCTCAACGATGGTGACATTTTAGCCCCTTGAGCAGGCTAGGGAAAATGGAGCAATTTTGCTCAATTTTCACTGTTTGAGTCCAAATTTGACCACCTTATACCTTATGTATTTGAAAGCAAATCATTGAGAAGAGTGTCTGGACAGGACCCTTTAATTTGCCATAGGTTCCGGAGCTCTCAACGATGGTGACATTTTAGCCCCTTAAGCAGGCTAGAGAAAATGGAGCAATTTTGCTCAATTTTCGCTGTTTTGTCCAAATTTGACCACCTTATACCTTATGTAAATGAAAGCAAATCATTGAGAAGAGTTTCTGGACAGGACCCTTTAATTTGCCATAGGTTTCAGAGCTCTCAACGATGGTGACATTTTAGCCCCTTAAGCATGCTAGGGAAAATGGAGCAATTTTGCTCAATTTTCGCTGTTTGAGTCCAAATTTGACCACCTTATACCTTATGTAAATGAAAGCAAATCATTGAGAAGAGTTTCTGGACAGGACCCTTTAATTTGCCATAGGTTCCGGAGCTCTCAACGATGGTGACATTTTAGCCCCTTAAGCAGGCTGGGGAAAATGGAGCAATTTAGCTCAATTTTCGCTGTTTTGTCCAAATTTGACCACCTTATACCTTATGTATTTGAAAGCAAATCATTGAGAAGAGTTTCTGGACAGGATCCTTTAATTTGCCATAGGTTTAAGAGCTCTCAACGATGGTGACATTTTAGCCCCTTAAGCAGGCTAGGAAAAATGGATCAATTTAGCTCAATTTCCGCTGTTTGAGTCCACGTTTGACCACTTTATACCTAATGTAAATGAAAGCAAATAATTTAGAAGAGTTTCTGGACTGGACCCTTTCATTTGCCTTACGTTTCGGAGCTCTCAACGATGGTGACATTTTAGCCCCTTAAGCAGGCTAGGGAAAATGGAGCAATTTTGTTCATTTTTCGCTGTTTGAGTCCAAATTTGACTCCCTTATACCTTATGTAACTGAAAGCAAATCATTGAGAAAAGTTTCTGGACAGGATCCTTTAAATTGCCATTGGTTTCGAAGCTCTCAACGATAGTGACATTTTAGCGCCTAAAGTAGGCTATGGAAAATGGAGCAATTTCGCTCCATTTTCGCTGTTTGTGTCCAAATTTTACCAACCTTATGTAAATAAAAGCAAATCATTGAGAAGAGTTTATGGACAGGACCCTTAAATTTGCATAGGTTTCGGAGCTCTCAACGTTGGTGACATTTTAGCCCCTTAAGCAGGCTAGGGAAAATGGAGCAATTTTGCTCCATTTTCGCTGTATGAGTCAAAATTTGACCACCTTATACCTTAAGTAAATGAAAGCAAATCATTGAGAAGAGTTTCTGGACAAGACCCTTTAATTTGCCATAGGTTTCGGAGCTCTCAACGATGGTGACATTTTAGCCCCTTAAGCAGGCAAGGGAAAATGGAGCAATTTTGCTCAATTTTTGCTGTTTGTGTCCAAATTTGACCACCTTATACCTTATGTAAATGAAAGCAAATCATTGAGAAGATTTTCTGGACAGGACCCTTTAATTTGCCATAGGTTCCGGAGCTCTCAACGATGGTGACATTTTAGCCCCTTAAGCAGGCTAGGGAAAATGGAGCAATTTAGCTCAATTTTCGCTGTTTTGTCCAAATTTGACCACATTATACCTTATGTATTTGAAAGCAAATCATTGAGAAGAGTTTCTGGACAGGACCCTTTAATTTGCCATAGGTTTAAGAGCTCTCAACGATGGTGACATTTTAGCCCCTTAAGCAGGCTAGGAAAAATGGATCAATTTAGCTCAATTTCCGCTGTTTTGTCCAAATTTGACCACCTTATACCTTATGTAAATGAAAGCAAATCATTGAGAAGAGTTTCTGGACAGGACCCTTTAATTTGCCATAGGTTTCAGAGCTCTCAACGATGGTGACATTTTAGCCCCTTAAGCAGGCTAGGGAAAATGGATCAATTTAGCTCAATTTCCGCTGTTTGAGTCCACGTTTGACCACTTCATACCTAATGTAAATGAAAGCAAATAATTGAATAGAGTTTCTGGACTGGATCCTTTCATTTGCCTCTGGTTTCTGAGCTCTCAACGATGGTGACATTTTAGCCCCTTAAGCTGGCTAGGGAAAATGGAGCAATTTTGTTCATTTTTCGCTGTTTGAGTCCAAATTTGACTCCCTTATACCTTATGCAATTGAAAGCAAATCATTGAAGAAAGTTTCTGGACAGGATCCTTTAATTTGCCATTGGTTTCGAAGCTCTCAACGATAGTGACATTTTAGCGCCTAAAGTACGCTATGGAAAATGGAGCAATTTTGCTCCATTTTCGCTGTTTGTGTCCAAATTTTACCACCTTATGTAAATAAAAGCAAATCATTGAGAAGAGTTTATGGACAGGACCCTTAAATTTGCATAGGTTTCGGAGCTCTCAACGTTGGTGACATTTTTGCCCCTTAAGCAGGCGAGGGAAAATGGAGCAATTTTGCTCCATTTTCGCTGTATGAGTCAAAATTTGACCACCTTATACCTTAAATAAATGAAAGCAAATCATTGAGAAGAGTTTCTGGACAAGACCCTTTAATTTGCCATAGGTTTCGGAGCTCTCAACGATGGTGACATTTTAGCCCCTTAAGCAGGCAAGGGAAAATGGAGCAATTTTGCTCAATTTTCGCTGTTTGAGTCCAAATTTGACCACCTTATACCTTATGTAAATGAAAGCAAATCATTGAGAAGAGTTTTTGGACAGGACCCTTTAATTTGCCATAGGTTTCGGAGCTCTCAACGATGGTGACATTTTAGCCCCTTAAACAGGCTAGGGAAAATGGAGCAATTATGCTCAATTTTCGCTGCTTGAGTCCAAATTTGACCACCTTATACCTTATGTAAATGAAAGAAAATCATTGAGAAGAGTTTCTGGACAGGACCCTTTAATTTGCCATAGGTGTCGGAGCTCTCAACGATGGTGACATTTTAGCCCCTTAAGCAGGCTAGGGAAAATGGAGCAATTTTGCTCAATTTTCGCTGTTTGAGTCTAAATTTGACAACCTTATACTTTTTGTAAATCAAAGCAAATCATTGAGAAGAGTTTCTGGACAGGACCCTTTAATTTGCCATAGGTTTCTGAGCTCTCAATGATGGTGACATTTTAGTCCCTTAAGCATGCTAGGGAAAATGGAGCAATTTTGCTCAATTTTTGCTGTCTGAGTCCAAATTTGACCACTTTATACCTTATGTAAATGAAAGCAAATCATTGAGAGAGTTTCTGGACATGACCCTTTAATTTGCCATAGGTTTCTGAGCTCTCAACGATGGTGACATTTTAGCCCCTTAAGCAGGCTAGGGAAAATGGATTAATTTAGCTCAATTTTTGCTGTTTGAGTCCAAATTTGACCACCTTATACCTTATGTGAATGAAATCAAATCATTGAGAAGAGTTTCTGGACAGGACCCTTTAATTTGCCATAGGTTTCAGAGCTCTCAACGATGGTGACATTTTAGCCCCTTAAGCAGGCTAGGGAAAATGGATCAATTTTGCTCAATTTTCGCTGTTTGAGTCCAAATTTGACCACCTTATACCTTATGTAAATGAAAGCAAATCATTGAGAAGAGTTTCTGGACAGGACCCTTTAATATGCCATAGGTGTCGGAGCTCTCAACGATTGTGACATTTTAGCCCCTTAAGCAGGCTAGGGAAAATGGAGCAATTTTGCTCATTTTTCGCTGTTTGAGTCTAAATTTGACCACCTTATACCTTATGTAAATGAAAGCAAATCATTGAGAAGAGTTTCTGGACAGGACCCTTTAATTTGCCATAGGTTCCGGAGCTCTCAACGATGGTGACATTTTAGCCCCTTAAGCAGGCTAGGGAAAATGGAGCAATTTAGCTCAATTTTCGCTGTTTTGTCCAAATTTGACCACCTTATACCTTATGTATTTGAAAGCAAATCATTGAGAAGAGTTTCTGGACAGGACCCTTTAATTTGCCATAGGTTTAAGAGCTCTCAACGATGGTGACATTTTAGCCCCTTAAGCAGGCTAGGGAAAATGGATCAATTTAGCTCAATTTCCGCTGTTTGAGTCCACGTTTGTCCACTTTATACCTTATGTAAATGAAAGCAAATAATTGAGAAGAGTTTCTGGACTGGACTCTTCAATTTGCCATAGGTTTCGGAGCTCACAACGATGGTGACATATTAGCCCCTTAAGCAGGCTCGGGAAAATGGAGCAATTTTGTTCATTTTTCGCTCTTTGAGGCCAAATTTGACCACCTTATACCTTATGTAAGTGAAAGCAAATCACTGAGAAGAGTTTCTGGACAGGATCCTTTAATTTGCCATTGGTTTCGAAGCTCTCAACGATAGTGACATTTTAGCGCCTAAAGTAGGCTATGGAAAATGGAGCAATTTTGCTCCATTTTCGCTGTTTGTGTCCAAATTTTACCACCTTATGTAAATAAAAGCAAATCATTGAGAAGAGTTTATGGACAGGACCCTTATATTTGCATAGGTTTCGGAGCTCTCAACCATGGTGACATATTAGCCCCTTAAGCAGGCTAGGGAAAATGGAGCAATTTTGTTCATTTTTCGCTCTTTGAGTCCAAATTTGACCACCTTATACCTTATGTAAGTGAAAGCAAATCACTGAGAAGAGTTTCTGGACAGGACACTTTTATTTGCCTTAGGTTCGGAGCTCTCAACGATGGTGACATTTTAGCCCCTTAAGCAGGCTAGGGAAAATGGAGCAAATTTGTTCATTTTTCGCTGTTTGAGTCCAAATTTGACCACCTTATACCTTATGTAAATCAAAGCAAATCATTGAGAAGAGTTTCTGGACAGGACCCTTTAATTTGCCATAGGTTTCTGAGCTCTCAATGATGGTGACATTTTAGTCCCTTAAGCAGGCTAGGGAAAATGGAGCAATTTTGCTCAATTTTTGCTGTCTGCGTCCAAATTTGACCACTTTATACCTTATGTAAATGAAAGCAAATCATTGAGAGAGTTTCTGGACATGACCCTTTAATTTGCCATAGGGTTTGGAGCTCTTAACGATGGTGACATTTTAGCCCCTTAAGCAGGCTAGGGAAAATGGATTAATTTAGCTCAATTTTTGCTGTTTGAGTCCAAATTTGACCACCTTATACCTTATGTGAATAAAAGCAAATCATTGAGAAGAGTTTTTGGACAGGACCCTTTAATTTGCCATAGGTTTCAGAGCTCTCAACGATGGTGACATTTTAGCCCCTTAAGCAGGCTAGGGAAAATGGATCAATTTTGCTCAATTTTCGCTGTTTGAGTCCAAATTTGACCACCTTATACCTTATGTAAATGAAAGCAAATCATTGAGAAGAGTTTCTGGACAGGACCCTTTAATTTGCCATAGGTGTCGGAGCTCTCAACGATTGTGACATTTTAGCCCCTTAAGCAGGCTAGGGAAAATGGAGCAATTTTGCTCAATTTTCGCTGTTTGAGTCTAAATTTGACCACCTTATACCTTATGTAAATGAAAGCAAATCATTGAGAAGAGTTTCTGGACAGGACCCTTTCATTTGCCATAGGTTTCTGAGCTCTCAATGATGGTGACATTTTAGTCCCTTAAGCAGGCTAGGGAAAATGGAGCAATTTTGTTCAATTTTTGCTGTCTGAGTCCAAATTTGACCAACTTATACCTTATGTAAATGAAAGCAAATCATTGAGAGAGTTTCTGGACAGGACCCTTTAATTTGCCATAGGTTTCGGAGCTCTCAACGATGGTGACATTTTAGCCCCTTAAGCATAAATTTAGCTCAATTTTTGCTGTTTGAGTCCAAATTTGACCACCTTTTACCTTATGTGAACGAAAGCAAATCATTGAGAAGAGTTTCTGGACAGGACCCTTTATTTTGCCATAGGTTTCAGAGCTCTCAACGATGGTGACATTTTAGCCCCTTAAGCAGGCTAGGGAAAATGGATCAATTTTGCTCAATTTTCGCTGTTTGAGTCCAAATTTGACCACGTTATACCTTATGTAAATGAAAGCAAATAATTGAGAAGAGTTTCTGGACTGGACTCTTCAATTTGCCATAGGTTTCGGAGCTCACAACGATGGTGACATATTAGCCCCTTAAGCAGGCTAGGGAAAATGGAGCAATTTTGTTCATTTTTCGCTGTTTGAGTCCAAATTTGACCAACTTATACGTTATGTAAATGAAAGCAAATCATTGAGAAGAGTTTCTGGACAGGACCCTTTCATTTGCCATAGGTTTCGGAGCTCTCAACGATGGTGACATTTTAGCCCCTTAAGCAGGCAAGGGAAAATGGAGCAATTTTGCTCAATTTTCGCTGTTTGAGTCCAAATTTGACCACCTTATACCTTATGTAAATGAAAGCAAATCATTGAGAAGAGTTTTTGGACAGGACCCTTTAATTTGCCATAGGTTTCGGAGCTCTCAACGATGGTGACATTTTAGCCCCTGTAGCAGGCTAGGGAAAATGGAGCAATTATGCTCAATTTTCGCTGTTTGAGTCCAAATTTGACCACCTTCTACCTTATGTAAATGAAAGCAAATCATTGAGAAGAGTTTCTGGACAGGACCCTTTAATTTGCCAAAGGTGTCGGAGCTCTCAACGATGGTGACATTTTAGCCCCTGTAGCAGGCTAGGGAAAATGGAGCAATTATGCTCAATTTTCGCTGTTTGAGTCTAATTTTGACCACCTTATACCTTATGTAAATCAAAGCAAATCATTGAGAAGAGTTTCTGGACAGGACCCTTTAATTTGCCATAGGTTTCTGAGCTCTCAATGATGGTGACATTTTAGTCCCTTAAGCACGCTAGGGAAAATGGAGGAATTTTGCTCAATTTTTGCTGTCTGAGTCCATATTTGACCAACATTATACCTTATGTAAATGAAAGCAAATCATTGAGAGAGTTTCTGGACAGGACCCTTTAATTTGCCACAGGTTTCGGAGCTCTCAACGATGGTGGCATTTTAGCCCCTTAAGCAGGCTAGGGAAAATGGATTAATTTAGCTCAATTTTTGCTGTTTGAGTCCAAATTTGCCCACCTTATACCTTATGTGAATGAAAGCAAATCATTGGGAAGAGTTTCTGGACAGGACCCTTTAATTTGCCATAGGTTTCAGAGCTCTCAACGATGGTGACATTTTAGCCCCTTAAGCAGGCTAGGGAAAACGGATCAATTTTGCTCAATTTTCGCTGTTTGAGTCCAAATTTGACCACCTTATACCTTATGTAAATGAAAGCAAATCATTGAGAAGAGTTTCTGGACAGGACCCTTTAATTTGCCATAGGTGTCGGAGCTCTCAACGATTGTGACATTTTAACCCCTTAAGCAGGCTAGGGAAAATGGAGCAATTTTGCTCAATTTTCGCTGTTTGAGTCTAAATTTGACCTCCTTATACCTTATGTAAATGAAAGCAAATCATTGAGAAGAGTTTCTGGACAGGACCCTTTAATTTGCCATAGGTTTCTGAGCTCTCAATGATGGTGACATTTTAGTCCCTTAAGCAGGCTAGGGAAAATGGAGCAATTTTGCTCAAGTTTTGCCGTCTGAGATCAAATTTGACCAACTTATACCTTATGTAAATGAAAGCAAATCATTGAGAGAGTTTCTGGACAGGACCCTTTAATTTGCCATAGGTTTCAGAGCTCTCAACGATGGTGACATTTTAGCCCCTTAAGCAGGCTAGGGAAAATGGATCAATTTTGCTCAATTTTCGCTGTTTGAGTCCAAATTTGACCAACTTATACCTTATGTAAATGAAAGCAAATCATTGAGAAGAGTTTCTGGACAGGACCCTTTCATTTGCCATAGGTTTCGGAGCTCTCAACGATGGTGACATTTTAGCCCCTTAAGCAGGCAAGGGAAAATGGAGCGATTTTGCTCAATTTTCGCTATTTGAGTCCAAATTTGACCACCTTATACCTTATGTAAATGAAAGCAAATCATTGAGAAGAGTTTTTGGACAGGACCCTTTAATTTGCCATAGGTTTCGGAGCTCTCAACGATGGTGACATTTTAGCCCTTTAAGCAGCCTGCAGGCTAGGGAAAATGGAACAATTTTACTCAATTCTCGCTGTTTGAGTCCAATTTTGACCAACTTATACCTTATGTAAATGAAAGCAAATCATTGAGAAGAGTTTCTGTACAGGACCCTTTAATTTGCCATAGGTTTCGGAGCTCTCAACGATGGTGACATTTTAGCCCCTTAAGCATAAATTTAGCTCAATTTTTGCTGTTTGAGTCCAAATTTGACCACCTTTTACCTTATGTGAACGAAAGCAAATCATTGAGAAGAGTTTCTGGACAGGACCCTTTCATTTGCCATAGGTTTCGGAGCTCTCAACGATGGTGACATTTTAGCCCCTTAAGCAGGCTAGGGAAAATGGATCAATTTTGCTCAATTTTCGCTGTTTGAGTCCAAATTTGACCACCTTATACCTTATGTAAATGAAAGCAAATCATTGAGAAGAGTTTCTGGACAGGACCCTTTAATTTGCCATAGGTGTCGGAGCTCTCAACGATTGTGACATTTTAGCCCCTTAAGCAGGCTAGGGAAAATGGAGCAATTTTGCTCAATTTTCGCTGTTTGAGTCTAAATTTGACCACCTTATACCTTATGTAAATGAAAGCAAATCATTGAGAAGAGTTTCTGGACAGGACCCTTTAATTTGCCATAGGTTTCGGAGCTCTCAACGATGGTGACATTTTAGCCCCTGTAGCAGGCTAGGGAAAATGGAGCAATTATGCTCAATTTTCGCTGTTTGAGTCCAAATTTGACCACCTTCTACCTTATGTAAATGAAAGCAAATCATTGAGAAGAGTTTCTGGACAGGACCCTTTAATTTGCCATAGGTGTCGGAGCTCTCAACGATGGTGACATTTTAGCCCCTTAAGCAGGCTAGGGAAAATGGAGCAATTTTGCTCAATTTATCTGTTTGAGTCTAATTTTGACCACCTTATACCTTATGTAAATCAAAGCAAATCATTGAGAAGAGTTTCTGGACAGGACCCTTTAATTTGCCATAGGTTTCTGAGCTCTCAATGATGGTGACATTTTAGTCCCTTAAGCAGGCTAGGGAAAATGGAGGAATTTTGCTCAATTTTTGCTGTCTGAGTCCATATTTGACCAACTTATACCTTATGTAAATGAAAGCAAATCATTGAGAGAGTTTCTGGACAGGACCCTTTAATTTGCCACAGGTTTCGGAGCTCTCAACGATGGTGGCATTTTAGCCCCTTAAGCAGGCTAGGGAAAATGGATTAATTTAGCTCAATTTTTGCTGTTTGAGTCCAAATTTGCCCACCTTATACCTTATGTGAATGAAAGCAAATCATTGGGAAGAGTTTCTGGACAGGACCCTTTAATTTGCCATAGGTTTCAGAGCTCTCAACGATGGTGACATTTTAGCCCCTTAAGCAGGCTAGGGAAAATGGAGCAATTTTGCTCAATTTTCGCTGTTTGAGTCTAAATTTGACCACCTTATACCTAATGTAAATGAAAGCAAATCATTGAGAAGAGTTTCTGGACAGGACCCTTTAATTTGCCATAGGTTTCTGAGCTCTCAATGATGGTGACATTTTAGTCCCTTAAGCAGGCTAGGGAAAATGGAGCATTTTGCTCAAGTTTTGCTGTCTGAGATCAAATTTGACCAACTTATACCTTATGTAAATGAAAGCAAATCATTGAGAGAGTTTCTGGACAGGACCCTTTAATTTGCCATAGGTTTCAGAGCTCTCAACGATGGTGACATTTTAGCCCCTTAAGCAGGCTAGGGAAAATGGAGCAATTTTGCTCAATTTTCGCTGTTTGAGTCCAAATTTGACCAACTTATACCTTATGTAAATGAAAGCAAATCATTGAGAAGAGTTTCTGGACAGGACCCTTTCATTTGCTATAGGTTTCGGAGCTCTCAACGATGGTGACATTTTAGCCCCTTAAGCAGGCAAGGGAAAATGGAGCAATTTTGCTCAATTTTCGCTATTTGAGTCCAAATTTGACCACCTTATACCTTATATAAATGAAAGCAAATCATTGAGAAGAGTTTTTGAACAGGACCCTTTAATTTGCCATAGGATTTGGAGCTCTCAACGATGGTGACATTTTAGCCCCTTAAGCAGGCTAGGGAAAATGGATCAATTTTGCTCAATTTTCGCTGTTTGATTCCAAATTTGACCACCTTATACCTTATGTAAATGAAAGCAAATCATTGAGAAGAGTTTCTGGACAGGACCCTTTAATTTGCCATAGGTGTCGGAGCTCTCAACGATGGTGACATTTTAGCCCCTTAAGCAGGCTAGGGAAAATGGAGCAATTTTGCTCAATTTTCGCTGTTTGAGTCTAAATTTGACCACCTTATACCTTATGTAAATGAAAGCAAATCATTGAGAATTGTTTCTGGACAGGACCCTTTAATTTGCCATAGGTTTCGGAGCTCTCAATGATGGTGACATCTTAGCCCCTTAAGCAGGCTAGGGAAAATGGAGCAATTTTGCTCAATTTTTGCTGTCTGAGTCCAAATTTGACCAACTTATACCTTATGTAAATGAAAGCAAATCATTGAGAGAGTTTCTGGACAGGACCCTTTAATTTGCCATAGGTTTCGGAGCTCTCAACGATGGTGACATTTTAGCCCTTTAAGCAGCCTGCAGGCTAGGGAAAATGGAACAATTTTACTCAATTCTCGCTGTTTGAGTCCAATTTTGACCAACTTATACCTTATGTAAATGAAAGCAAATCATTGAGAAGAGTTTCTGGACAGGACCCTTTAATTTGCCATAGGTTTCGGAGCTCTCAACGATGGTGACATTTTAGCCCCTTAAGCATAAATTTAGCTCAACTTTTGCTGTTTGAGTCCAAATTTGACCACCTTTTACCTTATGTGAACGAAAGCAAATCATTGAGAAGAGTTTCTGGACAGGACCCTTTAATTTGCCATAGGTTTCAGAGCTCTCAACGATGGTGACATTTTAGCCCCTTAAGCAGGCTAGGGAAAATGGATCAATTTTGCTCAATTTTCGCTGTTTGAGTCCAAATTTGACCACCTTATACCTTATGTAAATCAAAGCAAATAATTGAGAAGAGTTTCTGGACTGGACTCTTCAATTTGCCATAGGTTTCGGAGCTCACAACGATGGTGACATATTAGCCCCTTAAGCAGGCTAGGGAAAATGGAGCAATTTTGTTCATTTTTCGCTGTTTGAGTCCAAATTTGACCAACTTATACCTTATGTAAATGAAAGCAAATCATTGAGAAGAGTTTCTGGACAGGACCCTTTAATTTGCCAAAGGTGTCGGAGCTCTCAACGATGGTGACATTTTAGCCCCTTAAGCAGGCTAGGGAAAATGGAGCAATTTTGCTCAATTTATCTGTTTGAGTCTAATTTTGACCACCTTATACCTTATGTAAATCAAAGCAAATCATTGAGAAGAGTTTCTGGACAGGACCCTTTAATTTGCCATAGGTTTCTGAGCTCTCAATGATGGTGACATTTTAGTCCCTTAAGCAGGCTAGGGAAAATGGAGGAATTTTGCTCAATTTTTGCTGTCTGAGTCCATATTTGACCAACTTATACCTTATGTAAATGAAAGCAAATCATTGAGAGAGTTTCTGGACAGGACCCTTTAATTTGCCACAGGTTTCGGAGCTCTCAACGATGGTGGCATTTTAGCCCCTTAAGCAGGCTAGGGAAAATGGATTAATTTAGCTCAATTTTTGCTGTTTGAGTCCAAATTTGCCCACCTTATACCTTATGTGAATGAAAGCAAATCATTGGGAAGAGTTTCTGGACAGGACCCTTTAATTTGCCATAGGTTTCAGAGCTCTCAACGATGGTGACATTTTAGCCCCTTAAGCAGGCTAGGGAAAATGGAGCAATTTTGCTCAATTTTCGCTGTTTGAGTCTAAATTTGACCACCTTATACCTAATGTAAATGAAAGCAAATCATTGAGAAGAGTTTCTGGACAGGACCCTTTAATTTGCCATAGGTTTCTGAGCTCTCAATGATGGTGACATTTTAGTCCCTTAAGCAGGCTAGGGAAAATGGAGCAATTTTGCTCAAGTTTTGCTGTCTGAGATCAAAATTGACCAACTTATACCTTATGTAAATGAAAGCAAATCATTGAGAGAGTTTCTGGACAGGACCCTTTAATTTGCCATAGGTTTCAGAGCTCTCAACGATGGTGACATTTTAGCCCCTTAAGCAGGCTAGGGAAAATGGATCAATTTTGCTCAATTTTCGCTGTTTGAGTCCAAATTTGACCAACTTATACCTTATGTAAATGAAAGCAAATCATTGAGAAGAGTTTCTGGACAGGACCCTTTCATTTGCCATAGGTTTCGGAGCTCTCAACGATGGTGACATTTTAGCCCCTTAAGCAGGCAAGGGAAAATGGAGCAATTTTGCTCAATTTTCGCTATTTGAGTCCAAATTTGACCACCTTATACCTTATATAAATGAAAGCAAATCATTGAGAAGAGTTTTTGAACAGGACCCTTTAATTTGCCATAGGATTTGGAGCTCTCAACGATGGTGACATTTTAGCCCCTTAAGCAGGCTAGGGAAAATGGATCAATTTTGCTCAATTTTCGCTGTTTGATTCCAAATTTGACCACCTTATACCTTATGTAAATGAAAGCAAATCATTGAGAAGAGTTTCTGGACAGGACCCTTTAATTTGCCATAGGTGTCGGAGCTCTCAACGATGGTGACATTTTAGCCCCTTAAGCAGGCTAGGGAAAATGGAGCAATTTTGCTCAATTTTCGCTGTTTGAGTCTAAATTTGACCACCTTATACCTTATGTAAATGAAAGCAAATCATTGAGAAGAGTTTCTGGACAGGACCCTTTAATTTGCCATAGGTTTCTGAGCTCTCAATGATGGTGACATTTTAGCCCCTTAAGCAGGCTAGGGAAAATGGAGCAATTTTGCTCAATATTTGCTGTCTGAGTCCAAATTTGACCAACTTATACCTTATGTAAATGAAAGCAAATCATTGAGAGAGTTTCTGGACAGGACCCTTTAATTTGCCATAGGTTTCGGAGCTCTCAACGATGGTGACATTTTAGCCCTTTAAGCAGCCTGCAGGCTAGGGAAAATGGAACAATTTTACTCAATTCTCGCTGTTTGAGTCCAATTTTGACCAACTTATACCTTATGTAAATGAAAGCAAATCATTGAGAAGAGTTTCGGGACAGGACCCTTTAATTTGCCATAGGTTTCGGAGCTCTCAACGATGGTGACATTTTAGCCCCTTAAGCATAAATTTAGCTCAATTTTTGCTGTTTGAGTCCAAATTTGACCACCTTTTACCTTATGTGAACGAAAGCAAATCATTGAGAAGAGTTTCTGGACAGGACCCTTTAATTTGCCATAGGTTTCAGAGCTCTCAACGATGGTGACATTTTAGCCCCTTAAGCAGGCTAGGGAAAATGGATCAATTTTGCTCAATTTTCGCTGTTTGAGTCCAAATTTGACCACCTTATACCTTATGTAAATGAAAGCAAATAATTGAGAAGAGTTTCTGGACTGGACTCTTCAATTTGCCATAGGTTTCGGAGCTCACAACGATGGTGACATATTAGCCCCTTAAGCAGGCTAGGGAAAATGGAGCAATTTTGTTCATTTTTCGCTGTTTGAGTCCAAATTTGACCAACTTATACCTTATGTAAATGAAAGCAAATCATTGAGAAGAGTTTCTGGACAGGACCCTTTCATTTGCCATAGGTTTCGGAGCTCTCAACGATGGTGACATTTTAGCCCCTTAAGCAGGCAAGGGAAAATGGAGCAATTTTGCTCAATTTTCGCTGTTTGAGTCCAAATTTGACCACCTTATACCTTATGTAAATAAAAGCAAATCATTGAGAAGAGTTTTTGGACAGGACCCTTTAATTTGCCATAGGTTTCGGAGCTCTCAACGATGGTGACATTTTAGCCCCTGTAGCAGGCTAGGGAAAATTGAGCAATTATGCTCAATTTTCGCTGTTTGAGTCCAAATTTGACCACCTTCTACCTTATGTAAATGAAAGCAAATCATTGAGAAGAGTTTCTGGACAGGACCCTTTAATTTGCCATAGGTGTCGGAGCTCTCAACGATGGTGACATTTTAGCCCCTTAAGCAGGCTAGGGAAAATGGAGCAATTTTGCTCAATTTATCTGTTTGAGTCTAATTTTGACCACCTTATACCTTATGTAAATCAAAGCAAATCATTGAGAAGAGTTTCTGGACAGGACCCTTTAATTTGCCATAGGTTTCTGAGCTCTCAATGATGGTGACATTTTAGTCCCTTAAGCAGGCTAGGGAAAATGGAGCAATTTTGCTCAATTTTTGCTGTCTGAGTCCATATTTGACCAACTTATACCTTATGTAAATGAAAGCAAATCATTGAGAGAGTTTCTGGACAGGACCCTTTAATTTGCCATTGGTTTGGAGCTCTCAACGATAGTGACATTTTAGCCCCTTAAGCATGCTAAGGAAAATGGAGCAATTTTGCGCAATTACCGCTGTTTGAGTCTAAATTTGACCACCTTATACCTTATGTGAATGAAAGCAAATCATTGGGAAGAGTTTCTGGACAGGACCCTTTAATTTGCCATAGGTTTCAAAGCTCTCAACGATGGTGACATTTTAGCCCCTGTAGCAGGCTAGGGAAAACGGATCAATTTTGCTCAATTTTCGCTGTTTGAGTCCAAATTTGACCACCTTATACCTTATGTAAATGAAAGCAAATCATTGAGAAGAGTTTCTGGACAGGACCCTTTAATTTGCCATAGGTGTCGGAGCTCTCAACGATTGTGACATTTTAGCCCCTTAAGCAGGCTAGGGAAAATGGAGCAATTTTGCTCAATTTTCGCTGTTTGAGTCTAAATTTGACCACCTTATACCTTATGTAAATGAAAGCAAATCATTGAGAAGAGTTTCTGGACAGGACCCTTTAATTTGCCATAGGTTTCTGAGCTCTCAATGATGGTGACATTTTAGTCCCTTAAGCAGGCTAGGGAAAATGGAGCAATTTTGCTCAAGTTTTGCTGTCTGAGATCAAATTTGACCAACTTATACCTTATGTAAATGAAAGCAAATCACTGAGAAGAGTTTCTGGACAGGACCCTTTAATTTGCCATAGGTTTCAGAGCTCTCAACGATGGTGACATTTTAGCCCCTTAAGCAGGCTAGGGAAAATGGATCAATTTTGCTCAATTTTCGCTGTTTGAGTCCAAATTTGACCAACTTAAACCTTATGTAAATGAAAGCAAATCATTGAGAAGAGTTTCTGGACAGGACCCTTTCATTTGCCATAGGTTTCGGAGCTCTCAACGATGGTGACATTTTAGCCCCTTAAGCAGGCAAGGGAAAATGGAGCAATTTTGCTCAATTTTCGCTATTTGAGTCCAAATTTGACCACCTTATACCTTATATAAATGAAAGCAAATCATTTAGAAGAGTTTTTGGACAGGACCCTTTAATTTGCCATAGGATTTGGAGCTCTCAACGATGGTGACATTTTAGCCCCTAAGCAGGCTAGGGAAAATGGATCAATTTTGCTCAATTTTCGCTGTTTGAGTCCAAATTTGACCACCTTATACCTTATGTAAATGAAAGCAAATCATTGAGAAGAGTTTCTGGACAAGACCCTTTAATTTGCCATAGGTGTCGGAGCTCTCAACGATTGTGACATTTTAGCCCCTTAAGCAGGCTAGGGAAAATGGAGCAATTTTGCTCAATTTTCGTTGTTTGAGTCTAAATTTGACCACCTTATACCTTATGTAAATGAAAGCAAATCATTGAGAAGAGTTTTCGGACAGGACCCTTTAATTTGCCATAGGTTTCTGAGCTCTCAATGATGGTGACATTTTAGTCCCTTAAGCAGGCTAGGGAAAATGGAGCAATTTTGCTCAATTTTTGCTGTCTGAGTCCAAATTTGACCAACTTATACCTTATGCAAATGAAAGCAAATCATTGAGAGAGTTTCTGGACAGGACCCTTTAATTTGCCATAGGTTTCGGAGCTCTCAACGATGGTGACATTTTAGCCCTTTAAGCAGCCTGCAGGCTAGGGAAAATGGAACAATTTTACTCAATTCTCGCTGTTTGAGTCCAATTTTGACCAATTTATACCTTATGTAAATGAAAGCAAATCATTGAGAAGAGTTTCTGGACAGGACCCTTTAATTTGCCATAGGTTTCGGAGCTCTCAACGATGGTGACATTTTAGCCCCTTAAGCATAAATTTAGCTCAATTTTTGCTGTTTGAGTCCAAATTTGACCACATTTTACCTTATGTGAACGAAAGCAAATCTTTGAGAAGAGTTTCTGGACAGGACCCTTTAATTTGCCATAGGTTTCAGAGCTCTCAACGATGGTGACATTTTAGCCCCTTAAGCAGGCTAGGGAAAATGGATCAATTTTGCTCAATTTTCGCTGTTTGAGTCCAAATTTGACCACCTTATACCTTATGTAAATGAAAGCAAATAATTGAGAAGAGTTTCTGGACTGGACTCTTCAATTTGGCATAGGTTTCGGAGCTCACAACGATGGTGACATATTAGCCCCTTAAGCAGGCTAGGAAAAATGGAGCAATTTTGTTCATTTTTCGCTGTTTAAGTCCAAATTTGACCAACTTATACCTTATGTAAATGAAAGCAAATCATTGAGAAGAGTTTCTGGACAGGACCCTTTCATTTGCCATAGGTTTCGGAGCTCTCAACGATGGTGACATTTTAGCCCCTTAAGCAGGCAAGGGAAAATGGAGCAATTTTGCTCAATTTTCGCTGTTTGAGTCCAAATTTGACCACCTTATACCTTATGTAAATGAAAGCAAATCATTGAGAAGAGTTTTTGGACAGGACCCTTTAATTTGCCATAGGTTTCGGAGCTCTCAACGATGGTGACATTTTAGCCCCTGTAGCAGGCTAGGGAAAATGGAGCAATTATGCTCAATTTTCGCTGTTTGAGTCCAAATTTGACCACCTTATACCTTATGTAAATGAAAGCAAATCATTGAGAAGAGTTTCTGGACAGGACCCTTTAATTTGCCATAGGTGTCGGAGCTCTCAACGATGGTGACATTCTAGCCCCTTAAGCAGGCTAGGGAAAATGGAGCAATTTTGCTCAATTTATCTGTTTGAGTCTAATTTTGACCACCTTATACCTTATGTAAATCAAAGCAAATCATTGAGAAGAGTTTCTGGACAGGACCCTTTAATTTGCCATAGGTTTCTGAGCTCTCAATGATGGTGACATTTTAGTCCCTTAAGCAGGCTCGGGAAAATGGAGGAATTTTGCTCAATTTTTGCTGTCTGAGTCCATATTTGACCAACTTATACCTTATGTAAATGAAAGCAAATCATTGAGAGAGTTTCTGGACAGGACCCTTAAATTTGCCACAGGTTTCGGAGCTCTCAACGATGGTGGCATTTTAGCCCCTTAAGCAGGCTAGGGAAAATGGATTAATTTAGCTCAATTTTTGCTGTTTGAGTCCAAATTTGCCCACCTTATACCTTATGTGAATGAAAGCAAATCATTGGGAAGAGTTTCTGGACAGGACCCTTTAATTTGCCATAGGTTTCAGAGCTCTCAACGATGGTGACATTTTAGCCCCTTAAGCAGGCTAGGGAAAATGGATCAATTTTGCTCAATTTTCGCTGTTTGAGTCCAAATTTGACCAACTTATACCTTATGTAAATGAAAGCAAATCATTGAGAAGAGTTTCTGGACAGGACCCTTTCATTTGCCATAGGTTTCGGAGCTCTCAACGATGGTGACATTTTAGCCCCTTAAGCAGGCAAGGGAAAATGGAGCAATTTTGCTCAATTTTCGCTATTTGAGTCCAAATTTGACCACTTTATACCTTATATAAATGAAAGCAAATCATTGAGAAGAGTTTTTGGACAGGACCCTTTAATTTGCCACAGGATTTGGAGCTCTCAACGATGGTGACATTTTAGCCCTTAAAAACAGGCTAGGGAAAATGGAACAATTTTACTCAATTTTCGCTGTTTGAGTCCAAATTTGACCACCTTATACCTTATGTAAATGAAAGCAAATCATTGAGAAGAGTTTCTGGACAGGACCCTTTAATTTGCCATAGGTTTCAGAGCTCTCAACGATGGTGACATTTTAGCCCCTTAAGCAGGATAGGAAAAATGGATCAATTTAGCTCAATTTTCGCTGTTTGTGTCCAAATTTGACCACCTTATGCCTGATGTAAATGAAAGCAAATCATTGAGAAGAGTTTCTTGACAGGAACCTTTAATTTGCCATAGGTTTCGAAGCTCTCAACGATGATGACATTTTAGCCCCTAAAGCAGGCTAGGGGAAATTGAGCAATTTTGCTCGATTTTCGCTGTTTGAGTCCAAATTTGACCACCTTATACATGATGTAAATGAAAGCAAATCATTGAGAAGAGTTTCTGGACAGGACCCTTTGATTTGCCATTGGTTTTGGAGCTCTCAATGATGGTGATATTTTAGTCTCTCAAGCAGGCTAGGGAAAATGGAGCAATTTTGCTCAATTTTCGCTGTTTGAGTCCAAATCTGACCACCTTATACCTGATGTAAATGAAAGCAAATCATTGAGAAGAGTTTCTGGACAGGACCCTTTAATTTGCCATAGGTTTCGGAGCTCTCAACGATGGTGACATTTTAGCTTTTTAAGCAGGCTAGAGTCAATAGAGCAATTTTGCTCAATTTTCGCTGTTTGAGTCCAAATTTGACCACCTTATACCTGATGTAAATGAAAGCAAATCACTGAGAAGAGTTTCTGGACAGGACCCTTTAATTTGCCATAGGTTTCTGAGCTCTCAATGATGGTGACATTTTAGCCCCTTAAGCAGGCTAGGGAAAATGGAGCAATTTTGCTCAATTTTTGCGTTCTGAGTCCAAATTTGACCACCTTATATCTTATGTAAATGAAAGCAAATCATTAAGAGAGTTTCTGGTCAGGACCCTTTAATTTGCCATAGGTTTCGGAGCTCTCAACGATGGTGACATTTTAGCCCTTTAAGCAGGCTAAGGAAAATGGAGCAATTTTGCTCAATTTTCGCTGTTTAAGTCCAAATTTGACCACCTTATACCTTATGTATTTGAAAGCAAATCATTGAGAAGAGTTTCTGGACAGGACCCTTTAATTTGCCATAGGTTCCGGAGCTCTCAACGATGGTGACATTTTAGCCCCTTAAGCAGGCTAGGGGAAATGGAGCAATTTTGCTCAATTTTCGCTGTTTTGTCCAAATTTGACCACCTTATACCTTATGTAAATGAAAGCAAATCATTGAGAAGAGTTTCTGGACAGGACCCTTTAATTTGCCATAGGTTTCGGAGCTCTCAACGATGGTGACATTTTAGCCCCTGTAGCAGGCTAGGGAAAATGGAGCAATTATGCTCAATTTTCGCTGTTTGAGTCCAAATTTGACCACCTTATACCTTATGTAAATGAAAGCAAATCATTGAGAAGAGTTTCTGGACAGGACCCTTTAATTTGCCATAGGTGTCGGAGCTCTCAACGATGGTGACATTTTAGCCCCTTAAGCAGGCTAGGGAAAATGGAGCAATTTTGCTCAATTTATCTGTTTGAGTCTAATTTTGACCACCTTATACCTTATGTAAATCAAAGCAAATCATTGAGAAGAGTTTCTGGACAGGATCCTTTAATTTGCCATAGGTTTCTGAGCTCTCAATGATGGTGACATTTTAGTCCCTTAAGCAGGCTAGGGAAAATGGAGGAATTTTGCTCAATTTTTGCTGTCTGAGTCCATATTTGACCAACTTATACCTTATGTAAATGAAAGCAAATCATTGAGAGAGTTTCTGGACAGGACCCTTTAATTTGCCACAGGTTTCGGAGCTCTCAACGATGGTGGCATTTTAGCCCCTTAAGCAGGCTAGGGAAAATGGATTAATTTAGCTCAATCTTTGCTGTTTGAGTCCAAATTTGCCCACCTTATACCTTATGTGAATGAAAGCAAATCATTGGGAAGATTTTCTGGACAGGACCCTTTAATTTGCCATAGGTTTCAGAGCTCTCAACGATGGTGACATTTTAGCCCCTTAAGCAGGCTAGGGAAAACGGATCAATTTTGCTCAATTTTCGCTGTTTGAGTCCAAATTTGACCACCTTATACCTTATGTAAATGAAAGCAAATCATTGAGAAGAGTTTCTGGACAGGACCCTTTAATTTGCCATAGGTGTCGGAGCTCTCAACGATTGTGACATTTTAGCCCCTTAAGCAGGCTAGGGAAAATGGAGCAATTTTGCTCAATTTTCGCTGTTTGAGTCTAAATTTGACCACCTTATACCTTATGTAAATGAAAGCAAATCATTGAGAAGAGTTTCTGGACAGGACCCTTTAATTTGCCATAGGTTTCTGAGCTCTCAATGATGGTGACATTTTAGTCCCTTAAGCAGGCTAGGGAAAATGGAGCAATTTTGCTCAAGTTTTGCTGTCTGAGATCAAATTTGACCAACTTATACCTTATGTAAATGAAAGCAAATCATTGAGAGAGTTTCTGGACAGGACCCTTTAATTTGCCATAGGTTTCAGAGCTCTCGACGATGGTGACATTTTAGCCCCTTAAGCAGGCTAGGGAAAATGGAGCAATTTTGCTCAATTTTCGCTGTTTGAGTCCAAATTTGACCAACTTATACCTTATGTAAATGAAAGCAAATCATTGAGAAGAGTTTCTGGACAGGACCCTTTCATTTGCCATAGGTTTCGGAGCTCTCAACGATGGTGACATTTTAGCCCCTTAAGCAGGCAAGGGAAAATGGAGCAAATTTGCTCAATTTTCGATAATTTGAGTCCAAATTTGACCACTTTATACCTTATATAAATGAAAGCAAATCATTGAGAAAAGTTTTTGGACAGGACCCTTTAATTTGCCATAGGATTTGGAGCTCTCAACGATGGTGACATTTTAGCCCTTAAAAGCAGGCTAGGGAAAATGGAACAATTTTACTCAATTTTCGCTGTTTGAGTCCAAATTTGACCACCTTATACCTTATGTAAATGAAAGCAAATCATTGAGAAGAGTTTCTGGACAGGACCCTTTAATTTGCCATAGGTTTCAGAGCTCTCAACGATGGTGACATTTTAGCCCCTTAAGCAGGCTAGGGAAAATGGATCAATTTAGCTCAATTTTTGCTGTTTGAGTCCAAATTTGACCACCTTATGCCTGATATAAATTAAAGCAAATAATTGAGAAGAGTTTCTGGACTGGACTCTTCAATTTGCCATAGGTTTCGGAGCTCACAACGATGATGACATTTTAGCCCCTAAAGCAGGCTAGGGGAAATGGAGCAATTTTGCTCGATTTTCGCTGTTTGAGTCCAAATTTGACCACCTTATACATAAAATAAATATAATTAAATCATTGAGAAGAGTTTCTGGACAGGACCCTTTGATTTGCCATTGGTTTTGGAGCTCTCAATGATGGTGATATTTTAGTCTCTCAAGCAGGCTAGGGAAAATGGAGCAATTTTGCTCAATTTTCGCTGTTTGAGTCCAAATCTGACCACCTTATACCTGATGTAAATGAAAGCAAATCATTGAGAAGAGTTTCTGGACAGGACCCTTTAATTTGCCATAGGTTTCGGAGCTCTCAACGATGGTGACATCTTAGCTTTTTAAGCAGGCTAGAGTCAATAGAGCAATTTTGCTCAATTTTCGCTGTTCGAGTCCAAATTTGACCACCTTATACCTGATGTAAATGAAAGCAAATCACTGAGAAGAGTTTCTGGACAGGACCCTTTAATTTGCCATAGGTTTCTGAGCTCTCAATGATGGTGACATTTTAGCCCCTTAAGCAGGCTAGGGAAAATGGAGCAATTTTGCTCAATTTTTGCGTTCTGAGTCCAAATTTGACCACCTTATATCTTATGTAAATGAAAGCAAATCATTAAGAGAGTTTCTGGTCAGGACCCTTTAATTTGCCATAGGTTTCGGAGCTCTCAACGATGGTGACATTTTAGCCCTTAAAGCAGGCTAAGGAAAATGGAGCAATTTTGCTCAATTTTCGCTGTTTAAGTCCAAATTTGACCACCTTATACCTTATGTATTTGAAAGCAAATCATTGAGAAGAGTTTCTGGACAGGACCCTTTAATTTGCCATAGGTTCCGGAGCTCTCAACGATGGTGACATTTTAGCCCCTTAAGCAGGCTAGGGAAAATGGAGCAATTTTGCTCAATTTTCGCTGTTTTGTCCAAATTTGACCACCTTATACCTTATGTAAATGAAAGCAAATCATTGAGAAGAGTTTCTGGACAGGACCCTTTAATTTGCCATAGGTTTCAGAGCTCTCAACGATGGTGACATTTTAGCCCCTGTAGCAGGCTAGGGAAAATGGAGCAATTTTGCTCAATTTTCGCTGTTTGAGTCCAACTTTGACCACCTTATACCTTATGTAAATGAAAGCAAATCATTGAGAAGAATTTCTGGACAGGACCCTTTAATTTGCCATAGGTTCCGGAGCTCTCAACGATGGTGACATTTTAGCCCCTTAAGCAGGCTAGGGAAAATGGAGCAATTTAGCTCAATTTTCGCTGTTTTGTCCAAATTTGACCACCTTATACCTTATGTATTTGAAAGCAAATCATTGAGAAGAGTTTCTGGACAGGATCCTTTAATTTGCCATAGGTTTAAGAGCTCTCAACGATGGTGACATTTTAGCCCCTTAAGCAGGCTAGGGAAAATGGATCAATTTAGCTCAATTTCCGCTGTTTGAGTCCACGTTTGACCACTTTATACCTAATGTAAATGAAAGCAAATAATTGAGAAGAGTTTCTGGACTGGACCCTTTCATTTGCCTTAGGTTTCGGATCTCTCAACGATGGTGAAATTTTAGCCCCTTAAGCAGGCTAGGGAAAATGGAGCAATTTTGTTCATTTTTCGCTGTTTGAGTCCAAATTTGACTCCCTTATACCTTATGTAATTGAAAGCAAATCATTGAGAAAAGTTTCTGGACAGGATCCTTTAATTTGCCATTGGTTTCGAAGCTCTCAACGATAGTGACATTTTAGCGCCTAAAGTAGGCTATGGAAAATGGAGCAATTTTGCTCCATTTTCGCTGTTTGTGTCCAAATTTTACCAACTTATGTAAATAAAAGCAAATCATTGAGAAGAGTTTATGGACAGGACCCATCAATTTGCATAGGTTTCGGAGCTCTCAACGTTGGTGACATTTTAGCCCCTTAAGCAGGCGAGGGAAAATGGAGCAATTTTGCTCCATTTTCGCCGTATGAGTCAAAATTTGACCACCTTATACCTTTAGTAAATGAAAGCAAATCATTGAGAAGAGTTTCTGGACAAGACCCTTTAATTTGCCATAGGTTTCGGAGCTCTCAACGATGGTGACATTTTAGCCCCTTAAGCAGGCAAGGGAAAATAGAGCAATTTTGCTCAATTTTTGCTGTTTGTGTCCAAATTTGACCACCTTATACCTTATGTAAATGAAAGCAAATCATTGAGAAGAGTTTCTGGACAGGACCCTTTAATTTGCCATAGGTTCCGGAGCTCTCAACGATGGTGACATTTTAGCCCCTTAAGCATCCTAGGGAAAATGGAGCAATTTAGCTCAATTTTCGCTGTTTTGTCCAAATTTGACCACCTTATACCTTATGTATTTGAAAGCAAATCATTGAGAAGAGTTTCTGGACAGGACCCTTTAATTTGCCATAGGTTTAAGAGCTCTCAACGATGGTGACATTTTAGCCCCTTAAGCAGGCTAGGGAAAATGGATCAATTTAGCTCAATTTCCGCTGTTTGAGTCCACGTTTGACCACTTTATACCTAATGTAATTGAAAGCAAATAATTGAGAAGAGTTTCTGGACTGGACTCTTCAATTTGCCATAGGTTTCGGAGCTCACAACGATGGTGACATATTAGCCCCTTAAGCAGGCTAGGGAAAATGGAGCAATTTTGTTCATTTTTCGCTGTTTGAGTCCAAATTTGACCACCTTATACCTTATGTAAGTGAAAGCAAATCACTGAGAAGAGTTTCTGGACAGGACCCTTTTATTTGCATAGGTTTCGGAGCTCTCAACGATGGTGACATTTTAGCCCCTTAAGCATGCTAGGGAAAATGGAGCAATTTTGCTCAATTTTCGCTGTTTGAGTCCAAATTTGACCACCTTATACCTTATGTAAATGAAAGCAAATCATTGAGAAGAGTTTCTGGACAGGACCCTTTAATTTGCCATAGGTTCCGGAGCTCTCAACGATGGTGACATTTTAGCCCCTAAAGCAGGCTAGGGAAAATGGAGCAATTTAGCTCAATTTTCGCTGTTTTGTCCAAATTTGACCACCTTATACCTTATGTATTTGAAAGCAAATCATTGAGAAGAGTTTCTGGACAGGATCCTTTAATTTGCCATAGGTTTAAGAGCTCTCAACGATGGTGACATTTTAGCCCCTTAAGCAGGCTAGGGAAAATGGATCAATTTAGCTCAATTTCCGCTGTTTGAGTCCACGTTTGACCACTTTTTACCTAATGTAAATGAAAGCAAATAATTGAGAAGAGTTTCTGGACTGGACCCTTTCATTTGCCTTAGGTTTCGGAGCTCTCAACGATGGTGACATTTTAGCCCCTTAAGCAGGCTAGGGAAAATGGAGCAATTTTGTTCATTTTTCGCTGTTTGAGTCCAAATTTGACTCCCTTATACCTTATGTAATTGAAAGCAAATCATTGAGAAAAGTTTCTGTACAGGATCCTTTAATTTGCCATTGGTTTCGAAGCTCTCAACGATAGTGACATTTTAGCGCCTAAAGTACGCTATGGAAAATGGAGCAATTTTGCTCCATTTTCGCTGTTTGTGTCCAAATTTTACCACCTTATGTAAATAAAAGCAAATCATTGAGAAGAGTTTATGGACAGGACCCTTCAATTTGCATAGGTTTCGGAGCTCTCAACGTTGGTGACATTTTAGCCCCTTAAGCAGGCGAAGGAAAATGGAGCAATTTTGCTCCATTTTCGCTGTATGAGTCAAAATTTGACCACCTTATACCTTAAGTAAATGAAAGCAAATCATTGAGAAGAGTTTCTGGACAAGACCCTTTAATTTGTAATAGGTTTCGGAGCTCTCAACGATGGTGACATTTTAGCCCCTTAAGCAGGCAAGGGAAAATGGAGCAATTTTGCTCAATTTTTGCTGTTTGAGTCCAAATTTGACCACCTTATACCTTATGTAAATGAAAGCAAATCATTGAGAAGAGTTTCTGGACAGGACCCTTTAATTTGCCATAGGTTCCGGAGCTCTCAACGATGGTGACATTTTAGCCCCTTAAGCAGGCTAGGGAAAATGGAGCAATTTAGCTCAATTTTCGCTGTTTTGTCCAAATTTGACCACCTTATACCTTATGTAAATGAAAGAAAATCATTGAGAAGAGTTTCTGGACAGGACCCTTTAATTTGCCATAGCTGTCGGAGCTCTTAACGATGGTGACATTTTAGCCCCTTAAGCAGGCTAGGAAAATTGGAGCAATTTTGCTCAATTTTCGCTGTTTGAGTCTAAATTTGATCACCTTATACCTTATGTAAATGAAAGCAAATCATTGAGAAGAGTTTCTGGACAGGACCCTTTAATTTGCCATATGTTTCTGAGCTCTCAATGATGGTGACATTTTAGTCCCTTAAGCAGGCTAGGGAAAATGGAGCAATTTTGCTCAATTTTTGCTGTCTGAGTCCAAATTTGACCACTTTATACCTTATGTAAATGAAAGCAAATCATTGAGAGAGTTTCTGGACATGACCCTTTAATTTGCCATAGGTTTCGGAGCTCTCAACGATGGTGACATTTTAGCCCCTAAAGTAGGCTAGGGGAAATTGAGCAATTTTGCTCAATTTTCGCTTTTTGAATCCAAATTTGACCACCTTATACCTTATGTAAATGAAAGCAAATCATTGAGAAGAGTTTCTGGACAGGACCCTTTAATTTGCCATAGGTTCCGGAGCTCTCAACGATGGTGACATTTTAGCCCCTAAAGCAGGCTAGGGAAAATGGAGCAATTTAGCTCAATTTTCGCTGTTTTGTCCAAATTTGACCACCTTATACCTTATGTATTTGAAAGCAAATCATTGAGAAGAGTTTCTGGACAGGATCCTTTAATTTGCCATAGGTTTAAGAGCTCTCAACGATGGTGACATTTTAGCCCCTTAAGCAGGCTAGGGAAAATGGATCAATTTAGCTCAATTTCCGCTGTTTGAGTCCACGTTTGACCACTTTATACCTAATGTAAATGAAAGCAAATAATTGAGAAGAGTTTCTGGACTGGACCCTTTCATTTGCCTTAGGTTTCGGAGCTCTCAACGATGGTGACATTTTAGCCCCTTAAGCAGGCTAGGGAAAATGGAGCAATTTTGTTCATTTTTCGCTGTTTGAGTCCAAATTTGACTCCCTTATACCTTATGTAATTGAAAGCAAATCATTGAGAAAAGTTTCTGTACAGGATCCTTTAATTTGCCATTGGTTTCGAAGCTCTCAACGATAGTGACATTTTAGCGCCTAAAGTACGCTATGGAAAATGGAGCAATTTTGCTCCATTTTCGCTGTTTGTGTCCAAATTTTACCACCTTATGTAAATAAAAGCAAATCATTGAGAAGAGTTTATGGACAGGACCCTTCAATTTGCATAGGTTTCGGAGCTCTCAACGTTGGTGACATTTTAGCCCCTTAAGCAGGCGAGGGAAAATGGAGCAATTTTGCTCCATTTTCGCTGTATGAGTCAAAATTTGACCACCTTATACCTTAAGTAAATGAAAGCAAATCATTGAGAAGAGTTTCTGGACAAGACCCTTTAATTTGTAATAGGTTTCGGAGCTCTCAACGATGGTGACATTTTAGCCCCTTAAGCAGGCAAGGGAAAATGGAGCAATTTTGCTCAATTTTTGCTGTTTGAGTCCAAATTTGACCACCTTATACCTTATGTAAATGAAAGCAAATCATTGAGAAGAGTTTCTGGACAGGACCCTTTAATTTGCCATAGGTTCCGGAGCTCTCAACGATGGTGACATTTTAGCCCCTTAAGCAGGCTAGGGAAAATGGAGCAATTTAGCTCAATTTTCGCTGTTTTGTCCAAATTTGACCACCTTATACCTTATGTAAATGAAAGAAAATCATTGAGAAGAGTTTCTGGACAGGACCCTTTAATTTGCCATAGCTGTCGGAGCTCTTAACGATGGTGACATTTTAGCCCCTTAAGCAGGCTAGGAAAATTGGAGCAATTTTGCTCAATTTTCGCTGTTTGAGTCTAAATTTGATCACCTTATACCTTATGTAAATGAAAGCAAATCATTGAGAAGAGTTTCTGGACAGGACCCTTTAATTTGCCATATGTTTCTGAGCTCTCAATGATGGTGACATTTTAGTCCCTTAAGCAGGCTAGGGAAAATGGAGCAATTTTGCTCAATTTTTGCTGTCTGAGTCCAAATTTGACCACTTTATACCTTATGTAAATGAAAGCAAATCATTGAGAGAGTTTCTGGACATGACCCTTTAATTTGCCATAGGTTTCGGAGCACTCAACGATGGTGACATTTTAGCCCCTTAAGCAGGCTAGGGAAAATGGATTAATTTAGCTCAATTTTTGCTGTTTGAGTCCAAATTTGACCACCTTATACCTTATGTGAATGAAAGCAAATCATTGAGAAGAGTTTCTGGACAGTACCCTTTAATTTGCCATAGGTTTCAGAGCTCTCAACGATGGTGACATTTTAGCCCCTTAAGCAGGCTAGGGAAAATGGATCAATTTTGCTCAATTTTCGCTGTTTGAGTCCAAATTTGACCACCTTATACCTTATGTAAATGAAAGCAAATCATTGAGAAGAGTTTCTGGACAGGACCCTTTAATTTGCCATAGGTTTCTGAGCTCTCAATGATGGTGACTTTTTAGTCCCTTAAGCAGGCTAGGGAAAATGGAGCAATTTTGCTCAATTTTTGCTGTCTGAGTCCAAATTTGACCAACTTATACCTTATGTAAATGAAAGCAAATCATTGAGAGAGTTTCTGGGCAGGACCCTTTAATTTGCCATAGGTTTCGGAGCTCTCAACGATGGTGACATTTTAGCCCTTTAAGCAGGCTAGGGAAAATGGAACAATTTTACTCAATTATCGCTGTTTGAGTCCAAATTTGACCAATTTATACCTTATGTAAATGAAAGCAAATCATTGAGAAGAGTTTCTGGACAGGACCCTTTAATTTGCCATAGGTTTCGGAGCTCTCAACGATGGTGACATTTTAGCCCCTTAAGCATAAATTTCGCTCAATTTTCGCTGTTTGAGTCCAAATTTGACCACCTTATACCTTATGTGAACGAAAGCAAATCATTGAGAAGAGTTTCTGGACAGGACCCTTTAATTTGCCATAGGTTTAAGAGCTCTCAACGATGGTGACATTTTAGCCCCTTAAGCAGGCTAGGGAAAATGGATCAATTTTGCTCAATTTTCGCTGTTTGAGTCCAAATTTGACCACCTTATACCTTATGTAAATGATAGCAATTAATTGAGAAGAGTTTCTGGACTAGACTCTTCAATTTGCCATAGGTTTCGGAGCTCACAACGATGGTGACATATTAGCCCCTTAAGCAGGCTAGGGAAAATGGAGCAATTTTGTTCATTTTTCGCTGTTTGAGTCCAAATTTGACCAACTTATACCTTATGTAAATGAAAGCAAATCATTGAGAAGAGTTTCTGGACAGGACCCTTTCATTTGCCATAGGTTTCGGAGCTCTCAACGATGGTGACATTTTAGCCCCTTAAGCAGGCAAGGGAAAATGGAGCAATTTTGCTCAATTTTCGCTGTTTGAATCCAAATTTGACCACCTTATACCTTATGTAAATGAAAGCAAATCATTGAGAAGAGTTTTTGGACAGGACCCTTTAATTTGCCATAGGTTCCGGAGCTCTCAACGATGGTGACATTTTAGCCCCTTAAGCAGGCTAGGGAAAATGGAGCAATTATGCTCAATTTTCGCTGTTTGAGTCCAAATTTGACCACCTTATACCTTATGTAAATGAAAGCAAATCATTGAGAAGAGTTTCTGGACAGGACCCTTTGATTTGCCATAGGTGTCGGAGCTCTCAACGATGGTGACATTTTAGCCCCTTAAGCAGGCTAGGGAAAATGGTGCAATTTTGCTCAATATCCGCTGTTTGAGTCCAAATTTGACCACCTTATACCTTATGTAAATCAAAGCAAATCATTGAGAAGAGTTTCTGGACAGGACCCTTTAATTTGCCATAGGTTTCTGAGCTCTCAATGATGGTGACATTTTAGTCCCTTAAGCAGGCTAGGGAAAATGGAGGAATTTTGCTCAATTTTCGCTGTCTGAGTCCAAATTTGACCAACTTATACCTTATGTAAATGAAAGCAAATCATTGAGAGAGTTTCTGGACAGAACCCTTTAATTTCCCACAGGTTTCGGAGCTCTCAACGATGGTGGCATTTTAGCCCCTTAAGCAGGCTAGGGAAAATGGATTAATTTAGCTCAATTTTTGCTGTTTGAGTCCAAATTTGACCACCTTATACCTTATGTGAATGAAAGCAAATCATTGAGAAGAGTTTCTGGACAGGACCCTTTAATTTGCCATAGGTTTCAGAGCTCTCAACGATGGTGACATTTTAGCCCCTTAAGCAGGCTAGGGAAAACGGATCAATTTTGCTCAATTTTCGCTGTTTGAGTCCAAATTTGACCACCTTATACCTCATGTAAATGAAAGCAAATCATTGAGAAGAGTTTCTGGACAGGACCCTTTAATTTGCCATAGGTGTCGGAGCTCTCAACGATTGTGACATTTTAGCCCCTTAAGCAGGCTAGGGAAAATGGAGCAATTTTGCTCAATTTTCGCTGTTTGAGTCTAAATTTGACCACCTTATACCTTATGTAAATGAAAGCAAATCATTGAGAAGAGTTTCTGGACAGGACCCTTTAATTTGCCATAGGTTTCTGAGCTCTCAATGATGGTGACATTTTAGTCCCTTAAGCAGGCTAGGGAAAATGGAGCAATTTTGCTCAAGTTTTGCTGTCTGAGATCAAATTTGACCAACTTATACCTTATGTAAATGAAAGCAAATCATTGAGAGAGTTTCTGGACAGGACCCTTTAACTTGCCATAGGTTTCAGAGCTCTCAACGATAGTGACATTTTAGCCCCTTAAGCAGGCTAGGAAAAATGGATCAATTTTGCTCAATTTTCGCTGTTTGAGTCCAAATTTGACCACCTTATACCTTATGTAAATGAAAGCAAATCATTGAGAAGAGTTTCTGGACAGGACCCTTTAATTTGCCATAGGTTTCGGAGCTCTCAACGATGGTGACATTTTAGCCCCTTAAGCAGGCAAGGGAAAATGGAACAATTTTACTCAATTTTCGCTGTTTGAGTCCAAATTTGACCACCTTATACCTTATGTAAATGAAAGCAAATCATTGAGAAGAGTTTCTGGACAGGACCTTTTAATTTGCCATAGGTTTCAGAGCTCTCAACGATGGTGACATTTTAGCCCCTTAAGCAGGCTAGGGAAAACGGATCAATTTTGCTCAATTTTCGCTGTTTGAGTCCAAATTTGACCACCTTATACCTCATGTAAATGAAAGCAAATCATTGAGAAGAGTTTCTGGACAGGACCCTTTAATTTGCCATAGGTGTCGGAGCTCTCAACGATTGTGACATTTTAGCCCCTTAAGCAGGCTAGGGAAAATGGAGCAATTTTGCTCAATTTTCGCTGTTTGAGTCTAAATTTGACCACCTTATACCTTATGTAAATGAAAGCAAATCATTGAGAAGAGTTTCTGGACAGGACCCTTTAATTTGCCATAGGTTTCTGAGCTCTCAATGATGGTGACATTTTAGTCCCTTAAGCAGGCTAGGGAAAATGGATCAATTAAGCTCAATTTTCGCTGTTTGTGTCCAAATTTGACAAACCTTATACATAAAATAAATATAGTTAAATCAATGAGAAGAGTTTCTGGACAGGACCCTTTGATTTGCCATTGGCTTCGGAGCTCTCAATGATGGTGATATTTTAGTCTCTCAAGCAGGCTAGAGTTAATGGAGCAATTTTGCTCAATTTTCGCTGTTTGAGTCCAAATTTGACCACCTTATACCTGATGTAAATGAATGCAAATCATTGAGAAGAGTTTCTGGACAGGACCCTTTAATATGCCCAAGGTTTCTGAGCTCTCAATGATGGCTTCATTTTAGCCCCTTAAGCAGGCTAGGGAAAATGGAGCAATTTTGCTCAATTTTTGCGGTCTGAGTCCAAATTTGACCACCTTATATCTTATGTAAATGAAATCAAATCATTAAGAGAGTTTCTGGTCAGGACCCTTTAATTTGACATAGATTTCGGAGCTCTCAACGATGGTGACATTTTAGCCCCTTAAGCAGGCTAGAGAAAATGGATTAATTTAACTCAATTTTCGCTGTTTGAGTCCAAATTTGACCACCTTATACCTTATGTAAATGAAAGCAAATCATTGAGAAGAGTTTTTGGACAGGACCCTTTAATTTGCCATAGGTTCCGGAGCTCTCAACGATGGTGACATTTTAGCCCCTTAAGCAGGCTAGGGAAAATGGAGCAATTATGCTCAATTTTCGCTGTTTGAGTCCAAATTTGACCACCTTATACCTTATGTAAATGAAAGCAAATCATTGAGAAGAGTTTCTGGACAGGACCCTTTGATTTGCCATAGGTGTCGGAGCTCTCAACGATGGTGACATTTTAGCCCCTTAAGCAGGCTAGGGAAAATGGTGCAATTTTGCTCAATATCCGCTGTTTGAGTCCAAATTTGACCACCTTATACCTTATGTAAATCAAAGCAAATCATTGAGAAGAGTTTCTGGACAGGACCCTTTAATTTGACATAGATTTCGGAGCTCTCAACGATGGTGACATTTTAGCCCCTTAAGCAGGCTAGAGAAAATGGATTAATTTAACTCAATTTTCGCTGTTTGAGTCCAAATTTGACCACCTTATACCTTATGTAAATGAAAGCAAATCATTGAGAAGAGTTTCTGGACAGGACCCTTTAATTTGCCATAGGTTCCAGAGCTCTCAACGATGGTGACATTTTAGCCCCTTAAGCAGGCTAGGGAAAATGGAACAATTTTACTCAATTTTCGCTGTTTGAGTCCAAATTTGACCACCTTATACCATATGTAAATGAAAGCAAATCATTGAGAAGAGTTTCTGGACAGGACCCTTTAATTTGCCATAGGTTTCGGAGCTCTCAACGATGGTGACATTTTAGCCCCTTAAGCAGGCTAGGGAAAATGGATTCTAGGGGAAATAGAGAAATTTTGCTCGATTTTCGCTGTTTGAGTCCAAATTTGACCACCTTAAAAATAAAATAAATATAATTAAATCATTGAGAAGAGTTTCTGGACAGGACCCTTTAATTAGCCATAGGTTTCGGAGCTCTCAACGATGGTGACATTTTAGCCCCTCAAGCAGGCATTTTAGCCCCTCAAGCAGGCTAGGGTCAATGGAGCAAATTTGCTCAATTTTCGCTGTTTGAGTCTAAATTTGACCACCTTATACCTTATGTAAATGAAAGCAAATCATTGAGAAAAGTTTCTGGACAGGACCCTTTAATTTGCCATAGGTTTCTGAGATCTCAATGATGTTGACATTTTAGCCCCTTAAGCAGGCTAGGGAAAATGGAGCAATTTTGCTCAATTTTTGCGGTCTGAGTCCAAAATTGACCACCTTATACCTTATGTAAATGAAAGCAAATCATTGAGAGAGTTTCTGGACAGGACCCTTTAATTTGCCATAGGTTTCGGAGCTCTCAACGATGGTGACATTTTAGCCCCTTAAGCAGGCTAGGGAAAATGGATCAATTGAGCTCAATTTTCGCTGTTTGAGTCCAAATTTGACCACCTTATGCCTGATGTAAATGAAAGCAAATCATTGAGAAGAGTTTCTGTACAGGACCCTTTAATTTGCCATAGGTTTCGGAGCTCTCAACGATGGTGACATTTTAGCCCCTAAAGTAGGCTAGGGGAAATTGAGCAATTTTGCTCAATTTTCGCTTTTTGAATCCAAATTTGACCACCTTTTACATTATATAAATAAAATTAAATTATTGAGAAGAGTTTCTGGACAGGACCCTTTAATTTGCCATAGGTTTCGGAGCTCTCAACGATGGTGACATTTTAGCCCTTTAAGCAGGCTAGGGAAAATGGAGCAATTTTGCTCAATTTTCGCTGTTTGAGTCCAAATTTGACCACCTTATACCTTATGTAAATGAAAGCAAATCATTGAGAAGAGTTTCTGGACAGGACCCTTTAATTTGACATAGATTTCGGAGCTCTCAACGATGGTGACATTTTAGCCCCTTAAGCAGGCTAGAGAAAATGGATTAATTTAACTCAATTTTCGCTGTTTGAGTCCAAATTTGACCACCTTATACCTTATGTAAATGAAAGCAAATCATTGAGAAGAGTTTCTGGACAGGACCCTTTAATTTGCCATAGGTTTCAGAGCTCGCAACAATGGAGACATTTTAGCCCCTTAAGCAGGCCAGGGAAAATTGATCAATTTAGCTCAATTTTCGCTGTTTGAGTCCAAATTTGACCACCTTATGCCTGATGTAAATGAAAGCAAATCATTGAGAAGAGTTTCTGTACAGGACCCTTTAATTTGCCATAGGTTTCGGAGCTCTCAACGATGGTGACATTTTAGCCACTAAAGTAGGCTAGGGGAAATGGAGCAATTTTGCTCAATTTTCGCTGTTTGAATCCAAATTTGACCACCTTATACATTATATAAATAAAATTAAATCTTTGAGAAGAGTTTCTGGACAGGACCCTTTGATTTGCCATTCGTTTCGGAGCTCTCAACGATGGTGATATATTAGTCCCTCAAGCAGGCTAGGGGAAATGGAGCAATTTTGCTCAATTTTCGCTGCTTGAGTCCAAATTTGACCACCTTATACCTTATGTTAATGAAAGAAATCATTGAGAAGAGTTTCTGGACAGGACCCTTTAATTTGCCATAGGTTTCGGAGCTCTCAACGATGGTGACATTTTAACCCTTTAAGCAGACTAGGGAAAATGGAGCAATTTTGCTCAATTTTCGCTGTTTGAGTCCAAATTTGACCACCTTATACCTTATGCAAATGAAAGCAAATTATTGAGAAGAGTTTCTGGACAGGACCCTTTAATTTGCCATAGGTTTCAGAGCTCTCGACGATGGTGACATATTAGCCCCATAAGCATGCTAGGGAAAATGGAGCAATTTTGCTCCTTTTTCGCTGTTTGAGTCCAAATTAGACCACCTTATACCTTATGTAAATGAAAGCAAATCATTGAGAAGAGTTTCTGGACAAGACCCTTTAATTTGCCATAGGTGTCGGAGCTCTCAACGATTGTGACATTTTAGCCCCTTAAGCAGGCTAGGGAAAATGGAGCAATTTTGCTCAATTTTCGCTGTTTGAGTCCAAATTTGACCAACTTATACCTTATGTAAATGAAAGCAAATCATTGAGAAGAGTTTCCGAACAGGACCCTTTAATTTGCCATAGGTTTCTGAGCTCTCAATGATGTTACATTTTAGTCCTCTAAGCAGGCTAGGGAAAATGGAGCAATTTTGCTCAATTTTTGCTATCTGAGTCCAAATTTGACCAACTTATACCTTATGTAAATGAAAGCAAACCATTGAAAGAGTTTCTGGACAGGACCCCATAATTTGCCATAGGTTTCGGAGCTCTCAACGATTGTGACATTTTAGCCCTTTAAGCAGGCTAGGGAAAATGGAACAATTTTACTCAATTTTCGCTGTTTGAGTCCAAATTTGACCACCTTATACCATATGTAAATGAAAGCAAATTATTGAGAAGAGTTTCTGGACAGGGCCCTTTAATTTGCCATAGGTTTCGGAGCTCTCAATGATGGTGACATTTTAGCCCCTTAAGCAGGCTAGGGAAAATGGATTCTAGGGGAAATGGAGCAATTTTGCACGATTTTCGCTGTTTGAGTCCAAATTTGACCACTTTATACATAAAATAAATATAATTAAATCATTGAGAAGAGTTTCTGGACAGGACCCTTTAATTTGCCATAGGTTTCGGAGCTCTCAACGATGGTGACATTTTAGCCCCTAAAGTAGGCTAGGGGAAATGGAGCAATTTTGCTCAATTTTCGCTTTTTGAATCCAAATTTGACCACCTTATACCTTATGTAAATGAAAGCAAATCATTGAGAAGAGTTTCTGGACAGGACCCTTTAATTTGCCATAGGTTTCAGAGCTCTCAACGATGGTGACATTTTAGCCCCATAAGCATGCTAGGGAAAATGGAGCAATTTTGCTCCATTTTCGCTGTTTGAGTCCAAATTTGACCACCTTATACCTATGTAAATGAAAGCAAATCATTGAGAAGAGTTTCTGGACAGGACCCTTTAATTTGCCATAGGTTCCGGAGCTCTCAACGATGGTGACATTTTAGCCCCTTAAGCAAGCTAGGGAAAATGGAGCAATTTTGCTCAATTTTCGCTGTTTTGTCCAAATTTGACCACCTTATACCTTATGTAAATGAAAGCGAATCATTGAGAAGAGTTTCTGGATAGGACCCTTTAATTTGCCTTAGGTTTCGGAGCTCTCAACGATGGTGACATTTTAGCCCCTCAAGTAGGCTAGGGTCAATGGAGCAATTTTTCTCAATTTTCGCTCTTTGAGTCCAAATTAGACCACCTTATACCTTATGTAACTATAAGCAAATCATTGAGAAGAGTTTCTGGACAGGACCCCATAATTTTCCATAGGTGTTGGAGCTCTCAACGATGGTGACATTTTAGCTCCTTAAGCAGGCTAGGGAAAATGGAGCAATTTTGCTCAATTTTCGCTGTTTGAGACTAAATTTGACCACCTTATACCTTATGTAAATGAAAGCAAATCATTGAGAAGAGTTTCTGGACAGGACCCTTTAATTTGCCATAGGTTTCGGAGCTCTCAATGATGGTGACATTTTAGCCCCTTAAGCAGGCTAGGGAAAATGGAGCAATTTTGCTCAATTTTTGCTGTCTGAGTCCATATTTGACGACCTTATATCTTATGTAAATGAAAGCAAATCATTGAGAGAGTTTCTGGACAGGACCCTTTAATTTGCCATAGGTTTCGGAGCTCTCAACGATGGTGATATTTTATCCCTTGAAGCAGGCTAGAGAAAATGGAGCAATTTTACTCAATTTTCGCTGTTTGAGTCCAAATTTGACCACCTTATACCTTATGTAAATGAAAGCAAATCATTGAGAAGAGTTTCTGGACAGGACCCTTTAATTTGCCAAAGGTTTCCTAGCTCTCAACGATGGTGACATTTTAGCCCCTTAAGCAGGCTAGGGAAAATGGATTAATTTAGCTCAATTTTCGCTGTTTGAGTCCAAATTTGACCACCTTATACCTTATGTAAATGAATGCAATTCATTGAGAAGAGTTTCTGGACAGGACCCTTTAATTTGCCATAGGTTTCAGAGATCTCAACGATGGTGACATTTTAGCCCCTTAAGCAGTCTAGGGAAAATGGAGCAATTTTGCTCAATTTTCGCTGTTTGAGTCCAAATTTGACCACCTTATACCTGATGTAAATGAAAGCAAATCATTGAAAAGAGTTTCTGGACAGGACCCTTTAATTTGCCATATGTGTCGGAGCTCTCAACGATGGTGACATTTTAGCCCCTTAAGCAGGCTTGGGAAAATGGAGCAATTTTGCTCAATTTTCGCTGTTTGAGTCTAAATTTGACCACCTTATACCTTATGTAAATGAAAGCAAATCATTGAGAAGAGTTTCTGGACAGGACCCTTTAAATTGCCATAGGTTTCCGAGCTCTTAATGATGGTGACATTTTAGCCCCTTAAGCAGGCTGGGGAAAATGGAGCAATTTTGCTCAATTTTTGCTGTCTGAATCCAAATTTGACCACCTTATACCTTATGTAAATGAAAGCAAATCATTGAGAGAGTTTCTGGACAGGATCCTTTAATTTGCCATTGGTTTCGGAGCTCTCAACGATAGTGACATTTTAGCGCCTTAAGCAGGCTATGGAAAATGGAGCAATTTTGCTCCATTTTCGCTGTTTGTGTCCAAATTTTACCACCTTATGTAAATAAAAGCAAATCATTGAGAAGAGTTTCTGGACAGGACCCTTTAATTTGCCATTGGTTTCGGAGCTCTCAACGATAGTGACATTTTAGCGCCTTAAGTAGGCTATGGAAAATGGAGCAATTTTGCTCCATTTTTGCTGTTTGTGTCCAAATTTTACCACCTTATGTAAATAAAAGCAAATCATTGAGAAGAGTTTCTGGACAGGACCCTTTAATTTGCCATATGTTTCGGAGCTCTCAACGATGGTGACATTTTAGCCCCTTAAGCAGGCTAGAGAAAATGAATTAATTTAGCTCAATTTTCGCTGTTTGAGTCCAAATTTGACCACCTTATACCTGATGTAAATGAAAGCGAATCATTGAGAGGAGTTTCTTGACAGGACACTTTAATTTGCAATAGGTTTCGGAGCTCTCAACGATGGTGACATTTTAGCCCCTTAAGCAGGCTTGGGTCAATGGAGCAATTTTGCTCAATTTTCGCTGTTTGTGTCCAAATTTGACCACCTTATACCTTATGTAAATGAAAGCAAATCATTAAAGAGTTTCTGGACAGGACCTTTTAATTTGCCATAGGTGTCGGAGCTCTCAACGATGGTGACATTTTAGCCCCTTAAGCGCGCTAGGGAAAATGGAGCAATTTTGCTCAATTTTCGCTGTTTGAGTCTAAATTTGACCACCTTATACCTTATGTAAATGAAAGCAAATCATTGAGAGAGTTTCCGGACAGGATCCTTTAATTTGCCATTGGTTTCGGAGCTCTCAACGATAGTGACATTTAAGCGCCTTAAGCAGGCTATGGAAAATGGAGCAATTTTGCTCAATTTTCGCTGTTTGTGTCCAAATTTCACCACCTTATACAAATAAAAGCAAATCATTGAGAAGATTTACTGGACAGGACCCTTTAATTTGCCATAGGTTTCAGAGCTCTCAACGATGGTGACATTTTAGCCCCTTAAGCAGGCTAGGGTCAATGGAGCAATTTTGCTCAATTTTCGCTGTTTGAGTCCAAATTTGACCACCTTATACATAAAATAAATATAATTAAATCATTGAGAAGAGTTTCTGGACAGGACCCTTTGATATGCCATTCGTTTCGGAGCTCTCAACGATGGTGACATTTTAGTCCCTTAAGCAGGCTAGGGAAAATGGAGCAATTTTGCTCAATTTTCGCTGTTTGAGTCCAAATTTGACCACCTTCTACCTGATATAAATGAAAGCAAATCATTGAGAAGAGTTTCTGGACAGGACCCTTTAATTTGCCATAGGTTTCGGAGCTCTCAACGATGGTGACATTTTAGCCCCTCAAGCAGGCAAGGACAATGGAGCAAATTTGCTCAATTTTCGCTGTTTGAGTCTAAATTTGACCACCTTATACCTTATGTAAATGAAAGCAAATCATTGAGAAAAGTTTCTGGACAGGACCCTTTAATTTGCCATAGGTTTCGGAGCTCTCAACGATAGTGACATTTTAGCGCCTAAAGCAGGCTATGGAAAATCGAGCAATTTTGCTCCATTTTCGCTGTTTGTGTCCAAATTTTACCACCTTATGTAAATAAAAGCAAATCATTGAGAAGAGTTTCTTGACAGGACCCTTTAATTTGCCATAGGTTTCGGAGCTCTCAACGATGGTGACATTTTAGCCCCTTAAGCAGGCTAGGGAAAATGGAGCAATTTAGCTCAATTTTCGCTGTTTGTGTCCAAATTTTACCACGTTATACATATAAAAGCAAATCATTGAGAAGAGTTTCTGAACAGGACCCTTTAATTTGCCATAGGTTTCAGAGCTCTCAACGATGGTGACATTTTAGCCCCTTAAGCAGGCTAGGGAAAATGGATCAATTTAGCTCAATTTCGCTGTTTGAGTCCAAATTTGACCACCTTATACCTGATGTAAATGAAAGCGAATCATTGAGAGGAGTTTCTGGACAGGACACTTTAATTTGCAATAGGTTTCGGAGCTCTCAACGATGGTGACATTTTAGCCCCTTAAGCAGGCTTGGGTCAATGGAGCAATTTTGCTCAATTTTCGCTGTTTGTGTCCAAATTTGACCACCTTATACCTTATGTAAATGAAAGCAAATCATTGAGAAGAGTTTCTGGACAGGACCTTTTAATTTGCCATAGGTGTCGGAGCTCTCAACGATGGTGACATTTTAGCCCCTTAAGCGCGCTAGGGAAAATGGAGCAATTTTGCTCAATTTTCGCTGTTTGAGTCTAAATTTGACCACCTTATACCTGATGTAAATGAAAGCAAATCATTGAGAGAGTTTCCGGACAGGATCCTTTAATTTGCCATTGGTTTCGGAGCTCTCAACGATAGTGACATTTAAGCCCCTTAAGCAGGCTATGGAAAATGGAGCAATTTTGCTCAATTTTCGCTGTTTGTGTCCAAATTTCACCACCTTATACAAATAAAAGCAAATCATTGAGAAGAGTTTCTGGACAGGACCCTTTAATTTGCCATAGGTTTCAGAGCTCTCAACGATGGTGACATTTTAGCCAGTTAAGCAGGCTAGGGTCAATGGAGCAATTTTGCTCAATTTCCGCTGTTTGAGTCCAAATTTGACCACCTTATACATAAAATAAATATAATTAAATCATTGAGAAGAGTTTCTGGACAGGACCCTTTGATATGCCATTCGTTTCGGAGCTCTCAACGATGGCGACATTTTAGTCCCTCAAGCAGGCTAGGGAAAATGGAGCAATTTTGCTCAATTTTCGCTGTTTGAGTCCAAATTTGACCACCTTCTACCTGATGTAAATGAAAGCAAATCATTGAGAAGAGTTTCTGGACAGGACCCTTTAATTTGCCATAGGTTTCGGAGCTCTCAACGATGGTGACATTTTAGCCCCTCAAGCAGGCAAGGGTCAATGGAGCAAATTTGCTCAATTTTCGCTGTTTGAGTCTAAATTTGACCACCTTATACCTTATGTAAATGAAAGCAAATCATTGAGAAAAGTTTCTGGACAGGACCCTTTAATTTGCCATAGGTTTCGGAGCTCTCAATGATGTTGACATTTTAGCCCCTTAAGCAGGCTAGGGAAAATGGAGCAATTTTGCTCAATTTTCGCTGTTTGAGTCCAAATTTGACCACCTTATACCTTATGTAAATGAATGCAATTCATTGAGAAGAGTTTCTGGACAGGACCCTTTAATTTGCCATAGGTTTCAGAGATCTCAACGATGGTGACATTTTAGCCCCTTAAGCAGGCTAGGGAAAATGGAGAAATTTTGCTCAATTTTCCCTGTTTGAGTCCAAATTTGACCACCTTATACCTGATGTAAATGAAAGCAAATCATTGAAAAGAGTTTCTGGACAGGACCCTGTAATTTGCCATATGTGTCGGAGCTCTCAACGATGGTGACATTTTAGCCCCTTAAGCAGGCTAGGGAAAATGGAGCAATTTTGCTCAATTTTCGCTGTTTGAGTCCAAATTTGACCACCTTATACCTTATGTAAATGAAAGCAAATCATTGAGAAGAGTTTCTGGACAGGACCCTTTAATTTGCCATAGGTTTCCGAGCTCTTAATGATGGTGACATTTTAGCCCCTTAAGCAGGCTAGGGAAAATGGAGCAATTTTGCTCAATTTTTGCTGTCTGAATCCAAATTTGACCACCTTATACCTTATGTAAATGAAAGCAAATCATTGAGAGAGTTACTGGACAGGATCCTTTAATTTGCCATTGGTTTCGGAGCTCTCAACGATAGTGACATTTTAGCGCCTTAAACAGGCTATGGAAAATGGAGCAATTTTGCTCCATTTTCGCTGTTTGTGTCCAAATTTTACCACCTTATGTAAATAAAAGCAAATCATTGAGAAGAGTGTCTGGACAGGACCCTTTAATTTGCCATAGGTTTCGGAGCTCTCAACGATGGTGACATTTTAGCCCCTTAAGCAGGCTAGGGAAAATGGAGCAATTTTGCTCAATTTTCGCTGTTTGTGTCCAAATTTTACCACCTTATACATATAAAAGCAAAGCATTGAGAAGAATTTCTGGACAGGACCCTTTAATTTGCCATAGGTTTCAGAGCTCTCAACGATGGTGACATTTTAGCCCCTTAAGCAGGCTAGGGAAAATGGATCAATTTAGCTCAATTTTCGCTGTTTGAGTCCAAATTTGACCACCTTATACCTGATGTATAAGAAAGCAAATCATTGAGAGGAGTTTCTGGACAGGACACTTTAATTTGCAATAGGTTTCGGAGCTCTCAACGATGGTGACATTTTAGCCCCTTTAGCAGGCTCTCCTTCCTATGGTGTATATATTTCTCAGCTTATTCGTTTTGCTAGAGTATGTTCTAATGTTGATGACTTCAACAACAGAAACTTATTTTTAACTGCTAAATTATTAAAACAAGGTTATAGATATCATAAAATTCGAAAAGCATTTTCTAAATTCTACCACAGACACTCAGAGTTAATTGTTAAATACAACATTGGGTTAAAAACCCTTCTGCAACAAGGCATATCAGAACCTATATTTTATGGTGATTTAGTCTATAAATTCAAACGAATTGTTGGAAAACCTTATTTTAGTGATCAATTCAAAAAGATAGTTAAACGTTATATAAGGGTTGGATATGACTTGGATATCATGCGACAATCTGCATGCCTAGTTGTAAACCCAATCACGGTTTATAGCTATGGTTTCCTCTTTAATTGCACGACGGTGGGTCGGGCCTCAGACTCTATGACGGCTCTGACGTAAAGCTTTAATCGGTGGGTTGGGGCCTGATGCTTATCTGTAGCTGGACCCACCGTGGCTCAACTTGAGGTTTTCTTTAGCTCTGACTATCTGTGAGTCATGAGCCCTTTTCTTTGTTTCATCATGGTGTAGTAAATTGATTAGAGTGTTTTTCCATGATGATACATTGCTTTAGTTAGATGGCCTCCATGCGAGCTGAACATTTTTTGTACTTCAACAACAGCAGAATCTAGGGCGAAGATTTGGTACCAGTAAAATGCATTTAAGCCCCCCCGGTGGCTTAGGCTGCTGTCCGTTCTAAGGCGGTGGTTCTGTTGTTGTTGACTTTCTGTTTATTGTTGCTCCCATTGTGGGAGTTTGTAATTGTTCTATGTTTTGTTGTACGTTACTTTATGTCCATTTTAGTATTGCAATCATCTTGATGGGGAAGAGAGAGCTGATTGCTTTGCTTAATTTGTCTTCCTGGTGTCTCGTGATGGTTGAGCGGCTCTTCCTCACGGTGCCACTGGGTTGTCTGCAGTTTGTGATTGTGGTATTTCCTGATCATACTCATTTACTATTTTTGGGTCAATGGAGCAATTTTGCTCAATTTTCGCTGTTTGTGTCCAAATTTGACCACCTTATACCTTATGTAAATGAAAGCAAATCATTGAGAAGAGTTTCTAGACATGACCTTTTAATTTGCCATAGGTGTCGGAGCTCTCAACGATGGTGACATTTTAGCCCCTTAAGTGCGCTAGGGAAAATGGAGCAATTTTGAGAGAGTTTCTGGACAGGATCCTTTAATTTGCCATTGGTTTAGGAGCTCTCAACGATAGTGACATTTAAGCGCCTTAAGCAGGCTATTGAAAATGGAGCAATTTTGCTCAATTTTCGCTGTTTGTGTCCAAATTTCACCACCTTATACAAATAAAAGCAAATCATTGAGAAGAGTTTCTAGACAGGACCCTTTAATTTGCCATAGGTTTCGGAGCTCTCAATGATGGTGACATTTTAGCCCTTTAAGCAGGCTAGGGAAAATGGAGCAATTTTGCTCAATTTTCGCTGTTTGAGTCCAAATTTGACCACCTTATACCTTATGTAAATGAAAGCAAATCATTGAGAAGAGTTTCTAGACAGGACCCTTTAATTTGCCATAGGTTTCGGAGCTCTCAATGATGGTGACATTTTAGCCCTTTAAGCAGGCTAGGGAAAATGGAGCAATTTTGCTCAATTTTCGCTGTTTGAGTCCAAATTTGACCACCTTATACCTTATGTAAATAAAAGCAAATCATTGAGAAGAGTTTCTGGACAGGACCCTTTAATTTGCCATAGGTTCCGGAGCTCTCAACGATGGTGACATTTTAGCCCCTTAAGCAGGCTAAGGAAAATGGAGCAATTTTACTCAATTTTCGCTGTTTGAGACTAAATTTGACCACCTTATACCTTATGTAAATGAAAACAAATCATTGAGAAGAGTTTCTGGACAGGACCCTTTAATTTGCCATAGGTTTCCGAGCTCTTAATGATGGTGACATTTTAGCCCCTTAAGCAGGCTAGGGAAAATGGTGCAATTTTGCTCAATTTTTGCTGTCTGAATCCAAATTTGACCACCTTATACCTTATGTAAATGAAAGCAAATCATTGAGAGAGTTTCTGGACAGGATCCTTTAATTTGCCATTGGTTTCGGAGCTCTCAACGATAGTGACATTTTAGCGCCTTAAGCAGGCTATGGAAAATGGAGCAATTTTGCTCCATTTTCGCTGTTTGTGTCCAAATTTGACCACCTTATGTAAATAAAAGCAAATCATTGAGAAGAGTTTCTGGACAGGACCCTTTAATTTGCCATAGGTTTCGGAGCTCTCAACGATGGTGACATTTTAGCACCTTAAGCAGGCTAGGGAAAATGGAGCAATTTTGCTCAATTTTCGCTGTTTGTGTCCAAATTTTACCACCTTATACATATAAAAGCAAATCATTGAGAAGAGTTTCTGGACAGGACCCTTTAATTTGCCATAGGTTTCAGAGCTCTCAACGATGGTGACATTTTAGCCCCTTAAGCAGGCTAGGGAAAATGGATCAATTTAGCTCAATTTTCGCTGTTTGAGTCCAAATTTGACCACCTTATACCTGATGTAAATGAAAGCAAATCATTGAGAGGAGTTTCTGGACAGGACACTTTAATTTGCAATAGGTTTCGGAGCTCTCAACGATGGTGACATTTTAGCCCCTTAAGCAGGCTTGGGTCAATGGAGCAATTTTGCTCAATTTTCGCTGTTTGTGTCCAAATTTGACCACCTTATACCTTATGTAAATGAAAGCAAATCATTGAGAAGAGTTTCTAGACATGACCTTTTAATTTGCCATAGGTGTCGGAGCTCTCAACGATGGTGACATTTTAGCCCCTTAAGCGCGCTAGGGAAAATGGAGCAATTTTGCTCAATTTTCGCTGTTTGAGTCTAAATTTGACCACCTTATACCTTATGTAAATGAAAGCAAATCATTGAGAAGAGTTTCTGGACAGGATCCTTTAATTTGCCATAGGTTTCAGAGCTCTCAACGATGGTGACATTTTAGCCCCTTAAGCAGGCTAGGGTCAATGGAGCAATTTTGCTCAATTTTCGCTGTTTGAGTCCACGTTTGACCACTTTATACCTAATGTAAATGAAAGCAAATCATTGAGAAGAGTTTCTGGACTGGACTCTTTAATTTGCCATAGGTGTTGGAGCTCACAACGATGGTGACATATTAGCCCCTTAAGCATGTTAGGGAAAATAGAGCAATTTTGCTCCATTTTCGCTGTTTGAGTCCAAATTTGACCACCTTATACCTTATGTAAATAAAAGCAAATCATTGAGAAGAGTTTCTGGACAGGACCCTTTAATTTGCCATAGGTTCCGGAGCTCTCAACGATGGTGACATTTTAGCCCCTTAAGCAGGCTAAGGAAAATGGAGCAATTTTACTCAATTTTCGCTGTTTGAGACTAAATTTGACCACCTTATACCTTATGTAAATGAAAACAAATCATTGAGAAGAGTTTCTGGACAGGACCCTTTAATTTGCCATAGGTGTCGGAGCTCTCAACGATGGTGACATTTTAGCCCCTTAAGCAGGCTAGGGAAAAAGGAGAAATTTTGCTCAATTTTCGCTGTTTGAGACTAAATTTGAGCACCTTATACCTTATGTAAATGAAAGCAAATCATTGAGAAGAGTTTCTTGACAGGACCCTTTAATTTGCCATAGGTTTCGGAGCTCTCAACGATGGTGACATTTTAGCACCTTAAGCAGGCTAGGGAAAATGGAGCAATTTTGCTCAATTTTCGCTGTTTGTGTCCAAATTTTACCACCTTATACATATAAAAGCAAATCATTGAGAAGAGTTTCTGGACAGGACCCTTTAATTTGCCATAGGTTTCAGAGCTCTCAACGATGGTGACATTTTAGCCCCTTAAGCAGGCTAGGGAAAATGGATCAATTTAGCTCAATTTTCGCTGTTTGAGTCCAAATTTGACCACCTTATACCTGATGTAAATGAAAGCAAATCATTGAGAGGAGTTTCTGGACAGGACACTTTGATTTGCAATAGGTTTCGGAGCTCTCAACGATGGTGACATTTTAGCCCCTTAAGCAGGCTTGGGTCAATGGAGCAATTTTGCTCAATTTTCGCTGTTTGTGTCCAAATTTGACCACCTTATACCTTATGTAAATGAAAGCAAATCATTGAGAAGAGTTTCTAGACATGACCTTTTAATTTGCCATAGGTGTCGGAGCTCACAACGATGGTGACATTTTAGCCCCTTAAGCGCGCTAGGGAAAATGGAGCAATTTTGCTCAATTTTCGCTGTTTGAGTCTAAATTTGACCACCTTATACCTTATGTAAATGAAAGCAAATCATTGAGAGAGTTTCTGGACAGGATCCTTTAATTTGCCATTGGTTTAGGAGCTCTCAACGATAGTGACATTTAAGCGCCTTAAGCAGGCTATGGAAAATGGAGCAATTTTGCTCAATTTTCGCTGTTTGTGTCCAAATTTCACTACCTTATACAAAGAAAAGCAAATCATTGAGAAGAGTTTCTGGACAGGACCCTTTAATTTGCCATAGGTTTCAGAGCTCTCAACGATGGTGACATTTTAGCCCCTTAAGCAGGCTAGGGTCAATGGAGCAATTTTGCTCAATTTTCGCTGTTTGAGTCCACGTTTGACCACTTTATACCTAATGTAAATGAAAGCAAATCATTGAGAAGAGTTTCTGGACTGGACTCTTTAATTTGCCATAGGTGTTGGAGCTCACAACGATGGTGACATATTAGCCCCTTAAGCATGTTAGGGAAAATAGAGCAATTTTGCTCCATTTTCGCTGTTTGAGTCCAAATTTGACCACCTTATACCTTATGTAAATGAAAGCAAATCATTGAGAAGAGTTTCTGGACAGGACCCTTTAATTTGCCATTGGTTCCGGAGCTCTCAACGATGGTGACATTTTAGCCCCTTAAGCAGGCTAGGGAAAATGGAGCAATTTTACTCAATTTTCGCTGTTTGAGACTAAATTTGACCACCTTATACCTTATGTAAATGAAAACAAATCATTGAGAAGAGTTTCTGGACAGGACCCTTTAATTTGCCATAGGTGTCGGAGCTCTCAACGATGGTGACATTTTAGCCCCTTAAGCAGGCTAGGGAAAAAGGAGAAATTTTGCTCAATTTTCGCTGTTTGAGACTAAATTTGAGCACCTTATACCTTATGTAAATGAAAGCAAATCATTGAGAAGAGTTTCTAGACAGGACCCTTTAATTTGCCATAGGTTTCGGAGCTCTCAATGATGGTGACATTTTAGCCCTTTAAGCAGGCTAGGGAAAATGGAGCAATTTTGCTCAATTTTCGCTGTTTGAGTCCAAATTTGACCACCTTATACCTTATGTAAATAAAAGCAAATCATTGAGAAGAGTTTCTGGACAGGACCCTTTAATTTGCCATATGTTTCGGAGATCTCAACGATGGTGACATTTTAGCCCCTTAAGCAGGCTAGAGAAAATGGATTAATTAAGCTCAATTTTCGCTGTTTGAGTCCAAATTTGACCACCTTATACCTTATGTAAATGAAAGAAAATCATTGAGAAGAGTTTCTGGACAGGACCCTTTAATTTGCCATAGGTTTCAGAGCTCTCAACGATGGTGATATTTTAGCCCCTTAAGCAGGCTAGGGTCAATGGAGCAATTTTGCTCAATTTTCGCTGTTTGAGTCCAAATTAGACCACCTTATACCTTATGTAAATGAAAACAAATCATTGAAAAGAGTTTTTGGACAGGACCCTTTAATTTGCCATAGGTGTCGGAGCTCTCAACGATGGTGACATTTTAGCCCCTTAAGCAGGCTAGGGAAAATGGAGCAATTTTGCTCAATTTTCGCTGTATGAGACTAAATTTGACCACCTTATACCTTATGTAAATGAAAGCAAATCATTGAGAGAGTTTCTGGACAGGACCCTTTAATTTGCAATAGGTTTCGGAGCTCTCAACGATGGTGACATTTTAGCCCTTTAAGCATGCTAGGGAAATGGAGCAATTTTGCTCAATTTTCGCTGTTTGAGTCCAAATTTGACCAAAATATACCTTATGTAAATAAAAGCAAATCATTGAGAAGAGTTTCTGGACAGGACCCTTTAATTTGCCATATGTTTCGGAGCTCTCAACGATGGTGACATTTTAGCCCCTTAAGCAGGCTAGAGAAAATGAATTAATTTAGCTCAATTTTCGCTGTTTGAGTCCAAATTTGACCACCTTATACCTTATGTAAATGAAAGCAAATCATTGAGAAGAGTTTCTGGACAGGACCCTTTAATATGCCATAGGTTTCAGAGCTCTCAACGATGGTGACATTTTAGCCCCTTAAGCAGGTTAGGGAAAATGGATCAATTTAGCTCAATTTTCGCTGTTTGAGTCCAAATTTGACCACCTTATGCCTGATGTAAATGAAAGCAAATCATTGAGAAGAGTTTCTGTACAGGACCCTTTAATTTGCCATAGGTTTCGGAGCTCTCAACGATGGTGACATTTTAGCCACTAAAGTAGGCTAGGGGAAATGGAGCAATTTTGCTCAATTTTCGCTGTTTGAATCCAAATTTGACCACCTTATACATTATATAAATAAAATTAAATCTTTGAGAAGAGTTTCTGGACAGGACCCTTTGATTTGCCATTCGTTTCGGAGCTCTCAACGATGGTGATATATTAGTCCCTCAAGCAGGCTAGGGAAAATGGAGCAATTTTGCTCAATTTTCGCTGCTTGAGTCCAAATTTGACCACCTTATACCTTATGTTAATGAAAGAAAATCATTGAGAAGAGTTTCTGGACAGGACCCTTTAATTTGCCATAGGTTTCGGAGCTCTCAACGATGGTGACATTTTAACCCTTTAAGCAGGCTAGGGAAAATGGAGCAATTTTACTCAATTTTCGCTGTTTGAGTCCAAATTTGACCACCCTATACCTTATGCAAATGAAAGCAAATCATTGAGAAGAGTTTCTGGACAGGACCCTTTAATTTGCCTTGGTTTCAGAGCTCTCAACGATGGTGACATATTAGCCCCATAAGCATGCTAGGGAAAATGGAGCAATTTTGCTACTTTTTCGCTGTTTGAGTCCAAATTTTGCCACCTTATACCTTATGTAAATGAAAGCAAATCATTGAGAAGAGTTTCTGGACAGGACCCTTTAAATTGCCATAGGTTCCGGAGCTCTCAACGATGGTGACATTTTAGCCCCTTAAGCAAGCTAGGGATAATGGAGCAATTTTGCTCAATTTTCGCTGTTTTGTACAAATTTGACCACCTTATACCTTATGTAAATGAAAGCAAATCATTGAGAAGAGTTTCTGGACAGGACCCTTTAATTTGCCATAGGTTTCGGAGCTCTCAACGATGGTGACATTTTAGCCCCTCAAGCAGGCTAGGGTCAATGGAGCGATTTTGCTCAATTTTCACGGTCTGAGTCCAAATTTGACCACCTTATACCTTATGTAAATGAAAGCAAATCATTGAGAGAGTTTCTGGTCAGGACCCTTTAATTTGCCATAGGTTTCGGAGCTCTCAACAATGGTGACATTTTAGCCCCTTAAGCAGGCTAGGGAAAATGGATCAATTTAGCTCAATTTTCGCTGTTTGAGTCCAAATTTGACCACCTTATGCCTGATGTAAATAAAAGCAAATCATTGAGAAGAGTTTCTGTACAGGACCCTTTAATTTGCCATAGGTTTCGGAGCTCTCAACGATGGTGACATTTTAGCCCCTAAAGTAGGCTAGGGGAAATGGAGCAATTTTGCTCAATTTTCGCTGTTTGAATCCAAACTTGACCACCTTATACATTATATAAAGAAAATTAAATCATTGAGAAGAGTTTCTGGACAGGACCCTTTAATTTGCCGTAGGTTTCGGAGCTCTCAACGATGGTGACATTTTAGCCCTTTAAGCAGGCTAGGGAAAATGGAGCAATTTTGCTCAATTTTCGCTGTTTGAGTCCAAATTTGACCACCTTTTACCTTATGTAAATGAAAGCAAATCATTGAGAAGAGTTTCTGGACAGGACCCTTTAATTTGCCATAGGTTTCAGAGCTCTCAACGATGGTGACATTTTAGCCCCATAAGCATGCTAGGGAAAATGGAGCAATTTTGCTCCATTTTCGCTGTTTGAGTCCAAATTTGTCCACCTTATACCTTATGTAAATGAAAGCAAATCATTGAGAAGAGTTTCTGGACAGGACCCTTTAATTTGCCATAGGTTCCGGAGCTCTCAACGATGGTGACATTTTAGCCCCTTAAGCAAGCTAGGGAAAATGGAGCAATTTTGCTCAATTTTCGCTGTTTTGTCCAAATTTGACCACCTTATACCTTATGTAAATGAAAGCAAATCATTGAGAAGAGTTTCTGGACAGGACCCTTTAATATGCCATAGGTTTCGGAGCTCTCAACGATGGTGACATTTTAGCCCCTCAAGCAGGCTAGGGTCAATGGAGCAATTTTTCTCAATTTTCGCTGTTTGAGTCCAAATTAGACCACCTTATACCTTATGTAACTGAAAGCAAATCATTGAGAAGAGTTTCTGGACAGGACCCTTTAATTTGCCATAGGTGTTGGAGCTCTCAACGATGGTGACATTTTAGCCCCTTAAGCAGGCTAGGGAAAATGGAGCAATTTTGCTCAATTTTCGCTGTTTAAGACTAAATTTGACCACCGTTAAACCTTATGTAAATGAAAGCAAATCATTGAGAAGAGTTTCTGGACAGGACCCTTTAATTTGCCATAGGTTTCGGAGCTCTCAATGATGGTGACATCTTAGCCCCTTAAGCAGGCTAGGGAAAATGGAGCAATTTTGCTCAATTTTTGCTGTCTGAGTCCATATTTGACCACCTTATACCTTATGTAAATGAAAGCAAATCATTGAGAGAGTTTCTGGACAGGACCCTTTAATTTGCCATAGGTTTCGGAGCTCTCAACGATGGTGATATTTTATCCCTTGAAGCAAGCTATGGAAAATGGAGCAATTTTACTCAATTTTCGCTGTTTGAGTCCAAATTTGACCACCTTATACCTTATGTAAATGAAAGCAAATCATTGAGAAGAGTTTCTGGACAGGACCCTTTAATTTGCCAAAGGTTTCGTAGCTCTCAACGATGGTGACATTTTAGCCCCTTAAGCAGGCTAGGGAAAATGGATTAATTTAGCTCAATTTTCGCTGTTTGAGTCCAAATTTGACCACCTTATACCTTATGTAAATGAATGCAATTCATTGAGAAGAGTTTCTGGACAGGACCCTTTAATTTGCCATAGGTTTCAGAGATCTCAACGATGGTGACATTTTAGCCCCTTAAGCAGGCTAGGGAAAATGGAGCAATTTTGCTCAATTTTCGCTGTTTGAGTCCAAATTTGACCACCTTATACTGATGTAAATGAAAGCAAATCATTGAAAAGAGTTTCTGGACAGGACCCTTTAATTTGCCATATGTGTCGGAGCTCTCAACGATGGTGACATTTTAGCCCCTTAAGCAGGCCTGGGAAAATGGAGCAATTTTGCTCAATTTTCGCTGTTTGAGTCTAAATTTGACCACCTTATACCTTATGTAAATGAAAGCAAATCATTGAGAAGAGTTTCTGGACAGGACCCTTTAATTTGCCATAGGTTTCCGAGCTCTTAATGATGGTGACATTTTAGCCCCTTAAGCAGGCTCGGGAAAATGGAGCAATTTTGCTCAATTTTTGCTGTCTGAATCCAAATTTGACCACCTTATACCTTATGTAAATGAAAGCAAATCATTGAGAGAGTTTCTGGACAGGATCCTTTAATTTGCCATTGGTTTCGGAGCTCTCAACGATAGTGACATTTTAGCGCCTTAAGCAGGCTATGGAAAATGGAGCAATTTTGCTCCATTTTCGCTGTTTGTGTCCAAATTTTACCACCTTATGTAAATAAAAGCAAATCATTGAGAAGAGTTTCTGGACAGGACCCTTTAATTTGCCATAGGTTTCGGAGCTCTCAACGATGGTGACATTTTAGCCCCTTAAGCAGGCTAGGGAAAATGGAGCAATTTTGCTCAATTTTCGCTGTTTGTGTCCAAATTTTACCACCTTATACATATAAAAGCAAATCATTGAGAAGAGTTTCTGGACAGGACCCTTTAATTTGCCATAGGTTTCAGAGCTCTCAACGATGGTGACATTTTAGCCCCTTAAGCAGGCTAGGGTCAATGGAGCAATTTTGCTCAATTTTCGCTGTTTGAGTCCACGTTTGACCACTTTATACCTAATGTAAATGAAAGCAAATCATTGAGAAGAGTTTCTGGACTGGACTCTTTAATTTGCCATAGGTGTTGGAGCTCACAACGATGGTGACATATTAGCCCCATAAGCATGTTAGGGAAAATAGAGCAATTTTTCTCAATTTTCGCTGTTTGAGTCCAAATTTGACCACCTTATACCTTATGTAAATGAAAGCAAATCATTGAGAAGAGTTTCTGAACAGGACCCTTTAATTTGCCATAGGTTCCGGAGCTCTCAACGATGGTGACATTTTAGCCCCTTAAGCAGGCTAGGGAAAATGGAGCAATTTTGCTCAATTTTCGCTGTTTGAGACTAAATTTGACCACCTTATACCTTATGTAAATGAAAACAAATCATTGAGAAGAGTTTCTGGACAGCACCCTTTAATTTGCCATAGGTGTCGGAGCTCTCAACGATGGTGACATTTTAGCCCCTTAAGCAAGCTAGGGAAAATGGAGCAATTTTGCTCAATTTTCGCTGTTTGAGACTAAATTTGAGCACCTTATACCTTATGTAAATGAAAGCAAATCATTGAGAAGAGTTTCTAGACAGGACCCTTTAATTTGCCATATGTTTCGGAGCTCTCAACGATGGTAACATTTTAGCCCCTTAAGCAGGCTAGAGAAAATTGATTAATTTAGCTCAATTATCGTTGTTTGAGTCCAAATTTGACCACCTTATACCTTATGTAAATGAAAGCAAATCATTGAGAAGAGTTTCTGGACAGGACCCTTTAATTTGCCATAGGTTTCAGAGCTCTCAACGATGGTGACATTTTAGCCCCTTAAGCAGGCTAGGGTCAATGGAGCAATTTTGCTCAATTTTCGCTGTTTGAGTCCAAATTAGACCACCTTATACCTTATGTAAATGAAAACAAATCATTGAGAATGGTTTCTAGACAGGACCCTTTAATTTGCCATAGGTTTCGGATCTCTCAATGATGGTGACATTTTAGCCCCTTAAGCAGGCTAGGGAAAATGGAGCAATTTTGTTCAATTTTTGCTGTCTGAGTCCATATTTGACCACCTTATACCTTATGTAAATGAAAGCAAATCATTGAGAGAGTTTCTGGACAGGACCCTTTAATTTGCAATAGGTTTCGGAGCTCTCAACGATGGTGACATTTTAGCCCCTTAAGCAGGCTAGAGAAAATGGATTAATTTAGCTCAATTTTCGTTGCTTGAGTCCAAATTTGACCACCTTATACCTTATGTTAATGAAAGAAAATCATTGAGAAGAGTTTCTGGACAGGACCCTTTAATTTGCCATAGGTTTCGGAGCTCTCAACGATGGTGACATTTTAACCCTTTAAGCAGGATCAGGGAAAATGGAGCAATTTTGCTCAATTTTCGCTGTTTGAGTCCAAATTTGACCACCTTATACCTGATGTAAATGAAAACAAATCATTGAGAAGAGTTTCTGGACAGGATCCTTTAATTTGCCATAGGTTCCGGAGCTCTCAACGATGGTGACATTTTAGCCCCTTAAGCAAGCTAGGGAAAATGGAGCAATTTTGCTCAATTTTCGCTGTTTTGTCCAAATTTGACCACCTTATACCTTATGTAAATGAAAGCAAATCATTGAGAAGAGTTTCTGGACAGGATCCTTTAATTTGCCATTGGTTTCGAAGCTCTCAACGATAGTGACATTTTAGCGCCTAAAGTAGGCTATGGAAAATGGAGAAATTTTGCTCCATTTTCGCTGTTTGTGTCCAAATTTACCACCTTATGTAAATAAAAGCAAATCATTGAGAAGAGTTTATGGACAGGACCCTTATATTTGCATAGGTTTCGGAGCTCTCAACGTTGGTGACATTTTAGCCCCTTAAGCAGGCGAGGGAAAATGGAGCAATTTTGCTCCATTTTCGCTGTATGAGTCAAAATTTGACCACCTTATACCTTAAGTAAATGAAAGCAAATCATTGAGAAGAGTTTCTGGACAAGACCCTTTAATTTGCCATAGGTTTCGGAGCTCTCAACGATGGTGACATTTTTGCCCCTTAAGCAGGCAAGGGAAAATGGAGCAATTTTGCTCAATTTTCGCTGTTTGAGTCCAAATTTGACCACCTTATACCTTATGTAAATGAAAGCAAATCATTGAGAAGAGTTTTTGGACAGGACCCTTTAATTTGCCATTGGTTTCGGAGCTCTCAACGATAGTGTCATTTAAGCGCCTTAAGCAGGCTATGGAAAATGGAGCAATTTTGCTCAATTTTCGCTGTTTGTGTCCAAATTTCACCACCTTATACAAATAAAAGCAAATCATTGAGAAGAGTTTCAGGACAGGACCCTTTAATTTGCCATAGGTTTCAGAGCTCTCAACGATGGTGACATTTTAGCCCCTTAAGCAGGCTAGGGTCAATGGAGCAATTTTGCTCAATTTTCGCTGTTTGAGTCCACGTTTGACCACTTTATACCTAATGAAAATGAAAGCAAATCATTGAGAAGAGTTTCTGGACTGGACTCTTTAATTTGCCATAGGTGTTGGAGCTCACAACGATGGTGACATATTAGCCCCATAAGCATGTTAGGGAAAATAGAGCAATTTTTCTCAATTTTCGCTGTTTGAGTCCAAATTTGACCACCTTATACCTTATGTAAATGAAAGCAAATCATTGAGAAGAGTTTCTGAACAGGACCCTTTAATTTGCCATAGGTTCCGGAGCTCTCAACGATGGTGACATTTTAGCCCCTTAAGCAGGCTAGGGAAAATGGAGCAATTTTGCTCAATTTTCGCTGTTTGAGACTAAATTTGACCACCTTATACCTTATGTAAATGAAAACAAATCATTGAGAAGAGTTTCTGGACAGGACCCTTTAATTTGCCATAGGTGTCGGAGCTCTCAACGATGTTGACATTTTAGCCCCTAAAGCAAGCTAGGGAAAATGGAGCAATTTTGCTCAATTTTCGCTGTTTGAGACTAAATTTGAGCACCTTATACCTTATGTAAATGAAAGCAAATCATTGAGAAGAGTTTCTAGACAGGACCCTTTAATTTGCCATATGTTTCGGAGCTCTCAACGATGGTGACATTTTAGCCCCTTAAGCAGGCTAGAGAAAATTGATTAATTTAGCTCAATTATCGCTGTTTGAGTCCAAATTTGACCACCTTATACCTTATGTAAATGAAAGCAAATCATTGAGAAGAGTTTCTGGACAGGACCCTTTAATTTGCCATAGGTTTCAGAGCTCTCAACGATGGTGACATTTTAGCCCCTTAAGCAGGCTAGGGTCAATGGAGCAATTTTGCTCAATTTTCGCTGTTTGAGTCCAAATTAGACCACCTTATACCTTATGTAAATGAAAACAAATCATTGAGAAGAGTTTCTAGACAGGACCCTTTAATTTACCATAGGTTTCGGATCTCTCAATGATGGTGACATTTTAGCCCCTTAAGCAGGCTAGGGAAAATGGAGCAATTTTGTTCAATTTTTGCTGTCTGAGTCCATATTTGACCACCTTATACCTTATGTAAATGAAAGCAAATCATTGAGAGAGTTTCTGGACAGGACCCTTTAATTTGCAATAGGTTTCGGAGCTCTCAACGATGGTGACATTTTAGCCCCTTAAGCAGGCTAGGGAAAATGGAGCAATTTTGCTCAATTTTCGCTGTTTGAGTCCAAATTTGACCACCTTATACCTTATGTAAATGAAAGCAAATCATTGAGAAGAGTTTCTGGACAGGACCCTTTAATTTGCCATATGTTTCGGAGCTCTCAACGATGGTGACATTTTAGCCCCTTAAGCAGGCTAGAGAAAATGGATTAATTTAGCTCAATTTTTGCTGTTTGAGTCCAAATTTGACCACCTTATACCTTATGTAAATGAAAGCAAATCATTGAGAAGAGTTTCTGGACAGGACCCTTTAATATGCCATAGGTTTCAGAGCTCTCAACGATGGTGACATTTTAGCCCCTTAAGTGGATCAATTTAGCTCAATTTTCGCCGTTTGAGTCCAAATTTGACCACCTTATGCCTGATGTAAATGAAAGCAAATCATTGAGAAGAGTTTCTGTACATGACCCTTTAATTTGCCATAGGTTTCAGAGCTCTCAACGATGGTGACATTTTAGCCACTGAAGTAGGCTAGGGGAAATGGAGCAATTTTGCTCAATTTTCGCTGTTTGAATCCAAATTTGACCACCTTATACATTATATAAATAAAATTAAATCTTTGAGAAGAGTTTCTGGACAGGACCCTTTGATTTGCCATTCGTTTTGGAGCTCTCAACGATGGTGATATATTAGTCCCTCAAGCAGGCTAGGGAAAATGGAGCAATTTTGCTCAATTTTCGTTGCTTGAGTCCAAATTTGACCACCTTATACCTTATGTTAATGAAAGAAAATCATTGAGAAGAGTTTCTGGACAGGACCCTTTAATTTGCCATAGGTTTCGGAGCTCTCAACGATGGTGACATTTTAACCCTTTAAGCAGGATCAGGGAAAATGGAGCAATTTTGCTCAATTTTCGCTGTTTGAGTCCAAATTTGACCACCTTATACCTGATGCAAATGAAAGCAAATCATTGAGAAGAGTTTCTGGACAGGACCCTTTAATTTGCCTTGGTTTCAGAGCTCTCAACGATGGTGACATATTAGCCCTATAAGCATGCTAGGGAAAATGGAGCAATTTTGCTCCTTTTTCGCTGTTTGAGTCCAAATTTTGCCACCTTATACCTTATGTAAATGAAAGCAAATCATTGAGAAGAGTTTCTGGACAGGACCCTTTAATTTGCCATAGGTTCCGGAGCTCTCAACGATGATGACATTTTAGCCCCTTAAGCAAGCTAGGGAAAATGGAGCAATTTTGCTCAATTTTCGCTGTTTTGTCCAAATTTGACCACCTTATACCTTATATAAATGAAAGCAAATCATTGAGAAGAGTTTCTGGACAGGACCCTTTAATTATCCATAGGTTTCGGAGCTCTCAACGATGGTGACATTTTAGCCCCTCAAGCAAGCTAGGGTCAATGGAGCGATTTTGCTCAATTTTCGCGGTCTGAGTCCAAATTTGACCACCTTATACCTTATGTAAATGAAAGCAAATCATTGAGAGAGTTTCTGGTCAGGACCCTTTAATTTGCCATAGGTTTCGGAGCTCTCAACGATGGTGACATTTTAGCCCCTTAAGCAGGCTAGGGAAAATGGATCAATTTAGCTCAATTTTCGCTGTTTGAGTCCAAACTTGACCACCTTATACATTATATAAAGAAAATTAAATCATTGAGAAGAGTTTCTGGACAGGACCCTTTAATTTGCCATAGGTTTCGGAGCTCTTAACGATGGTGACATTTTAGCCCTTTGAGCTGGCTAGGGAAAATGGAGCAATTTTGCTCAATTTTCGCTGTTTGAGTCCAAATTCGACCACCTTATACCTTATGTAAATGAAAGCAAATCATTGAGAAGAGTTTCTGGACAGGACCCTTTAATTTGCCATAGGTTTCAGAGCTCTCAACGATGGTGACATTTTAGCCCCATAAGCATGCTAGGGAAAATGGAGCAATTTTGCTCCATTTTCGCTGTTTGAGTCCAAATTTGTCCACCTTATACCTTATGTAAATGAAAGCAATTCATTGAGAAGAGTTTCTGGAGAGGACCCTTTAATTTGCCAAAGGTTCCGGAGCTCTCAACGATGGTGACATTTTAGCCCCTCAAGCAGGCTATGGAAAATGGAGCAATTTTGCTCAATTTTCGCTGTTTGAGACTAAATTTGACCACCTTATACCTTATGTAAATGAAAGCAAATCATTGAGAAGAGTTTCTGGACAGGACCCTTTAATTTGCCATAGATTTCGGAGCTCTCAATGATGGTGACATTTTAGCCCCTTAAGCAGGCTAGGGAAAATGGAGCAATTTAGCTCAATTTTCGCTGTTTGAGTCCAAATTTGACCACCTTATACCTTATGTAAATGAATGCAATTCATTGAGAAGAGTTTCTGGACAGGACCCTTTAATTTGCCATAGGTTTCAGAGATCTCAACGATGGTGACATTTTAGCCCCTTAAGCAGGCTAGGGAAAATGGAGCAATTTTGCTCAATTTTCGCTGTTTGAGTCCCAATTTGACCACCTTATACCTGATGTAAATGAAAGCAAATCATTGAGAAGAGTGTCTGGACAAGACACTTTAATTTGCAATAGGTTTCGGAGCTCTCAACGATGGTGACATTTTAGCCCCTTAAGCAGGCTAGGGTCAATGGAGCAATTTTGCTCAATTTTTGCTGTTTGTGTCCAAATTTGACCACCTTATACCTGATGTAAATGAAAACAAATCATTGAGAAGAGTTTCTGGACAGGACCCTTTAATTTGCCATATGTGTCGGAGCTCTCAACGATGGTGACATTTTAGCCCCTTAAGCAGGCTAGGGAAAATGGAGCAATTTTGCTCAATTTTCGCTGTTTGAACCCAAATTTGACCACCTTATACCTTACGTAAATGAAAGCAAATCATTGAGAGAGTTTCTGGACAGGATCCTTTAATTTGCCATTGGTTTCGGAGCTCTCAACGATAGTGACATTTTAGCGCCTTAAGCAGGCTAGGAAAAATGGAGCAATTTTGCTCCATTTTCGCTGTTTGTGTCCAAATTTTACCACCTTATGTAAATAAAAGCAAATCATTGAGAAGAGTTTCTGGACAAAACCCTTTAATTTGCCATAGGTTTCGGAGCTCTCAACGATGGTGACATTTTAGCCCCTTAAGCAGGCTAGGGTCAATGGAGCAATTTTGCTCAATTTTCGCTGTTTGAGTCCACGTTTGACCACTTTATACCTAATGTAAATGAAAGCAAATCATTGAGAAGAGTTTCTGGACTGGACTCTTTAATTTGCCATAGGTTTCTGAGCTCACAACGATGGTGACATATTAGCCCCATAAGCATGTTAGGGAAAATAGAGCAATTTTGCTCCATTTTCGCTGTTTGAGTCCAAATTTGACCACCTTATACCTTATGTAAATGAAAGCAAATCATTGAGAAGAGTTTCTGGACAGGACCCTTTAATTTGTCATAGGTTCCGGAGCTCTCAACGATGGTGACATTTTAGCCCCTTAAGCAAGCTAGGGAAAATGGAGCAATTTTGCTCAATTTTCGCTGTTTTGTCCAAATTTGACCACCTTATACCTTATGTAAATGAAAGCAAATCATTGAGAAGAGTTTCTGGACAGGACCCTTTAATATGCCATAGGTTTCGGAGCTCTCAACGATGGTGACATTTTAGCCCCTCAAGCAGGCTAGGGTCAATGGAGCAATTTTGCTCAATTTTTGCTGTCTGAGTCCATATTTGACCACCTTATACCTTATGTAAATGAAAGCAAATCATTGAGAGAGTTTCTGGACAGGACCCTTTAATTTGCCATAGGTTTCGGAGCTCTCAACGATGGTGATATTTTATCCCTTGAAGCAAGCTATGGAAAATGGAGCAATTTTACTCAATTTTCGCTGTTTGAGTCCAAATTTGACCACCTTATACCTTATGTAAATGAAAGCAAATCATTGAGAAGAGTTTCTGGACAGGACCCTTTAATTTGCCAAAGGTTTCGTAGCTCTCAACGATGGTGACATTTAAGCCCCTTAAGCAGGCAAGGGAAAATGGATTAATTTAGCTCAATTTTCGCTGTTTGAGTCCAAATTTGACCACCTTATACCTTATGTAAATGAATGCAGTTCATTGAGAAGAGTTTCTGGACAGGACCCTTTAATTTGCCATAGGTTTCAGAGATCCCAACGATGGTGACATTTTAGCCCCTTAAGCAGGCTAGGGAAAATGGAGCAATTTTGCTCAATTTTCGCTGTTTGAGTCCAAATTTGACCACCTTATACTGATGTAAATGAAAGCAAATCATTGAAAAGAGTTTCTGGACAGGACCCTTTAATTTGCCATATGTGTCGGAGCTCTCAACGATGGTGACATTTTAGCCCCTTAAGCAGGCCTGGGAAAATGGAGCAATTTTGCTCAATTTTCGCTGTTTGAGTCTAAATTTGACCACCTTATACCTTATGTAAATGAAAGCAAATCATTGAGAAGAGTTTCTGGACAGGACCCTTTAATTTGCCATAGGTTTCCGAGCTCTTAATGATGGTGACATTTTAGCCCCTTAAGCAGGCTCGGGAAAATGGAGCAATTTTGCTCAATTTTTGCTGTCTGAATCCAAATTTGACCACCTTATACCTTATGTAAATGAAAGCAAATCATTGAGAGAGTTTCTGGACAGGATCCTTTAATTTGCCACTGGTTTCGGAGCTCTCAACGATAGTGACATTTTAGCGCCTTAAGCAGGCTATGGAAAATGGAGCAATTTTGCTCCATTTTCGCTGTTTGTGTCCAAATTTTACCACCTTATGTAAATAAAAGCAAATCATTGAGAAGAGTTTCTGGACAGGACCCTTTAATTTGCCATAGGTTTCGGAGCTCTCAACGATGGTGACATTTTAGCCCCTTAAGCAGGCTAGGGAAAATGGAGCAATTTTGCTCAATTTTCGCTGTTTGTGTCCAAATTTTACCACCTTATACATATAAAAGCAAATCATTGAGAAGAGTTTCTGGACAGGACCCTTTAATTTGCCATAGGTTTCAGAGCTCTCAACGATGGTGACATTTTAGCCCCTTAAGCAGGCTAAGGAAAATGGATCAATTTAGCTCAATTTTCGCTGTTTGAGTCCAAATTTGACCACCTTATACCTGATGTAAATGAAAGCAAATCATTGAGAGGAGTTTCTGGACAGGACACTTTAATTTGCAATAGGTTTCGGAGCTCTCAACGATGGTGACATTTTAGCCCCTTAAGCAGGCTTGGGTCAATGGAGCAATTTTGCTCAATTTTCGCTGTTTGTGTCCAAATTTGACCACCTTATACCTTATGTAAATGAAAGCAAATCATTGAGAAGAGTTTCTAGACAGGACCTTTTAATTTGCCATAGGTGTCGGAGCTCTCAACGATGGTGACATTTTAGCCCCTTAAGCGCGCTAGGGAAAATGGAGCAATTTTGCTCAATTTTCGCTGTTTGAGTCTAAATTTGACCACCTTATACCTTATGTAAATGAAAGCAAATCATTGAGAGAGTTTCTGGACAGGATCCTTTAATTTGCCATTGGTTTCGGAGCTCTCAACGATAGTGTCATTTAAGCGCCTTAAGCAGGCTATGGAAAATGGAGCAATTTTGCTCAATTTTCGCTGTTTGTGTCCAAATTTCACCACCTTATACAAATAAAAGCAAATCATTGAGAAGAGTTTCTGGACAGGACCCTTTAATTTGCCATAGGTTTCAGAGCTCTCAACGATGGTGACATTTTAGCCCCTTAAGCAGGCTAGGGTCAATGGAGCAATTTTGCTCAATTTTCGCTGTTTGAGTCCACGTTTGACCACTTTATACCTAATGTAAATGAAAGCAAATCATTGAGAAGAGTTTCTGGACTGGACTCTTTAATTTGCCATAGGTGTTGGAGCTCACAACGATGGTGACATATTAGCCCCATAAGCATGTTAGGGAAAATAGAGCAATTTTTCTCAATTTTCGCTGTTTGAGTCCAAATTTGACCACCTTATACCTTATGTAAATGAAAGCAAATCATTGAGAAGAGTTTCTGAACAGGACCCTTTAATTTGCCATAGGTTCCGGAGCTCTCAACGATGGTGACATTTTAGCCCCTTAAGCAGGCTAGGGAAAATGGAGCAATTTTGCTCAATTTTCGCTGTTTGAGACTAAATTTGACCACCTTATACCTTATGTAAATGAAAACAAATCATTGAGAAGAGTTTCTGGACAGGACCCTTTAATTTGCCATAGGTGTCGGAGCTCTCAACGATGGTGACATTTTAGCCCCTTAAGCAAGCTAGGGAAAATGGAGCAATTTTGCTCAATTTTCGCTGTTTGAGACTAAATTTGAGCACCTTATACCTTATGTAAATGAAAGCAAATCATTTAGAAGAGTTTCTAGACAGGACCCTTTAATTTGCCATATGTTTCGGAGCTCTCAACGATGGTGACATTTTAGCCCCTTAAGCAGGCTAGAGAAAATTGATTAATTTAGCTCAATTATCGCTGTTTGAGTCCAAATTTGACCACCTTATACCTTATGTAAATGAAAGCAAATCATTGAGAAGAGTTTCTGGACAGGACCCTTTAATTTGCCATAGGTTTCAGAGCTCTCAACGATGGTGACATTTTAGCCCCTTAAGCAGGCTAGGGTCAATGGAGCAATTTTGCTCAATTTTCGCTGTTTGAGTCCAAATTAGACCACCTTATACCTTATGTAAATGAAAACAAATCATTGAGAAGAGTTTCTAGACAGGACCCTTTAATTTGCCATAGGTTTCGGATCTCTCAATGATGGTGACATTTTAGCCCCTTAAGCAGGCTAGAGAAAATGGAGCAATTTTGTTCAATTTTTGCTGTCTGAGTCCATATTTGACCACCTTATACCTTATGTAAATGAAAGCAAATCATTGAGAGAGTTTCTGGACAGGACCCTTTAATTTGCAATAGGTTTCGGAGCTCTCAACGATGGTGACATTTTAGCCCCTTAAGCAGGCTAGGGAAAATGGAGCAATTTTGCTCAATTTTCGCTGTTTGAGTCCAAATTTGACCACCTTATAACTTATGTTAATAAAAGCAAATCATTGAGAAGAGTTTCTGGACAGGACCCTTTAATTTGCCATATGTTTCGGAGCTCTCAACGATGGTGACATTTTAGCCCCTTAAGCAGGCTAGAGAAAATGGATTAATTTAGCTCAATTTTTGCTGTTTGAGTCCAAATTTGACCACCTTATACCTTATGTAAATGAAAGCAAATCATTGAGAAGAGTTTCTGGACAGGACCCTTTAATATGCCATAGGTTTCAGAGCTCTCAACGATGGTGACATTTTAGCCCCTTAAGCAGGCTAGGGAAAATGGATCAATTTAGCTCAATTTTCGCCGTTTGAGTCCAAATTTGACCACCTTATGCCTGATGTAAATGAAAGCAAATCATTGAGAAGAGTTTCTGTACATGACCCTTTAATTTGCCATAGGTTTCGGAGCTCTCAACGATGGTGACATTTTAGCCACTAAAGTAGGCTAGGGGAAATGGAGCAATTTTGCTCAATTTTCGCTGTTTGAATCCAAATATGACCACCTTATACATTATATAAATAAAATTAAATCTTTGAGAAGAGTTTCTGGACAGGACCCTTTGATTTGCCATTCGTTTTGGAGCTCTCAACGATGGTGATATATTAGTCCCTCAAGCAGGCTAGGGAAAATGGAGCAATTTTGCTCAATTTTCGTTGCTTGAGTCCAAATTTGACCACCTTATACCTTATGTTAATGAAAGAAAATCATTGAGAAGAGTTTCTGGACAGGACCCTTTAATTTGCCATAGGTTTCGGAGCTCTCAACGATGGTGACATTTTAACCCTTTAAGCAGGATCAGGGAAAATGGAGCAATTTTGCTCAATTTTCGCTGTTTGAGTCCAAATTTGACCACCTTATACCTGATGCAAATGAAAGCAAATCATTGAGAAGAGTTTCTGGACAGGACCCTTTAATTTGCCTTGGTTTCAGAGCTCTCAACGATGGTGACATATTAGCCCCATAAGCATGCTAGGGAAAATGGAGCAATTTTGCTCCTTTTTCGCTGTTTGAGTCCAAATTTTGCCACCTTATACCTTATGTAAATGAAAACAAATCATTGAGAAGAGTTTCTGGACAGGACCCTTTAATTTGCCATAGGTTCCGGAGCTCTCAACGATGGTGACATTTTAGCCCCTTAAGCAAGCTAGGGAAAATGGAGCAATTTTGCTCAATTTTCGCTGTTTTGTCCAAATTTGACCACCTTATACCTTATGTAAATGAAAGCAAATCATTGAGAAGAGTTTCTGGACAGGATCCTTTAATTTGCCATTGGTTTCGAAGCTCTCAACGATAGTGACATTTTAGCGCCTAAAGTAGGCTATGGAAAATGGAGAAATTTTGCTCCATTTTCGCTGTTTGTGTCCAAATTTACCACCTTATGTAAATAAAAGCAAATCATTGAGAAGAGTTTATGGACAGGACCCTTATATTTGCATAGGTTTCGGAGCTCTCAACGTTGGTGACATTTTAGCCCCTTAAGCAGGCGAGGGAAAATGGAGCAATTTTGCTCCATTTTCGCTGTATGAGTCAAAATTTGACCACCTTATACCTTAAGTAAATGAAAGCAAATCATTGAGAAGAGTTTCTGGACAAGACCCTTTAATTTGCCATAGGTTTCGGAGCTCTCAACGATGGTGACATTTTTGCCCCTTAAGCAGGCAAGGGAAAAATGGAGCAATTTTGCTCAATTTTCGCTGTTTGAGTCCAAATTTGACCACCTTATACCTTATGTAAATGAAAGCAAATCATTGAGAAGAGTTTTTGGACAGGACCCTTTAATTTGCCATTGGTTTCGGAGCTCTCAACGATAGTGTCATTTAAGCGCCTTAAGCAGGCTATGGAAAATGGAGCAATTTTGCTCAATTTTCGCTGTTTGTGTCCAAATTTCACCACCTTTTACAAATAAAAGCAAATCATTGAGAAGAGTTTCAGGACAGGACCCTTTAATTTGCCATAGGTTTCAGAGCTCTCAACGATGGTGACATTTTAGCCCCTTAAGCAAGCTAGGGTCAATGGAGCAATTTTGCTCAATTTTCGCTGTTTGAGTCCACGTTTGACCACTTTATACCTAATGAAAATGAAAGCAAATCATTGAGAAGAGTTTCTGGACTGGACTCTTTAATTTGCCATAGGTGTTGGAGCTCACAACGATGGTGACATATTAGCCCCATAAGCATGTTAGGGAAAATAGAGCAATTTTTCTCAATTTTCGCTGTTTGAGTCCAAATTTGACCACCTTATACCTTATGTAAATGAAAGCAAATCATTGAGAAGAGTTTCTGAACAGGACCCTTTAATTTGCCATAGGTTCCGGAGCTCTCAACGATGGTGACATTTTAGCCCCTTAAGCAGGCTAGGGAAAATGGAGCAATTTTGCTCAATTTTCGCTGTTTGAGACTAAATTTGACCACCTTATACCTTATGTAAATGAAAACAAATCATTGAGAAGAGTTTCTGGACAGGACCCTTTAATTTGCCATAGGTGTCGGAGCTCTCAACGATGGTGACATTTTAGCCCCTAAAGCAAGCTAGGGAAAATGGAGCAATTTTGCTCAATTTTCGCTGTTTGAGACTAAATTTGAGCACCTTATACCTTATGTAAATGAAAGCAAATCATTGAGAAGAGTTTCTAGACAGGACCCTTTAATTTGCCATATGTTTCGGAGCTCTCAACGATGGTGACATTTTAGCCCCTTAAGCAGGCTAGAGAAAATTGATTAATTTAGCTCAATTATCGCTGTTTGAGTCCAAATTTGACCACCTTATACCTTATGTAAATGAAAGCAAATCATTGAGAAGAGTTTCTGGACAGGACCCTTTAATTTGCCATAGGTTTCAGAGCTCTCAACGATGGTGACATTTTAGCCCCTTAAGCAGGCTAGGGTCAATGGAGCAATTTTGCTCAATTTTCGCTGTTTGAGTCCAAATTAGACCACCTTATACCTTATGTAAATGAAAACAAATCATTGAGAAGAGTTTCTAGACAGGACCCTTTAATTTGCCAAAGGTTTCGGATCTCTCAATGATGGTGACATTTTAGCCCCTTAAGCAGGCTAGGGAAAATGGAGCAATTTTGTTCAATTTTTGCTGTCTGAGTCCATATTTGACCACCTTATACCTTATGTAAATGAAAGCAAATCATTGAGAGAGTTTCTGGACAGGACCCTTTAATTTGCAATAGGTTTCGGAGCTCTCAACGATGGTGACATTTTAGCCCCTTAAGCAGGCTAGGGAAAATGGAGCAATTTTGCTCAATTTTCGCTGTTTGAGTCCAAATTTGACCACCTTATACCTTATGTAAATGAAAGCAAATCATTGAGAAGAGTTTCTGGACAAAACCCTTTAATTTGCCATATGTTTCGGAGCTCTCAACGATGGTGACATTTTAGCCCCTTAAGCAGGCTAGAGAAAATGGATTAATTTAGCTCAATTTTTGCTGTTTGAGTCCAAATTTGACCACCTTATACCTTATGTAAATGAAAGCAAATCATTGAGAAGAGTTTCTGGACAGGACCCTTTAATATGCCATAGGTTTCAGAGCTCTCAACGATGGTGACATTTTAGCCCCTTAAGTGGATCAATTTAGCTCAATTTTCGCCGTTTGAGTCCAAATTTGACCACCTTATGCCTGATGTAAATGAAAGCAAATCATTGAGAAGAGTTTTTGTACATGACCCTTTAATTTGCCATAGGTTTCGGAGCTCTCAACGATGGTGACATTTTAGCCACTGAAGTAGGCTAGGGGAAATGGAGCAATTTTGCTCAATTTTCGCTGTTTGAATCCAAATTTGACCACCTTATACATTATATAAATAAAATTAAATCTTTGAGAAGAGTTTCTGGACAGGACCCTTTGATTTGCCATTCGTTTTGGAGCTCTCAACGATGGTGATATATTAGTCCCTCAAGCAGGCTAGGGAAAATGGAGCAATTTTGCTCAATTTTCGTTGCTTGAGTCCAAATTTGACCACCTTATACCTTATGTTAATGAAAGAAAATCATTGAGAAGAGTTTCTGGACAGGACCCTTTAATTTGCCATAGGTTTCGGAGCTCTCAACGATGGTGACATTTTAACCCTTTAAGCAGGATCAGGGAAAATGGAGCAATTTTGCTCAATTTTCGCTGTTTGAGTCCAAATTTGACCACCTTATACCTGATGCAAATGAAAGCAAATCATTGAGAAGAGTTTCTGGACAGGACCCTTTAATTTGCCTTGGTTTCAGAGCTCTCAACGATGGTGACATATTAGCCCTATAAGCATGCTAGGGAAAATGGAGCAATTTTGCTCCTTTTTCGCTGTTTGAGTCCAAATTTTGCCACCTTATACCTTATGTAAATGAAAGCAAATCATTGAGAAGAGTTTCTGGACAGGACCCTTTAATTTGCCATAGGTTCCGGAGCTCTCAACGATGGTGACATTTTAGCCCCTTAAGCAAGCTAGGGAAAATGGAGCAATTTTGCTCAATTTTCGCTGTTTTGTCCAAATTTGACCACCTTATACCTTATATAAATGAAAGCAAATCATTGAGAAGAGTTTCTGGACAGGACCCTTTAATTATCCATAGGTTTCGGAGCTCTCAACGATGGTGACATTTTAGCCCCTCAAGCAAGCTAGGGTCAATGGAGCGATTTTGCTCAATTTTCGCGGTCTGAGTCCAAATTTGACCACCTTATACCTTATGTAAATGAAAGCAAATCATTGAGAGAGTTTCTGGTCAGGACCCTTTAATTTGCCATAGGTTTCGGAGCTCTCAACGATGGTGACATTTTAGCCCCTTAAGCAGGCTAGGGAAAATGGATCAATTTAGCTCAATTTTCGCTGTTTGAGTCCAAACTTGACCACCTTATACATTATATAAAGAAAATTAAATCATTGAGAAGAGTTTCTGGACAGGACCCTTTAATTTGCCATAGGTTTCGGAGCTCTTAACGATGGTGACATTTTAGCCCTTTGAGCTGGCTAGGGAAAATGGAGCAATTTTGCTCAATTTTCGCTGTTTGAGTCCAAATTCGACCACCTTATACCTTATGTAAATGAAAGCAAATCATTGAGAAGAGTTTCTGGACAGGACCCTTTAATTTGCCATAGGTTTCAGAGCTCTCAACGATGGTGACATTTTAGCCCCATAAGCATGCTAGGGAAAATGGAGCAATTTTGCTCCATTTTCGCTGTTTGAGTCCAAATTTGTCCACCTTATACCTTATGTAAATGAAAGCAATTCATTGAGAAGAGTTTCTGGAGAGGACCCTTTAATTTGCCAAAGGTTCCGGAGCTCTCAACGATGGTGACATTTTAGCCCCTCAAGCAGGCTATGGATAATGGAGCAATTTTGCTCAATTTTCGCTGTTTGAGACTAAATTTGACCACCTTATACCTTATGTAAATGAAAGCAAATCATTGAGAAGAGTTTCTGGACAGGACCCTTTAATTTGCCATAGATTTCGGAGCTCTCAATGATGGTGACATTTTAGCCCCTTAAGCAGGCTAGGGAAAATGGAGCAATTTAGCTCAATTTTCGCTGTTTGAGTCCAAATTTGACCACCTTATACCTTATGTAAATGAATGCAATTCATTGAGAAGAGTTTCTGGACAGGACCCTTTAATTTGCCATAGGTTTCAGAGATCTCAACGATGGTGACATTTTAGCCCCTTAAGCAGGCTAGGGAAAATGGAGCAATTTTGCTCAATTTTCGCTGTTTGAGTCCCAATTTGACCACCTTATACCTGATGTAAATGAAAGCAAATCATTGAGAAGAGTGTCTGGACAAGACACTTTAATTTGCAATAGGTTTCGGAGCTCTCAACGATGGTGACATTTTAGCCCCTTAAGCAGGCTAGGGTCAATGGAGCAATTTTGCTCAATTTTTGCTGTTTGTGTCCAAATTTGACCACCTTATACCTGATGTAAATGAAAACAAATCATTGAGAAGAGTTTCTGGACAGGACCCTTTAATTTGCCATATGTGTCGGAGCTCTCAACGATGGTGACATTTTAGCCCCTTAAGCAGGCTAGGGAAAATGGAGCAATTTTGCTCAATTTTCGCTGTTTGAACCCAAATTTGACCACCTTATACCTTACGTAAATGAAAGCAAATCATTGAGAGAGTTTCTGGACAGGATCCTTTAATTTGCCATTGGTTTCGGAGCTCTCAACGATAGTGACATTTTAGCGCCTTAAGCAGGCTAGGAAAAATGGAGCAATTTTGCTCCATTTTCGCTGTTTGTGTCCAAATTTTACCACCTTATGTAAATAAAAGCAAATCATTGAGAAGAGTTTCTGGACAAAACCCTTTAATTTGCCATAGGTTTCGGAGCTCTCAACGATGGTGACATTTTAGCCCCTTAAGCAGGCTAGGGTCAATGGAGCAATTTTGCTCAATTTTCGCTGTTTGAGTCCACGTTTGACCACTTTATACCTAATGTAAATGAAAGCAAATCATTGAGAAGAGTTTCTGGACTGGACTCTTTAATTTGCCATAGGTTTCTGAGCTCACAACGATGGTGACATATTAGCCCCATAAGCATGTTAGGGAAAATAGAGCAATTTTGCTCCATTTTCGCTGTTTGAGTCCAAATTTGACCACCTTATACCTTATGTAAATGAAAGCAAATCATTGAGAAGAGTTTCTGGACAGGACCCTTTAATTTGTCATAGGTTCCGGAGCTCTCAACGATGGTGACATTTTAGCCCCTCAAGCAGGCTAGGGAAAATGGAGCAATTTTGCTCAATTTTCGCTGTTTGAGTCCAAATTTGACCACCTTATACCTTATGTAAATGAAAGGAAATCATTGAGAAGAGTTTCTGGACAGGACCCTTTAATTTGCCATAGGTTTCGGAGCTCTCAACGATGGTGACATTTTAGCCCCTTAAGCAGGCTAGGGTCAATGGAGCAATTTTGCTCAATTTTCGCTGTTTGAGTCCAAATTAGACCACCTTATACCTTATGTAAATGAAAACGAATCATTGAGAAGAGTTTCTGGACAGGACCCTTTAATTTGCCATAGGTGTCGGAGCTCTCAACGATGGTGACATTTTAGCCCCTTAAGCAGGCTAGGGAAAATGGAGCAATTTTGCTCAATTTTCGCTGTTTGAGTCCAAATTTGACCACCTTATACCTTATGTAAATGAAAGCAAATCATTGAGAAGAGTTTCTAGACAGGACCCTTTAATTTGCCAGAGGTTTCGGAGCTCTCAATGATGGTGATATTTTAGCCCCTTAAGCAGGCTAGGGAAAATGGAGCAATTTTGCTCAAATTGTTGCTGTCTGAGTCCATATTTGACCACCTTATACCTAATGTAAATGAAAGCAAATCATTGAGAGAGTTTCTGGACAGGACCCTTTAATTTGCAATAGGTTTCGGAGCTCTCAACGATGGTGACATTTTAGCCTTTTAAGCAGGCTAGGGAAAATGGAGCAATTTTACTCAATTGTCGCTGTTTGAGTCCAAATTTGACCACCTTATACCTTATGTAAATGAAAGCAAATCATTGAGAAGAGTTTCTGGACAGGACCCTTTAATTTGCCATAGGTTTCGGAGCTCTCAACGATGGTGACATTTTAGCCCCTTAAGCAGGCTAGGGAAAATGGATTAATTCAGCTCAATTTTCGCTGTTTGAGTCCAAATTTGACCACCTTATACCTTATGTAATTGAAAGCAAATCATTGAGAAGAGTTTCTGGACAGGACCCTTTAATTTGCCATAGGTTTCAGAGCTCTCAACGATGGTGACATTTTAGCCCCTAAAGCAGGCTAGGGGAAATGGAGCAATTTTGCTCGATTTTCGCTGTTTGAGTCCAAATATGACCACCTTATACATACAATAAATATAATTAAATTATTGAGAAGAGTTTCTGGACAGAAAATGGATTAATTCAGCTCAATTTTCGCTGTTTGAGTCCAAATTTGACCACCTTATACCTTATGTAATTGAAAGCAAATCATTGAGAAGAGTTTCTGGACAGGACCCTTTAATTTGCCATAGGTTTCAGAGCTCTCAACGATGGTGACATTTTAGCCCCTCAAGCAGGCTAGGGTCAATGGAGCAAATTTGCTTAATTTTCGCTGTTTGAGTCTAAATTCGACCACCTTATACCTTATGTAAATGAAAGCAAATCATTGAGAAGAGTTTCTGGACAGGACCCTTTAATTTGCCATAGGTTTCGGAGCTCTCAATGATGGTGACATTTTAGCCCCTTAAGCAGGCTAGGGAAAATGGAGCAATTTTGCTCAATTTTTGCTGTCTGAGTCCAAATTTGACCACCTTATACCTTACGTAAATGAAAGCAAATCATTGAGAGAGTTTCTGGACAGGACATTTTAATTTGCAATAGGTTTCGGAGCTCTCAACGATGGTGACATTTTAGTCCCTCAAGCAGGCTAGGGAAAATGGAACAATTTTGCCCCATTTTTGCTGTTTGAGTCCAAATTAGACCACCTTATACCTTATGTAAATGAAAGCAAATCATTGAGAAGAGTTTCTGGACAGGACCCTTTAATTTGCCATTCGTTTCGGAGCTCTCAACGATGGTGACATTTTAGCCCCTTAAGCAGGCTAGGGAAAATGGAGCAATTTTGCTCAATTTTCGCTGTTTGAGTCCAAATTAGACCACCTTATACATTATGTAAATGAAAGCAAATAATTGGGAAGAGTTTCTGGACAGGACACTTTAATTTGCAATAGGTTTCGGAGCTCTCAACGATGGTGACATTTTAGCCCCTTAAGCAGGCTAGGGAAAATGGAGCAATTTTGTTCAATTTTTGCTGTCTGAGTCCATATTTGACCACCTTATACCTTATGTAAATGAAAGCAAATCATTGAGAGAGTTTCTGGACAGGACCCTTTAATTTGCAATAGGTTTCGGAGCTCTCAACGATGGTGACATTTTAGCCCCTTAAGCAGGCTAGGGAAAATGGAGCAATTTTGCTCAATTTTCGCTGTTTGAGTCCAAATTTGACCACCTTATACCTTATGTAAATAAAAGCAAATCATTGAGAAGAGTTTCTGGACAGGACCCTTTAATTTGCCATATGTTTCGGAGCTCTCAACGATGGTGACATTTTAGCCCCTTAAGCAGGCTAGAGAAAATGGATTAATTTAGCTCAATTTTTGCTGTTTGAGTCCAAATTTGACCACCTTATACCTTATGTAAATGAAAGCAAATCATTGAGAAGAGTTTCTGGACAGGACCCTTTAATATGCCATAGGTTTCAGAGCTCTCAACGATGGTGACATTTTAGCCCCTTAAGCAGGCTAGGGAAAATGGATCAATTTAGCTCAATTTTCGCCGTTTGAGTCCAAATTTGACCACCTTATGCCTGATGTAAATGAAAGCAAATCATTGAGAAGAGTTTCTGTACATGACCCTTTAATTTGCCATAGGTTTCGGAGCTCTCAACGATGGTGACATTTTAGCCACTAAAGTAGGCTAGGGGAAATGGAGCAATTTTGCTTAATTTTCGCTGTTTGAATCCAAATTTTACCACCTTATACATTTTATAAATAAAATTAAATCTTTGAGAAGAGTTTCTGGACAGGACCCTTTGATTTGCCATTCGTTTTGGAGCTCTCAACGATGGTGATATATTAGTCCCTCAAGCAGGCTAGGGAAAATGGAGCAATTTTGCTCAATTTTCGTTGCTTGAGTCCAAATTTGACCACCTTATACCTTATGTTAATAAAAGAAAATCATTGAGAAGAGTTTCTGGACAGGACCCTTTAATTTGCCATAGGTTTCGGAGCTCTCAACGATGGTGACATTTTAACCCTTTAAGCAGGATCAGGGAAAATGGAGCAATTTTGCTCAATTTTCGCTGTTTGAGTCCAAATTTGACCACCTTATACCTGATGCAAATGAAAGCAAATCATTGAGAAGAGTTTCTGGACAGGACCCTTTAATTTGTCTTGGTTTCAGAGCTCTCAACGATGGTGACATATTAGCCCCATAAGCATGCTAGGGAAAATGGAGCAATTTTGCTCCTTTTTCGCTGTTTGAGTCCAAATTTTGCCACCTTATACCTTATGTAAATGAAAGCAAATCATTGAGAAGAGTTTCTGGACAGGACCCTTTAATTTGCCATAGGTTCCGGAGCTCTCAACGATGGTGACATTTTAGCCCCTTAAGCAAGCTAGGGAAAATGGGGCAATTTTGCTCAATTTTCGCTGTTTTGTCCAAATTTGACCACCTTATACCTTATGTAAATGAAAGCAAATCATTGAGAAGAGTTTCTGGACAGGACCCTTTAATTTGCCATAGGTTTCGGAGCTCTCAACGATGGTGACATTTTAGCCCCTCAAGCAGGCTAGGGTCAATGGAGCGATTTTGCTCAATTTTCGCGGTCTGAGTCCAAATTTGACCACCTTATACCTTATGTAAATGAAAGCAAATCATTGAGAGAGTTTCTGGTCAGGACCCTTTAATTTGCCATAGGTTTCGGAGCTCTCAACGATGGTGACATTTTAGCCCCTTAAGCAGGCTAGGGAAAATGGAGCAATTTTGCTCAAATTCTTGCTGTCTGAGTCCATATTTGACCACCTTATACCTAATGTAAATGAAAGCAAATCATTGAGAGAGTTTCTGGACAGGACCCTTTAATTTGCAATAGGTTTAGGAGCTCTCAACGATGGTGACATTTTAGCCTTTTAAGCAGGCTAGGAAAAATGGAGCAATTTTACTCAATTGTCGCTGTTTGAGTCCAAATTTGACCACCTTATACCTTATGTAAATGAAAGCAAATCATTGAGAAGAGTTTCTGGACAGGACCCTTTAATTTGCCATAGGTTTCGGAGCTCTCAACGATGGTGACATTTTAGCCCCTTAAGCAGGCTAGGGAAAATGGATTAATTCAGCTCAATTTTCGCTGTTTGAGTCCAAATTTGACCACCTTATACCTTATGTAATTGAAAGCAAATCATTGAGAAGAGTTTCTGGACAGGACCCTTTAATTTGCCATAGGTTTCAGAGCTCTCAACGATGGTGACATTTTAGCCCCTCAAGCAGGCTAGGGTCAATGGAGCAAATTTGCCCAATTATCGCTGTTTGAGTCTACGTTTGACCACCTTATACCTTATGTAAATGAAAGCAAATCATTGAGAAGAGTTTCTGGACAGGACCCTTTAATTTGCCATAGGTTTCGGAGCTCTCAACGATGGTGACATTTTAGCCCCTCAAGCAGGCTAGGGTCAATGGAGCAAATTTGCTTAATTTTCGCTGTTTGAGTCTAAATTTGACCACCTTATACCTTATGTAAATGAAAGCAAATCATTGAGAAGAGTTTCTGGACAGGACCCTTTAATTTGCCATAGGTTTCGGAGCTCTCAATGATGGTGACATTTTAGCCCCTTAAGCAGGCTAGGGAAAATGGAGCAATTTTGCTCAATTTTTGCTGTCTGAGTCCAAATTTGACCACCTTATACCTTATGTAAATGAAAGCAAATCATTGAGAGAGTTTCTGGACAGGACATTTTAATTTGCCATAGGTTTCGGAGCTCTCAACGATGGTGACATTTTAGTCCCTCAAGCAGGCTAGGGAAAATGGAACAATTTTGCCCCATTTTTGCTGTTTGAGTCCAAATTAGACCACCTTATACCTTATGTAAATGAAAGCAAATCATTGAGAAGAGTTTCTGGACAGGACCCTTTAATTTGCCATTCGTTTCGGAGCTCTCAACGATGGTGACATTTTAGCCCCTTAAGCAGGCTAGGGGAAATGGAGCAATTTTGCTCAATTTTCGCTGTTTGAGTCCAAATTAGACCACCTTATACATTATGTAAATGAAAGCAAATAATTGGGAAGAGTTTCTGGACAGGACACTTTAATTTGCAATAGGTTTCGGAGCTCTCAACGATGGTGACATTTTAGCTCCTTATGCAGGCAAGGGAAAATGGATTAATTTAGCTCAATTTTCGCTGTTTGAGTCCAAATTTGACCACCTTATACCTTATGTAAATGAAAGCAAATCATTGAGAAGAGTTTCTGGACAGGACCCTTTATTTTGCCATAGGTGTGGGAGCTCTCAACGATGGTGACATTTTAGCCCCTTAAGCAGGCTATGGAAAATGGAGCAATTTTGCTCAATTTTTGCTGTCTGAGTCCAAATTTGACCACCTTATACCTTATGTAAATGAAAGCAAATCATTGAGAGAGTTTCTGGACAAGACCCTTTAATTTGCCAAAGGTTTCGGAGCTCTCAACGATGGTGACATTTTAGCCCCTTAAGCAGGCAAGGGAAAATGGAGCAATTTTGCTCAATTTTCGCTGTTTGAGTCCAAATTTGTCCACTTTATGCCTTATGTAAATGAAAGCAAATCATTTGGAAGAGTTTCGGAGCTCTCAACGATGGTGACATTTTAGCCCCTTAAGCAGGCTAGGGAAAATGGAGCAAGATTGCGCAATTTTCGCTGTTTTAGTCTAAATTTGACCACCTTATACCTTATGTAAATGAAAGCAAATCATTGAGAAGATTTACCGGACAGGACCCTTTAATCTGTCATAGGTTTCGGAGCTCTCAACGATGGTGACATTTTAGCCCCTTAAGCAGGCTAGGGAAAATGGATCTATTTAGATCAATTTTCGCTGTTTGAGTCCAAATTTGACCACCTTATGCCTGATGTAAATGAAAAAAATCATTGAGAAGAGTTTCTGGACAGGACCCTTTAATTTGCCATAGGTTTCGGAGCTCTCAACGATGATGACATTTTAGCCCCTAAAGCAGGCTAGGGGAAATGGAGCAATTTTGCTCGATTTTCGCTGTTTGAGTCCAAATTTGACCACCTTATACATACAATAAATATAATTAAATCATTGAGAAGAGTTTCTGGACAGGACCCTTGGATTTGCTTTCGTTTCGGAGCTCTCAACGATTTTCGCTGTTTGAGTCCAAATTTGACCACCTTTTACCTTATGTAATTGAAAGCAAATCATTGAGAAGAGTTTCTGGACAGGACCCTTTAATTTGCCATGGGTTTCAGAGCTCTCAACGATGGTGACATTTTAGCCCCTTAAGCAGGCTAGGGAAAATGGATCTATTTAGATCAATTTTCGCTGTTTGAGTCCAAATTTGACCACCTTATGCCTGATGTAAATGAAAAAAAATCATTGAGAAGAGTTTCTGGACAGGACCCTTTAATTTGCCATAGGTTTCGGAGCTCTCAACGATGATGACATTTTAGCCCCTAAAGCAGGCTAGGGGAAATGGAGCAATTTTGCTCGATTTTCGCTGTTTGAGTCCAAATTTGACCACCTTATACATACAATAAATATAATTAAATCATTGAGAAGAGTTTCTGGACAGGACCCTTGGATTTGCTTTCGTTTCGGAGCTCTCAACGATTGTGATATTTTAGTCCCTCAAGCAGGCTAGGGAAAATGTAGCAATTTTGCTCAATTTTCACTGTTTGAGTCCAAATTTGACCACCTTATACCTGATGTAAATGAAAGCAAATCATTGAGAAGAGTTTCTGGACAGGACCCTATAATTTGCCATAGGTTTTGAAGCTCTCAACAATGGTGAAATTTTAGCCCCTCAAGCAGGCTAGGGTCAATGGAGCAAATTTGCTCAATTTTCGCTGTTTGAGTCTAAATTTGACCACAATATACCTTATGTAAATGAAAGCAAATCATTGAGAAGAGTTTCTGGACAGGACCCTTTAATTTGCCATAGGTTTCTGAGCTCTCAACGATGGTGACATTTTAGCCCCTTAAGCAGGCTAGAGAAAATGGAGCAATTTTGCTCAATTATTGCGGTCTGACTCCAAATTTGACCACCTTTGTCCAAATGAGACCACCTTATACCTTATGTAGCTGAAAGCAAATCATTGAGAAGAGTTTCTTGACAGGACCCTTTGATTTGCCATAGGTTTCTGAGCTCTCAATGATGGTGACATTTTAGCCCCTTAAGCAGGCTAGGGAAAATGGATTAATTTAGCTCAATTTTCGCTGTTTGAGTCCAAATTTGACCACCTTATACATTATGTAATTGAAAGCAAATCATTGAGAAGAGTTTCTGGACAGGACACTTTAATTTGCCATAGGTTTCAGAGCTCTCAACGATGGTGACATTTTAGCCCCTTAAGCAGGCTAGGGTCAATGGAGCAAATTTGCTCAATTTTTGCTGTTTGAGTCTAAATTTGACCACCTTATACCTTATGTAAATGAAAGCAAATCATTGAGAAGAGTTTCTGGACAGGACCCTTTAATTTGCCATAGGTTTCTGAGCTCTCAACGATGGTGACATTTTAGCCCCTTAAGCAGGCTAGGGAAAATGGAGCAATTTTGCTCAATTTTTGCGGTCTGAGTCCAAATTTGACCACCTTTGTCCAAATTTGACCACCTTATACCTTATGTAAATGAAAGCAAATCATTGAGAAGAGTTTCTTGACAGGACCCTTTAATTTGCCATAGGTTTCTGAGCTCTCAAGGATGGTGACATTTTAGCCCCTTAAGCAGGCTAGGGAAAATGGAGCAATTTCGCTCAATTTTCGCTGTTTTGTCCAAATTGACCACCTTATATCTTATGTAAATGAAAGCAAATCATTGAGAAGAGTTTTTGGACAGGACCCTTTAATTTGCCATAGGTGTTGGAGCTCACAACGATGGTGACATATTAGCCCCTTAAGCATGTTAGGGAAAATAGAGCAATTTTGCTCCATTTTCGCTGTTTGAGTCCAAATTTGACCACCTTATACCTTATGTAAATGAATGCAAATCATTGAGAAGATTTACCGGACAGGACCCTTTAATTTGCCATAGGTTTCGGAGCTCTCAACGATGGTGACATTTTAGCCCCTTAATCAGGCAAGGGATAATGGAGCAATTTTGCTCAATTTTCGCTGTTTGAGTCCAAATTTGACCACTTTATACATTATATAAATAAAATAAAATCATTGAGAATAGTTTCTGGACAGGACCCTTTGATTTGCCATTCGTTTCGGAGCTCTCAACGATGGTGATATTTTAGTCCCTCAAGCAGGCAAGGGATAATGGATCATTTTTGCTCAATTTTCGCTGTTTGAGTCCAAATTTGACCACCTTATACATTATATAAATAAAATAAAATCATTGAGAATAGTTTCTGGACAGGACCCTTTGATTTGCCATTCGTTTCGGAGCTCTCAACGATGGTGATATTTTAGTGCCTCAAGCAGGCTAGGGAAATTGGAGCAATTTTGCTCAATTTTCGCTGCTTGAGTCCAAATTTGACCACCTTTTACCTTATGTAAATGAAAGCAAATCATTGAGAAGAGCTTCTGGACAGGACCCTTTAATTTGCCATAGGTTTCGGAGCTCTCAACGATGGTGACATTTTAGCCCCTTCAGCAGGCTAGGGAAAATGGATTCATTTAGCTCAATTTTCGCTGTTTGAGTCAAAACTTGACCACCTTATACCTTATGTAAATGAAAGCAAATCATTGAGAAGAGTTTCTGGACAAGACCCTTTAATTTGCCAAAGGTTTCGGAGCTCTCAACGATGGTGACATTTTAGCCCCTTAAGCAGGCAAGGGAAAATGGAGCAATTTTGCTCAATTTTCGCTGTTTGAGTCCAAATTTGTCCACTTTATGCCTTATGTAAATGAAAGCAAATCATTTGGAAGAGTTTCGGAGCTCTCAACGATGGTGACATTTTAGCCCCTTAAGCAGGCTAGGGAAAATGGAGCAAGATTGCGCAATTTTCGCTGTTTTAGTCTAAATTTGACCACCTTATACCTTATGTAAATGAAAGCAAATCATTGAGAAGATTTACCGGACAGGACCCTTTAATCTGTCATAGGTTTCGGAGCTCTCAACGATGGTGACATTTTTGCCTTTTAAGCAGGCAAGGGAAAATGGAGCAATTTTACTCAATTTTCGCTGTTTGAGTCCAAATTTGACCACCTTATACCTTATGTAAATGAAAGCAAATCATTGAGAAGAGTTTCTGGACAGGACCCTTTAATTTGCCATAGGTTTCGGAGCTCACAACGATGGTGACATTTTAGCCCCTTAAGCAGGCTAGGGAAAATGGATTAATTTAGCTCAATTTTCGATGTTTGAGTCAAAACTTGACCACCTTATACCTTATGTAAATGAAAGCAAATCATTGAGAAGAGTTTCTGGACAGGACCCTTTAATTTGCCAAAGGTTTCGGAGCTCTCAACGATGATGATATTTTAGCCCCTTAAGCAGGCAAGGGAAAATGGAGCAATCTTGCTCAATTTTCGCTGTTTTAGTCTAAATTTGACCACCTTATACCTTATGTAAATGAAAGCAAATCATTGAGAAGATTTACCGGACAGGACCCTTTAATTTGCCATAGGTTTCGGAGCTCTCAACGATGGTGACATTTTTGCCTTTTAAGCAGGCAAGGGAAAATGGAGCAATTTTGCTCAATTTTCGCTGTTTTAGTCAAAACTTGACCACCTTATACTTTATGTAAATGAAAGCAAATCATTGGGAAGAGTTTCTGGACAGGACCCTTTAATTTGCCATAGGTTTCGGAGCTCTCAACGATGGTCACATTTTAGCCCCTTAAGCAGGCTAGGGAAAATGGAGCAAGTTTGCGCAATTTTCGCTGTTTTAGTCTAACTTTGACCACCTTATTTCTTATGTGAATGAAAGCAAATCATTGAGAAGAATTACCGGACAGGACCCTTTAATTTGCCATAGGTTTCGGAGCTCTCAAACAAGGTGACATTTTAGTCCCTTAAGCAGGCAAGGTAAATGGAGCAATTTTACTCAATTTTCGCTGTTTGAGTCCAAATTTGACCACCTTATACCCTATGTAAATGAAAGCAGATCATTGAGAAAATTTACCGGACAGGACCCTTTAATTTGCCATAGGTTTCGGAGCTCTCAACGATGGTGACATTTTAGCCTCTTAAGCAGGCAAGAGAAAATGGAGCAAGTTTGCTCAATTTTCGCTGTTTGAGTCTACGTTTGACCACTTTATACCTAATGTAAATGAAAGCAAGTCACTGAGAAGAGTTTCTGGACAGGACCCTTTAATTTGCCATAGTTTCGGAGGTCTCAACGATGGTGACATTTTAGCCCCTTAAGCAGGCTAGGGAAAATGGAGCAATTTTGTTCAATTTTCGCTGTTTGAGTCTAAATTTGACCACCTTATACCTTATGTAAATGAAAGCAAATCATTGAGAAGAGTTTCTGGACAGGATCCTTTAATTTGCCATAGGTTTCTGAGATCTCAACGATGGTGACATTTTAGCCCCTTAAGCAGGCTAGGGAAAATGGATTAATTTAGCTCAATTTTCGCTGTTTGAGTCCAAATTTGACCACGTTATACCTAATGTAAATGAAAGCAAATCATTGAGAAGAGTTTCTGGACAGGACCCTTTAATTTGCCATAGGGTTACGGAGATATCAACGATGGTGACATTTTAGCCCTTAAAGCAGGCTAGGGAAAATGGAGCAATTTTACTCAATTTTCGCTGTTCTGAGTCCAAATTTGACAACCTTATACCTTATGTAAATGAAAGCAAATCATTGAAAAGAGTTTCTGGACAGGACCCTTAAATTTGCCATAGGTTTCTGAGATCTCAACGATGGTGACATTTTAGCCCCTTAAGCAGGCTAGGGAAAATGCGCATTTTTTCAATTTCGCTGTTTGAGTCCAAATTTGACCACCTTATACCTTATATAAATGAAAACAAATCATTGAGAAGAGTTTCTGGACAGGACCCTTTAGTTTGCCTTAGGTTTCGGAGCTCTCAACGATGGTGACATTTTAGCCCCTAAAGCAGGCTATGGAAAATGGAGCAATTTTACTCAATTTCGCTGTTTGAGTCCAAATTTGACCACCTTTTACCTTATGTAAATGAAAGCAAATCATTGAGAAGAGTTTCTGGACAGGACCCTATAATTTGCCATAGGATTCGGAGCTCTCAACGATGGTGACATTTTAGCCCTTTAAGCAGGCTAGGGAAAATGGAGCAATTTTGCTCAATTTTCGCTGTTTGAGTCCAAATTTGACCACCTTATGCCTGATGTAAATGAAAGCAAATCATTGAGAAGAGCTTCTGTACAGGACCCTTTAATTTGCCATAGGTTTCAGAGCTCTCAACGATGGTGACATTTAAGCCCCTTAAGCAGGCTAGGCAAAATGGAGCAATCTTGCTCAATTTTCGCTGTTTGAATCCAAATTTGACCACCTTAAACCTTATGTAAATGAAAGCAAATCATTGGGAAGAGTTTCTGGACAGTACCCTTTAATTTGCCATAGGTTCCGGAGCTCTCAACGATGGTGACATTTTAGCCCCTTAAGCAGGCTAGGGAAAATGGATCAATTAAGCTCAATTTTCGCTGTTTGAGTCCAAATTTGACAACCTTATGCATGATGTAAATGAAAGCAAATCATTGAGAAGAGCTTCTGTACAGGACCCTTCAATTTGCCATAGGTTTCAAAGCTCTCAACGATGGTGACATTTTAGCCCCTTAAGCAGGCTAGGGGAAATGGAGCATTTTTGCTCAATTTTCGCTGTTTGAGTCCAAATTTGACCACCTTATACATTATATAAATAAAATAAAATCATTGAGAAGAGTTTCTGGACAGGACCCTTTGATTTGCCATTCGTTTCGGAGCTCTCAACGCTGCTGATATTTTAGTCCCTCAAGCAGGCTAGGGAAAATGGAGCAATTTTGCTCAATTTTCGCTGCTTGAGTCCAAATTTGACCACCTCATACCTTATGTAAATGAAAGAAAATCATTGAGAAGAGTTTCTGGACAGGACCCTTTAATTTGCCATAGTTTTCGGAGCTCTCAACGATGGTGACATTTTTGCCTTTTAAGCAGGCTAGGGAAAATGGAGCAATTTTGCTCAATTTTCGCTGTTTGAGTCCAAATTTGACCACCTTTTACCTTATGTTAATGAAAGCAAATCATTGGGAAGAGTTTCTGGACAGGACCCTTTAATTTGCCATAGGTTCCGGAGCTCTCAACGATGGTGACATTTTAGCCCCTTAAGCAGGCTAGGGAAAATGGATCAATTAAGCTCAATTTTTGCTGTTTGAGTCCAAATTTGACAACCTTATGCATGATGTAAATGAAAGCAAATCATTGAGAAGAGCTTTTGTACAGGACCCTTCAATTTGCCATAGGTTTCAGAGCTCTCAACGATGGTGACATTTTAGCCCCTTAAGCAGGCTAGGGAAAATGGATCAATTTAGCTAAATTTTCGCTGTTTGAGTCCAAATTTGACCACCTTATGCCTGATGTAAATGAAAGCAAATCATTGAGAAGAGCTTCTGTACAGGACCCTTTAATTTGATATAGGTTTCAGAGCTCTCAACGATGGTGACATTTTAGCCCCTTAAGCAGACTAGGGAAAATGGAGCAATTTTGCGCAATTTTCGCTGTTTTAGTCTAAATTTGACCACCTTATACCTTATGTAAATGAATGCAAATCATTGAGGAGATTAACCGGACAGGACCCTTTAATTTGCCATAGGTTTCGGAGCTCTCAACGATGGTGACATTTTAGCCCCTTAAGCAGGCAAGGGATAATGGAGCAATTTTGCTCAATTTTCGCTGTTTGAGTCAGAATTTGACCACCTTATACCTTATGTAAATGAAAGCAAATCATTGAGAAGAGTTTCTGGACAGGACCCTTTAATTTGCCATAGGTTTCGGAGCTCTCAACGATGGTGACATTTTAGCCCCTTAAGCAGGCAAGGGAAAATGGAGCAATTTTGCTCAATTTTCGCAGTTTGAGTCCAAATTTGACCACTTTATACCTAATGTAAATGAAAGCAGATCATTGAGAAGAGTTTCTGGACAGGACCCTTTAATTTGCCATAGGTTTCGGAGCTCTCAATGATGGTGACATTTTAGCCCCTTAAGCAGGCTAGGGAAAATGGAGCATTTTTTCAATTTCGCTGTTTGAGTCCAAATTTGACCACCTTATACCTTATATAAATGAAAACAAATCATTGAGAAGAGTTTCTGGACAGGACCCTTTAATTTGCCTTAGGTTTCGGAGCTCTCAACGATGGTGACATTTTAGCCCCTAAAGCAGGCTATGGAAAATGGAGCAATTTTTTCTCAATTTCGCTGTTTGAGTCCAAATTTTACCACCTTATACCTTATGTAAATGAAAGCAAATCATTGAGAAGAGTTTCTGGACAGGACCCTATAATTTGCCATAGGATTCGGAGCTCTCAACGATGGTGACATTTTAGCCCTTTAAGCAGGCTAGGGAAAATGGAGCAATTTTGCTCAATTTTCGCTGTTTGAGTCCAAATTTGACCACCTTATGCCTGATGTAAATGAAAGCAAATCATTGAGAAGAGCTTCTGTACAGGACCCTTTAATTTGCCATAGGTTTCAGAGCTCTCAACGATGGTGACATTTAAGCCCCTTAAGCAGGCTAGGCAAAATGGAGCAATCTTGCTCAATTTTCGCTGTTTGAATCCAAATTTGACCACCTTAAACCTTATGTAAATGAAAGCAAATCATTGGGAAGAGTTTCTGGACAGGACCCTTTAATTTGCCATAGGTTCCGGAGCTCTCAACGATGGTGACATTTTAGCCCCTTAAGCAGGCTAGGGAAAATGGATCAATTAAGCTCAATTTTCGCTGTTTGAGTCCAAATTTGACAACCTTATGCATGATGTAAATGAAAGCAAATCATTGAGAAGAGCTTCTGTACAGGACCCTTCAATTTGCCATAGGTTTCAGAGCTCTCAACGATGGTGACATTTTAGCCCCTTAAGCAGGCTAGGGGAAATGGAGCATTTTTGCTCAATTTTCGCTGTTTGAGTCCAAATTTGACCACCTTATACATTATATAAATAAAATAAAATCATTGAGAAGAGTTTCTGGACAGGACCCTTTGATTTGCCATTCGTTTCGGAGCTCTCAACGCTGCTGATATTTTAGTCCCTCAAGCAGGCTAGGGAAAATGGAGCAATTTTGCTCAATTTTCGCTGCTTGAGTCCAAATTTGACCACCTTATGCCTGTTGTAAATGAAAGCAAATCATTGAGAAGAGTTTCTGGACAGGACCCTTTAATTTGATATAGGTTTCGGAGCTCTCAACGATGGTGACATTTTAGCCCCTTAAGCAGACTAGGGAAAATGGAGCAATTTTGCGCAATTTTCGCTGTTTTAGTCTAAATTTGACCACCTTATACCTTATGTAAATGAATGCAAATCATTTAGAAGATTAACCGGACAGGACCCTTTAATTTGCCATAGGTTTCGGAGCTCTCAACGATGGTGACATTTTAGCCCCTTAAGCAGGCAAGGGATAATGGAGCAATTTTGCTCAATTTTCGCTGTTTGAGTCCGAATTTGACCACCTTATACCTTATGTAAATGAAAGCAAATCACTGAGAAGAGTTTCTGGACAGGACCCTTTAATTTGCCATAGGTTTCGGAGCTCTCAACGATGGTGACATTTTAGCCCCTTAAGCAGGCAAGGGAAATGGAGCAATTTTGCTCAATTTTCGCTGTTTGAGTCTAAATTTGACCACCTTTTACCTTATGTAAATGAAAGCAAATCATTGAGAAGAGTTTCTGGACAGGACCCTTTAATTTGCCATAGGTTTCAGAGCTCTCAACGATGGTGACATTTTAACCCCATAAGCATGCTAGGAAAAATGGAGCAATTTAGCTAAATTTTCGCTGTTTGAGTCCAAATTTGACCACCTTATGCCTGATGTAAATGAAAGCAAATCATTGAGAAGAGCTTCTGTACAGGACCCTTTAATTTGCCATAGGTTTCAGAGCTCTCAACGATGGTGACATTTAAGCCCCTTAAGCAGGCTAGGCAAAATGGAGCAATTTTGCTCAATTTTCGCTGATGAGTCCAAATTTGACCACCTTAAACTTTATGTAAATGAAAGCAAATCATTGGGAAGAGTTTCTGGACAGGACCCTTTAATTTGCCATAGGTTCCGGAGCTCTCAACGATGGTGACATTTTAGCCCCTTAAGCAGGCTAGGGAAAATGGATCAATTAAGCTCAATTTTCGCTGTTTGAGTCCAAATTTGACAACCTGATGCATGATGTAAATGAAAGCAAATCATTGAGAAGAGCTTTTGTACAGGACCCTTCAATTTGCCATAGGTTTCAGAGCTCTCAACGATGGTGACATTTTAGCCCCTTAAGCAGGCTAGGGAAAATGGATCAATTTAGCTAAATTTTCGCTGTTTGAGTCCAAATTTGACCACCTTATGCCTGTTGTAAATGAAAGCAAATCATTGAGAAGAGCTTCTGTACTGGACCCTTTAATTTGATATAGGTTTCAGAGCTCTCAACGATGGTGACATTTTAGCCCCTTAAGCAGACTAGGGAAAATGGAGCAATTTTGCGCAATTTTCGCTGTTTTAGTCTAAATTTGACCACCTTATACCTTATGTAAATGAATGCAAATCATTGAGAAGATTAACCGGACAGGACCCTTTAATTTGCCATAGGTTTCGGAGCTCTCAACGATGGTGACATTTTAGCCCCTTAAGCAGGCAAGGGATAATGGAGCAATTTTGCTCAATTTTCGCTGTTTGAGTCCGAATTTGACCACCTTATACCTTATGTAAATTAAAACAAATCATTGAGAAGAGTTTCTGGACAGGACCCTTTAATTTGCCATAGGTTTCGGAGCTCTCAACGATGGTGACATTTTAGCCCCTTAAGCAGGCAAGGGAAAATGGAGCAATTTTGCTCAATTTTCGCAGTTTGAGTCCAAATTTGACCACTTTATACCTAATGTAAATGAAAGCAGATCATTGAGAAGAGTTTCTGGACAGGACCCTTTAATTTGCCATAGCATTTTTTCAATTTCGCTGTTTGAGTCCAAATTTGACCACCTTATACCTTATATAAATGAAAACAAATCATTGAGAAGAGTTTCTGGACAGGACCCATTGATTTGCATTAGGTTTCGGAGCTCTCAACGATGGTGACATTTTAGCCCCTAAAGCAGGCTATGGAAAATGGAGCAATTTTACTCAATTTCGCTGTTTGAGTCCGAATTTGACCACCTTATGCCTTATGTAAATGTAAGCAAATCATTGAGAAGAGTTTCTGGACAGGACCCTATAATTTGCCATAGGATTCGGAGCTCTCAACGATGGTGACATTTTAGCCCTTTAAGCAGGCTAGGGAAAATGGAGCAATTTTGCTCAATTTTCGCTGTTTGAATCCAAATTTGACCACCTTAAACCTTATGTAAATGAAAGCAAATCATTGGGCAGAGTTTCTGGACAGGACCCTTTAATTTGCCATAGGTTCCGGAGCTCTCAACGATGGTGGAAAGCAAATCATTGAGAAGAGTTTCTGGATAGGACCCTTTAATTTGCCATAGGTTTCTGAGCTCTCAATGATGGTGACATTTTAGTCCCTTAAGCAGGCTAGGGAAAATGGAGCAATTTTGCTCAATTTTTGCTGTCTGAGTCCAAATTTGACCAACTTTTACCTTATGTAAATGAAAGCAAATCATTGAGAGAGTTTCTGGACAGGACCCTTTAATTTGCCATTGGTTTCGGAGCTCTCAATGATGGTGACATTTTAGCCCCTAAAGCAGGCTAGGGAAAATGGAGCAATTTTACTCAATTTTCGCTGTTTGAGTCCAAATTTGGCCACCTTATACCTGATGTAAATGAAAGCAAACCATTGAGAAGAGTTTCTTGACAGGACCCTTTAATTTGCCATAGGTTTCGGAGCTCTCAACGGTGGTGACAAGATAAGCCCCTTAAGCAGGCTAGGGAAAATGGATCAATTTAGCTCAATTTTCGCTGTTTGAGTCCAAATTTGACCGCTTATACTTATGTAAATGAAAGCAAAAATTGAGCAAAATTGCTCCATTTTCCCTAGCCTGCTTAAGGGACTAAAATGTCACCATCATTGAGAGCTCAGAAACCTATGGCAAATTAAAGGGTCCTATCCAGAAACTCTTCTCAATGATTTGCTTTCATTTACATAAGGTATAAGGTGGTCAATGAGAAGAGTTTCTGGAAAGGACCATTTAATTTGCCATAGGTTTCGGACTTCTCAACGATGGTGACATTTTAGCCCCTTAAGCAGGCTAGGGAAAATGGAGCAATTTTGCTCAATTTCAACTGTTTGAGTTCAAATTTGACCACCTTATACCTTATGTAAATGAAAGCAAATCATTGAGAATAGTTTCTGTAAAAGGACCCTTTAGTTTGCCATAGGTTTCGGAGGTCTCAACGATGGTGACATTTTAGCCCCTTAAGCAGGCTAGGGAAATTGGAGCAATTTTGCTCAATTTTCGCTGTTTGAGTCCAAATTTGACCACCTTATACCTTATTTAAATGAAAGCAAATCATTGAGAAGAGTTTCTGGACAGGACCCTTTAATTTGCCATAGGTTTCGGAGCTCTCAACGTTGGTGACACTATAGCCCTTAACCAGGCTAGGGGGAAATGGAGCAATTTTCCTCAATTTTCGCTTTTTGAGTCCAGTTTTGACCACCTTATACATTATGTAAATGAAAGCAAATCATTGGGAAGAGTTTCTGGACAGGACCCTTTAATTTGCCATAGGTTTCGGAGCTCTCAATGATGGTGACATTTTAGCCCCTTAAGCAGGCTAGGGTCAATGGAGCAATAATGCTCAATTTTTGCTGTTTGAGTCCAAATTTGACCACCTTATACCTTATGTAAATGAAAGCAAATCATTGAGAAGAGCTTCTGGTCAGGACCTTTTAATTTGCCATAGGTTTCGGAGCTCTCAACGATGGTGACATTTTAGCCCCTTAAGCAGGCTAGGGAAAATGGAGCAATTTTGCTCAATTTTAGCTGTTTGGGTCTAAATTTGACCTTATGTTAATGAAAGCAAATCATTGAGAGAGTTTCTGGACAGGACCCTTTAATTTGCCATAGGTTTCGGAGCTCTCAATGATGGTGACATTTTAGCCCCTTAAGCAGGCTAGGGTCAATGGAGCAATTTTGCTCAATTTTCGCTGTTTGAGTCCAAATTTGACCACCTTATACCTTATGTAAATGAAAGCAAATCATTTGGAATAGTTTCTGTAAAAGGACCCTTTAGTTTGCCATAGGTTTCGGAGGTCTCAACGATGGTGACATTTTAGCCCCTTAAGCAGGCTAGGGAAAATTAGCAATTTTGCTCCATTTTCGCTGTTTGTGTCCAATTTGACCACCTTATACCTCATGTAAATGAAAGCAAATCATTGATAGGAGGTTCTGGACAGGACCCTTTAATTTGCCATAGGTTTCAGAGCTCTCAACGATGATGACATTTTAGCCCCTTAAGCAGGCTTGGGAAAATAGATCAATTAAGCTCAATTTTTGCTGTTTGAGTCCAAATTGACCACCTTATGCTTGATGTAAATGAAAGCAAATCATTGAGAAGAGTTTCTGGACAGGACTCTTTAATTTGCCATAGGTTTCGGAGCTCTCAACGATTGTGACATTTTAGTCCCTTAACCAGGCTAGGGGAAAATGGAGCAATTTTGCTCAATTTTCGCTTTTTGAGTCCAATTTTGACCACCTTACACATTATGTAAAGGAAAGCAAATCATTGAGAAGGGTTTCTGGACAGGACCCTTTACTTTGCCCTAGGTTTCAGAGCTCTCAACGATGGTGACATTTTAGCCCCTTAAGCATGCTAGGAAAAATGGAGCAATTTTGCTCCATTGTCGCTGTTTGAGTCCAAATTTGACCACCTTATACCTTATGTAAATGAAAGCAAATCATTGAGAAGAGTTTCTGGACAGGACCCTTTAATTTGCCATAGGTTTCGGAGCTCTCAACGATGGTGACAAGATAAGCCCCTTAAGCAAGCTAGGGAAAATGGATCAATTTAGCTCAATTTTCGCTGTTTGAGTCCAAATTTGACCGCTTATACTTATGTAAATGAAAGCAAATCCTTGAGAAGAGTTTCTGGAAAGGACCCTTTAATTTGCCATAGGTTTCGGAGCTCTCAACGATGGTGACATTTTAGCCCCTTAAGCAGGCTAGGGAAAATGGAGCAATTTTGCTCAATTTTAACTGTTTGAGTTCAAATTTGACCACCTTATACCTTATGTAAATGAAAGCAAATCATTGAGAATAGTTTCTGTAAAAGGACCCTTTAGTTTGCCATAGGTTTCGGAGCTCTCAACGATGGTGACATTTTAGCCCCTTAAGCAGGCTAGGGAAATTGGAGCAATTTTGCTCAATTTTCGCTGTTTGAGTCCAAATTTGACCACCTTATACCTTATTTAAATGAAAGCAAATCATTGAGAAGAGTTTCTGGACAGGACCCTTTAATTTGCCATAGGTTTCGGAGCTCTCAACGTTGGTGACACTATAGCCCTTAACCAGGCTAGGGGAAAATGGAGCAATTTTCCTCAATTTTCGCTTTTTGAGTCCAGTTTTGACCACCTTATACATTATGTAAATGAAAGCAAATCATTGGGAAGAGTTTCTGGACAGGACCCTTTAATTTACCATTGTTTTCAGAGCTCTCAACGGTGGTGACGAGATAAGCAACTTAAGCAGGCTAGGGAAAATGGATCAATTTAGCTCAATTTTCGCTGTTTGAGTCCAAATTTGACCACCTTATACCTTATGTAAATGAAAGCAAATCATTGAGAGAGTTTCTGGACAGGACCCTTTAATTTGCCATAGGTTTCGGAGCTCTCAACGATGGTGACATTTTAGCCCTTGAAGCAGGCTAGGGAAAATGGAACAATTTTACTCAATTTTTGCTGTTTGAGTCTCCATTTGACCACCTTATACCTTATGTAAATGAAAGCAAATCATTGAGAAGAGTTTCTGGATAGGACCCTTTAATTTGCCATAGGTTTCGGAGCTCTCAATGATGGTGACATTTTAGCCCCTTAAGCATGCTAGGAAAAATGGAGCAATTTTGCTCAATTTTCGCTGTTTGAGTCCAAATTTGACCACCTTATACCTTATGTAAATGAAAGCAAATCATTGAGAAGAGCTTCTGGTCAGGACCTTTTAATTTGCCATAGGTTTCGGAGCTCTCAACGATGGTGACATTTTAGCCCCTTAAGCAGGCTAGGGAAAATGGAGCAATTTTGCTCAATTTTAGCTGTTTGGGTCTAAATTTGACCTTATGTTAATGAAAGCAAATCATTGAGAGAGTTTCTGGACAGGACCCTTTAATTTGCCATAGGTTTCGTAGCTCTCAACGATGGTGACATTGTAGCCCCTTTAGCAGGCTAGGGAAAATGGAGCAATTTTGCTTAATTTTCGCTGTTTGAGTTCAAATTTGACGACCTTATACCTTATGTAAATGAAAGCAAATCATTGAGAACAGTTTCTGTAAAAGGACCCTTTAGTTTGCCATAGGTTTCGGAGGTCTCAACGATGGTGACATTTTAGCCCCTTAAGCAGGCTAGGGAAATTGAGGCAATTTTGCTCAATTTTCGCTGTTTGAGTCCAAATTTGACCACCCTATACCTTATTTAAATGAAAGCAAATCATTGAGAAGAGTTTCTGGACAGGACCCTTTAATTTGCCATAGGTTTCAGAGCTCTCAACGGTGGTGACAAGATAAGCCCCTTAAGCAGGCTAGGGAAAATGGATCAATTTAGCTCAATTTTCGCTGTTTGAGTCCAAATTTGACCACCTTATACCTTATGTAAATGAAAGCAAATCATTGAGAGAGTTTCTGGACAGGACCCTTTAATTTGCCATAGGTTTCGGAGCTCTCAACGATGGTGACATTTTAGCCCTTAAAGCAGGCTAGGGAAAATGGAACAATTTTACTCAATTTTTGCTGTTTGAGTCTCCATTTGACCACCTTATACCTTATGTAATTGAAAGCAAATCATTGAGAAGAGTTTCTGGATAGGACCCTTTAATTTGCCATAGGTTTCTGAGCTCTCAATGATGGTGACATTTTAGTCCCTTAAGCAGGCTAGGGAAAATGGAGCAATTTTGCTCAATTTTTGCTGTCTGAGTCCAAATTTGACCAACTTTTACCTTATGTAAATGAAAGCAAATCATTGAGAGAGTTTCTGGACAGGACCCTATAATTTGCCATAGGTATCGGAGCTCTCAATGATGGTGACATTTTAGCCCCTTAAGCAGGCTAGGGTCAATGGAGCAATTTTGCTCAATTTTCGCTGTTTGAGTCCAAATTTGACCACCTTATACCTTATGTAAATGAAAGCAAATCATTGAGAAGAGCTTCTGGTCAGGACCTTTTAATTTGCCATAGGTTTCGGAGCTCTCAACGATGGTGACATTTTAGCCCCTTAAGCAGGCTAGGAAAAATGGAGCAATTTTGCTCAACTTTAGCTGTTTGGGTCTAAATTTGACCTTATGTTAATGAAAGCAAATCATTGAGAGAGTTTCTGGACAGGACCCTTTAATTTGCCATAGGAGTCGGAGCTCTCAATGATGGTGACATTTTAGCCCCTTAAGCAGGCTAGGGTCAATGGAGCAATTTTGCTCAATTTTCGCCGTTTGAGTCCAAATTTGACCACCTTATACCTTATGTAAATGAAAGCAAATCATTGGGAAGAGCTTCTGGTCAGGACCTTTTAATTTGCCATAGGTTTCGGAGCTCTCAACGGTGGTGACAAGATAAGCCCCTTAAGCAGGCTAGGGAAAATGGATCAATTTAGCTCAATTTTCGCTGTTTGTGTCCAATTTGACCACCTTATACCTTATGTATATGAAAGCAAATCAGTGAGAAGAGTTTCTGGACAGGACCCTTTAACTTTCCATAGATTACGGAGCTCTCAACGACGGTCACATTTTAGCCCCTTAAGCAGGCTAGGGAAAATTAGCAATTTTGCTCCATTTTCGCTGTTTGTGTCCAATTTGACCACCTTATACCTTATGTAAATGAAAGCAAATCATTGAGAAGAGATTCTGGACAGGACCCTTTAATTTGCCATAGGTTTCAGAGCTCTCAACGATGATGACATACTAGCCCCTTAAGCAGGCTAGGGAAAATGGAGCAATTTTGCTCAATTTTCGCTGTTTGAGTCCAAATTGACCACCTTATGCTTGATGTAAATGAAAGCAAATCATTGAGAAGAGTTTCTGGACAGGACCCTTTAATTTGCCTTAGGTTTCGGAGCTCTCAACGATGGTGACATTTTAGCCCCTTAAGCAGGCTAGGGAAAATGGAGCAATTTTGCTCAATTTTTAATGTTTGAGTCCAAATTTGACGACCTAATACCTTAAGTCAATGATAGCAAATCATTGAGAAGAGTTTCCTGACAGGACCCTTTAATTTGCCATAGGTTTCAGAGCTCTCAACGCTCCCATTTTAGCCCCTTAAGCAGACTAGGGTAAATGGAGCAATTTAGCTCAATTTTAGCTGTCACATAAGGAGCTCTCAACGATGGTGACATTTGGCCCCTTAAGCAGGCTAGTGAAAATGGAGCAATTTTGCTCAATTTTCGCTGTTTGAGTCTTAGCTCTGACTATCTATGAGTCATGAGCCCTTTTCTTTGTTTCATCGTGGTGTAATAATTTGATTAGAGTGTTATTCCATGATGATACATTGCATTAGTTAGATGGCCTCCACGCGAGCTGAACATTCTTGTACTTCAACAACAGCAGAATCTAGGGCGAAGATTCAGTACCAGTAGAGTGCATTTAAGCCCCTTCGGCTTAAGCTGCTGTCCGTTCTAAGTCTGTGGTTTTGTTGTGGTTGACTTTTTGTTTATTGTTATTCCCATTGTGTGAGTCTGTAATTTTTCTGTTTTGCTGTATGTTACTTTTTGTCCGTTCTAGAATTGCAATCATCTTGATGGGGAAGAGAAAGCTGATTGCTTAGCTTAATTTGTCTTCCTGGTGTCTCGTGGTGGTTGAGCTGCTCTTCCTCGCGGTGCCACGGGGTTGTCTGCAGTTTGTGATCGTGGTATTTCCTGATCATACTCGCTTCTTTTGCTCAATTTTCGCTGTTTGAGTCCAAATTTGACCGCCTTATACCTTATGTAAATGAAAGCTAATCATTGAGAAGAGTTTCTAGACAGGACCCTTTAATTTGCCATAGGTTTCGGAGCTCTCAATCATGGTGACATTTTAGCCCCTAAAGCAGGCTAGGGAAAATGGAGCAATTTTACTCAATTTTCGCTGTTTGAGTCCAAATTTGGCCACCTTATACCTGATGTAAATGAAAGCAAACCATTGAGAAGAGTTTCTTGACAGGACCCTTTAATTTGCCATTGGTTTCGGAGCTCTCAATGATGGTGACATTTTAGCCCCTTAAGCAGGCTAGGGAAAATGGAGCAATTTTGCTCAATTTTCGCTGTTTGAGTCCAAATTTGACCACCTTATACCTGATGTAAATGAAAGCAAATCATTGAGAAGAATTTCTGGACAGGACCCTTAAATTTGCCATAGGTTTCGGAGCTCTCAACGATGGTGACATTTTAGCACCTCAAGCACGCTAGGGTCAATGGAGCAATTTTGCTCAATTTTCGCTGTTTGAGTCCAAATTTGACCACCTTATACCTTATGTAAATGACAGCAAACCATTGAGAAGAGTTTCTGGACAGGACCCTTTAATTTGCCATAGGTTTTGGAGCTCTCAATAATGGTGACATTTAGCCCCTTAAGCAGGCTAGGGAAAATGGAGCAATTTTGCTCAATTTTCGCTGTTTGAGTCTAAATTTGACCACCTTATACCTTATGTAAATGAAAGCAAATCATTTTGAAAAGTTTCTGGACAGGACCCTATAATTTGCCATAAGTTTCTGAGCTCTCAATGATGGTGACATTTTAGCCCCTTAAGCAGGCTAGGGAAAATGGAGCAATTTTACTCAATTCTCGCAGTTTGAGTCCAAATTTGGCCACCTTATACCTTATGTAAATGAAAGCAAACCATTAAGAAGAGTTTCTGGACAGGACCCTTTAGTTTACCATAGGTTTCGGAGCTCTCAATCATGGTGACATTTTACCCCCTTAAGCAGGCTAGGGAAAATGGAGCAAATCTGCTCAATTTTCGCTGTTTGAGTCCAAATTTGACCACCTTATACCTTATGTAAATGAAAGCAAATCATTGAGAAGAGTTTCTGGACAGGACCCTTTAATTTGCCATAGGTTTCTGAGCTCTCAACGATGGTGACATTTTAGCCCCTTAAGCAGGCTAGGGAAAATAGATCAATTAAGCTCAATTTTCGCTGTTTGAGTCCAAATTGACCACCTTATGCTTGATGTAAATGAAAGCAAATCATTGAGAAGAGTTTCTGGACAGGACTCTTTAATTTGCCATAGGTTTCGGAGCTATCAACGATTGTGACATTTTAGTCCCTTAACCAGGCTAGGGGAAAATGGAGCAACTTTGCTCAATTTTCGCTTTTTGAGTCCAATTTTGACCACCTTATACATTATGTAAAGGAAAGCAAATCATTGAGAAGGGTTTCTGGACAGGACCCTTTACTTTGCCCTAGGTTTCAGAGCTCTCAACGATGGTGACATTTTAGCCACTTAAGCATGCTAGGAAAAATGGAGCAATTTTGCTCCATTTTCGCTGTTTGAGTCCAAATTTGACCACCTTATACCTTATGTAAATGAAAGCAAATCATTGAGAAGAGTTTCTGGACAGGACCCTTTAATTTGCCATAGGTTTCGGAGCTCTCAACGGTGGTGACAAGATAAGCCCCTTAAGCAGGCTAGGGAAAATGGATCAATTTAGCTCAATTTTCGCTGTTTGAGTCCAAATTTGACCGCTTATACTTATGTAAATGAAAGCAAATCCTTGAGAAGAGTTTCTGGAAAGGACCCTTTAATTTGCCATAGGTTTCGGAGCTCTCAACGATGGTGACATTTTAGCCCCTTAAGCAGGCTAGGGAAAATGGAGCAATTTTGCTCAATTTTAACTGTTTGAGTTCAAATTTGACCACCTTATACCTTATGTAAATGAAAGCAAATCATTGAGAATAGTTTCTGTAAAAGGACCCTTTAGTTTGCCATAGGTTTCGGAGGTCTCAACGATGGTGACATTTTAGCCCTTTAAGCAGGCTAGGGAAATTGGAGCAATTTTGCTCAATTTTCGCTGTTTGAGTCCAAATTTGACCACCTTATACCTTATTTAAATGAAAGCAAATCATTGAGAAGAGTTTCTGGACAGGACCCTTTAATTTGCCATAGGTTTCGGAGCTCTCAACGTTGGTGACACTATAGCCCTTAACCAGGCTAGGGGAAATGGAGCAATTTTCCTCAATTTTTGCTTTTTGAGTCCAGTTTTGACCACCTTATACATTATGTAAATGAAAGCAAATCATTGGGAAGAGTTTCTGGACAGGACCCTTTAATTTACCATAGGTTTCAGAGCTCTCAACGGTGGTGACAAGATAAGCCCCTTAAGCAGGCTAGGGAAAATGGATCAATTTAGCTCAATTTTCGCTGTTGAGTCCAAATTTGACCACCTTATACCTTATGTAAATGAAAGCAAATCATTGAGAGAGTTTCTGGACAGGACCCTTTAATTTGCCATAGGTTTCGGAGCTCTCAACGATTGTGACATTTTAGCCCTTTAAGCAGGCTAGGGAAAATGGAACAATTTTACTCAATTTTTGCTGTTTGAGTCTCCATTTGACCACCTTATACCTTATGTAAATGAAAGCAAATCATTGAGAAGAGTTTCTGGATAGGACCCTTTAATTTGCCATAGGTTTCTGAGCTCTCAATGATGGTGACATTTTAGTCCCTTAAGCAGGCTAGGGAAAATGGAGCAATTTTGCTCAATTTTTGCTGTCTGAGTCCAAATTTGACCAACTTTTACCTTATGTAAATGAAAGCAAATCATTGAGAGAGTTTCTGGACAGGACCCTTTAATTTGCCATAGGTTTCGGAGCTCTAAATGATGGTGACATTTTAGCCCCTTAAGCAGGCTAGGGTCAATGGAGCAATTTTGCTCAATTTTCGCTGTTTGAGTCCAAATTTGACCACCTTATACCTTATGTAAATGAAAGCAAATCATTGAGAAGAGCTTCTGGTCAGGACCTTTTAATTTGCCATAGGTTTCGGAGCTCTCAACGATGGTGACATTTTAGCCCCTTAAGCAGGCTAGGGAAAATGGAGCAATTTTGCTCAATTTTAGCTGTTTGGGTCTAAATTTGACCTTATGTTAATGAAAGCAAATCATTGAGAGAGTTTCTGGACAGGACCCTTTAATTTGCCATAGGTTTCGGAGCTCTCAATGATGGTGACATTTTAGCCCCTCAAGCAGGCTAGGGTCAATGGAGCAATTTTGCTCAATTTTCGCTGTTTGAGTCCAAATTTGACCACCTTATACCTTATGTAAATGAAAGCAAATCATTTGGAATAGTTTCTGTAAAAGGACCCTTTAGTTTGCCATAGGTTTCGGAGGTCTCAACGATGGTGACATTTTAGCCCCTTAAGCAGGCTAGGGAAAATTAGCAATTTTGCTCCATTTTCGCTGTTTGTGTCCAATTTGACCACCTTATACCTCATGTAAATGAAAGCAAATCATTGAGAAGAGGTTCTGGACAGGACCCTTTAATTTGCCATAGGTTTCAGAGCTCTCAACGATGATGACATTTTAGCCCCTTAAGCAGGCTAGGGAAAATAGATCAATTAAGCTCAATTTTCGCTGTTTGAGTCCAAATTGACCACCTTATGCTTGATGTAAATGAAAGCAAATCATTGAGAAGAGTTTCTGGACAGGACTCTTTAATTTGCCATAGGTTTCGGAGCTGTCAACGATTGTGACATTTTAGTCCCTTAACCAGGCTAGTGGAAAATGGAGCAATTTTGCTCAATTTTCGCTTTTTGAGTCCAATTTTGACCACCTTATACATTATGTAAAGGAAAGCAAATCATTGAGAAGGGTTTCTGGACAGGACCCTTTACTTTGCCCTAGGTTTCAGAGCTCTCAACGATGGTGACATTTTAGCCCCTTAAGCATGCTAGGAAAAATGGAGCAATTTTGCTCCATTTTCGCTGTTTGAGTCCAAATTTGACCACCTTATACCTTATGTAAATGAAAGCAAATCATTGAGAAGAGTTTCTGGACAGGACCCTTTAATTTGCCATAGGTTTCGGAGCTCTCAACGGTGGTGACAAGATAAGCCCCTTAAGCAGGCTAGGGAAAATGGATCAATTTAGCTCAATTTTCGCTGTTTGAGTCCAAATTTGACCGCTTATACTTATGTAAATGAAAGCAAATCCTTGAGAAGAGTTTCTGGAAAGGACCCTTTAATTTGCCATAGGTTTCGGAGCTCTCAACGATGGTGACATTTTAGCCCCTTAAGCAGGCTAGGGAAAATGGAGCAATTTTGCTCAATTTTAACTGTTTGAGTTCAAAGGGGTACTTTCATCTGTGCCCACGCATGGATTTTCTTCAAACTTTGCATATTAATAACTCATTATATACGAACTATGAAAATGTATATATCGAATTAGATAGTTAAGAATAAGGCTTAGGAAGCAACCCTGACGTACTCCACCTTTGAGGTGGTACCTGTCTCTAAATTTCCATGTACTAAATCTATATTTTTGTTGATTTCTATGATTTATCATCTAGATTGCATCCCAAATACCATAGATATTATTTTAATACCACGAAACCATTTGGATAAATTATGGTTTACGTTTTCAGAAGAAGTGATTGTAAAATTTCAATAGTTTTTTTCAAAAATTTACAAAACATTCATCATTAAATTCAAAAGATGTTTATGTTCTAGTCTTTGTCAAGATATTATATCATCGCAAAAACATGCCGTATATATACCGCTGATCTGAGCCAAATATCATGAAAATCCAAAACCGGTAACTTTGTCATTTCCTACCTCTTATGGGTATAGGTCAGTTTTTGCAAAATTAATTATTTAGTTCAAATGAATCAATAACTCGATATAACGAGGTTGTTTTTAATCTACTTCCACTTTTCTTAAAGAAAGACATGTTTAGACAATTTTTAATGATTCAATGGTCAGAAATGCCAAAGGTCATGACCCTGTGTCATGGCACTATGGGGCCAAGACAATGTGTATCTTTTCCTCAAGTCCTGCATGATATTGTTTAAGAAACATAATATCCTAACAATAAACATGTGAAAACAAGAAGACTAAATATTTCCTTTACATCCTAACTGAACTAGAGGAACCACATGTTGCTGCCGTGACCAGGATAACGTGTAACAGAGTCTTATCAAAGGTATCATAAAACAGTCTTCTTCATGAATAAGTGAGGTCCAGAAACAAAACTGTATGCCTAGAATATACAGCCAGCTAAAGTATAAATGTTGCTTTTTGATGGAAATCAGCATCAGTATCACAAAACAGTATGAACAGAGAAGATTTAAGCATTAAATTAGCATTTCCTTTGAAGCCAAGAGTTATATATGACCAAAATGGTTAATTTTAACTAAAAAGGTTTGACAGGGGGTTATTTTTGTAAAGCAGGTTTATTAATGAGTCTTACAATTATAAAATCATAGATATAAGGTTCTTCTCCTGTATGAACTGACTTGTCATAAGGTTTCTCTTCTGTATGAATTAAAATTCTTAATAATGTTACATATTAAGGATAACATTGGCTAGATGTAGTTTTAATGTTAGAAACTAGATGTGTTGAGTGCAGGTGTCAACATATTGTATCATTTTGGCTAATATTATTGTGTAAGCACTTCATTAAATAAGAATCGTGGCACTTAATATCAAAGAATATTTTTTTTTTCAAATCCATCATAGGGGAAAACACTGAACATATCAACTGCTACCAATAAACGTACTAGCATGATGATTCAAACTAAGCAAGTATTCAAGTATGTTTTACACTGAAACATAATTATTGTATTTTTTACATTTCGATGAATTAGGGCCATGTGTTTACATCAAGCTAAAAAAATATGTTACCGGTCCTTAAATTTAATGAAATTTGGTCTACATATTCTTAACATATATAGATAGTTTATATGTTGAAATGGTATCTTGACAAAGACCGCAACCTGTAAAAAGGTTAATTCCCAATTTGACTGAATACAAAATATACAGTTGAAAATTGGGGTACCATGCTATAAAAATGAATGCCCACCCAATATCCTAATACATACAAAGCCATTTTAAGTAACAGCGAACTTATCAATGATATAGCTATTTAATAAACATTTCTATGCCCGTTACATGATATGTCAATTACTTTAGAAATGATTATAACTGGGTACCCTAAGGTAACATAGTGATATCATTCATGACGTCATGAATTAGCAACGGAATTGCATAAAAACCCAAACGCACCATAAATATTAAAGTTATTCCCCAGACAATTAAATAACATAATATTTTCAAAATCCAAGCGTGGGCAGACTCCCATGTTAATTTCCCATACCATGCAAGAGCCCCTTTGACCACCTTATACCTTATGTAAATGAAAGCAAATCATTGAGAATAGTTTCTGTAAAAGGACCCTTTAGTTTGCCATAGGTTTCGGAGGTCTCAACGATGGTGACATTTTAGCCCCTTAAGCAGGCTAGGGAAATTGGAGCAATTTTGCTCAATTTTCGCTGTTTGAGTCCAAATTTGACCACCTTATACCTTATTTAAATGAAAGCAAATCATTGAGAAGAGTTTCTGGACAGGACCCTTTAATTTGCCATAGGTTTCGGAGCTCTCAACGTTGGTGACACTATAGCCCTTAACCAGGCTAGGGGAAAATGGAGCAATTTTCCTCAATTTTCGCTTTTTGAGTCCAGTTTTGACCACCTTATACATTATGTAAATGAAAGCAAATCATTGGGAAGAGTTTCTGGACAGGACCCTTTAATTTACCATAGGTTTCAGAGCTCTCAACGGTGGTGACAAGATAAGCCCCTTAAGCAGGCTAGGGAAAATGGATCAATTTAGCTCAATTTTCGCTGTTTGAGTCCAAATTTAACCACCTTATACCTTATGTAAATGAAAGCAAATCATTGAGAGAGTTTCTGGACAGGACCCTTTAATTTGCCATAGGTTTCGGAGCTCTCAACGATGGTGACATTTTAGCCCTTTAAGCAGGCTAGGGAAAATGGAGCAATTTTACTCAATTTTTGCTGTTTGAGTCTCCATTTGACCACCTTATACCTTATGTAAATGAAAGCAAATCATTGAGAAGAGTTTCTGGATAGGACCCTTTAATTTGCCATAGGTTTCTGAGCTCTCAATGATGGTGACATTTTAGTCCCTTAAGCAGGCTAGGGAAAATGGAGCAATTTTGCTCAATTTTTGCTGTCTGAGTCCAAATTTGACCAACTTTTACCTTATGTAAATGAAAGCAAATCATTGAGAGAGTTTCTGGACAGGACCCTTTAATTTGCCATAGGTTTCGGAGCTCTCAATGATGGTGACATTTTAGCCCCTTAAGCAGGCTAGGGTCAATGGAGCAATTTTGCTCAATTTTCGCTGTTTGAGTCCAAATTTGACCACCTTATACCTTATGTAAATGAAAGCAAATCATTGAGAAGAGCTTCTGGTCAGGACCTTTTAATTTGCCATAGGTTTCGGAGCTCTCAACGATGGTGACATTTTAGCCCCTTAAGCAGGCTAGGGAAAATGGAGCAATTTTGCTCAATTTTAGCTGTTTGGGTCTAAATTTGACCTTATGTTAATAAAAGCAAATCATTGAGAGAGTTTCTGGACAGGACCCTTTAATTTGCCATAGCTTTCGGAGCTCTCAATGATGGTGACATTTTAGCCCCTTAAGCAGGCTAGGGTCAATGGAGCAATTTTGCTCAATTTTCGCTGTTTGAGTCCAAATTTGACCACCTTATACCTTATGTAAATGAAAGCAAATCATTTGGAATAGTTTCTGTAAAAGGACCCTTTAGTTTGCCATAGGTTTCGGAGGTCTCAACGATGGTGACATTTTAGCCCCTTAAGCAGGCTAGGGAAAATTAGCAATTTTGCTCCATTTTCGCTGTTTGTGTCCAATTTGACAACCTTATACCTTATGTAAATGAAAGCAAATCATAGGGAAGAGGTTCTGGACAGGACCCTTTAATTTGCCATAGGTTTCAGAGCTCTCAACGATGATGACATATTAGCCCCTTAAGCAGGCTAGGGAAAATGGAGCAATTTTGCTCAATTTTCGATGTTTGCGTCCAAAATTGACCGCTTATACTTATGTAAATGAAAGCAAATCCTTGAGAAGAGTTTCTGGAAAGGACCCTTTAATTTGCCATAGGTTTCGTAGCTCTCAACGATGGTGACATTGTAGCCCCTTAAGCAGGCTAGGGAAAATGGAGCAATTTTGCTTAATTTTCGCTGTTTGAGTTCAAATTTGACCACCTTATACCTTATGTAAATGAAAGCAAATCATTGAGAATAGTTTCTGTAAAAGGACCCTTTAGTTTGCCATAGGTTTCGGAGGTCTCAACGATGGTGACATTTTAGCCCCTTAAGCAGGCTAGGGAAATTGAGGCAATTTTGCTCAATTTTCGCTGTTTGAGTCCAAATTTGACCACCCTATACCTTATTTAAATGAAAGCAAATCATTGAGAAGAGTTTCTGGACAGGACCCTTTAATTTGCCATAGGTTTAAGAGCTCTCAACGGTGGTGACAAGATAAGCCCCTTAAGCAGGCTAGGGAAAATGGATCAATTTAGCTCAATTTTCGCTGTTTGAGTCCAAATTTGACCACCTTATACCTTATGTAAATGAAAGCAAATCATTGAGAGAGTTTCTGGACAGGACCCTTTAATTTGCCATAGGTTTCGGAGCTCTCAACGATGGTGACATTTTAGCCCTTAAAGCAGGCTAGGGAAAATGGAACAATTTTACTCAATTTTTGCTGTTTGAGTCTCCATTTGACCACCTTATACCTTATGTAATTGAAAGCAAATCATTGAGAAGAGTTTCTGGATAGGACCCTTTAATTTGCCATAGGTTTCTGAACTCTCAATGATGGTGACATTTTAGTCCCTTAAGCAGGCTAGGGAAAATGGAGCAATTTTGCTCAATTTTTGCTGTCTGAGTCCAAATTTGACCAACTTTTACCTTATGTAAATGAAAGCAAATCATTGAGAGAGTTTCTGGACAGGACCCTTTAATTTGCCATAGGTTTCGGAGCTCTCAATGATGGTGACATTTTAGCCCCTTAAGCAGGCTAGGGTCAATGGAGCAATTTTGCTCAATTTTCGCTGTTTGAGTCCAAATTTGACCACCTTATACCTTATGTAAATGAAAGCAAATCCTTGAGAAGAGTTTCTGGACAGGACCCTTTAATTTGCCATAGGTTTCGTAGCTCTCAACGATGGTGACATTGTAGCCCCTTAAGCAGGCTAGGGAAAATGGAGCAATTTTGCTTAATTTTCGCTGTTTGAGTTCAAAATTTGACCACCTTATACCTTATGTAAATGAAAGCAAATCATTGAGAATAGTTTCTGTAAAAGGACCCTTTAGTTTGCCATAGGTTTCGGAGGTCTCAACGATGGTGACATTTTAGCCCCTTAAGCAGGCTAGGGAAATTGAGGCAATTTTGCTCAATTTTCGCTGTTTGAGTCCAAATTTGACCACCTTATACCTTATTTAAATGAAAGCAAATCATTGAGAGGAGTTTCTGGACAGGACCTTTTAATTTGCCATAGGTTTCAGAGCTCTCAACGGTGGTGACAAGATAAGCCCCTAAAGCAGGCTAGGGAAAATGGATCAATTTAGCTCAATTTTCGCTGTTTGAGTCCAAATTTGACCACCTTATACCTTATGTAAATGAAAGCAAATCTTTGAGAGAGTTTCTGGACAAGACCCTTTAATTTGCCATAGGTTTCGGAGCTCTCAACGATGGTGACATTTTAGCCCTTTAAGCAGGCTAGGGAAAATGGAACAATTTTACTCAATTTTTGCTGTTTGAGTCTCCATTTGACCACCTTATACCTTATGTAATTGAAAGCAAATCATTGAGAAGAGTTTCTGGATAGGACCCTTTAATTTGCCATAGGTTTCTGAGCTCTCAATGATGGTGACATTTTAGTCCCTTAAGCAGGCTAGGGAAAATGGAGCAATTTTGCTCAATTTTTGCTGTCTGAGTCCAAATTTGACCAACTTTTACCTTATGTAAATGAAAGCAAATCATTGAGAGAGTTTCTGGACAGGACCCTATAATTTGCCATAGGTTTCGGAGCTCTCAATGATGGTGACATTTTAGCCCCTTAAGCAGGCTAGGGTCAATGGAGCAATTTTGCTCAATTTTCGCTGTTTAGGTCCAAATTTGACCACCTTATACCTTATGTAAATGAAAGCAAATCATTGAGAAGAGCTTCTGGTCAGGACCTTTTAATTTGCCATAGGTTTCGGAGCTCTCAACGATGGTGACATTTTAGCCCCTTAAGCAGGCTAGGAAAAATGGAGCAATTTTGCTCAACTTTAGCTGTTTGGGTCTAAATTTGACCTTATGTTAATGAAAGCAAATCATTGAGAGAGTTTCTGGACAGGACCCTTTAATTTGCCATAGGAGTCGGAGCTCTCAATGATGGTGACATTTTAGCCCCTTAAGCAGGCTAGGGTCAATGGAGCAATTTTGCTCAATTTTCGCTGTTTGAGTCCAAATTTGACCACCTTATACCTTATGTAAATGAAAGCAAATCATTGGGAAGAGCTTCTGGTCAGGACCTTTTAATTTGCCATACGTTTCGGAGCTCTCAACTGTGGTGACAAGATAAGCCCCTTAAGCAGGCTAGGGAAAATGGATCAATTTAGCTCAATTTTCGCTGTTTGTGTCCAATTTGACCACCTTATACCTTATGTATATGAAAGCAAATCAGTGAGAAGAGTTTCTGGACAGGACCCTTTAATTTTCCATAGATTACGGAGCTCTCAACGACGGTCACATTTTAGCCCCTTAAGCAGGCTAGGGAAAATTAGCAATTTTGCTCCATTTTCGCTGTTTGTGTCCAATTTGACCACCTTATACCTTATGTAAATGAAAGCAAATCATTGAGAAGAGATTCTGGACAGGACCCTTTAATTTGCCATAGGTTTCAGAGCTCTCAACGATGATGACATACTAGCCCCTTAAGCAGGCTAGGGAAAATGGAGCAATTTTGCTCAATTTTCGCTGTTTAATTCCAAATTTGACCACCTTATACCTTACGTAAATGAAAGCAAATCATTGAGAAGAGTTTCTGGAAAGGACCCTTTAATTTGCCTTAGGTTTCGGAGCTCTCAACGATGGTGACATTTTAGCCCCTTAAGCAGGCTAGGGAAAATGGAGCAATTTTGCTCAATTTTTGATGTTTGAGTCCAAATTTGACGACCTAATACCTTAAGTCAATGATAGCAAATCATTGAGAAGAGTTTCCTGACAGGACCCTTTAATTTGCCATAGGTTTCAGAGCTCTCAACGCTCCCATTTTAGCCCCTTAAGCAGACTAGGGTAAATGGAGCAATTTAGCTCAATTTTAGCTGTCACATAAGGAGCTCTCAACGATGGTGACATTTGGCCCCTTAAGCAGGCTAGTGAAAATGGAGCAATTTTGCTCAATTTTCGCTGTTTGAGTCTTAGCTCTGACTATCTATGAGTCATGAGCCCTTTTCTTTGTTTCATCGTGGTGTAATAATTTGATTAGAGTGTTATTCCATGATGATACATTGCATTAGTTAGATGGCCTCCACGCGAGCTGAACATTCTTGTACTTCAACAACAGCAGAATCTAGGGCGAAGATTCATTACCAGTAGAGTGCATTTAAGCCCCTTCGGCTTAAGCTGCTGTCCGTTCTAAGTCGGTGGTTTTGTTGTGGTTGACTTTTTGTTTATTGTTATTCCCATTGTGTGAGTCTGTAATTTTTCTGTTTTGCTGTATGTTACTTTTTGTCCGTTCTAGAATTGCAATCATCTTGATGGGGAAGAGAAAGCTGATTGCTTTGCTTAATTTGTCTTCCTGGTGTCTCGTGGTGGTTGAGCTGCTCTTCCTCGCGGTGCCACGGGGTTGTCTGCAGTTTGTGATCGTGGTATTTCCTGATCATACTCGCTTCTTTTGCTCAATTTTCGCTGTTTGAGTCCAAATTTGACCGCCTTATACCTTATGTAAATGAAAGCTAATCATTGAGAAGAGTTTCTAGACAGGACCCTTTAATTTGCCATAGGTTTCGGAGCTCTCAATCATGGTGACATTTTAGCCCCTTAAGCAGGCTAGGGAAAATGGAGCAAATCTGCTCAATTTTTGCTGTTTGAGTCCAAATTTGAAACTTATACCTTATGTAAATGAAAGCAAATCATTGAGAAGAGTTTCTGGACAGGACCCTTTAATTTGCCATAGGTTTCGGAGCTCTCAACGATGGTGACATTTTAGCCCCTTAAGCAGGCTAGGGAAAATGGAGCCATGTTGCTCAATTTTCGCCGTTTGAGTCCAAGTTTGACCACCTTATACCTCATGTAAATGAAAGCAGATCATTGAGAAGAGTTTCTGGACAGGACCCTTTAATTTGCCGTAGGTTTCGGAGCTCTCAACGATGGTGACATTTTTGCCCCTAAAGCAGGCTAGGGAAAATGGAGCAATTTTGCTCATTTTTCGCTGTTTGAGTCCAAATTTGACCACCTTATACCTTATGTATATGAAAGCAAATCAGTGAGAAGAGTTTCTGGACAGGACCCTTTAATTTTCCATAGATTACGGAGCTCTCAACGACGGTCACATTTTAGCCCCTTAAGCAGGCTAGGGAAAATTAGCAATTTTGCTCCATTTTCGCTGTTTGTGTCCAATTTGACCACCTTATACCTTATGTATATGAAAGCAAATCAGTGAGAAGAGTTTCTGGACAGGACCCTTTAATTTTCCATAGATTACGGAGCTCTCAACGACGGTCACATTTTAGCCCCTTAAGCAGGCTAGGGAAAATTAGCAATTTTGCTCCATTTTCGCTGTTTGTGTCCAATTTGACCACCTTATACCTTATGTAAATGAAAGCAAATCATTGAGAAGAGATTCTGGACAGGACCCTTTAATTTGCCATAGGTTTCAGAGCTCTCAACGATGATGACATACTAGCCCCTTAAGCAGGCTAGGGAAAATGGAGCAATTTTGCTCAATTTTCGCTGTTTAATTCCAAATTTGACCACCTTATACCTTACGTAAATGAAAGCAAATCATTGAGAAGAGTTTCTGGAAAGGACCCTTTAATTTGCCTTAGGTTTCGGAGCTCTCAACGATGGTGACATTTTAGCCCCTTAAGCAGGCTAGGGAAAATGGAGCAATTTTGCTCAATTTTTGATGTTTGAGTCCAAATTTGACGACCTAATACCTTAAGTCAATGATAGCAAATCATTGAGAAGAGTTTCCTGACAGGACCCTTTAATTTGCCATAGGTTTCAGAGCTCTCAACGCTCCCATTTTAGCCCCTTAAGCAGACTAGGGTAAATGGAGCAATTTAGCTCAATTTTAGCTGTCACATAAGGAGCTCTCAACGATGGTGACATTTGGCCCCTTAAGCAGGCTAGTGAAAATGGAGCAATTTTGCTCAATTTTCGCTGTTTGAGTCTTAGCTCTGACTATCTATGAGTCATGAGCCCTTTTCTTTGTTTCATCGTGGTGTAATAATTTGATTAGAGTGTTATTCCATGATGATACATTGCATTAGTTAGATGGCCTCCACGCGAGCTGAACATTCTTGTACTTCAACAACAGCAGAATCTAGGGCGAAGATTCATTACCAGTAGAGTGCATTTAAGCCCCTTCGGCTTAAGCTGCTGTCCGTTCTAAGTCGGTGGTTTTGTTGTGGTTGACTTTTTGTTTATTGTTATTCCCATTGTGTGAGTCTGTAATTTTTCTGTTTTGCTGTATGTTACTTTTTGTCCGTTCTAGAATTGCAATCATCTTGATGGGGAAGAGAAAGCTGATTGCTTTGCTTAATTTGTCTTCCTGGTGTCTCGTGGTGGTTGAGCTGCTCTTCCTCGCGGTGCCACGGGGTTGTCTGCAGTTTGTGATCGTGGTATTTCCTGATCATACTCGCTTCTTTTGCTCAATTTTCGCTGTTTGAGTCCAAATTTGACCGCCTTATACCTTATGTAAATGAAAGCTAATCATTGAGAAGAGTTTCTAGACAGGACCCTTTAATTTGCCATAGGTTTCGGAGCTCTCAATCATGGTGACATTTTAGCCCCTTAAGCAGGCTAGGGAAAATGGAGCAAATCTGCTCAATTTTTGCTGTTTGAGTCCAAATTTGAAACTTATACCTTATGTAAATGAAAGCAAATCATTGAGAAGAGTTTCTGGACAGGACCCTTTAATTTGCCATAGGTTTCGGAGCTCTCAACGATGGTGACATTTTAGCCCCTTAAGCAGGCTAGGGAAAATGGAGCCATGTTGCTCAATTTTCGCCGTTTGAGTCCAAGTTTGACCACCTTATACCTCATGTAAATGAAAGCAGATCATTGAGAAGAGTTTCTGGACAGGACCCTTTAATTTGCCATAGGTTTCGGAGCTCTCAACGATGGTGACATTTTTGCCCCTAAAGCAGGCTAGGGAAAATGGAGCAATTTTGCTCATTTTTCGCTGTTTGAGTCCAAATTTGACCACCTTATACCTTATGTATATGAAAGCAAATCAGTGAGAAGAGTTTCTGGACAGGACCCTTTAATTTTCCATAGATTACGGAGCTCTCAACGACGGTCACATTTTAGCCCCTTAAGCAGGCTAGGGAAAATTAGCAATTTTGCTCCATTTTCGCTGTTTGTGTCCAATTTGACCACCTTATACCTTATGTAAATGAAAGCAAATCATTGAGAAGAGATTCTGGACAGGACCCTTTAATTTGCCATAGGTTTCAGAGCTCTCAACGATGATGACATACTAGCCCCTTAAGCAGGCTAGGGAAAATGGAGCAATTTTGCTCAATTTTCGCTGTTTAATTCCAAATTTGACCACCTTATACCTTACGTAAATGAAAGCAAATCATTGAGAAGAGTTTCTGGAAAGGACCCTTTAATTTGCCTTAGGTTTCGGAGCTCTCAACGATGGTGACATTTTAGCCCCTTAAGCAGGCTAGGGAAAATGGAGCAATTTTGCTCAATTTTTGATGTTTGAGTCCAAATTTGACGACCTAATACCTTAAGTCAATGATAGCAAATCATTGAGAAGAGTTTCCTGACAGGACCCTTTAATTTGCCATAGGTTTCAGAGCTCTCAACGCTCCCATTTTAGCCCCTTAAGCAGACTAGGGTAAATGGAGCAATTTAGCTCAATTTTAGCTGTCACATAAGGAGCTCTCAACGATGGTGACATTTGGCCCCTTAAGCAGGCTAGTGAAAATGGAGCAATTTTGCTCAATTTTCGCTGTTTGAGTCTTAGCTCTGACTATCTATGAGTCATGAGCCCTTTTCTTTGTTTCATCGTGGTGTAATAATTTGATTAGAGTGTTATTCCATGATGATACATTGCATTAGTTAGATGGCCTCCACGCGAGCTGAACATTCTTGTACTTCAACAACAGCAGAATCTAGGGCGAAGATTCATTACCAGTAGAGTGCATTTAAGCCCCTTCGGCTTAAGCTGCTGTCCGTTCTAAGTCGGTGGTTTTGTTGTGGTTGACTTTTTGTTTATTGTTATTCCCATTGTGTGAGTCTGTAATTTTTCTGTTTTGCTGTATGTTACTTTTTGTCCGTTCTAGAATTGCAATCATCTTGATGGGGAAGAGAAAGCTGATTGCTTTGCTTAATTTGTCTTCCTGGTGTCTCGTGGTGGTTGAGCTGCTCTTCCTCGCGGTGCCACGGGGTTGTCTGCAGTTTGTGATCGTGGTATTTCCTGATCATACTCGCTTCTTTTGCTCAATTTTCGCTGTTTGAGTCCAAATTTGACCGCCTTATACCTTATGTAAATGAAAGCTAATCATTGAGAAGAGTTTCTAGACAGGACCCTTTAATTTGCCATAGGTTTCGGAGCTCTCAATCATGGTGACATTTTAGCCCCTTAAGCAGGCTAGGGAAAATGGAGCAAATCTGCTCAATTTTTGCTGTTTGAGTCCAAATTTGAAACTTATACCTTATGTAAATGAAAGCAAATCATTGAGAAGAGTTTCTGGACAGGACCCTTTAATTTGCCATAGGTTTCGGAGCTCTCAACGATGGTGACATTTTAGCCCCTTAAGCAGGCTAGGGAAAATGGAGCCATGTTGCTCAATTTTCGCCGTTTGAGTCCAAGTTTGACCACCTTATACCTCATGTAAATGAAAGCAGATCATTGAGAAGAGTTTCTGGACAGGACCCTTTAATTTGCCGTAGGTTTCGGAGCTCTCAACGATGGTGACATTTTTGCCCCTAAAGCAGGCTAGGGAAAATGGAGCAATTTTGCTCATTTTTCGCTGTTTGAGTCCAAATTTGACCACCTTATACCTTATGTAAATGAAAGCAAATCATTGGGAAGAGTTTCTGGACAGGACCCTTTAATTTGCCATAGGTTTCGGAGCTCTCAACGATGGTGACATTTTAGCCCCTTAAGCAGGCTAGGGAAAATGGTGCAATTTTGCTAAATTTTCGCTGTTTGAGTCCAAATTTGACCACCTTATACCTCATGTAAATGAAAGCAAATCACTGAGAAGAGTTTCTGGACAGGACCCTTTAATTTGCCATAGGTTTCGGAGCTCTCAACGATGGTGACATTTTAGCCCCTTAAGCAGGCTAGGGAAATGGAGTAATTTTGCTAAATTTTCGCTGTTTGAGTCCAAATTTGACCACTTTATACCTCATGTAAATGAAAGCAAATCACTGAGAAGAGTTTCTGGACAGGACCATTTAATTTGCCATAGGTTTCGGAGCTCTCAGCGATGGTTGCATTTTAGCCCCTTAAGCAGGCTAGTGAAAATGGAGCAATTTTGCTCAATTTTCGCTGTTTGAGTCTTAGCTTTGACTATCTATGAGTCATGAGCACTTTTCTTTGTTTCATCGTGGTGTAATAATTTGATTAGAGTGTTGTTCCATGATGATACATTGCATGCGTAAGTTCAAAATCCTCCACGCGAGCTGAACATTTCTTGTACTTCAACAACAGCAGAATCTAGGGCGAAGATTCGGTACCAGTAGAGTGCATTTAAGCCCCTTCGGCTTAAGCTGGCGGTGGTTCTGTTGTGGTTGACTTTTTGTTTATTGTTATTCCCATTGTGTGAGTCTGTAATTGTTCTATGTTTTGTTGTTAATTACTTTTGTCCGTTCTAGAATTGCAATCATCATGATGGGGAAGAGAGAGCTGATTGCTTTGCTTAATTTGTCTTCCTGGTGTCTCGTGGTGGTTGAGCTGCTCTTCCTCGCGGTGCCACGGGGTTGTCTGCAGTTTGTGATCGTGGTATTTCCTGATCATACTCATTCTTTTGCTCAATTTTCGCTGTTTGAGTCCAAATTTGACCGCCTTATACCTTATGTAAATGAAAGCAAATCATTGAGAAGAGTTTCTAGACAGGACCCTTTAATTTGCCATAGGTTTCGGAGCTCTCAATCATGGTGACATTTTAGCCCCTTAAACAGGCTAGGGAAAATGGAGCAAATCTGCTCTATTTTCGCTGTTTGAGTCCAAATTTGAAACATATACCTTATGTAAATGAAAGCAAATCATTGAGAAGAGTTTCTGGACAGGACCCTTTAATTTGCCGTAGGTTTCGGAGCTCTCATCGATGGTGACATTTTAGCCCCTTAAGCAGGCTAGGGAAATGGAGCAATTTTGCTCAATTTTCGCTGTTTGAGTCCAAATTTGACCGCCTTATACCTTATGTAAATGAAAGCAAATCATTGAGAAGAGTTTCTGGACAGGACCCTTTAATTTGCCGTAGGTTTCGGAGCTCTCAACGATGGTGACATTTTTGCCCCTAAAGCAGGCTAGAGAAAATGGAGCAATTTTGCTCATTTTTCGCTGTTTGAGTCCAAATTTGACCACCTTATACCTTATGTAAATGAAAGCAAATCATTGGGAAGAGTTTCTGGACAGGACCCTTTAATTTGCCATAGGTTTCGGAGCTCTCAACGATGGTGACATTTTAGCCCCTTAAGCAGGCTAGGGAAAATGGTGCAATTTTGCTAAATTTTCGCTGTTTGAGTCCAAATTTGACCACCTTATACCTCATGTAAATGAAAGCAAATCACTGAGAAGAGTTTCTGGACAGGACCCTTTAATTTGCCATAGGTTTCGGAGCTCTCAACGATGGTGACATTTTTGCCCCTTAAGCAGGCTAGGGAAATGGAGTAATTTTGCTCAATTTTCGCTGTTTGAGTCCAAATTTGACCACTTTATACCTCATGTAAATGAAAGCAAATCACTGAGAAGAGTTTCTGGACAGGACCATTTAATTTGCCATAGGTTTCGGAGCTCTCAGCGATGGTTGCATTTTAGCCCCTTAAGCAGGCTAGTGAAAATGGAGCAATTTTGCTCAATTTTCGCTGTTTTAGTCTTAGCTTTGACTATCTATGAGTCATGAGCACTTTTCTTTGTTTCATCGTGGTGTAATAATTTGATTAGAGTGTTGTTCCATGATGATACATTGCATGCGTTAGTTAAAAATCCTCCACGCGAGCTGAACATTTCTTGTACTTCAACAACAGCAGAATCTAGGGCGAAGATTCGGTACCAGTAGAGTGCATTTAAGCCCCTTCGGCTTAAGCTGGCGGTGGTTCTGTTGTGGTTGACTTTTTGTTTATTGTTATTCCCATTGTGTGAGTCTGTAATTGTTCTATGTTTTGTTGTTAATTACTTTTGTCCGTTCTAGAATTGCAATCATCATGATGGGGAAGAGAGAGCTGATTGCTTTGCTTAATTTGTCTTCCTGGTGTCTCGTGGTGGTTGAGCTGCTCTTCCTCGCGGTGCCACGGGGTTGTCTGCAGTTTGTGATCGTGGTATTTCCTGATCATACTCATTCTTTTGCTCAATTTTCGCTGTTTGAGTCCAAATTTGACCGCCTTATACCTTATGTAAATGAAAGCAAATCATTGAGAAGAGTTTCTAGACAGGACCCTTTAATTTGCCATAGGTTTCGGAGCTCTCAATCATGGTGACATTTTAGCCCCTTAAACAGGCTAGGGAAAATGGAGCAAATCTGCTCTATTTTCGCTGTTTGAGTCCAAATTTGAAACATATACCTTATGTAAATGAAAGCAAATCATTGAGAAGAGTTTCTGGACAGGACCCTTTAATTTGCCGTAGGTTTCGGAGCTCTCATCGATGGTGACATTTTAGCCCCTTAAGCAGGCTAGGGAAAATGGAGCCATGTTGCTCAATTTTCACAGTTTGAGTCCAAGTTCGACCACCTTATACCTCATGTAAATGAAAGCAGATCATTGAGAAGAGTTTCTGGACAGGACCCTTTAATTTGCCGTAGGTTTCGGAGCTCTCATCGATGGTGACATTTTAGCCCCTTAAGCAGGCTAGGGAAATGGAGCAATTTTGCTCAATTTTCGCTGTTTGAGTCCAAATTTGACCGCCTTATACCTTATGTAAATGAAAGCAAATCATTGAGAAGAGTTTTTGGACAGGACCCTTTAATTTGCCATAGGTTTCGGAGCTCTCAACGATGATAACATTTTAGCCCCTTAAGCAGGCTAGGAAAAATGGAGCAATTTTGCTCATTTTTTGCTGTTTGAGTCCAAATTTGACCACCTTATACCTTATGTAAATGAAAGCAAATCATTGAGAAGAGTTTCTGGACAGGACCCTATAATTTGCCACCGGTTTCGGAGCTTTCAACGATGGTGACATTTTAGCCCCTTTAGCAGACTGGGGAAATGGAGCCATGTTGCTCAATTTTCGCCGTTTGAGTCCAAGTTTGACCACCTTATACCTCATGTAAATGAAAGCAGATCATTGAGAAGAGTTTCTGGACAGGACCCTTTAATTTGCCGTAGGTTTCGGAGCTCTCAACGATGGTGACATTTTAGCCCCTTAAGCAGGCTAGGGAAATGGAGCAATTTTGCTCAATTTTCGCTGTTTGAGTCCAAATTTGACCACCTTATACCTCATGTAAATGAAAGCAAATCACTGAGAAGAGTTTCTGGACAGGACCCTTTAATTTACCATAGGTTTCGGAGCTCTCAACGATGGTGACATTTTAGCCCCTTAAGCAGGCTAGTGAAAATGGAGCAATTTTGCTCAATTTTCGCTGTTTGAGTCTTAGCTCTGACTATCTTTGAGTCATGAGCCCTAGTCTTTGTTTCATCGTGGTGTAACAATTTGTTTAGAGTGTTTTTCCATGATGATACATTGCATTATTTAGATGGCCTCCACGCGAGCTGAACATTCTTGTACTTCAACAACAGCAGAATCTAGGGCGAAGATTCGGTACCAGTAGAGTGCATTTAAGCCCCTTCGGCTTAAGCTGCTGTCCGTTCTAAGGCGGTGGTTTTGTTGTGGTTGTGTTATTGTTATTCCCATTGTGGGAGTCTGTAATTGTTATATGTTTTGTTGTATGTTACTTTATGTCCGTTCTAGAATTGAAATCATCTTGATGGGGAAGAGAGAGCTGATTGCTTTGCTTAATTTGTCTTTCTGGTGTCTCGTGGTGGTTGAGCTACTCTTCCTCGCGGTGCCACGGGGTTGTCTGCAGTTTGTGATCGTGGTATTTCCTGATCATACTCCCTATTTTTGCTCAATTTTCGCTGTTTGAGTCCAAATTTGACCGCCTTATACCTTATGTAAATGAAAGCAAATCATTGAGAAGAGTTTTTGGACAGGACCCTTTAATTTGCCATAGGTTTCGGAGCTCTCAACTATGATAACACTTTAGCCCCTTAAGCAGGCTAGGGAAAATGGAGCAATTTTGCTCATTTTTTTGCTGTTTGAGTCCAAATTTGACCACCTTATACCTTATGTAAATGAAAGCAAATCATTGAGAAGAGTTTCTGGACAGGACCCTATAATTTGCCACCGGTTTCGGAGCTTTCAACGATGGTGACATTTTAGCCCCTTAAGCAGACTAGGGAAAATGGAGCAATTTTGCCCAATTTTCGCAGTTTGAGTCCAAATTTGACCACCTTATACCTTATGCAAATGAAAGCAAATGATTGAGGAAAGCGTCTGGACTGGACCTTTTAATTTGCCATAGGTTTCGGAGCGCTCAACGATGGTGACATTTTAGCCCCTTAAGCAGGCTAGGGAAAATGGAGCAATTTTGCTCAATTTTCGCAGTTTGAGTCCAACTTTGACCACCTTATACCTTATGTTAATGAAAGCAAATCATTAAGAAGAGTTTCTGGACAGGACCCTTTAATTTGCCATAGGTTTCGAAGCTCTCAACGATGGTGACATTTTAGCCCCTTAAGCAGGCTAGGGAAAATGGAGCAATTTTGCTCAATTTTCGCTGTTTGAGTCTAAATTTGACCACCTTATACCTTATGTAAATGAAAGCAAATGATTGAGAAGAGTTTCTGGACAGGACCATTCAATTTGCCATAGGTTTCGGGGCTCTCAACGATGGTGACATTTTAGCCCCTTAAGCAGACTAGGGAAAATGGAGCAATTTTGCTCAATTTTCACTGTTTGAGTCCAAATTTGACCACCTTATACCTCATGTAAATGAAAGCAAATCACTGGGAAGAGTTTCTGGACAGGACCCTTTAATTTGCCATAGGTTTCGGAGCTCTCAACGATGGTGACATTTTAGCCCCTTAAGCAGGCTAGGGAAAATGGAGCAATTTTCCTCAATTTTCACTGTTTGAGTCCAAATTTGACCACCTTATATCTTGTGTAAATGAAAGCAAATCATTGAGAAGAGTTTCTGGACAGGACCCTTTAATTTGCCATAGGTGTGAAGCTCTCAACGATGATAACATTTTAGCCCCTTAAGCAGACTAGGGAAAATGGAGCAATTTTGCTCAATTTTCGCTGTTTGAGTCCAAATTTGACCACCTTATACCTTATGTAAATGAAAGCAAATCACTGAGAAGAGTTTTTGGACTGGACCCTTTCGTTTGCCATAGATTTCGGAGCTCTCAACGATGGTGACATTTTAGCCCCTTAAGCAGGCTATGGAAAATGGAGTAATTTTGCTCAATTTTCGCTGTTTGTGTCCAAATTTGACCACCATTAACCTTCAAAAATGGAGAAAAACACGCTTTTTGGTTGGTTTTGGTTAGAATAAGGGCAAAATTAGCGAAAATGAATCTTTTTTGCATGGCTTTGGTTAGGATTAGATCAAAATTAAAGAATACACCCTTTTTGGTAGGGCTTATAATAAGAGCAAAAATAGAGAAAATTAAACACTCTCTGTTGCAGGGCTTTGGTTAGATTAAGGGCAAAAATAGAGAAAAACACCCTTTAAGGTAGGGTTTTGGTTAGAAAAAGGCAATAATAAAGGAAAACACCTTTTCTGGCATTGCTTTGGTATAGTAAGGGTTAGGGCAAGAATAGAGAAAAACACCCTTTTTGGTAGGGCTTTGGTTAGAATAAGGAGAAAATAGAGGAAAAAAACACCATTTTTTTTGGTAGGGCTTTATTAAAATAAAGGCAAAAATAGAGAAAACACGCTTTTTGGTAGGACTTTGGTTAGAGTAAGGGCAAAGATTTCTGAGATAATAATTGCTCATCAAGGCTGTAAAAGTAGACCATAGAATGCTCATCAAGCGTGTCTTCGTTACTAGAGATCTAAGATGCAAAGAAGATAAGGCTGGTATGTAGAACATAATCTGAGATGTCCTAGATAAAATTGTTCTAATGTACTATAACACTGAGCACAATCTTGAGATTCCATGCCAGTATCAAATTGTTCATCATTATGACTGTATGGAATGCCTTCGTTCTCCGTATTGAATTATAATAGCAGTTCATCAAGAACTAATCCATTGAGTCCAGGGTTAAAATTATTGAGTGCATCTTGCTGTCTTTAACATCAGACCCCTCTAACCCGCGTGGAAAAATCTCAGCTAAGGAAATAGTTTATTTTTATCATATTTAGTAGCTTCAAACAGTGAGATCTGTGTCAAACTCCACAACTTTGTATCACAGTCAGGAAGATTTAGCTGAGAGCAATCCCCTGCAGGGACTAGTGTAGCAATACTAGTCTAAATAGAACCTTTAAGCTAGGGCTTTGGTTAGAATAAGGGCAAAAATAGAGAAAAACACCCTTTGTGGCATGGCTTTGGTTAGGATTCAAGCTATAATAGAGAAAAACACCTTTTTGGTAGGGCTTTGGTTAGAATAACGACAAAAATATAGAAATTCTCCCTTAGTGTAAGGCTTTGGTTAGTTTATTTGACCTATATGTTAGTTTTTGAGGGCCTCAAGGAAGATTATAATGCTAAATGTTAACCCTCTTGAAATAGAAAATTACTTACTAAGATACTTTCTTACATACGGTTTGGACAAGCTCAAGAAGGAAGGTGTTTGAAAATTCACTCTAGTTATTACACAAAACTTTGGCAAATATGAACCACTATAATAAATACTAGCTTTAATTTTGACCAGCATGTCAGAATCTGCTAGGCTCAGCAGTTCCAGTCTGGAGTGAGTTGGCCATCTCCTGCAAAATCAAGCTAGTATTCGGAGGCAAAGTTTTTGCAATCCCCAATCGAATCTGCAGTAAATGAAGTAAAGTATGTTGCTTATCTTAAATGGGCACATACCTTGACAGACTGTACTAGAACGAGAGACGCAGTGCCACTGGCGTTGGCTATCATGTACCAAAGGCGATGGCACCGGAGCAAGGTACCGCTGGCGGTGACCGCATGTGCTACATGGCGTGGTGCGGTGCTGAAGAAATTAACAATGTTTATTAACAACACCCTGTCATAATAAAAGCTGCCAGTCTCACAGTCATCATGTCACAGCCACAGAGTTCAAAGCAATGCCTGGAAATGAACCAAATTATTGTTGATCTGCATTGTTTGTTTGATTGAAATAGCAATGCATTACACTTGTCAAGCCTAACCTAGTTTGTTAAATGAAATGTCACAGTACATATTCTCTGCTGATGTCAAATCTGTAAACCCACAGAAAAATAGCTCCAAACTGAGAATGAATTTTTGTAGTTGATGGCGAAAATGAATGGGCTCTTTCTTGGGATAATTTTACCAAAGCGAGGCTCAAACCTGTCTGCTCAGCTATAGTAACTTGCTAGAAAATTAAAAGTTCCATTGTGGCCGGTTAGATACGATACTTTGTAATAAGCGTTTAACAATGGCACTGATCAGACTGCACAGATGAGCAGGCTGCCCCTTGTTATTTGCAAACCAGCTAAGACAGGTTTTCTCACGCCCTGGCCCACATTTACCAATGTATCAATTCAGGTAAGTACAGGAGACAAGAGAAGATCTGTCTTTAGATATTTCTACCAAAATCAGACTCAAACCAGTATAGCTCAGCTGTAGTAGCTTGCTAAACCAATGAAAATTCCTTGTGGCTGGTTAGATTCAATACTTCCAATAAGCGTTTAACAATGATGCTGATCAGACTGCAAAGATGGGCAGGCTGTTATGCCCCTTGTTATTTATAAGCCCGCGAAGACAGGTTTCCCCACGGCCAACATTTACCAATGAATCAATTTAGGTAAGTACAGGAGATTCAACAATATTCACATTACAGACCCAATCCCCACTCTGAGAGAGATGAGCAGGAATGGCTCTGTAACTATGAGCATTGCCATGTGATTGATTATCTTAGACCGCATAATCTTCGGAAAAGTGTCATTTAACTAATAGTTATATATTGCTATTAAAGCAGTTGTTCTTGACAACTCAATGTTCGGCTATGAGAGTGTTTTACGCATTTGGAACACTTGTTCTGGTGTATGGATATAAGTTTCATAACAATCAGACGCCCATCTCAAGAGTGTTTTGGTTTAAACATATTTTATTAGCAAGAACAGTTGACATTATCAAACAGATGTTAACAGTATTAAAGTTACAAGGATTGGAATGGAAGCAACATGCTTATATAATTCCTTTCCTGAAAAGTGTGTTTTATCAAATGATCTTCCAAACGCGCTTACATACTGGCCGCAATACGAAATGAGCGCTCTTGGAAAATCTAACCCACACCCGATTAAGTCAAATCCAAGTGTAGAATCTGTTTGATATGAAAAAGATAGTTTGCTCTATTCAAAGCACTGTTCGACTCATTCAAAAACAGTGGGTCAGTATGTGCATTCTTCAATGCAAACATTTTGCAGTAAAAGGACATAATTTCAGGGCAAAAAATAGAGAAAACACGCTTTTTGGTAGGAATTTGGTCGGAATAAGGGCAAAAATAAAGAATAAACCTTTGTGGCAGGGCTTTGGTTAGGATTAGAGCAAAAATAGAAAAATAACCCTTTTTGGTATGGCTTGGTTATAATAAGGGCAAAAATAGAGAAAAATACCCTTTGTGGCAGAGCTTAGGTATACTGTAGGGGCCAAATCTCAAATTTTGAGTTCTGTTACACCCCCAGGAAGAAAAAGTTGGTTACTTTTTTAAGTCATGTCTTGAGGCCTCAGAAACCCATGTTTTACTAAGTTTTCTGTGGTCAATTTTCTGTAAATGGCCTGTAATCACCGTTACCATACAAACATTGAAAATAGCAGTACAAAAACATACAAGACTAATAATATATATTATTATAGTATCAATGAATTTATTTGAGATCTTAATGTTTAACATAGTCATAAACATCAACTGTAGACATCTGTGAGATGTATTGCAGCTCGTCAGCGTAACAAACGTTACTTTTTATATGAAATTGCAGATTATGACTTTATAGATTGCATATAAGAATGAACCATGTCCCAGCCACAGGAAGAGACACTTGGTTTCTATATTCAGTCTGGGACATGTCTTGGGGTATTCGAAACCCATGTTTTACTACGTTTTCTTTGGTCATTTTTCTGTAAATGGCCTGTAATTAATGTTACCCTACTAACATAAAAAAAATAGCATTACAAACAATACAAGACTAAAATGATATTTTGAAAAGAATCAATGAAATTATTTGAACTCAACATGATTGAGCTAGTCATAAACATCAATAGCATACATGTGTGAGATGTATTTCTGCTTGTCATAGTTACTTATGTATTTTTTTTACGAAATTGCAAATAATGACCTATAAATTGCATATTAGAATAAACCATTTCCCCCAACCTTAAATATGTATTAAAGATCTCTATTCTAATGATCAATTTCCATTTCATATATTTTAGGCTATTTACAATTTTATAACTGGCAATAGAGGTTGAAAAATAAATATTTAAGTATGCTTATGAGCATGTCACGTCTAGTATTGGCGTATGATTTTCTAACTGACAATTTACATTTCATTGGAATGTACAATGTCTTCTTCATCACTTTCACAATGAAACGAAATAATAACTATAAGCAAATTCAACTACGATGGATAGTTTGTTGCTGTTAATATATATCAGGTAATGTAGGTAACAACATTGTCCCATGTATAGATGGATAAATACTAATCTTAAAAGTGTGGGAAGTAGACTCAAATTTTACCTGTGCCTGGTAACAAGCCTGGGGCTCAGAATATATTTGAGTCTTCTCTCCACATATTATTTTAATATTTTCAATTATGGACAAAGTATTCTAAACAAACACTTATTTTAGAGAGTTTTGTAATTTTGATTGATTATTTGACAGTTTACAAGTTTTATTCAATGGTACATGACAATATGTATACTATCTACTTCATAATTTAAATATTGGACTGAATGTTTTACTACGTTTCCAGTTGTTAAAGTTTCATTATAGGTCTGTAAACTACGTTACCTAGTAAATGAGGATATAAAATGTGTAAGCTAATAAGCATATTTATAAATCTATTTCACTGCAGTTACAAGTTATTAACAACTTCAAATATGTAACAATGGAAATTTACCATTAGAATGGATATCTACAATATGAATTTAAGGTTGGGGAACATGTTTTGTTCTAAAATGCGATCTATAAAGTCTTTATTGGCAATTTCAGTATACAACGTAACATAAGTAGCGCTGACGAGCAGAGACATATCTCACAGATGCCTTCAATTGATGTTTATGTCAAGCTCAAACAGGTAAAGCTAAAATAAGTTTATTGATACTATTGAAAAAATATCCTATTATAGTCCGTTAGGTGAAATGAAATAAGTGGCCTAATTAAGGAGTTGGTTGCACCCCCTAGGTACCAAGTTTCCTATATATCATTTTAAAGCTGTAAGTGTGCTGAAAATGATGCATGATGTTGTCAAGCTGTAAACCTGTGCAGTTATTTGTAAATATGCAAATAGAGAGGTACCGTAAGCGAAAAGGTTTTCCACATTTTGTATACAGCAATTATAGGTAACCTCAAGTATTTTCTTTTTCAAAGTTATCAAATACCGTTATGATGGTAAATATATGCAAGAAATATATTAAAGATATCTTACAAGAGCTTGGAAGCAGCATTTGTTGTGTGTTTTTTTGCAAATAACAATGACACATACCATTGAAGGGTGGGATAATTGACACCACGGCACAAATATATTTATAAACAATTCAAGAAATTTGGAAAATACGATTCTGTGCTAAAATTTATGCACATAGCTTATCCAGCGAAACAATTTTGCACTAAAAGCTACAAAGAAACACCAAGAGGGCGAAACTTTCATCAATGACACAAGTTTCTCCCTTTAGTTAAAGACGATATGTAAATTACCAAGCGCATGTTTTCATCTTTTTCTTGTTCTAAAACAAAGCGTAAATACCCTGTTTGGAAATATCATGTCTGACACTCATTCCGTATGTCAGAAACATAAACTTAAGATGGACAATTAATATATCAGCAGCATGTGAAAGCCATTTGCAATGCTTTGTAATGGCACATTAACAGTATGAATATACCTTAGTTTGAGAAGATCCAGCTTCAAACATGAAACTATACAGACATTTAGTCATATAAGAAATCTTCAAAATAAAAGAAATTATGATTGCAAATAGACCTAACACAAAGAGGATGTTCCCAAGTCAGCACCTTCCCAAAAAGTTTGCCGCTTGGCTACTTAAACCCTACTACATTTTATAATATTGTCTTGATATATAGGTGAAAATAGCTAAGAAACTGACACAAAAACGACTAGCATAGGAAACCATAGCAAACTTATCACCTTAGGATGGTCATAGATTTACAATTACTGGGCGATTAAACCAATTCAACGTATACCAAATCTTGTCTAGAGCCTGTTAATAATACCTGCATGCAAAAGCTACCTTGATGCCTGGAGACCATTTTGTACTGTTCAGCAGACATAACCTGGTGACTCTTACTGTTTGCTGTTACCATTTGCCTGTTTCAGTAGGGGCGATATAGACAACTTTGATCATGTTACATGTTTTACAGTTATTGTATTTTTATCCACATCTAAACCACAACTGGTCAAGAAAACAATTATGGATGTAAGAGAACAACTGCTTTAATTTAGTGTTGTCTTCATAAAATGTTATCGATACTTTGTGTATTGGTAAAGTACTAAAGAAACCTTATAGTCATGCACCGTTATATATCCTCCAGATTTTCCATAGTCATTGGGGCTGGTGTCTTCGTTTAAAACGTAATTTTATTAAACACCTGTGCATGTTAACTTGGGTTGGCCTCGTAAGAGTGTGCATTTATTTTTTGTGTGCCTTTATGATATATCATGTTCTCGTTTGCAAGTATTTAAACTAAGTCTATAATGTTATATACATCACATTTACATATAATGAAATGACCAAAATTTTGATCTCAAAGCAGATGTTCCAAGATATTTGAACATTACATCTAATGGCATTTGTAAATAAACGTTGTAGACCTTGTTCTGGTTTATGCACTAATTTGAAATACCTATAACTTGCTGTATACATTATTACAATTTGATGTTATTATGACACTGAAGTAGTAATGTATGTGACAGAAATGTGGGTTATCGTACTGTATAAATCATTATAGTGTCTCTTATTATGGATCATTTTAAAATGAGAGAAAATAGCTTTGGTGAACAATGTTGCCTCTTTAAAGTTTTTCTTTTCTTTGTGTGTTCACATACATATAGCTCTTAAGCCATTTAAAATGCAATGTATACATGATTATGAATAGGATACATATGTTGGCATTCCATTGACTCAAGTTTCGTGTAATTTTACTATTCAGTACTTCTATGCCAGCCAATTAAAATTCTATAATTATTAACTTTTTCCAAAGAAAAAGAAGTCATTTCACTTGCTGATACGTAAATGGTTAATCTGTTGAATTCCAAGATTTTGTTCATGTAGTGATTTTTCTGGCAATGCATATTTTGTGGGCTCTTTCATTTCCAAATGAACTGTGCTTTAATATGTTGAATTCCAAGATTATGTTCTGTTCTTGTAGTGCCTGTTCTGGCAATACATATTTTGTGGGCTTTGTCATTACCAAATAAGTGTGCTTTAATCTGTTGAATTCCAAGATTATGTTTTTGTAGTGTTTGTTGTGGCAATATATATTTTGTGGGCCTTGTCATTAACTGTACTACAAGCTAGTGCCGATCATCAAGTGAAGTCCCTTATATATTTTGATTTTGAATTCTTAATACAACATTCGTTTGTGGTATTCACTTTATGGTTTGTACAATATATCTGTAACCGCTATAAAGAAATATATAATATGAAATACCGTATATTACAAAGCATTGGTCTGATTAACCTATACAGTGAATTATTTAGATGGGCTGGTGCCACATATTTACGAAAGAAAAACTAAATTATAGCATTTGGACTGCCTTATAATGCAGGTATGTTGTCACCATGTAATCTGTATGTATATAGATACACTTAGAAAAGCAGAGAGTATATATGCTTCAATATGTTTCAATAGGAAGTGAAATATAAATGGTAAGTCTTTATGATATATTAATACTATATTATGACGAAAGAACTTTTTTTGCTTTTTTATATGCTGAAAGTCCCAGTCAACAAGTTCCAGTCAACAAGTTTTCAATGATGTCGAGACAATTTCCTGTCTTCTAAGGTTGAACCTGTACATAGAAGCAGATAAAGCCCCTTTGTTCAAGGATAGAACACAGTGACTCCACAAATGGTGAGTCTCAAACTAGCAACCCTTCGATTCCCCACCTAATGCTTTACTAACTGAGCCACTGTGCTCCGCCAAAAATCATATCAAAAGACAGCTGGAATCTATGACACGATAGTATTGGAACAACTAATATTCAAAAAAGGATGTGAGCATGATTAAATTACTGTTGTTATGTAATTATGTTACAATTATGAAATTATGCTATATAAATGCAAGGATGTTTTAAAATGACTTGTTGATGTCCATGCAAGTTGTTTTGGCAAACATAAACATTGACTGACATCAGTGCCCCTATGAATCCATACCAACCGCTACCATTCCATATCTTATCTTATGCTAACATTTCATTCCACAATTTTAATTTATGCTGACTCAAACAGTTGCATTCTTATATTTTGCAAGTATATGCACCATCAAGTAATCACCCAGTACAAGTGTACAGGGATTTCTCAGAAAATCTACGAGCAATTATCAGCATGTACTGTCATAATGGGTTAGTGGTAGTATTGGGTGATTTTAATGCTCACTTGCAGGGGGACGGTATATAAAACCTACCGATGATCGTGGATCATACTTGCTTGACCTGATGAATAACCACAATCTAGTTAGCCTTAACACATTGCCACTGTGTTCTGGTGCTGCTGCCAGTTTTGTTTCTTATGACGGGAACCACGAGTCCCTTATTGATCACATACTTTTTTCCCTTTGAATACTGTTATGTCATCTACACTTCTTGATGATCATGTTTTGAACGTATCTCGACACAGGCCAGTTAGTTATATGTAGAATTACTGTCCCATTGGTGAATTTCGAGAATCAACCACAACATTGAACAAACGTACACATATCGTTAACAGCATAACTGTAGTTTCAGACTTGGTACTCCCTAAAACTAAATTCAAGCCCTACTTGAAACCTTACTGGGACACAACGTTAAAAGATCTGCATGCTGCAATGAGGGGAAAAGGCGAAATTGGATTAGGGAAGGGCGGCTAAGGGGGCATACTCATCTCTCATATAGGGAGTATAAACTAACTAAATGCTTGTTTCGGGCGTATCATAGAAAGTGTGCAGAAAAGTTTTTAACTGAATTGCACAGCGATATTGATCAGGCTGCCTAAGTAGACAGTGCGGTGTTTTGGAAAAAAAGTAAATAACAGAAAGAATTTTTCATTCACAAACGCAGGTTCAGAAATCAAATTTGAAAATATTGTCTGCCGTGACGCAAAAAGTATTGCCTCTGGCTGGGTGAATATTTTCGCAAGTTATATTCAGACACAGATCGACCCCACTATGATTTGAATTTTAAAAGGGAAGTTGAGCAGAGGGTAAAAGACATAAGGGAGGAAATCGCATCAGAAAGGAACAGTAATTCTACTTATATATCAGTATACGATGTTAAAAAAGCTGTCAAGGTTCTAAAAAAGAAGAAAGCCTGTGGGCACGATTGTATTTACAATGAGCATTTGATAAATGGAGGGGATGTTTTATATGAACAGCTTGCAAATTTCTTTACTTATATGTACAATAACAATTATATCCCACCCAGTCTAAAACAGGGTATCATAATAACGTTACATAAAGGTGGTCGGAAATCAAAAACTGACCCAAATAATTATCGAGCCATAACACTTTATTCTTCATTATTAAAACTTTTTGAAAGAATCTTATTGGAAAGGGTCGAAGCCAGTATCTCAAAGCCCTTAAATGGTTTACAAGGTGGTTTCAGAGCAAATATTGGCTGCAATATGACCTCCTTAATGGTCAAAGAATGTATCTCCTATGCAGAAGGCATTTGATCGTATGTGGCACGATGGCCTGTTTTGAAAGTTATATGACCTTGTGATTAGGTCAAAATTACTGGGTATTATTATTGATCTTCATACAAATATGAGGAGTTGTGTTCTGTTTAAGGGGCATAAATCTGCTTGGTTCAAAATTCTTCAAGGCTCCCGTCAGGGTGGTGTTATTTCCCCTTTTATGTTTTTGTGTTTTAACGACGACCTACTTGAACAGTTGGTCGGATTCAAAATGTTAAATATGAACGTATGTGCTCCCACTGTTGCTGATGACATGGTCCTCATGGCATTATCTATAGCCGGCCTTGCTATCCTTCTGTGCATATGTTATGCATACTCTTGTAAGTGGCGATATGACTATTCGGCTCCTAAAAGCTCAATTATTGTGTACAATGAAACAAAAATAATTTTCAAAAATCAAAACGATCATGGTATCTAGGTAATGATATTGTAGCAGAAAGTGAAAATTATAAGCACCTTGGGGTTAACAATAATAAATATCTTATTAAATATCTTAACAACAAAATAAGTATTCAAGATGCAACCCACAAACTTAAAGGTACTTTTCTCAGTCTAGTTAATAATGGTATTCTTAATCATGGTGCCCTGCATCTCCTCACATGTAAAACAATCTATAAATCTATAGTTTTACCGATGGCTCTTTATGGCTGCGAAAATTGGGATAATCTAAATGATACTGAATTACTTTTACTAGAACGTGCCCACAGGTTTTGTGTTAAGCATATGCAATCTCTCAATCTACGTACACGAACAGACGTGGCATTTAGTCTCTTGGGTATATTTCCGATTGAAATTGATATATTTTTCAGAAAATTAACTCTTTTTGGACAGTTTTGTAGATTTAATTCAAATATTTGGGTTAAAATAGTCTTTCTTAACAGATTACCATCGTATATTGCCAAATGTATTCATAAACAAGAAGGTTTTGTACCAGATATTGTGAGATTGCTAGAAAAATACCAGCCAATTGACTCCTTATATACTTATATTGAAAAGGGAACATTCCCAACATCCTTTGTATGGAAACGTCTGCAAAAGAGTAAACTGCATCGCAGTGCAATTTCTACTTGGAACGGTAGAACATTGACACACGACTTTTGTCGATTCAGAGATTTTCATTTTGAGTATACGCCACACTGGGTATGTTATTTTTTGAAAGAGAGAAGAAATCTTCTATTTCCCAGTTTTTTCTCATTCAAATGATATCTCATTTGGCTGAGATGTCAATGGATAATAAATTCTGTCTATACTGTAATGTGTATGATAACAATACTGTAGATCATTGTATTAACACTTGCACTTACTTGGGCCTGGAAAGAGCAAGGCTATGGTCTGACATTAAAATAGTAGTTTCCAGGCCTATATGTATCTCTGTACAGTAGACAAAAGCTGTGTGACTGATTTTCTCCTAGGCATGGAAAATGCAGAGTTTACTCGAATATTGGGTAATAAAAGTGAGCAGTTTAAGTTACAATGTATGCTGCATTATCAATCTTCACAAAATGTGGTGTAAGTATAAACATTTAGTGGAATTATTCTATTAAGAAGTTCTATTTCTTCTTTGAAATATAATGCATAGAGTTATGTGTATGTATTATGCGTGATGTAAACGTACAGGTACCTATATTAGTTAAAATGTTGTTCGGTCTTCTCTTTCCTCCTATTAGGCTTTTGGAGGAAATTGATAGGATGTTGCGACCGACTTTGAGTTTTTATGAACCATAACAGGGATCAGACTAGTGGTATGTACAATATCACTAAAATTGAAACTTGCTATATTACATAATAAGAATAGTCTGTTTAAGTTACTCCTTACCCTTGCATTTCGTTTCGGTAAGAATAGTGGGGTAGGGATAACAGCATGACAATGACTGTGTATACAGTGTAAAATCTGTATCTAGTACAATGTTCTCATACATTTACACGGGTGGTAATGTCGTAAGGGGCAATCGAACGGTTATGCAAATGAAATTTTTACGAGATCATCCGGACATGAGCTACGGGAGCAATAAACAATGGAATCAGCTATGTAAGTAGTCCTGTTTTAACTGTTTTTACCGTTTTGGAGCCTAATATAAGGAAACGGAGAATGCTATTCCCAATAATGTCCATTTCTGTACCAGAGGCAAAATAATTTGACGTAAGAAAGTTTACATCTAACGAATGATATACTTTCTCCTGAGTAAGGTGTACGCATAATATCATTTAAGTGGTTGCTAATGAAGCTGTTCTGTTCAATTAATGTTCTTAAATGGTTTATTTTTGTAAATAAATCATATCCTTTCCAACTTATTTTTAAGCATAAGCCGTATACACCATCTTCTTGACGTCACTTTGTGTCTGTGACGAGTTTTTGGTGCCCATTACCCCTTACGACATTGGCTGCCCCTAACGGTACGATTACCCCTTACAAGACGAATAAACTTGGATAGTTCAAAGAGAAAAGTAGAACAGATAAGTTTTAAAAATTTTCTCGTTGTGATGCATGACGTGTCACTGATATAAATTCAATTTTCCTTGTCATGTGAAAACCTGCTTAATGTCAATTGCGACCTACAAAGGCGCAGATCAGCCTGTCTGCGCAGTCTGAACAGCATCCATTATTTCGCTTATTTGATAGCAGGTTATCTACTGATGTTAAAGTAAGTAAGGGTGCAAAGATCAGGGCCGATACAATCAAGTATCACACCTGACCCAGGATAATCATGCTAAAACTAGAATGTCAATGATGCAGCTTGTTTCTGTGGCTGAGGAGGCTGGTTTGAATTTTACCTTGTCGGCCTAGAAATCCCTAAGACGCATTTTAACATGGTATGGCTAAATTCAGAGTTGATCATATTGAGGAGTGCGGTGACTAATTGGCGAGCTCTAGGGGTTGCCCCTAGGCGCTGCGTTTTGGCTTCAAAGAAATACTTGATTAATTGCTTGGTACTGTTTCAACCCAATTTTGAGATCAACGAAGTTTTGAATAGTATTATGATTGTGCGTGTAGGGGTGGGAGAGGGGTTTGCCATTGAATGTGGATGTTTGGTCACTTACTTAGGTAAGATAGGAATACTTTGGGGAAGGGGGTAAGCTATATTTCGTGCGTTTGTGTGCGGTGGGGTGCGTGCTAGAAATGTATAGTTGAGGTGGAACTAATACTGTAGACGGAAACTTTTGAATATAGCCCCCCTCCACCACCCCAACCGATGCGCATGTTTTCACTTGGTGATTTTCTTTAGTTATTCTTTTTATTTTTGCTGGGGGCGGGAGGGGTGTGTGGGTTGCTACTAAATGGACTTTTTCTTTTTTTTTTGGGGGGGGGGGCGGGGGGAGGTCATGTTTGGTCCACTCTTAGGCTATGGCTAAAGCTGGAAATAGTTTTAGGGGTAGGGTATACTCAAATTTAAATGTTTTTGGGGCATGTTTGATACATATATCTTGAGGAAGGGGTGTGGAGCAAAGTAGCCAACCTGATAATTTAGCCAGAAAACAATGAACATAGACGCCCCCCCCCCCCTCACACACCTTCCACTGGACGTGTGGGTCATTATCGGGTGGTGGTGTATCCCAAGCGATTTCGCTACGTAACCTGGTATTTTAACATGCAAGGAGCTAAACAGAGCTAAAAAATGCAATTGCAGCGAATCTGAGTGCACCGCCACAACCAAACTCTTTCCTATACCCCAACTCCTCTGCTAGCACTTGATTAGGGCTACAGTTTTGTTTATATTTTCCCCCGGGTCTGCTTAAACATCACCTCATACATCTAGGAGCTGCCGTGGTGTAGCGAATGAACCGGGGGGAGGGGGTTAGATCCCCGATCCCCGGCTTCACCAGTCTGTCGGATGAGAATTTATGCCTGGGACCGTATGACCGTAGCTATTGGTGGGACGTTTTAAACACTGCGCATACATCTATCAAAGGGACGTGTGTAGTTGTTTTGTTATAAGAAGGATATCATGCTGTCCTTTTCTGACAAGATAAGGCAAATATTGTTGAAACGTTCAATTCTACTTCAATCTTGATTCAGGAGAGCAGTCGTTCAGTGGTAGAGTGCTTGACTCAAGACCGAGGGGCCGCGGGTTTGAGCCTCACGGGCGTCACTGTGTTGTGGTCTTTGAGCAAGACACATTTATCCTAGGTTAGGTCTGGTTCAACCCAGGAAGACCCGTCCCTGTTTAACTGAAAGATTGTTGATGGGATGTAAAGAATTAAAACAAACAAAATCAAACAAAAAAAAAATCTTGATTCTCATATTGATAATCCTTATTTCGAACAAATTGCCCTTTTGGTATGCGCTAGGTCTTTGTCCCCGTTGAGTCAACCATCAAAATATGTTTCAAAGCAACTCTGTGAAAACTTGCATTTTCTACCCCCGCACCTAATGTGTCACCCTTAAGCCTGGTGCCGTTTCGACCATAAATGCAGTACTATTTTTTCAAATTGTAAACGTGCTGAATTATTAAGGAATAGATAGAAGTGCTCTTTGAATCAAAAAGTGTAATATCTTCTTTCTGTGCATGTGTACGACAAATGCTAAGATACGTAACGTTTGTCATTGGAAAGTTGAAACATGTCTTACAGTTCAGTTTTAGATGCTTCTCTCTCCCACCTCTCGCATGATACAAGGTAGCATTTGGACCATGAAATGTCGTTACATACAATACACAACATATGTAAAACACATCTTAGGTCACACGTCGTATATCTTAGCATTGTTCGTACGCATGCGCAGAAAGAAGGCGTTTAACGTTTGGATTAAATGGGCCCACCTATCCTTAAAATTTTAGTGCATCTTACTCTTCGAAAAAGGTCAATGTATTCACTCAGTTTGGTCGAAATGGGTACCCATTTTGAAGATGGAAACTGAGAAATAAAGCGGAGGGGGTTAAAAAATCCAAGTTTTCATGACTTCTGTAAATGTGAGTTGCTTTAAGGGAAGATATTTGAATTGTTCCTTTCTTTAATAAGTCACGCCTCCTGGTGGCCAATTTTTTGACAGGTCATATTCGTTTATAGCGTTTTCGCTATTTTGTAGAGGGTGAATTACTGTTATTTTTTTCAAATTCTGATCATTATTTCAAAGAAGATGTTTTAAGATTCTTATATAGGTAAAGAAGCACCCTGGTTGCCATGTCTTTGATGTGTAATGTTTTCGCTAGTTTGGAACCAGATCATTCAGTAATCAATTCTTCTAAATCATTTTGAATTCTGATCACATGGTTGCTCCCGTAATGGTTTCAAACCATGCGGTACTACTGCCCTAATTTTCTCTTATTTTATTCTTTGCCGAAGGCTTTAAAGATAAGATGATCAATTTCAAGTGCATATTATGAGGGTATCAATGGGGTTTACTTATTAACGAAGTACGGCCCTAAAATTTAACGGTTGGCGAATTTTTAAGGTAAATTTAACCAATAGCCAAATGAGAGCTACTAGTGGTTAGCAAATTAAGGCATTTGATAAGCGATTTGGGGGCAAAGAAATACCGAATAGCACAGTGGTGCATTTAATCAGTTAACGAACTTGATGGAAAAATGCTATTCTGCTATTACACCTCGTAAATGCCTCCAGACAGGCTACTGATTTTGGGCCTAAAAACTGATTTCAGGTGCCAAAATTTAACTGATTAGCGATTTGGGGCCTCAATTTTACTAGTTGGCGATTTGTGGGCATAACTTAACAAATTGGCGATCTATGGGGCCCAAATTATGCTGATTAGCGATTTCAAAGGTACTCCACTGAGACCCTCTATCATGTATGGATAATGTGTAAGCACTAGACCAAGAAGTTTTTAGCAGACACTTAAGAGTTATCCGTTGTCTATCAGATGAAGGGCGTTTTCCATACTTGCTTGTAAGGGTTAACTAACTCGTAAGGGGGAGTCAATGTCGTAAGTGTTGAATTTTTTTCTATTTAGTCTAAACACGATTAAGGCATAAAAGATAATTCATGTAAAGTATATTTGTGTCACTAAACCTGCCAGTAAACATGTTAAAAAGCCCCTAAACCATGTTTATTTAAGATCAAAACCAAAAAATCAACACACCCTCGTCCAGGAGAAATTGAGTTTTAGACTAACTACTCGGTTTTCCACTTCCGCTATTGCTTCGTATTACACAAAAATGATAATTATTGGGAATAGCATTGCCTGATTTCTGAATATTAATCTGCAAACATTGAAATAAATGTAGAAGTCGCTAACTTACATGTTTTGCTCGTTCTATTTTCATCCCGTCACTCATACCTGGACGCTCTCGTAAGGTGACCGTTTGCATAACTTTTGATCGCCCCTTACGACATTACCAACCGTGTTTACATGCAAATCGATTTCGTTTAATTGCCATATTTGATGCTTGTATATATATTTGTATGTTTGTATTCATACATATTTATATTTATATGTAGATTGTACTCTCCTATGTGGAGGAAATAAAGAATATCTATCTATCTACCAACTGAATTTAGTAAAATGACAATTTTCATAATCTAAAGAAAAATATGCTAAAACGTTGTAATGATTCAAGTGTGGTTAGGTCAACTGACCGTCCCGCCACGACCATAGCTGTTGACTTGGGACGTAAAGCAACAAAACAAACAAACAAACAAACAAAATTTCATATATGTATAATACAAAAAGTGACCATTTTAGCCCCAAAATAAAGCCGTACATATATGGAAACAGGAAATCAAATGCAAAATCATAAAAAAGAGACCACATGCGACCATATATGAAGATGAAAGCATTTGATCGACCTCAATTTTTATCAAAATAATAGGCAGCAAAACACTGTGATTTCCATTACCACCGTCAGAGGTCCTTCACCCTTGTTATTACACAAAACTTTGGCAAATAAGTACCAGCTCAGTGTAAATACTAGCTTTAATTTTGACCAGCATGTCAGAATCTGCTAGGCTCAGCAATTCAAGTCTGGAGTGAGTTGGCCATCGCGTGCGAAATCAAGCTAGTATTCAGAGGCAAAGTTTTTGCAATCCCCAATCGAATCTGCAGTGAAGTGAAGTAAATAATTTTGCTTATCTCACATGGGCACATACCTTGATAGACTGTAGTAGAACGAGAGACGCAGTGCCACTGGCGTTGGCTAGCATGTACCAATGGCGATGGCATCGGAGCTAGGGTACCTAGCTCCTGGTGGTGACCGCATGTGCTACATGGCGTGGTGCGGAGCAGAAGAAATCTGTTCAGGCTGTCAATGCAATGCCATGTAAGTACAGATGGGCAGCAGGCAGAACAGGGACTATGAGTACATACAAGTGACTTGGGAAATTAAAATAGCAAAATTTCTGGTAGAAATTGAGCTATTTCCCCCAAATCAATCAGGTGGGAAGGAAATGTTTGGTTCATAACTAAGGATTGATAGTATGTTAAGTTAGAGTAATAATGTATGTTGACAGTGTTCAATGTTCTGAGATACAGTGTATGATTATTAACAACACACTGTCATTATCAAAGCTTCCAGTCTCACAATCATCATGTCACAGCCACAGAGTTCAAAGCAATAGAATGCAATGAAATATTAGCCTGCAAATGAACCAAAATATTGTTGATCTGCATTGTTTGTTTGATTGAAATAGCAATGCATTACACTTGTCAAATGTTAACCTAGTTTGTTAAATGAAATGTCACAGTAAATATCCTCTGCTAATGTCAAATCTGTAAACCTCACAGAAAAAATAGCCCCAAACTGAAAATGAATTTTTGTAGTTGATGGCGTAAATGAACGTGCTCTTTCTTGGGATAATTCTACCAAAGCGAGGCTCAAACCAGTCTGCTCAGCAATAGTAACTTGCTAGAAAATTGAAAGTTCCATTGTGGCCGGTTAGATACGATATTTTGTAATACGCGTTTAACAAGGGCGCTGATCAGACTGCACAGATCAGCAGGCTGCCCCTTGTTATTTGCAAACCAGCGAAGACAGGTTTTCCCACGCATTGGCCCACCTTTACCAATGTATCAATTTAGGTGGAAATTTAGTACAGGAGATTCAGCAACTGCGCCAAGAGAAGATTTGTCTTTGGATAATTCTACCAAAATCAGACTCAAATCAGTAAAGATCAGCTGTATTAACTTTCTAATAAAGTATATGATATATTGAACGCAATCAAATTTAAGTCAAATCAAATGAAAATATGATCAAATGAAATCCATCTCTACGAATGTATGTGACCGGACCGGTATCGAACTTGCAACCCCTGACTTGATTCTGTAGCCAGACATGTTACCGACTGCGCTACGCGGCCTGGTTGTGTAGCGTCTCATCTGGGTTCATGCTTTTTGTAAAAGCTCACTCAATGCATAGATGCATTAACCACATCACCAGCAACACCCTGCAAATATACATTTTTTTAATAAATTTAAATTTAAACTTCCAAACTTCCCTATTTATGTCAGCAGCAAAATTTACGCACATATTTTATACACATATTATTTGTAGTTGAAAGAAAAATTAACAAAATTAAAACATAACACTAGATTCATAACCAAAACTTGCATGGTCGAAGATGCTTGAGCTAGAGAGAGAGATGAAATTGTTTTATCAAGGAATCTGATCTAAAATGAATAACCTAGCACACTTCACTGCAGACATAATGACCTTTGGAATGTCTTCCAGCTGTGAATAGAAAATCAACTGAAATCTTGGGAAGTGGATTAAAATTATAGTCTGATTCCATATCTGGATGGTCTGTTTTTGATGCCTTCAGATGTATCCATAAATGCCATATCTCCAATACACAGATAATAGTGGAGTCAAATTCCTGTTGAGTAATTGTAAATTTCCCATGACGCAAAATTTACACATACTATATGGAGTAAATAATCCATATATGGTGAAATGTAACCAGTCTGCAAAATTTCTCGGTTACTTGAACCTGTATACATTTAACACATTCAACAACATAATAATCCGTAAACCGGAATTGTCATGTTAAATTAAGTGACACTGTACACCTGTATTCCACATAAATACAACTTATATTGTAAATGTAAATAAGATCTGCTGACACCCTGGTAGTGGATCCGAATTCATCAACAGAAATGTTTGAAATGTTGATAACATCTAAGGCCTGTTTCATATGTTGAAAGTGTTCAAGCACTCAGTGCATTGTCAAATAAAGTCTGTTGTTGTTCACTTGTTCCAAAATATTTTCTCTGGAGATGAGCATGGTTGAGGATAAGAGTCTGTGTATGGTGCTACCATACAAACTTCTGAAACAATAATCATCTGAATATTAGATCAGGGCGATATTCAATCATTTTGGGAGCTATAAAATGCTGTCTATTAGTAATTTAGGTTCAAGTGGAAACTGCCAAAATTCTCCAATGCATGCTTATCTGAAAAGCTGGGCCATGCCCCCAGTGCCTAACCAAAATCCAGTGGCATGTAATCCTATGCAGCCGTATGGTATGCTCAAGGTGTAGTCAACACATTGCTATATGGTGAAATTAAATAAGTTTGTCTGACCTTATAGCTTCCATAAATTAGCACGTTTTCATAGATGCACAGACGTAATAATAGATCCAAAACTATTAACAAGTCTGCACAGCATGCATATCCTAGAATGCAATTTCAAACAGCTTCAGGAAAGAGTAAATCCACAACACAAAAACTGGTAATGACAGTAAATTCTTATCAGACTGTCAACATGTCTAGTAAAACAATGTTAGTATAACAAAACAATCTTAGCATTAAGAAATTGAAGTTCATCAAGGGTGTATAGAATGTTGCAATACCATCTAGAGACTTCTAGAGACAACCTAAACGATATAAATTGTGGTCAAGTCAGAAAATGTGTGATGCGCTCCATTATCTTTTGGACAATATATTTATAAGATTGGGCTCAAAATTATATAGACAAATTGTCGGTATTCCAATGGGTACTATTTGTGCTCCTCTTGTTGCAGATTTGTTTTTGTTTTGTTATAAGAGAGACTTTATGTTATCTCTGTCAGACAATAATCAATCTGATGTTATTGAAGCTTTTAACTCTACCTCCAGATATTTAGATGACTTACTTAATATTGATAATCCTTATTTTGAACAAATGGTAGGTCATATATATCCCACTTAACTTCAGTAAATAAGGCAAATTCTTCTGATACTGAAGCTCCATTTTTGGACTTGAACTTGTCAATAACAAATGGCATAGTTTCTTCTAAAATTTATGATAAACGGGATGGTTTTAATTTTGAAATAGTAAATTTCCCATTTCTTGATGGAGATGTTCCTCGCTCTCCTTCCTATGGTGTATATATTTCTCAGCTTATTCGTTTTGCTAGAGTATGTTCTAATGTTGATGACCTCAACAACAGAAACTTATTTTTAACTGCTAAATTATTAAAACAAGGTTATAGATATCATAAATTTCGAAAAGCATTTTCTAAATTCTACCACAGACACTCAGAGTTAATTGTTAAATTACAACATTGGGTTGAAAACTCTTCTGCAAGAAGGCATATCAGAACCTATATTTATGGTGATTTAGTCTATAAATTCAAACGAATTGTTGCAAAACCCTAATTTTAGTGATCAATTCAAAAAGATAGTAAAACGTTATATAAGGGTTGGATATAACTTGGATTTCATGCGGCAATCTGCATGCCTAGTTTTAAACCCAATCACGGTTTATAGCTATGGTTTCCTCTTTAATTGCACGACGGTGGGTCAGGCCTCAGACTCTATGACTGCTCTGATGTAAAGCTTTAATCGGTGGGTTGGTGCCTGATGCTTATCTGTAGCTGGACCCACCGTGGCTCAAATTGAGGTTTCTTTAGCTCTGACTGTCTGTGAGTCATGAGCCCTTTTCTTTGTTTCATCATAATTTGATTAGAGTGTTATTCCATGATGATACATTGCATTAGTTTGATGGCCTCCATGCGGGCTGGGCATTTTTTGTACTTCAACAACAGCAGAATCTAGGGAAGATTTGGTACCAGTAAAATGCATTTAAGCCCCCGGTGGCCTAGGCTGCTGTCCGTTCGAAGGCGGTGATTCTGTTGTTGTTGACTTTTTGTTTATTGTTACTCCCATTGTGGGAGTCTTATTGTTCTATGTTTTGTTATACGTTACTTTATGTCCATTTTAGTATTGCAATCATCTTGATGGGGAAGAGAGACCTGATTGCTTTGCTTAATTTGTCTTCCTGGTGTCTGGTGATGGTTGAGCGGCTCTTCCTCGCGGTGCCACGGGGTTGTCTGCAGTTTGTGATTGTGGTATTTCCTGATCATACTCATTTACTATTTTCTTAGATAATAATTGTTCATCAAGGCTGGTAAAGTAGATCATAGAATGCTCATCAAGCGTGTTCATCAGTGACCCTCTAATAGTTTCCAAGTTCCACAATGAAACCCATGATACCAAAGGACAGGAAAATAGAATCTACAAGGGCAAGGAGACGTTCTACCGCCGCCACTCAGTCCCAGTCACCAGCTGTAGTGAAGTCAAATGTGTTCTTAAAAGGGTATCCGTTGGAAGTAAATATGTTCTTCAAAGGGTATCCCTAGGAAGCAAAGTAAGTAAGGTTGCAAAGATCAGGAATCGATACAATCAAGTACCACACCTGACCCAGGATACCAATGGGAAAGTGACAAACTCACAGAAGACACGACAAACGAGAGCCAAGAGGTCAGCCCTTTCCTGCACCAAAGAACTTAAACTAGAGTGTGCAGACTAGCTATTTTCTGCCATTTAGGCTTTATCAGTGACCCTCTAATAGTTTCAAAGTTCCACAATAAAACCCATGATCCCAAAGGACAAGAAAATAAAATCTACACTATAGTGAAGGGCAGGGAGATGTTCTACCGCCGCCACACAGTCCCAGCCACCAGCTGTAGTGAAGTAAAATATGTTCTGAAAAGAGTATCCTTTGGATGCACCAAAGAACTGAAACTAGAGTGTGCATATTTCCTGTGCCAGACTAGATAGTTTCTGTCATTTAGACTTCATCAGTGACCCTCTAATAAGTTTAAAGTTCCACAATGAAACCCATGATCCAAAAGGAGAAGAAAATAAAATCTACACTATAGTGAAGGGCAGGGAGACGTTCTACCGCCGCCACACAGTCCCAGTCACCAGTTGTAGTGAAGTCAAATATGTTCTTAAAAAGGTATCATTTGGAAGCAAAGACTGCACCAAAGAACTGAAACTAGAGTGTGCATATTTCCTGGGCCAGACTAGCTAGTTTCTGCCATTTAGGCTTCATCAGTGACCCGGTAATAGTTTCAAAGTTCCACTATAAAACCCATTATCCCAAAGGACAAGAAAATAAAATCTACACTATAGTGTAAAGGCGAAATAGAGAAAAGACCCTTTTTGGTAGGGTTTTGCTTTGAATAGAGTAAAATTGAAAAAAGCACCCTTTTTGTTAGGGCTTTAGTTAAAATAAGGGCAAAAATAGAGTGATAGTAAGTGAGTATGATCAGGAAATACCACAATCACAAACTGCAGACAACCCCGTGGCACCGTGAGAAAGAGCCGCTCAACCATCACGAGACACCAGGAAGACAAATTAAGCAAAGCAACCAGCTCTCTCTTCCCAATCAAGATGATTGCAATACTAGAATGGACATAAATTAACATACAACAAAATATAGAACAATTACAGACTCCCACAATGGGAATAACAATAAACAAAAAGTCAACAACATTAGAACCACCACCTTAGAACGGACAGCAGCCTAAGCCACCGGGGGGCTTAAATGCATTTTACTGGTACCAAATCTTCGCCCTAGATTCTGCTGTTGTTTAAGTACAAGAAATGTTCAGCTTTATTGCAGAGCTTTGGTTAGAATACGCGCAAAATAGAGAAGAACGTCCTTTGTGGCAAGGCTTTGGTTAGAATAAGGGCCAAAATAGAAAAAAATACCCTTTGTGGCAAGGCTTTGGCTACAATAAGGGCGAAAATAGAGAAAATACACTTTTTATAGGGCTTTGATTAAAATAAGGGCAGAAATAGAGAAAAAACATCCTTTTTGAAGGGTTTTGGTTAGAATAATGGCAAAAATAATGGCAAAAATAGTGGTAGGGCTTGGTTTGGTTAGAGCAAAAATAGAGAAAACAGCCTTTAAGGCAAGACTTTGGTTAGAAGAAGTGCAAAAATAGAGAAAACCACATTTTTTGGTTGTGCTTTGGATAGAATAAGTGCAAAAATAGAGAAAAACACTTTTTTGTTAGGGCTTTGGTTAGAATAAGGGCAAAAATAAAGAAATATACCATTTTTGCGAGGGCTTTGGTTATAATAAGGTAAAATAAAAAAAAGAGGGACTTGGTTAGAATAAGGGCAAAAATAGAGAATAATAGTCAGAAGGCTTCCATGCGAGCTGGACATTTCTTTTACTTCAACAACAGCAGAATCTAGGGTAAAGATTTGGTACCAGTACATTGCATTTAAGCCCCCCCCCCCCCCCCCGGTGGCTTAGACTGTTGTACGTTCTAAGGCGGTGGTTCTGTTGTTGTTGACTTTTTGTTTATTGATACTCCCATTGCGGGAGTATGCAATTGTTCTATGTTTTGTTGTACGTTACTTTACGTCCGTTCTAGTATTGCAAACATCTTGATGGGAAAGAGAGAGCTGGTCGCTTTGCTTAAATTGTCTCCCTGGTGTCTCGTGATGGTTGCGGTGCCTTGGGGTTGTCCTCGCGGTGCCTTGGGGTTGTCTGCATTTTTTATTGTCGTATTTCCTGATCATACTCACTTACTATTTTTGTGCCAAGGCTTTGGTTAGAATAACGGCCAAAATAGAGTAAAACAAGCTTTTTGTTAGGGATTTGGTTAGAATAAGGGCAAACATAGAGAAAACACCCTTTTGGTAGGGCTTTGGTTAGAATAAGGGCTAAAATAGAGAAAACCACCCTTGTGGCAGGGCTTTGGTTAGGGTTAGAGCAAAAATAGAGAAAAACACCCTTTTTGGTAGGGCTTTGGTTAGAATAAGGATATAACTAGAGAAAAACACCCTTTTTGGTAAGGCTTTGATTATTTATTCTAAATAAGGGCTAAATAGAAAACACCTTTTTGTAAGGGCTTAAGTTAGAATAAAGGCAAAAATAGAGAAAAAACTCTTTGTGGCAGTGCTTTGGTTAAAATACCCGGCAAAAATAAAGTAAAACACCCTTTGTGGCAAGGCTTTGGTGCGAATAAGGGCAAAAATAGAAAACAACTCCTTCTGTGGCAATGCTTTGGCTAGAATAAGGGCAAAAATAGGGTAAAACACCCTTTTTGTGTGTGGTATTGATTAAAAAAGGGGGCAGATATAGAGAAAATACCCTTTTTGGTAGGTTTTTTGGGTAGAATAATGGCAAAAATAGAGAAAACACCTTTTTTGTTAGGGCTTTTGTTAGGGTTAGAGCAAAAATAGAGAAAAAAAAACATCCTTTTTATTAATGCTTTGGTTAGAATAAGGGCAAAAATATAGAAAAACACCCTTTTTGGTAGGGCTTTAGTTAGATAGGGTCAAAATAGAAGAAAAAAAAACACCATTTTTGGTAGGGGTTTTGTTAGAGTAAGAGCAAACCACCTTTGTGGCAGGACTTTGGGTAGGGTTAGAGCAAAAATTGTGAAAAACACCCTTTTTGGTAGGGCCTTGGTTAGAATAAGGGTATAACTAGTGAAAAACACCCTTTTTGGTAAGGCGTTGTTTAGAAAAATGGCAAAATAGAAAAAATAAACCTTATTGCGAGGGCTTTGGTTAGAATAAGGGCATCAATAGAGAAAAACACCCTTTTTGGTAGTTCTTTGGTTAGAATAAGGTCATAAATAGAGAAAACCACCCTTTGTGGCAAAGCTTTGGTTAGGGTTAGAGCAAAAAAATAGAGAAAAACATCCTTTTTAGTAAGGCTTTGGTTAGAATAAGGGCATCAATAGAGAAAAACACCCTTTTTGGTAGCTCTTTGGTTAGAATAAGGTCATAAATAGAGAAAACCACCCTTTGTGGCAAAGCTTTGGTTAGGGTTAGAGCAAAAATAGAGAAAAACATCCTTTTTAGTAAGGCTTTGGTTAGAGTAAGGACAAAAATGTTGGACAACTTTTTTATTCGATTTGGCACCAAGCTGTATAGACAAGTAGTTGGGATTCCTATGGGCACTAATTGTGCTCCCCTAGTTGAGGATTTATTCCTGTTTTGTTATGAGGGGGACTTTATGATGTCTCTCTCTGACTATAAGCAGGCTGGTGTTATTGATGCGCTTAACACTACATCCAGATTTTTGGACGATATTTTAAACATTAATAGTGTTTAGTTTGACAATATAGTAAGTCAAATATACTCTTCGGAGCTCCAAATTAATAAAGCGAATGCTTCTGATACCGAAGCCTTATTTTTAGACTTGCATTTGTTAATTTCTAATGATATTGTTTACCAAAATTTATGATAAACGTGACGACTTTGATTTAGAAATTGTCAGTTTTCCATTTTTAGATGGTGATGTTGCTCGCTCTACATCCTATGGAGTCTATATCTCTCAACGCATTCGTTCTGTTAGAGCATCTAGCTTTCTTGCTGACTTCAACACTCGCAATAAATTGTCAACTCAGAAACTTCTTAAACAAGGCTATCGGTATCATTAACTTCGCAAAACCTTTTCTAAATTTTATAGACGATACTATGATATGATATCTAAATTCCAAGTTGGACTTAAATCTCTCTTGTGACTTTCGGAACCTGATTTCTATATATTGAAGAAGATTGTTGGCTCTAATAATTTTTCAGCGCAGTTCATTAAAATAATTTCCCATTATAAAAAGAGGGCTGTAACATTAATGTATTGCAACAGACTGCATGCTTGGTGATCAACCATATCACGGTTGGCAACTTTGCTTTCCTCTTTAATTGCACGCCGGTGGGTCGGACTTCAGACTCTATGATGGTTCCGACTTAGAGACTTATCTATTGATGAGATGGTAGGGGCCTGATGCTTTGGCTGATTTTAGGGCCCACCGGGGTTTACCTGCTGGATTTCTTTTGCTCCGGTATTCAGTTTTATTTACTGTTGAGTCCTTATCTTTGCTTTATCTCCTTGTTATATCTTGATTTATATGTTTCAGGAGATGATGCATTGATAAGTTAGGGGTCTTTCATGCAAACCAAATATCTATGTGTCTTGATCCACATCTGAATTAAGGGTGATGTTGGCGCCGTTAAACTGGTTTAAACCCTCCAGTAAAATATTTTACAGGCGGTTTTTCTTTTGTGGATCTTTAATGTTTATTCTGTCTTGTTTTTGCAATGCCTTTGTGGGCGTCTGTTTATAAATGTTTTGTGATCACCTGCTGGGAAAGTGCTGACCTCTTGGCTCTCGTTTGTGGTGTCTACTGTGAAATTGTCACTTTCCCATTGGTATCCTGGGTCAGGCATGGTACTTGATTGTATGGATTCCTGATCTTTGCACCCTTATTTACTTTGGTTAGACTTACCAAACAAAGCAAAAATAGAGAAAAACACCCTTTTTGGTATGGCTTTGGTTAAAATAAGGACAAAAATAGAGGGAAACACCTTTTTGGTAGGGCTTTGGTTTGAACTTCAGTTAAATAAGGCGAATTCTTCTGATACTAAAGCTCCGTTTTTGGACTTGAACTTGTCAATAACAAATGGCATAGTTTCTTCTAAAATTTATGATAAACGAGATGATTTTAATTCTTAAACAGTAAATTTCCCCTTTCATGATGGAGATGTTCCTCGCTCTCCTTCCTGTGGTGTTAATATTTCTCAGCTTATTCGTTTTGCGAGAGTATGTTCTACTGTTGATATAGATATTATAAAATTCGAAAAGTATTTTCTAAATTCTTCTACAGACACTCAGAGTTAATTGTTAAATACAATATTGGGTTTAAAACTCTTCTGCAACAAGGCATATCAGAACCTATATTTTATGGTGATTTAGTTTATAATTTCAAACGTATTGTTGGAAAACCTAATTTTAGTGATCTTTTCAAAAAGATAGTAAAACGTTGTATAAGGGTTGGATATAACTTGGATATCATGCGACAGTCTGCATGCCTAGTTTAAACCCAATCACGGTTTATAACTATGGGTTCCTCTTTAATTGCACGACTGTGGGTCAGGCCTCAGACTCTATGATGGCTCTGACGTAAAGCTTTAATCGGTGGGTTGGTGCCTGATGCTTATCTGTAGCTGGACGCACCGTGGCTCAACTTGAGGTTTTCTTTAGCTCTGACTATCTGTGAGTCATGAGCCCTTTTCTTTGTTTCATCATGGTGTGTTAATTTGATTAGAGTGTTTCTCCATGATGATGCATCGCATTAGTTAGATGGCCTCCATGCGAGCTGAGCATTTCTTGTACTTCAACAACAGCAGAATCTAGGGCGAAGATTTGGTACCATTAAAATGCATTTAAGCACCCCCCCCCCCCCCCGGTGGCCTAGGCTGCTGTCCGTTCTAAGGCGGTGGTTCTGTTGTTGTTGACTTTTTGTTTATTGTTACTCCAATTGTGGGAGTCTGTAATTGTTCTTTGTTTTGTTGTATGTTACTTGATGTCCATTCTAGTATTGCAATCATCTTGATGGGGAAGAGAGAGCTGATTGATTTGCTTAATTTGTCTTCCTGGTGTCTCGTGATGGTTGAGCGGCTCTTCCTCGCGGTGCCACGGGGTTGTCTGCAGTTTGTGATTGTGGTATTCCCTGATCATACTCACTTACTATTTTTGATGTCACGACTCTTTTGTTTGTGCTGCGTGGTTACTGTTAAAAGTTTCCCCGTACTTGCATTTAATGTCGTTATTATTACTATAGTCAGGATTTACACTTGACAATCATTCATTGCATTAACTTCCCTATTGGTATCACTTAAATTCCTCATTTAAGGAGCATTGTAGACCAGCATTCGTATCTCGTTAATAACTATTGCTTTCTCTATGTTTCTTTGTACTTGTATTAGACTTAGTTATATGTTGGGAGCTTTAGCTATTTCTCAAATGCAGCAGTTGGATATTGCTATAAATAACCGATATGAATGCTGCTTTTCAATGTATGGTATAAACTTTAAACTCAATGATAAATTGCCAAAAACAGTAAAAATTTTACTTTCTCCTCTTCGGCTGCATTCTGCTTCTTCCATACAGATTCCCCAGTCCACCAATAGATATAATTTTATGTTACCATCTGTTTACGTTTCACCTCTGAAACTTCATTCGGCCACTAAAATTAATTTACATGGAGTTTCTGACTCTGCCCTTTTTAGAAATCACTAAAAAGTTCGTCTTTCTCCTCTTAAGTCACCCGTACTTAGGAACTCTAGGAGTAAGTATAGAAGAAGTGTAGTGTATCCCTCTATTTCTAAGTGCTTTGCCAAGAGGTGCAGTGTTGCAAACATTTATGCTGTAAATCAACTATTAAATCTAACCGTTAATGGTAGACAATTTTCTGTAATTACTTATTCTGATCTTGATTGAAAATCAACTGATGTTTTTTTATTTTTTATCTTGAGAAGAGAAGGATTGTGGCAGGCAATATTTTGGCCAAACTTGTAGATTTCTAAAAACTAGATTTTCTGAGCACTATCGTCGAACAAAAAAGCCTCGCACAATTGATAATTTTCTTTATAGACATTTCAAACAAACTAATCACTCTACTAGCAGTATTTCTATTCAGCCTGTCGAAAAGATAATATATGGTGATAATTCCACTAAAAGATATAGAAATATTCTTAGACATGAATTAGAATTAAAGTGGATACAATTATTACAAACACCACATCCACTTGGTTTTAATGATAATATTTACCATTTCTAGATTACCTGATTTTGATGTTTTTTTTCTCTTTTAGATATACGTAAACGCAATAAACGATCTCATGGTAAACGCAAAAATGGAAATTTAAAACGCAAAAATAAACTTGTTTTAACTCTTTCAGAATTAAGTATCATCTTAAAACATTCTGGCCGACATATGGCCCTTTCACGTTTAGTAACTCTTTCTATATCTTCACTTCGTAATTTGGATATTGAGGCTATGATAAAGCTCATCGACTTTATGATGCAGCAATTCTTATCCGGTGTAACTCAACATGCTCTTCGGCCATACATAGACTCCGAAATTAATCATATTAGGCATTTAATCAAAATTCAATTTGTCAACAAGGGGATTGAATCCATTAACTTACCCAGTATATTTAAAGCTAAATCTGTTATCTCTTCTATTCCTACTTATTTTGAAAATAAGGAATCCCCTATCATCTGTTATAAGTATAATAAACCTATTCGTAGTACTGTTTTTTAACTAGTAACAGAACTTGATATCGAAACTTCTATTCCTGACTCTTGAGATTGTAAAGACTGTAAGTATTGCTATCAACCCGCTGGTCATATAGTCACAGGGGATTTAAAAATCATAACTGATTTAAGAATTCGGTCTTTTATATGTAAGGGGCCTAAATATAGGTTTCCTGTGCCAATAGACTTTAAATCATGTCGGGAGGAAATAGCAGGAGCATTACAAGAACTTTGTAATCGCTGGTGTAAACGAGAGCATGTTGAGTCTAATGCCGTAAATAGTTGGAAACTAAATATTTTTAAAATTATTGATGGGAGAAATTCATTTTATTGCAACAATTTAGATCTTCTACCACCTAAACCTAAATTTACTTTAAGACACTTGAAGAAAGGGATCCAAGAATTACATAGGAGGTTTGTTTTGGCCCCCGCAGATAAGGCTGCTAACAATGTTGTGGTCGTTTGAAAACGATACTATATTAACACCCTAAAGCAAGAACTTAGCACTGCAAAAACATATGAGCAAAACAGGCTTGATGAGACGTCTATCGTTGATAGGCATCGATGCAATATGGCAGCTAAGTTTGGGTTGTTTTTAGTTGATGAGGACCACAGCAAGCTTCCTACTGGTTACCTAAACGTCATAAACGGCCCTATAAATTGCGTTTTATTGCTAATTCTAGTGCATGTACAACTACTGAGTTGTCTATTCTTTTGACTTCTTGCCTCACTGCGATTAAAAACCATGTCATTAAATATTGCACAACTGTTTATGAAAGAAATGGTAAAAATTTATTTTGGTCTATTAAAAATTCAGGTGAAATTCTTAATAAATTGAAGTCTAGAGGTTTTCTAGCACCTGGTTTGTCTACATATGATTTCTCTACTCTCTATACTACATTGCCTCATAATCCAATCAAAGAAAAACTAACAGAATTTATTGAACAAACATTTAACAGAGAGGGCTCACTTTATTCGGCTTGTAATGATAAAAATGCCGTTTTTACTTCTGAAAAACCTTAACGATATAAATTGTGGTCATGTCAGAAAATGTGTGATACGCTCCATTATCTTTTGGACAATATATTTATAAGATTTGGCTCGAAATTATATAGACAAATTGTAGGTATTCCAATGGGTACTAATTGAGCTCCTCTTGTTGCAGATTTTTTTTGTTTTGTTATAAGAGAGACTTTATGTTGTCTCTGTCTGACAATAATCAATCTGATATTATTGAAGCTTTTAACTCAACCTCCAGATATTAAGATGACTTACTTAATATTGATAATCCTTATTTTGAACAAATGGTAGGTCAGATATATCCCACTGAACTTCAGTTAAATAAGGCGAATTCTTCTGATACTGAAGCTCCATTTTTGGACTTGAACTAATCAATAACAAAATGGTATAGTTTCTTCTAAAATTTATGATAAACGTGATGATTTTAATTTTAAAACAGTAAATTTCCCATTTCTTGATGGAGATGTTCCTCGCTCTCCTTCCTATGGTGTTTATATTTCTCAGCTTATTCGTTTTGTGAGAGTATGTTCAACAACAGAAACTTATTTTTTAATGCTAAGTTATTAAAACAAGGTTATAATATATATATGGTTGCTTTGCTTAATTTGTCTTCCTGGTGGCGCGTGATGGTTGAGCGGCTCTTCCTCGCGGTGCCAAGGGGTTGTCTGCAGTTTGTGATTGTGGTATTCCCTGATCATACTCACTTACTATTTTTTTATTATAGATATCATAAAATTCGAAAAGCATTTTCTAAATTCTACTACAGACACTCAGAGTTAATTGTTAAACACAATATTGGGTTAAAAACTCTTCTGCAAGAAGGCATATCAGAACCTATATTTTATGGTGATTTAGTTATAAATTCAAACGTATTGTTGGAAAACCAAATTTTAGTGATCTATTCAAAAAGATAGTAAAACGTTGTATAAGGATTGGATATAACTTGGATATCATGCGACAGTCTGCATGCCTAGTTTTAAACCCAATCACGGTTTATAGCTATGGTTTCCTCTTTAATTGCACGATGGTGGGGGCAGGCCTCAGACTCTATGACGGCTCTGACGTAAAGTTTTAATCGGTGGGTTGGTGCCTGATGCTTATCTGTAGCTGGACCCACCATGGCTCAACTTGAGGTTTTCTTTAGCTCTGACTATCTGTGAGTCATGAGCCCTTTTCTTTGTTTCATCATGGTGTGTTAATTTGATGAGAGCGTTTTTCCATGATGATACATCGCAATAGTTAGATCGCCTCCATGCGAGCTGAGCAATTCCTGTACTTCAACAACAGCAGAATCTAGGGCGAAGATTTGGTACCAGTAAAATGCATTTAAGCCCCCCCCCCCCCCTGCTATCCGTTCTAAGGCGGTCGTTCTGTTGTTGTTGACTATTTGTTTATTGTTACTCTCATTGTGGGAGTCTGTAATTGTTCTATGTTTTATTGTATGTTACTTGATGTCCATTCTAGTATTGCAATCATCTTGATGGGGAAGAGAGAGCTGGTTGCTTTGCTTAATTTGTCTTCCTGGTGTCTCGTGATGGTTGAGCGGCTCTTCCTCGCGGTGCCACGGGGTTGTCTGCAGTTTGTGATATTTTCTGATCATACTTACTTAATATTTTTGGCAAAAATAGAAAAAAAAAATTTTTGGAAGGGCTTTGGTTAGAATAAGGGCAAAAATAGAGAAAAACACTCTTATTGGCAGGGTTTTGGTTAGGGTTAGAGCAAAAATAGAGAAAAACACCATTTTTGGAAGGGCTTTGGTTATAATAAGGGTATAACTAGAGAAAAACATCCTTTTTTGGAAAGGCTTTGGTTAGAAAAAGGGCAAAAATAAAGAATAACACAGTTTGTGGCAGAACTTTTGTTAGAATTCGGGCAAAAATAGAGAAAAACACCCTTTGTGGCAAGGCTTTGACTAGAATTAGGGCAAAAATAGAGTAAAACATCCTTTTTGTGTAGGGCTTTGATAAAAATAAGGGCAGAAATAGAGAAAATACCCTTTTTGGTATTTTTCTTTTGTTAGAATAATGGAAAAAATAGAGAACAACACCCTTTTTGGTAGGGCTTTTGTAAAGGTTAGAGCAAAAATAGAGAAAAACATTCTTTTTGGTAAGGCTTTGGTTAGAATAAGGGCAAAAATAGAGAAAAAAAAACCCTCTTTGGTAGTGGTTTGGTAAGATTAAGGGCAAAAATAGATAAAACCACCCTTAGTGGCAAAACTTTGGTTAGGGTTAGAGCAAAAATATAGAAAAAAAACAATGTTTTATGTAGGGCTTTGGTTAGAGTATGGGCAAAAATAGAGAAAACACCCTTTTTGGTAAAGCTTTGGTTAGACTAAGGGCAAAATAGAAAAAAAAATTGGTAGGGCTTTGGTTAGAATAAGGGCAAAATAGAGTAAAACACCCTTTTTTGAAGGGCTTTGATTATTATAAGGAATAAGAAAAAAACACCCTTTTTTGGTAGGGTTTGCTTAGAATAATGGAAAACATAGAGAAGAAACACCCTTTGTGGTAGGGCTTTGGTTAAAGTTAGAGCAAAAATTGAAAAAAAAAACCATCCTTATTGGGAAGGCTTTGGTTAGAATAAGGGCAAAAATAGAGAAAAACACTTCTTTGGTAGGGCTTTGGTTAGAATAAGGGCAAAAACAGAGACAAACACCCTTTGTGGCAAAGCGTCGGGTAGGGTTAGAACAAAAATAGAGAACACCCATTTGGGTAGGGCTTTGGTTAGTATAAGGGCAAAAATAGATAAAAACACCCTTTTTGATAAGGCTTTGGTTAGATTAAGAGCAAAAATAGAGGAACACACCTTTTCTGATTGGGCTGTGGTTAGAATATTGGCAAAAATAGAGAAAACACCGTTATTGGTAGGGCTTTGGTTATAATAAGGGCAAAAATAGAGAAAAATACCCTGTTTGGTAGGGCTTTGGTTTGATTTATGCTGGGACCCAGACATTGTGGCCGAGTGATTGTTTTGCTAAACAGATTTGAAGGGACAAGGAACAAAGAAAAGATTAACTTGGCTAAATTGTAACATTTTAATAATTACTCTCTTTATTCCCTATTCTTTGGCTGATGGAACCAGCTCAGTCAATGGCCCTGTGCATCAGTGTAATTGTTAATGGGCCAACACTGGCCACGCGTTGATGAGAACCAGGTTGGACGTCGTTCAGTATAGCTGCTTGGCTTTTTTGATACTCTTATTTGTTCATTTGCAAATGTTAGGTATTTGTATCAACCAAGGGAAATAAAAAGTTGTGGTAAAAGACGAACAGATCAAGTATGGTCTGTTGATGTACACAAAATTGATTATTCCATTGTAACACAGGGCATACGGGATTATTATTTGAAATCACCAGCAACGAAACGAGGCTTTGTTAAAGAGGAACTGCTCATTGTTCCTGGTGATACTGTGAACAACCATATGCGTATGTCGTAATGCCATCTGGAGTTATATATCTTTTGTGTAAAGCGGTGAGAGTGTTGTTTTGTTTATTGTTAGTCCATTTATGTTGTAGTGAACTGAGCGTAGCATGTTCATTGTGTGTGTGTATTAGTTTATTGATTACATATTTTTTTACCCTTTTTTCTTTTTTGACGATTTGTTCGTCAGCTCACAAACCTGAATATAACTTTGGACGCAGACCGGTATATTCTGCTAAAGGAGTGCCAGCACATTTCATCTTTCACCTATGACTTTTTTGTTTGTTTCATCGTAAAATGGGTGATGTTTGGGATACTTAGAGAAGTTATATTCTTCTTTTGTTTCTGATATGTCTTTGTATACGTCTTCTGTTTTTATACCTACTAGTGATGAATCTGTATCTGTGTACATTAGGGTGCAATTTTCATCATACTCCTTTTTTAGATTGTTGTAATACCAGTCGTACATCAGCTATTTTGATAGGTCAAGGATAGAAAAGCCTACATAGATTGGTTTGGTTAGTGTTAATTTTGTTTTGTTGACTTGTATTGCAGATAGTTCATCAGAAAACTTAAACGTCTGTTGAATTTGGGCTTGGCTATGATTTTTCTAAGTTTTTCATTTTCACTGCCATCTGTTTTTATTATTTTTATGTCTACCCCTTTAACGGATATTCTCCATTGTTTTGCCAAACACAGACAGACATTTTCCTAATTTCAGTGTTCAACTAAAAGTATGATTCCATCCAAGGCTTTGCATTGAATTCGGTGCACTTTGGTAAGTTTCATACCCAGTTTACGATACAGTTGAATTTTACGGAATTTTACAACATATTTTTTTCTTATCCATCACATTAGGGACATTTATCATGCTTATGTTCTCTAACAATTTAGTTTGGTATTCTGAATGCCATTCTTTTTTGACAGCAAGTTTCTCTGGGGCAAGTGGATAATCTTTGTGTAATTGATGCAATTCTTTTGGGATACTCTAAATCTACTTCAAGCATCCAACCTTTTCCGGTTTCCCTATTAAATTTACCATTCTTTTGGTCATTCTTGGTCAGCCATTTGAAAGCAAAGTATGGAAGTGGTTAATTCATTATCAAAATAACTACATCATGTATTATGATCCAAATAAAATCTAGGTTGTTTGCATCATAATACATTTCGAGTTACTTTCTTTCTTAGGATTATAATCTGTAAGACTATAAGACTATAATATGAGGATTGTTTGCTTTGGCATGTCATTTGGATACCATGCTTATACCGCCACGAATACCTTTCTCTATGAATAGATGCAGGTCAATATCTATTAGGAGTTCCAAATCTATCTTTGTTTGTTTGAGTAAAGCATCTCAAGACAAACCAGGTACAGTGTAAAGGGTCAAGTTTGTATGCGCCCATGCATGTTTTTCTGAATGTTTGAAATACGTCAGCTAGTAACACAACATCGGTCTTTAGGTACAAGTCGTGATAATCGCTAACTGTTTTACAGTTGAATGTCTTCCTTACTTGCTGGGCATGATCGTAATCTTTTTGGCTGATAGTTTCATCTAATAGCTTACTATATAATGCGGTAGTATAGATGTCTATATAATGTACTATATAATGTGGTAGTACAGATGTCTCTGTCAGACAATAGTCAAACTGATAAATTATTATTGAAGCTTTTAACTACACCTCCAGATATTTAGATGACTAACTTAATAGTGACTATCCTTATTTTGAACAAATGGTAGGTCCTTCAGTTAAATAAGGCGATATCTTCTGATACTGAAGCTCCGTTTTTGGACTTGAACTTGTCCATTACAAATGGCATAATTTCTTCTAAAATTATGATAAACGTGATGATTTTAATTTTGAACAAGTAAATTTCCCATTTCTTGATGGAGATGTTCCTTCCCTACCTATTGTGTATAAATACTGAAACAATACAGTTATGTCCGCTTGACGTTTATGTCTGGCAGTTCCAAATGGATGAACGCATTTCATTCAAATTTTCTCCTTACAAACTTTGATCATTTAGAAATGATTTGCATCTAAGAGTAATCCATTTGATAATCAGTAGAGCCGCTGAAAAAGCAGCGAACACGAAAAATTCACAACATCAATAGCTTGTGTATCCGTCATAATCCCAAACCGTTCAAGCACATTTAAACATCACTGAACAAACTCTCTTGTAAGATAAGCTGGCTAATTGTATGCATTGCTTTTTCCGCTACAGTCATTTGTTTGTAACATACTCTGACGTCACAAAACATCGATCACGAGCGTGCGTGAAAACACTCAGAAAATTATTGGTCCCACATTTTGATAAATCAACAAAATCGAACAAATCGATGTTTTTTCGTCCACACAAGCATTTTAACAGTAATTAAGACTAATCAGCATCAAAACAATTGATAATAGAAATTCTCTGATGATTTTGCAGGAAGATGTGGGGTATAAAACACAGATTTGGTGAACCTTTGATGCCCGACATCAGCCATAGTTTTTTTTTCTCTATTGTGTAATTGTTGTCATAAACAAACACAACAAAAACGGTCTCAAAATGATGTTAGGTTAAGGAGATTTGAAAGTTCTTATTATGTTATTTGTTTGATTCAAAGGGAGGTAATTTTAGATAATTTTGTAAATAAAAGATTTGGAACTGCAATTGCGTTCGTTCAATAAGCAGACTTGGGATTTTTAGATGTTTTTTCATCGTCAGACGCTTCGTGTTGCCATTTAACGTAAAATGTGTCACGTTTTGATGATTAACTTCCTGATGATAATGAAAAAAGCTGTGTACACATTAGGTTTATTAACACATCAAGATCAGAAGATAAAATCAAATAATTACCATTTTTCGTGTGTCGGACGTTTGATTAAGATTTTGGTTTTATTTTTGTTGCAACATCTTAGCTGGATCGAAAGATACAGTACCATGAAAATCGAACGTTTCTTTTTTGCTTGAGTATATTTCTAGCTTATTCTTTTTGCAGAAACTTATTTTAAACTGCTTATTCGGAAAGCATTTTCTAAATTCTACTTGGATGTCATGCATGCCTGGTTTTAAACTCAATCACGGTTTATAGCTATGGTGTCCTCTTTTTATGATTAATGCACGACGGTGGGTCAGGCGTCAGATTCTATGACGGCTCTAACATAAAGCTGAAATTGGTTGGTTGGTGCCTGATGCTCATCTGTAGCTGACCCCTCCGTGACTATATGTGAGTCGTGAGCCATTTTCTTTGTTTCATCATAGTGTGTTAATTTGATTAGAGTGTCGCCATGATGATACATTGCATTAGTGCGAGCTGAACATTTCTTGTACCAGTAAAATGCATTTAAGCCCCCCCCCCCCCACACCCTCCCCGGCGGCTTAAGCTGCTGTCCGTTCTAGGCGGTGGTTCTGTAATTGTTCTATGTTTTGTTGCACAGAATTCAATGTAAAGCCTTCAGTTGAACACTGAAATGAGTAAAAAGTCTGTCTTTGAAAATGATTCTGTGTTTGGCAAAACAATTGGGTTTCTGCCATTTAGGCTTCATCAGTGACCCTCTAATAGTTTCAAAGTTCCACAATGAAACCCATGATCTCAAAGGACAAGAAAATAAAATCTACAATATAGTGAAGGGCAGGGAGACGTTCTACCGCCGCCACACAGTCCCTGTTTGTCCTATCTGGGCCTTCAAAGAGCATAAGAATGCCTTTCATGCTTCGTGCAAGCACAGTCAGGTTGGATTGCACAGGGTGTCCGATTTATTTTTTGTGCTTTTTCTGTGCCGTAAGATGCGGTCATGTAGAATTACCATTTTACCACTATACTGTTGTCTTATCAGGATCGCTTACCACCCAGTCCCGCTTGGTAAAAAGACATGTGACTTTCTAGCAGTTCAAAGTCCAGCGGGATACAGTCAAAGCCGCTCTCCCAGAGTGAGTTATCATCTGTAGGTCTTAAATCAAGCCACAAAGTTTAATCAGATATTTACCAAGGTTCATCTCAGTGAATAACTCTTTTGTTACTTGATCTGTCACTTTGTCTCCCTTTGATGTCAAAGCAAAATACTTTATTATTTCATCCCACTACTGATAAGCCAGCATACCTTGACTATACAGCTGATTGGGCACACCTTCAATGGTCACCTCCACTTTTTCTATCTTTGGATTATAATACCGTTCTGTGTTTGTCCTACCTGGGCCTTCAAAGAGCATAAGAATGCCTTTCATGCTTCGTGCAAGGACATTCAGGTTGATATTGCACAGGGTGTCCGATTTATTTTTGTGATTTTTCTGTGCCGTAAGATGCGGACATGTAGAATACCATTTTACCACTATACTGTTGTCTTATCGGGATCGCTTACCACCCAGTCCCGCTTGGTAAAAAGACATGTGACCTACCACAAAGGGTGTTTTGTATATATGTGCCCTCACCAAAGCCCTACCACATAGCAGTTCAAAGTCCAGCGCGATACACAATCTTTTTCCAAAGGCAGTTGCGATGGCTTGGTCTTCATCATTGGAAGCGGCATCTGCCAATTCTATGTTTAAATACATTGTCTTTTCAAATACCTTGATAAGCCATTACAAATCGTTCAGAAGGTCCTTTCCACAAGTCAACGTAACAGTGATAAATATCGCTATCGTCGATGGACATGATTTCATTGCCACTTATTCTTATGGTTCGTTTCTTGACGATCACTCTACCTAAATTTTGGTATATGGTCGCATTGGCATCTTTACTGGTTAATTGAAATTCAAAGTCCGTAGGACAATGACATCGTTATTACATAGATTTGGAAATAATACTAGCAGTTGTTGGTTTTGATCAATAGTGCTAAGGTTGTTTGTTATAACAATGCTCTGGTGATGGCCTTTGACCCCACGAGGCTCTCTGGTAAAGTTTATTTCCATATGCAGACATTTTAGTCAGAAAAGTTATTTTTAAATACAAAATAAATATTTAAAAATGGCTGAAGGTGGCATGGAATTCGACAGAGATGATATAGATAAAGGAGCCCTTGTTAAATATAAGACTATGTTGTTCCGGTTTTTTTTTTAATTTAAACTTTCTTGTATAAATGCGCTAACTATATTTGACATCGTTATTACTGATGACGCCTAAATGGCAGAAACTAGCTAGTCTGGCCCCGTAAATATGCACACTCTAGTTTCAGTTCTTTGGTGCAGTCTTTGCTTCCAGGGGATACCCTTTTAAGAACACATTTGACTTCACTACAGCTGGTGACTGGGACTGTGGCGGCGGTAACACGTCTCCCTGCCCTTCACTATAGTGTAGATTTTATTTTCTTGTCCTTTTGGATAATTGGTTTCATTGTGGAACTTTGAAACTATTCGAGGGTCACTATTGCTTCCAGGAGATACTCTTTAGAGAACATATTTTTATCTTCTTTTGACCTAACCCTAGCCAAAGGCCAAACACAAATGGTGTTTTCTATATGTTTGCCCTTAGACCCTAACGAAAGGCCAACCACAAAAGGTGTGTTTTTTTGCCCTAACCGTAACCAAGGACGTTTTCTTAACCCCAACCAAAGGCCATCCACGAAGGGTGTATTTCTCTATCTTAGCCCTTATATTAACCAAAGGCCAACCACAAAGTGAGTTTTCTCTTTTCTTGCCCTAACCTGACCCTTACCTTACCAAATGCCTATCAAAAAGGGTGTTGTTCTATATTTTTGCCCTAACCCCAGTCATGGGCCTACTACAAAGGGTGTTTTGTATATATGTGCCCTAACCAAAGCCCTACCACATAGGGCGTTTTTCTCTATTTTGGAGCTAACCATAACCAAAGGCCTCCCACAATGGGTGTTTTCTCCATTTTGCCAAACCAGCCATAAAGGGTGTCTATTTTTTCCTAACCCTAAAAAAAGGCCATCCACAAAGTTTATCTTCTGTATTTTCCCTATCCATAACCATAGGCCAACCACAAAGTGTGTTTTCTCCTTTTTGCCCTAACACTAACCAAAGAAAAACAACAAAGGTTGTCTTTCTCTATTTGGCCCTAACCCTTACTAAAGGCCTACCACAAAGGTTGCTTTTTTTAATTTTGCTCTAACCCTAACCAAAGGCCTACCACAAAAGGGTGCTTATCTAACCATAAACAAAGGTCTCCCACAAAGTGTGCTTTTCTGCATTTTTGCCCTAACCCTAAACATAGGCCTACCTCAAAAATAGTAAATGAGTATGATCAGGAAATACCACAATCACAAACTGCAGACAACCCCGTGGCACCGTGAGGAAGAGCCGCTCAACCATCACGAGACACCAGGAAGACAAATTAAGCAAAGCAATCAGCTCTCTCTTCCCCATCAAGATGATTGCAATACTAAAATGGACATAGAGTAACATACAACAAAACATAGAACAATTACAGACTCCCACAATGGGAGTAACAATAAACAGAAAGTCAACAACAACAGAACCACCGCCTTAAAACGGACAGCAGCCTAAGCCACCGGGGGGCTTAAATGCATTTTACTGGTACCAAATCTTCGCCCTAGATTCTGCTGTTGTTGAAGTACAAAAAATGTTCAGCTCGCATGGAGGCCATCTAACTAATGCATTGTATCATCATGGAAAACACTCTAATCAAATTACTACACCATGATGAAACAAAGAAAAGGGCTCATGACTCACAGATAGTCAGAGCTTAAGAAAACCTCAAGTTGAGCCACGGTGGGTCCAGCTACAGATAAGCATCAGGCACCAACCCACCGATTAAAGCTTTACGTCAGAGCCGTCATAGAGTCTGAGGCCCGACCCACCGTCGTGCAATTAAAGAGGAAACCATAGCTATAAACCGTGATTGGGTTTACAACTAGGCATGCAGATTGTCGCATGATATCCAAGTTATATCCAACCCTTATATAACGTTTAACTATCTTTTTGAATTGATCACTAAAATTAGATGTCTTTAAGTCGGAACCGTTATAGAGTGTAAAGTTCGACCCACCGGCGTGCAATTAAAGAGGAAAGCAAAGTTGCCAACCGTAATTGGGTTGACTACCAAGCATGCAGTCTGTTGCAATACATTAATGTTATAGCAAATCTTTTTAAACTGGGAAATTATTTTAATGAACTGCGCAGAAAAATAATTAGAGCCAACAATCTTTTTCAATTTATACACCAAGTCACCATAGAATTCAGGTTCCAAAAGTCCTTGACGCAAGGGAAATTTAAGTCCAACTTGGAATTTAGATATCAAATCATAGTATCGTCTATAAAATTTAGATAAGGTTTTGCGAAGTTTATGATACCGAACCCTTGCCATAGGCCAACCACAATGTGTGTTTACTCATATTTTGCCCTAACACAAAGGAAAACCACAAAGGGTGTTTTTCTCTATTTTTGCACTAACCCCAACCAAAGGCCTACCACAAAGGGTGTTTTCTATATATTTGCTCTTACAAAAGGCCTCCCAAAAGTGTGTTTTTCTAATTGTTTTGCCCTAACACTAAACATTGGCATACCATAAAGGGTGTCTTACTCTATTCTTGCCCTAACCTGGCCCATAGCCCTATCAATAATGGTGTTTTTTTTTCTATATTTTTGCCCTAGCCCTATTGATAGGCCAACTTCAAAGGATGTTTTCTCTATTTTACCCTAACCATAACGAAAGTCCAACCACAAAGCGTGTTTACTTTTTTTTCCCCTTACCCTAACCAAAGGCCTATCACAAAGGGTGTTCTTCTATATGTTTTCCCTAACCCTGACCAAAGACCTACCACAAAGGGTGATTTTCTTTATATTTCCTTAACCCTAACCATAGGTCATTCTCAAAGGGTGCTTTCTCTATTTTTGTCTTAACCCTAACCAAAGGCCTACCACAAAGGGTGTTTTTCTCTATTATGCCCTGACCCTAACCAAATGCCTACCACAAAGAGTGTTTTTCTACATTTTTCCCTACCACTAACTATAGGCTAACCGCAAAAGGTGTATTTCTATATTTTCCCTAACCCTAACCATAGGCTAACTGCAAGAGTGTTGTCCTATATTTTGACCTAACAATTAACTCTAACCAAAGGCATACCACAAAGAATGTTTTTCTCTATTTTTGCACCAAAAGAAAAACTAAAAAGGGTGTATTCTCTATTGTTTCCCCTAACCTTAACAAAAGTTAGAAAGTGTGTATGTTCAGGATATACCACAATCACAAACCGCAGACAACCGCGAGGAAGAGCCACTCAACCATCGCGAGACACCAGGAAGACAAATTAAGCAAAGCAACCAGCTCTCTCTTCCCCACAAGATGATTGCAATACTAGAATGGACATGACGTAACGTACAACAAAACTTAGAACAATTACAGACTCCCACAGTGGGAGTAACAATAAACAAAAAGTCAACAACAACAGAACCACCGCCTCAGAACGGACAGCAGCCTAAGCCACCGGGGGCGGGCTTAAATGCATTTTATTGGTACCAAATCTTCGCCCTAGATTCTGCTGTTGTTGTAGTACAAGAAATGTTCAGCTCGCATGGAAGCATTCTTACCAATGCAATGTATCATCATGGAGAAACACTCTAATCAAATTAACACACCATGATGAAACAAAGAAAATGGCTCATGACTCACAGATAGTCAGAGCTAAAGAAAACCTCAAGTTGAACCATGGTGGGTCCAGCTACAGGTAAACATCAGGCACCAACCCAACGATTAAAGTTTTACGTCAGAGCCGTCATAGAGTCTGAGGCCTGACCCAACCGTCGTGCAATTAATTTATGATTTCCATAGCTATAAACCGTGATTGGGTTAAAACAAGGTATGCAGACTGTCGCATGATATCCAAGTAATATCCAACCCTTACATAACGTTTTTAAATCTTTTTGAATTGATCACTAAAATTAGATTTTCTGACAATTCGTTTGAATTTATAAACTAAATCACCATAAAATATAGGTTCTGATATGCAAAGGCCTGTCACAAAGTGTGTTCTGTATTGTTGTCCAAACTCTAACCAAAGGCATACCACAAAGAATGTCTTTATCTATTTTTGCACTAACCCCTAGCCAAAGGCAAACTACAAAGGGTGTCATTTTCTAATTTGACCTAACCCTAACCAAATGCCAACCACAAAGGGTGTTGTCTCTACTTCCCTAAATCTAACGAAATGCCAGGCACAAAGGTTTTTGTCTTTTTGTGCCCTAACCTTGGCAAAATGCCAACCACAAAGTGTGTTTTCTCTACTTTGCCATAACACTAACCAAAAGCCAACCACAAAGAGTGTTTTTCTATATTTTCCCTAACCTTTCCCTAACCCTAACCAAATGCCAGCCACAAAGGGAGTTTTTGTCATTTTGTGCCCTAACCTTGACAAAAGGCCAACCATAAAGTGTGTTTTCTCTACATTGCATAACCCTCACCAAAGGCCTACCACATAGGGGTGTTTTTCTCTATTTTGGAAATAACCCTAACCAAAGGCCTGCCACAAAGGGTGTTTTTCTCTATTTCCCTTACCCTAACCAAACGCCAGCCACAATGGAGTTTTTGTCTTTTTGTGCCATAACCTTGACAAAAGGCCAACCACAAAGTGTGTTTTCTCTACTTTGTATATCATATCTTGTACTTCAACAACAGCAGAATCTAGGGCGAAGATTTGGTACCAATAAAATGCATTTAAGCCCCCCCCCCCCCCGGTGGCTTAGGCTGCTGTCCGTGCTAAGGCGGTGGTTCTGTTGTTGTTTACTCTGGTTTATTGTTACTCCCATTTTGGGAGTCTAAAATTGTAACCCTAACCCTGTCCATTCTAATGCAATCATCTTGATGGGGAAGAGAGAGCTGGTTGCTTTGCTTAATTTGTCTTCCTGATGTCGCGTGCTGGTTGAGTGGCTCTTCCCCGCAATGTCATGGGGTTGTCTGCGGTTTGTGATTGTGATATTTCCTGATCATACTCACTATTTTTGCAATAACCCTAACCAATGGCCAACCACAAAGGGCGTATTCTATATTTTTCCCTAACTCAACCAAAGGTCTGCCACAAAGGGTGTTTTTCTCTAATTCCCTTATCCTAACCAAACGCCAGCCACATAGGGAGTTTTTGTCTTTTTGTGCCCTTACCTTTACAAAAGGACAACCACAAAGTGTGTTTTCTCTACTTTGCATAGCCCTAACCAAAGGCAAACTACAAAGGGTGTCTTTCTTTATTTTTGCCCCAATCATAATCAAAGGCCTACCACAAAGGGGTGTTTTTCTATATTTTCCCCTAAACCTAACAATAGGCCAACCACAAAGTGTGTTTTCTTTTATATTGACCAAGCCCTAACCAAAAGTAAACCAAAAAGAAGTCTTTCTCTATTTTTGTCTAAGCCCTAACCAAACGTTGAAATCACAAATGTTTTTTTTTCTATTTTGCCCTAACCCTAAACAAAGGCCTATCACAATGTGTGTTCTTCTTTTTTATTGCCTAAACTTAACAAAAGACCAACCGCAAAGGGCGTTTTCTCTATTTTTTGCCCTAACCTTAACCAAATGCAAACCACAAAGGGTGTTGTCTTTTTTTGCCCTAACCCTAACCAAACGCCAGCCACAAAGGGTCTCTTTCTATTTTTGCCCTAACCCTAAATAAAGGTGTGTTTTTTTCTCTATTTTGGTCCTAACCCATACCAAAGGCCAACCAAAAAGGGTGTTCTCTATTTTTGCGCCAATCCTAATCAAAGGCCTACCACAAAGGGTATATTTTTCTTTATTTTTGTCCTAGCGCTTGCGAAAGACCAGCCACAAAGGGTGTTTTCTATATTTTTGCCAAACCCTAACCAAAGCTCTACCACAAACGGTTTCATTTTTGCCCTAACCCTAATCGACAGCCAACCAAAAAGGATGTCTCTCTATTTTTGTCCCAATCCTTATCAAAGTCCTACCATAAAGGGTGTCTTTCTACATTTTTTGCCCTAATCTTAACCATACGCCTACCACAAAGTGTTAAATCTCAATGTTTCCCTAACCCTTACCAAAGGGTGTTTTCTCTATTTAGCCCCAGCCGTAAACAAAGGGCAACCACAAAGGTTGTTGTCTCTATTTTGGCACTAAATATAACGATATGCCAACCACAAAAGGTGTCTCTTTCTGTTTTTGCCATAACCGTAAACAAACGCCTGCCACAAAGGGTGTTTTTCTCTATTTTGGTCCTAACTCTTACCAAAGGCCAACCACAAAGGGTGTTTTTTTCTTGTTTGTCCTAACCCTAACGAAGGACCAACCACAAAAGGTGTTTTCTCTATTTTTGCCCTAACCATAACCAAAGCTCCACCACAACAGTTTCCTTTTCTATTTTTGCCCTAACCCTAATCGAAGGCCAACCAAAAAGGTTATCTATTTTTGCGCCAATCCTAATCAAAGGCCTATCCAATAGGGTGTTTTTTCTTAATTTTTCCCTAAACCTAGCCATAGGCCAACCGCAAAGGGTGTTTTCTTTTTTCTTGACATAACCCTTACCAAAGGTAAACCAAATAGGTGTCTTTCTCTATTTTTGCCCTAACCCTAACCAAAGCACTTCCACAAAGGGTTTAATTTTTATTTTTGCCCTAACCCTTACCGACGGCCTACCACAAAGGGTGTCTTTCTATATTTTTGCCCTAACCTTACCGCAAAGGCCAACCGCAAAGTGTGTTTTCTCTTTTCTTGCCCTGACTCTTACCATAGACTAAAACAACAAACGCTGTTTTTTTCTATTTTTGCCCTGACCCTAAAAAAAGCCTAACACAAAGTGTGTTCTTCTCTTTTTTGCCTAAACCTAACGAAAGACCAACCGCAAAAGGTGTTTTCTTTATTTTTGCCCTAACCCTAACCAAATGCCAACCACAAAGGGTGTTGTCTCTATTTTTGCCCCTCACCCTAACCAAACGCCAGCCAAAAATGTGTCTCTTTCTATTTTTCCCCTAACCCTAAACAAGGGCCTGCCACAAAGAGTGTTTTATCTCTATTTTGGTCCTAACCCTTACCAAAGAACAACCAAAAAAGGATGTGTCTCTTTTTTGTGCCAATCATAACTAAAGGCCTGCAACAAGGGGGGTTGTCTCTTTTTTGACCAAACCCTAATCAAAGGCCAAACACAAATGGTGCTTTCTCTATTTTTGCCCTAACCCTAGCCATAGGCAACCACAAAGGTTTTTTTTCTTTTTTTCTTGATTAAATCCGAACCAAAGGTAAACCAAAAAGGTGTCTTTCTCTATTTTTGCCTCTACCCTAACCAAAGGCCAAAACCACAAATGGCGTTTTTTTTCTATTTTAGCCCTAACCCTAAACAAAGGCCTAACACAAAGTGTGTTCTTTTTTTGGGCCATAACCAAACGAAGGATCAACCACATACAGTGTTTTCTCTATTTTGTCCTAACCCTAACTAAATGCCAACCACAAAGGGTGTTGTAAATAACCCTAACCAAACGCCAGCCACAAAGGGTGTCTCTTTCTTTTTTGCCCTAACCCTAAACAAAGGCCGCCGCAAATGTGTTTTTTATTGCTATTTTGGTCCTAACCCTTACCAAAGGTAAACCACAAAGGGTGTTCTTTCTTTTGTCCTCACCCTAACGAAAGATCAACCACAAAGGGTGTTTTATCTATTTTTGCCCTAACCCTAACCAAAGCTCTACCACAAAGGGTTTCATTTTCTATTTTTGTCCTAACTCTAATCGAAGGCCTACCACAAAGGGTGTCTTTCTATATTTTTGCCCTAACCTTAACGAAGGCCAACCGCAAAATATGTTTTTCTCTTTTCTTGCCCTAACTCTAACCATAGGCCTACCACAAAGGTGTTTTTTTTTCTATTTTGCCCAAGCCTAAACAAATGCCAACCACAAAGGTTGTTGTCTCTATTTTTGCCCTTACCCTAACCAAACTCCAGCTACAAAGGGTGTCTCTCTATTTTTACCCTAAACCTCCTAAACCTAACCAAAGGCCAACCACAAAGGATGTTTTCTTTTATATTGACCTAACCCTAACCAAAAATAAAACAAAAAATGTGTCTTTCTCATTTTTGCCTAAACCCTAACCAAAGGCCAAAACCACAAATTGTGTTTTTTTTTCTATTTTTTGCCCTAACCCTAAACAAAGGCCTAACACAGAGTGTGTTCTTCTCTTTTTTGCCTAAACCTAACGAAAGATCAACCACAAAGGGTGTATCTCTATTTTTGCACTTACTCTAACCAAATGCCAAACACAAAGGGTGCTGTCTCTATTTTTGCCCAAACCTAACCAAACGCCAGCCACAAAGGGTGTCTCTTTCTATTTTTGCCCTAACCCTAACCAAAGGCCTACCACAAGGGTATTATCTCTTTTTTGACCTAAACCTAATCAAAGGCCAAACACAAATGGTGTTTTCGCTAGTTTTGCCCTAACCCTAACCAAATGCAATCCACAAAGGGCCTTTTCTCTATTTTGGTCCTAACCCTTACTAAAGGTCAACCAAAAAGGGTGTCTCTATTTTTGCGCCAATCCTAATCAAAGGCCTACCAGTAAGGATTTTTTCTCTATTTTTGCACTAACTCCTACCAAATGGCAACCACAAAGGGTGTTGTATCTATTTTTGCTCTAGCCCTAACCAAACGCCAGCAGCAAAGGGTGTCTCTTTCTATTTTTACACTAAACTAACCAAAGCCCTACCACAAGGGTGTCTCTTTTTTTACCTAAACCTAACCAAAGGCCAAACACAAATAGTATTTTCTCTTTTTTTGCCCTAACCCTAACCGAATGCCAACAACAAAGCATGTTGTCTCTTTTTCCCTTACCCTAACCAAACGCCAGCCACTAAGGTGATTTTCTCTAGTTGTAGCCTAACCTTAACCAAACACCTGCCACAAAGGGAGTTTTTCTCTATTTGTGCCCTAATCTTAACCAAAGGCCAACCACAAAGTGTGTTTTCTCTACTTTGCCATTACCCTAAACAAAGGCCTACCACAGAGGGCGTTTTATCTGTTTTGCCCCAACCCTAAACAAATGCCAACCACAAAGGCTGTTGTCTCCTTTTTCCCCCTAACCCTAGCCAAACGTCAGCAACAAAAGGTGTCTCTTTCTATTTTTACCCTAAACTTAACAAAAGGCCTACCACAAAGGGTATTATCTCTCTTTTTTTACCTAAACTTAGCCAAAGGCCAAACACAAATGGTGTTTGCTCTATTTTTGCCCTAATCCTAACCGAATGCCAACCACAAAGGGTGTTGTCTCTTTTTCCCTAAACCTAACCAAACGCTAGCCACAAAGAGTGTCTCTTTCTATTACAGGAAATTTTATCTTTTTTATCCTAACCTTAACCAAACACCATCCACAACGGGAGTTTTCTCTATTTGTGCCCTAATCTGGACCAAAGGCCAACCACAAAGTGTATTTTCTCTACTTTGCCGTAACCCTTACCATAGGCCAACCACAAGGGGTATTTTCTTATTTTTTGCCCTAACACTAAACAAAGGAAAACCACAAAGGGTGTCTTTCTCTGTTTTTGCCCTACCCCTAACCAAAAGTCTGTCACAAAGAGTGTTTTTCTCTATTTTGTCTTAACCCTACCCAAAGGCCAACCACAAAGTGTCTGTTTCCCTATTTTTTCCTTAATAATCCAGGGTCAGGTGTGGTACTTGATTGTATCTATTCTTGATATCTGCCATCTTTCTTAATTTAATCCTAACCAAGGAACTACCACAAAGGGCGTTTCTCTATTTTTGTCCTAACCCTAACCAAAGGCCAACCACAAAGTGTGTTTACTTTATTTGCCCATACCCTAGCATAAGGCCTACCACAAAGGGCGTTTTTCTATGTTTTTTCCCTAACACTAACCAAAGGCCAACCACTAGGGTGTTTTATCTATTCGTGCCCTTATAATAACCAAAGGCTTAACACAAAGGGCGTCTTACTCTATTCGGCCCTAATCTGGACAAAAGGTCAACCAAATAGTTTTCTCTATTTTGGCCATAATCCTAATCAGAGGCCAACCACAAAGGTTGTTTTCTATATTTTTTACTAAAACTAACCATAGGCCAACCACAAAGTGTGTTTTCTTAAACAGTAACCAAAGGCCAAAACCACAAATGATGTTTTTTTCTATTTTTGCCCTAACCCTAAACAAAGGCCTACCACAAAGTGTGTTCTTCTCTTTTTTGTCCTAATCCTAACGAAAGACCAACAATAAAGGGTGTTTTCTCTGTTTTGGCCCTAACCCTAACCAAAGGCCATCCACAAAGGATGTCTTTCTTTATTTTTGCTCTAACTTTAACCAAAGGCCAACCGCAAAGGGTGTTTTTCTCTATTTCTTTTTTCCATAACCCTAACCATAGGCCAACCACAAAAAGGGTGCTTTTCTATATATTTGTCCTAACCAAAGGCCTCCCAAAAAGTGTGCTTTTCTATATTTTTGCCCCAACCCTAACCATAGGCCTACCACAAAGGATGTCATTTTCTATTATTGCCCTAACATGAACCAAAGGCCTACCACAAAAGCGTGCTGTTCTATATATTTGACCTAACCAAAGGTCTCCCAAAAAGTGTAATTTTTCTATATTTCTATATACAAAGGGTATATTTTTACATTTTTGCCCTTACATGAACCAAAGGGTGTTGATCTATATTTTGCTCTATCCATAGACAAACCACAAAAAGTGTTTTCTCTACTTTTGACAAAACCCGAAAAAATGGCCAACCACGAAATTATTTACCCTAACCATAGGCCTACCACAAAGGATGTCATTTTCTATTCTTGCCCTATCCTAACCAAATGCCTACCACAAACTGTGTTTTTCTCAATTTTTGCCCAAACCCTTGTCATAGGCCAAACACAAAGGTTGTTTCTCTTTTTTTGCCCATAACCTTAACCAAAGGAAAACCACAAAGGGTATCTTTCTCTATTTTTGCTCTAACCCTAACTAAAGGCCTACAACAAAGGTTGTTTTTCTATATATTTGCTCTTACCCTAACCAAAGGCCTACCACAAAAAGGTGTTATTTTCTATTTTTGTCCCAACCCTAACCAAAGGCCTACCACAAAGTGTGTCTTTCTCTATTTCTGCCCTAATCCTAACCAAAGGCCCACCGCAAAAGATGTTTTTTCTCTATTCATGCTCTAACGCTAACCATATGCCTACCACAAAACAAGTCTTTCTCTATTTTTGCCCGAACCCTAACCACATGCATACCACAAAGGGTGTTTTCTCTATTTTGCCCGAACCCTAACCATAGGCCGACCACAAAGGGTGTTTTCTCTATTTTTACCCTAATCCTAACCAAAACCCAATCACAAAGGTTGATACTCTATATTTGCCCTAACCCTAACCAAATGCCTCCCACAAAGAAGGTTTTCTATATTTTTCCCTAACCTTAACCATAGGCCAACCACAATTGGGTATTTTCTCTTATTTCCCTAGCCCTAACGAAAGGCCAACAACAAAAGTGTTTTCTCTTTTCTTACCCTAACCATAACCAAATGCCTATCAAAGATCGTGTTTTCTATAATTTTCCCTAAGTAAGTAAGCAAGCAAGCAAGCAAGCAAGCAAGCAAGCAAGCAAGTAAGTAAGTAAGTAAGTAAGTAAGTAAGTAAGTAAGTAAGTAAGTAAGTAAGTAAGTAAGTAAGTAAGTAAGTAAGTAAGTAAGTAAGTAAGTAAGTAAGTAAGTAAGTAAGTAAGTAAGTAAGTAAGTAAGTAAGTTAGTAAGTAAGTAAGCAAGTAAGTAAGTAAGTAAGTGAGTGAGTGAGTAAGTAAGTAAGTAATTAAGTAATTAAGTAAGTAAGTAAGAAAGTAAGTAAGTAAGTAAGTAAGTATTCTTTATTTAACGAGGGTGACCCAATTGGCAGAACCAATCTTCCTTGGGGCCCTCTTTAACAAGTTAACACACAATTTATATACATTAATTATATAGAACAGAAACTCGAAACATGTAGGCATGAAATAATGACGTGAAATGAAAAATTAATATTGATGAGCCATGACAAAGAAAATGGCACAGTCGCCCTCTTTTGAAACGTGCCGTCAAACCGCAGACAACCCCATGGCACCGCCAGGAAGAGCCACTCAAATTTTCAGCTCGCATGGAGGCCTTCTAACTAATGGAGAAACACTCTAATCAAATTAACACACCATGATGAAACAAAGAAAATGGCTCATGACTCACAGATAGTCAGAGCTAAAGAAAACCTCAAGTTGAGCCACGGTGGGTCCAGCTGTATACAGATAAGCATCGGGCACCAACCCACAGATTAAAGCTTTACGTCAGTGCCGTCATAGAGTCTGAGGCCTGACCAACCGTCGTGCAATTAAAGAGCAAAGCATAGATATAAACCATGATTAGGTTTGAAACCAGGCATGCAGACGCATTATATCCAACCCTTATTTAACGTTATACAATCTTTTTGAATTGATCACTAAAAATAGATTTTCCAACAATTCGTTTGAATTTATAAACTAAATCACCATAAAATATAGGTTCTGATATGCCTTGTTGCAGAAGAGTTTTTAACCCAATACTGTCTTTAACAATCAACTCTGAGTGTCTGTGGTAGAATTTAGAAAATGTTTTTCGAATTTTATGATATCTATAACCTTGTTTTGATAACTTAGCAGTTAAAATAAGTTTTTGTTGTTGAACACATCAGGTCAAAACATTAAACCATCACACTTTGTGAGCAACACACTTTGTGAACACACTCTAGCAAAACGAATAAGCTGAGAAATATATACACCATAGGAAGGGGAGCAAGGAATATCTCAATCAAGAAATGGGAAATTTACTATTAACCCTAACTATAAATAGTTAAGACACACTAAACCATCAAACTTTGTGTGCAACAAAAAAAACAATGAAATCACAAAATCAGAGTTAGTAAGGATGCAAAGAACAGGAATCGATACAATCAAGTACCACACCTGACCCATGATACCAATGGAAAAGTGACAAATTCACAGTTAGATATCAAACACGAGAGCGAAGAGGTAAGCCCCTTCCCAGCAGGTGACCACAAAGCACACATAACACAAAACCATCACACTTTGTGAGCAACAACAAACAATAACATTATAAAATCAGGTCAAAACATTAAACCATCACACTTTGTGAGCAACAACAAACAATATCATCACAAAATCAGATCAAAACACTAAATCATCACACTTTGTGAGCAAAAAAAGAGATAAAAACACAAAATTAGGTCAAACCCCAAACCCTTCACACTTTGTGAGCAACAATAAACAATAACATCACAAATCAGGCCAATGCACAAAAAATTACTACACACTTTGTGAGCCACAACAATTTTCTTTATCACAAAACAAGGTCAAAAAACCAAACCATCACCTTTTGGGAGCAACAACAATCAATAACATAACAAAATCAGGTCAAAACACTAAACCATCAACCTTTGTGAGCAACAACAAACAATAGCATCACAAAACCAGGTCAAAACACTAAACCATCACATTTGTGAGCAACAACAACTAATAACATCACAAAATCAGGTCAAAACACTAAACCAATACACTTTGTGGTCAACAACAAAAATAACACCACTAAATCAGGTCAAAACACTAATTCATCGCACTTTGTGAGCAACAACAAACAATAACATTACCAAATCACGTCAAAACACTGAACCATCACACTTTGTGAACAACAACAAATTATACAATCACAAATATAGGTCAAAACACAAAACTATCACACTTTGTGAGCAGCAACACTTAAAAACATCACAAAATTAGGTCAAAAAATAAACCATAACACTTTGTGAGCATCAACAAACAATAACATTACAAAACCAGACCAAATCACTAAACCATATCATCGAACAATCACACGTTGTGAGCAATAACAAATAATAACATCACAAAATCAGGTCAAAACACCAAAATGTCATACTTTGTGAGCAACAACAAAACTTTACAATATAAACCCAATCAAAACACAAACAATCACCCATTTCGTGAGCAACAACAAATAATAAAATCACAAAATCAGGTTGAAACACTAAACCATCACACTTTGCGAGCAACAACAAAAACAAAATCACATAAGAAGGTCAAAACAAAACACTAAACCATCACAATTTTTGAGCAACAACAAATAATAACATCACAAAATCAGGTCGAAAACTAATCTATCACACTTTGTGAGCAACAACAAACAATAACATCACAAAATCAGGTCAAAACACTAAACCATCACAATTTTTGAGCAACAACAATTAATTACATCACAAAATAAGGTCAAAACACTAAACCATCACACTTTGTGAGCAACAACAATGAAAAACATCTCAAATTCAGGTCAAAACACTATACAATCACACTTTGTGTGCAACAACAAAAAATAACATCACAAAACATGGTTAAACCATCACACTTTGTGAGCAACATCAAACAATAACATCACAAAACAAGGTCAAAACATTAAACTAATACACTTTCTGAGAAACAACAAACAATAACTTCACAAAATCAGGTCAATACACACGAAATTATCACACACTTTGTGAGTATCAACAATGAATAACATCTCAAATTCAGGTCAAAACACTAAACAATCACACTTTGTGAGCAACAACAAAAATCAACATCACAAAACAAGGTTAATACACAAAACTATCACACTTTGTGAGCAGCAACACTTAAAAACATCACAAAATTAGGTCAAAAAATAAACCATAACACATTGTGAGCATCAACAAACAATAACATTACAAAATCAGACCAAATCACTAAACCATATCATCGAACAATCACACGTTGTGAGCAATAACAAATAATAACATCACAAAATCAGGTCAAAACACCAAAATGTCATACTTTGTGAGCAACAACAAAACTTTACAATATAAACCCAATCAAAACACAAACAATCACCCATTTCGTGAGCAACAACAAATAATAAAATCACAAAATCAGGTTGAAACACTAAACCATCACACTTTGCGAGCAACAACAAAAATAAAATCACATAAGAAGGTCAAAACAAAACACTAAACCATCACACCTTTTGAGCAACAAAAAATAATAACATCACAAAATCAGGTCGAAAACTAAACCATCACACTTTGTGAGCAACAACAAACAATAACATCACAAAATCAGGTCAAAACACTAAACCATCACACTTTGTGAGCAACAACAATGAATAACATCTCAAATTCAGGTCAAAACACTATACAATCACACTTTGTGTGCAACAACAAAAAATAACATCACAAAACATGGTTAAACCATCACACTTTGTGTGCAACAACAAAAAATAACATCACAAAACATGGTTAAACCATCACACTTTGTGAGCAACATCAAACAATAACATCACAAAACAAGGTCAAAACATTAAACTAATACACTTTCTGAGAAACAACAAACAATAACTTCACAAAATCAGGTCAATACACACGAAATTATCACACACTTTGTGAGTATCAACAATGAATAACATCTCAAATTCAGGTCAAAACACTAAACAATCACACTTTGTGAGCAACAACAAAAATTAACATCACAAAACAAGGTTAATACACAAAACTATCACACTTTGTGAGCAGCAACACTTAAAAACATCACAAAATTAGGTCAAAAAATAAACCATAACACATTGTGAGCATCAACAAACAATAACATTACAAAATCAGACCAAATCACTAAACCATATCATCGAACAATCACACGTTGTGAGCAATAACAAATAATAACATCACAAAATCAGGTCAAAACACCAAAATGTCATACTTTGTGAGCAACAACAAAACTTTACAATATAAACCCAATCAAAACACAAACAATCACCCATTTCGTGAGCAACAACAAATAATAAAATCACAAAATCAGGTTGAAACACTAAACCATCACACTTTGCGAGCAACAACAAAAATAAAATCACATAAGAAGGTCAAAACAAAACACTAAACCATCACACCTTTTGAGCAACAAAAAATAATAACATCACAAAATCAGGTCGAAAACTAAACCATCACACTTTGTGAGCAACAACAAACAATAACATCACAAAATCAGGTCAAAACACTAAACCATCACAATTTTTGAGCAACAACAATTAATTACATCACAAAATAAGGTCAAAACACTTAGCCATCACACTTTGTGAGCAACAACAATGAATAACATCTCAAATTCAGGTCAAAACACTATACAATCACACTTTGTGTGCAACAACAAAAAATAACATCACAAAACATCACACTTTGTGAGCAACATCAAACAATTACATCACAAAACGGGAGCGCAGTGGCTCAGTGGTAGAGTGCTTGACTCGAGACCGAAGGGCCGCGGGTTCGAGCCTCACCGGCGTCACTGCGTTGTGTCCTTGAGCAAGACACATTTATCCTAGCTTAGTACTGGTTCAACCCAGGAAGACCCGTCCCGCATAACTGAAAGATTGTTGAGTGGACGTAAAGAATAAAATCAAAACATCACAAAACAAGGTCAAAACATAAAACTAATACACTTTCTGAGAAACAACAAACAATAACTTCACAAAATCAGGTCAATACACACGAAATTATCACACACTTTGTGAGCATCAACAATGAATAACATCTCAAATTCAGGTCAAAACACTAAACAATCACACTTTGTGAGCAACAACAAAAATTAACATCACAAAACAAGGTTAATACACTAAACCATCACATTTTGCGAGCAACAACAAACAATAACATCTAAAAATCAGGTCAAAACACTTAACCATCACACTTTGTGAGCAACAACAAACAATAACATCACAAAAAAATCAAAACACACAACCATCACACTTTGTGAGCAACAACAAACAATAACACCACAAAACAAGGTCAAAACACTAGACAATCACACTTTATGAGCACCAACAAACAATAGCATCACAAAATCAGGTCAAAACACTTAACCATCATACTTTGTGAGCAGCAACAAACAATTAAATCACAGAATCAGGTCAAACCACTAAACCATCACACTTTGTGAGCAACAATAAATAATTCATAACAAAACAAGGTCAAATAAAAACCATCACAGGGTCAAAACAAAAAAACGTCACATTTTGTTAGCAACAACAAACAATATCATCTCAAAATCAGGTCAAAACACTAAACCATCACACACTTTGTGAGCAACAACAAACAATAACATCGCAAAATAAGGACAAAACATTAAACAATCGTATTTCTTGAGCACCAACAAACAATAACATCAAAAAACAAGTTCAAAACACCAAAACAATCACACCTTGTTAGCAACAGCAAAAAAAAAACATCACAAGTTCAGGTAAAACACTAAACCAGCACACTTTGTGAGCAGCAACAAACAATATCATCATAAAAGACTAGGTCAAATACTAAACGATCACACTTTATGAGCAATTACAAACAATGACATAAAAGACTAGGTCAAAACTCAAAACCATCACACTTTGTGAGCAACAACAAACAATAACATCACAAAACAAGGTCAAAACATTAAACTATTACCTTAGACACAACAAACAATAACTTCACAAAATCAGGTCAATACACATAAAATTATCACACACTTTGTGAGCAACAACAAACTATTTTATCACAAAACAAGGTCCAATAACTAAACCATTACACTTTGCGACCAACAACAAATTATAACATTACAAAACAAGGTCTAAACATTAAACCATCTCACTTTGTGAGCAGCAACAAACAATAACATCACAAAGTAAGGTCAAAACAATAAATCATCACATTTCGTGAGCCACAACAAAGAATAGCATGACAAAATCAGGACTAAACACTGAACCATCACACTTTGTGAGCAACAACAAACAACAACATCACAAAATCAGGTCAAAACATTAAACCATCACACTTTTTGAGCATCAACAAACAACAACATCACAAAATCAGGTCAAAACACACGAAATTATTGCACACTTTGTGAGCAACACCAACTAATTTTATCATAAAACCAGGTCGAAATATGAAGCCATCACACTTTTTTAGCAACAACAAACACTAACATCACAAAATCAGGTCAGAACAATAAACCATCACACTTTGTGAGCAACACCAAACACGAACCCATTACACTTTGTGAGCAACAACAAACAATAACAATAAAATACAAGGTCAAATAACTGAACAATCGCACTTTGTGAGCAATAACATATAATAATCTCACAAAATCAGGTCAAAACACAAAATTATTATACTTTGTGAGCAAAAACAAAAGTTAACAATACAAAATCAGGTCTAAACACTAAAACATCACACTTTGTGAGCAACAACAAACAATTACATCACAAATCAAGGTCAAAGCACTAAACCATAATACTTTGTGAGTAACAACAAAAAGAACCATCACAAAATCAGGTCAAAACACACAAAACTATCACGACTTTTGAGAGCAACACCAAACAATTACATCATAAAACAAGGAAAAAACACTAAACCAACACACTTTTTGAGCGACAACAGACAATAACATCACAAAACAGCTTCAAAAAACTAAACCATTACACTTTGTGAGCAACAACAAACAAGAACATCTTACAATCAGGTCAAAAGACTAAACCATCACCTTTTTGTGAGCAACAACAAACAATGACATAAGAAAACAAGGTCAAGATACTAAACCATCACACTTTGTGAGCAACAAAAACAAAGCATGGCAAAATCAGTTCAAAACACTAAACCATCACACTTTGTGATCAGCAACAAGCAATAACATAACAAAACAAGGTCAAAACACTAAACCATCATATTTGTGAGCAACAACAAACAAAACAATCACAAATTCAGGTCCAAACACTAAACCATCACACTTTGTTAGCAACAACACAAAATCATCACAAAATTAGGTTAAACATTAAACCATCACACTTTGTGAGCATCAAAAAACAATAACATCACAAAATCAGGTCAAAACACTAAACCATCACATTTTGGAAGCTACAACAAACAATAACATCACAAAATCTGGTCAAAACAATAAACCATCACATACTTTGTGAGCAACAACAAACAATAACATCACAAAATTAGGTCAAAACACTAAAGCATCACCTTTTGTGAGCAACAACAAACGATAACATCATAAAACAAGTTTAAAACACTAAACCATTGCTCAATTTGAGCAACAACTAATAATAACATCACACCACAAGGTCAAACCATTAAACTAACACACTTTATGAGCAACAACAAACAATGACATAACAAAGTAAGGTCATAACACTAATAACAACTTTTTTGGAGCAACAACAAACAATAGCATCGCAAAAAAAGACAAAACCTCAAACCATCACACTTTGTCAGCATCAACAAAGAACAACACCACAAAATCAGGTCAAAACACACAAAACTATTTCAAACTTTGTGAGCAACACCAACTGATTTTATCATAAAACCAGGTCCAAACACTAATTAATCACACTTTTTAGCAACAACAAACAATAACATCATACAATTAGGTCAATACAATAAATCATCACACTTTGTGAGCAACAACAAACAATAACAAAACAAAATCTTGTCAAAACTAAAAACCATTACACTTTTGTGAGGAAAAACAAAAAATAACATCATAAAACACTGTTACATTACATTTTGTGCAAACTAGCAAACAATAACATCGCAAAATCAGGTCAAAAATTAAAACCATCACACTTTGTGAGCAACACCATCACAAAACAAGGTCAAAACACTAAACCATCACACTTAATGAGAAACGACAAACAGTAACATCAAAAAATCATGTCAAAACACTAAAACCATCACACTTTGTGCGCAATAACAAACAATGCTCCTAAAATTCAGGTCAAAACACTAAACCATCACATACTTTGTGGGCAACGACAAACAATAACATCGCAAAACAAGGTCAAAACACTAATAATAACCATTTTTGAGCAACAACAAACAATAACATCACGGAATAAGGTCAAAACACAAAACCATCACACTTTGTGAGCATCACACAAACAATAACATCACAAATAAAGCCAAAAAAAAACCATCAAACTTTGTGAGCCACACAAACAATAACATCACAAAACAAGGTCAAAACATTAAATCATCATACTTTGCTAGCATCAACAAAAAAACACATCACAAATAAAGGTCAAAACACTTAACCATCACATCTTTTTAGCAACAACAAACAATAACATCAAAAAATTAGGTCAAAACACTAAACCGTCACACTTTGTGAGCCACAACAAAGAATAGCATGACAAAATAAGGACAAAACACTGAACCATCACACTTTGTGAGCAACAACAAGCTATAACATCACAAAATCAAGTCAAAATATTAAACCATCACACTTTGTGAGCATCAACGAACAACAACATCACAAAATCATGTCAAAAAACACGAAATTATTACACACTTTGTGAGCAACACCAACTAATTTTATCACAAAACCAGGTCGAAATATGAAGCCATCACACTTTTTTAGCAACAACAAACAATAACATCACAAAATCAGGTCAGAACAATAAACCATCACACTTTGTGAGCAACAACAAACACTAAACCATTACACTTTGTGAGCAACAACAAACAATAACAACAAAATACAAGGTCAAATAACTGAACAATCACACTTTGTGAGCAATAACAAATAATAACATCACAAAATCAGGTCAAAACACCAAATTATTATACTTTGTGAGCAACAACAAAAGTGAACAATACAAAACCAGGTAAAAACACACATCATTTCACACTTCTTGAGCAACAACAAACAATAACATCGCAAAATCAGGTCAAAACACTAAACCATCACACTTTGTAAGCAACATCAAACAATAACATCACACAACAAGGTAAAAACACTAAACCATCACACTTTGTGAGCAACAACAAACAATAACATAACAAAATCAGGTCAAAACACTAAACCATCACACTTTGTGAGCATATACAAACACTAACATGACAAAAACAGGTCAAAACACTAAATCATCACACTTTGTGAGCAACAACAACGATAAAATCACAAATTCAGGTTAAAACTCTAAACCATCAAACTTTGTTAGCAACTACACAAAATCACCACAAAATTAGGTTATACTTTGTGAGCAACAACAAAAGTCAACAATACAAAACCAGGTAAAAACACACACCATCACACACTTCTTGAGCAACAACAAACAATAACATCGCAAAATCAGGTCAAAACACTAAACCATCACACTTTGTGAGCAACAACAAACAATAACATCACACAACAAGGTCAAAACACTTAACCATCACACTTTGTGAGCAACAACAAACAATAACATCACAAAATCAGGTCAAAACACTAAACCATCACACTTTGTGAGCATACACAATAAATAACATCACATAATCAGGTCAAAACACTAAACCATCACATTTTGGAAGCAACAATAAACAATAACATCACAAAATCTGGTCAAAACAATAAACCATCGCATACTTTGTGAGCAACAACAAACAATAACATCACAAAATCAGATCAAAACACTAAAGCACTTCTTTTGTGAGCAACAGCAAACGATAACATCATAAAACAAGTTAAACCATCACATACTTTGTGAGCAACAACAAACAATAACATCACAAAATCAGGTCAAAACACTAAAAGCATCACCTTTTGTGAGCAACAACAAACGATAACATCATTAAACAAGTTAAAAACACTAAACCATTGCCCATTTTGAGCAACAACTAACAATAACATCACAAAACAAGGTCAAACCATTAAACTAACAAACTTTATGAGCAACAACAAACAATAACATAACAAAATAAGGTCAAACACTAATAACAACACTTTTTGAGAATCAACAAACATTAACATTACAAAAAAAGACAAAACCTTAAACCATCACACTTTGTGAGCATCAACAAAGATCAACACCACAAAATCAGGTCAAAACACACAAAACTATTTCACACTTTGCAAACAACTACATATGAGACGTCAACTGATTTTATCACAAAACCAGGTCCAAACACTAAACAATCACACTTTTAGCAACAACAAACAATAACATCATACAATTAGGTCAATACAATAAACCATCACACTTTGTGAGCAACAACAAACACTAAACCATCACACTTTGTGACCAAAAACAAACATTTACATCTCAAAATCAGGTAAAAACACTAAACCATCACACATTGTAGGCAGCAACAAGCAATAACATAACAAAACAGGGTCAAAACACTAAATCATCACAACATCACAAAATCTGGTCAAAATAAGAGACCATCATACTTTGTGAGCAAAAACAAACAATAACATCGCAAAACCAGATCAAAACACTAAACCATCACACTTTGTGAGCAACAACAAACTATATCATAAAAAGATCTGGTCAAAAGTCAAAACCATTACACTTTTGTGTTCAAAAACAAAATATAACATCACAAAAAATGTAAAGAACACTAAACCATTACACTTCGTGAGTCACAAATAACAATAACATCACAAAACAAGGACAAACACTAAACCATCACCCTTTGTGAGCAACAACAAACAATAACATCACAAAACAAGGTAAAACACAAAACCATCACACTTTGTGCGCAACAACAAACAATAACATCACAAAACAAGGTCTAAACACAAAACTATCAGACTTTGTGAGCAACAACAAACAATAACATATCAAAACAATGTCAAAATACTTAACCATCGCACTTTATGAGCAAGAACAAACAAAAACATCACAAAATAAGGTCAAAAAAGTAAGTGAGTATGATCAAGGAAATACCACAATCACAAACCGCACACAAACCCCGTGGTACCGCGGGGTAGAGCCGCTCAACCATCACGAGACACCAGAAAGACAAATTAAGCAAAGCAACCAGCTCTCTCTTCCCAATCAAGATGATTGCAATACTAGAATAGACATAAAGTAACGTACAACAAAACATAGAACAATTACAGACTCCCACAATAGGGGTAACATTAAACAAAAAGTCAAGAACAACAGAACCACCGCCTTAGAACGGACAGCAGCCTAAGCAACCAGGGAGACTTAAATGCATAATACTGGTACCAAATCTTCGCCCTAGATTCTGCTGTTGTTAAACTAAACCATCACACTTTGTTAGCTACACCAAACAATTTTATCACAAAAAAAGGTCAAAACACTAAACCAGCAATAACAAACAAATAATAACATCACAAGATCACGTCAAAACACAAAACCATCACACTTTGTGAGCGACAACAAACAATAACATCATAAAATCAGGTCAAAACACTAAACCATCACACTTTGTGAGCAACAACAAACAATAACATCACAAAATCAGATCAAAACACAAATACATCACACGTAGTGAGTAGCAACAAACATTAACATCACAAAATCTGGTCAAAACACTAAACCATCACGTTTGGTGAGTAACGACAAACAATAACATCACAAAATCAGGCCAAAACTATAAACCATCACATTTTGTAAGCAAAACCAAACAATAATATCACAAAATCAGGTCAAAAGTAAAAACAATTGCACTTTTGTGTGCTAAAACAAAATATAATCCCACAAAATGTCAAAACACTTAACCTTTACACTTTGTGAGCAACAACTAATAATAACATCACAAAATCAGGTCAAAACACTAAACTATCATCCTTTGTGAGCAACAACAACCAATTACATCACAAAATCAGGTCAAAAAACCCACTAAACCATCATATTTTGTGAGCAACAACAAACAATACCATCACAAAACAAGGTCAAATACAAAGGTAAAAAACACAAAACCATCACACTTTGTGAGCCACAGCTAACAAAAAACATCACAAAACAAGGTCAAAACACTCAACCATCACACTCTGTGAGCAACAACAAACAATAACATCACAAAACAGGTTCAAATACAAAACCATCACTCTTTGTGCGCAACAACAAACAATAACATCACAAAACAAGGTCAAAACAAAAAACTATCACACTTTGTGAGCAACAACAAACAATAACATATCAAAACAATGTCAAAATACTAAACCATCGCACTTTATGAGCAAGAACAAACAAAAACATCACAAAATAAGGTCAAGAATAGACATAAAGTAACGTACAACAAAACATAGAACAATTACAGACTCCCACAATGGGAGTAACAATAAACAAAAAGCCAACAACAACAGACCCACCGACTTAGAAAGGACAGCAGCCTAAGCCACCAGGGGGCTTAAATGCATATTACCAAATCTTCGCCCTTGATTCTAAACCATCACACTTTGTGAGCAACAGCAAACAAAAACATCACAAAACAAGGTCAAACAATAAACCATCTCACTTTATGAGCAACAACAAACATCGCAAAATTAGGTAAAAACACAAAACCATCACACTTTGTAAGCAACAACAAGCAATAACATCACAAAACAAGGTCAAAACACAAAACCATCACACCTTGTGAGCAACAACAAACAATAACATCTGAAAATCAGGTCAAAACACTAAACCATCACACTTTGTGATCGACAGCAAACAATAACATCACAAAATCAGGTCAAAACACTAAACCATCACACTTTGTGAGCAACAACAAACAAAAACATCACAAAACATGGTCAAAACAATAAACCATCTCACTTTATGAGCAACAACAAACATCGCAAAATTAGGTAAAACACTAAACCTTCACACTTTGTAAGCAACAACAAGCAATAACATCACAAAACAAGGTCAAAACACAAAACCATCACACCTTGTGAGCAACAACAACAATAGCATCACAAAACAAGGTCAAAACACAAAACCATCACACCTTGTGAGCAACAACAAACAATAACATCTGAAAATCAGGTCAAACACTAAACCATCACATACTTCAGGTCACGCACTAGACCATCTGACTTCGTAAGCAACAACAAACAATAACATCACAAAGTAAGGTCAAAACACTAAATAATTACGCTATGTGTTCAACAACAAACAGTAACATCGCAAAACAATGTCAAAACACTAAACCATCACAATGTTTGAGCAACAACAAAACAAATTATAACATCACAAAATCTGATCAAAACACAAAAACATCACAATTTGTGAGCAACAACAAACTATAACATCACAAAATCTGGTCAAAACAATAAACCATCACACTTTGTGAGCGAAAACAAACAAAAACTTCACAAAATCAGGTCAAAAACACTTAACCATAACACTTTGTTAGCATCAACAAACAATAACATCACAAAACAAGGTCAAAACAGTAAAGCATCACACATTGTGAGCAACAACAAACAATAACATCACACAACAAGGTCAAAAAACTAAACCATTACACTTTATGAGCAACAACAAACAATAATATCACAAAACCATTTCAAAACACTAATTCGTCTCACTTTGTTAGCAATAACAAACAATAATATCGCAAAATCTGGTCAAAACACTAAACCATCACACATTGTGAGCAACAACAAACTATAACATCAAAAGAACAAGGTCAAAAGTCAAAACCATTACACTTTTGTGTGCAAAACAAAATATAACATCACAAAAAATGTCAAAACACTAAGCCATTACACTTTGTGAGCCACAACAAACAATAACATCACAAAACAAGGTCTAAACACTAAACCATCACATCAGGAAGACAAATTAAGCAAAGCAATCAGCTCTCTCTTCACCATCAAGATGATTGCAATACAAGAATGGATATAAAGTAACGTACAACAAAACATAGAACAATTACAGACTCCCACAATGGGAGTAACAATAAACAAAAAGTCAACAACAACAGAACCACCGCCTTAGAACGGACAGCAGCCTAAGCCACCGGGGGGCTTGAATGTATTTTACTGGTACCAAATCTTCGCACTAGATTCTGCTGTTGTTGACGTACAAGAAATGTTCAGCTCGCATGGAGGCCATCTAACTAATGCAATGCATCATCATGGAGAAACACTCTAATCAAATTACTACACCATGATGAAACAAAGAAGAGGGCTCATGACTCACAGATAGTCAGAGCTAAAGAAAATCTCAAGTTGAGCCACGGTGGGTCCAGCTACAGATAAGCTACAGATAAGCCAAAGTGTGATGGTTTAGTGAATGACCTGATTTTGCGACGTTATTGTCTGTTGTTACTCCCAAAGTGTAATGGTATAATGATTTTGACCTGATTCTGTGATATTATTGTTTTTTGTTGCTGGGAAAGTGGTATGGTTTATTGTTTTGACCTTGTTTTGTGATACTATTGTCTGTTGTGGCTCATATTGTGTGATCGTTTAGTGTTTTGATCTGATACTTTACCTTGTTTTGTGATGTTATTATTTGTTGTTGCTCACAAAGTGTGTGATGATTAAGTATTTTACCTGGTTTTGGGATGATATTGTTTGTTGTTGCTCACAAAGTGTGATGTTTATTGATTTGACCTTGTTTTATGATGTTATTGTTTGTTGCTGCTCAAAAAGTGTGATGATTTATTAATTTGACCTTGTTTTGTGATAAAATAGTTTGGTGTTGCTCTCAAAGTGTGATAGTCTTGAGTGTATGGACTTGATTTTGTGATGATAGTGTTTGTTGATGCTCAAAAAGTGTAATGGTTTTGTGTTTTCACCTTTTTTGTGATGTTATTGTTTGTTGTTGCTCACAAAGTGTGATGGTTTAGTGTTTTGACCTGATTTTGTGACGTAATTATTTGTTATTGCTCACAAAATGTGATTGTTTAGTGTTTTAACTTTGATTTTTGATGTTATTGTATGTTGTTGCTCACAAAGTGTAATGGTTAAGTGTTTGTTATTGCTCATAAAATGTGATTGTTTAGTGTTTTGATGCGATTTTGTGATGTTTTTGTTTGTTTTTGCCCACAAAGTGTGATGGTTTAGTGTTTCGACCTAGTTTTGTGATAAAATTGTTTGGTGTTGCTCACATAGTATGATAGTTTTGTGTGTTTTGATCTGATTTTGTGATGATATTCTTTGTTAATGCTCACAGAGTGTGATGTTTTTGTGTTTTTGTGTTTTGACCTGTTTTTTATGTTTTTGTTGTTGTTGCTCACAAAGTGTGATGTTTAAGTGTTTTGACCTTGTTTTGTGATGTTTTTGTTTGTTGTTACACACAAAAGGTGATGGTTTAGTGTTTTAACCTGATTTTGTGATGTCATTGTTCGTGTTGCTTACAAAGTGTGTGATGGTTTAATGTTTTGACCTTGTTTTGTGATGTTATTGTTTGTTATTGCTCACAAAGTGTAATGGTCTAGTGTTTAGACCTGTTTTTTATGTTATTGTTTGTTGCTTCTCACAAAATGTGATGGTTTAGTGTTTTGACCTGATTTCGTGATGTAATTGTTTGTTGTTGCTCGCAAAATGCGATGGTTTAGTGTTTTGACATTGCTTTGTAATATTGATGTTTGTTGTTGCTCACAGAGTGTGATGGTTTAGTGTTTTGACCTAATTTTGTGATGTTATTGTTTGTTTTTGCTCACAAAGTGTGATGGTTTAGTGTATGACCTGATATTGCGATGTTAATGTCTGTTGTTACTCACAAAGTGTAATGGTATAACGTTTTGACCTGATTCTGTGATGTTATTGTTTGTTGTTGCTGAGGAAGTGTGATCGTTTATTGTTTTGACCTTTTTTGTGATACTATTATACAATTGATGCATTCTTTTGAGGTTGACATCAGGATTTGTCAACCCGAGAACAGTGATGTTCACCGAGGCGAAGCCGGTTGACTAATCCTGATGTTAACCAAAAAAGAATGCACCAATTATTTTGTTATATGACACTGTCTCTCTTTTCCTAGTTTTATTTGAAGTATTTTCATAATATATATTTACTCAAGTCAGATGTTCCTATGAAGATTATTTCAACAATATACTTCCCAAATTTCTGCAACTCTTACGAGATAAGCAAATTAATTGCATTTTTAACCCATATATGCCTAGCGTCCTTTTTGTGGGAAATAGGAAAATAGTGCAGACCTAGATCAGATCATCAATACCACAGAATGCGGCGTCTGATCTGGGTCTACACTGTTTGCTTGCATAATTTTCTTTTAAAATTGAATGAAAATGAAAAATACGACCTAACATCCCTTAAAACAGAAATGGACTGTTTCAATTGATAACGGTGCCCGTGGGAAATTCCATTCGGCATAAATGGGTTAAATGCTGTTCTCATAAAATGAACAAATTCTGAATTCAACACATTTTACCTGTGAAATATACATAATAAATCAGTCAGTGTTGCAATATCTATTTTTAGCTCTCTATCAAGAGTGACAAAAGTTATGTCACCTGGGCTAGATTTAGTTCAAACTATTTTTAGCTCTCTGTCAAGACTGATAACACAAATGTTAACCTGTCTTTAGCTCATCACTGTTTGACATCATGATCTGTCACAACCAGTGCAAACTAGTTTCAGCCAATCAGAGGAGGTCTTTTATAGGAGTCATATAACAATGTCGGATGTTGCTCACATTGTATGATGGTTTAGTGTTTTGATCTGATTTTGTGATGCTTTTGTTTTTTGTTGCTCACAAAGTGTGTGATGGTTTAGTATTTTGACCTTGTTTTGTGATGTCACTGTTTGTTTTTGCTCACAAAGTGTGATGGTTTAGTGTATGACATGATTTTGCGATGTTATTGTCTGTTTTTGCTCACAATGTGCGATGGTATAGTGTTTAGACCTTGTTTTGTGATGTTATTGTTTGTTGTTGCTCACAAAGTGTGATGGTTTAGTGTTTGACCAGAAAATGTGATGTAATTGTTTGTTGTTGCTCACAATGTGCGATGGTATAGTGTTTAGACCTTGTTTTGTGGTGTTATTGTTTGTTGTTGCTCACAAAGTGTGTGAGGGTTTAATGTTTTGACCTTGTTTTGTGATGTTGTTGTTTGTTGTTGAACACATAGCGTAATTGTTTAGTGTTTAGACCTGGGTTTTTATGTTATTGTTTGTTGTTGCTCACAAAATGTGATGTTTTAGTGTTTTGACATTGTTTTTGATACTATTGTGTGTTGTTGCTCACAGAGTGTGATGGTTTAGTGTATGACCTGATTTTGCGATGTTTTTGTCTGTTTTTACTCACAAAGTATAATGATATAATGTTTTGACCTGATTTTGTGATATAATTGTTTGTTGTTGCTGAGAAAGTGTGGTGGTTTATTGTTTTGACCTTGTTTTGCGATGTAAATGTCTTTTGTTGCTCACATTGTGTGATCGTTTAGTGTTTTGATCTGATGTTTTGACCTTGTTTTGTGATGTTATTATTTGTTGTTGCTCACAAAGCTTGTGATTGTTTAGTTTTTTACCTGGTTTTGAGATGATATTGTTTGTTGTTGCTCACAAAGTGTGATGTTTAGTGATTTTACCTGCTTTTGTGATAAAATTGTTTGGTGTTGCTAAAAAAAAGTGTGATAGTTTTGTGTGTTTTGACATTGTTTTTAGATGATATTGTTTGATGCTGCTCACAAAGTGTGATGTTTAGTGATTTTACCTGCTTTGTGATAAAATTGTTTGGTGTTGCTAAAAAAAAGTGTGATAGTTTTGTGTGTTTTGACCTGATTTTGTGATGTGTTTGTTGTTGCTCAAAAATGTTATGGTTTTGTGTTTTGACCTGTTTTTTTTATGTTTTCTTTGTTGTTGCTCACAAATATGATGGTTTAGTGTTTTGACCTGATTTTGTAATGTTATTGTTTGTTGTTGCTCATAAAATGTGATGGTTTAGAGTTTTGACATTGTTTTGTGATATTATTGTTTGTTGTTGCTCACAGAGTGTGATGGTTTAGTGTTTTGACCTAATTTGTGATGTTATTGTTTGTTGTTGCTCACAAAGTGTGATGGTTTATTGTTTTGACCTGGTTTTATGATGTTAGTGTTTGTTGTGGCTCACAAAGTTTGATTGCTTAGTGTTTAGCACTGATTTTGTGATATTGTTTGATGTTGCTCACAAAGTGTGATGGGTTTTTTCAAGTTTTTATGTTATTGTCTGTTATTGCTCTCAAACTGTGATGGTTTAGTGTTTGATTCTGTTTTGTGATGTTATTGTTTGTTATTGTTCACAAAGTGTGATGGTTTAGTGTTTTGACCTGAGTTTGTGATGTTATTATACAATTGATGCATTCTTTTGAGGTTAACATCAGGATTTGTCAACCCGAGAACAGTGATGTTCACCCAGGCGAAGCCGAGGTGAACATCACTTTCGAGGGTTGACTAATCCTGATGTTAACCGAAAAAGAATGTATCAATTGTTTTGTTATATGACACTGTCTCTCTTTTCCTAGTTTTATTTAAGTATTTTCATATGAATAAATTTACTCAAGTCAGATGTTCCTTGTGCACTTTCAATAGAAAGATTTTTTCAACAATCTACTTCCCAAATGTCTGCAACTCTTATGAGATCAGCAAAATAATTGCATTTTTAACCCATATATGCCTAGCGTCCTTTATGTAAGACATAGGCAAATAGCGCAGACCCAGATCAGACGCCACAGAATGCGGTGTCAGATCAGGGTCTCCACTGTTTGCTTGCATAATGTTCTATTAAAACTTGAATAAAAATGAAAAATACCACCTAACATCCCTTTAAACAGAAATGGACTGTTCCAATTGATAACGATTGGAAATTCCATTCGGCATAAATGGGTTAAAATTAGAAAATGAGTATGATCAGGAAATACCACAATCACAAACTGCAGACAACCCCGTGGCACCGCGAGGAAGAGCCGCTCAACCATCACGAGACACCAGGAAGACAAATCAAGCAAAGCAACCAGCTCTCTCTTCCCTATCAAGATGATTTCAATACTAGAATGGACATAACGTAACATACAACAAAACATAGAACAATTACAGACTCCCACAATGGGAGTAACAATAAACAAAAAGTCAACAACAACAGAACCACCGCCTTAGAACGGACAGCAGCCTAAGCCACCAGGGGGCTTAAATGCATTTTACTGGTACCAAATCTTCGCCCTAGATTCTGCTGTTGTTGAAGTACAAGAAATATTCAGCTCGCATGGAGGCCATCTAACTAATGCAATGTATCATCATGGAAAAACACTCTAATCAAATTACTACACCATGATGAAACAAAGAAGAGGGCTCATGCTGTTCTCATAAAATGAACACACATTTTACCTGTGAAATATACATAAGAAACCAGTCAGTGTTTCAATTTCTATTTTTAGCTCTCTGTCGGCTCTGACAAAAGCCATGTCACCTGGGCTAGATTTAGTTCAATCTATTTTAGCTCTCTGTCAAGCCTGACAACACTTGTTAACCTGTCTTTAGCTCATCACTGTTTGACATCATGATATGTCACAACCAGTGCAAGCTAGTTATAGCCAATCAGAGGAGGTCTCTTATAGGAGTCATATAACAATGTTTGTTGTTGCTCACAAAGTGTAATGTTTTTTGTTTTGACCTGATTTCGTGATGTAAGTGTGTGTTGTTCCTCACAAAGATTGATGGTATAATGTTTTGACCTTGTTTTGTGATTTAATTTAAGAAATAGATCAGCTCCAACAGTGAATTGTTGAGTAATAATTCATTGTTTGGAGGTCAGCTGTTAAGAAGATCAAATCACGAGCGCGCAGCGCGAGTGATTTATCGTTGTACAACTGACCGACAAACAGTAAATTATTACTCGACAATTCACGCACTGGAGCTGGTCTATTTCGATTCTAACACACAATAAACGAGTAAAACACGTTCGAAGTCTTCAGCTTCTTCCAACTTTCCGCCATTGCACTGAAGAACTTCCGCCAATACTTAGACTATGTCGCATACGTTTACATGTAATTTTAACGTCTTTTATGCGTAAAAACGACGTTACACCGTCTAACGCCATGAATGACGTCATTTTCCAGTGACGTCAGCTATCACACACTTTAGCTGTGGATTATTGTCTGATATATCACAGTGTGTTACCGTTGGCTCTATAGGCGTGGCGTGTTAGAATGGTTGATATTGCTCACAAAGTGTCTGATGGTTAAGTGTTTTGACCTGATTATGAGGTGTTATTTGTCACAAAGTGTGATGGTTTTTGTGTTTTGCCCTTGTTTTGTGAAGTTTAGAGTTTGTTGCTGCTCACAAAGTGTGATGGTTTAGTGTTTTGACTTGATTTTGTGGTGTTATTTAAGAAATAGATCAGCTCCTGCAGAGAATTGTTGAGTAATAATTCACTGTTTGGAGGTCAGTTGTAAAGAAGATCAAATCACGAGCGCGCAGCGCGAGTGATTTATCTTCGTACAACTGACAGACAAACAGTGAATTATTACTCAACAATTCACGCACTGGACCTGATCTATTTCGATTCTAACACACAATATACGCCGAAAACACATTCGAAGTCTTCAGCTTCTTCCAACTTTCCGCCATTGCACTGAAGAAATCTCGCAAATACTTTGACTACGTCGCATACGTTTACATGTAATTGTAACATCTCTCAAGCGTAAAAACAACGTAAGAGCGTCTAACGCCATGAATGACGTCATTTTCCAGTGACGTCAGCTATCACACACTTTGGCTGTGAATTATTGTCCGATATATCACAGTTTGTTACCGTTGGCTCTATAGGCGAGGTGTGTAAGAATGTTTGTTAATGCTCGAAATGTGTGATGGTTTAGTGTTTTGACATTGTTTTGTGATTTAATTGTTTGTTGTTGCTCAAATAGTGCGATGGTTAAGGGTCTTGACCTGAGTTTGTGATGTTAATGTTTGTTGTTGCTCACAAAGTGTGAAGGTTTAGTGTTTTGACCTGGTTTTGTGATGTTATTGTTTGTTGTTGCTCACATGGTGTGTGATGGTCTTGTGTTTTGACCTTGTTTTGTGATGTTATAGTTTGTTGTTGCGCACAAATTGTGATGGTTTAGTGTTTTGACCTGATTTTGTGGTGCTTTTGTGGGGGGTTTTTTGCCCACAAAGTGTGATGGTTTAGTGTTTGGGTTTGTTCTTTTGATGATATTGTTTGTTGTTGCTCACAATGAGTGATGGTTTAGTGTTTGTTGTTGCTCACAAAGTGTTATGGTTCAGTGTTTTGACCATGTTTTGTGATATAATTAATTGTTGTTGCTCACAAGATGTGATGGTAAAGTGTTTGTTGTTGCTCATAAAGTTTGATGGTTTAGTGTTTTGACCTGATTTGTGATGTTACTGTTTGTTTTTGCTCACAAAATTTGATGGTTTAGTGTTTTGACCTGGTTTTGTGATGTTATTGTTTGTTGTTGCTCACAAAGTGTGTGATGGTTTAGTGTTTTGGCATTGTTTTGTGATGTTATTGTTTGTTGTTGCACACAAATTGTGATGGTTTTGCGTTTTGACCTGATTTTGTGATGCTTTTGTTTGTTTTTGCTCACACGTTGTGATGGTTTAGGGTTTGACTTTGTTTTATGATGTTATTGTTTGTTGTTGCTTACAAAGTGTGAAGGTTTAGTGTTTTGACCTAATTTTGTGATGTTATTGATTTTTGTGGGTCACAAAGCGGTTTTTGTTCAGTGTTTTGACCTTTTTTTAGAAAGGTTATTGTTTGTTGTTGCTCACAAAGTGTGATGTTTTAGTGTCTGTTATTGCTCACAAAGTGTGATGGTTTAGTATTTTGACCTGATTTTGTGATGTTATTTTTTTTTGCTGCCAAAGTGTGTTGGTTTAGTGTTTTGACCTGGTTTTGTGATAAAATTGTTCGGTGGTGCTCACAAAGTGTGTGATAATTTGTGATGTTATTGTTTGTTTTTGCTCACAAAGTGTGATGGTTTAGTGTTTGACTTTGCTTAATGATGTTATTGTGTGTTGTTGCTCACAAAATGTGAAGGTTTAGTTGTTTGACCTGATTTTGTGATGTTATTGTTTGTTTTTGCTCACAAAATGTGATGGTTTAATGTTTGACCTGGTTTTGTGATGTTATTGTTTGTTGTTGCTCACAAAGTGTGTGATGGTTTAGTGTTTTGACCTTGTTTTGTGATGTTATTGTTTGTTGTTGCACACAAATTGTGATGGTTTTGCGTTTTGACCTGATTTTGTGATTCTTTTGTTTGTTTGTTTTTGCTCAAAAATTGTGATGGTTAAGGGTTTGAATTTGTTTTATGATGTTATTGTTTGTTGTTGCTCACAAAGTGTGAAGGTCTAGTGTTTTGACCTAATTTTGTGATGTTATTGTTTTTTGTTGCTCACATAGCGTGTTTGTTCAGTGTTTTGACCTTATTTAGTGATGTTATTGTTTGTTGTTGCTCACAAAGTGTGATGGTTTAGTGTGTATTGCTGCTCACAAAGTGTGATGGTTTAGTGTTTTGACCTGGTTTTGTGATAAAATTGTTTGGTGTTGCTCATAAAGTGTGTGATAATTTGTGATGATATCGTTTGTTTTTGCTCACAAAGTGTGATGGTTTAGTTTTTGACCTGATTTTGTGATGTAATTGTTTGCTGTTGATCACAAAGTGTGATTGTTTAGTGTTTTGACCTGATTTTGTAATGTTATTGTTTGTTTTTGCTCACAAAGTGTGATGGTTTAGTGTTTTGACCTGATTTTGCGATGTTATTGTTTGTTGATGCTCACAAAGTGTGTTTGTTTAGTGTTTGACCAGAATTTGTGATGTTATTGTTTGTTGTTGCTCACAATGTGCGATGGTATAGTGTTTAGACCTTGTTTTGTGATGTTATTGTTTGTTGTTGCTCACAAAGTGTGTGATGGTTTAGTGTTTTGACCTGATTTTGCGATGTTATTGTTTGTTGTTGCACATAAATTGCGATGGTTTAGTGTTTTGATCTGATTTTGTGATGCTATTGTTTGTTGTTGCTCACAAATTTTGATTGTTTAGTATTTTGACCTTGTTTTGTGATGTTATTGTTTGTTTTTGCTCACAAAGTGTGATGGTTTAGTGTTTTGACCTGATTTTGTGATGTTACTGTTCGTGTTGCTCACAAAGTGTGTGAGGGTTTAATGTTTTGCCCTGATTTTGCGATGTTATTGTTTGTTGCTGCACCTAAATTCTGATGGTTTAGTGTTTTTATCTGATTTAGTGATGCTATTGTTTGTTGTTGCTCACAAAATGTGATTGTTTAGTATTTTGATCTTTTTGTGATGTTATTGATTGGTGTTGCTCACAAAGTGTGATAGTTTTGCGTGTATGAACCTGATTTTGTGATGATAGTGTTTGTTGATGCTCACAAAGTGTGATGGTTTTGTGTTTTGACCTTGTTTTGTGATGTTATTGTTTGTTGGTGCTCACAAAGTGTAATGGTTTAGTGTTTAGACCTGGTATTTTGATGTTATTATTTGTTGCTGCTCATAAGGTGTGATGGTTTAGTGTTTTGACCTGATTGTGTGATGTTTTTGTTTGTTGTTTCTCACAAAGTGTGATGGTTTAGTGTTTTGACATTGTTTTGTGATATTATTGTTTGTTGTTGCTCACAGCTTGTGATGGTTTAGTATTTTGACCTAATTTTGTAATGTTATTGTTTGTTGTTGCTTATAAAGTGCGATAGTTTAGTGTTTTGATCGGATTTTGCGATGTTTTTTTCTGTTTTTACTCACAAAGTGTAATGGTTTAATGTATTTGACTTGATTTTGTGATATTATTGTTTGTTGTTGCTGAGTAAGTGTGATGGTTTATTGTTTTGATCTTGTTTTCTGATGTTATTGTCTGTTGTTGCTCACATTGTGTGATCGTTTAGTGTTTTGATCTGATGTTCTGACCTTGTTTTGTAATGTTATTATTTGTTGCTGCTCACAAAGTGTAATGATTTAGTGATTTGACCTTGTTTTGTGATAGAAATGTTTGGTGTTGCTCACAAAGTGTGATAGTTTTGCGTGTATGGACCTGATTTTGTGATGATAGTGTTTGTTGATGCTCACAAAGTGCGATGGTTTTGTGTTTTGATCTGGTTTTTCAGATGTTTTTGTAGTTGTTGCTCACAAAGTGTGATGGTTTTGTGTTTTGACCTTGTTTTGTAATGTTATTGTTTGTTGTTGCTCACAGATTGTGATTGTTTAGTGTTTTGACCTGATTTTATGATGTTAATGTTTGTTGTTGCTCACAAAGTGTGATTGTTTAGTGTTTTGACCTGGTTTTGTGATAAGATTATTTTTGTTGCTCAATAAGTGTGATGGTTTAGTGGTTTGAAATGATTTTGTGACGTTTTTGTTTGTTCTTGCTCTCAAAGTGAGAAGGTTTAGTTTTTTTGACCTAATTTTGTCATGTAATCGTTTGTTGTTGCTCAAAAAGTGTGTGATGGTTTATTATTTACCTGATTTTGAGATGATATTATTTGTTGTTGCTCACAAAGGGTGATGTTTTTTGTTTTGACCTTGTTTGGAGATGATCTTGTTTGTTGTTGCTCACAAAGTGTAATGGTATACTGTTTTTGACCTGATTTTGTGATATTATTGTTTTTTGTTGCTGAGAAAGTGTGATGGTTTATTGTTTTGACCTTGTTTTGTGATGTAATTGTCTGTTGTTGCTCACATTAAGTGATCTTTTAGTGTTTTATCTGATGTTTTGACCTTGTTTTGTGATGTTATTGTTTGTTGTTGCTCACAAAGTATGATGATTTAGTGTTTTGACCTTATTTTGTGATTATATTGTTTGTTGTTGCTGAGAAAGTGTGATGATTTATTTCTTGGCCTTGTTTTATGATGTAATTGTTTGTTGTTGCTCGAAAGTGTGTGATGGTTTAGTATTTACCTAATTTTGAGATGATATTGTTTGTTGTTGCTCACAAAGGGTGGTGTTTTTTGTTTTGACCTTGTTTGGAGATGATCTTGTTTGTTGTTGCTCACAAGGTGTGATGGTTTAGTGTTTTGACCTGATTTTGTAATTTTATTGCTTGTTGTTGCTCACAAAGTGTGATGGTTTGGTGTTTGACCAGAATTTGTGACGTTACACATGCATGTAAACGTATGCGACGTAGTCTATGCATTGGCGGGAGTTCTTCAGTGCAATGGCGGAAAGTTGGAAGAAACTGAAGATTTCAAATGTGTTTATTTTGTGTTGGAATCGAAATAGATCAGCACCAGTGCGTGATTTGTTGAGTAATAATTCACTGTGTGTCGGTAAGTTGTACGAAGATAAATCACTCGCGCTGCACGCTCGTGATTTGATCTTCTTAACAACTGACCTCCAAACAGTGAATTATTACTCAACAAATCACTGCTGGAGCTGATCTATTTCTTAATTCTAACACACCTCGCCTATAGAGCCAATGCTAAAAAAGTGTGATATATCGAACAATAATTCACAGTTTTGGTACTTGCTAGCTGACGTCATTTGTTACTGAGAAATGGCGTCATTCATGACGTTAGGCGGTGTATCGTCGTTTTACGCTGAAAATACGTTACAGATACATGTAAACGTAAGCGACGTAGTCTAAGTATTGGCGGGAGTTCTTCAGTGCAATGGCGGAAAGATGGAAGAAGCTGAAGACTTCAAATGTGTTTTCGTCGTTTATTTTGTGTTTTAATCGAAATAGATCACCTCTAATGCGTGAATTGTTGAGTTATAATTCACATACTTCTACACCAATTAGAAATTTGAAGTTGAAAACACGAGTAAAAGACTTGAATCTGACACAAATCCCAAAAAATGAAAGTGCTGTCAATGAAAACAGTCATTTTACCAAAACAAACTTGAACCTTAATAGAAATAATGGAAGTAAGTAAGGGTGCAAAGATCAGGAGTCGATACAATCAAGTACCACACCCGACCCAGGATACCAATGGGAAAGTTACAAACTCACAGTTAGACACCACAAACGAGAGCCAAGAGGTCAGCCCTTTCCCAGCAGGTGACCACAAAGCGCATATAAACAGACGCGCACAAAGACATGGCAAACATAAGACAGAACAATAACATAAAAGATCCACAAAAGAAGTACCGCCTTTGAACGGTCAGTAAAATATTTTACCGGAGGGCTTAAAACGGTTTAACGGCACGCCAACCCCACCCTTAATACAGATGTGGATCAAGACACATAGTTTGCATGAAAGACCCCTAACTTATCAATGCATCATCTCCTAAAACATATAAATCAAGATATGACAAGGAGATGTACCTCATCCCATGAAAATAGTGTTATTACAGAACCTGAATCCAGCCTGCAATCCCCACAAGAGGCTTCTTTTCACTCAAATGAAGAATCATCTTCATGCTCGAGAGATAGTGCATCCAGAACGTTTAAGGGAGATAACCTATCATTCTGTGTGATTAACTTCCAAAGTATAGGAAATAAGAAAACTGAACTCCATAATTGCGGTCGGCCATGGCCGGCCGCTTATATAAACTTCAATCAAAACATACATCAAATTCAGGTTTTGACCAAACCTTTATGCCTTGCTCAGGCTATATTGTATTCGCTACCGAACAACGAGTGGGGTACCAAATATCGTGGGTTGACCTACAGCAGGAAGTAAACTGTCCGTGAAATCTGTAGGGCTACCTATAGCGCGAGGCAAGCTTGTTTGCGAATTTAATTTTCACAAAGAAGGCGTCAATTTGCCCTGCTTATATAAACGCAATAAGTATTAGCTTTTCAAAAAAGCTGGCGAGCGCAAAACGTCCCAAAGTCAAAACGTCCTTGATTGGCAAAGAGTGCGAGCGAACTTCACATCAGTAAACGTACTTATATGATTGTCATCCACATCTGATCACATAGAATTACTATGAATTCAGGCACTGTCTTATGACGGTCATGAAAAACAGGTTTTATGCCCCACAAAGGGAGGCATATAGTAATCAAACTGCCTGTCCTTAGTGTCCTAAGTGTTTGAGTGTTCATATCATATCTGGAGTATATCTCCAATATTATTTGAGGTAGGAATGCCAAAATTCGTGTCTTAATGCATCTAGGGTCCTGAGCGTCACGCACCTTTACCACTGCCATCAGATCTAGAAAAATCGTGTCACAAGCATAAATCCAAAGAATCCCAAATTTGGTTTGTGAACACATCTTGGGGTCAGGAAGTCTGTACATTTACAGTTAAGCGACCACTGTGACCTTGATTTTCTGGCATCAGTTTTAAGAAAAATTTGCTGTCTAGTGTTTTCAAATGATTTTCCATAAATGTGTCGCATGCTAGATACATTACCATAACATACCATGCATAAGCAGGGTGCTTTCAAAAGATCAATCTATTCTGTTTATCCTCTCCGACTTTAAATAAAATTTGTCTTATGTCTTATAAGCAACATCCTCGCCGGAAGCGGGGCTGGAAGCAGTTGTTAAATGGTAACAAATCACAGTTCAGATGTTAATAATCAGAGCTTAGAATAAATCTACAGGAACAAGCTCTAGAAGTTCAAAATAGAAGCAAGCATTGGGCAAGAATACATACAATGATAGGGCTAAACGACCGCCAGCTTTTTTGAAAAGCTAATACTTGTTTAATAGTCAGTAACGAACCTGATGTTACTTTGGGAAATGAAACACATTTAGACCCAACTACCCTTGACGCTGAAATATTACCATACAATATACCCCACCCCCCCCCTCAACATAAATACAGACTATTTCGAAAAGATCGAAAAGAACTCTTTGACAAAGGGGGCGGAGGTGTCATAGTCATGATCAAACCAGGACTAAGTTGTGAAGAATGTCCAGATTTAGACAGTGAATGCGAAATAAAATGGGTGAAAGTTACAACCTCCAAAAACAATAATATCCTAGTTGTCGCTTTTTACCGCGAACCAAAATCTCTGATTGAAACTCTGACTGAACTTGATATTTCGTTGAGTAAAATTGAAAACAGTGAAAAGTATCGGAATTGTAAAATATTTCTGGGAGGAGATTTCAATTTACGCGACATCGACTGGGAACATGGATAACCAATCACCAGTGCAAAAGACAAGTCACACTGTGAAAAAACTCTGTACAATCTTAAACTCTCATTATCTAGAACAAGGAAATACACTACCTACAAGGCAAGACAAAACTTTAGACCTTTTTTTCACATCTCACCCTAGTTTGATTGACAGATGCTCAACCGCCCCCCCCCCTCCTTGGCCTAAGTGATCATGACTGTTTGTTTGTGTCGTCTAAGTTACGTACCGAAATCAACAAAAAACCGGGGCAAGTAGTGTATGACTATAGGAAGGCTGATTGGAAAAAAATGAAAATCTCTCCAGTAACTACCTAAATAATTCAGTGGATGAGAACTGGACAAAGTTTAAAGATACGCTTTTCTTGAACATGAATAAGTCTATTCCTACCAAAAACTGAAAAGATAAACAGGACATTCCATGGTTACACTAAAAGAATGCTCAGAAAGAAAAGGCGCCTTTATAAACGAGCACGGAAAAGTAAAACCGACGAGGGTTACACCGAATTTAAAAAGTTTTGCATAACAGCCAGAAACAAACTCCACAGTGATTACCACAAATACTTGAGCAACTTGATAGATCCCGAGCAAGACTCCACATCAAATTTTTTTTGGAAATATATTAAAGCTAGGAAACAGGAATCAGTTAGTATTGGAACTTTAAAAGCTGACGGTATCATCGCAGAGAGTATAGAAAGCAATGCAAACCTGCTAAATAAACAATTTGTTTCTGTGTTTACTAAAGAAGATTTGTCAAACATTTCAGATAAAGGCCAATCACCCTTCAAACCTATGGATGAGATTGTTGTAAATGAAAATGGAGTCAAAAATGCATTGACCGTTTGAATGAGAATAAAGCCAGTGGACCTGACAAAATTCCAATTAAAGTTTTAAAACAGTGCTCTAATAAAATCACACCTATTTTGACTAGTATATTCCAACAATCACTGTCAGCCGTAGAAGTTCCCCTGGATTGGAAACAGGCAAATGTGGTGCCTATTTTTAAAAAGGAAGCTGATTCAAACCTGAAAATTACCAACCAGTCTCATTGACAGTTGTAATTTCCAAAATGCTTGAACATATAATTGTTTCACAAATAATGGATCATCTTGACTCTCAGAACATTCTTCATGAAAACCAACATGGGTTCCATGCTAAAAGATCTTGTGAATCCCAACTGCTCATGACAACAGATGATATATCTAAGTCAATGAACTCTGGAAATCAAGTAGACATGGCAATACTTGATTTTTCGAAAGCGTTCGACAAGATTTCTCATGAACGTCTTTCACAAAAATTGAAATATTATGGAATTGATGGAAACACTAGAACTTGGATAAACTCTTTTCTAACTGACAGAAAACAGCAAGTGGTAGTAGACAACGCAACATCAGATATAGCATCGGTAACATCTGGAGTGCCACAAGGAACTGTTTTAGGGCCAACACTATTCCTCATTTACATAAATGATATAGCCGACAACATCACATCAAATATTCGTCTATTAGCTGATGATTGTGTACTATACAGAACTATAATTAACATCTGATAATATAACTTTACAAGAGGACCTCAATAAACTTGCACACTGGTCAAGTATCTGGCAAATTGACTTTAATGTGAAAAAATGTGCAACCATGCAGTTTTCATCTTCTAACCGGAAACAAAAATATGAATACAAAATGAAAGGAGAAATTCTAGAAACTGTCTCACAACATCCATACCTAGGGGTTGAACTCAGTGACAATCTGAAATTTAATGATCATATTGACAATTCTCTTAAACAGTGATACGTCATATCCCGCTCTGGATCATCGAGGCGCTTTACGCACTCGGTGAAAACACAGGTAATTCTCCGTTATCCCAACGTATTTTGGTGAATTTATAACTTGCAATATCTTAAAAACTGCTCAAAAACTTGCGCTGAAATTTTCAGTATAGATTAGAAATATGATTTTCATTTGATATAGAAAGTGATTATAAAATAATCGGACATATTTACGGACATATTATTGATTAAAATTTCGGGATTTTAAACGCTTTTTAATAAGCGTCTGGCATTATTTTCACCGAGTATTTCAGCGGAGCTCTTCAGCGTGAGGTTACATAAATCCTAAAACACCCAGATGACTTAACAATACAATATCACTAAAAAATCATCATCTACCCTAGGATTTTTGAAAAGGAACTTAAAATATGGTCCACCTAAAGTAAAAGAAAGAGCTTATGCCAGCCTAGTACGTCCCAAGTTGGAATATGTTTCACCTATTTGGAATCCGTCTCAAAAAACACAAGTAAAACAATTAGAACAGGTTCAGAGAAACGCAGCAAGATGGGTGACAAATCAACCGTACAATCCACACAATCCCAGCAGTGTAACTGAAATGATAAATCATCTAGAATGGTCCAGCCTACAACAACACAGAGTTTGGGCAGATGTGACTTTACTGACCGTTCCAAGGCGGTACTTCTTTTGTGGATTTTTATGTTTTTGTTCTGTCTTGTGTTTGCTATGTTTTGTGCGCGTCTGTTTATATGTGCTTTGTGGTCACCTGCTGGGAAAGGGCTGACCTCTTGGCTCTCGTTTGTGGTGTCTTCTGTGAGTTTGTCACTTTCCCATTGGTATCCTGGGTCAGGTGTGGTACTTGATTGTATCGATTCCTGATCTTTGCAACCTTATTACTTTAATGTATAAAGTTGTTAACTGTTTAATTGCCGTACCAGTAAATTACCATCCTACCACTGCCACTGTATGTTCGACTAGGAGAAGCCACAGTATGAAGTTCATACCAATTCAACCACGGATAAATGCTTATCAGAACTCGTTTTTTCCAAGAACTATCACCACTTGGAACATGTTACCGGAATCCTGCATTGCCTCTGCCTGTTTGGATGTTTTCAAATCGACAATCCAACTCGTTCCACTTGTACCATCCTATGTATAGAAGGATTAGACCTTGTAAAGTGTAAATACATGTTGTTTGTTAGACTATTTTAAAGTGTAGTGTGACATCAGTTTTGTATGGGACAGTTGAGATACATTTGCATACATATTTTAACACAATGTCGGAGCATGTCACACTGCAAAGATGTACAGTCACATTTCCTCGACGTAAATGTCTACAAGTGGATGTTGTCGAGTACACCCATTGAAGTTGAAGTTGAAGCTGTGCGCTCGTGATTTGATCTTCTATACAACTGACCTCCAAACAGTGAATTATTTATATACAACAATTCATTGCTAGAGCTGATCTATTTTATTTCTTAATTCTAACACACCTCGCCTATAGAGCCAATGTTAAAAAAGTGTGATTTATCAAATAATAATTCACGGCTAAAGTGTGCGATAGCTGACGTCGTATGTTACTGGAGCGTTAGCCGATGTAATGTCGTTTTTACGCTTGAAAGACGTTACAAATGCATGTAAACGTATGCGACGTAGTCTAAATATCGGCGGGAGTTCTTCAGTGCTATGGCGGAAAGTTGGAAGAAGCTGATGACTTCAAATGTGTTTTCGTCGTTAAATGCGCGTTAGAATCAAAATAGATCAGCTCCAGTGCGTGAATTGTTGTGTAATAATTCACTGTTTGTCGGTCAGTTGTATGAAGATAAATCACTCGCGCTCAGCGCTCGTGATTTGATCTTCTTTACAACTGTCCTCCAAACAGTGAATTATTAAACAAAAGTTCACTGCAGGAGCTGATCTCTTTCTTCAATACAGCTGCGTTATTCGGCTGCGTTTTGAACCAACCCCCATATTTAGTGCAGTGTACCCTAAAAGCTAAGGCGTTTAGACTTGGGGGCGTTTTGACGCTCTCTTTCGAAAGAGTCTCTTTAAAAATATCTATTTTTAGGTTTCAAATAATCCGGGTTTTAGAGTGCAGAGGTCACAGAACTAAAATGGCGGTGTAGTTTTACCGACAGAAGGTGGGTCTTGTTTAAGTGTATAAATTCAAGAAATACACATTTATTTCCAACGAAATGATGTATGAATATCAATTACTTTCTTCAAAGCTTTATAACTCAATTGCAAACACATTTATTAGCGGATATCGGCAGCGGTGGTAAATGTTTGCACAGAAGTTGACAATCAACTTCAAACCGGAAGTGACAAAAACTGTCAACAACATCTCGAGTATATTGCCAATTCGAGTTTTTAGTTTTTTCATCGTGGGAAGCAAATGGGTGGGGTAGTGCTGGACTAATAGAGATTGAGTGAGAGCTTTCTCTGCACGCTGTGGAGTTGGGGTTTCCTGGCCTTTCTGAAAGAATCCCCGTATAGTCATTTCATCCCCGACCCATGACGCCCCAGCCCAGGTCTTTTCAGACCCACTAGTCGTTTCGCCACCATAGTCGGTCGATTCACCCCTTTTGTACTCCATGTCATGTATGGTGGGACATGCTAATTTTGAGGCAATTCTAATTTCGGTGTAAAAATTTCATCTCACTATTTCTAATTGTCATAATTCTCCCACTAATAGAGATAACAATGGATTGGCCTCTCCTATCTGTCACAGTGCAAAGTCAATCATTTTTGAAGGTCAGGTCTGAAAGCCCCTGCCGAGCCGAGCTGCCGAGTGCCGACCTACATAGTTTATTTTTTCAAATTCATCCTTGGTGGAGATTTTTCATAAATATTTTTTATCTAAAATTATCACATAGACTAAAATCGATAAGTGGAACTATAATAATAATAGTGAACAACAATAATTTTGATTTTATTGCCATTTTATTGCTCGCAGGGGGCATGAAAGCCACAGCCGAGTGAATCAAGATTTCAGTTGATTTTTATTGAAAGTTTGAGAGGTCTACAAGCGAGTTTGGCAATAATTCTGAAAATAAAAGATAAGTGAAAAAAAGGTTAAAGGAATCTTACTTAGAAATTTGTTAATTTCAAGAAAATGGTCATTTTCTCTAAAGGCCACATCCAGTTCTATTTATAGACATTTTCCGACATTTTGAGTAACCTTAATGAAATGGTTATTAAATCCAAATTATAACTATTAACTATGATTATTAATGTTCCACTTATTGCTTTTAGTTTATGTGATTATTTTAGATAAAAATTATTTTTGAAAAATCTCCACAGAGGATGATATTGGAAAACAAACTATGCAGGTCGGCAGCTCGGCTCGGCAGGGGCTTTCAGACCCGACCATTTTTGAACCCATATTTCTCCACTAAATATGCCTCGATTTTATGAAGGTCTTTAATTTTTTTGAATAAATAATACATTAATGTTGTCAATTCAAGTGTTAGTTGACTTTGATAAAGTCGAATATGTAAGAAATATTTATTCCAATATTACGCGCATCAGCGGACATTTTGAAACTCTGACATTGATTTTCGGCTGACCTTGCGAGGTTGCACTAATTTAAATATTCATTATAAATCATCCAATGAAACAACTGCAAAGATTTTTTTCGCAATCACAGAGGATAAATATAGAAATGAGATCATGCAATAATATCGCGTATTTTCAGCAGTTCATAAGGTCAGCAGCTCAAAGATTGGCCAACTTTGAGATCGTTTTTCTCCAGAAATTTAATAGAGCACTGAAAGTTACTAGTACCAGGTTTTTCTCAAGGGCTTCCCCAACAAGATAAATTTAGATTTAGTATCCTAGACTTTAAAGCAGTACTATCATGAGGAGAGAGCATGTAAACTATACGGCAAAGCGTCCAAACCGCGGGAATGCTGATCAATTTTTGACAGAAAAAATATACCAATCAAAAATGTTTGAACTAGTGTAGCTTTTTTATTTCTTGATGGATTTTCATAATTTAAACAGCATTTTCTTTGTCATTCATTCTATTTTTAGCCTATGTTTTCAGATTTGAAAAATTTCAACTAATACTTAAATCCAGTTGTTATCGTTACCACTAATGGGCCACTATCAGTCATTATGAAACGTCGCAGGACCTGCGGTCCTGACCGGCAGATTTACCTGCGGTCAGACAAGAATTGCCTTGTCACAGGACCGACTGTCCAGCGTGAAATTTGCATCGAATAGTCGCTGTTTCGGCCGAATATATCCATTGAGCAACACTCTATTTCAATTGACCAATTAAAAAGCAGTATTGGAAAACTGTGTACTGGCAATTGATTTACTATTTACTGCGCTGTCACGGATATTGTGTTTGCAATGCGGAAACCAGCACTAGTGTAGTGGGTATTCGTGACTCATAACAAATTTCAAAAGAAGAATTTGTTTGGGTTCCCACAGTTGCCTTTTCTTTTATTTGCTTGACATTTAATTTGTAGGCAATGCATTATTTCAAAACATAGTCGTCATGATAGCCGCTTGTTAAAATACGTTGGTGGTGCAAACCTGGATTAAAACGTCCCACTTTCCGACCAAAAACAGAGCAAGACAAGCTTGAAGAAAGTGCTGCTAAAAATAAAGTAAGGTCAGCCATCCTGGTCAACAGGTGTGAGAGACCTCTGTGTGTGAAGATTGAAAAACGGCCAGCTCATGGCTGGTTTTGCTGTACAGTGGAAGTGCAAATTTTTTTCTTGCAGGACACGGGGTAGATAAAGAAGTTACAAGTATTGACTTTCAAAAAAGATCCAGTCATTATGAAACATAGCCGGACCAGCAGTCCTGACCGCCAATCTTACCTGTGGTAAGATAATAATTGCCTCGTCACAGGACCGACTGTCCGGCGTGAAATTTGCGTCGAAAAGTCGCTGTTTGGGCTGATCTATCCATTGAGAAACACTCTGTTTTAATTGACAAATCAAAAAGCGAAATTGGCAATCGATTTACTTTTTACTGCACTGTCAAGGATATTGTGTAATCAATGCGGGAACCAGCACTAGTGTAATAGGTATAGGTATTCGCGACTTTTAACAAATTTGGTTTTCGATGGTTTCCATTTTTTATTCGCTTTAAATTTAATTCGTAGGCACTGCCTTCTTTAAAAACATTGTTCTTCATGATAACCACTTGTTAAAATACGTTGGTGGTGCAAACCTGATTAAAACATCCCACTTATCAACCAAAAACAGAGCAAGTAAAGCTCAAAGAAAGCGCTGCTAAAAAAAAAGTATCATAACCTACATAAGATGGCAAAATCAGCCATAGATCAACAGGTGTGAGAGACCTCTGTGTGAAGATTGAAAATGCCAGCTCATGGCCGCTGGTTTTACAGAGGAAGTGCCATGTTTTTCCTTGCAGGTCACGGGTTGATAAACAAGTTACAAGTATTGACTTTAAAAAAAGATGGTAATTTTATTAAGGATTTCAATTCCACATGAATTAGTAAGTGGGCACACAAGTCTTACATGTAGCACACAAATGCATTCAATTGACACTAGTCACATTCTGATATGGGTCATTGTTTCTCATAAGGTTTAATGAGTGTTCGGTCTGTCTCTTAATTTATTCTTTATTTTTCTAATTGGGAAAAATAGACATGACATTGGGAAAAGTGTGACTATTTTCCATTGGAAATGGGGCGTAATTCTGCCCCTTGACAAAGGCAGAAAATCCCCTGCAAAAAGTACTATAATATAATAATGGACTGTCTAATCAGTGATCAGGGCCTGTACAGTCACATTTATTAATTAGTCTTTATGTTTTATAAATATTACATTATGTTAATTTTAAAATACTGTACATATATTTATAAATTTAAATTTTTTCTTTTTTTGTCGTTTTCTCCCATACGGTGACGGTGTTGGTCAGGCAGATTTTTCCAGTCCACCAGACCGACTGTCCTGTAAAGTCTGGGAAACTTTCGTAAACTCTGAGATCGTAATTTTATTAAAGATTTCAACTCCACAAACCCAGCTCTTCAGTTAGTGGGATGTCTTACAGGCCTCGAAATATCTAAAAATAGGCACTTGCCCTGCATCACAAAAATTATTGACATACATAGGAAAAAAATAATTTTCACTAAAAATATCAGAATTTTCACTTGCCCTGCAGCTTGAGGTACTCGTAAATACGAGCAGACGAGTGCTATTTTCAAGCCCTGTTTTAGCACACAAATGCATTCAATTGACACTAGTCACATTCTGATATGGGTCATTGTTTCTCATAGGTGTAATGAGTTTTTCAAATGTCTCTTAATTTATTTTCAACTTTTCTTAATTGGGAAAAATAAAAATCTTGCATTCTATTAAACAATGATATGTCACACCCCGCTCTGGATCATCGAGGCGCTTTACGCACTCGGTGAATACACAGGTAATTCTCTGTTATCCCTACGTATTTCGGTGAATTTTTAACTTGCAATATCTTTAAAACAATTCAAACTTTTGCGTTGAAATTTTCAGCATTTATTTGAAATATGATTTTCTTTCGATAAAGAAAGTGAGTATAAAATTATCCGGCATATTTATTGATATATTATTGAATAAAATTTCATAATTTTGAACGCTTTTGAATAAGAGTCTGGCATTATTTTCACCGAGCATATCGGCAGAGCTCTTCAGCATGAAGTTATATAATGCCTAAAATACCCGGATGACTTAACAGTAGAATTGGGAAATGGGTGGCTATGGTAAATCTTGTATTAGTTTGTACAGTAAAAATTAATTATTTTTCTTGGTGTACGAACTAATCAAAATTATTTTTCTCAAAAATGGCACTGTACGAACTAATAAAATGACATTCTGAAGATCGATAAAACGGAGCAAAAACATGCGAAAATTGCCAAAGAGGTAGGCATTTCTGTTTATCTTTTTAGCCTTATCATCAGTTGAATGTCTGATCAGTATTTTCAATTAAACTAACATTCTTAATAGCTCGGTGAAAGATTGAAAATAAACAACCAAACGACTCGAATACCCGGCGATATGACCTGGTTACAGGCTTACTTTACATAGGCCTATCTTACGGAAGGGATGTCAGGTCGGACTTGTTCTATGAGGATTGTCTTGATTGGAATCATACTCGGTTCGCTACTGATGGCTAGCTCTACAACGTACGCAGCTTTCGTTTTTGGTCATGATGTAGATTCTTAGTTTCTTAGAACCCTCGAAAATGCAGCACAGAAGTAGACCAGACAATACGTACATTCAGTCCTTCAGGTTAGACGTACGCAATAGCGCATACACTCATTTATTTGGAATGAAAACAGAAAATGAAAATGGCGACTTCTAAATACGAAATATGAGCAACTGGAACGCAGAACTCTCATGAATCTGAGTAGTACATTTCTCTGCCTTCATATTGCAAAAAGACCCACATGTTACGTTTTGCGAATGCTGAATTCTTACTCCATTTAAAGGCTTTGTATTTCTGCATAGGTTGTTTGGTTAAAGTATTCATCGTGACGTTGTATTCTACTCTCATATATATTCTTGTGGCGACATAACATGCGCAGCTTGTTCACACAAGCTTGGACATAGCTCGGACACAATATACTGGGTCCGAGGTGTTAGCATTCTAAGATTATGATAATAATTCAATCAATGTAGAACCAGATTCCCGTACTTTGTCAGCTTCAGTCGCTTGACCATGCAAAAGCCATTACATGAGAAAACCTGTCTTTCCTGATTTGAGGCCCGACTGACTCTTTTAGACAGGTTTTCCGTATTGTGTTGATTATCAAGGATAGATGATTGGTCAGCACCTTTGTACCAAAGTTAATGTAGAATTTCAACGGTTTACAATGAATTATTTTAACTGCTTAAAATTATTGTACATTTTATGAGGGAAATTTAACTGTTACGTACATCTTTTCACCAAGTTCTTAAATGTGAGAATTTCACGTCCTGTTTAGTATTCTGCTTGAAAAGTGTTGTATATCGAGTCACCTTAACAAGACTTTGCTTTAAGCCTTAAGCTGTTTTGCTCAGTTTGATAACATTAACCCTTAAAGTGCCTATCACAACTGCAGCAGACAGCAAGTTTTGCAACATCTTTCCAAATTTTCGAAAAAATATGGTATGATATTTCATGAGAATCGTCTGGCCAGCAGACGATTCTCATGAAATATCATGCCTAAATTGTTATTTTTGAAAATGCAGCAAAATTTTGAAATTGTCGTCTGCTGCAAATTCTAGGTGGCGCTTTATGGGTCAAACACTGGGAAGGATATGTCAGACATCACTGGGGGTCATTTTAATTGCAGTTTTATACTTTTTTATGGTCAGAGTTCCAGATGAGCACATGTTCATAAAGATTATTAAAGTGACCATACCTGGTAAGTGATGGACTAGTAGCGCTCATTGGATTTTAGTGGCATATATAACCATTGCATTTGTACAAGAGACCACAAGACAAGAGGGGTATTAAACAGGGTGGGTAGTCACGTGGTTTCTGTTAGGATACACTGTACGGAAAAATGGCGGACTTCTTTCCACACCGATGTTTTAAGCAAAAGGAAGTAGAGATTTCTCCGTGGTTTTTTCATCTTCACACAGAAAGTTATACACCATTTTCCAGCCCCCATTTTTCCTGATCTAACGATGCTAGGATATCCTCATAAAGCTTCTTACTTTGAGTACAGACTCTGTCACAATTTTTTTAGCAGCGAAGATCGGGCCTGAGTTTGGAAATAAGCTGTACGGACAACATTTGTGACAGAGTTAGTACTCAAAGTAAGAGCTTAAAGATGCTATCCTGGTAGCGTTTGATAGGGGAACTGTGGGCTGGAAAATGGTGTATAACTTTCTGGGTATAGATGAGAAAACATAGAGAAATCAACCTACATTCGATCAGAATGTCCGTACAGTGTATTCGAACATCCGCACAGTGTATCCAAGCAAAAACCACGTGACTTCCCACCCTGTTAAAGATATTCCTTGGAAGAGTGGTTTTGAGTTACACCAGCAAAGAGTTCGTTTGTTTGATTTGATTTTTTACGTCCCATCAACAATCTTTCAGTTAAACGGGACGGGCCTTCCTGGGTTGAACCAGTACTAAGCTAGGATAAATGTGTCTTGCTCAAGGACCACAACGCAGTGACGCCAGTGAGGCTGAAACGCACTCTACCACTGGGCCTCTGCGCTCCCTACACCAGCCAAGAGAAACACACCCCAATTAATTTCTATAATACCGCCTTCAGCCTGTTCAATATGTCGTAATTGTCTCATTATCTAAGGTACCATTTATTGTTGGTTGAACAAGGTATCTGACCTTGACATCACATGACCGTTGACTGTATTTAGTTTATTCATTTATTTCTATTCTGACTGGCTGATGTATTAGGGACTTGATACTTAATTTATTTGCCAAAATTGATGAAAATTGATATGTCTGTTACTCTGCACTCTGACTGGCTGGGGTATTAGGGACTTGATACTTCATTTAGTTGCCAAAATTGATGAAACTTGATATGTCTGTTACATTCTGATTGGCTGATGTATTAGGGACTTGATACTTCATTTAGTTGCCAAAATTGATGAAAATTGATATGTCTGTTACTCTGCACTCTGACTGGCTGGGGTATTAGGGACTTGATACTTCATTTAGTTGCCAAAATTGATGAAAATTGATATGTCTGTTACTCTGCACTCTGATTGGCTGGGGTATTAGGGACTTGAGACTTCATTTAGTTGCCAAAATTGATGAAAATTGATATGTCTGTTACTCTGCATTCTGATTGGCTGGAGTATTAGGGACTTGAGACTTCATTATTAGCCAAAATTGATGAAATTGATATGTCTGTTACTCTGCACTCTGATTGGCTGGGGTATTAGGGACTTGAGACTTCATTATTAGCCAAAATTGATAAAACTTGACATGTCTGTTACTCTGTATTCTGATTGGCTGATATTTTAGGGACTTGAGACTTCATTTATTGTTACTGTGCATTCTGATTGGCTGATGTATTAGGGACTTGATACTTCATTATTAGCCAAAATTGATAAAACTTGATATGTCTGTTACTCTGCATTCTGATTGGCTGATATTTTAGGGACTTGATACTTCATTTATTGTTACTGTGCATTCTGATTGGCTGATGTATTAGGGACTTGAGACTTCATTTATTAGCCAAAATTGATGAAACTTGATATGTCTGTTACTCTGTATTCTGATTGGCTGATATTTTAGGGACTTGAGACTTCATTTATTAGCCAAAATTGATGAAACTTGACATGTCTGTTACTTTGTATTCTGATTGGCTGATATTTTAGGGACTTGAGACTTCATTTATTGTTACTGTGCATTCTGATTGGCTGGTGTATAAGGGACTTGAGACTTCATTTATTAGCCAAAATTGATGAAACTTGACATGTCTGTTACGCTGTATTCTGAATGGCTGATATTCTAGGGACTTGAGACTTCATTTATTGTTACTGTGCATTCTGATTGACTGATATAGTAGGGACTTGAGACTTCATTTATTAGCCAAAGTTGATGAAACTTGACATGTCTGTTAATCTGCATTCTGATTGGCTGGTGTATTAGGGACTTGATTCTTCATTTATTAGCCTAAATTGATGAAACTGGCGGACAACTCACTGTAGTTAACCAGTCTATGTTTAGAATTAGTTAGTTCAGCTATTTTACAAAGTAATGGGAGCTGCTGCCCCCCCCTTGTTTAGAATTAGTTCAGCTATTTTACAACCCCCAAACACACACACCCCTGCAATATTGTAATTAAGTATCCCAAAGCATATCATAGGTCCAGATAAGGGAATTTTATTTACGTAAAATTTTAATTATTTTCTTACCCATTAATTTAAACACGTGTTTTGGGTGCTCAAAAGAACCGTCTCATTGAGACGGTTCTTTTGAGTACCCGCAACATATATTTTGGATGAGAAATAAAGAAAATAATTTTCCAATACGCACTCTTATCTGGAGGCCTGGCATATATTAGAACTACCATATTATTAACCTTTTTAGATGCAAGCCCACCTATAAAACTTGGTCAAAGTTAGTTGAGACTGGTAAAGTGCAGTTTAGCCGAAACTTGATATATTATGTCTGTTTTGGTTTCAAGGCTAGAGACTGCATGAATATAAAGAAAACTTGCAGGGGCATTTATATTGGCATGACCTAACAAACTAATTCTACTAATACATGTATCTCATGCTCTGTCCTCGGTTTTCTCGACTCTTGATAGATGTTAAATAAAACTTGGTGTGTGTGTATTTACGTGTTTTTCAACAAGTTTGAGGTTAAAAGTTAAAACCATGGCTCAGTGCATACTATACTGAACAAAAGTGAAAACGCTACACCTGAATTGTTTGCCATCTATATATACTTAAGCTATAAAGAAACGCAACAAACACTTCAAGTCATTGTAAGCATACAATATGATGTAAGTTTTTAGTGCAAATGATATTTATCCATAGGAGCAGTATGTGTCCGTCAAATTACAGCAGGTTCAACGTAATTATCGATTACGTAATCATTTTGGTATGCGCGTAACCAGCCTGACCCCCCGTAGTTAACTGCTGAAACGAGGTCAATTAAAGAAAAGTTTGAATCAACCATCGGTTTATTGTTTTAAGAAGTCTTGGCAGAGATTGTGGATCAAGGAAATGATCAAATGGCGACGTTTCTGTAGGTTTCTGAAACTGCTTAACGTCATTAACGTCAACTCTGAATACTGCGTGAAACGCGTAAATTTTCTTTTCTGCTTGAGATTTATTCATTACAAGGACGTTTTGTTCATGAGTTATGACTTTAAATCTTCAAACGTCAAAAAACCTCAATTATGACGTCAAAATTCGATATCCTACATTTTACTGGTTTCCATGATGTTTATGTGTTTTTCTAATGATAAAATGGTCCTGTGACAAAGTTCAAGTTGCAGTTAACAAGTTTGGTGTTCACTCTCAGTATGTAATCATATGTTTTCTCTTGTGTTATGTCGTGTTTTGTTTGGCTAACGTTAATATAAACACCTTATCAGCGTATACCAACGGTATCTGAAAAGTCAGTTTTTCCCAAGAAAGCATGTTGTGATGTCTCTAGGTTTATCTTATCCCGTATATTCACCAGCGACCCAAACCCGACGTCTCTAAGTGACGTTTATCGTTTATTCACTACCATTGTGTATATTGCCATTCAAGTGGCGTGTTTTGACGCAATATTTGACTGCATTACATATATGATTGGACGTTTGTTTAATTCGCACAGTGTTAAGTCGACGCCAAATAACCAAACATGGAAAAGATGGGTTTCTTGATCTTTATTCTGACGTTTACGTCACATTTTACGTTTTCATATGTTTCCATCTTGTAGCGTAAAATGTAGCGTTAAAATGACGTTTTGGTATTTCATCACATGCTATAAATACTCAATAAGGAATTTTTAATAGAGATTTCACCAAACCGTCATTTAAACACTCAAAAATTATATTTGTGTCTGTTGCGTTTCTTTATTCCTTAAGTATACAATATTATGCAAACCAAGAATGCAATTGAAAGTGCATCTTATTGTTCAAATACTGTGTAATGCATAAAAGTCAAAGTTTTACAGATGTTGTCACGAGGAAACACATGAAAGCCATTTAAATGTGACAGGGGTCCATTTTTTCAGGTTGCCAATTTGAACGGAAATCTAACACAATTTAGGCCTTCAGAAATCCACTATCTACAAGATCCGACTGCATGAAATGATACCCTACACATGTGACAACAGGAAATGCGAAGGACTTATCTCAAGTGTGTTTTGATCGTTTAGAAAAGCAATCTTAAAAAGCGCATTTTCACTCAAATTGCCAAGTTTAAAAATTTAACACTGAAATCTCCATAGGAAAATCAATGTGTTGTTGCATCTTAGTTTGAGGATATTACTAGTCGAGAAATGGAAGAAACAATGTGCTGAGAGGTCTACCTGATTTGGCAAAAGAAAATTATCAAAAATCGTGATAAATCAAAGATTACCCAACATTTAATATTCCCTTTTTGTTTTTGTCAAAGGGAGATAATTTTCAATATTTTACAAATTCGCTAAATTTGAAATTGATTTCTGAGCTTGTTACAAGTGATTAAGCAGTTTTCTTGTGTTTTTATGCAACACAATTAAAACCAATTTTGATAAGCATAACAATTTTAATTTGCGTATGCGCAATAGCGAATTTCAGTGAATAAAGCTTTGAACACTTAAAGGAGCATAACTCGTACATCAAACGAGACAAATTGGTGGAGTTTCGACGAATCGTTTGCTGGATGTCTGGGCAACATTATTAAGCTTTAGTAAATACATTTTGACCAATACTTTCTCATAAAAAATAGATAATTGGAGTGTAGCTTTTTCACTTTTGTTCAGTATAGTTAGGCATTCTGGTTATGATTATTTAAGACTGATGATGTTCAATGATTGTTAAATCTTATGTTAAAGTGACCTAGATTGAGATGATGGCTTCTTCTACTCTTAGGTGAGCACTTCAGGTCCGAGGTTATAAGACTTTTTTCATGCTCAACTCAATTGTAGGCATTTTAACATTTATTAGCATGATAAATACAACATCTGAGAGACTTAAAGCAAGGCACTTCTTTATTTGTCGGTATTTTAGCTTTCATGAGCATTTGAAATTTTGTGCTCAGTTGAGTTGAACATGAAAAAAGTTTTATAACCTTGGGCCAGGGCCAATATGGCTGTCTGATTTATCATGGTCTACCTTGTTTAACTCCCTGTCTATGGGATACAGTCCATCATGACTGAACTGGGCCATTAACCCTTAAGGCCTCACCTATAATTTGCAGCAGACGACAATTTCAAATTTTACCGCTTTTTCAAAATAGCAATATGGCAAGATATTTCATAAGATTCTCATATAATATCATACCTTATTTTTGGGGAAAATGTCGCAAAATTTGTCGTCAGCTGCAGTCATGATTGGCGCTTTAAGGGTTAAACGTCAACTTTATCTCATCTGCTGTTTGGATGGGTGGATTCTTGAGGCTAGTGAAGGAGAAGTTGATAAATTGAGATGGATCACTAAATCTATCATTTAATTACTGAAAATGAATGCAGTTATGCTGTTAAATGATCAATCAAAACTGAGACATACCATGTATATATATGGTACACTACTGTGTCTGGGATAAGATTGGCATACATAAGGCTAAAAAAACAAACAAGTGTTACTCAGGCCACTTTTTTGAAAAACAGATGAGACAGGCAGGTTGAGGCCACTTTTTAATATTTCATTGAAAACTAATGAGGCACTAAGTATAAAAATGTTGATATTTTGATTTTGACAGGAAATAGAAGTATAAATGAGGCCACCTTCTTTTTATTCAAGTCTGAATAAAAGACAGATGAGGGGCATTTGAAACAGATGAGGGAGGGCCTGAGTATACAATTTTTTTTTTATTTGGCCTAAGATCGTTACAAGTATTGGCTTTTATGGAAATATTAGATTCTGATGTTTCACTAGTTTGTGATCTATTTAGATAAGGCACCGATTATATGTACCCCCAACCCAGGGGAGCTGCTGTGAATTAATTGGTTGTGAGGTTAAATGGGTTGGGTTCAGATTTTTATGCAGGTTTTTAAAATTAGCTGAAGTTTGATTTTGGTTTTAGTACATATCATTTGGAACTCATTGGCCCAATTCGTATCAGACCTTGGATTTATGTAAGGCATAGAAATATGTATGAAAAGGCCGAGTTTTGTTAGCTGGAAACTGGTCTGGCAGCATGTGCAGTGAATCTAATTATAATCGATTCTCTCTGGTTACATGAAGTTTTATCAAAGGTAACAGTTACTAAGTTTTAAGCAGAAAAGGAGAGCAGTGGATAATTCCACATGTGTGTTTAATAGTTTGGGCCAGGGTAAGATGATATGAAATGGTATAGTAGCAGGTGGTTGTAACGAAAATGCAAGTTTGTCAACTATTTAAAAAAATATTTCTACTCTCCTCCGAAACTTCTCACCTCCATAATGCAAAACTGGAATCACTTTATGTATTAGAGTAAAATAATCATATGTCTAACATTGTTTCCTATGGAATATCAATGAATATTATTTAACACTTTATGTATTGCAACTTTTATGGGTACATAAACTGCATTTCATACCCATTTCTTCAAACACATCAAAGTTTTTAAAACATCTGCTTTCTGCAAAAGTGCAAATTTTGCCATGTTTTGAAGTTACAGAGTCTGAGAGATGTTACTGAAGGGAGGCGAATCATTATGGAAGAGAGCAGTATGAATTAATCAGAACGGTGATTGTAGGTGTAATGAATTATTATTCATTTGCGGGAGCGCAGTGGCTCAGTGGTAGAGTGCTTGACTTGAGTCTGAGGGGCCGTGGGTTCGAGCCTCACCAGCGTCACTGCGCTGTGCTCCTTGAGCAAGACACATTGATCCTAGCTTAGTACTGGTTCAACCCAGGAAGACTCGTCCCTGTTTAACTGAAAGATTGTTGATTGGACGTAAAGAATCAAATCAAACAAACAAAATTATTCATTTGCTATAACAACCACATGGATACCGGGCCATGTAGCGCAGTCAGTAACGTGTCTTACTACAGAATACCCGTCTGACTGCAGATCCAGGAGTCGTGAGTTCGATCCCAGCCTGGTCCCATACTTTTGTGGAGATTGATCATGAAATAAGTTCTACAGTCATTCTAGGCTCCCTTCCACTGATTCATTCAAGAAGGCTTGTTGTCAGTTACAAGCAAAAGTAGGTGCACAAATTACCGGTTAACCGCTTGCTCAAGCTTGCTCAGGAAAAAGTGTGGTTAGGTGAACTGACTGTCCCCCCATGACCATAGCTGTTGATTATGACGTAAAGCAGCACAACAACCAAACACTCACATGGTTGCTAATTGTTAATATGCTGAATGTTTAAGTGTAGACCGGTGTAGGTAAAGGAAGAAATGGCTCAAACTCTGAATCTCTCCTCCGTAACAACTCAAACACTGAATCTCTCCTCAGTAACAAGTAATTAAGTTCACTGAATCTCTCCTCTGTAACAAGTATGTTCAACTCAAACACTGAATCTCTCATCTGTATCAAGTATGTTCAACTCAAACACTGAATCTCTCCTTCATAACAAGTATGTTCAACTCAAACACTGAATCTCTCCTCCATAACAAGTACATTCAACTCAAACACAATTGAAATGGTGCTGGTAGAACTTTGTATCAGGTGACAAAATATTGCATATTTTCAATGAACAAGTTTCTTTGAAGTCTTGTTATGTTCATTTTCCAACTTTTTGTCTTTTGAAATTGTACATTTTTTCCAAGAATCACTGTATAAGTGCAGTCATCACATGTGCTGTCTGTGTAGTTAACTGGTCTAAAAGGCTACGGGTTTTCTTATTAAAGGAGAGAAAGAATACTGTAACAATTTAAAAAAACAACAACAACAAAAAACATTTCTATACACAATGTAGGTTTGCTCCCTTCTGTTGTGGGTACTCATTACTAATAATAGTCTAGGCCTAAAAATTGAATGTTGATATTGTACAAAAGCAGAGTTTCCGCAGACAACACACGGAACAGAAGGCACAGGCAAAATGTTATTTTTTGCGTGTATCGTTTTTTGTGTGATTTTCTGTTTTTATTTTAAATTTCTTTGCATACTTGAACAATTTATTTTCCCTGGTAAAATTCTTGGGTGAAAATGGTTGATGGCCTGCCTGCTAAGTTAGCCTGCAGCATGTTAATTGTCAATAACAGAAAGAATATCCTGAAAGAGTTAAGAAATTGATTTTCCAGACCTTTTAACAGCTGTTAGTTGTAGTATCACTGAAGGCCCCCTTCATTTGCTTTAAAGGGACAGTCCCAGAAAACTGAGTATGATTTGTTGTTACATTAAATCCTGCACAGGGCATTTGCACCATGGGACAGGAATCAAGTGATATATTATCTGTGCTCAGCTCTGCTCAAAATGCCAAAGAAAATAACACAATGTTTTTCGCTGTAGATGAGAATTGTTTTTATCAGTGAATTAAATCATGATAGAATTTTTTTTTGCATTAGAAGGCAGATAATTTCTTGGTATTAAAACTTGACTAACATATTTGCCCTATTTGGCCTTTGTTCAGGTATTTTATATTGCACATATACATCAGCTGATACTTACTTTAATGGCTTAATCACAGTAGCTAACCCTGTGCATCACACAGACTTATTAGCTAACCCTGTGCATTACACAAACTGAGTAGCTGACCATGTGCATTACACAGACGTAGTAGCTGACCCTGTGCATCACACAGACTTAGTAGCTAGCCCTGTGCATAACACAGACTTAGTAGCTAACCCTGTGCATTACACAGACTTAGTAGCTAGCTCTGTGACTTACACAGACTTAGAAGCTAGCCCTGTGCATTACACAGACTTAGTAGCTAACCCTGTGCATTACACAGACTAAGTAGCTAACCCTGTGCATTACACAGACTTAGTAGCTAGCCCTGTGCATTACACAGACTTAGTAGCTAACCCTGTGCATTACAAAGGCTTAGTAGCTGACCCTGTGCATTACACAGACTTAGTAGCTAACCCTGTGCATTACACAGAGACTTAGTAGCTAGCCCTGTGCATTACACAGACTTAGTAGCTAACCCTATGCATTACACAGACTTAATAGCTAACCCTGTGCATTACACAGGCTAAGTAGCTGACCCTGTGCATCACACAGGCTTAGTAGGTAGCCCTGTGCATTACACAGGCTTAGTAGCTAACCCTGTGCATTACAGAGACTTAGTAGCTAACCCTGTTCATTACAGAGACTTAGTAGCTAGCCCTGAGCATAACACACACTTAGTAGCTAGCCCTGAGCATAACACACACTTAGTAGCTAGCCCTGTGCATTACACACACTTAGTAGCTAGCCCTGAGCATTACACAGACTTAGTAGCTAACCCTGTGCATTACACAGACTTAGTAGCTAGCCCTGAGCATTACACAGACTTAGTAGCTAACCCTGTACATCACACAGACTAAGTAGCTAACCCTGTGTATTACACAGACTTAGTTGCTAGCCCTGAGCATTACACAGACTTAGTAGCTAGCCCTGTGCATTACACAGGCTTAGTTGCTGACCCTGTGCATTACACAGGCTTATAAGCTGACCCTGTGCATTACACAGACTTAGTAGCTATCCCTGTGCATTACACAGACTTAGTAGCTAACCCTGTGCATCACACAGACTAAGTAGCTAACCCTGTGTATTACACAGACTTAGTAGCTAGCCCTGTGCATTACACAGACTTAGTAGCTAACCCTGTGCATCACACAGACTAAGTAGCTAACCCTGTGTATTGCACAGACTTAGTAGCTAGCCCTGAGCATTACACAGACTTAGTAGCTAGCCCTGTGCATTACACAGGCTTAGTAGCTGACCCTGTGCATTACACAGGCTTATAAGCTGACCCTGTGCATTACACAGAAATGCACAGACTTAGTAGCTGACCCTGTGCAATACACAGGCTTATTAGCTAACCTTGTACATCGCACAGACAAGGTAGCTAACCCTCAGTAGCTGACCCTGTGCAATACACAGGCTTATTAGTTAACCTTGTACATCGCGCAGACAAGGTAGCTAACCCTCAGTAGCTAACCCTGTGCCTTGCACAGACTTAGTAGTTAACCCTGTGCATTACACAGGCTTAGTAGCTGACCATGTGCATCACACAGGCTTATTAGCTGACCCTGTGCATCACACAGGCTTATTAGTTAACCTTGTACATCGCACAGACTAGGTAGCTAACCCTTAGTAGCTAACCCTGTGCATTGCACAGACTTAGTAGTTAACACAGTGCATTTTACAGTCTTAGTGGCTAACCTGATGCATAGCACAGACTAGATAACTAACCGTACGATGCAAATGGTTAATGCGATGCACAGGGCAAGTTATGTCTATGTGATGCACAGGGTTAGCCTCTTAGTCTGTGCAATGCACAGGGTAAGCTACGAAGTATGTGCGATGTACAGGGTTAGCTACCAAAACTGTGATGCAGAGGGTAAGCTACCAAGTCTGTGCACTGCACAGGGATAACTACCAAGTCTGTGTGCTGCACATGTTCAGCTACCAAGTGTGTGTGATGCACAAGGTTAGCTACCAGGTCTGTGCGATGCACAAGGTTAGCTACCAAGTGTATGTGATGCACAAGGTTAGCTACCAAGCCTGCAATGCACAGGGTTAGCTACCAAGTCTGTGCAATGCACAGGGATAACTACCAAGTCTTTGCAGTGCACAGGGTTAGCTACAAGGTCTGTGTGATGCACAAGGTTAGCTACCGCGGTCTGTGTGATGCACAAGGTTAGCTACCCGGTCTGTGTAATGCACAAGGTTAGCTACCCGGTCTGTGTAATGCACAAGGTTAGCTACCAGGTCTGTGTAATGCACAAGGTTAGCTACCAGGTCTGTGGGTTGCACAAGGTTAGCTACCCGGTCTGTGTAATGCACAAGGTTAGCTACCAGGTCTGTGTAATGCACAAGGTTAGCTACCAGGTCTGTGTGATGCACAAGGTTAGCTACCAAGTCTGTGTAATGCACAAGGTTAGCTACCAGGTCTGTGTAATGCACAAGGTTAGCTACCAAGTCTGTGTAATGCACAAGGCTGGCTACCAAGGTCTGTGTGATGCACAAGGTTAGCTACCAGGTCTGTGGGATGCACATGGTTAGCTACCAAGTCTGTGTGATGCACAAGGTTAGCTACCAGGTCTGTGTGATGCACATGGTTTGCTACCAAGTCTGTGTGATGCACTAGGTTAGCTACCAAGTCTGTGTGATGCACAAGGTTAGCTACAAGGTCTGTGTGATGCACAAGGTTAGCTACCAAGTCTGTGTGATGCACTAGGTTAGCTACCAAGTCTGTGTGATGCACAAGGTTAGCTACCAGGTCTGTGGGATGCACACGGTTAGCTACCAGGTCTGTGTGATGCACAAGGTTAGCTACCAGGTCTGTGGGATGCACAAGGTTAGCTACCAGGTCTGTGGGATGCACAAGGTAAGCTACCAGGTCTGTGTGATGCACAAGGTTAGCTACCAGGTCTGTGTGATGCACAAGGTTAGCTACCAGGTCTGTGTGATGCACAAGGTTAGCTACCAGGTCTGTGTGATGCACAAGGTTAGCTACCAGGTCTGTGTGATGCACAAGGTTAGCTACAAGGTCTGTGAGATGCACAAGGTTAGCTACCAAGTCTGTGTAATGCACAAGGTTAGCTACCAGGTCTGTGTGATGCACAAGGTTAGCTACAAGGTCTGTGTGATGCACAAGGTTAGCTACAAGGTCTGTGTAATGCACATGGTAAGCTACCAGGTCTGTGTGATGCACAAGGTTAGCTACCAAGTCTGTGTGATGCACTAGGTTAGCTACCAGGTCTGTGTAATGTACAAGATAAGGTACCAGGTCTGTGTGATGCATAAATATAGCTACCAGGTCTGTGTGATGCACAAGGTTAGCTACGAGGTCTGTGTAATGCACAAGGTTAGCTACCAGGTCTGTGTGATGCACAAGGTTAGCTACAAGGTCTGTGAGATGCACAAGGTTAGCTACCAGGTCTGTGTGATGCACAAGAACAGTAACCAAGTCTGTGTGATGCACAAGGTTAGCTACCAGGTCTGTGGGATGCACAGGGTTAGCTACCAAGTCTGTGTGATGCACATGGTTAGCTACCAGGTCTGTGTAATGCACATGGTTAGCTATCAGGTCTGTGCGATGCACATGGTTGGCTGCCAGGTCTGTGTAATGCACAAGGTTAGCTACCAGGTCTGTGTAATGCACAAGCTTAGCTACCAGGTCTGTGTGATGCACAAGGTTAGCTACCATGTCTGTGTAATGCACAAGGTTAGCTACCAGGTCTGTGTTATGCACATGGTAAGCTACCAGGTCTGTGAGATGCACAAAGTTAGCTACCACGTCTGTGTGATGCACAAGGTTAGCTACCAGGTCTGTGTGATGCACAAGGTTAGCTACCAGGTCTGTGTGATGCACAAGGTTAGCTACAAGGTCTGTGAGATGCACAAGGTTAGCTACCAAGTCTGTGTAATGCACAAGGTTAGCTACCAGGTCTGTGTGATGCACAAGGTTAGCTACCAGGTCTGTGTGATGCACAAGGTTAGCTACAAGGTCTGTGTAATGCACATGGTAAGCTACCAGGTCTGTGTGATGCACAAGGTTAGCTACCAAGTCTGTGTGATGCACTAGGTTAGCTACCAGGTCTGTGTAATGTACAAGATAAGGTACCAGGTCTGTGTGATGCATAAATATAGCTACCAGGTCTGTGTGATGCACAAGGTTAGCTACGAGGTCTGTGTAATGCACAAGGTTAGCTACCAGGTCTGTGTGATGCACAAGGTTAGCTACAAGGTCTGTGAGATGCACAAGGTTAGCTACCAGGTCTGTGTGATGCACAAGAACAGTAACCAAGTCTGTGTGATGCACAAGGTTAGCTACCAGGTCTGTGGGATGCACAGGGTTAGCTACCAAGTCTGTGTGATGCACATGGTTAGCTACCAGGTCTGTGTAATGCACATGGTTAGCTATCAGGTCTGTGCGATGCACATGGTTGGCTGCCAGGTCTGTGTAATGCACAAGGTTAGCTACCAGGTCTGTGTAATGCACAAGCTTAGCTACCAGGTCTGTGTGATGCACAAGGTTAGCTACCATGTCTGTGTAATGCACAAGGTTAGCTACCAGGTCTGTGTTATGCACATGGTAAGCTACCAGGTCTGTGAGATGCACAAAGTTAGCTACCACGTCTGTGTGATGCACAAGGTTAGCTACCGCGGTCTGTGAGATGCACAAGATTAGCTACCAAGTCTCTGTGATGCACAAGGTTAGCTACAAGGTCTGTGTGATGCACAAGGTTAGCTACCAGGTCTGTGTAATGCACAAGGTTAGCTACCAGGTCTGTGTGATGCACAAGGTTAGCTACCAGGTCTGTGTGATGCACAAGGTTAGCTACAAGGTCTGTGTGATGCACAAGGTTAGCTACCAGGTCTGTGTGATGCACATGGTTAGCTACAAGGTCTGTGTGATGCACAAGGTTAGCTACCAGGTCTGTGTGATGCACATGGTTAGCTATCAGGTCTGTGTGATGCACAAGGTTAGCTACCATGTCTGTGTGATGCACAAGGTTAGCTAGCAGGTCTGTGTGATGCACAAGGTTAGCTACCAGGTCTGTGTAATGCACAAGGTTAGCTACCAAGTCTGTGTAATGCACAAGGTTAGCTAGCAGGTCTGTGTGATGCACAAGGTTAGCTACCAAGTCTGTGTAATGCACTAGGTTAGCTACCAAGTCTGTGTGATGCACAAGGTTAGCTACCAAGTATATGTGATGCACAAGGTTAGCTACCAAGTGTATGTGATGCACAAGGTTAGCTACCAGGTCTGTGTGATGCACAAGGTTAGCTACCAGGTCTGTATGATGCACAAGGTTAGCTACCAAGTCTGTGTGATGCACTAGGTTAGCTACCAGGTCTGTGTGATGCACTAGGTTAGCTACCAGGTCTGTGTGATGCACTAGGTTAGCTACCAGGTCTGTGTAATGCACAAGGTTAGCTACCAGGTCTGTGTGTTGCACTAGGTTAGCTACCAGGTCTGTGTAATGCACAAGGTTAGCTACCAGGTCTGTGTGATGCACTAGGTTAGCTACCAAGTCTGTGTGATGCACTAGGTTAGCTACCAAGTCTGTGTAATGCACAAGGTTAGCTACCAAGTCTGTGTAATGCACAAGGTTAGCTACCAAGTCTGTGTGATGCACAAGATTAACTACCAGGTCTGTATGATGCACAAGGTTAGCTACCATGTCTGTGTGATGCACAAGGTTAGCTACCAAGTCTGTGGGATACTACTATGATTAAGCCATAAAGGTAATTTAAGGTATCTGTGTTCATGACTTTAAATTGCCTATAGGCTAATTAGGGCAGGTATGTTAGTAAAATTATATATACATGAAATTGTCTGCATAATCTAGGGTATATAATAATTCTATCATGTATTAATTCACTGTTTATTGTAAATGAGAATCTATAATTTATTATCTTAGCAATGAATTGATTCGTATGTCAAAGACTCAAAGAAGGGCTCCTAATTTGAAGTGGAAAGAAATGTTGAAAGCAGGTGAATCTGAAATGTAAGCCCTTAACTTAACCATGTACCCTGCCACAAACCTGATCAAAATGGGATGTAATATAAGAAAGTGATACAGCAGTTCAAAAATCAAAATTTTGACTTAATAATCCACGAAGGCGGTGATTCCTTGCTGTTTATTCATTGTTTATTGTTGCTACCATTGTGTGGGGGTTTAGTGTTGGGTCCTTGTTTTGTGGTGTGGTTCTTGGTCTCCTTTCTAGTTTAGCAAACATCTTGCTGAGGAAGAGAGAGCTGGTTGCTTTACATTGTGTTGTTACTGGTGTAGCTATCTTGTGTTCTGTGTCTCTTCCTCTCCGTGCCTTGTGTTTTCTTTGCAAATTTAGACTGTGTTATCTTGGAAATTAATGTACACAGCAAAGGCACTTGTGTTTTGCCGACGTGACACTGCATGCTTGTGAAATAAAATTTATAAACTGTATGGAGCGTATATGTATAATGCTTTTGTTGAGCTTGCGCATGCTATGTTTCAATTCATTTTTATATTTCATTCAAATTTGATTGAGTTGGGGGCAGATTGCATGGTTTAATAAGTGCTCCACTTGCTTTCAGTGTTACTCTACCCTTTCAGGTTAGAAATCCTGGTGGTCACAGAGACACTTATTAAACTCATTAAAACCTTCTTCAAGCATAATAATTGAGCCACAAAATGTGATTTCCAACAATGTGGCATTTTGACATGTGTACTGGGTAGACTCAGATTAGTATGTGTAGCCTCCTTTTAAGCATAGAAACTCCAAATGCTGTTAGGTCAGTAGCTTAACAGTGATAGAATATTCAAGCGACAAGCAAAGGCTCTGATCAGACTGCGCATATGCGCAGACTGGTCTGAGCCTTTGCTGTTCGCACATACCACATTGTTGGAAATCTCATGCCATGGCTCATATGTATGTTTTTGTTTCAGACTTGTAAGCCAAGATGGATGTTCCTTGACACTAAGCTGACAGACGTTCAGATGTGGAAATGTAGTTAGGAGGGCTTACCTACCGTGGACATCCATGTCCAAGCAAGAGCAGTAGTGACCTAGATTCTGGTGTATATATTTCTTTGGAACTCTAACTTAATCGACACAGGTGCTGCAACTCTGCTGTACTTTGGAACCCTAACTTAATATTTAACCAGGTGCTGCAACTCTGCTGTACTTTGGAACCATAACTTAATCGACACAGGTGCTGCAACTCTGCTGTTCTTTGGAACCCTAACTTAATAATTAACCAGGTGCCACAACTCTGATGTATAAGTCTGTGAAAAAATATTGGATCTTGTTATTTATGGAAAAAGAAAGCAAGAAAATAGAACCAACAACCTAATAGTTATACAGTTCTGAAAGGTTAAATCAAGTTACAGACACCGATAGACTAAAAAGGAAAAGGAAAAAAATATGGAATAAATTGAAATGTTTAGGTTATACCAAATTATTTCTTTATAAGTAACTTTGTAACTTGTAAAATGTGACTCAAATTTCAATGATGTCTCGAAGGAACCCAAGGTCCGACGTTCTAATTGCAAGTAAACACCGCAGTGGCAGTTTGCATGAATCTGAAGAAATAGGCTCCCCGACAGAGCCACTCTCACCTAGTTCTGTGGACGAAAATTCACCGCCAGCTTTTCCACCAGCATACAGTGCTGACTCATTGACAAGATCAAATAAAGTGGGTTCAAAGGTCAGTCGCATAAAAGAGATGTTTCAGACAACCAACGGGACTGAACATAACAAATTTCAGCCAATCAAACCTCAACATACATCATTCCATTACAGCACTCATATCATCAGTCCACCGCCAACTTCAAAGCGTAAATTGCCTCGGGACCCAACTTCACCTTCCCCAACAGCATCAATGGTTAGAGAACCCACATCTCCGACAACAGCTGGAACAAATGCCAAGTCCCTACAAGAACCTTCAAACCATGTACAGAGATTCAATTACACTCGTGCTCTGTTTGCACGCATGGAAGAAGAGACTAAAGCACAGCAGGAACGAGAAAGATTACGAAGACCATCTCCAGTGAGTGGGGCGACTTCACCTGTACTATCACCTGATCGTCTAACAGCCAGAAGCCCAGATGGCATGAAGCGGGCACCTTCAGAGGATGCCAGGCATCCTGAAGCACATAAGAAATACAGGTCTGCTACAGATCTTAAAGATCACGGGGAGGCAGCAGTGACCTCAAGTACCACAAGCCGTCGTTCAAGGGCGGATCAAAGACCTCCCATTCCTGTGAGGAAACCCGACCTACGTCCCGCATATTCTGAACCAAGTATTCCTAAATCTGTGATAACTTCTGCTAGTACTACCCCAGGAGGGTTACTATGGAAACGAAAACAAAATGAGGACATTCTGTCAGAAATTAGTAATTTAGATAAATATAGTTCTGCTAAAAATAGAACAAATCTGTCACAATCATCTTCGAAGCTAGAGGAACGAATGGACGTTGAAAATAACAATCAAAACCTTGACAACTCTGTGTTTAGTCAGCCAGACTTACATGCTCCAAATGGCTCTGTCACAGAGGATCTCTCAATAACATCTGCTTATCAACCTAGAAAATCATACCTCCTAGCAGGCAATTCAGGATTTGATAAAAATATGTCATCATCTGTAGAAGCATTATCAAGTAGATCAAGGTCTTCATCAAATGAATATCCAAGGTCACAAAGTGAAAGGTCAAGGCCAAATGGTCATGAGGAAGGTCAGAAACCTGTAGTTTCATATCGCCAGAAAGCACCAAGTAAAATAATAACAAGTGCACCAGGGAAGAGATTAAGTAAGGAAGAAATTCAAGCAGCTCTTGATCGGGCTGATACATATCTACAAAGAACGAGTGGGTCTTCAGATGACACTGATTCGAAACCAAAGCCATTGTCTCCAGACTCGGGGATGTCTTCTTCTGATATTACACAGAATGCTACTGAACAAATAGAGCCGGTGTCAGAGCCACTTATGAGCAAATCAGACTCTAATGTGCAATCAACCGAACCTCAGTCTCAATTACAAAGCTGGGCTCGTTACCGTAACCAGCGGTATTCTCGGACTTCAGATTACTTAGATGACAAAGTTGGTGATATTTCTAAACTAGGCAGCATATCAGACATAAGTGTGAGTGGTTTTCGAAAAGCTTCAGTAGAAAACTTGGCGTCCAAGTCTCCAGAGCGATCAAAGAGTCCAGAAACGAATCATGCAGATAATGCAAATCAGAAATTAATGTCACAAACTGGTGCTACAAGAACTAGTGAAACTAGTGATATTTCTATACAGTCTGATAAAACACCTAGTGACACTATAGAATCAGACAGAGTAATAGTTAGTGAAACTAGTGTCAATTTGAAAGCCGAAATAGTGGGTGGTGTAGATATTATTCCAAATGAACAAGAAACTAGCAAAACTGATATTTTTGATAGAATTTCACATTCCACAACTATGGGGCCACCCCCACCCCAAAGACCTATTCCCATTCCAAGACGCACTGCCCCGTCTCCTCCCATGGATACTCCACCACCACCCCCTCCTAAACAGAGAGGATTGCCACCAAAGTACCGTCCACCCATGCCGACAGAACCACCACCACCGGTTCCCTGCCTGGGGCCTTCAGAAGAGTCAGAACCTGTACAAACTGTTCTTCCATCGGATATTAAAATTGCGTCTGTTTTGCCATCAGATGTTGATTTACCGCCTGTGCCAATGAGACAGAAGGGACCTGTTGTAATGTTGGGAAGCAGTGATGAGGTGGGGGAAACCAGCGACTCTGAGGAACCAGAACCTCTGCAAAGGACAGGGTGAGTTATCATGGTTAGATTCATGGGACTGCATAGCCTTAGGTAGTCTTGATTTTAAAGAGAGCTATTTAGGTCTTTAAGGTACAAGGCTCATGGCACTGCATACTGTTCATAGCCTTTGGTAATCTTGAAAATGGTTTAAGCCACAACTAGGTTAGTGGGACTGCATAGCCATAGGTAAGCTTGATTTTAAAGAGAGCTATTTAGGTCTTTAGGGTACAAGGCTCATGGCACTGCATACTGTTCATAGCCTTTGGTAATCTTGAAACCGGTTTAAGCCACAACTAGGTTAGTGGGACTGCATAGCCATAGGTAAGCTTGATTTTAAAGAGAGCTATTTAGGTCCTTAGGGTACAAGACTCATGGCACTGCATACTGTTCATAGCCTTTGGTAATCTTGAAACTGGTTTAAGCCCCCAACTAGGTTAGTGGGACTGCATAGCTATAGGTAAGCTTGATTTTAAAGAGAGCAATTTAGGTCTCTAAGGTACTAGGTTCATGGGACTGCATACTGTGCATAGCCTTAGGTAATCCTGAAACCGGTTTAAGCCCTAACTAGGCTAGTGGGACTGCATAGCCATAGGTAAGCTTGATTTTAAAGAGAGCAATTTAGGTCTCTAAGGTACTTGGTTCATGGGACTGCATACTGTGCATAGCCTTAGGTAATACTGAAACCGGTTTAAGCCCCAACTTGGTTAGTGGGACTGCATAGCCATAGGTAAGCTTGATTTTAAAGAGAGCAATTTAGGTCTCTAAGGTACTAGGTTCATGGGACTGCATAGGTAAGAGCTAGATAAGAGCTTAGGAAGCTAAGTTCATGGGACTGCATAGTCCTTGGTTACCTTGATGAGGAGCTATTTAGGTCACTAGGTAACTAGGTTCATGGGACTGCATAGCCCTTGGTAGGCTTGATGAGAGTTATTTAGGTAACTAGGTTCATTAGGTAACTAGGTTCATGGGATTGCATAGCCCTTGGTAGGCTTGATGAGAGTTATTTAGGTCACTACGTAACTAGGTTCATGGGACTACATAGCCCTTGGTAGGCTTGATGAGAGTTATTTAGGTCACTACGTAACTAGGTTCATGGGACTACATAGTCCTTGGTAGGCTTGATGAGAGTTATTTAGGTCACTACATAACTAGGTTCATGGGACTGCATAGCCCTTGGCGGGCTTGATGAGAGTTATTTAGGTCACTATGTAACTAGGTTCATGGGACTGCATAGCCCTTGGCGGGCTTGATGAGAAAGCTATTTAGGTCACTAGGTAACTAGGTTCATGGGACTGCATAGCCCTTGGTAGGCTTGATGAGAGTTATTTAGGTCACTACGTAACTAGGTTCATGGGACTGCATAGCCCTTGGTAGGCTTGATGAGAGAGCTATTTAGGTCACTAGGTAACTAGGTTCATGGGACTGCATAGCCCTTGGTAGGCTTGATGAGAGAGTTATTTAGGTCACTAGGTAACTAGGTTCATGGGACTGCATAGCCCTTGGTAGGCTTGATAAGAGAGCTATTTAGGTCACTAGGTAACTAGGTTCATGGGACTACATAGTCCTTGGTAGGCTTGATGAGAGTTATTTAGGTCACTACGTAACTAGGTTCATGGGACTGCATCGCCCTTGGTAGGCTTGATGAGAGAGCTATTTAGGTCACTAGGGTACTAGGTTAAATAGGTCCAAGATAAATAGGTCCAAGATTAGATAAGACCACTATTAAGGTTGCTAGGTAACTAAGTCAATGGTACTGCAAATGCCTAGATTAGAGACCTTTTATGGTTGCTAAGTAACTAGGTTCATGAATCTGCAAATCCGAAGATAAGAGAGCTTTTAAGGTGGCTAGGTAACTAGGTTCATGAGACTGTAAGCCCGGTAACTTAGGTTCATCGGACTGCACATCCCTTAGCCTAGATAAGAGAGTTATTGAGGTTACTAGGTTCATCGGACTGCATATCCCTAGATATGAGAGTTATTGAGGTTGTTAGGTTCTAGGTTCATCTAACTGCACATCCCTAAGAGAGGTATTGAGGTTGAGGTTGCTATGCTACTGGGTTCATCGGACTGCACATCCATAGATAAGAGAGTAATTGAGGTTACTAGGTTCATCAGACTGCGCATCCCTAAATAAGAGAGTTATTGATGTTGCTAGGCACCAAGGTTCATCAAACTGCACATTCCTAGATAAGAGAGTTATCGAGGTTGCTAGGCTACTAGGTTCATAGGACTACACATCCATAGATAAGAGAGTTATTGAGGTTACTAGGTTCATAGGACTGCATATCCCTAGATATGAGAGTTATTTAGGTTGTTAGGTTCTAGGTTCATCTAACTGCACATCTCTAAGAGAGGTATTGAGGTTGCTAGGCTACTAGGGTCATCAAACTGCACATCCCTAGCTAGATAAGAGAGTTATTCAGGTTGTCAGATAACAAGGTTCATCAAACTGCACATCCCTAGATAAGAGACATATTGAGGTTATTAGGTTCATTGGACTGCACATCCCTAGATAAGAGAGTTATTGAGGTTGCTAGGTAACAAGGTTCATCAAACTGCACATCCCTAGATAAGAGAGTTATTGAGGTTGCTAGGTAACTAGGTTCATCAAACTGCATATCCCTAGATAAGAGAGATATTGAGGTTGCTACATAACAAGGTTCATCAAACTGCACATCCCTTGATAAGAGAGTTATTGATGTTGCTAGGTAACTTGGTTCATCAGACTGCACATCCCTAGATAAGAGAGTTATTGATGTTGCTAGGTAACAAGGTTCATCAAACTGCACATCCTAAGAAAAGAGAGTTATTGAGGTTGCTAGGTAACTTGGTTCATCGGACTGCACATGGACATCCCTAATAGAGTTATTGAGGTTGCTAGGTTTATCTGTCTCAACATCCCTAGATAAGAGAGTTATTGAGGTTGCTATATAACTAGGTTTATCGGACTGCACATCACTAGATAAGAGAGCTATTGAGGACTCTAGGTGACCTTGAAGAGAACTAATGATGTATGGATCAGCTGGTAAGGATCTATCTTAGATGATAAGAGAGTGATTGAGGTTGCTAGGTAACTAGGTTCATCGGACTGCACGTCCCTAAGTGAGTTATTGAGGTTGCTAGGTAACAAGGTTCATCAAACTGCACATCCCTAGATAAGAGACATATTGAGGTTATTAGGTTCATTGGACTGCACATCCCTAGATAAGAGAGTTATTGAGGTTGCTAGGTAACAAGGTTCATCAAACTGCACATCCCTAGATAAGAGAGTTATTGAGGTTGCTAGGTAACTAGGTTCATCAAACTGCATATCCCTAGATAAGAGAGATATTGAGGTTGCTAGGTAACTTGGTTCATCGGACTGCACATCCCTTGATAAGAGAGTTATTGATGTTGCTAGGTAACTTGGTTCATCAGACTGCACATCCCTAGATAAGAGAGTTATTGATGTTGCTAGGTAACAAGGTTCATCAAACTGCACATCCTAAGAAAAGAGAGTTATTGAGGTTGCTAGGTAACTTGGTTCATCGGACTGCACATGGACATCCCTAATAGAGTTATTGAGGTTGCTAGGTTTATCTGTCTCAACATCCCTAGATAAGAGAGTTATTGAGGTTGCTATATAACTAGGTTTATCGGACTGCACATCACTAGATAAGAGAGCTATTGAGGACTCTAGGTGACCTTGAAGAGAACTAATGATGTATGGATCAGCTGGTAAGGATCTATCTTAGATGATAAGAGAGTGATTGAGGTTGCTAGGTAACTAGGTTCATCGGACTGCACATCCCTAAGTGAGTTATTGAGGTTGCTAGGTAACAAGGTTCATCAAACTGCACATCCCTAGATAAGAGAGTTATTGAGGTTGCTAGGTAACTAGGTTCATCAAACTGCATATCCCTAGATAAGAGAGTTATTGAGGTTGCTACATAACAAGGTTCATCAAACTGCACATCCCTTGATAAGAGAGTTATTGGTGTTGCTAGGTAACTTGGTTCATCAGACTGCACATCCCTAGATAAGAGAGTTATTGATGTTGCTAGGTAACAAGGTTCATCAAACTGCACATCCTAAGAAAAGAGAGTTATTGAGGTTGCTAGGTAACTTGGTTCATCGGACTGCACATGGACATCCCTAATAGAGTTATTGAGGTTGCTAGGTTTATCTGTCTCAACATCCCTAGATAAGAGAGTTATTGAGGTTGCTATATAACTAGGTTTATCGGACTGCACATCACTAGATAAGAGAGCTATTGAGGACTCTAGGTGACCTTGAAGAGAACTAATGATGTATGGATCAGCTGGTAAGGATCTATCTTAGATGATAAGAGAGTGATTGAGGTTGCTAGGTAACTAGGTTCATCGGACTGCACGTCCCTAAGTGAGTTATTGAGGTTGCTAGGTAACTAGGTTCATCGGACTCCACTTCCCTAAGTGAGCCATTGAGATTGCTAGGTTCATGGGACTCAACATCCCTAGATAAGAGAGTTTTTGAGGTTTCTTGGTATTAACTAGGTTATCTGACTGCACATCACTAGATAAGAGAGTTATTGAGATTGCTAGGTTCATCGGACTCAACATCCCTAGATAAGAGAGTTTTTGAGGTTTCTTGGTAACTAGGTTTTTCTGACTGCACATCACTAGATAAGAGTTATTGAAGTCTTTGAAAGAAAGCTAGATAAAAGTGCTATTTAGGATGCTAACCCGCTAGGTAACCAGGTTCATGGCACCCCAAAACCATATCACAGTTGTTAGGTAACTGGATAAGAGAGATAGAAACCAAGATAGTTGAGCTGAATTAAGGTCTTAAGCTTACCTACCTAAGGGAGGAGAGTTAGATAAAAGGTGACCCAAGATTAAATATTTGTAAAGGTTACAAAGGCCCCAAGGTAACTAGGTACATGTAGGAGAGCTAAATAAGAGAGCTATTGAGTTATGTATCAGCCCGTAAGGCTCTCTCTTTTCAGAGTGCCTTAGATGATAACAGCTAATCAGCGAGGCTACATTTAAGCTTCATTCGTATGTTAGAGTAGTAGCTGTTGGAGGCTGTGTGGATGCACAGGCTTGCAGGTCTCCAGATAAGAGTGTGTAGTTAAAAAGATATTTTTTTCGTTTCTCAATCAAAACTTATTTTATGGGTACTCAAAAGAACGGTCTCAATGAGATGGTTCTTTTGAGCACCAATACATATGTGTAAACTGATAAATAAGGAAATATTATTTTCACAATTTTATGCATAAATATCTGGACCTTTTTGATTTAAAAGGGAGTTAATGCAGTTCATATATAGCAAAATTTTTTAAAATGGATGATTGCCCTTAGATCAGAAACTGTAAAAAAGGCTGTGTTCCATGCTGAATTTATCTGTTATTTTCTTACGGTTCATAAGCAAGCATTGAGCTTAAACATTCATTTGAACTGCAGAGGACCTTGAAAAATCAACTATGGCCTCATGACTGCTAAGCCCTATCATGGCCACCAATCCAGCTCCTTCATCGCATAGTATACCAGTTGGATTAAACTTTCTGCTTTCTAATTTTGAGAATAAAATTTATAATTTGGGCAATGCTATTATTTAACTTTTCAATATTTGTTTTAAGAGGATATCTGCTTGACAGTTTAACATGTTTTGTATGGAAGAAAACTGGCATTATTTCAACTTAAACACAGATTCTAGAATCAGTTTATATGCCAGGGCACGCTATTTAAGGTACAGTAAAACCTGTGTAAAAGGCCACTCTCAAAAAGACCAAATAATGGTTTTCAAGACCAATTATCGCTTAATGCAGTGCAGGTCAAAATGATTGCAGAATGAATACTTTTGACCTTCATTAAGCTACCATTTCTCATTAAGATCTTTGTTTTGTCTAATTTTGAGTGGCCCTTTTACACAGAATTTACTGTATGTCAAGGCCGTCGAATAGTATTTTCGGATTCCTAAAATTTTGTATTGGTTGCAAAAAATAAGGATTTAGCTTCACATTCATAGGAAACATGTCCCTCTTCTTCATAACACCATATTGATTTTATGCGATGAAGGAGTTGGAGTGGAGGCTGTGCCTATTGCATTCAGGACAGAGATTTTTACCATTCTAGGTTTGTGCTCATTACAGCAGGTTGTTATTATGTATAATATGGTATTTTCCTTGTGATTGCATAAAGTTAAGAAAATGTATATTTTTTGAATATTTACACTAGATTGAATATATTATGCTCTGTTACATGTATGCAGTGTTCGCGTTTACGCCCTAATAATATCTAAATACGCAACGAAAATCGTTGGTATGCAAAATAGACAATGGGTCTGCGTACATGGGACGCAAGATCACATGCAGTCGACTTTCAACAAATTAAAGCCAGCTCAATAGTAAAGAGAGTTAAAACCCTTGAATGTTGGTCTTTTGTACTTTGCAACGCTTCAAAATTACAAAGAGACTGCTATAAATAGTATTCGATTGTGTTTTTTCGAGATCTGTTGTTCATAGCAACGGTTGAAATCAGATCGAGGCTCTGCTATAAATGTTGATTTATGGTTTTCCCAAAATTCATTTGCTGGGTAAAAAATGACGTTTGCCTCTAGGAATCACACTAGAAACATTTAAATAACTTGATACAGTTAGTTCTGAAGCCAATACTATCTCAATTTGATTTTTTGTCTGTTTAAAAATGTGTTCAGAGACAGGTTCAGCAATTTTCAACAGGCAAATGTAAAATAATCTTGAACTAAAGCGTCAAGTAAATACTTTTTAAAGGCAAAGAAGTTTAATAGTCAAAGACTGCATCACTGCTAAGTCTGCTTCTTTCTTGCTTTTTTAACTTTGTGTAAACTGAAAATGTTTGAGAGAAAGTTATTCGGTAGTTTAAGCTAACATTTTTGTGTTTAACATTGCAAAAAATATCATTTTGGAAACTAAACTTTCTGGGACTTATTAAAATTTACATGGGACTCAACTTTTGTTGATGCCCTGGGTCCCAGGGACGCAATAGAAATCAAGCCTAAATCTAACACTGTGTATGGTAGAAGCAATAAAACTCAAGTATGGCAGATGCATTTCCACAAGTATAGAGAATGTAAGAGCAGTGATATAACTGCCAGCTGCACTAGTTTGTCTTGAAGATATTGCTGTCATAAATCATCCAGAACTTTAATATACAAAACCAGGCTTACTGTATATAGTTCAATAAATGCCCATTCTCCGCATATTTCATTGATAAAGTTTTTCATTCATACCTACATTGTACCGGTTCTACCGTACAAGAGGCTGCAGAATAATGCAACATTTCGTCAGTGTCTGGACAGTAAGGAAAATTCAGGTACTACAGAAAAACCATCTTATCTTGATCTGTGCCCCCCCCCCCCCCCCCCCCACCCCCCCCCCCCCCCACACACACACACACACACACACACTCGAAATATACTGAACCACACAATAAATATTCCATATATTATTTCATCCATAGTAACACAATTTATCAAAAATTAAAACACCTATTTATGGAAATGAAAGTAGAACTTTATCAGTCAATCATTCCCTTTTAAATCAAAACCTGATGTCATAACCTGTGAACGGTACAAAAAATTCAGCAAGAGCTCGTTTTGATTAAAATTATACTCCTGAAATATTTTGCATTGGAAGTGTGGGTCATCAATAAATCATCCTAAACCTGGCTGGATGTTACCATGATCCATCCATATGGAAAGCCTTGCAAAGCTACTGGTTTCCATGCCCAGTGGCAGATGAACATACAGAGTGTTAGAAATATGAAATTGAACCATACCCTCCCCCAATCTTTCTGGTAGGGAAACATGTCTTACTTGGAGTAATTATTAGATGGTTTACAGTACAGTTTACAGAACTTGGGTTTTTTGTCTCTTTTTTTTAATGTGTTAATTATTCATATAATGTTGAATGTGTTGGCTGCTTTGTTTTTTGGATTTTCAGTGTTGGATTTTGTGTGCCAAGTAGTTGAATATAAGATGAATGTTGTAGGCATTCTTATAGGGTTATTCTGGGTTCACATATCTCTTCCTGGAAGTGGGCGTTGAAAAGGGAATTTTTAGAATTCCTTTAATTCTTATTCCTGTATTAAGGTTGCAAACATCAGATAAAGGGTCCCATCTGAACCCACACATGTCAGTGACCTTGAGCTCATTAATTTTTGCTTGAGGGGCCATTAAAATGTTAATGTTAAGGTTAAGAGCTGATGCAATTCTAGTGAGCTTCGATGTCCTGCGACAGCTTTTAATTATATTTAATTCTTTCCCTTAACCAGTGGTGTTTGATAATAATTTGGGGCCTAATCTGGAAACTGAGAATTTTTTTGAAAAAGTTAATTTCGGGGAAGAATCAAATCATGCAAATTAGCGAGCATGTAGAGAGATGAACGTGCATGTGCAGCTACTGCACTATCCAGGTTAGATTGTGTAGTATGGAATCTGAAACATCTTTTTTCATATAAAAAACCCCGTGATAAAGACAAAAATATCTTACAAATGTACAAAATGCACTTATACATGTACCCCAAAACTTATTGGTTTAAGATCAAAGCATCTTCATGAATGAATCAGTCAACTTAATTGTCTTAACTTAATGAAAAATAGTCAGAAAAATGCAAATTTTTGGTCAAAATTAAACTAATTAACATTTTATACATTATTTACTTTTCCATCAAGCATAGTTTAATTTACTGCACAAGTTTTAAAACAGAAATTTGTACATTTGCAGTGTTCAATCTAGGAAAATTTAAAGGGGGTCATTATCGTTTGATTTCTGATGAAAATTAAATACTGCCCAATATTTCTCTCTATTCACATAATGTTAAAGATGGCCCACTGGGGGCCAATTGAACACTGCATTTGTTCATTTTTATAGCAGGGACATTTGTCCTCTGCTGATAACCTTTGCAAACAGTTTGGAACTTTGGACCAAGATCAGGACCGACAGAATGTCCATTCTGATCTGGATCCAAACCGTTTGAGACTCTGATAGTGTTCCTGAAATTTTTTTGAAAAAAGTTAATTTTAAAAAAAAGTAAGAAGACTGCTGCTGCTATCCAAATCTTTGGTGCACATTGGTGACCTGTGGGGAGTTAAGAATGAGTATCTTTATATAGATATCTGTTAGAAATATGCCAGAGAACTCAACTTGCCCGGCGGGCAACCTGAAGATGAATGCAACTTGTCTCCCACAATTTTAACTTGCCCTGCATGATTCATTCGTAAAATTCCTAAAAATTCTGATACATGTAACATGAAAAATGTGTTCGTTTGGGGCTTTACATCCCGGTCAATAATTTTTCAGTAATTTTAGTACGGCTTCTTGGGTTTAACCAGTACTAAGCAACTGGGATGAAGTGCTTTGCTCAAAGACACAACACCGCACCCCTCAGGTGATCAAGAGTCTGACGCTCTCCCAACTGAGCTATCTGGCCTGAAAATTTGCTGTGTTTTAACATGTACAGGTATGGCTCAAAATGTGCAGACACAATGGCAAACGGTGAAGGCCCTAGACTGCTCCTCTGGGTCTGATCTGGGTCTACCCTGCCTGATATGGGTTGCAGCACTGTTTGCTTAGACCTGAACATATAAATGTTCATAGTTTTAGACTGTTTTTTTGTTGTTTTAAGCTGGCAGCATGGTAGCATCTTATTATTAGCTCACGGTTAGCTATTGTGATCATTGGATGTCCTTTGTGCGTTGTGTGTCATCAACAATTGTTTCAAAGGACATCTCCTCCTAAACTACTGACTGGATTTTGACCAAACTTGGCAGGAATGATCCTTATATGACCCTCTTTAATAATTGTTCAAATGAAACAGGTCGGTTGCATATCTAGGTCACACAGGCAAAAAAACAGATTTTCAAAATGAAACCTTTTATTTAAAAATCTTCTTGTCTGAAACCACAAGGCCTAGAACTTTGATATTTGGTTGTGTAGCATCACCTAGTGTATCTCTACCAAGATTGTTCAAATTATCCCCCTTGGGCTAAAAATGGCCATGCCCCGGGAGTCACATGTTTTACATAGGCTTATATTGGGAAAACGGGCCCCGGCGGCCCCGGGGGTCACATGTTTTACATAGGCTTATATAGGCGAAAACATGAAAAATCTTTAACTCTGAAACCTAAGGGCCTAGAGACTTGATATTTGGTATGTAGCATCACCTAGTGGACCTCTACCAAGTTTGTTCAAATTATGCCCCTGGGGCCAAAATTTGGCCTGCCCCGGGATCACATGTTTTACATAGGCTTATAGTAGGGAAAACATGAAAAAATCTTCTCTGAAACCTTAAGGCCTAGAGACTTGATATTTGGTATGTAGCATCACCTAGTGGACCTCTACCAAGTGTGTTCAAATTATGCCCCTGGGGCCAAAATGGACACGCCCCTGGGGTTGCATGTTTCACATAGTCTTAGATAGGGAAAAACACAAAAAAATCTTCTTCTCTGAAATCACAAGATTTTTGGTATGTAGTATCATCTAGTAGACCTCTACCAAGGTTGTTAAAAAATTATGCCCCTGGGACCCAAAATGGGCCAGCCCCATGGGTTACATGTTTACCATAGGCTTATATTTGGAAAACCTAAAAAATGTTCTTGTCTTATATCAATTTCATGTTAAGTTTTATTGAAAGTGCTGTCAGATCCATCATCAAAGCTGTTTGATGGGCTAGATGATGCTTTCCCTGACCTTATGAACAGACATTCTCAGGTGAGCGACCCAGGGCACTTGGACCCTCTTGTTTTCTTAATTTAATTTGTAATGAACATACAATGCTCAAGACAGACATGAAAACAACATTATTTTCTGGAATTTCAGATTGTTCAGGGGGCAACCTTCTGAGACTTTCAGCTTGCCCCCAGCAAAATCAATCTGTGATAGGCAAGTGGGCAATTGCTTATTTCTAACACTGATTATAAGAAGAAAATTAACACATTTATAAGCATCTCATGCTATCAAACTTTAAAAGCTTTAAACAGGCCTAGATACAACAAATATTAAATAACTTTCAACAAATATTAAATGACTTTAATTGCATCTAACCCTGTTTATTTCCATATCATATAACTTAGATAAGGTATAAACTGCAGAAGAATAAAGTGAATATAAAACATGATATTAACAACTTTGAAACTTTTTGTTAAAATCCTAGGAAAGAAAAAGATAAGACATGGTAGTAGTTTTTGCTTCCTGTTTTTAGAGTTTTTTTTATTAACCCATTGCAAGCTGGGACATTTTGTATGCAAAATTTTATCATCTGTATTTTTTTTATCAAAATTAACTTATTCAAAAGACTTCTACTAGATCTTTCAGAGTGTCAAACAGTTTGGATTCTGAGATCAGGCGCGGCATTCTGTCGGCCCTGATCTTGGTGCAAACTGTTTGCAAAGGTTATCAGCACATGAAAAAAAGCCAAGAGTCGTCTGGAATTTTATGTTATGTTATGTTATATGTTGTATTATGTTATATGTTATGTTATGTAATGTAATGTTATGTAATTTGAACAACGGACTATATCCTGCTCGATCAGCACAGAACTCTTATCAGTGTATATTGTCAAAAAAAACAGATACATGTATAATTTAGATCAAGCTAAGTAACCAGTTCTATAAGGTTTGTTCATTGGTGTGGTAGAAAATTAAGAAACTTTATTTATTATTTAATAGAGTATAAAGTATCTGGAATAACTGGCTCTATCATAACTGAGATAATTTTATTCTGGGTTTTAATAAAATAGATTAAATATATAAGGAAAAAATATCCAACCAGGAACATTTGGAAACAGGTATAATGTGTTAAGGCTCACATGCTGCTACGTTTTTGTTAAACCTTGAGGATTTATTAATATATATATGGGAAAACTGATAATTTTAGAGGACATAGATAAGCACATTTGTATGATAGCATGTTGAATTGAGGGGATAAGAATAGATATGGAGTGAATGTTGAATTTCTTTTAAATGTATAAAGTACATATAGGTAGGAATCCTTGACATTTAAGTGCCAATCTGTGCCTTAATTTTTATGGACAAAGAGGATCAGTTTTGTTTTCTTGTTAATTATTAAACTTGAATGCAAAAAGTGATTTTTATGTCTTCGACTTCAATGATTAGAATTGTCTGGGAAAGGCTGCTGTGCTCAGGCGTGTAGCCAGGAAGCCTTGGCTTAAACATCATATGGGCATATACACGAGAAACCCTGGCTTTTCTTGGTTGTGAGCAACAAAGGTGCAGACCAGCCTGCACATCCGCGCAGTCTGATCAGCGCCTTTATCATTCACTATCTGAAGAGTAAAGTAACAAGGTCAGATATATTTAAATCTCCAAATATTTTTGGTGGGCTTCAACATGATAAAGCCTCTGGCTACACTCCTGGCTGTGCTTATAGCAGCAGCAGCAACAAGAATGATGACAGTAATACCAGTTCCTCTATAATTGTCTTCATCTACTTGGAATAAAAGAGCTTAACAAATTTACTAATGAATGAAGTTGTCTCCCATAAAATACAAAAATCAACTTAAATCAAGCTAATAAACAAATGAGCTCATGAAACAGACTGTAAGATTTAATGACTTTTCCATCTAATTTTCATGTTGAAGTTTCTCTTGCCTTTGAGCCAGGCTGACTCAGTTGTGGGTGTTAGTTAATCAACCTCTTTTAAACTGGAATTAAATTAATATATTAAAGGGTTGTGTGAAGTCAGAGAACAAAAAGCTGAGAGGGATTCTTATACAGTATAATACAAAAGGAAGAAGTGGAATGAAAATCATAGTGTCTTACAATAGCAATGAGAAAAAGTTCATAACTGGAATTATTCATATACATATTTTGTAAATTTGTAAAAAAGTGAAAAATAGTGTAAACCTGAATCATATTATTTGGAATAAGTGTTCATTGACAGCAAAAAACATCTAGATTGTGCAGTCTGTGACGCGTCATCGCAAATATCCCCACACTTTCAAAGATAGGCTATGACCTAGTTTTGGGCACCTTTCAACTGACAGTTTGTGGGTAGGGTGAAAATTTTACTTGTATCCTGTTTTACTCATCAACCCATTCAATTTGATAAGCACATGACCATGTTCAGAAAAATTAAATTTTTGACCCCTCCCCTCCCCTAGCACCCCCAAGTCTCATCCCAGGCGACAGAATGAAAATCCCATTGGATATGTTCTATATCTTTTATTTACACACAAAGTTTGGTAAAAAAAATCTTTGAAATTGACTTTGTAATTGAAATTTAATGATATTTGATCTTTTGACCCTTTCCCAGGGCCCTAGGGAGTGGGGCCAAAAAAAGAGTGCTGTTGCACCCCCCATTCATGTGAGTAACTCACACACCAAATTTGGTTGGATTTGTCTAATGGTTTAGGAAGAGAAAGCATAATGGACAGACCAACTGATGGAGGTAATCACAATAGAAGCATAAGAATAACAACAGTTGATTAATGATATTGGCCCCAAAGATCAGTTGAATATTGATACTGACCCAAAGGATCAGTTGAAAATTGATATTGACCCCAGGGACGATAGTGGAATATTGATATTGACAAAAAACAACAACTGAATATTGATACTGACCCCAAGGATCAGTGGAATATTGATATCGACCCCAGGGACGTTAGTGGAATATTGATATTGACAAAAACAACAGTTGAATATTGATATTGACCCCAAAGAAAAGTTGAATATTGATACTGACCCCAAAGAACAGTTGAATATTGATACTGACCCCAAAGAACAGTTGAATATTGATACTGACCCCAAAGAAAAGTTGAATATTGATACTGACCCCAAAGAACAGTTGAATATTGATACTGACCCCAAAGAACAGTTGAATATTGATACTGACCCCAAAGAACAGTAACTGTTGAATATTGATACTGACCCCAAAGAACAGTTGAATATTGATACTGACCCCAAAGAACAGTTGAATATTGATACTGACCCAAAAGAACAGTTGAATATTAATATTGACCCCAAGGATCAGTGAAATATTGATATTGACCCCAAAGAACAGTTAAATATTGATATTGACCCCAAAGAACAGTCGAATATTGATACTGACCCCAAAGAACAGTTGAATATTGATACTGACCCAAAAGAACAGTTGAATATTAATATTGACCCCAAGGATCAGTGAAATATTGATATTGACCCCAAAGAACAGTTGAATATTAATATTGACCCCAAGGATCAGTGAAATATTGATATTGACCCCAAAGAACAGTTGAATATTAATACTGACCCCAAAGAAAGTTGAATATTGATATTGACCTCAAGGATCCGTTCAATATTGATATTGACAAAAAAGAACAGTTGAATATTGATATTGACCCAAAAGAACAGTTGAATATTGATATTGACCCAAAAGAAGTCAAAGATTGATACTGACCATAAATAACTTTGGAATATTGAAACTGACCACAAAGAACTGTGGAACTGTAAAAAAGAATAGTCAAATATTGATAGTTACCCCAAAGAACTAAAGAATACTGATATTGACACCAGGAACAGTCACATTGACATCAGCCCCAAAGAACAAAAGCCCCAAAGAACAGTCACATATTGATTAATAGAGACAGAGGGGACGCTGGTATGAGCCTCACCGGCGTCACTGAGTTGTGTCCTTGGGCAAGACACATTAATCCTAGCTTAGTACTGGTTCAACCCAGGAAGACCCGTCCCTATATAGCTGAAAGATTGTTGATGGGATGTAAAGAATCAAATCAAATAAACATATTGATATTAGCCCCAAAGAACAGTCACATATTGATATTGACCCCCAAAAGAACAGTCATACGTGTTGATATTCGCCCCAAAGAATAGTCACATATTGTATTGAACCCCACAGAACAGTCATTATATAGATATTAGCCCCACAGAACAGTCACTTATTGATATTGGCCCCAAAGAACAGTCACTTATTGATATTGACACCAAAGAACAGTCACATATTGATATTGGCCCCAAAGAACAAGTCACATATCGATATTGACCCCAAAAACAGTCACTTATTGATATTGGCCCCATAGAACAGGGACATATTGATATTGACCCCCAAAGAACAGTCACATATTGATATTGACCCCAATGAACAGTCACATATTGATTTTGACTCCAAATAACAATCACTTATTGATATTGACCCCAAAGAACAGTCACATATAGATATTAGCACCAAAGAACAGCGTTGTGGTCCTTGAGCAAGACACATTTATCCTAGCTTAGTACTGGTTAAACCCAGGAAGAACCGTCCCGCATAACTGAAAGATTGTTGAGTGGACGTAAAGAAACAAATCAAAAAACAAAAAGCACCAAAGAACAGTCACTTATTGATATTGACCCCAATGAACAGTCACATATTGATATTGACACCAAACAACAGTCACTTATTGATATTGGCACCAAAGAACAGTCACTTATTGATATTGACCCCAATGAACAGTCACATATTGATATTGGCACCAAAGAACAGTCACATATTGATATTGGCACCAAAGAACAGTCACTTATTGACATTGACCCCAATATTCAGTCACATATTGATAAAGGCCCCGAAAAACAGTCACTTATTGATATTGACACCAAAGAACAGTCACATATTGATATTGACACCAAAGAACAGTCACATATTGATATTGACACCAAAGAACAGTCACTTATTGATATTGACCCCAATGAACAGTCACATATTGATATTGGCACCAAAGAACAGTCACATATTGATATTGACCCCAATGAACAGTCACATATTGATATTGGCCCGGAAGAACAGTCACTTATTGATATTGACCCCAATGAACAGACACATATTGATATTGGCACCAAAGAACAGTCACTTATTGATATTGACCCTAATGAACAGTCACTTATTGATATTGACACCAAAGAACAGTCACTTATCAAAGAACAGTCATATATTGATATTGACCCCAATGAACAGTCACATATTGATATTGGCCCCAAAGAACAGTCACTTATTGATATTGACCCCAATGAACAGTCACATATTGATATTTGCCCCAAAGAACAGCCACTTATTGATATTGACCCCCAAAGAACAGTCAATTATTGATATTGGCCCCAAAGAACAGTCACTCATTGATATTGACCCCAATGAACAGTCACATATTGATATTGGCACCAAAGAACAGTCACATATTGATATTAACCCCAATGATTAGTCACATATTGATATTGGCCCCAAAGAACAGTCACTTATTGATATTGACCGCAATGAACAGTCACATATTGAAATTGGCACCAAAGAACAGTCACATATTGATATTGACCCCAATGAACAGTCACATATTAATATTGGCACCAAAGAACAGTCACATATTGATATTGACCTCAATGAACAGTCACTTATTGATATTGACCCCAATGAACACTGACATATTGATATTGGCACCAAAGAACAGTCGCATATTGATATTGACCCCAATGAACAGTCACATATTGATATTGACACCAAAGAACAGTCACATATTGATATTGACACCAAAGAACAGTCACATATTGATATTGGCACCAAAGAACAGTCGCATATTGATATTGACCCCAATGAACAGTCACATATTGATATTGACACCAAAGAACAGTCTCTTATTGACATTGACCCCAATGAACAGTCACATATTGATATTGGCACCAAAGAACAGTGTCAAGGTTTGGGTAATCTTCATGAAGATATTTTACTATCATAAGAAATGAATAAAACAAGGAAAACTCATTTTCTATGAAGATATAAACAATGAAAAAACTATGGGGCACCATAGCTCTCAGTTGGTAGAGGGCTTAACTCATGACCAAGAGGTAGTGACAGTGTTGTGTCTTTGAGCAAGACACTTTGTCCTCAGTGCTAATAGAACTGCCATCATTCAACTTAGAAAAACATCCCGGCATGAGTGAAAAGTGTTCACTTGGTGGTTAGGCATCAATTTTTAACAATAAACAACCAAATAATAGCAAAGACTGAGGGAACAAAAAGGGAGATAATTGAGACGAGGAGGGCTAGGTTAAAGAAAAGCTGGATGTTAAATAGGGGGGGGGGGGGGGGGGGGGGGTAGTGGGGGATAAAGAAAAGCAGGATGTTAAATTGCAATATGTAAGTCTGTGGCTGATTTTTCAGGAAATAACATTCTACGAAGGCAGTTTTTAATCTATTATAGGCACTTTCTTTGTCTCTCAGATTCAGTTCACAACCAATTCAACTTTAGGATGGTTTTAATAATTTTGCCTAGGCCTGCTAGTGTTGTCTGCTGCTGATAACCATTGCAAACAGTTGGAACCCAGATCAGGCTTGAAAGAACATCAGGCCTGATCTGAAAACTGTTTGACACTCTTGATGGAACATTTTTCTGAAAAAATTACCCAGAATGCAAAAAGTTAAATGTTTATCCCACAGTCTGCAATTTATGGCAATTTTCTACATGTGCAGTAATTATGGATGTTTGGTAAATGAATTATGTTGAAATTGGTGAATGGCTTCATGAAGAGTGAGACTCTGATAAAGCGGATATGAAAGAGGAGAGAGAACAAAATCAACTGAAACTTTTAGTTATTGACAAACCAACTAAAAGAACTTTAGCTAAAATCAGAGAAAAACATAAGAAGAAGTGCTTTGACTATTTAAGAAAGAAGAGGTACGTGTTTGCTTCAGTTTTTTTCAAATATGGAATTAAGTTTCAAATCTGGAATGTATGCCAACATTACCTGGTGACTGTGCAGCTGACAAAAATTCCATTCATCCGCTCGTAATTACGAGTGAAATCTAGAAAGGACAAGCCGTCCTGAAGGAAGAGTGCTTTCGAAAGAATTACTCGAGGAAGTAGTATTACATATATCTCACTTATGTTCTTTATTGCATACGCTTTTCAAGGACAAGTGCAGGTGTATGCAGTACAAGTGAAAGTTGTAAGTCACTCTTCCTGCAGGACAAGTGCAATATTTAAATAGTTTGTCCCATGCAGTGTCAGAGTATTTAATTTTTTCGGGGTTTTGAGAAGCTGTCAAAATAAAACAAAACAAATTCATCACAATAAATTCACATGAGTATATCTACTATGGGCACCATTGGGAGTAAGTTGATTAGTATACTGACAGACTTTAAAAAGCAACACTTGGATAACAGCTTTAATTTATGTCTCGAACAAGAAGGCAGAACAATAATTTTGATTGTATGTTAAAGAGCATACTTTGTAAGTAAAACATGGAAAACTTGTCCAACTAAGATGAACTTAACGCATTAAAATATAAACTTTTTGAGATAGGGGAAAAAGTGTGGTTAGGTGATTTGACCATCCCGCCATGACCATAGCTGTTGACGGGGGACGTAAAGCAACAAAACAAACAAACAAATCTGATTTAACAATGAGCTTTTCTCATCCCTGAAGTTAGGACCAGGTACTGACTAAAGTATACATACACTAAGTTCTGCATGATCTGCCCAGGAAAAGTGTACTGTAATATGAATTTGATGATAACTCACTGTCCTGAAATGACTCGAAAATTGCCATAAGTTTTGTTAAGAATTCCTCAAGTTCAGTAAATGTTCTAAACTTTTGAACTCTAGTTGCCTGTCAAAATAGCCTAGACAAACAGGGCAGACCCAGATCAGACTGCCATGGGTCAGAAGCAGTCTGATCAGAGTCTTCCATGTTTGCTATTCTGACATCCATTTTATTAATCCAACATTTTATATGAGAAGAGAAAAGTGTTCAAAATTTAGAACATTTACCATAGTTGATAACACAATAATACATTAGTTTCTCACCTTGCTTATGTAGACTTGTACTGTCTTTTTCAGATCCCGGAAAGCTGTATTCATAGAAAATTCCTTGCCAAATAGTCTTCCACAACGAGAGGATGGTGATGGACATGAGCACCCTGAGGATGGATCAGAACCAGCTCTCTCTTCAGGTTCTCTAACTCTTGATAATGGTCCTGTTAGAGTTATCTCTCTTGGTGATCAGGAAGATATTCCAAATATGCATATGCCAAAAAAAAAACACACAAACAAAAATAAACAACAAATAAAACCAAAATTTAATTCCATAGGCTTAGATATAAAACTGCTGTCTGAAACGATCAAAAAATGAGTATGACCAGGTTATACCACAATCACACACTGCAGACCAATCCCCGGCACTGTGAGGAAGAGCCACAGAACACTAGCAGCCATATGACAGCAAGAAGACAATTAAAGTAAAGCAGCCAGCTCTTTCTTGCTCAGCCAGTTGATTACAAAACTAGAAAGGACACTATGTACTGCATAACAAAATAAGGACCCATCACAGATTTGTTTGATTCCAGTCAACAATTTTTCAGTTATGTATGGGACAGGTGTTCCTGGGTTTAACCGGTACTAAGCAAGGATTAATGTGTCTTGTTCAAGGATACAACACAGTGATGTCGGTGAGGCTCGAACACGCAACCTAGAACCCCAACAAACAAGTAAAATTAACAATGAATCAACAACAACAGAACCACCGCCTTAGAACAGACAGCAGTGGATGAATGCATTTTTAGTGGTGCCAAATCTTTGCCCTAGATTCTGCTGTAGTTAAAATACTAAAATTGTTTACTGCTAGCTTGCATGGAGGCTTCCTAACTTATGCATTTGATTGTGAAACTTGGTTAATATCATAGGGGACTTGGGCTGCACTAAATCTGATGGAATGAGGATCCTAGGTTGATCTTATCTAATATGCAGCAGCTTGTTGACAAAATCTGTGAAAATAAATGTGCTGCAAAAAAAAATATGTTGTGTCCTTTGGTACTGTTATCTGAAACTGTTTTGTTTATAGTAACACCACTAACATCTTAAATCTCTCGTATTATCTCAAACTCCATTTTCAGGTTTCTCTGACTATAATATTATCATATGGGCCTATGGATTGCTCATTTTCACAATATTAAATCTGAAAAGAATATTTTCTTTTTATTTTCTCAGACCCAGTATAAGCGGACTGGTCACTGACAGAAATACAAAGTTAAGTTGTCGAGGCTTTATTTTAGCACTATTTCAAAGTGCTACAGCCAATAAATTGATTCTGAACATACCCGAGATTATAAGAAGTTATTCCTGGTATGAGAATTGAAATATTACAAGTTACAGTAAATAAAATTGAAGTTTTATTATCTTTTTAGGTTGATTTATACAGATTTTTGGCCAAAAAGTGCCGAAAATAGCTCAAAAAGGGTTTCTTGCTGATGTTCATAAAGGCGGACAAACTTTCAATAAATATAACAATACAGTCTGAAAGATAGTATATTGAACTATTGTTGTTTTTTTTTTAAGAAAAATCACAGAATCTGATATGCAGAGAAATACTGGAGAAATGATTATTTAGTCTTCAACATACGTCAGTTTTGAAAGCTCAGCCTCAACAAAGTATTTCCAATATATATATATTTGCCTGTTTATCAGTGACCAGTCCGTGTAAACTGGGTCAGAGTTATTTTGCAAAGCCCATATGTTGTGGGTTCTTATTGCAGGCATACGACAAATAGCTAGCACATGAGATTTTGGTACTTATTACTTTGTCGAGCAATGAAGACTGGCGTGTCTGCACATATCTGCAGATTCACCAGAGCTATAGATGCTTAAATACACAAACTTTAAAGTGTGGATGTAGATGAAGACTTAGATCAAAATTTATACCTCTATCCAGCAGTGATGTTTTTTACCTGCGCGTCCTGCGTCTCAGACTCATGATTCTCACTAAGGACGCATGATTTTAAACCATGAGAGTCCCGCAGGACGCATTAAAAAAAAGTCTGGGGAAAAGTCTACATTTAGTATTTGCAACTTTTCGTTTTGCATGTTTTTTTACTTGCGCTCCGTGTCTTGAATAATATTGGTAAAAACTGGTACAGAAAAACTCCCCAACAGTATAGCGATCATTATTTCCCTTGGGAAACACGTGTTTTCAGATATGCACCACTGTAGGGGAGTTTACTGGTAAAAGCCAGTACCGGTAAAAACTAAAAACCAGTGCCAATAAAGCAGTACTGATAATACTACGGACCCGAAATGAAACATTGGAATAATGTGTTTTACCCACAAATTTAAACACACTTTCCATAATGAACACAGGGTGCTTTCATACGAAGATTATGTCTCCAAAAAGTCCCAAAAATAGACGCTCAACAGGCCACATTGGTGTTCTTAGCAAGAGGCATGAAAATGAATCCAATGCCTCGTTAATGCCAGTAGAGAGTCTGAAAATGACACAGGTTAAACAAATTCAGAGTATTTCAAATACCAATAGAATGGTTAAAGTATTACTGCAGGCTCATGAAATACGGGGAGATGGTAAAAATAAAAATTAATATGATATGTCCAAAGGCTCAAATGCAGTAACTTCCAGCACTACACTTGTAGGCATGCAGAGTTAGATGAACACGAGCTAATGACCTGGGCTCTAAAAAATATATGAAAACTGCAAGACAAAAGTCTGACTCTTAGCAAAAGGTAAAATATGATTAAATTAAGGTAGATCTACTGTCTGGAACTGAATTTTTTATTAATAAGAAAGTCCGGTTGTTTATTTATATCTTTATTATTTTACATGACAAAGTAAGTTTGATCTCTATTATAGTATATTAGTAAGTATAAGCATGCCAGTGTTTTGTTTCCCAAATTGGCTTCTATGAATGGGCCAGATCGTATGGAAACACAAAATATATGATTCAAAGAAGGCCCCATATTGAATGCAGAACTTCGAGTTTGGGATGCAAAGAATTTGGGCCCAGTGAGTCCCGGACTCATAGAAACAAATTTGTAAAAAAAATCACTGAGCCAGGCTAGCCCAGCTGACTGTGTCAGCATGGTTGTTTAAAGAAGGTGTTTGCATATAAGAGATAAGAACAAAATCTCATGAACTGATTAAAATGTTTTCCTGCAGAAATAGGAGAAATAATTTCTTTCTTGCTCTTACTGAGATAATAAGAGATGACTTTTTCCTCTTCTTCAGATCACCTCAACTTGCTTCTGCATGACACACTGCCACCTCCACCTGCCTATCCTGGTCACACTAAACTATTACCACCAGACTATATCATAGGTTAGTACCTCTTGTATTGTTATAGCTTATGACACACTGCCACCTCCACCTGCCTATCCTGGTCACACTAAACTATTACCACCAGACTATATCATAGGTTAGTACCTCTTGTAATATTATAGCTTATGACACACTGCCACCTCCACCTGCCTATCCTGGTCACACTAAACTATTACCACCAGACTATATCATAGGTTAGTACCTCTTGTATTGTTATAGCTTATGACACACTGCCACCTCCACCTGCCTATCCTGGTCACACTAAACTATTACCACCAGACTATATCATAGGTTAGTACCTCTTGTAATATTATAGCTTGTGACACACTGCCACCTCCACCTGCCTATCCTGGTCACACTAAACTATTACCACCAGACTATATCATAGGTTAGTACCTCTTGTATTGTTATAGCTTGTGACACACTGCCACCTCCACCTGCCTATCCTGGTCACACTAAACTATTACCACCAGACTATATCATAGGTTAGTACCTCTTGTATTGTTATAGCTTGTGACACACTGCAACCTCCACCTGCCTATCATGGTCACACTAAACTATTACCACCAGACTATATCATAGGTTAGTACCTCTTGTATTGTTATAGCTTATGACACACTGCCACCTCCACCTGCCTATCCTGGTCACACTAAACTATTACCACCAGACTATATCATAGGTTAGTACCTCTAGTATTGTTATAGCTTATGACACACTGCCACCTCCACCTGCCTATCCTGGTCACACTAAACTATTACCACCAGACTATATCATAGGTTAGTACCTCTTGTAATATTATAGCTTGTGACACACTGCCACCTCCACCTGCCTATCCTGGTCACACTAAACTATTACCACCAGACTATATCATAGGTTAGTACCTCTTGTATTGTTATAGCTTATGACACACTGCCACCTCCACCTGCCTATCCTGGTCACACTAAACTATTACCACCAGACTATATCATAGGTTAGTACCTCTTGTATTGTTATAGCTTATGACACACTGCCACCTCAAACTGCCCATCCTGGTCACACTAAACTATTACCACCAGACTTTATTATAGGTTAGTACCTCTTGTATTGTTATAGCTTATGACACACTGCCACCTCCACCTGCCCATCCTGGTCACACTCAACTATTACCACCAGACTATATCATAGGTTAGTACCTCTTGTATTGTTATAGCTTATGACACACTGCCACCTCCACCTGCCCATCCTGGTCACACTAAACTATTACCACCAGACTATATCATAGGTCAGTACCTCTTGTATTGTTATAGCTTGTGACACACTGCCACCCCCACCTGCCTATCCTGGTCACACTAAACTATTACCACCAGACTATATCATAGGTTAGTACCTCTTGTATTGTTATAGCTTATGACACACTGCCACCTCCACCTGCCTATCCTGGTCACACTAAACTATTACCACCAGACTATATCATAGGTTAGTACCTCTAGTATTGTTATAGCTTATGGCACACTGCCACCTCCACCTGCCTATCCTGGTCACACTAAACTATTACCACCAGACTATATCATAGGTTAGTACCTCTTGTAATATTATAGCGTGTGACACACTGCCACCTCCACCTGACTATCCTGGTCACACTAAACTATTACCACCAGACTATATCATAGGTTAGTACCACTTGTATTGTTATAGCTTGTGACACACTGCAACCTCCACCTGCCTATCCTGGTCACACTAAACTATTACCACCAGACTACATCATAGGTTAGTACCTCTTGTATTGTTAAAGCTTATGACACACTGCCACCTCCACCTGCCTATCCTGGTCACACTAAACTATTACCACCAGACTATATCATAGGTAAGTACCTCTTGTATTGTAATGCTTGTGACACACTGCCACCTCCACCTGCCTATCCTGGTCACACTAAACTATTACCACCAGACTATATCATAGGTAAGTACCTCTTGTATTGTATAGCTTGTGACACACTGCCACCTCCACCTGCCTATCCTGGTCACACTAAACTATTACCACCAGACTATATCATAGGTCAGTACCTCTTGTATTGTTATAGCTTGTGACACACTGCCACCTCCACCTGCCTATCCTGGTCACACTAAACTATTACCACCAGACTATATCATAGGTTAGTACCTCTTGTATTGTTATAGCTTATGACACACTGCAACCTCCACCTGCCTATCCTGGTCACACTAAACTATAACCACCAGACTATATCATAGGTTAGTACCTCTTGTATTGTTATAGCTTATGACACACTGCAACCTCCACCTGCCTATCCTGGTCACACTAAACTATTACCACCAGACTATACCATAGGTCAGTACCTCTTGTATTGTTATAGCTTATGACACACTGCAACCTCCACCTGCCTATCCTGGTCACACTAAACTTTTACCACCAGACTATATCATAGGTTAGTACCTCTTGTATTGTTATAGCTTGTGACACACTGCCACCTCCACCTGCCTATCCTGGTCAAACTAAACTATTACCACCAGACTATATCATAAGTAAGTACCTCTTGTAATATTATAGCTTATGACACACTGCAACCTCCACCTGCCTATCCTGGTCACACTAAACTATTACCACCAGACTATATCATAGGTTAGTACCTCTTGTATTGTTATAGCTTATGACACACTTCCACCTCCACCTGCCTATCCTGGTCACATTAAACTATTACCACCAGACTATATCATAGGTTAGTACCTCTTGTATTGTTAACGCTTGTGACACACTGCCATCTCCACCTGCCTATCCTGGTCACACTAAACTATTACCACCAGACTATATCATAGGTTAGTACCTCTTGTATTGTTATAGCTAATGACACACTGCCACCTCCACCTGCCCATCCTGGTCACACTAAACTATTACCACCAGACTATATCATAGGTTAGTACCTCTTGTATTGTTATAGCTTATGACACACTGCAACCTCCACCTGCCTATCCTGGTCACACTAAACTATTACCACCAGACTATATCATAGGTTAGTACCTCTTGTATTGTTATAGCTTATGACACACTGCAACCTCCACCTGCCTATCCTGGTCAAATTGAACTATTACCACCAGAATATATCATAGGTTAGTACCTCTTGTATTGTTGTAGCTTTTGACACACTGCCACCTGCCTATCATGTTTATTTGCTAGGTCACATAGAGAGAGTAAAGCTGCCATCCATCTACTTGGCATTTTCAAAGTCTCATGAAGTTAGTTTGAGCTGAATTTTAGAAAACTAAGAAAGGGCTGTCTTCTAAATTTTTCAAATACTAATAATACAAATTGCATCTCTTGAATTTTTAGTTGAATTGAGCTGAGCTTTGATGGCGTCCTCAATCACACAGAGATTTAAATGTGCTGAAATTGTCCCCTTCCGTTATCTGTGATCCCACCATGAGGGCCATATTGAAATTGAATGAATTCTTCTTATTTTATTTCTGTTTTTCCATCACTGAACATATCTTATTGAGATACATCCATTGAGCATCACAACACCCTAGAAATTGAGAAAAATAGCAATTTGGATTCCTCTTTATTTAGGGTTGTCCATAAGAGTCTGCATTTGCTAACTATCTTACTAGTGAATGCTTATATCCCTTTATTTACAGCTGATGAGTCTGTGACAGAGGAAGAGGTAGTTATAGAGTATTCAGAAATAGAGGGATTGTCCTCTACTGATGAAGATAGTGACGACGACTATGATGATTACGAGTACAAGAGACGCTCAAAAGTACAGTTCAGTAGATCTCCAATTAAAGTGAGTAATTCTAGAAAATTTAGCCCTTAATGCGCCAATCGCAACAATAGTCGACTGCTTTTCTCGTCTGCAGAAATGTTGAATGAAGCCTCTATGGCAAACAGTGTGGACCCAGATCAGACTGCTCCTATATGAGCAGTCTGTTCTGGGTCCATGCTGTTTGCTTCTATACTTAATTCGTCAGAATGTTAGGCAGTTATTTGCAGCAGACGACTTCAGCAGACAACATTTTCAGATGCATTTTTACTAGGTGCTTTAAGGGCTAAAAGGGGGGTAAATCAAACCTCAAAAGAATCAACTCAGTGAAGGGGTTCTTTTTGAATAACTGAAATGTGTGTTCAACCATAATGGTTAATTTTGAGACTTCTAGGTTACACAATAAGGAAATTATCACAATTTTGCACTCAAAATATTTGCAGTTCAGGCTGGACTTATACTTTATCTGTGAAGTTTCATTTTACTCATCATATCATATCATAATCGGATTTTTGATTTACGTGCAGGTGCATAGGCATCATCCACATCAGGTAACTGGCTAGCTGCACGCATAGCAGATCTCACACCTGATCTCCAGGTGCTCCTTTCTTGAGGGTCAACTGTAGTGAGCTTCCACTCATGGCAGTCTTTCTCTGTCAGTTTCTTCCATGTTTGCTTGGGCCTTCCTGCCCCCGCCTGCCATCAATCTGTATATCACATGCTGTTCTGATTGCACCACTAGAACGCTCCACATGCCCAAACCAGCGAAGCCTTCTCTCGCAAAATGAGGTGGAGGTCCTCAAGCTCAAGCTTTGCCAGTAATTCGCTTGACCTTACCGTGGCCACATCCTCTGGCTTGATACTGCAGATCTGTCTGACCATGGCCCTATCATTGCGCTGCATGGGCTGCAGGTTCGTCTTGGTCAGTGGCCAAGTTTCACTGGCATGGAGCATGGCGGTCCGCACGCAAGAGCTGTATACATGGCCGCGTGTCTTGTAAGAGAGGTGGCAGGATGTGAGAACTGGTAGTAGCTCCCTGAACTTCTTCCAGGCTGTTTTCACACGAGTAGTGACCGCTATTTCACAGCCTCCACCAGCAGAAAGCATGTCACCGAGATAGCAGAAGGAAGCTACCACCTCCAGCTTATCAGGTCCGACCTGGACTTCATTCTGTGGCCTGCCGTCAATAGGGCGGGCAATACCCATGCACCGTGCACACATATAATCAGGATTTGGAGTCAGACATTGTAATTTTTTTTGATAATAATGCATAGAGTAAGATGAACATCATGTTTAAAGTCTGTCAGTGTAACTCAGTCACTAGTCAGTTGGAAAAGTATAAATCAGACTATATAGTGGGTTCATGGCTGCCACTTAGTTTTATGAGATGAGTCTCACTGTAGCGCTGATTCAAGTAGGGAAGTTGTCAGATTCTGACACAAGGATTAAAAAGCTTAGTACTTGTAGAGTGCAGTGGCTCAGGTGGTAGAGTGTTAGACTAGGGATCAAAGGATTGCCAGTTTGAGACTCACTGCAGTCACTGTTCAACTGTTGTGTCTTTGAGCAAGACACTTTATCCGCTGCTTAATACTGATTCAATCCAGGAAGACAGGAAATCATCCCAACATGACTGAAAAATTGTTGACTGGGATGTAAAGCATCAACACAAAATAAACACCAACTTGTAAATCACTTTTGAGGAATCCTGCCCAGGAATAGTGTAATAGAATAATGCTGAAAGCAAGCACTGATCCCTTCATAAATGCCCAGATGTGGCAGCATATCTAAAACTACATAGAGAATCTTTGTCATACCAACCTATCTTTGAACACTTAATATTCACAAGTTTATTGTTTTCGCAAATACCATTTTGGCAATTAGTTTAACCTCCAAATACTGGCACAAAGGATTTAAACAATTGGGTAAACCCCCAGATTTTGTCTGCACATGTCTTTTATTGTAGTACTGTAATACCTATGAGATACGAAAACAAACAATTAAATGGTGTTGTTGAACAGCAAAGTTTGATAAGAACCCCAAACACAGTATTCTGTCATTTAAACTTACAGAAGCTTGAGCAAGTACAACTTCTCACCAAACTACTTACAAAGACTGTCGCTAAAATGAAAACAAAATGTAACCAGTCTATTTATGAAAGGCGGTTTGTGACATAGTAGGAAACCCCAAATTTAATATTAAAAGTCTTGTTGTTATAGCACTAAATATTGCGCCTTCTGTACGCAGCATACTAGGTTATTTTGCGTTCCAACAATGTTTGTTACATATTTAGATATTACAAAGTAAACTCAGATACTATATATATGATAAACTTTTATTTTTAGGTGTTCATGACCTACTCTACGGAGGACTACGACAGACATAATGATGATGTCAACCCAGTGGCAGCCTCTGCCGAGTATGAACTGGAGAAACGGATTGAGAGAATGGATGTCTTTCCAGTTGAACTAATTAAAGGTAGGAAATATCTCACAAGTCTTCTAATATCAAGCTCATAAATATACAGCAGGCTGTGGTATTAGTGCAGGCTTTGGTCAACTTAATTGCATGGGTGAAAGTTTTCCGGATTAATCCTGAATTCAGGATTTTGAGGCTGACTTTCCATAGAAAGTCAGCCTTTAAATGCCTTTAAATGCTGATTTAAGGCAGATTTTAATAGCTTCTCTGATTAGTTTTCAGATGATCTAAACGCAATCATTTAAACTTGAAATTAGTCATTTTTGTAGGCATTAGGTCCTCTAGTTACTGGTTACTGGTATGACTGAAAAATTGTAGACTGGGACATATAACATCAATTCAAACAACCAGCTTTCTTGAGAAGGACAGTCATGTGTGAAATGCTGTTGAGAGGACTAATAAGCTTCACAGACTTTAGTAGGTAATCATGTTGCAGTAAAGTACTCAGTATACCAGTGATTTTTTTACCTGCGCGTCCTGCGTCTCAGACGCATGATCCTCACAAAGGACGCATGATTTTAAACCATGTGAATCCCGCAGGACGCATTAAAAATTGTGGCAAAAAGTCTGCATTTAATATTTGCAACTTTCGGTTTGAATGTTTTTTTTACTTGCGCACCGTGTCTTGAATAATATTGGTAAAAACCGGTACCGAAATACTCCCCAACTGTATAGCCATCATTACTTCCCTTGGGAAACACGTGTTTTCAGATATGCACGGGGAGTTTACTGGTAAAAACCAGTGCCGATAAACCAGTACCGACCCGAAAATGAAGCAGTGGAATAATGCGTTTTACCCGCAAGTTTAAACACCCTTTTCATAATGAACACAGCTTGCTTTCATGCGAAGATTATGTCTCCAAAAATAGACACTGAACAGCCCACACTGTTGTTCTTAGCAAGAGGCCCAATGCCTTGGAAATAAACGAATGGCATGGCATTAGAGTCTGACATTTCTGAGGAATATTAAATTGTCTTCTACCGACCAGGTATGTGCCATTTAGTACTCTATTTTCCAAAAATCTATCATTCTGGAGAAGAGGGTGCTCTGATTACATTTGTTTATATTCAAACCAGACACCCCTCCCACTCCTCTCCCTCTGTCTTTGTCCAACACTTTTGAAGGCCAAGGTTATTGTGGTTGGGGGGTGAACAGAACAGGCCAGCGCCTAAAGACAACCCCTGCTCGATTTTTCTTTAGGTGTGGACTTAGTTTTTTTAGGGGAAAGGGCTGGTCGGCATTTTTTTTTTTTAGAAAATTACCATTACCCATTTGATTTGCAGGTTGGCCCCCTTTTGTGAACACATGGGGGGGGGGGGGGGGGGGGGGGGGGGAGAGTTGGCCCCTTCTAGACAAATCCTAGAATCAACTCTGCGAATAGAATGGTTAAAGTATTACTGCAGGCTCATGAAGTACGGGGACTGTACTGTGAACAGATGGTATCAAGAAAAATTAATATGGTATCATCGCCGTATGTCCAAGGGCTCAAATGCAGTATACTCCAGCAGTACACTTGTAGGCATGCAGAGTTAGATGAACACTAGCTAATGACCTGGGCTCTAAAAATTATTTTACATGACAAAGTAAGTTTGATCTTTATTGTATAAGAAAGTATGACAGTGTCTTGTTTCCCAAATTGGCTTCTATGAATGGGTCGGATTCGTATGGATACATAAAATTTATGAATCAAAGTGGGCCCCATATGGGATGCAGAACTTCGAGTTTGGGATGCAAAGAATTTTGGCCCAGTGAGTCCCGGGACTCATAGAAGCAAATTTGTAAAAAAATCACTGTATACTATTAAGAAAGTTTATGTTTCTACAATGTTGTGATGGCTGGTTCTAATGGAAAACTCTTCGTTGACTCTTTCCATGCTAGTGGCAATTTTTTTCATCTACTGGTAACCTTTGCAAACAGTTTGAACCCTTGATCAGGGCCAACAAAATGTTGGGCATGATCTGGGTCCAAACTGTTTGACACTATGATGGTATTCCTGATAGATTTTTTTTCCGAAACAATCCGCAGACCACACTGAAAAGAATGTAAAATTACCCAGCATGCAGAGATTAAAAAACAGTAATAGTGACGGGCTTATAACTGATATTTATCACATAGAGAAATAAGCTGTCACTCTTAAGGAGCCCTTATATACCATTATTGTTCTAAAATTTTCAATCTTGAAACAGTTAAGAATGAAATTAGATGTGAGGGAGCATTGAAATCGGGATAGGGCCTTCATTGTTTTAATATTCCAGCACAAGTATTTTACTGATTAAAGAGGGAACAGTGTAGTCTCATAGGTTTAGATAGACAAAAAATTTCAGTGTTAAATTGTTAATATTTTCTTACCTTTATTTTTAGCATATGTTTTGGGTGTTAAAAAGGACCGTCTCGTTGAGACAGTTCTTTTGAGTACCCACAACATACGTTTTGGTTGAGAAATCTAAACTAAACGCCTGAGTCTGGTTATAAATTTTGAAAACAGTTTGAACCAGATCAGGCTGAACAAAATTTCCGTTTATCAGTAATGGATAAAGTGAGAAGGTGCATGCTTGATAGAGGTGGCTATTTGTACGAGTCTGATTGTTTTCTCTATGATTATTTAGGTTATACATGGTATTGCTGTGTTTTAGATTTTCTGATTCCTTTTAAGTACCATTTTTACGTATAAGGCTTGTTAGCTTTAACCTGCTAGTGTTGTTTGCTGATAGCTTTTGCAAACAGTTTGGACACAGATCAGGCCTGACAAAATGTTGGGCCTGATCTGGATCCAAACTGTTTGACTCTCCAGTGGTATTCCTGAAAGAATTCTTATGACAACAATAATTTTGAAAAATAAATTGGATGACAAAAATTAAGATAAATTTCCCAGAGTGCAAAGAGATTTCTCTTAGACACCAGTGGAACTATTTGTGTCTCTGAAGCCAGACAGATGTTATGTAGTCTGAAACTGAGGAAGGAAGTCCAATTATGCCCTGATATTGGAGTGGAAATGCTTCTGTATACATTTAAAAGTCATCATTAAAACCTGTGTCCTGCTAAATAATATAGGAGTGGTCGCACGAGGTTTTGGTACCTATGACATTGAAAGCTCAGACCAGCCTGGGATTCCAACCAATCTATGCAGGACTGCACTGCAAGCTCACACAATGTTTAGTTAATGGATGGTAAACAGTATAGATCCAGACCTGGGTCTTGAGACTGTACAATCTGTATATTTAAGCTCAGTTGTAGCCATGTTGAATCAATGATAATTAATGTTGGTGTTGAAGCAACACTTAGATTTCACATCAATTCAACATTGTGTGTCCTGTAGGACTGTAGGATGCAGGACGAAATGTCTGGCTATATTATCTTTAGGTCAGTTAATTTCAAATTATCGATGCATATAAATAAATGCATGCTGAGTGAGGTGCATGTGTGGGTGGGGTAAATACTTGATATGTGTACCTTCAGATATGAGAAGTACATTAGCTTTTAAACGCAGATGGTATTGTGAAAAAAAAATTCTGTAGATTCTTCGAATGTTATAGGATACAAACTTGGGTAATGCTCTCTTTGTGCTTTGATAAATGTGGTTCTAATCTATTTGTGACATTCTTAAGCCATGGCTTTGTCTTACCGAAGCTCATCAATTTTTATCCCTCCAAGAAAATTCCGACTTATATAGTTTTGGCTGGGTCTGTGCATCCCATCCATACCTTGGGTTCTGTCTATTCGAACATATCTCAGTATCCATTGGTCAGATTAGATGCATTTTGGTACGAATGGCAGTCAGGGTTCATATTTTGTGATTTACTCTAACCTCTAAAATTACCCTTAATCAGCGATAAAAGGCCTTGTTATACACTGGAACCATAACTAGTATATAGGAGCATGTAAGCTAGAACATTGGAATTAATGTGTCCCAGCCAAAGCTGCGGCCAGCGGGCGAAGTGGTGACCCCGCAGAACCCTGATCAACCGGGCCGCGTAGCGCAGTCGGTAACGTGTCTGGCTACAGATGCGCGTCTGACTGCAGATCCAGGAGTCGCGAGTTCGATCCCGGTCGGGTCCCATACTTTCGTGGAGATTGATCCTGAAATAATTTCTACGGTCATTCTCCTCCCTTCTGCTGATTTATTCAAGAAGGTTTGTTGTCAGTTACAAGCGAAAGTATGTGCACGAATTACTGGTTATCCGCTTGTTCAAGCCTGCCCGGGAAAAAGTGTGGTTAGGTGAACTGACCGTCCCGCAATGACCATAGCTGTTGACTTGGGACGTAAAGCAACAAAACAAACAAAAAAGAACCCTGATCAGGCCAGACAGATGTTTGTATGGAATGATCTGGATCCAAATTTTTTTGGTTTATATATATTTAATTCAAAGTAATTTGTACATGGTAAATACAGCTTGGGACAATAAGACTATACTATGAAACAATAAACTATTTGACACGCTGAGGGTATTCCTTATAGATTTGTTTTAAAAAGTTGATTTTTAAAAAATCAGCAGTCAAAAAAATTTCCCAGCTTGCAAATAATTACAGTTTGTTTGTGGGCAGGAACAGCATAGCAAAATGAAATACCATGCAATAACTGACTGGATCAAATCTTAGCCTGCTATATTTCTTTCTTGTCTTATTAGAATTATTATTGTCATGACAAAAGTCTGTTCCCTAGGATGAGAATGCAGTAAATCCCTGAGGATTTATCCTGTTATAATTGCACCTTATCTTTTAGCAAGACTAGATGCAACAGAAGCATTTAAAACGTTTAACCAGGAGTTAACATATACGCCACATGGTGAGAAAATAGGGGCCTTAACATGAGAAAACCTCACTTTGTTGTAAGCAGACAACAAAGATGCAGACTAGCCGGCAAATCCCCGCAATCTGATGTGTGCCTTTATTAATTTACGCTTTCTGGTTTATATGATGTATCCACTTGCTTCATGCAAAATTTCCATATTTTAGCTAGTCTCTGTAGCTGAGCTTACTTTGTCAAACACCCTGAAGACAGGTTTTCTCTCATCAAGGCAAATATGTTTTGTTTGTTTGTTTTGATTCTTTAGGGCCCTGTCAACAATTTTTCAGTTATGATGGGACAGGTCTTCCAGTGGATATGAACAAGTTTTTGTGTAGTTGGGCATGCACCTGGATGACAATAATAGATAGCCAATTTTATATCTTTAGATGTTTCATTGGAATGAAATGCTAGCTTGGTGGTTGCTTGGATGTATCATATTTGTTAAATGAGTTGTGGAAAAGAGATAACATGCAAGGCTTGCCATGCATTTTATTACGAGTTAAATCAATAATACAGGAGCAGGAATGTATAGTACTTTACTTTTTATCATATGGCACTAAACTTACATTGAAATCACTTTTTAAATGTAAAAAAGTAAAGGTTTTGCCATATACTTGTATACCCGATGTTGTTGTGGCCGTCAGTACATGACTACTAAAATGTAATTCACTATATATAGTGGTTTATCCAATTTAATGTATGGCGTTATATCACTCCAAGAATAGCAGTCATATGATAACAGCATGTTTAGTTGTTTATTCTTTTAGAGACTGAATAACAAAAGGACTTATCAGCATGTGTAGAAACTCAGGCTGATTTTCACCTACATTACATTTGTATTCACATTCAAGGAAAATAGTTTTTCTTACGACATGGCTTATCGCATAACAGCTGTTGCAATAATTATGCAACTACCAAAATTATTGTAAACACATGACCACACAAGGTTACCATTGGATGATTCTGGAATTGTTGTCACTTGAAAATGAAAGACAAAAGAAATTACATGTCCATCTGTGTAGGATATGTATCTACAGTAATGCAAAACATTTGAGCATATATTATTTCTCAAGAGAATCATTGTATTTGTCATTTTGTTGTGTGAGGGCATGAAAGTCTTTGCTTCCTAAGTTTGTTTCAGGTCACAAGAGTCCCTGCTTGCTTAGTTTGTCTCAGGATATAAGAGCCCATGTTTCCTTAGTTTGTCTCAGGTTAAAAGAGTGTCTGCTTCCTAAATGTTTTCTCAGCTGAGATTGTGCTCAGGATACAAGAGTCCATGCTTCCTAAGTTTGTCACCGGTTAAAAGAGTGTCTGCTTCCTAAATGTTTTCTCAGCTGAGATTGTGTCTCAGGATACAAGAGCCCATGCTTCCTAAGTTTGTCTCCGGTTAAAAGAGTGTCTGCTTTCTAAATGTTTTCTCAGCTGAGATTGTGTCTCAGGATACAAGAGCCCATGCTTCCTTATTTGTGTCTGGTTAAAAGAGTGTCTGCTTCCTAAATATTTTCTCAGCTGAGATTGTGTCTCAGGATACAAGAGCCCATGCTTCCTTAGTTTGTCTCAGGTTAAATGAGTATCTGCTTCCTAATTGTTTTCTCAGGAGACCTGAGTGCCTGCTCTCCAGTTGTGTCTCAAGAGGCTGCTTCCTTAGTTGTTTCAAAACACAAACCAGTGCGCTTTCTTAGGTTGCCACAGGACACAAGAGTGCCTGCTTCCAATTATGGTATTGTCTTGGGATACAAGATTGCCTGCTTCCTTATTTTTTCTTAGGAGGCAGGAGCCCCTGAAACAATACAGAGGAAAACACTCCTTTGTCCTGAGACAATTTAAGGAAGCAGGCACATTTCTATCCTGAAGCAATCCTAAGCAAGCAGACACTCTTGTGTCCCGAGACAATTTAAGGAAGCAGATACACTTGTAGTTTAAGGAAGCAGGCACATTTCTATCCTGAAGGATTACCAAGGGAGAATGCATGTGTCCTGAAACAATACTAAGGAAGCACTCTTATGTCCTGAGACAATTTAATGATGTATTCTTGTGTCCTGAAACATTACTAAGGATGCACTCTTATGTCCTGAGACAATTTAAGGAAGCAGACACATTTGTATCCAGAAACATAGGAAGCAGACACACTTGTGTCCTGAAACAAATACAGAAGTACTCTTGTGTCCTGAGACAAACTAAGGAACTAGACACGCTTGTAGCATGAAACAATACTAAGGAAACACTATTGTGACCTCAAACAATACTAAGGAAGCGCTGTTGTGTGCTGAAACCGTTTAAGGAAGCAGGCACACTTGAATCCGTATTTTAAGGAAGGAGGCACACTTGTATCCCTGAAAGACGCACTTTTATTGTGAAACAGTACTAAGGAAGCACTCTTTAAGAGTCCTGAACAATACTCAGGAAGCATGCTTGTGTTTTGAGACAAACTAAAGAAGCAGACACATTTGTGTCCTGAAACAATACTAAGGAAGCACTTATGTCCTGAAACAATACTAAGGAAGCACTCATGTCCTGAAACAATACTAAGGAAGCACTCGTATCCTGAAACAATACTAAGGAAGCACTCGTGTCCTGAAACAATACTAAGGAAGCACTCGTGTCCTGAAACAATAAAAAGGAAGCACTCGTGTCCTGAAACAATACAAAGGAAGCACTCGTGTCCTGAAACAATACGAAGGAAGCACTCGTGTCCTGAAACAATACTAAGGAAGCACTCGTGTCCTGAAACAATACTAAGGAAGCACTCGTGTCCTGAAACAATACTAAGGAAGCACTCGTGTCCTGAAACAATACTAAGGAAGCACTCGTGTCCTGAAACAATACTAAGGAAGCACTCGTGTCCTGAAACAATACAAAGGAAGCACTCGTGTCCTGAAACAATACAAAGGAAGCACTCGTGTCCTGAAACAATACGAAGGAAGCACTCGTGTCCTGAAACAATACTAAGGAAGCACTCGTGTCCTGAAACAATTAAAAGGAAGCACTCGTGTCCTGAAACAATACTAAGGAAGCACTCATTTCCTGAAACAATACTAAGGAAGCACTCGTGTCCTGAAACAATACTAAGGAAGCACTCGTGTCCTGAAACAATACGAAGGAAGCACTCGTGTCCTGAAACAATACTAAGGAAGCACTCGTGTCCTGAAACAATACTAAGGAAGCACTCATGTCCTGAAACAATACTAAGGAAGCACTCGTGTCCTGAAACAATACTAAGGAAGCACTCGTGTCCTGAAACAATACTAAGGAAGCACTCGTGTCCTGAAACAATACGAAGGAAGCACTCGTGTCCTGAAACAATACTAAGGAAGCACTCGTGTCCTGAAACACATGTCCTGAAACAATACTAAGGAAGCACTCATGTCCTGAAACAATACTAGAAACCCCTCATGTCCTGAAACAATACTAAGGAAGCACTCGTGTCCTGAAACAATACTAAGGAAGCACTCGTGTCCTGATACAATAAAAAGGAAGCACTCATGTCCTGAAACAATACTAAGGAAGCACTCGTGTCCTGAAACAATACTAAGGAAGCACTCATGTCCTGAAACAATACTAAGGAAGCACTCAAATCCTGAAACAATACTAAGGAAGCACTCATGTCCTGAAACAATACTAAAGAAGCACTCATGTCCTGAAACAATACTAAGGAAGCACTCGTGTCCTGAAACAATAAAAAGGAAGCACTCGTGTCCTGAAACATTACTAAGGAAGCACTCATGTCCTGAAACAATACGAAGGAAGCACTCATGTCCTGAAACAATACTAAGGAAGCACTCGTGTCCTGAAACATTACTAAGGAAGCACTCATGTCCTGCTAAGTAAGCACTCGTGTCCTGAAACAATACTAAGGAAGCACTCATGTCCTGAAACAATAAAAAGGAAGCACTCATGTCCTGAAACAATACTAAGGAAGCACTCGTGTCCTGAAACATTACTAAGGAAGCACTCATGTCCTGAAACAATACTAAGGAAGCACTCGTGTCCTGAAACATTACTAAGGAAGCACTCATGTCCTGAAACAATACTAAGGAAGCACTCGTGTCCTGAAACAATACTAAGGAAGCACTCGTGTCCTGAAACAATAACAAGGAAGCACTCATGTCCTGAAACAATACTAAGGAAGCACTCGTGTCCTGAAACAATACTAAGGAAGCACTCGTGTCCTGATACAATAAAAAGGAAGCACTCATGTCCTGAAACAATACTAAGGAAGCACTCGTGTCCTGAAACAATACTAAGGAAGCACTCATGTCCTGAAACAATACTAAAGAAGCACTCGTGTCCTGAAACAATAAAAAGGAAGCACTCATGTCCTGAAACAATACTAAGGAAGCACTCGTGTCCTGAAACAATACTAAGGAAGCACTCGTGTCCTGAAACAATAACAAGGAAGCACTCATGTCCTGAAACAATACTAAGGAAGCACTCGTGTCCTGAAACAATACTAAGGAAGCACTCGTGTCCTGATACAATAAAAAGGAAGCACTCATGTCCTGAAACAATACTAAGGAAGCACTCGTGTCCTGAAACAATACTAAGGAACACTCATTTCCTGAAACAATACTAAGGAAGCACTCGTGTCCTGAAACAATGAAAAGGAAGCACTCATGTCCTGAAACAATACTAAGGAAGCACTCGTGTCCTGAAACAATACTAAGGAAGCACTCATGTCCTGAAACAATACTAAGGAAGCACTCGTGTCCTGAAACAATAAAAAGGAAGCACTCATGTCCTGAAACAATACTAAGGAAGCACTCGTGTCCTGAAACAATACTAAGGAAGCACTCGTGTCCTGAAACAATAAAAAGGAAGCACTCGTGTCCTGAAACAATACTAAGGAAGCACTCGCGTCCTGAAACAATACTAAGGAAGCACTCGTGTCCTGAAACAATGAAACGGAAGCACTCATGTCCTGAAACAATACTAAGGAAGCACTCGTGTCCTGAAACAATAAAAAGGAAGCACTCGTGTCCTGAAACAATACTAAGGAAGCACTCGTGTCCTGAAACAATAAAAAGGAAGCACTCGCGTCCTGAAACAATACTAAGGAAGCACTCGATGTCCTGAAACAATACTAAGGAAGCACTCGTGTCCTGAAACAATACTAAGGAAGCACTCGTGTCCTGAAACAATACTAAGGAAGCACTCGTGTCCTGAAACAATACTAAGGAAGCACTCAAATCCTGAAACAATACTAAGGAAGCATTCTTATTTCCTGAGACTAACCGAGGAAGTATCCTGAAACAATACTAAGGAAGCACTCGTGTCCTGAAACAATAAAAAGGAAGCACTCATGTCCTGAAACAATACTAAGGAAGCACTCGTGTCCTGAAACAATACTAAGGAAGCACTCGTGTCCTGAAACAATAAAAAGGAAGCACTCATGTCCTGAAACAATACTAAGGAAGCACTCATGTCCTGAAACAATACTAAGGAAGCACTCGTGTCCTGAAACAATAAAAAGGAAGCACTCAAATCCTGAAACAATACCAAGGAAGCACTCAAATCCTGAAACAATACTAAGGAAGCACAACTAAGGAAACAAGCGCATTTGTACCGTAAAACAATTCTAAGAGAGCACTCTTGTGTCCTGCAACAATACTAAGGAAGCACTCGTGTCCTGAAACAATACTAAGGAAGCACTCGTGTCCTGAAACAATACTAAGGAAGCACTCAAATCCTGAAACAATACTAAAGAAGCATTCTTATTTCCTGAGACTAACCAAGGAAGTATCCTGAAACAATACTAAGGAAGCACTCGTGTCCTGAAACAATAAAAAGGAAGCACTCGTGTCCTGAAACAATACGAAGGAAGCACTCATGTCCTGAAACAATACGAAGGAAGCACTCATGTCCTGAAACAATACTAAGGAAGCACTCGTGTCCTGAAACAATACTAAGGAAGCACTCGTATCCTGAAACAATACTAAGGAAGCACTCGTGTCCTGAAACAATACTAAGGAAGCACTCGTGTCCTGAAACAATTAAAAGGAAGCACTCATGTCCTGAAACAATACTTAGGAAGCACTCATGTCCTGAAACAATACTAAGGAAGCACTCGTGTCCTGAAACAATAAAAAGGAAGCACTCATGTCCTGAAACAATACTAAGGAAGCACTCGTGTCCTGAAACAATAAAAAGGAAGCACTCATGTCCTTAAACAATACTAAGGAAGCACTCAAATCCTGAAACAATACTAAGGAAGCACAACTAAGGAAACAAGCGCATTTGTACCATAAAACAATTCTAAGAGAGCACTCTTGTGTCCTGCAACAATACTAAGGAAGCACTCGTGTCCTGAAACAATACTAAGGAAGCACTCGTGTCCTGAAACAATACTAAGGAAGCACTCAAATCCTGAAACAATACTAAAGAAGCATTCTTATTTCCTGAGACTAACCAAGGAAGTATCCTGAAACAATACTAAGGAAGCACTCGTGTCCTGAAACAATAAAAAGGAAGCACTCGTGTCCTGAAACAATACGAAGGAAGCACTTGTGTCCTGAAACAATACGAAGGAAGCACTCATGTCCTGAAACAATACTAAGGAAGCACTCGTGTCCTGAAACAATACTAAGGAAGCACTCAAATCCTGAAACAATACTAAAGAAGCATTCTTATTTCCTGAGACTAACCAAGGAAGTATCCTGAAACAATACTAAGGAAGCACTCGTGTCCTGAAACAATAAAAAGGAAGCACTCGTGTCCTGAAACAATACGAAGGAAGCACTCGTGTCCTGAAACAATACTAAGGAAGCACTCGTGTCCTGAAACAATACTAAGGAAGCACTCATGTCCTGAAACAATACGAAGGAAGCACTCGTGTCCTGAAACAATACGAAGGAAGCACTTGTGTCCTGAAACAATACGAAGGAAGCACTCGTGTCCTGAAACAATACTAAGGAAGCACTCGTGTCCTGAAACAATACTAAGGAAGCACTCGTGTCCTGAAACAATACGAAGGAAGCACTCGTGTCCTGAAACAATACTAAGGAAGCACTCGTATCCTGAAACAATACTAAGGAAGCACTCGTGTCCTGAAACAATAAAAAGGAAGCACTCGTATCCTGAAACAATACGAAGGAAGCACTCGTGTCCTGAAACAATGCGAAGGAAGCACTCGTATCCTGAAACAATACTAAGGAAGCACTCGTGTCCTGAAACAATAAAAAGGAAGCACTCGTGTCCTGAAACAATACTAAGGAAGCACTCATGTCCTGAAACAATACGAAGGAAGCACTCATGTCCTGAAACAATACTAAGGAAGCACTCGTGTCCTGAAACATTACTAAGGAAGCACTCGTGTCCTGAAACAATAAAAAGGAAGCACTCATGTCCTGAAACAATACTAAGGAAGCACTCGTATCCTGAAACAATACTAAGGAAGCACTCGTGTCCTGAAACAATACTAAGGAAACTCATGTCCTGAAACATTACTAAGGAAGCACTCGTGTCCTGAAACAATAAAAAGGAAGCACTCATGTCCTGAAACAATACAAAGGAAGCACTCGTATCCTGAAACAATACTAAGGAAGCACTCGTGTCCTGAAACAATAAAAAGGAAGCACTCATGTCCTGAAACAATACTAAGGAAGCACTCGTGTCCTGAAACAATTAAAAGGAAGCACTCATGTCCTGAAACAATACTAAGGAAGCACTCGTGTCCTGAAACAATAAAAAGGAAGCACTCATGTCCTGAAACAATACTAAGGAAGCACTCGTATCCTGAAACAATACTAAGGAAGCACTCATGTCCTGAAACAATACTAAGGAAGCACAACTATGGAAACAAGCGCATTTGTACCATAAAACAATACTAAGAGAGCACTCTTGTGTCCTGCAACAATACTAAGGAAGCACTCGTGTCCTGAAACAATACTAAGGAAGCACTCGTGTCCTGAAACAATACTAAGGAAGCACTCAAATCCTGAAACAATACTAAAGAAGCATTCTTATTTCCTGAGACTAACCAAGGAAGTATCCTGAAACAATACTAAGGAAGCACTCATGTCCTGAAACAATACTAAGGAAGCACTCGTGTCCTGAAACAATACTAAGGAAGCACTCGTGTCCTGAAACAATACTAAGGAAGCACTCGTGTCCTGAAACAATAAAAAGGAAGCACTCATGTCCTGAAACAATACTAAGGAAGCACTCGTGTCCTGAAACAATACTAAGGAAGCACTCGTGTCCTGAAACAATAAAAAGGAAGCACTCGTGTCCTGAAACCATACTAAGGAAGCACTCATGTCCTGAAACAATACTAAGGAAGCACTCGTGTCCTGAAACAATAAAAAGGAAGCACTCATGTCCTGAAACAATACTAAGGAAGCACTCGTGTCCTGAAATAATACTAAGGAAGCACTCGTGTCCTGAAACAATACTAAGGAAGCACTCTTGTGTCCTGAAACAATACTAAAGAAGCATTCTTATTTCCTGAGACTAACCAAGGAAGTATCCTGAAACAATACTAAGGAAGCACTCGTGTCCTGAAACAATAAAAAGGAAGCACTCATGTCCTGAAACAATACTAAGGAAGCACTCGTGTCCTGAAACAATACTAAGGAAGCACTCGTGTCCTGAAACAATAAAAAGGAAGCACTCATGTCCTGAAACAATACTAAGGAAGCACTCATGTCCTGAAACAATACTAAGGAAGCACTCGTGTCCTGAAACAATAAAAAGGAAGCACTCATGTCCTGAAACAATACTAAGGAAGCACTCGTGTCCTGAAACAATAAAAAGGAAGCACTCATGTCCTGAAACAATACTAAGGAAGCACTCGTGTCCTGAAACAATACTAAGGAAGCACTCATGTCCTGAAACAATACTAAGGAAGCACTCGTGTCCTGAAACATTACTAAGGAAGCACTCGTGTCCTGAAACATTACTAAGGAAGCACTCGTGTCCTGAAACAATACTAAGGAAGCACTCATGTCCTGAAACAATACTAAGGAAGCACTCGTGTCCTGAAACAATACTAAGGAAGCACTCGTGTCCTGAAACAATACTAAAGAAGCACAACTAAGGAAACAAGCGCATTTGTACCATAAAACAATACTAAGAGAGCACTCTTGTGTCCTGCAACAATTCTAAGGAAGCACTTTTATGTGCTGAGACAATTCAATGAAGCAGACACACTTGTATCCAGATACTGTACTTAGGAAACATGTGTATTCCCTAAGACAAACTAAAGAAGTTGACTCTCTTGTATCCTGAATCAATACTAAGGAGTCCTGAAACAACGTTAAGGAATCACTCTAATGTCCAGCTCACTGAGACAAACAAAGGAAGCTGATACTTGTATCCTGAAACAATACTAAGGAAGCACTCTTGAGTCTTGGAACAATACATAGGAAGCACTCTTATGTCCTGAGACAAACAAAGGAAGCAGACACTTTTGTATCCTGAAACATAAGAAACAGACGCACTTGTGTCCTGAAACAATTCTTAAGAAGCTCTTGTGTCCTGAGACAATCTTAGGAAGCAGACTTTGTATCCTGAAACATAGGAAGCAGTCACACTTGTATCATGAACAATACTAAGGAAGCATTATTGTGTCCTGAAACAATACTAAGAAAGCATGTGTGTGTCCTGAAACAATACTAATGAAGCTCTGTTTTGTGCTGAGATAATACTTAGGAAACATGCACCTTTGTATTCTTAACAATGCAAAGGAAGCACTCAATGAGTGTGTCATGAAACAATACTATGGATACACTCATGAGTCCTGAAAAAAAGAAGAACTCTTATGTCCTGAGACAAACTAAGGAAGCAGATACATTTGTATCCTGAAACAATGCTAAGGGAACACTTTTGTGTCCTGAAATAAATTAAGGTAGCAGACACACTTGTATCCTAAAACAATACTGACGAAATACTATTATGTCCTGAGGCATTTTAAGGAAGCAGGCACTCTTGTGTGTACTGAGTCAAACTTAGGAAACAGACACATTTGTATCCTGAAACAGTACTAAACCATACTAAGGAAGCACTTTTATGTGCTGAGACAATTCAAGAAAGCAGGCACATTTGTTTTCTGAAACAATACCAAAGAAGTATACTTATTTCCTGAGACAAACTAAATGAGCCGACACACTTGTATCCTGAAACAATACTTAGGAAGCGCACGTGAGTCCTAAAACTTCACTAAGGAGGCACTCTTATGTCCTGAAACAACACTAAGGAAGCACCCTCGTGTCCTGAGACAAACAAAGGAAGCAGACACACATGTATTCTGAAAGAAAGGTAGCAGATACACCTTTATCATGAAACAATACTAAGGTAGCATTATTGTGTCCTTAAACAATACTCAGGAAAGCACTATTGTGTCCTGAAACAATACTAAGGAAACACTGTTGTGTACTGAGAAAATTTATGGAAGCAAACATACGTATATCCTGAAACAAGACTAAGGAAGCACTCATGTGTCATGAAAAAATACTAAGGACGTACTTTTGAATGCTGAAACATTACTAAGGAAGCAGACACATTTGTATCATGAAACAATACAAAGGAATCACTCTTGAGTCCTGAAACAAAACTAAGGAAGCACCCTTGTGTCCTGAGACAAACAAAGGAAGCAGACACACTTGCATTCTGAAACAGAGGAAGCAGGCACCTTTATCTTGAAACAATACTAAGGTAGCATTATTGTGTCCTTAAACAATACTAAGAAAGCACTCTTGTGTCCTGAAACAATACTAAGGAATCACTGTTGTGTGCTGAGACAATTAATGGAAGCAAGCAAACTTATATCCTGAAATAAGGCTAAGGAAGCACTCATGTGTCATGTAAAATTACTAAGGAATCACTCTTTTGTCCTGAGACAAACAAAGGAAGCAGACACATTTGTATCCCGAAACAAAGGAATCAGACACTTGTATCATCAAACAGTACTAAGGAAGCATTATTGGGTCCTGAAATAATACTGAAGAAGCATTATTGTGTCTTGAAACAATACTAAGGAAGCAGTCATAGTCCTGAAACAATACTAACACCTAAAACAATAGTTAAAGGAAGTAGACACACTAAGTCTTGTGTCCTGAAACATATACTTAGGAAGCACACTAACTTGTGTCCTGAGACAATTGAAGGAAGCAGGGACACATGTGTCCTGAAACAATACTAAGGAAACAGTCTTCTTTGTCTCTGGCTCACGTTGCCATTTGCCAAGGATTGGTCTGAATGTGTGTGATTGTGATTATGCAGTGTTTTATTGTGGCATTTCCTGATCATACTAACATGTACTTTTTGTGTCATGATACAAACTAAGGAAGCAGACACATTCTGGAAGAAATACTAAGGAAGCACTCTTATGTCCTGAGACAATTTAAGGAAGCAAGGACTCTTGTTTCCAGAAACAATAGTAAGGAAGCATACATGTCTTAAGACATTATTAAGGAAGCACTCTTGTGTCCTGAGACAATTTAAGGAAGCAGACACACTTTGACTAAATTATTTTGAAACAAAACTAAGGAAGCACTCATGTGTCCTGACACTTTACTAATTTTGGCATAATTGTCCAGGTTCAGTCCGGATCAGGAAGGGAAAACTTGGTTAACTAACAATAATATGCTCTCATTTATTAGTCTAATAGGTTGACTGGATTGGAGCCCCCCCCCCCCCCCCCAAAAAAAAAAAAAAAAAAAAAGAAAAAAGAAACAAAATAAAAAATGACCAACTGGTGAAGAATTTGGCTTTTCTGAACTGAGGTGAATGATTCAGTTCAGTTCCATCATAGTAAAAGGGTGAGGCCACAGTTACATCACCATAAAATGACCCACTACGTAAACAGGCTGGAGTGGACCAGCCCAGGAAAAATTTGAATTTGTTCATCAACTTAAACTTATGAGCCACCCCCAGCCCAAAGGTAAACTCTCATGAATGTATCTGACAGACAGCACCTGTTCCAGTTAGAAGAACTTACTGCCTATTTCTTCCTCTGATATCTAGGATGAGTTACCGTATTCATCCTAGGCTTAGAGACTTCAGTTTAGCAATTGTCCTGCTCATTGATCTAATACGCTACCCTCAAAAACAAGTAAAGAAGACATGGCCCCCGAGGTTACCGGTATAAAACTTTTTTGTGCTCAACTCAACTGAACATGAAATTGCAAATGCTCATAAAATCAAATATGTTTGAATATAAAGACTTTTCTTGCTTTCAGACGTTTAGATCAGAAGCCAGCTGATCTGGATCTAGTAGTTATCATGCTCATAAATATTAAAATGCCAACAATTGTTTATTTATAAGCATGATATATTTCATGCTCAGTTGAGTTGAGCACGAAAAAAGTTTTAGAACCTTGGAGACAGGAAACAACACAATCACAGACCATTGACCAGCACATGGCACCCAGAAGAAGAGAAACTAGAACACAGACAGACAAAACATGCAACATAAACATAGGAGTCAGCTCTCTTCCTCAGAAGCAGGACTGACAAACATGAATCCAACACACACTTTGATGGTTGGAAGCTCTGTCCATTGCAGTTGCAGGATTCCATTTATTAAGGTGGATTCACAGGATAAATGGAAAAAAAGTGTGGATTCTGATCAGTTTGCTTCTAATGCCCAGGTCACACATTCACGGATTTGACGCAGGATTAGCCACGGATACGATCCTGCATCATCCGTGGCAATCCGTATTAGTCCGTATATTTCCGTATTACATCCGTAATCATACGTAGTAGTACTTGTGTTGTGCATCTGTATCGGACTACGGAAATTGTCATTTCCGGGGTCATCCGTGGGATTTGATCCGTAGTGGAACCGGCGAGGTGATCCGTGAATGTGTGACCTGGGCATTAGCAGAAGCCAGCTGATCTGGATCTATCATGATTTTCGACAGAGGTTGTCTTGAAATTTTATCATGCTTGGTCCTCATGATTTTTGTAACTTAATGAAATTCAAAGAGTCGAGAAAATATATTACTACGAAGCTGTTCGGCAGTTACTAGGACATAATGGTGTTGACATTTGTAGCAATTATCTGCTACTGTAAGGTCTGATTTTACCTACAGGTATAACAGGTCAGGCATGATTTACTTTTATATCTTGAAGTGCATGGAAACTATGTACCTGTTATGTAATGTAAAATCCAAGGCAATGGAACAGAATTTATTCAAATTCTTATAACAATTCGAGGACAGAGGTTAAGTAAAGGAAACTGTATAGAAGTTATAATTAAGTGACATCATCTTCTAGTTATTCCATCTGTTTCATGGGCGGATCCAGAGGGGGGGGGGGGGGACAGGGGGTCCGGACCCCGCTGAAAAATCACAAAATTATAGGGTTTCTTAGCATCACTGATACGGATCCCCTAAAAAATCACTAAGCTACCAAGCCAGCATTCAATGTTGGGCCATCATTAAATGGTGTTTCGCTGTGAGCTGATGATGGCCAGCTTATAATGGTATTTGGATCCTCTCTCCCCTCATCAACTTCAAAAAAAAAGAGGTTGGACCCCCTCTGACAAAACTTTCTGGATCTGTGCATGTGTTTTTCTGTCCATTCAGTAAATTCATTTATGTCCTCCCCTGCTTCACCCCAGAATTGAAAACAATAAAAGATGTATTTGATTTGCCTGTTAAGATCAAGTCCTTATTTCATATGATCTTAGATCAAGTCCTTATTTCACTTCCTGTCAGTCTTCTTGGATCAATTCCTTGTCTCACCTCCTGCCAGCTCCCACATATTAAAGGATATTCTCTGATCTATAATGGGGTAGGATTTCTTCGAAAGCTATCTTTCTCTCTGCATGCTGGGTAATTTTTCTTGTTGGTTGCTAACAACCTCAGAATGTCAAAAAAAAAATTCTGATTAAGATCAGACCAGATGCTTTGTCGGGCCTGATCTGGGTCCAAACTGTTTGCATAGGTCATAGTTGCCACTAGGAATAGAGTTAAATCTATGAGCAGTCAGTTAACTATTTTCAATCTAGGACTCAATGCAGCAGACAACAAATCAAAAAGCCTAGTAATTTTCTGAGATAATAGGGGTTGAGCATTTTATACAAATTGCTTTCTAAGACCAATTTGTATGAATGGTTAAACCCTGTTTTCTTGGAATAAAAAATGAAGTATTTAAAGGATGTGTCTGTTGCAGTTTTATATTTAGCAGGTAGGGTTTAACTACTGGTATACTCTTTGATAAATGGAAGTCAGGTATATGATAAACCTGGTTTATCTCAGAATTAGCAGACACATTGGCCTTGCATGAATTTTCTTTTTTTCCAGGAAAATTGTCTTGAATTTAGGTTTAATCACCTTGTGGATAATTCTTCCCAATTCTTTAACCAGATTTTATACTTAAATTGGAAGAAAAGCTAATATTTAAATGCTGCCTGCTAATGTTTTGCCTCCGAAGTGAAAAGTTATAAAAAAAGATTTGCCAGAAGGTGCTATTTTTTGTCCAGGATATGATGTTTGGATATAAGGTTCATAGGAATTGGTATGTAATGTAAGATTTAATGGTGGTTTGGGGTGGTAAATGTTTGTTGTTGCAGTATGAAGTTAAGGCCGGAAGTAAACTTCTCCTGAGTGCACACCAAAATAAGTTAAATAGCAAAAGGATCATTGATGGTATAAACATTACCTGGAATTTCGTAATAATTATTTTTTTGGCTCTTTTTCTTGATTTTTGGTAAGCATGGCACTTTATTATGTAACTAAGTAAAAAGACCGATTTTCATTGGCTTAGAGCCTTCACGTGGCCAGTCTATATATTGTCATATTCACTGGCTGGCGCGCTTGCCGGAGATTATTAGTTACTAAAATTAGACTCCTTGTGTTTTTTTCCGTTCCGGTTCTGCTTTTCTAAAGCGTCGCTTATAATCCTATCGTAGTTGTAGAGAACGAAACAAATCACACACTGGAGCTGATCTATTTCAATTTTATTGTACAATAAACGACAAAAACAAAGGGGGACGTGCATTAAGGGGTAATTTTGGCCCCCTTTTGAGCCAAAAACTGAAAATTGCTTTTCACCAATTTCTTTTGATTGATTTAATAGAGGAATAACTGGAGTGTTATATCCTGGCTTTTATTTTACTTTTACCGTTGCTATGGTAACAAAAATGGCGGACGAAATAGGCTTAAAATAGAGAAATTGTCATTTTGGGCCAAATTTAAGGCTTTTTTGGACCAATTTTTTAAGAATTAGACATCAGCACAAGCGAATACCGAAAAAACCTTTTAATATATTGTGTGCCCTGATAATTCTCATCATCTGTTTAAATATCTTTTTGGTATTTGCTTGTGCTCTATACTAATTCCTCTGTTACATGTCTCAAATTTGCTCCAAAATGGTCATTTTTCTATTTTCAGCCTACTTTGGCGGCCATTTTTGTTACCATAGCAACCATAAAAGTTGAATAAATGCCATACTTTTACACTTTGGCTATTGTTCTAATAAACTAATAAGAAGAAACTTGTGAAGAGCAACTTTTATTTTTTTACCTCATAGGGGGGCCAAAATAGCCTCTTAATGCACATACTCCTTTGAAGTCTTCAGCTTCTTCCAACTTTCCGCCATTGCACTGAAGAACTCCCGCCAATACTTAGACCACGCCGCATAGGTTTACATGTATTTGTAACATCTTTCAAGCGTTAAAACGACGTTACACCGTCTAACGCCATGAATGACGTCATTTTCTAGTAACAAATGACGTCAGCTATCACACATTTTCCCTGTGCTTTCAAAGCTGTAAATATCACACTATTTTAACATAAGCTCTACAGGCGAGTCTTGTTAGTAAATGTTGAATGATGACACTCATGCACAACATATATAAAATAGTAAACGGGTGGTCTTATCTAGGTTTGCACCGTTTCTGCTAAATGTTTGACTGTCCCAAAACGTGTGTATAGGTTCAGTATTTTTCCATGTGCAATGATACCTGTACATCTTTCTATAAATGTTATATAATAAAACAGTTATTGCCTAATGAGGCATTGGATATGATGTGCCTCGGTCAATATTGGTATTCTCTGGTCGATATCACATCATATCCAATGCCTCATTAGTCAATAATTGTATAATATATCACATTCACCATATCATTTTCTCAGAATCGCTAAGTTTCTAGCTTGTTATCCCCACACTTTTTGAAAAGTGTTGGAGATATTGTTATTACCTTCCTCCATCTGCCCATCTGTCAGTCTGTCTGTTATACTATCTCCTAAACAGCTGGACCGAATTCAACAGAATTTGTTGAGTGAGTCACATTGCTTTTCAGTCAACAAATTTTCAATGTTGTTTGTATGTTTTTCTGGGTTGAACCAGAACTAGGCAATGAAGATAAAGTTTCTTTTCTCTAAATAGCATGTGACTAGTTCACTCTTAAATATTTAAGTGCACATATTCAGAACTTTGTCCAGACTTCCAAGATTTTAGTTCATGGCAAGGCAGTAATAAGGAATACTTTGCTGTAGTTAAATTTCAAGAACTACTTTAATGAACTATTTTGACAAAATTTAGGAATCTGCTAATGTATTAAAAGCCTGTTCAGAGGATTACAAATGAAGAACGTAGTGTTATTTCTAGAGGAATTCATTGATATTATGTAAATAGCAAGTTTCTCAAGTCTGTCACATAATAAGCCAGTTTCTTAGCTTATATGACGTAGTTTTATTGTCCATTTATGTTGTCATCTGTTGCTTGTTTTGTGCAACAGTTGCAACAGTTCCTCAGGTAAATGGATGTACCACCTATAAGGGAGACAAATTCCTGAATGTTATCATGTAGGCAACATCTTTCTGTAAAAGTCTTTTCACTTTATCTGGATCAAAAATTCTTCCCACAAAAGTGCATGGAAGTTATTTTCTTTTGAGATATCAATAATGTCCCATAATAATTAAAGTGGTTCCATTGGAATTAAGCTGAATCATGTTATATTGCTAGGCAAAAAACGGATTGGGCAATGATTAGATATGCAGGGAGCACCATAGCTCAACTAGTAGATTGCCAGACTAATGACCGAGAAGTCAGGGGGCACCGTAGCTAAACTAGTAGAGTTCCAGACAAATGACCAAGAAGTCAGGGAGCACCGTAGCTCAACTAGTAGAGTGCCGGACTATTGACCAAGAGGTCAGGTAGCACCGTAGATCAACTAGTATAGTGCCAGACTAGTGACCAAGAGGTCAGGTAGCAGAATAGCTCAACTAGTAGAGTGCTGGACTAATGACCTAGAGGTCAAGGGAGCACTGTAGCTCAACAAGTAGAGTTCCAGACTAATGACCAAGAAGTCAGGGAGCACCGTAGCTCAACTAGTAGAGTGCCGGACTATTGACCAAGAGGTCAGGTAGCACCGTAGATCAACTAGTATAGTGCCGGACTAGTGACCAAGAGGACAGGTAACAGAATAGCTCAACTAGTAGAGTGCTGGACTAATGACCAAGAGGTCAAGGGAGCACTGTAGCTCAACAAGTAGAGTGCCGGACTAATGACCAAGAGGTCAGGGGGCACCGTAGCTAAACTAGTAGAGTTCCAGACAAATGACCAAGAAGTCAGGGAGCACCGTAGCTCAACTAGTAGAGTGCCGGACTATTGACCAAGAGGTCAGGTAGCACCGTAGATCAACTAGTATAGTGCCAGACTAGTGACCAAGAGGTCAGGTAGCAGAATAGCTCAACTAGTAGAGTGCTGGACTAATGACCAAGAGGTCAAGGGTGTACTGTAGCTCAACAAGTAGAGTTCCAGACTAATGACCAAGAAGTCAGGGAGCACCGTAGCTCAACTAGTAGAGTGCCGGACTATTGACCAAGAAGTCAGGGAGCACCGTAGCTCAACTAGTAGAGTGCCGGACTATTGACCAAGAGGTCAGGTAGCACCGTAGATCAACTAGTATAGTGCCGGACTAGTGACCAAGAGGACAGGTAACAGAATAGCTCAACTAGTAGAGTGCTGGACTAATGACCAAGAGGTCAAGGGAGCACTGTAGCTCAACAAGTAGAGTGCCGGACTAATGACCAAGAGGTCAGGGGGCACCGTAGCTAAACTAGTAGAGTTCCAGACAAATGACCAAGAAGTCAGGGAGCACCGTAGCTCAACTAGTAGAGTGCCGGACTATTGACCAAGAGGTCAGGTAGCACCGTAGATCAACTAGTATAGTGCCAGACTAGTGACCAAGAGGTCAGGTAGCAGAATAGCTCAACTAGTAGAGTGCTGGACTAATGACCAAGAGGTCAAGGGAGTACTGTAGCTCAACAAGTAGAGTTCCAGACTAATGACCAAGAAGTCAGGGAGCACCGTAGCTCAACTAGTAGAGTGCCGGACTATTGACCAAGAGGTCAGGTAGCACTGTAGATCAACTAGTATAGTGCCGGACTAGTGACCAAGAGGACAGGTAACAGAATAGCTCAACTAGTAGAGTGCTGGACTAATGACCAAGAGGTCAAGGGAGCACTGTAGCTCAACAAGTAGAGTTCCAGACTAATGACCAAGAAGTCAGGGAGCACCGTAGCTCAACTAGTAGAGTGCCGGACTATTGACCAAGAGGTCAGGTAACACCGTAGATCAACTAGTATAGTGCCGGACTAGTGACCAAGAGGACAGGTAACAGAATAGCTCAACTAGTAGAGTGCTGGACTAATGACCAAGAGGTCAAGGGAGCACTGTAGCTCAACAAGTAGAGTGCCGGACTAATGACCAAGAGGTCAGGGGGCACCGTAGCTAATCTAGTAGAGTTCCAGACAAATGACCAAGAAGTCAGGGAGCACCGTAGCTCAACTAGTAGAGTGCCGGACTATTGACCAAGAGGTCAGGTAGCACCGTAGATCAACTAGTATAGTGCCAGACTAGTGACCAAGAGGTCAGGTAGCAGAATAGCTCAACTAGTAGAGTGCTGGACTAATGACCAAGAGGTCAAGGGAGTACTGTAGCTCAACAAGTAGAGTTCCAGACTAATGACCAAGAAGTCAGGGAGCACCGTAGCTCAACTAGTAGAGTGCCGGACTATTGACCAAGAGGTCAGGTAGCACTGTAGATCAACTAGTATAGTGCCGAACTAGTGACCAAGAGGTCAGGTAACAGAATAGCTCAACTAGTAGAGTGCTGGATTAATGACCAAGAGGTCAAGGGAGCACTGTAGCTCAACAAGTAGAGTGCCGGACTAATGACCAAGAGGTCAGGGAGCACCGTAGCTCAACTAGTAGAGTGCTGGACGAATGACCAAGAGGTCAGGGAGCACCGTAGCTCAACTAGTAGAGTGCAAGACTTATGACCAAGAGGTCAGGGAGCCCCGTAGCTCAACTAGTAGAGTGCCGCACTATTGACCAAGAGGTCAGGTACCACCGTAGCTCAACTAGTAAAGTGCTGGACTAATGACCAAGAGGTCAAGGGAGCACTGTAGCTCAACAAGTAGAGTTCCAGACTAATGACCGAGAAGTCAGGGAGCATCGTAGCTAAACTAGTAGAGTTCCAGACTAATGACCAAGAAGTCAGGGAGCACCGTAGCTCAACTAGTAGAGTGCCGGACTATTGACCAAAAGGTCAGTTAGCACAGTAGATCAACTAGTATAGTGCCGGACTAGTGACCAAGAGGACAGGTAACAGAATAGCTCAACTAGTAGAGTGCTGGACTAATGACCAAGAGGTCAAGGGAGCACTGTAGCTCAACAAGTAGAGTGCCGGACTAATGACCAAGAGGTCAGGGAGCACCGTAGCTCAACTAGTAGAGTGCTGGACGAATGACCAAGATGTCAGGGAGCACCGTAGCTCAACTAGTAGAGTGCAAGACTTATGACCAAGAGGTCAGGGAGCCCCGTAGCTCAACTAGTAGAGTGCCGCACTATTGACCAAGAGGTCAGGTACCACCGTAGCTCAACTAGTAAAGTGCTGGACTAATGACCAAGAGGTCAAGGGAGCACTGTAGCTCAACAAGTAGAGTGCTGGACTAATGACCAAGAGGTCAGGGAGCACCATAGCTCAACTAGTGGAGTGCCTAACTAATGACCAAGAGGTCAGGGAGCACCGTAGCTCAACTAGTAGAGTGCTAGACTAATGCCCTAGAGGTCAGGGAGCACTGTAGCTCAACTAGTAGAGTGCCGAACTAATGACCAAGAGGTCAGGGAGCACCGTAGCTCAACTAGTAGAGTGCCTGACTAATGACCAAGTAGTCAGGGAGCACCGTAGCTCAACTTGTAGAGTGCCGCACCATTGACCAAGAGGTCAGGGAGCACTGTAGCACAACTAGTAGAGTGCAGGACTAATAACCAAGAGGTCAGGGAGCACCGTAGCTGAACTCGTAGAGTGCCGGAAGAATGACCAAGAGTTAAGGTAGCACCAAGCTCAACTAGTAGAGTGCCGCACTAATGACCAAGAGTTTAGGTAGCACCAAGCTCAACTAGTAGAGTGCTGCACTAATGACCAAGAGTTTAGGTAGCACCATAGCTCAACTAGTAGAGTGCCGGACGAATGACCAAGAGGTCAGGGAGCACCAAGCTCAACTAGTAGAGTGCCTGACTAATGACAAAGAGGTCAGGGAGCACGGTAGCTCAACTAGTAGAGTACTGTACTAATGACCAAGAGGTCAGGGAGCACCGTAGCTGAACTAGTAGAGTGCCGGACTAATGACCAAGAGGTCAGGGAGCACAGTAGCTGAAATAGAAGAGTGCCGGAAGAATGACCAAGAGTTTAGGTAGCACCAAGCTCAACTAGTAGAGTGCCGCACTAATGACCAAGAGTTTAGGTAGCACCATAGCTCAACTAGTAGAGTGCCTGACAAATGACCAAGAGGTCAGGGAGCACCAAGCTCAACTAGTAGAGTGCCGGAAGAATGACCAAGAGGTCAGGGAACACCAAGCTCAACTAGTAGAGTGCCGCACTATTGACCAAGAGGTCAGGTAGCACCGTAGCTCAATTAGTAGAGTGCCAGGCAAATGACCATGAGGTCAGGGAGCACCGTAGCTCAACATGTAGAGTTCTACCCTATTGACCAAGAGGTCAGGTAGCACTGTAGCTCAACTAGTAGAGTGCCGCACTATTTACCAAGAGGTCAGGTAGCATCATAGCTCAACTAGTAGAGTGCCAGACTATTGACCAAGAGGTCAGGTAGCACCCTAGCTCAACTAGTAGAGTGCCGGAGGAATGACCAAGAGGTCAGGGAGCACTGTTGCTCAACTAGTAGAGTGCCGGACGAATGAGCAAGAGTTTAGGTAGCACCATAGCTCAACTAGTAGAGTGCCGGACAAATGAGCAAGAGGTCAGGGAGCATTGTAGCTCAACTAGTAGAGTGCTGGACTAATGACCAAGAGGTCAGGGAGCACCGTAGCTCAACTAATAGAATGCAGAACTTATGACCAAGAGTTTAGGTAGCACCATAGCTCAACTAGTAGTTTTTCCGACGAATGACCAAGAGGTCAGGGAGCACTGTAGCTCAACTAGTAGAGTGCCGGACTAATGACCCAGAGGTCAGGGAGCACTGTAGCTCAACTAGTAGAGTGCTGGACGAAAGACCAAGAGTTTAGGAAGCACCAAGCTCAACTAGTAGAGTGCCGGACTAATGACCAAGAGTTTAGCTAGCACCATAGCTCAACTAGTAGAGTGCCAGACGAACGACCAAGAGGTCAGGGAGCACCAAGCTCAACTAGTAGAGTGCCTGACTAATGACAAAAAGGCCAGGGAGCACCATAGCTCAACTAGTAGAGTGCTTGACAAATGACCAAGAGGTCAGGGAGCACGGTAGCTCAACTAGTAGAGTGCCGGACTAATGACCAAGAGGTCAGGGTGCATTGTAGCTGAACTAGTAGAGTGCCGGAAGAATGACCAAGAGTTTAGGTAGCACCAAGCTCAACTAGTAGAGTGCCGCACTAATGACCAAGAGTTAAGGTAGCACCAAGCTCAACTAGTAGAGTGCCGCACTAATGACCAAGAGTTTAGGTAGCACCATAGCTCAACTAGTAGAGTGCCGGACGAATGACCAAGAGGTCAGGGAGCACCAAGCTCAACTAGTAGAGTGCCGCACTATTGACCAAGAGGTCAGGTATTGACCAAGAGGTCAGGTAGCACCGTAGCTCAATTAGTAGAGTGCCAGGCAAATGACCATGAGGTCAGGGAGCACCGTAGCTCAACATGTAGAGTTCTACCCTATTGACCAAGAGGTCAGGTAGCACTGTAGCTCAACTAGTAGAGTGCCGCACTATTGACCAAGAGGTCAGGTAGCATCATAGCTCAACTAGTAGAGTGCCAGACTATTGACCAAGAGGTCAGGTAGCACCCTAGCTCAACTAGTAGAGTGCCGGAGGAATGACCAAGAGGTCAGGGAGCACTGTTGCTCAACTAGTAGAGTGCCGGACGAATGAGCAAGAGTTTAGGTAGCACCATAGCTCAACTAGTAGAGTGCCGGACAAATGAGCAAGAGGTCAGGGAGCATTGTAGCTCAACTAGTAGAGTGCTGGACTAATGACCAAGAGGTCAGGGAGCACCGTAGCTCAACTAATAGAATGCAGAACTTATGACCAAGAGTTTAGGTAGCACCATAGCTCAACTAGTAGTTTTTCGGACGAATGACCAAGAGGTCAGGGAGCACTGTAGCTCAACTAGTAGAGTGCTGGACTAATGACCCAGAGGTCAGGGAGCACTGTAGCTCAACTAGTAGAGTGCTGGACGAAAGACCAAGAGTTTAGGAAGCACCAAGCTCAACTAGTAGAGTGCCGGACTAATGACCAAGAGTTTAGCTAGCACCATAGCTCAACTAGTAGAGTGCCGGACGAATGACCAAGAGGTCAGGGAGCACCAAGCTCAACTAGTAGAGTGCCTGACTAATGACAAAAAGGCCAGGGAGCACCATAGCTCAACTAGTAGAGTGCTTGACAAATGACCAAGAGGTCTGGGAGCACCGTAGCTCAACTAGTAGAGTGCCGGACTAATGACCAAGAGGTCAGGGAGCACTGTAGCTGAACTAGTAGAGTGCCGGAAGAATGACCAAGAGTTTAGGTAGCACCAAGCTCAACTAGTAGAGTGCCGCACTAATGACCAAGAGTTTAGGTAGCACCATAGCTCAACTAGTAGAGTGCCGGACGAATGACCAAGAGGTCAGGGAGCACCAAGCTCAACTAGTAGAGTGCCTGACTAATGCCAAAAAGGCCAGGGAGCACTGTAGCTCGACTAGTAGAGTGCTGAATGAATGACCAAGAGGTCAGGGGGCACTGTAGCTAAACTAGTAGAGTGCCGGACTAATGACCAAGAGGTCAGGGAGCACCATAGCTGAACTAGTAGAGTGCCAGAAGAATGACCAAGAGTTTAGGTAGCACCAAGCTCAACTAGTAGAGTGCCGCACTAATGACCAAGAGTTTAGGTAGCACCATAGCTCAACTAGTAGAGTGCCTGACGAATTACCATGAGGTCGGGAGCTCCGTAGCTCAACATGTAGAGTGCCACACTATTGACCAAGAGGTTAGGTAGCACTGTAGCTCAACTAGTAGAGTGCCGCACCATTGACCAAGAGGTCAGGGAGCACCGTAGCACAACTAGTAGAGTGCCGGACTAATAACCAAGAGGTCAGGGAGCACCGTAGCTGAACTAGTAGAGTGCCGGAAGAATGACCAAGAGTTTAGGTAGCACCAAGCTCAACTAGTAGAGTGCCGCACTAATGACCAAGAGTTTAGGTAGCACCAAGCTCAACAAGTAGAGTGCCGCACTAATGACCAAGAGTTTAGGTAGCACCATAGCTCAACTAGTAGAGTATCGGACGAATGACCAAGAGGTCAGGGAGCACCAAGCTCAACTAGTAGAAGGCCTGACTAATGCCAAAAAGGCCAGGGAGCACCGTAGCTCGACTAGTAGAGTGCTGAACGAATGACCAAGAGGTCAGGGAGCACCGTAGCACAACTAGTAGAGTGCTGGACTAATGACCAAGAGGTCAGGGAGCACCGTAGCTGAACTAGTAGAGTGCCGGAAGAATGACCAAGAGTTTAGGTAGCACCAAGCTCAACTAGTGGAGTGCCGCACTAATGACCAAGAGTTTAGGTAGCACCATAGCTCAACTAGTAGAGTGCCTGACGAATTACCATGAGGTCGGGAGCTCCGTAGCTCAACATGTAGAGTGCCACACTATTGACCAAGAGGTCAGGTAGCACTGTAGCTCAACTAGTAGAGTGCCGCACCATTGACCAAGAGGTCAGGGAGCACCGTAGCACAACTAGTAGAGTGCCGGACTAATAACCAAGAGGTCAGGGTGCACCGTAGCTGAAATAGTAGAGTGCCGGAAGAATGACCAAGAGTTTAGGTAGCACCAAGCTCAACTAGTAGAGTGCCGGAAGAATGACCAAGAGTTTAGGTAGCACCAAGCTCAACTAGTAGAGTGCCGCACTAATGACCAAGAGTTTAGGTAGCACCATAGCTCAACTAGTAGAGTGCCTGGCGAATGACCAAGAGGTCAGGGAGCACCAACCTCAACTAGTAGAGTGCCTGACTAATGACAAAGAGGTCATGGAGCACGGTAGCTCAACTAGTAGAGTACTGGACTAATGACCAAGAGGTCAGGGAGCACTGTAGCTCAACTAGTAGAGTACTGGACGAATGACCAAGAGGTCAGGGTGCACCCTAGCTCAACTAGTAGAGTGTTGGACTTATGACTAAGAGGTCAGGGAGCACCGCAGCTCAACTAGTAGAGTGCTGGACTAATGACCAAGAGTTTAGGTGGCACCATAGCTCAACTCGTAGAGTGCGGGATGAATGACCAAGAGGTCAGGGAGCACCAAGCTCAACTAGTAGAGTGCCTGACTAATGACCAAGAGGTCAGGGAGCACCAAGCTCAACTAATAGAGTGCCTGACTAATGACCAAGAGGTCAGGGAGCACAGTAGCTCAACTAGTAGAGTGCTTGACTAATGACCAAGAGGTCAAGGGAGCACTGTAGCTCAACTAGTAGAGTGCTGGACTAATGACAAAGAGGTCAAGGGAGCACAGTAGCTCAACTAGTAGAGTGCTGAACTAATGACCAAGAGGTCATGTAGCACCATAGCTCAACTAGTAGAATGCCAGACTAATGACCAAGAGGTCAGGTAGCACCATAGCTCAACTAGTAGAGTGCAGGACTATTAACCAAGAGGTCACGGAGCACGGTAGCTTAATTAGTAGAGTGCCAGACTAATTACCAAGAGGTCATGAGTTCCAATTTTCCTCTGGCAGGGCTGTGTTGTGTCTTTGAGTAAGACACCTTATTTTCAGTGCTTGTTTAATACTGGTTCAATTCAGGAAAATGGCCTGACATGACTGTAAAGTTGTTTACTGGGACATAAACCATCATTATTGTTGTTGGTGATATACAGTGCTGCTGTGATAAATTGCACGTAAAAATATGTATTCTTGCATAGGTATTCCTTACGCAAAGCTTTTTGAAGCTGCAAACATACATGTTCAAATCATGAGATTCACGTGCTGTTTGAATATGGCTTTTAACTTGACAAAGACCATCTGGGCCATGATTTGTTTGCATGACATTACACAGGAAAGCGCTGCAGCCTTGACTGATCATTTTGCCGATGCTTTTGTTTGTGAAAACGTTGCCCGTGTCTTTGACATTGTGGCGCCGTTATGACGTTCAAAAGTTTGATGCTGACGCCATTTTGTTTAGAGAAATCTAGTGTAAGAAAAGGGATATTTTAATGTATTCAGTGTGGTTTAGATTGAAATTAGGTAAAATTATGCAAGAATAAAGATCACACATGTTTGTTTCATTGCATTAACACTTGCCTGGTACCTTGGACGATGTTTGATCACTCTGCTTTATAGCCTCAAATAGCTTCCTCAGGACCTGGCAAATGTAAATGCATTAAAAAACATGTGTGATCCCTATATTATATAATTGGTTGTGTTTTGGATTGAAAATTAAGTGACATATAAGCCATTGCTTTGATGACATCACATTTCTTGTTTTCTGGGGAGTGGTACATCAACATGAGAAGAGCTCTGAAAATCATGTCACATTATATTAAAGCCTGTTCTGCTGTTTTTCAAAATGTTGTCTTTTGCTGACCTGAGCAAATTGATATGACCTGTCATGTGATCAGATCTCCACCTTGTGGTAAAATGTATAGTTGAGCAGCTGGACAATGGTTAATGTATCAGCTGTTCAGACGAACTACCATGTTTCTGCCTAAGATGCTGGTCAGCATGCACATCTATACAGTATCCTCAGAGATTTTCTCCTTCACTGCCAGGAGGACAGTACAGTCACTTGACTTACTACTTCCAGAATGATCAAGATTTTAAATAGTCTATGTAGCTAAGCAGACTGCTGTGAGTCTTACATGTTCAAAGTTATAGAGAAGACCGATTTTCTCAGGCCATGGCTCAAACGAGAGTCTTTATTCAGCATTCAGAAAAGATTGATTCTTTAAGTTGCGTGGCATATTTAAGAATAAAATAATTCAGAAGTTAAAATGTGAATGTGCTGTGGTCTTATATAGGAAGTTCTGGACATATTACTGAGTGCACCTATAAAGATGATTGTATATCCAGTGTGTTATTTTCATTTCTCCTAGGAAAGTGATTGACTTCTTGTTGTTTTGTAATATTGACAATGGGACTTAAATCAGCCTTCTGCTATAGTTCTGTGATGTTCTGTAGATGGATTGCTGGAATCATGTCAATAATCCTCAGATTTATGGAGATAGTAAAAGTCATAAAAGAATTTCTGTGACACGGAATCCTCAGATTTATAGAGATATTTAAACTAATAAATGAATTTCTGTGACTGGGGAAATCCTCAGATTTATGGAGTTATTACAAATAATAAATGAAATTTTGAAACTTGTGGAATCCTAAGATTTATTGAGATATTGAAAGCAATAAATGTTTTTCTATGGCTCAGGGAATCCTCAAGACTTAGTAAAAAGATTTCAATAACTCGATCAAGAGGAAATCTTCAGAAATTTATGAAGTTAAATAGAATTTCTAAAACTTGAGGAAATTCTCAGATTTAAGGAGCCATATAGATAAAGTAAAGGAAGAAATTCTGTGACTTAAGGAATTTTCAGATTTATGGAGATATAAAAAGTATTTAAATATTTCTGTGGCATACTTAATCTTCAGATTTAATTGTTTAGCTATTTAAGTATTCAGAAGAACTTCTGTGATGTAAGGAATCCTCAGATTTATGGAGATACTAAAAGTAATAGAATTCCTGTGACTAATAAATCCTCAGATATCTGGAAATATACAAACATATAAAAGAATTTCCATGACCTCCGGAATCCTCAGATTTATAGAGATATTATCTGTGACTTAATGATTCCTCAGATATATGGAAATATAAAAATTATTAAAAGAATATCTATGGCCTCTGTTATCCTCAGATTTATGGAGATATCATCTGTGATGACTTGATGAATCCTCAGATATGTGGAAATGTTAAAGTACTCAGAGAATTTTTGTGACTTCTGGATTGAAATTGAAAGTGAATTAACATTTAGAAATTAGAAGCATGTTTTTATTGATCGTTGTGTTGGTCTGCGTATTGAATGCGCTTTGTTATCTGGAAGAAAAAAGGTTCTAAATATGTAGCATTAATCATATATGCCTTGGTAAGTACATATAGTGGAAAAAAGCAGAGCGTTGTCGCTCAGTTGGTAGAGCATGAACTCGGGGGATTGAAGGGGAAAGACAGATGGACGGACAAGCCGATTTAGATTTAATTGTTTAGCTATTTAAAGTATTCAGAACTTCTCTGTCCATGGGCAAGACACTTTATTGGATGCTAAGTATAACAAACATCACATTATAAAAATATAACCGTATGATATATAAGCTACTGTACTTTTAAAGATGCACCATTTTTTCATAGAAACAGGTAAATGATGGTAATCCGTACCTAATGTTCAATACTTTGTACTAAATACGGCATACTCTCTAGCTACTCTTTTACCTGTAGCACCCATAATAAGGATTACTTTATTAGTGTCTCCCCAACAATTGTGGCGGAGCTCTCTTGTTTTTGGCTTGTCCGTCCATCTGTCTTTCCTCTAACTTAGTCATTATCATCCGAATTCTTCCAAATTTTATAGATGGATTAGTTTCAACAAACTCTTGCCCAAGTTTGAATATATGACACTAACCAAGATGGCTGCCACCATCTGTCCATTTGATCTTCAACAGTGGACGCTCAGTGTAATTGGTCTACTGATGTCTTTTAAATTTCATATATGCATTACTTCAATAAATCTGTTGGACAATGATATAACCCTTTACCCACCATTCACAACAATATAGCCCTTACCCACCATTCACAACAATATAACCCTTTACCCACCATTCACAACAATATAACCCTTTACCCACCATTCACAACAATATAACCCTTTACCCACCATTCACAACAATATAGCCCTTACCCACCATTCACAACAATATAGCCCTTACCCACCATTCACAACAATATTACCCTTTACCCACCATTCACAACAATATTACCCTTTACCCACCATTCACAACAATATAACCCTTACCCACTATTCACAACAATTGTTGTGTCCTCACTAATCTGCTTATATTTGAATGAGTTACATCTTTGTTACTTACAGGACCCGAAGGTCTGGGACTCAGTATTATTGGTATGGGTGTGGGAGCAGACTCTGGTATTGAGAAATTGGGTATCTTCATCAAAACACTCACAGAAGGTGGAGCAGCACAGAGAGAAGGGAGGTAAGTCCTGATGTAGATTTCAACATAGAGGGAAGGGAAGTTAATCTTGATGTGTTGCTGACAAGTTTTGTGAGAGTGATAGTTTATGAATAGCACATACTCAAGCATATAAAGTCCACACTCTTCAGGTAAAAAGGAGTTGAACTGCATGCGCGGATCCAGGAATTTTCGTCAGGGGGGGGGGGGGGGGGGGGGGGGGGGTCCAGGTCAATCTGAAGCTCTGACAACATTATTTTTAGTCCTCAGCTTATTTTACTGAAGGCAAATGGTTAATTCGAAGAACACTATCATTTTTCAAGGTTCCAGAGGGGGTCCAACATTTTCAAGGGGGGGGGGGGGGGGGTCCAACTTTTTCCAGGGGGGGTCCAATTGCTTATTCCCTATAGAAACCCATATAACTTGTGATTTTCCAGGGGGTGTCCGGACCCCCTGTCCCCCCTCTGGATCCGCACTTGAACTGTATAAAGAAAAAAATGGTAAATTTTACAATTTTTCAAAAGAAAAGATTAGATATGGCTCCAGATGGATTAATTGATGGATGTACAGACAGATGGATGGATGGAAGAGTTACTCTAATGTTAATATCCTAGAAGCCCTTAAAGGGCTCGACAATGTAATCTTAAAGGGCTCGACAATATAATCTTAAAGGGCTAGACAATATAATCTTAGTAATACAACAGTGTGATAGACATAAATATAAAACCTGTGAAATTTTGCACAAGTTTCGTGTTTTGTACATTTCACATGAGTGTAACAACACAGTAGAACTATCAAATGTTTGTTTTTTGAACATGTTTGCCATTTACAAATTGATTTGCTATTTTGTGAGAATTAATTTATTCACGTTACATGAAGTTAACAGAATAAACCAGATAATGTTTCCATAACTAGCCCCCTTTCCCTAGAATGATATTGTTCTGGACAGACACACAGATCTTTTTGGTTTACTTAATAGAAGTCTAGATAAGCTGAGTATTTGCCTAGATGTTGGTCCGGACAGACACACCGGTTTATTGTTTACTACAGCTGAGTATTTGCCTAGATATGACTCAATACCTGGCTTTATGAAGCATCTAATAAGCATTTGCAGTAATTTTCTTGTGAACTACTCACAATTTTCAGTTTCAATTTTTAAAGATAATATCTTAACCATAAAACTGTGAGAACACTGGCAAAGAAGAATCCCTACCCAACTGTCTTTTGTATATTACCCACAACCAAATGGTATGCAGTAACATCTATTGTTATATACCTAATAAGTGTTTTGTATAGAAACTTGATGTGTTTCAATCGCTGACAGTTGTACATTTCATCTAAATGTAACGTATAGCAATGCGGCTGATCGTGTTGACCAATCACATTCCCATTAAAACAAGGAAGCAGAGGGCTTCAGTCCCTGCAACACATTGACACACTTGGGCTTGGCAAACGTTAATACACGGAAAGGAATGCTTTATCCACTTAATGTAAATGGGATGCTGTCATTAAAATTCTAACTGCAGTTTATTTCACCTGGCTCATAAAAAAAGGACATGTTTTGTTGTTTCAGAATGCAAGTAAATGACCAGATTATTGAAGTAGATGGTAAAAGTCTGGTAGGAGTGACCCAAGCATATGCTGCCTCAGTACTGAGAAACACTAGTGGCCATGTAAAGTAAGTAGAATATCTTGGTGTTGGTAGAGTGGATGATGGTTTGACGCTATTTGATTGAGTGTGAGGTTAGCTCATTGACAGCAAAATACACTTGACAGCAGGCCTTTAGTTAAGAGTGCATAACAGAAAATATTTTTCTTATTTCTCAACCAAAACATATGTTGTGCATTTTTCAGTCAAAGGCCTTTATCAAGAAAAAACATGCACTTCAATATCAACTACAAAGTCTCTGTTCCACCATTTTGACATCACATCGACATGTAGTTGATATTGAAGTGCATGTTTTTTCTTGATAAAGAAAGGCCTTTGGCCGAAATATTGAATTAAGAGTAAAATTATCACATGTGTTTAATGTTGTTCCTATGGAATATAAATGAATATCATATGTTGTGGGTGCCCAAAAGAACCGTCTCAATGAGACAGTTCTTTTGAACACCCACAACATATGCTAAAAACTATGGGTAAGAAAATATTTACAATTTTACGTTAAATTTTTTGTTTATCTAAACCTTTGCTTGACAGTCTCTATGATATTTTGGATCTGGTTGTATCAAAGTACTAGGAAGGTGGAACCCCAGCCTCAATTTTTCATGGACTTGGAAATCATGTCTTTGGCCTCACAGTGCTAATGTAAGTATACAAGGAATGCAACCATCATTTGTATGTAATCATGACCCCTACAAGACTAGAGATATCAAGGGACATGGCAAGTATATGCATCATCATGGAGATTCAAGACCAACCAGCAGGAAAATCAGCAAGAAATAACATGTACATTTCAGGACTTGAGCAGGACTGTTAGGGAGTGCAGTAGCTCAGTGGTAGAGTGCTTGACTCGAGACTGAGGGGTCGAGGGTTCGAGCCTCACCGGCGTCACTGCGTTGTGGATCTTGAGCAAGACACGTTTATCCTAACTTAGTACTGGTTCCACCCAGGAAGACCCGTCCCTGTTTAACTGAAACTTTGTTGATGGGACGTAAAGAATCAAATCAAACAAACAAACAAAAAAGCAGGACTGTCACTTACGCAACAAAATAGTTCTTGTTGTGTTCATTTTGCCCAAACCTATAAATATCCCTGCTTGTTCAAGACAGGTGCTTTGCTCATAGATGTCTATCAACAATTTAGGGGACCTTATCTCTTGCACTCAGAATGGACAAACCTCTGTCCAGTCTGAGGTTCTTGCACAATAGATCATTACCAGATCAAAAAGCCGCTGCATGATGAGACCATTGTACCTTTTATCTTGTTTCTAACAATGTTTCCTTTGCCACATGTTTACATATTTGATATGACATTCTTTGAAAACAGAATAAACTAACATTCCTTTAGAAAATCATAAACATTTTGAAAGGGGTTATAAAACTTCATTGATATTGTTAAACTAATTTACTTAAGAGTGATGATGAGTGTTTACCTATCACTCTACAGAGCTTTTATTATTCTTATATCTACATGGCAATGTTTCATAGATAATTGACATTAGTTGTGTCAGATGAAACAATCTCTATCATTTAGTGCAGATTTTCAGGCACCATTGATAACTTTTCTTATTTTGGAGAATTTTTTCCTGAATACAATATATAAGAACATAATATATGCTTTAATAAATTAAAATGTTCCCAGTCTATCCCTTGAATGGATGCTTTTATAAGTCTGGTTTTACCATTATCTGTTTATTTAGAAATAAAAAACAGATTTCGGGAATGATGGTATTGATGTGACCAACAACAACAACAAATGTTTAAGCATATTTACTGTCAAGCTGACATAGCATAGATCCATATAAGCATGGAATCTTAAGATAATTAATGGCATTATGTAAGTTCCATTAACTCTTTGCATGCTGCGAAATGTTTTATGATTTTTTGCTATCTGCTGATTTTTTTCAAAATTAACTTTTTCGAAAACAGAGAAAGAGAGCAAGTGCACCTGTCAACCTTGTGGTTGTCTTAAAAATTGATGAGCTGTAGATATGCGATTACTTGAAGTTATACAAATTAATTAAGTTGCTTAAGTGGTAGAGTGCTTGACTCGAGATCAAGGGGTTGCGGGTTTGAGCCTCACCGAAGGCACTGCGTTTTGTCCTTGAGCAAGACACTATCCTGTGCTTAGTACTTGTTAAACTCAGGAAGACCCATCACAACATAACTGAAAAATAGTGACTTCAAAACCAAAAAAAAATCATAGAAACTGTTTGGATCCAGATCAGGCCCAATGCTCTGTTGAGCCTGATCTTGGTCCAAACTGTTTGCAAAGGTTATCAGCAGATGACACTGGCAGGTACAGAGTTAACCTATACATAAGTTGTGGGTCTTTATAGGAACTGCAAAATATATGTTTAGATTTAGAACCAAGATGAGCCCCTTATCTGGAAGCCTGGGCAAGATACTGGACCTTTTAAGAGTTATCCCCCTTTTAAATACAGTATTATACGGAATGGTGTATTGAGAATGTTTTAAGGTCACCGAAGCATTACATTGCACCCAGGGGCTATTTCTGAGTTGTTTGAATTTTTATCTAATAGCCACCCCAAGCCAGCACCTGTCACCTTTGTGTTTGTCTTAGAAATTGATGAGCTGTAGATAGGCGATTACTAGATAAAGTTTTACAAATTAATTAGTGGCTTAAGGCAGGGTAGTGCTGCTCTGTTCATAGATTTTACCTTTCTCTAGGTAAAGGAGCATACTCTAGACTGTTGTAATTCTTGTTTAATGGCCTTTCAACAGCTTGAGATGAAAAGTCAGTTTGAAGTACTATCTAAACAGATATTAAATCTATAACCTTTAGCTAGCCTACCCTATAGTTCATTTTTGCTCCATCATGGCTGCTTCTGGTATAGGGGATTGCCTAATATAATAAGGTTGGAAATGAATCTTTCTGAATACTACTTATCTTGGGTTGTTTGTGACACTGTTTGTATTGGTAAGCTTGTCAAAATATTTAAGAGTATAAGGTAGTTGATAGTATTGATCCTGACATACAGGTAGAAAAAGTTACAATCTGTGAGTGTCTTCATCTGACTGCCCCTTGGTCAATAAATCACCATTGGTCATCTTTGAGTAATGTTGAAAATTCACCTTTAACCTTTTATCAGTTATTTCACATTTTACTTGAAATGTCTTTTACTGATTTTCTCAATATACTTTATAACTTTGATAACCATTGAATAAAAGTGAATTGAATTGAAGTCTCAGAGAAAGTTACAAATTTGGCTGCATCCATTCACAAATGACACTTGGTATTAAGCTTTATATCTGTAAGACCTAGGTGCACTCTTCATTTTAACCACTGCCCCCATCTACGGGGTTTGACAGAGGCACGAACTTTTAATAATGTACAGCCCTGCTAAAAGCAATGCTCTGTAGGGTCCATCCAGTGGTCATTACCCCACTCTTTACTGTGATGAATTCATTGGGAGTAGCCTAGCACCTACTCCACACTGCCAGGGAACTCAACAGGTAATTGTCCTGCTCATTATCCTCGCTATCCCCCATCCATCCCCATAGGTTAGTGCGGGGGTGAGGATGCAGTGGTTACAAATGACTTTTGCATGATTTAATATCAATTCTATAGTTTTAACTCTCCTGATGTTCCCAACTCTTAAGACTTGTTTTTTTATCTAGTTATATGTGTGTGGTAAGATAGAACAATTAACACTTGTGTAACATGAGAGTATATTATCTCCATGTCCTGTATTAGTGGTCAAGAAAAAAAGATAAGCTGTAAATCGTCACATTATTTGTCAAATAAAAAGGGTTCTTCAAGCATAATACGAGGGGTGATCAGAAAGTTCGCGTAAAATAGTTGCCATTTCTACATCATTTGATCAATAGAGTTGGAATTACAGCACAAAATACTGCTATATAGCGTGAACCGGCCCATTTTATGTTGCATTTTGATGTTTTACTACACAACCAATTAAACTTCAACGTTTTGTAAAAGTTTGTTATGCTGTGATAGCCCATATTATGTTCCATGCAAATTTAACAACATATTTACTCCTCTTATATGCAAACTTCCAAAGATTTATATCTAACGGATGGTGTTCTAAATCGAAACAAATAACAATACTGTCAAAAGGCAAACTTCTATGATCCAATTGCCTGTTTTGACATATCGATTATTTAAAATAAACTATTTACACACTTCTAAAAAACACCCTTTTTCAGGACAGTAGATCTATTATTGATAGTTAAGTCTGATATTATAATTTTGGTGATGAATAACCTATTAATTTGATTACTTAGCGCAGTGGAATAACATTAAAAAACCTCATGTTCAAAGAATGACCAAACAATACTTTCCGTAATTCAAACACAACAACGAGTTTTAGACCCAAGAAGCAACCCAGGAGTACAGAATGGGCGGGTTCTAGCAAAGTGACGTCACAGCGGTGCCTCGTCTGACGTCACATTTTCTAAATTTCAATTTCAGCCAACTTGCTATGAATGGTAGTTTATATCTATGATTTATCATTGCAATTGATAAAAGCAATGCAATTTAATAGCACTTAGTCGCGAACTTTCTGATCACCCCTCGGATATGTAAATTATCGAGACTTCTTATCTGGAGAGCTGCTAGGTGTTGAGATGAAGATTGATTTTAACCCTCTCTTACACCTTTATATGGTCAAATTGTCCCATAAAATAATTGCCATAATAAACTCATCAGTAATGAGCTCCGTCCAGACATTAGTTATATTGTAGGCCAACTTTGTTGCTACAATTTCACATCAGATAATGCAGACCCAGATCAGGCTGCTTTTCTATACTGACCAGCATTTTGTGTGTGAAATATTAAAAGGGGAATCATAGCTTTATGTAAAGGGGTATCCATCCATATATCTTACTGTATCATTTCTCTGCAAAAACACATGTTGTCAGTACTCATTTGAAGTATCTCAGTGAGACACGTGGGACACTTCCAATGAGTTCCACAACAAATGTTTTCAAAACAAATTTTTTTTCAATTGAGAAAGGTATTTTATACTTGGCTATAGGTGTTGGAAATTTTGGAACATCTACCCTATTTATATATTTTTTCATGTCTTAGAATTTTACTTTAAACTACCACATAACAAGTAGCCCCGGTCTAAACCACAAATCCTATAAACTTAGAGTCTCAGATTTGTACCTTGGGTCCTCCAGTTTGTTATATGAGACTACAAGGGCCAGCACTGTCCCTGTTTGAACTTTAAGTTTAACACAACCAAACCACAATATAAAATGTACTTTGAAAATCAAATTCTTCCTGGCACGCAATCTACTTTGCCATGGGTTTGGTGAGCATGTAGTTGTGTACATTTAGGCATTGCCAAAAAGGCAACAGGTTTAAAAGAAAGAGATCTTAAATTTCCAGAACCACGCTACCAAATCCTAAACCCTTATCCTCTAATGTTGGAGAAGTGGTAGCTGAAAAAAAGACAACACAGTTTTGCATATTAAAACTCTGCAGGACATAGATTAATTTGAAATTTAGTCATTTTAACATAGATTTTTTTTAGTAAAATAACTCAAATTATCTCTTTATTGTTAGTATGTTGTAATTATAGTTATTATCAAAATCCAATTATTGTTTTTTGTCCTGCTGAACCTGGATATAGCTGCTTTTGAGCGCAGTGTAGAGCCAGATCATTGGGCAATCTCATTCTCACTGTTTACCATACAGCCAATTAATAGAATTGTGAAGCTGAACAGGCTTGCAAGATAGAACAGGCAAAGGACCTCTGATGGTGGTAATGGGAATCTCAGTGTATCGCTAGAAATTAAAGTCGATCAAATGCTTCCATCTTCATATATAAGCTCGCTGTTGGTCCCTATTTTATGATATTGCATTTCATTTCCTATTTCCATGAGTGTACGGCTTTATTTTGGGGCTAAAATGGTCACTTATTGCATTATACATATAGGAAATAGAAAAATATTTTTAAAACATCATTCCCCCCCGGAGTTCCAACTAATCCTTTTGCATGTACTATCGTGCCAACCAAGAGTGACAGTGACGTAATATTTTGTTTACAATTGTTAAGTAAAATTTGACTTTTCACTCCACTTGAGCAAACGCTAATCGATAGATCACTTGTGTATTAATCCTATCCTGCAGATAGGATTAATACACAAAAGATCTATCGATGATAAGTCCATGATAACTTTGTAAACAAAACATGACGCCACTGTCACTCTTGGCTGGCAGGATAGTAAGTGTGTTTCCATATTTTACATAATATACTAAGGGAAAAAAGTTTAGCAATATACTTTGAGGATTCACAGTTTAGATGAAATAGGACTTTTAATTTTATATTGTCAAATATATATGTTGACAAACGTTCACGAATACGATGACATTAACAGGTTGACATTTCACATAATGTAAAGTCTGATTTTATGCCCCCTTGCTAAAACAGCTTATCTGGGAATGGTGCGAAATGTTTTCGACTAAAAGTTTCATTTTTCTGTCCAATGTTTAGATCCAAAAGCAAGACAGTGAAAAACGGTTTAAAACTGAATGTTTAGTTTACCCTTTTCGTACAGTTTTTAGTTGAAAATCGTATTTCTCCAAATTACCTCCCTTTCAATTCAATAACGTTTGAAATTGAAATGCTCAGCAGATCAAATCCTCACTATGAAGTCGAATTTTGTTTCTTTTGACCACTTGAGGGTAGCCATTAGGTAATTTTCAAGCAACTGACATGTTTGCGAACCTGCCAATTCAAAAGAGCTAATGCTATAAAGATCACCTATGGGAAACACCATTATAAATAATTGCTAAACTATTTTCCCTCAGTATATATGTGAAAAGCTAGCTGGAACTTGGGGGGGGGAATGATAACCCACAGCCCAAAATGTGACGACTGGACGAGCCCGAACATTAGCATTTGGATTTTTGGTGTGCTCTCTTGAAATTTTTTTTTTCCAGTACAGTGAAATAATTAGTACAAGTAAGCTTCCTTTCCATAACCCATTAGTCATAAAATATTACAACGTTATTAGCATTTTTTCTATAGATTATGAAAACTGTCCTTTTACTAAGTTCATTTGGTAGATTATTTTGCACTAATACTGTATCTATCCAATACACATAAACCACATGGCCTTTGACTAGGTGTACTTTACGCATGGATGAATGTTTATGGTACGCTGCTGCATAATATTGCACCAGGTAAATACATTGTCATCAAGGTTGAATATGGACTACAGTTGCACTTCAAAATATTTCTTAACAAATCAGATATAAAAAACAACAAAAATAATCACTAAATTGCACATGATTTTGGACTTTAAAATACTTTCAATATGATTTGTAATCGAGTATTGATCATATAATATCCTTACTGGTAAAAATAGTTGATTTCTAAATGATTTGTTGAAGTCAAATTTTGCAACCCCTACCCCCTTTGGTAGGGTCTCCTGTTTTGTTGTATGGGTTTGCCTGTCTAATTATAACCTTAATTCATTCCTAATACATCAAGCGTCCTATCCAAAAGGAAACCAGTGATGTCTTATGCATAGGGAAGTTTTTGGAAGCATCTGAAAAATAGGCAGATACCCTATCAAAGCGTCAAATGTCCTAATTTATTCACCTGGAGAAAGCTTCCATTTCTTGTCCAAGGGAAGATTACATATTTAGTTAAACTTATATCCTATCTTTATTCTTCTTACTAGGCCCATCATGCTAAAAAACTTGAAAAGTGGTATTATACTGGTATTTTCTGGCAAGTGGCTAAAATACCATGTTGACATACAGCAGCAGTTTATACACAAGTGGGCTGGTTTTTCTCTATATATTACTAGATTCTGCTTAAGTGTACAAGGCAAGAACCCACCTCTTCGGGCTGTCATGCATTGGATCTGGTATAAATATAGCTATTCGGTCCTAGGGAGAAACCCGTCCTAGGGAGAAACCCGTTCTCTGATAAGCATCTGCTATATATTTTATAGGCCCTTTTCCTCAAATTGAGGTACTACTACCATGTTTAACATCTAGACTAAAACATACTCTATATAGCAATTACAGGATGGTACCTTTAAACACAATGCTGCTCGTTTACGGTTTTATTTACCATCACCCCCATGTTGGTGTAATAATTTCGAGAAATTTATGACTATGACAGATAAATGTCAAGCTTTCATGTTACCTTGCACTGTTATTATTCTTCGATGCTTAGGTCGCAACACCTCATGGAGATAATATTTATTCCTTGAAAATGGATGTTGTGTCGTAACGGATGTTGCATAAAAGATTTGTAGTGTGGTCTTTGGTGATGTTTTCATATTAGTGTCATGTTTTAATGGCGTGGCGATTTATTTTATTCTCAAATGATGACAATTCTTACTTTAAAAGAAAAATTGTGCTTGAATTTATTATTAGTAGTGATAATTTTTGTACTCATTTAGAAGAATTTCCTTTAGAATGTTTGCATACTGAAACCTAGTAACATAGGCAAAATATAGTACTGAATATAGTGTCAAGGGCAATAACTCAGTGTAAATGAGTTTATTCCCAGTGTTAATTGTTTACTGTAAATGCCCTACATACTCAGACACCTTGATAACTCATCATCATCACAAAATCTATTTTGCTTAACCTCATGAGGTGTTTGTCTAAATGATTTCTCTAAATTTTCATGATTTCTGATAAATCTCTATAGCATACCATGCAAGTCTCAGTCTCATCTGGTTGTAAATCCCAGAGGTGGGTTTTCTCCTTGTGTGGCAATAATATCATGGTTTTGTAAGACAGAGGTAAAATTTGTATGACTTTCCTTTGTTTCATCTGCCCATATGTATTAAGATAGCTTATCAATTAAATGAAAACCTTGACGATGATAATATTCTTGCTCCCACTCCCCCACTCTCTAATAGACTTAACTTTGTGTCATGTGACTTTTTGGTTGTAGAAGTGCTCATTGGTTTGTTGCATAACTTTATTGCCATGACATTTAGATCTCCTGTACCACATGCTCAGCTTTGAAATTTAAAAAAAAACTAAACTTGTCTCGATTAACACTAGTATATACCTAAATCCTAAATGCAAAATATGTAGGATAAATGGCAAATTCATTGCTACGCCATTGCACATTACCATGCACAAGGCTTGGGTTGTTTGGCATGCAATCCTGATATGTAATCTAACCTCTATGGATTACTCGTGGGTTCCTGAGTTTTCAATGCTATCATTTAGGGGATAACTGTATTCAACATTTTCATTTGGGGAGGTATATCGTCAGATATACGGTCGGAAATTTAGTTTTATGGCGACACGCAAGCGGAGCCGTAAAACGTGATTTCCGAACGTATATACGACGATATACCTCCCCAATGAAAATTTTGAATATGGTTATCCCCATTCTAATGCACTTCTGAAGTTCTGTCTCAAATTGGAGCGTTGCAAGCCGCATTATGCCGCATGTCATCCAACGATGACGTCAAAATGTTTCCTGCAGTATATCGCAGGATATACTGTCGCAAATATTTGACGTTATCCAATCAGAAGTCGCGTTACAAAAGCAAGTGCATTAGAATTAGATTTATCTCTACCTACCTTGAATTGCGACAGTTGTCAGTTACTGACACTAAGTAGAGACTAAGAGTTCTGAAAGAGAGATCTTCCCAGGTAGAGTGTGATTGGTCCATAATAATTGAGGTTGGTGATCCATTTGAAAGATTTATGAAAGCCAGTAGTAGGAAATTGACCAAATTGGTCAAAGGGACATTTTTCTCAGCTCTGCAGCTTAATCTCCTATACAGGTGCAATTTAATGCTAATTTAAACTTAATTTTTCTGAGTTAATTTTCTTGTTTGAAGAATTTGAAAATGATGGTTTGAGCAAGTTGGAAGGATATTGTGATTGTAAAAAATAAAAGTACAGTGAAAGGTTTTCGGGAAGAAATATTAGAGGAAAGGGTTAAACAAAAAGAAAATATTTCCGGGAAATAGGAAATGCTGAACAAATAACAGTTACAATCTTCAAAAGCTATTCTAATAGCTCCAATGTGTGAATTGACATTAAACAAGTGAACAAAAAATCCTTTTGCTTAAGACAGGCACCTGCTCAATACAGGTTATATGATGCTGAACAAAATTGTAAAAAAAACTATGCTTGTGAATATCCTCAAATAAAATTCTGATATGAGTTGTAAAACAGATTTTAAAGGAATTTAGGTTTACTGTTTAGTTGACAAAATATATTGTGTGTCATGGATGTGCATATGGAAAAAATACGAGAAAAAGCGGAAAAGTGATAGCATGGCTGTCAGGTTAAGAATTCACCTTGGGGTAAATAAATGTCTGGTTTGTTACTATCAGATGGCTTAAGGACAGAGACATTGGACAGTTGTCAATAGTTTTGTAACACCAGATAGTCAGTAGCCATAGATAAGTAGCTTTTTCTACCCCAAAAATGGTAACAATTGTTGTTGCGTTGGGGGTTTAGTGTTGCTTTTAACATTTTCCTTTTTGCCAGTAACTGACAGCTGCTCTACTCTAATAAGAGGTTATGGGAAAGAATAATCTCTATGAAAGTTTATGGCCAGACTGGCGGTCAACTCTATGGGGGTCAACTTTATGACCCCACTATTGCAGCCCATAGATTTACAACTGACAAGTTAGTGTTAGTATTGGTATACATGACCTGGGTTAGTGTCTGTATTGGCATACTTGGCCTGGGTTAGTGACTGTATTGGCATACTTGGCCTGGGTTAGTGTCTAATTTGTCATACTTGACCTGGGCTAGTATCTTTATTGGCATATGCCTGGGTTAGTGTCTGTATTGGCATACTTGGCCTGGGTTAGTGTCTGTACTGGCATAATTGGCCTGGGTTAGTGTCTGTTTTGGCATAATTGGCCTGGGTTAGTGTCTGTATTGAGATACTTTGCCTGGGTTAGTGTTTGTACTGGCATACTTGGCCTGGTTAAGTGTCTGTATTGGCATACTTGGCCTGGGTTAGTGTCTGTACTGGCATGCTTGGCCTGGGTTAGTGTCTGTTTTGGCATAATTGTCCTGGGTTAGTGTCTGTATTGACATACTTTGCCTGGGTTAGTGTCTGTACTGGCATACTTGGCCTGGGTTAGTGTCTGTATTGGCATACTTGGCCTGAGTTAGTGTCTAATTTGTCATACTTGACCTGGGCTAGTATCTTTATTGGCATATGCCTGGGTTAGTGTCTGTTTTGGCATACTTGACCTAGGTCAGCATTTGCATTACAATTAATGTTTTCGGTTAATGTTTTGAAATAGGTCATTTGAAACTGACATACTTGGCCTGGGTTAGTGTCTGTATTGACATACTTGGCCTGGGCTAGTGTTTGTATTGGCATACTTGGCCTGGTAAAGTGTCTGTTTTGGCATAATTGGCCTGGGTTAGTGTCTGTATTGACATACTTGGCTTAGTCAGCAATTACTGTTCTCTGTTAAATTTTTGAAATAGGCCATTATCTCACATACCTGGCCTGATCCGAAGTTTTATGCTGTACCACCATGCAATTCACATCAATGACTGATGTTCACAGTCATAGAAGATAAGTTTAGGAATCCAATTTGCCAACTATAAGATAGGAGAAATCACAGCCAGAGTATTGAGATGTAAAACACCATACCTTACCTATCGAACCCAAAACCAATTTGACCACACACAAGAAATAAGAGAATCCTTCATCCACTGAGGGATCCTTGAATTGGACATAGCATGCTCAAACTGGCGACATGAAACTGTCACCTGTAACAATCATGTAAGAGTAGCTCACAAGCTGACTTGTGGCCCTAAAACTGTAATAAATATTTGACAGCTTGGCAGAGGAAATTATCACAGTGTCAGCGAAAAAAGTAGCTAATAGACAACAGCCACGAGATAATTCATTTGAAGTCATTGTAACCAAGCAAACTACTTAGTAACCAACAATTTCACTAGCTTTAATCATTTCACCTTTGAAATAATGTGCACTTATACTCTATATGTATGCAGGGGTGTCAGCCAAAGTTTAAGAGAAGATTGGCAATTAATGTAGATCCTGATCTTCACTGTAAGGAAAAGTATACTGTATTTCTCTTTTAAAGCTACATTATTTACCCTAGATATTAGGACAGACAGTCCTGATCTAACAGTGAAAATCACAGATCCTGAATGAGCAGCTACATTGTATATACCACTTGATTATGACAATATGATTAGCAGAGCACAGTGGCTCATTTGGTAGAGCATTAGGCAGTGGTGTGGAAATAATAAAATTTTCTACTTGTCCAGGGACAAGTAAAAAGCCAAAATGCAGTTGTCCATGAAAATTTTACTTGTCCGAAAGAACAAATTAGCTTATACCTTACAGTGCTTAAATAATTATTCTTTCAAAAACAGTATGAAACCAGATCAACTCTTGTAAACAGTACGGATCCTGATCAGCTGGCTTCTCTTGTACACAGTGTTGATCCAGATCAGCTGGCTTCTGAAGAAGCCAGCTGATCAGGATCCACACTGTTTTCAATGCAAGATGTGAGCTCGTAATAATGAATCAAAATATGAAATACAGAATTGTATTAACTTAATACATTTGTACTTGTCCAAGGACAAGTAAATAGAAATTTTCAACTTGTCCTGAATGAAATGGGACCAGGTTGGACAAGTCGGGCATGGTATTTCCACAGCCCTGCATTAGGTCATGTAGGGACTGGATAACAGCAGAATCTCAGGGAGCACAGTGGCTCAGTGGTAGAGTGCTTGACTCCAGACCGAGAGGCCGCGGGTCGAGCCTCACCGGCGTCACTGCATTGTGGTCCTTGAGCAAGACACATTTATCCTAGCTTAGTACTGGTTCAACCCAGGAAGACCTGTCCCTGTTTAACTGAAAGATTGTTGATGGGACGTAAAGAATCAAATCAAACAAACAAACAAACAGCAGAATCTCATCCAATTGTTAAATAGTTCTTGATCCAAGTTATTTTATTTGTCCAAGATTTTTGTTTTTTGTTCTCCCACACTCAGAATTGGATTAGGCAAGGTATTTTGTGTGGCCTGATAAAGGGATAAAATCGGATAAAACTTTTAGATAGTTTTGTTATTTTTGCTACAGAACCTATCTTGTGGGTACATGCTTGGAATGCTATGAGTATCCATAGGATGAGTTTTGTTGTTAAGTTGGAGTAAATTATCTTCTTCACCGTCTATCATCGAAACCGGAAATAGCGTACCACTCAATCGAAAGTAGAGAAAAACGGCATGGCGGGTGGTGAGTGTTTACCTTTATTTACGCTTTATTATTTGCTCCCGGGCAACCACTGACATCAAGATTCATTGCCAAGGGATTCATTTCAATGTTGTGTATCTTTATTGTATTCTGTGTTTCGACATAGCTTTGTTTAAACAAAGTTATCGCTGCTTGGTACTGGCTGGAAAGTGCTCCTGCCGTAAAAACAGCCTTTGAACTAACGAATACATGGTTTATCTTCGGGTCAGAAGTTAATTCCCTATTTCTATATGCAATTTGCACCATCTCAGTTTTATCTCTGGTCTTGGTTTGATTGTTTTCAATTGGAGTCTATTGAAACAAAATAACTGTGGTATACGGCGAATAGTTGTTGATGGCAAAACTCGTGTACTGCGATTACTTAAAATCGTGTACCGCGAATAGTGGCAACGTTTTATGAGATTGACGCTTATTTCATGACTGACACTAGAAAAAATAAATGAAACATTGTTTTTTTAGCATTGGAGTTCATTATAATTAATATTAAAACCATGAGGATTAAATGAGGGGCGCAGTTGCTTAGTGGTAGAGTGTTTGACTCGAGATCGAGGGGTCGCAGGTTTGAGCCTCACCTGAGGCACTGTGTTGTTTTCCTGAGCAAGACACTTATCATCTATCTAGTACTGGTTTAACTCAAGAAGACCCATCCCGGCACGACTGAAAATGTGTTGGCTGGGGCCTAAAGAAGAAGAAAAATACCCCCAGCACACAAGGCTAAATGGGTCACATGGGGGCTCTATCTGAGCGTATTGCCCATGTGGGTGCCACATGGGAATTTAAGCCCATGTAAAACCCACATATAATTGTTTACAATCACATAACCAGAACCACTGCCGCTTGAGCGTTTGGGTGATCCCAAATATAAAACCACAACCCACTCTACTAGCCCAGTACTGGAAACTGTCAGAGAGACTGACTAGAAATGTGATATTTCACGTGTAGTCAAATTAGCTATGATACTTTACAAAAAGCGAACAACAAAGGGGCTGATCAGACAAAGCAGAAGCGCTTGCTGGTCTACGCCTTTGTTGTTTGCAACCCCGCACCCCTCCCCCCCCCCCTCCCCCTGAAGACAGGGTTTCTCACATCGAGAACCATATAACCTTTACGTGTTGCCCATAATACCCAAATGGGTCCCACATGCAACCCATATGGGTTTTCCCACATGGGTCCATGGACCACTGTTGCAAATAACTTATCAGTCCCATTTGGACTACTACTATGGGGCACATACTATATCCCATATTATTGAAAAATGCTATTAACAGTCATGTTTAACCGTCGTATTATCAAGGCAATTCACATGCTATTGATTCACGGCTTTTGGACTTAACATATACACATTCTGGGGACGTCACAAGAAGTGAGGTCAGGAAAAGTGGGGCTATATTAGATTTGGATTGTCTGTCATTCCTTCTTTCCATCCGTCATTCCGCCCCTCTCTCACCATTTCATTTCCACTCAATATCTTGAACAACTTTATAGAATTTAACCAAATTTTGTATGTGCAATGATATTGACTTTTTTCAACATGATCAAAATTGGGATTTTCGGTCATTTGAACCAGAGTTATGGCCCTTCATTTACACCAGAATTTCGTTTCCGCTCAATACCTTTAGAACAAATCGACAGATTTTCACTAAATTTTATATATGCCTTCATATTAATAAGATCTAGCTTGGGGTTGTTACACGTCATTTCCCAGAGTTATGGCCCTTGTTTTATGCCAAAAAATTGTATCCGCTCAATATCTTGAGAACAAATTGACAGATTTTCACCAAATTTTATAAATATGCATTTATATTGATAAGATCTGGGTTGGGATTGTTACATATCATTTTAGAACATTTGTACTGGAGTTATGGCCTTTGATTTATGCCAGATTTTTGTTTCCGCTTATTATCTTGAGAAAAAAATGACAGATTTTCACTAAATTTTATATATTCATGCATATTGGCAAGATCTAGGTTTATGACTTATTTGTAACAGGGTTATGGTCCTTGATTCATGTCAGAATTTCGTTTCCGCTCAGTATCTTTAAAGCAAATGGACAGAATTTGACCAAACTTTATAAATGCATTTATATTGACAAGATCTGTGTCAATAGGATTTTTACCTGTTATCTTTCACAAATTTGTAACAAAGTTATGGCCCTTGATTGGCAACAGAATTTGTTTCTGCTGAATATCTTGAGGACAAATGAACAGAATTTCACCAAATTTTGTAAATGTATATATATTTATAAGATCTATGTTGGGATTGCTATCTTCCATATTTTGCTTATTTGTAACAGAGTTATAGCCCTTGATTGATGTCAGAATTTTGTTTCTGCTCAATATCTTTAGAACTTGGCCTTTTTACAGCATACAAAAGCGCTGCAGCGGGGCTATAGTCAGATTCTCTGTCAATTCTAGTTACTCTGGAACTCTCGTTTTTAAAACCTATGCATCTTTCATGATTTTGTGCGCCATTATTATACTAGAGAAATTCAACTTTTCGAATCGTTTCCCCAAATCTTTCAATCAACAATATGAATTTATGCAATAATAGCGGTCAAGCATGTATCAACATTTGCTAGACCCCTCAGGTGCTGTTAAAACACCTGCCAGGCTCGGGTTACAACACTACTGTAAGCCCAATGTTTACCGTCGTCGCCCTGGGCCCTGTCGCCTGTTATACTAACGGTACCGGGAGCCAACTCACGACAGTAAACATTGAAGGCATTATACCCTCGTCTCATCTCGTTTATTTTATTTTATTGTTTTATTTCCTTTTTAATAATAATAAACAAACCATGAAGCTTCTCGTCTTCTATCAAAGGGTACAACCCAAATATCTACTCGTTAAGCAGTGTCAAATAAGTAGGTCAAATATAGCAAAAATAAAGTAAATATATGTTACCCCGCCACTATTTTTGGGCCTGAAAGTGTCATCCGGTTTTTACATCTGCTGCTATATTCAAATGTACTTCAGACTATTCTTTTCATGAAAGCAAACACTTTGAACCCTGATCAGACTGCTCCTGAGGAATCAGTCTAATCTGGGTCCGTATTGTTTGCAATATAGGCTAAATAAGAAAATGAGCACATGAAATAGCAGACAAAAATTGGCTAGTGATAATTGTCAAAAATACAAAATAAATTCAATACGAAAAAATAACCACAAAAGTTTGCCTACATTGTACCCCTCGAGACAGACGCATGCATACCTTTAATCTAGATGATAGAAATGTGAATGGACAGAGAGACGGACAGACGACAACTACACCAGCTCATGCATCAGGTTATATCATGTTATTCATTGGATATCTTATATGCTAGACAGGAAGCCAATAGCATTTGCTTCCATAATTTGACAGCTTGCCTTTTATTGGCAGACAGTCTGTTTTATCGTTAAACCGATCATATTTTGCACCAGTTCATTTATAAGAAAATACCCCAAAATAGCAGTTTTACTTAATAGTGGGTAACAAACTCATAACTATTCGCAGTACACATTTTTCTTATGAATTTGCTATCTGCAGTACACAGCCGCACCTATTCGCGGTACACAATGGGATTTAAATATCAGCCCATAATTTGCCTAATTTATAGATTCTAGCTTAAACGCTTGCAAATACGTTTGTTTTCTATAATTTCACTTGCTTTCCATTGGAAAAATCGACAAAATCCACATACTATCTTCGAATAAAGTGAAATTAAATGTCTAAATGAAGTGTGTTTTCGGTACCAGCTGTCGGATTGATGATCCATTCCAGCTTTCAAATTCATTAATGAACATATACAACTACTTACGGTTCAAGCTTAATATATCCACTATTTATGTATTGCAAATGTTTTGTAAAACTTTAGCGATTTTATAATGAAATGTGCTATTTTTGAAGAGCACTCATCCTCGTGTTATGTTTACTTTCGATTCAGTGGTACGCTATTTCCGGTTTCGATGATAGACGGTGTTCTTATCTGTGTCAATTTCTGCATGAGATTTGGAACAGCCTCATTTTAAGCTTAGAAACTCCAAATGATGTTCAGTCAGTAGCTTAACAATCATAGAATACTCAAGCGACTAGCAAAGGCTCTGATCAGACTGTGCGTATGCGCAGGCTGATCTGAGGCTTTGCTGGTGGCACATACCAAATTGTTGGAAATCTCATACACTGGCTCTTCTTATCTGTGTCTGTTTCTTGTCCTGTGAAATTACATTAATGTGAATCATAGTCATAGAAGACAGCATGTGGGATTGCAACTAGTGCATGCATTTAAATGCACATTTTTGGATTAAAATATTGTAAAAAGAATAAATTTTCTGTGGATGACTGTATGGTATAAAATTAGGGCATGTTTTTTATTGTGAAATTTAGGGAAAACAAGGAAAAAAATAATCTATCTAATAAACTTGATTTTGCTAAAGTTCCCAAAAAAGTCATATTGGTATAAAAGGGGCAATTTTTTTTATAAAAAGAGCAAAAAAAAATTGAGCATACAATGTGCATGTATTGCTGGATCAGACAGTGAATTCCAGTGAGCAGTCTGATACTGATTACAGGCTGTATACTGTTTACTTCAGACACACCAAAGTGATAACCAAAGACTAAGCTAAAAAAAATTTATCCCATATTAACAAATATTAGAGATTAAAAAGTCAAGTACCTGTGGAAAAGATGTTATAGATAAAAAACATGAAACTATTTGATTTGAAACAAGGATTATTGTTGATTTAATAAGTGATGTATAAGGATAGTGACAGTATTAACCATTAGAGCGGAACCCAACAATTTGCAGCAGGCAATATTTTTAAATGTAATTGTTCAATAGTTAAAAAAACTAAATAAGGCTCTTTTATATTTCTTGTGTCCACAGAGGACTTACATAAAATGTTAAGCCTTATTTTCTCCAAATATTGAGAGAGGTATCGAAAAAATTGTCATCAGCTGCTTTGTGTTTAATGGTTAAGTGCTTTAAGGGTTAAGACAAACAATATAAAGGTTGAAGCACCGGTATGTCACAGGACATTGCAACACATCTTGGTCCATATATATGTGGACAAAATCTTATAACTTATAGATGAAATCCAGATGGGCAATCTGCATTGTGAAAGTTTTAAATTCGGTCTGAATTCTTAGTTTGAAACTACGGATTTCTATTGGTTAGGACTTTATAGCAATCACCGAAACACTTTGATATACCTGGTAGTCAAACTTTAATATAATTTCAAATAGAATAAATTTGATAGAATACAGCCAGCATTTTGCCTGTTGGCACTGAATGCTGCACAGTGTAAATCATAATAAAAATTAAGCTTGTTGTTTTAGGCAAAATTATTTGTGGGCAAAACCATTTATTTTTTGCATTAATTTTGTGGTAGCTAGGTTGATGTAACACCCTGTCTCCTCAGCAGGTCACAGCTGTGTGGAAGAAGGATATAATTAATTAACATTACCTGATTAATGAACTAAAATACTGATGTCCCATAGCCCTAGATACAATGCTATTTCAACTAAAACATGTGATATTTGGTCTCATTCATTCATGAAAACATGTGCTCTGGAGCTCATAGGAAGTGTCTTGGTGAGACTGTTTGATTGAATACACACAACTTATGTTATCTTGAAGAAAAGAGCAATCTTACAACCAAAATACCAGTCTTATCAATGTTAGAAGGGCTGACAGAAACACTCTAGATGAGATGATAGAATCATTTTGGGGTACTGCTTCCATATCGCTGTGTTCGTTTTATACAAAACTTATTATTTGGTACTCATTGGAGTTGCCTCATTCAGACAATTTCACTGCATGAGTAGCCATAAGATTGCTTTATAGAAAGAATAATGCAATAACTGCTGAATTAACATTTAATCTGGGTAAGGGTGAAATATTTCACTGACTTAGGAAGATTTTACTAATGACTTATGAATGTACATAATGTTTACATCAGTATGCCTCAAGGATATTTACCGGTTTCATTTTTTTTGACAAATTGACTCAATTTTGACTTCTGTAATGTGACAGCAGAAATATATAGTGACAATATGTAAAAGGTGGAAATAATTCTCCATGACAGTTACACAATCAGAAACAAAAAACTAGCACGATAGTCACTTTGACAACCCATGAGAATAGGTTGTTACTAAGAGGATAAAACTGAAACTATATAGTGATATTGGTATTGAGTGGGACATTTTGTGATTCACTTTTAACTTTTTGTCTACTGATAACATTTGCAAACAGTTTGGACTCAGATCAGGCCCAGCAATGATTCGGGTCTGATCTGGATCTAAATTGTTTGTCATTCTGATGATATTCCCGAAAAGTTAATTTTGAGAAAAAAAAAATACAGGAGACAAAAAAATCGGGGAAAAACATTCCCTGCATGCAGTGAAATAATGATTGTGTAGCAGTTTACATGCATTCAACTGTGAATCTTGGATATTTTTTCTATGAAGCTAATTTGACGGTGTAAGGAAATTATTAACGAAAGCAAAATAAGTTGTGATGAAAAATTGTGATGAAAAGACTGGAAGTCCACATAGCTTCTTAGTAGAATTTCACCATTATTACAAAGCCTGGATGTGATTTGAGCCACAGCATGAAAAAAGAGCCCTTTTGGCCTAATTGTAGCTTTTAAACTCTGGCAGTATAGGAGTACATTTTCATAATAATTTAGTCATAGGGCCAGTTAAGCAAAAAAACTTAGCGTAAAATTGCAAGTATTTAGTTTCTTATCCATCAATTTAAACATGTGTTTTGGGTGCTCAAAAGAACCGTCTCATTGAGACGGTTCTTTTTAGTACCCACAATATATGTTTTGGTTGAGAAATAAGAAAAATAATTTTCAGTTACGCTTTCTTATCTGGGGGCCTGTGAGTGGAAAATGAAAGTCCTGATCAGCTTTAGGCAGATGTGCAGACTGATCTAGAACTTCATTATTTCCCTGAAGGGACATTTTCTGGTGTTGTGGCTATATAATGATAATTAAAACATTGTAGAATACCGACTCAAAATGAAACCTTAAGGTGAATATTTATTATTCAAAAAAAGGAAGAAATTGTCTTAAGGAAATATTTCAAAGTTACACAACTAGAAACATGCCGTGTTTAAATTAAAGTTCTACATGAATGTAGTGTCATTAGAAGAAATGGTGAATGGTAATTGATACTTTTGTGTGTGGAGATTTCATTGAAAATATGTTCCCATTGTGTTTGTAAACTACACAGATTGTTTTTAAACACAACAAAAATGTCATGAGAATTTCTTGACTTATTTACCTTAATGAATGCACAGTCAGGCCATGTAAATTACTGTTTGTAGATTAGCGGAATTTCAGTCATTTATGAATTAGTTGGATTATTGGTTTAGGATAGTTAAAAGTAAATGGAAGTACGGTACATGAAACAGTAGGGATGTGACATAAGACTTGGAGAATTTTAATAAAATTGTGAATATTTTGGATTATAAATGGGGAAGTCACTAAACTCCAACAATAGAAAAACAGCCTGTATCACCAGGAGGCCTAATTCAGCAATTTGATTTGTGCCACAGACTCAGTCAAGAAATATATCCCCTTGATAAGACACTTTTTGTTTCAACAAATTAAAGTTGTCCTGCTAGTGACTACTTTTGTCGCCTGCTGATAACCTTTGCAAATAATTTGGGCCCAGATCAGGCCTGAAAAAATGTTGGGCCTGATCTGGATCCAAACTGTTTGACACTGACGGTATTATTATTGTATTCCTGAAAGAGTTTAAAAATATATTCTCAGACGATGAAAACTTCAATCAAAGAGTTCATACTTTTGGTCCTTTCTTGATGAAAACATTTGATGTGATGCACAATAGAAGTATCTCACAACCTGTTTTCTTGAAGAAATATGAAGTATATTTAAATTCTATGATCTGAACATGCCTCTTATCATGGGCTATATATTCTTGTAGCATTAATACTCAGTCTAAGGGCCTTGCTCCAGTCTTAACTATATTGCATTCAGAAAGGCCAAACCTCAATGCAGGTTTGGCCATTCTGAGCGTAGAATGGTTGAGACTCAAGATTTATTTTATTAGGTTTCGGCAAGAACAACAAACTCAATGTGACAATTTTCCATATTTGGTGCTGGACTAATTTAAAAAAAGAAAGCTGGATAGATAAGGAAGAATAAAGTGTTATGTTTAGCCTTTAACCCTGTGATAGGCAAATACATAATTTATGGGACTAAGTCATGTTTTCTGACAGGTGAAGCATGTATCTGCTGATAGTTTGACAGTTTGAGTTGCAACAAACTATGTGTCTTCATGTTTACATATGTGTAATCACTGATAGAAGAAAGTGATTTATTAATTTATCAAAATGCCTGGAAAAGTGAAGGGATTGCTACATTGGTGTAAGAAAGTGACAGACGGTTACCTTGGGGGTGAGGTTAGTGATATGAGCTCATCCTGGAAAAATGGACTGGCCTTCTGTGCAATCATTCATAGATTTCGACCAGATTTGATAGACTATGGTTCACTGTCACCAGAGGAGGTGTTCAAGAACAACTCATTAGCATTTTCGATTGCAGATAGTGAATTTGGAATTATGAGTTTGTTGGATCCCAAGGATATGGTAGAAATGGCCACCCCTGATAGAATGAGTGTGGCAACTTATGTGTCTCAGTTTTATGATCATTTCAAAGATGAGCAAATTATTGAAAGGGAAGTGGAATATAAGTATAAACCATCAATTATAACTGCAAACAATGGACATGCTGAAAATGTTCCAGAGAATTCTGCCAAGGATATATCGGACTATGTAATAGATACAAATGGTGACAAAGATAATGGTTCACATGAAGTGATACACGATAACTCATTAGACTCTGAAATTTCTACCAAGGATTTATTGAACTCACAAACTGAAGATCAAGGATGTGATTTTGCTAAATCTACTAAAAAGGATAGTGTTTCAGACATTGATGAAATATATAAAGAAAATGAAATTTTACTACTAAAACGTGGGGACGGTGAAACTATCCAGACTGAAAGAGAATTAGGATATGAGCATAATAGCAGTGTTAGTGATCAGAGGGACAGTATTGGTACTGAAAGTGATAAGGAAATATCTCTTCAGGAGATATGTAAATGTAAGCCAGATGCTGTCCTTAAAGCGGCAGTTTGTGCAGGCATAGCTGCTGTAGCTATAACGGCAGGGGAGGAGACTGAAACAGCAGGGGAGGATACTGAAACTGCAGATAATGTTGAGAGGCTGTGCAGTGATACAGAACCCTGTGTGAAACCTGATACTGTTGGATATACAATTGAAAATGTGCAAAAAAGTGCAGGAAATGATGGGAAAATATCTATTCCAGAAATCCAGATAACTCTTACAGAAGAATGTAGAGCTGATGAGGAGAACATTGTGGAAGAATCTGTTAGTTCTGAAGGTATTTCTCCTGATCTTGAAACAAAAATTAAAAGCCTACATGAACAGAGTCTAGCTTCCTCAAGCTCTGAATCTTTCCAGAGTGCGGATTATATTATTGTTGATAATGACAGTCAGCCTTTACACAGTGAAATTTATATCAAAGAAAAACATGAAACAATAGATAATACTGATCAACTGAAATTAGTTTTAAATGGAGACAACACCAACACAGGACTGACCCATGAACATTGTAAATCCCCCAAAGCCATTATCTCCTCAAGCTCTGAATCATTTACCAGCACATCTTCAGCAATCACAACAGACAGCAACAATTCTTCAGCTATTGACAAAACTGATGGCAAATCCATAGAAACTATGCATCACCAGCCACCAGAGGTAGAAAACAAGTTAGCAATACCAGATAAAGATAGTGAAACTGAACTACTTGATGAAGAAGATGAGGAACCCCCTGCTTTACCAGCTGTTGGCCCACCCCCTTTACCTGAATGCACTAAAGAATCTGCAGGCAATCAAGAAGAGATTGTTATTCAAGGTGAGCTGGAAGTCTTACATGCTGAGCCTATTACTATTGTACATAATGAAAAAACTGAGATTGAGGTATCAGAAATTTCTGATAACAAAAGCATTATGGAAGAGGCACCTGCATCTGAAGAATCTAGAGTATTGAGTAATCAGGCTGAAAATGCTTTACCCCTTAACAGTGTTCAGGACAAAAACAATGCCGATGTTCATAGTGATATTGTGCTTCCGGATCAGTCAGTTTATGTACATGAATGTCAGCTGTCAGCACAGACAGCCTCAGTCATTGAATGCTCACCTGATGTTGCACTTTCTGAAGATAAGACAGAAAAGACCCCTATATGTTCAGATTATGAATCAATTGTAGAAGAAACTGAAAGAAAAGATGAGCGTGTAATCCATCATGTGACAGAAAACACTTTATCTGAGCCTTGTGGAGAGCAATCTTGTGGAGAGAACATTTCTAGCAACCAGGTTGACATGGAAGTAAATGGTAATGAATCTATTATTGAAAAAGATGAAATAAGCAGCATGAATGTCAATCAAACTAGCCTAGAAACAGAACTGAAGTCTCCAACTAAAGCTTATGAAAATTCTATTAAAGAGGCACCTCATCTTAATATTGAGATGCAGCAGCTTTCTTTGTGTGAAGGGCCAAAAGTTGAGGGTGCTGTTGAGGTAAGCCCAGAAAACCAAATTGGAAAAGAAGAGAATTGCATGGTTGAAAATCTTCAAACTTATACAGAAGAGCGAGATTCCACAAAAGTGTTCAAATCTGGCTTGAAGGATGGTATCGAGGACTTGAAACAGTCTAACCAATCATTGCCAGCCAATTCTAAACATGCCATTGGCAAATCCATAGGTGAAACCAAATCTGTTGCTACAGAAGGAAAGAATTATTTTCCACAGAACCCAGTTAAGAAAGACAAATATGCTGATGTTGACATTAATCTTGTGAAAAAGGCCAAGGAAATGTCTAAAAGGATGGCAGAAAAACAGTCAGAAAAGCAGTATTCTTCTATCTCCCCTAATGAAGAAAGAGATATCAGAGAGGCTAAGATAAACAAAGATTCTCAGCCAAAACCTGTAGCCAAAGAACCAGATGCTCATAAAGAAAAAGAGGAAGACAAAAAGGCTAGAAGAATGGAGATTCTCCGTCAGCTTCAGAGGTCAACCCGACCTACAAAGAAGAGTTTAGAAGACCCAGAATTTGATCTAGTTGCTTCTTCATCAGACTCTTCAACAGGCTTTAAGACTAAGATGAAAATGTGGAATAGGAAGTCCTCAACAGCACAAGAACCTGATGAAATCAGTTTAAGTTCAGGAAGTTCCACACCAGACTCCACATCAAGGAAGAGTTTTTCAAGCATTACCAGTTCTCCTGTCAACACACCTACATCCCCTAGAGAGGAATACTCCAACCTCCAGAAACTTACTCAATCTCTTCCTTCAAAGCCAAGACCAGGTTCTGTGGCAGAGTATGTGAGAAAACTTTCTGCAGCATCTCAGGGCAGACCCAGTGAGGATAATGATGTTAAAGATTCAGCTGAAGAAAACCCTTCTGTAGCTAGGATAACTAAAGGAGACCTTAGAAGAAGTACAAGTGATGCATCGCCTGTATTCAGGTTGTCCAGGCCATCAAGAAGATCGGAGCCAATACAGCTTTCTGTGAAACCATTAGTTCAGAGATACACAGGTATAGAAGAGAACAGCAGTCCTGCTCCTATAGTTTCAAGCAGTCCGCGTAAACATTCACAGGACTTTTCAGTATCAGTCAAGCCTTTGAATGAAAAATATGATTTATCAGATGAAGACAGCAAGCAGAAAAGAAATGATGACAAGAAAGCCACTTTAGAAAGGAAAGATTCTCTAACAAGACGAAATCCTCCAAAAAGAACTGTCTCTATAACAAGACCAAGATCCAGATCCAGTTCTAGAGAAAGAAATATATGGAATTATGACTATTCTTCTGATGTCATCACATCTCAAGCTGTTGAAAAGGAGCCAACGGTTGTACGAAGAGAGTCTTTTGATGTCCAGGTGAGACCTGTTTCATTGCAGTTACCAAAAGAAGAGAAACATAATGACAAAGACCAAGAGAGAAGACATAGTTTAACACAAGCTATTTCACCAAGAAAAGATTCTAAAGTTAATATTTCAGTGCAGCCTTTCTCACCAATGAATGAATTAAATCAAAACTCAACAGGCATGCCAGAAAGAAAGCCTGAATTAAATGCAAGTTTAGCACCAAAATGGACATCAAAAATAGATACCAAGCCATCAAGTTCTAAGGCAGAACCTTTAGCCATTACTGCTAAACACCCAGGTCGCAGTGTCTTAAACTATGTACAGAGTTGCATGCAGCAAAAAACTGCTCCTAAAAGCCTGAAGGAAAAGGCTGCAATTTTCAGGAGACCAGCAACATTTACTTCTTCTGATATCTGTAAACCAACAATATCTCGCAAAGATTCCATTCCAGATTCTGATCAGCGCAAAGATTCTGATTGGACAGAAAAGACCAGTTCTTCAAATGAACCCCATAAGAAAGATAGTGTAAGCATATGTAATTCAATATTTGGATCCAAATCTAAAATAAAACTTAATAAAAGCAAATCCGAAGAATCAAAAGAAGTATTGCATAGATCTAGTGAAATTGTACTAGAGAAGGACATCTCACCTGCTGTGTCACAAACAACTTCATCACCAGTCATTCAGGATTTAGCTCAACAAAGACTGGTTCCTCAAAGTGAAAATGATTTCAAATTTAATGAAGATGTGAAAGATAATGATATAGAAGTAAAAATTGATAATGTAGAAGATATAAAGGTAGTGAGTAATACCGATTCAGGTTCAGATGTTGGCATAAATGTGACTGACAAAATTACAGCAGGATCTTTGGTAGCAGATGATAAAAGGAAAAGATCATCATCTAGCCCTTCTGAATCTAGCGAGAGTGAAAATGAGAAAATTAAGCCAAATGAAGAACCTAGCATTGATCCCACTTTGCCTGATCAGAGGAATGCCTCAGTTTCATTAATTTCCTGCGATGAGGAGAGCACAGTATCAGCTATGCCATTAGTAAATACAAACATCTCTGTTGTCCAAAGCCAATGTTCTGAAAGCACTGTCAACATACCCACTTCAGATATCAACTCAAAAGAGGATGAAGAGAAAATACTGAAAGCTTTGCCAACACAAGTATGTGTTAGTAAAAAGTCTTCATCCAGCTCTTCTGATTCAAGTTCTACTGAGAGTGATCATGAAAACAATCCAATAATTCTGAATCCTGGCATGGATCTCATTTTGTCTGATCAGATTGATAGCTCCGCTTCATTAGGTGATAATGAGAACACTGCTTTGAAAACGGAGGACTCTACAGTATCAAGTTTGCCATTGTTGAGTACAAGCATACCTGCTGTCCATAACCAATGTCCTGGAATTAATCCTAACTTACATAGATCAGATGACAACATAAATGTGGCTGAAAAAGAAACACCTAGAGCTCTGCCATCTAAAGTTTCCACCAAGAAAAGAAAAAAGCCATCATCTAGCTCGTCTGATTCAAGTTCTACAGAGAGTGATCATGAAACCCCCCAGATGATTCAGACACCTAGTACAGACCTCACCATGCCTGTTCAGCAAGATATGGAGGTTTCACTAGCTCCCAACGACAAGGAGAGCTTAACTTTGGAGGCAGTAGATCATTTTCTGTCAGCTGAGCCAGTTCCAGACCAAAGACTTGAAAGTGGTCCAAGCAAATCTGAAAACATGGAAGTAGCAATTACTCAACCACTGAACCATAATGTGGATAACTCATTAGACTTTTCAGAGACATATTCATCTAGTGCAAACTTTAAAGATGTCTCAGATGTGAATAATGAAGTATTATACCATGTTGGTGAAGCTAGTGCTGTGGGTCTAGAAAATAAAGAAGTGTATCTTACACAGTCATATCCTTCACATGATGCTTCAATAATATGTACAGATTTAATTGGAGACAATATGGCTGTAAATAAGAGTTCTTCAGAAAATTTAGGTAGCATTAACATAGATACACCTACAAGAAAGAATCAAACACTCCTGGCTGTTAACATCCATGAAAATGTGACTGATGCCAAAATTACAAAGACGAAGTCTAGTGACAGTGACTCCGATTCGGATACAAGCGCAGATGAAACAAGACAGTCACTGCAAAACATGTCAACAAACAGCACTTCCTCTACATCATCAGCAGAAATAGAGAAACCAGAGTTGAAAGAAGGTTTGAAAAGTATAATATTAGAGCTTGAACAAGAAATACAAAATGATAATCAAAGTAATGTTTGTCTTCAAGAAGAACCAGTTAATGATAATAATGAAACTGTTTGTATTGCTCCAGATACAAGCATATATGAAGTTGAAGCTGGTGGTGAGTTATGTCCAACTGATACTTTGAGGCTTAATGTTCCCATCCCAGATGATGGGAACTGTCTCGAAGAAGTTTCTGAAAAAGATTTGTTTGAAGATTTTGAAAACCTTGTTGATAGTCTAAAGAAGGAGGAGGAAGAAATGGAGCTTGCTAAAGAACTGGATGTTGTCCCTGAGGATGAAATTGAAGAGGAAACACAAGTAGAGGCAACAGTGTCAATAGAGGAAGCAGTTCCATGTCACATTGGCAGCTATAAAAACAGTAGGGAAGAGACCACTGAGGCCTATAAACCAAACAATTCCACTTTTGACATTGATTTGAAGGAAATTCCTGTTGTTAAAAATGAACAGGAGTGTGAGCCTACATCAAATGAAAATAGTGAGAAAACATTTAGTCATACAGAAGAAAAAGCAGAATTTGCTCCTGAACAAAGTGTATCCGAGAACCTGCAAGAAGTTTGTATTCCAGCAGATCAGAAAATATTGGATGTGGTGAGTGAGCTGAGTAATTTGCAGGTATCTCCTGATTGTGATCCACTGAATATTGATCAGCCTAAAACACATGAAAATGATGCCATTAAAGAAAATTTGCAATCTTCTTCTAGATCTTCTGATTCTTCAAAACCAGATATCAAAGACTCAGTGAAAGATAACTTGCAGTCTTCTTCCACATCATCAACATCATCATCTTCATCATCGTCTTCATCTTCAAAAACAGGCTCCAAGGAAATAGATGATGATGAACTGCTAAGGAATGTTATTGAAGATTCTCAGCCTTTTAGAGCGCCATTACTGGAAGAAATAATTGAAAAGAAAAATGTTGGAAATACACCTGAAAAGGAAAATATCAGTTGTTCACCAATTGCACCATGCAGCATTGATAAAAGTGAAGAGAATGAAAACCAGAGCTCTAAAGAGATCCAAGAAAATGAAACCAAGAATGATAATAACCTTAGTGATAGCAAAAATCAAGTAAGCGTAATTGAGGATAATGACCAAGTTAGCATAATTGAAGATGATGACCCAATTATTTTAAGTGCTGTTGCTGATGCCAATAACATTGCTTCACCATTAGAGGTGAAAGTGTCTGTTTTTGAAAGTGGTATTGAAGAGCCTGATAGAATGTCTCCAGTACTATTTTCAGAAGAAGAAGTGCTGAAGCAACATGGTTTTGATGATGTTATTTATGAAACCCCTGCTGACGACCCAGTCCTATTTAGTGCTTTATCTGATGCTAAGAAGGAAAAAAGGAAAGCAGAAGTCAGGAAAGATTCAAGCTCAAGTAGCAATGGACATTCTGATGCAGAGGATGACAGTGTTAATGAAGGAGGGAAACAGTTTGTTGATACCAATGAACTGTCAAAAATTGAAACAATGGTAGATTCTTCAGCTGCCAGTCATCTAGAGAAGAAACATGATGTAAGAAGTGACTCAGAAAGTCCATCTTCAAAGAAAACAACTGAAAGTCAATCAAGCTTGTCTTGTGAAGAAATGAAGGATTTGGGAGAAAATAATAATGATTTAGAAACAAAAACTGATGAACAGTCTGCACAGAGTGAAAATGAAAGTGAAGATGGCATGAAATATAAGTTTAAAGGAAAAGATGGTAACTGCTATTTACTGCTTGATAATGATCCAACATCTCCAGTGGCAAAGACTCTCATTGCCAAAGAAAAGGCAGAAAACTTGAAAAACTCAAGTCTCAGTAGTATGAGTGATGAACAGATACAAGATGTTATTGATTCAATAAATATGAAACACACAGAGTATTTACCTGTATCAGGGATAACAGTGTCATTGAAAAATCCAGATTATTTTTTCGACCAAAAATTTGATCCGTTTACTGATGAAATTAATGACTTGCCAAGGGAATTTGTTGTTGAAGACAGATTTGATACTTTTGAATACAAATTTCCTAAAAGTAACCAACTTGAAAAGCCTACACAAGAACCTGACTCCGAAGAAATAAGTAGCCAGTATTCTGAACAAACAAATGGTAATAAATCATGTGATGGACAGACAGAAGTAATTCAAAGCCAAGGGCCTGTAATAGAAGCTGATTATGAACAAAGTAATAAGCAGCTACAAAGTGGGGAAATCATAAATGCTGACCCTGTTACAACAGCAGTAGAATTGACTGGTGTGAGTAATATGCCTCTGAAACCATCAGAGAAGTCTGGATCAGAGAATAGTACCTCAAGTAGTAAAGAGACTGCTGTTAAAAAACAAAGGAAAAAGAAAAAGAAACACAGGAAACACAGGAAAAGTAAAGACCTTGTAATTTTAAAAGATGAATCTACGAGTAAAAAGATGCTGAAATCTAACAGTAGCTCTAGCTCAGATAGTGAGTTTGACAGGAAGAAGTGTTCAATAAAGAAAAAGACTCCTGAAATTGAAAAACATGTGTCTCAGACAGTCAGTAGTAAGGTCTTGTCAAATGATGATGATGTTGACAATAAAGCCATTAGAAAGGATGAACCTCCTTTGCTAGAAATAAGCTATGAAGACACCGTAATAAGTAAATCTGACATAAAAGAAAAAGACAGTTCTTCAAGCGAATCAGAAACAAACATTGTCACTAAAGTAAAAGTGAAAAAGACACCTGAGAGTGAAATACATGTACCTCAGTCCATTAGTGTTAACCTTTTGTTAAATGATGAGAACAAGACAGTATCAAGAAATGAAGAAATGTTGGAAATAAACAATGCAAAACAATTGATAAATGAACCAGACAGTAAAATAGAAATTATAAAAAAGAAAGACAGTTCTTCAAGTGATTCAGAAAGAGAAGTTAAGACTGAAGAAAAAGAGAAAAAGACACCTGAAATTAAAAGACACTTACCTCAGACAGCTGGTAGTAAGGTTTTGTCAGATGATGATGGCGGGGAAACGATTAGAAGTGAAGAGCCTAATTTGCTAGAAATAAATGATGAGCATCCTTTAATAAGTGAATCTGACATAAAAATAGAACTTATAAAAGAGAAGAACAGATCTTCTAGCGAATCAGAAACAGAAGTTGAGACTAAAAAAGAAAAAGTGAAAAAGAAACTGGATATTGAAATACCTGTACCTCAGTCAATAAGTGTTAATCTCTTGTCAAATGATGATGACAAGAAAGAGACAAGAAAGGAAGAGCCAAGTTTATTGGATAAAAACAATGATGACCTTATAGTTAATGAACCAGACATAAAAATAAGAAATATACAAGAAAAAGACAGGGATTCAAATGATTCAGGAGCTAACATTGAGACTGAAGAAAAAGTGAAAACAGTTGGACAAGAATTAAAAGAAAATATTTATGAGGATACCGAGATATTGCCTGCCCATTCAGATGATTCAGATAGCACTAGTGATTCATCTTCAAGTTCTGTGAGTAGTGAAAGTGGCGATGAAACAGATAACAAACTGGTAGAAGTAAATACTGACACAATAACACTCAATGAAACTAAAAGTATAGTGTACCATAGTGATGATGAGTTGAAATCCACAAACTCTGTTGCACTGCCATCAAATGATAGACAAATTACCAAAGACAGTGAGGGAGAATCTGAAATTATTCCTGAAATACATGTACACGAAACAGTCAATTATGAAAATTGGCCTTTAAATTTCAAAGAAGTGGAAGACACAAAAGAAGAAATTGGAATTGATACTGGTGAAAATGAGGATCTAAAGAAGGATGAAGAGTAATTACTTAAATTTTTCTGCTTACTGTATTTGCCTTGATTGCACTTAAAACTCTTAACCCTCTCCATGCTGGATATTTTTATGTACTACACTGCTCTCCATTATTTATCCAATTAGCTTGCAGGATTCCAGTGGTTAAGTAGCATATATTTACAAGAAGTGTGGATAACAGTGTGGATCCCTATCAGCTGTCTTCTCCGAAGCCAGCTGATCTGGATCTACTGTGTTTTCAAATTGGGATAAATTTGGTCTCAGCAATGTAATAGGGGGATCCTTTCTTGATGGGAAATCATAAATAGCTGCTTTGACAGTATAGACTCAGATAAGAAGTGGGAAATTTTGTCAAGATCAGCTCACTTTGATAAAGATTAGAGCAATCTTCAAAGACAAATTCAATGTCAATTTGAAGTTCTAATTTATGACTTTTAAAGTGTACAATGGATCAGCCAAACTTTATTGTATTAAGTCGAACGAAACTTCTGTCAATTAAGAAATGGTTAAAAATTAATCATGTTTAGCAAAGTACATACAAACAGCTAGACTTACTAAACCCTGTTCCATTTAATATGGTTAAATGTTTTTTTTACTATTCCGAACTTAATGCAGTTCATACAGTATTGAACATTTTCCAGGATTAAAAGTTCATGTTTGACAATCATGGCAAATACAGTATAGCATTCTTTTCTGTATTTCTTATATCTCTTCTGTTTTCTCTATATATAGAGTTCTAAACTTTTTGAGTGCATACATGTTTTAGAAAAAAGCTAATGTTAACATTTTCTTTGGATATAAGAAATCATAATGATTGTTTGAGTTTATGCTTTACATGTACGTCCCATTTAACAGTTTTTCAGTCATATTTGGAAATTTTCCTGGGTACTACCAGTATTATGCATATAGGATAAAGTGTCTTGTTCAAGGCCTTAACTACCAAATGAAGGTGCAGGGATCTAAACATGCACCCTCTTGATCAGTCCATCACTCTACCAACAGAACTATGGTGCTCCCTTGCTTTATGTTTCAGATAGCATAAACATAACTAGCTACTATAGCTCAGCTGGCTTTGAAAAGGTGGCTGATCAAGATCTGCATCGCTAGTATTGGAATTTATCAAATAGTTATAAATGCTAGACAGAAGTGGAATAATGGGTTAACTACTTGATTTCTAAATTTATAAATGGAATCTTCCAGTGGTTGAGCTTACAAATCCATCCTGAAGCTTATCATTCTATTGTAGACTTTAGATAAACCCATCATTTCAGCTGTTTGCATTTCTCGGGCTTTACAGACATTGAAAAGCGAATGTTTTGCATCATTCAGTGCTGGAACAGCTACAACATCATGCAAAGGCAGATAAACAAAGAAAGTTATTGGCTGATGTTAATGTTAGTCCCCATAGGTGTGTGCCAGATCACTTTATTTAGAAATGCAAATGGCTGAACTGTTGGGTTTTGTCTAAATAAGAGAATCTGCAATGGAAATGTAAATATTTCATTTTACTTGGTGGTTGCTTTTATTTTGTATTGACTTTATTGTTCAGGGCCCAGAAATACAATGCCTCCTTAAAGTTAAGGAAGACTTAAGTTAAGTATTGATTTTTTAGGATGCGAAAAATAACGTTTCAAACTGATTAAAATCAAAATAGTTTCATTTTTGCCGTAGATCATCATCACAATGATATCTTTGACAACAAGTACTGCATCGATCCAGGCAATGTATTTTAGCATTTAATATAGCATGTTGAAATATCAATACTTAACTTAAGTCTTCCTTAACTTTAAGGAGGCATTGTAATTCCGGGCCCTGTACATTATATCAAAGTTTAAGCAAGTCTTAACTTCTAACCGCATTGAGCACTTCCAAGTTTAGTATTTCACAATCTGAAATTTACAGAATATAGGTCATAATGTCAGTCTAATCTGTGAAGAATATAAAGATGTACATTGAAGATCAAGATAAGATGACTCAGACTGAGCCAACTCATCTGGACCTACACTGTTTCCAGCAAAATAATAATTTATATCGGTTTTAAGGCTCAATGGTCTTATTTATTCAAACGACAATTTTTTACATTAATATATTTTTGAATTTTTCCAGATTTTTGATAGGACGTGAGAAAGACCCCAGCAAGAGTGAAGTAGCCCGGTTAATACAGCAGTCCCTAGAACAGGATAGAAAACGTGATGAGATCCGTCGTGTAGAACAAGAACGATACAAGGAACTCCAGGATAAACTTCTTCCGAGAGACGAGGTATTGGAGCATGAACATATACGTCATCTGTCAGAATCCTCGTCAATTGGTACACCAAACAAGGAGGACGATCAAGTGGTAAGATTAAGTGCATTTTTGTTTAGCCTGCTTTCCCATGGCCGTCTTAGGCCTTCTAGATTCTGTCCATTTGCAGCCCCTCGGTCTGGAGTCAAGCACTCTACCTGACTCAGCCAATGCGCTCCCCTATTGTATATAAAAAATATTGTATTTCTTTCTCTGAAGATCAATTTTATCTTAGCAAACAGTGTAGACCATGATGAAATGCCGCATTATGCAGTGTGGGATATATTTGGTTCAGTAAGACATGGATTATCATAAATTAAAGTAAATACTTTGCCAGTTATAATAAAAGTGCATTTTCATAGAATATCAAAAAGATTAGAATAATTGTCTTAAATTACAATAATATTGTCCAGAAGGCAAAATTAGATTCAGTGTTTGTTGAGCACATTTACATTTGAGCTCATACAGGTCATTTTTGTAGTTATCGTATAAGCAAGCAGTGGAGGCTTGGCTGAGCCTACACAAACATGCAGTCTTGTCCAGAGCATCACTTCATAAAAATGCAAGGATGTAGATGATAGCTCAGACTAAGATGAGTGACTAAATCCATATTCTATAAATAGAGGATCTTACTTGAGTGCTCATGTTTTATTGAATTTATTAAGCGAGGCTTGCTGAGCATTTTTTTTTTTCGCAGAGTTTAACACTGGCTTCACTGTGTTATGTTTTTGAGCAAGACACATTTATCCTTGCTTAGTACTGCATCAACCCAGGAAGACCTGTCCCCTCATACAATAGACCATCCTGACTTATCTGTATCAAACTGGGCCAAGTAGCGCAGTTGGTAACATGTCTGGCAACAAATGTGAGTCTGACTACAGATCCAGGGGTTGCAAGTTCGATCCTGGCCCAGTCCCATACTTTCGTGGAGATTGATCATGAAATAATTTCTACTGTCATTCTCCTCCCTTCCGCTGAATCATTCAAGAAGGATTGTTGTCAGTTACAAGCGAAAGTATGTGCTTGAAGTACTGGTTAACTGCTTGTTCAAGCTTTCCCAGGAAAAAAGGTGTGGGTAGGTGAACTGCTGACCGTCCCGCCATGACCATAGCTGTTGACTTGAGACATTAAGCAACAAAACAAACAAACCTGTTTCAAACTTTAGGAAAAGTCTACTGGTCTATAAAGCAATAATGGAAACCTACAACTGAACCTGCTTGTCACGGAAGTACTGTTAATCCGGAAATTTTCACGAGGATTTTATTTTTGCGAATAGCGTTAAAAGACATCCTTGCGACACTAAAAATTCATGACTAGGGCGTGATTTACCTTCATCAGTAAATGACAGAGTAATTTCGGCATTTCACGAGGATTTATTTTCACGAAACTTCGCCTATGCGAAGTTTTGCAAAAAATAAAACCCTTGCGAAAATTTCTGAATTTACAGTAGAATGGCCATGATAGTTTGATGCTCAGGAAAAGTGTTAATATTCTGTTTTAGAATATTTTCTCAATACATTTCAGGACCTTGATGAGTCAAGCGGTGCTGAAGATGAAATTCAAGAAATGGGGGAGGATGTCTCTGAAGATCTCCTGGCAGGGGAGGCTACTCCTATGTCCATGCCCTCCATGGATGAGGTTAGCTCCCCTGATGAGCAATCTGAGAAACCGGTGGTGGAAGTTTTCGATCTCCAAGAGAGTAGTGGAGATGATATCAGTCCTGATATGGAGTCTCAGGCTTTGTTTGTCAAACTAAAGGAGGTATGAATATATAATAAACCACACTTCTAATGCAAAATCAAACTGAACCTTGAATAATACATACATATTGGTTCATCCATTGTTATTCAATTTTATCAAAAATTAAAAAACTAATTAATGAAATTGAAAGTAGAACTTCATCAGTCAATCACTTCTTTTTGATCATAACCTGATCGGGTGAAAGTCTGCCATAACCCATGAATGGTTACGGCAAGACCTGGTATATAATATTAATTAAAGTTACATTCCTGAAACATTTTGTGTTGGAAGTGTGGGTCAGTATATACCTTATATTAAAATATAGGTTATCCTTTGTGTCTGAGAGAAATTTTCATTAAGAACTGGCATTATTTTAATGAAACGTCACTGCAACTTTTAGTATAAAGAGTAGATTACATGCCACCAGCATATTATGGTCAGATATTTTTTCTTGGAGTTATGGCCCTTTGATAAATCTTGAATTGAGATCTGCATTTCTCACCCACTTCCCACTCAAGATGAGCAGAATAATAGGCGAAAACCTCTTTTTTTATGTGAAACATATTTATAAGCCTCCTGTGAATTATTAAAAATTCACAAAGGGGAATTATTAAAAATTCAGAAAGGTGGGAAGGGGGAGGGGGGGGGGGGCTTAAATTTATATTACTGGCCTAGATCATGCTGTTCTTCAGTATCAATGGTACCAGTATATTGTGGTCTGATGATTTTTCTTGGGAATTATGACTCTTTGATAATTGGGAGTTATGGCCTAATGATTCTGTTACATTGTTCCATATATTCCCTGTTACAGGCTCAGTGTAAGAATGCTGTTCTTGAAGCAGAAATGGCCAAATTGAAGGCCAAGATTATTGTGTTGGAGAATACTGAAGGACAGAAGAGACAGTATGAGAAGAAATGTGAAGAAATGGCAGCTCGACTCTTAGATATGGAGAAAAAAGTGGCGAGTGCTAGAAAAGAGATTAATCATTATCAGGTATAATAATGTGTATAGATCATAGAAATACTATACTTGGAGCTCCACTGGAGTTGCATGAACTTTATATGACAGGTGATTTAACAGAAAAAAATAACTGGAAAATGAGCAAAATGTTTGTTAATTTTGGGGTTCAAAACGTCACTGTGTATTTTCCAATCCAAGTTGTAATTAGTCATATCTTATGTGTTATGAAATTTTGGTCCAATGATGCTAATGTTAACTTCACTGATAACATGAAATTTAAATTGATGTAAGAAAATAAGAGATAGCTGAAAATAATTATAAATATGAGCCAGTGCATGAGATTATTGGACATATCTTATCTGAACAGACTCACTAGAACCTTGGCTACACACACAGACACTTACACACACAAAATAGTGAGCTAGATGAAGGCTTGTGCCAACATTTAGGCCTCTAGGCCCACTAGATAGCTGTACATGTTTAACGAATCACTTTACCCATTACTATAATCCTTCAGGACATGTTGGAGGGATCACAAGGTCAGTTTATTGCCCTGGAGAAGAAGATGCAGGGAGAAGTGACTGCAGTTGAGAAGAAATACCACAAGGCCAAGAAAATCATTAAAGAATACCAGCAGAGGTTAGTGTCAACTTTCTTCTCATTGCGAGAAGGCCTGACTTAGTTGCATGTGAACAACAAAAGTGCAGACCAGCCTGCTGATGGGCACAGATTGATCAACAGCTTTGTTTTTGGTCTCTGGAAAGTAGAATAGCTACACTCACTACATGCAAAATGTCCATATTTTAGCAAGCCTCTATAGCTGAGCAGGCTGGTTTGAGCCTTACTTGCTCAGAAAATCCCAAAGACAGATTTTCTTGTGTCAAGGCCCATATCAAGAGAGACTTGCATTGTTGCTCGTTTAGCTGTTACAAGGGCTTCCATGTTTACACTCGTGAATGGCAATGTTTTGTGTTTATGCAATATATGTTTACAAAAATGGCCTACTGTTTAAACGAATGTACTTCAACAACAGCAGAATCTAGGGCGAAGATTTGGTACCAGTAAAATGCATTTAAGCCCCCCGGTGGCTTAGGCTGCTGTCCGTTCTAAGGCGGTGGTTCTGTTGTTGTTGACTTTTTGTTTGTTATTACTCCCATTGTGGGAGTCTGTAATTGTTCTATGTTTTGTTGTACGTTACTTTATGTCCATTCTAGTATTGCAATCATCTTGATGGGGAGGAGAGAGCTGGTTGCTTTGCTTAGTTTGTCTTCCTGGTGTCTAGTGATTGTTGTGTGGTTCTTCCATCTCGGTGCCACGGGGTTGTCTGCGGTTTATGATTGTGGTATTTCCTGATCACACTCACTATGTTAGCACATGACGAACTTCATGGCTTATTAATAGCATCTTCTAATGAAAAATAATGGGGGGTTTCAAGATTCGGATGTATTTGATAAAGTTTCTAACAATAATTAATTATTGCAATTAGAATTACAGCGGATATGCTTAGCGGACACAGTTTGCCGATTTCTCGTAGTGATAAAAATTTCCTGAAATTTATCTCACTGCGCTAGGAGCAATATTGATGCATTTTCATCAGATATGTTAATGAATGCCTTAATATTTGGTGGACACACATGTGAAAACACTTGGCTTCAAACTGTGTTGTTGATTTTTTACTTTCCGTCAGCGTGTGTATTGATGTTAGTTTCATTTTGGCCTATGTGATGATTGGCAGTTATGTCTCACATGTGTCAATTCATTACACATTTGCAACTGTTTACAAGATGAGACACTGTCACTATTTAAAGGAAATGCCGGTAATTTATAAGCCTGTGCATGTTGCAGTCAGGTTGCAATTACTTGAAATGAGTTCTACCACAACACTAAACCAAATAATTTCCTATGTTTGCACAAGGTAAATTTTTCAGAGTTCTTTTTTAGGAAAAATATTGGCGATTTTACCGATCTGCGATAATGAAAAAAAATCTGTGCAGCAAATGCGTGTAAATGGAATCGTTTCTATTTCTGGAATTTGTGTAAACGTATACAAGATTTCGTAAACGTGGAAGCCCTAGAAAGTAACAACACTTACCAAGAAGCTAAAAGCAAAGACACAGATCAGACTGATGTGCAGCCTGGTCTGCACTTTTATTGTTTGCATACAATAAAACCAGGTTTATTTTAGGAAGCCTCCATGCGAGCTAAACTACTTTTGTGTTTTTACAACAGCAGAATCTAGGTTGTAGGTTGAAGATTTGGCCAGTAAAAAAAATTAAGCCCCTGGTGGCCTCTGCTGCTGTCGGTTCTAAGGCGGTGATTCTGTTGTTGTTTATTTATTGTTTGTTGTTGATCCCATTGTTTGTGGGTGTTTAGTGTTTGGTGTTTGGTTTGTTTTGCGGCGCTTTGTGCCCTTTCCAGTTTTGCAATCATCTTGCTGGGGAAGAGAACGCTGGTTGCTTAACTTTCGTTGCATTCTGAATGTCATGTCCCTGTTATCGTTCATTTACTCTTCCTCACGCGTGCCATGGGTTGGTCTGTAGTATGTGATTGTGGCATTTCCTGGTCATACTCTTACTTTCTCATTATATGGCTCTGGTAATGGCTGCCTGCATGAAGTGAGATAACAGATGATGGCTCATCATTTATAACCCACATGCACATAACCAGGTTTAACACATTTGTTGCTAGTTTCTTAGGAGATAGATTTTACTGGCAGAGTTTAGACCAGGATTATTTCTCAAACTAGAGGTGAAATCTTAACCCATTTAGCCGAGTGAACTTTCCTATCTCTATCGATAGGACAAGTCTATTTCAAACTTTTGGAGTGTTTGGTGGTATTTTTTTTATCTTTATTCAAAAGTCCATAGACTATTCTGTAAGCAAACAATGGAGACCCTGATCAGACGCCGCATTCTGCAGCATCTGATCTGGGTCTGCACTGTTTGCCTATGTCCCACAAAAAGGACGCTAGGCTTATATGGGTTAAGGTTTTTGCTGCGATACACAGTTGTCTGGATTGAAATAAATGATAGACTGGACTTCACTGAGAAATACCAGTAATAATGTATTAATGTTGTAGTTTGTATGTCAACAGTTTGGTATTCACTGAGCAATACCAGTAATAATGTATTAATGTTGTAGTTTGTATGTCAACAGTTTGGTATTCACTGAGAAATACCAGTAATAATGTATTAATGTTGTAGTTTGTATGTCAACAATTTGGTATTCACTGAGAAATACCAGTAATAATGTATTTATGTTGTAGTTTGTATGTCAACAATTTGGTATTCACTGAGAAATACCAGTAATAATGTATTAATGTTGTAGTTTGTATGTCAACAATTTGGTATTCACTGAGAAATACCAGTAATAATGTATTAATGTTGTAGTTTGTATGTCAACAATTTGGTATTCACTGAGAAATACCAGTAATAATGTATTAATGTTGTAGTTTGTATGTCAACAATTTGGTATTCACTGAGAAATACCAGTAAGAATATATTAATGTTGTAGTTTGTATGTCAACAATTTGGTATTCACTGAGCAATACCAGTAATAATGTATTAATGTTGTAGTTTGTATGTCAACAATTTAATTGATATATTTCAGGGAGAAAGATTTCTTGGCTGAGAGAGAGTCCTTACTTCAACAACAAACCGAGAAAGATCAACAATATAATGCCCTAGTAAAGTCATTAAAAGATAGGGTAAGTGAATGTCTAGAAGCCTCTTTAAGTGATGAAGGATACTGTTAGACATGCAAGAAGTCTAAAGTCACTCACATGAAACTTAAACAAGGAAAACATTGGTAGCCTTGTAAAATGACTACAAACAGTTGATTTTGGGATGTACCCATTTGAACATGTGTAAGTGGAGTGAGCAAATGAGCCGTGGCATGCGATTTCCAACAACGTGATATTTGCGACAAGTAAAGCCTCAGATCAGCCTGCGCATACGCGCAGTCTGATCAGAGACTTAGCTAGTCGCTTGAATATTCCATGAGTGTTAAGCTTCTGACTGAACATGATTTGGAGTTTCTAAGTTAAAAGAAGGCTGCATAGGCTCATCTGAGTCTACACTTGTGAAAATGCCACATTGTTGGAAATCACATGTCATGGCTCAAATGTTCTACTTGTTTCAGATCAGACTCGTCTCTACTTTAACTGGGCACTGAGCATAGCTAAAATATTTTACATGGTTACACATTATTATGACTTTGTTGCTTAATAGTCCAATTTTGTCTTGAATTGATATATTGCACCCCTGCACAAAAATGTGTTTGTTGTTACCAACATTTCACAGGTTTGCTTAGTTATCATGCTTAATTCTCAGTGAAATATGACATCATCTAATCAACTGTGCTCACATACCCCAGATAAAGTATGCCTAGAAACATAAAGATGTATAAAGAAATGTTAATTAGGTATATTAGAATGATACTTACCAAATAGTTAGTTGCCCAGTGACTCAAGTTGGGAAGTAGATGATGACTTGGACCAATAAAAGGCCTGAACTGTGGCTGCAAATGTTAATGATTAAATTTTGTCATATAACACTTGCCCAGATACATCCTACTTTGAAACTATTAGAATCCAGCTTCATTAGGATTGAGATAAAACCACACTTCCATTTAGTCTATCGGTCCAATGGATTTGTACAAAAGGGGTTTCAAATCAGAAATTTGTAATATGTGATCTTTATTCAGCAAGACAAAGTTGGTTTTACCTTAATATCCTAAACTTAAGATGTGCCAAGCAATCTCAATAAAATATTAAGATTTTAAAAGTGTCTTACTCAAGGACAAGACCTTCTGTCAATGGTGGGATTGAAACCCACCCACAACCTTTTTGTTACCAGTCGAGCACACTACCAAGTAAGCTGCAGTGCCCCCCATTCTAAATATATTTGTTAATTGCAGATTCCTAACCAGGGATCAGAATGGTATTCAGGCTACTGGCTACTTTGTCATATATTGTGATTGCTCATTGAAACTGTCTCAGTAAGACATCACAACTGAAACAAGGAAATATAGTAGATTAATTTTGTGGTTTGACAAGACTGTTATATCGAGCTATATGAAGGTTATATGGGCCAGATTTTGGTACTTAATGGCTCATGTGTAAAGTGATTCTTTAAATATGCAGCTACCCTGTGGAGCAAAAGGCAAAAAACTTGAGCCTTTATCAATGACCCTACTTTGTGTGTGACATCTCTGGCCAGACTGTGCGGATCCACAGGCATGTCTGACCCTTGCTGGTAGCCAAATGCAATAAGTATCAAAATCTCATTTGGTCCATATGTAGAGGATTTTACACTTGTGATGATTTCATTTGAAATTTATTAAACAAGCCTTTGGCAAGTTTAATAAATTTAATATGAAATCATCACAAGTGTAAGATTCTGTTTATCATATGGCATTTTAAATGCGGTTTGATCGCCTGATAAGTTTGTTTATTTCCATGAAAATTTGCATTGTTGTAATGGACGTTGTCATGACGTTACTTGTTCCTGCCGAAAGTGTTATGTAACGTGTGGTCATAACATTTTTTATGGCATGATGTTATCCACTGAATAACAGTAACATCATATGATAAATAAAAATAAGACCAGTAATTGTGAGATGTCTGGTTGTGACTGCTTTACTTCTTGCTTTCAGATCTTCCTCTTGGAGAAGCAACTAGCTGAGGCCCAGAGGCTTGCAGGGTTGCCGGTCCAGGTTCCTACTCCAGCTACTCCTCACTCGACGGATGAGGCCTTGAAGAAAGAGAACATCTCGAGTGATATCATCACAAAAACCACCACACCACTTGTTCAGTCTACACCTACTGCAATTCAGGGTAATTATCACATTTGATTTTATAACATCAAGCTTGGGATCCATTGATTTAACTGTTATCTTTATGAAGGGCAGTTTCAAATATTATTGTAGTAAAATTAGGATAATGCTTTGCTTTGGCACCACAAACCAAATGCCTAGCTTGAATGAAAATCAGTTGGTCCATGGTTTGAGCCTCAGGTCTGAAAACATTGTTTTGTAGAGATTTATTCTCTTCAGACCACTGATTGGTGTAGGAATAATGTCAATTACTAATGAAAAGATATGCTTAAAAGGAATAATGCAGGAGGGAATAATTGCCATTTTCATGCCACTGAGGGTTTGTGTATTTTGAAATCTTGTCCAGGCCATAAAACTTGATATTTACATAGTTATTTTAGTTGCTTTAAATGACTGCATTCTAACTGCATTTATTTCTCAATGCAAAACATCTACATCTGGTGTGATCAGGTGCCTCATCAACCAATGATGTTGAAATGAGGCTCATCTTCAACTCTTGTCAGCTTGATGGCTTGGTGAAGTAAGCTATTAGCCGTTTTATTTCTTCAAAAAACCTTTCCAACTTATAAACATTTATACCTTATATCTTGCATCATCCAGAGCAAACAGTAACTCAGAATATCACCGCTTAACACTGGAATTATTGATGGATGTATCAAAGGGAAATGTCACAAAACAAGAAGGGTCTTGCTGAGACTCTTTATCTAATTCTCTCACTTGGTCTGAAATCTTTGGACCACATGTTATGCTTAGTTTCAGTACTACACTTTCTACACTGTAAACATGACCTTTCTCCTTTAAAAAAAACAGTAATCTATTAGCGTTCTGTAGGTATTAATAGACTTTTCACTTACTGTAAAGGCGGCAACATTAATATTCATATCTGGGCGTGGTTCGGCTATTTCAACTGCTAAACAAGGGATATCAGGTTCTATTTATAATTTGGTGAAGAATAAAAAAGTTTTTGGGCCGCGCAAACGTGCGTGCATTTCATGAAAATCCTTACCATATACACACTGAACTCACATTACTAACCCTTAAAGCCCATAATCACAAAATGTATGTGTTTTTTGTTGTCCACTAAAATATTTGAAGCCTCAAAGACAAACAGTGTGGACCCAGATCAGACTGCTCCAGTAGGAGCAGTCTGATCTGGGTCCACACTGTTTGCCTGTATGCTTATGTTAAATAGACAATTTCAGTTGCAGTTATTTTGCTGGCGTTTTAAGGGCTAAATAATGTGTTTTGCGTCTATACTGAGGTTGAATGACGCAAGATGATACAGTTACTTTTGAATAAAACCACGCCAGACCCTGATAGTGAGGGTGAGAGGATCCTGGAATATGCACTAGCATATGACCTGTTCCTCGGTAACACATGTTTCAAGAAACGTGACAGTCACATCATCACATACAGGTCCGGTAATACAGCAACCCAGATAGACTTCATGTTATTTCGAAAGAGCCTGCGCAAACTTGTTATGGATGTGAAGGTGATTCCTGGAGAGGAGGTTGCTCTGCAGCATCAGCTCCTTGTGTGCGACATGATGATTGATATGCCGCCCCAAATTAAGCGCAAATTCACCCCACGTCCAAAAGTGTGGAAGCTCAGAGATCCTCAAACGTGTAGCCGATTCCAGGAAGTCTTCAAGGCACATGTGTCCGCTGTGGAAACTGAAGCGGCTACTACTACTGAGGAAATCTGGGCGAAACTCAAGACAGGTTTGCTGAAGACAACAGAGGAGGTGTGCGGCACAACAAAGCCCCACCGATGGCGACGTGAAACTTGGTGGTGGAATAAGGAAGTAGATGATGCCATCACAGCCAAGCGCCAAGCTTTCAAAGCATGGAAGGCTGGCAAATGCACACGAGCATCATATAACACTGCCAAGCGCATCTCCAGACGTGTGGTGCACCATGCACGCCACGAAGCAGACAAGGTGGTCTATGAGGGCATTGACCACAAGTCGTCTGATATCTTCCGCCTCGCCAACCAGATGAGGAAAGAGAATGTTGATGTTGTAGGCGAAAAGCCAGTGAAGAATGACACTGGGGAAATGTCAATGAGTGAGGAGGCAAAGCAGAATGCATGGGCTGAACATTATGAAAGGCTTCTCAACGTTGAATTTGATTGGGACCCTGATCACCTGTCCAATGAACCTCCATTAGAAGGCCCGCCTATCCCAATCACTATTGACATGGTGAAGAAGGCCATCTCAAAGATGAAGTCGGGCAAAGCTGCAGGTCCATCAGGTATAGTGGTGGAGATGATCAAGGCAGCAGGTGATACAGGGGCCACCATGATCCGAGATCTTGCTACTGCGATTATCCGTGATGGCAAGGTCCCAACTGACTGGGAGGAAAGTTTCATTGTCTGCCTTTACAAGGGCAAGGGTGATGCTTTGGATAGAGGCAACTATCGAGGCCTCAAGCTGACTGAGCAGGCCATGAAGATCCTAGAGAGGATTGTCGATGGTCTCATAAGACAGGTGGTGTCTATTGACGACTCCCAGTTTGGCTTTGTCCCAGGAAGAGGCACTACAGATGCAATCTTTGTGGTCCGGCAGCTGCAGGAGAAATACTTAGCAGTGAACAAGAGGCTTTATATGGCCTTCGTGGACCTAGAGAAAGCATTTGACCGTGTCCCTCGGAAGGTTATCTGGTGGGCCCTGAGAAAGCTAGGCGTTGAGGAATGGATTGTTCGGTTAGTCCAGGGAATGTACGCTAATGCACGAAGCCGGGTTCGTGTTGGCGAGGGTTTCAGCAAAGAGTTTGAGGTGAAGGTCGGGGTCCATCAGGGATCCGTACTCAGTCCCTTGCTCTTCATCATTGTGCTGGAGGCCTTGTCACGTGAGTTTCGGGCTGGTGTTCCCTGGGAGGACCTATATGCAGATGATCTTGTCATCATTGCTGACTCCCTAGAGGAATGTGTCAGGAGGCTCTTGATATGGAAAGAAGCCATGGAGAGGAAGGGATTGAGGGTGAATGCAGGAAAGACAAAAGTCATGATCTGTGGTACAGGCCTGGACCTCTTGCAGAGTTCAGGCGAGTACCCATGCGCTGTCTGTCGTACAGGAGTAGGCAACAACAGCATCTACTGCAATGGCTGCAAACTTTGGGTGCATAAGAAATGCAGTGGGCTACAAAGACTGACACCAAATCCTGATTATAGGTGTGCACGGTGCATGGGAAATGCTCGCCCTATTGACGGCAGACCACAGAGTGAAGTCCAGGTTGGACCTGATAAGCTTGAGGTGGTAGCTTCCTTCTGCTACCTAGGTGACATGCTTTCTGCTGGTGGAGGCTGTGAAATGGCGGTCACTACTCGTGTGAAAACTGCCTGGAAGAAGTTCAGGGAGCTACTACCAGTTCTCACATCCCGCCACCTCTCTTACAAGACCCGTGGCCATGTGTACAGCTCTTGCGTGCGGAGCGCCATGCTCCATGCCAGTGAAACTTGGCCACTTACCAAGACAAACCTGCAGCGCTTGCAACGCAATGATAGGGCCATGATCAGACAGATCTGCAGTATCAAGCCAGAGGATGTGGCCAGGGTAAGGTCAAGCGAGCTACTGGCAAAGCTTCAGCTTGAGGACCTCGACCTCATTTTGAGAGAGAGAAGGCTTCGCTGGTTTGGGCATGTGGCGCGTTCCAGTGGTGCAATCAGAACAGCATATGATATGCAGATTGACGGCAAGCGGGGGGCTGGGAGGCCCAAGCAAACATGGAAGAAACTGACAGAGAAAGACTGCCGTGAGTGGAAGCTCACCACAGTTGACCCTCAAGAAAGGAGCACCTGGAGATCAGGTGTGAGATCTGCTATGCGTGCAGCTAGCCAGTTACCTGGAAAGGGGCCCACTGATGTGGATGTTGCCCCTGCACCTGCACGTTAATCAAAAATCCGATTATGATGATATATGATTCATTTTCAGCTTTTACCTATGTCTAAGGTTGACCAGTCCTAATTACGCATTCATGAGGTGCCGCCTTTACAGTAACCAAAAAGTCATATTATACTGTATTTTACATCCATGATGTGGAAGTAAAAGTGCTATGTATAGTTCTGGTTTGAAACTGTCAAGAAATTGTATTATGAATGAGAAAGGTTGTATTATGTTTATTGATTTTTATTAGCCAAGAAATGCAGATTGCCTTTGATCTAATTTCTCAAGGAGAACCATTGTTGTGGTGCTCATCAAGAAGCTTCGAAGGAGTAACTCAACCAATGTTTTATTGAGAAAAACAAAGAAAGAGCAACAAGAGCAAACAATGGTGTTAAATAGCTATTCTCTGTATTGTCTCTGTTCCAGATATTGGGAGTCCATTGTTGAGTCCTGCCACAGAAACGGCATCCGTATCATCAGAGAGTGATATATCAGCCTCGGAACCCATCAGTTTAGGTATGCTTAAACCAAAGATGTTTAGGTAGAGATGATTCACATAACATAATATCACTGGCCACATCATTGTTATACCCGCAAACGTAGTTTAGTAGGTATACTGTTTACAGCCTGTCCGTCATTCCGTCCTTCCGTCAACATTTCAAGGTTATAGTTGAATAACTTATGTAGCTTTTGCCCATTTTGATCATCATTGCACCACACCTTAACCATTAGACAATGCATGTTTGGTAGGAAAAAAGGGGCTAAAGGATTAGTATTGCAAGAGTTATGCCATTTTGTGATTCTGATTGTAGACTGAGGTCAAAATCTAGTACATATCCAAAAGATAGGATTTTTGCGTTAAAGTTTTCTAGAAGTCCATATCTTGACAACCACTTGTCAGAAAGCATTCATACTTGCACTATAGATACCTTGTAGGGTTAGCTTTCATTCAATGACATAGGACCCCAGGGTCCATGCTGGGGTGGGGCTAGAGGTCAAAATCTAGTACATATGATATCCAAAAGATAGGATTTTTGCGTTACAGTTTTCTAGAAGTCCATATTTTGACAATCATTTGTCAGAAAGCATTCATACTTGCCCCATATATACCTTGTAGGGCTAGCTTTCATTGTACGACATCGGATTCCAGGGTCCCTGCAGGCAGGTGGGGCTAGAGGTCAAAATCTAGTACATATCCAATAGATAGGATTTTGCGCTAAAGTTATTTAGAAGTCCATATTTTGACAACCACTAGTCGGAAAGCATTCATACTTGCACCATAGATACCTTGTAGAATTAGCTTTCATTGCACGACATCGGACCCCTATATGTAAGTTTCAACTGTATAGAATATTTATCTATAAGCTTCCTATACATACATAATCTAAGGTTATCACGCTTCTCTCAATTAAAAGGTTGCAGTCAAGCTATGCTGTCATGAGACAGTTCTTAATAAGTCAGATATTATTGGACCATTCCATAAAAAATGATGGTTTGAAGATGTGCATGAAGTAGTTTGGTGCCAATTTTTTTTTTATGACAAATTTATATTTTCTTGAACTCAGACTTTCTTTGGATCATTGCAGTGCATACATGTACTTTGTTGCAATTGTTTTCCGTGGGTTGTAACAGTTCCTTGTAATTGCTTATCTTTAACTCTACATATTCTTATTTTGGTTCTTTTTTATTTTGGGCAATTTAGGCTTTGAGCGAAGTTAAAATGGGACTAGTCACAAGAAAACGTGATTGTTTGCATGCGAACAACAAAAGTGTAGATGTGCCGCCACAGTCTGATCAGTGTCTTTGTTGTTTGCTCTCAGAAAACAATTAAAGCTACAGCTACTGCATGTAAATTTTTAATATTCAAGCTAGTCTCTGTGGCTGGATTGAGCCTTATCTGGTCACAAACTCTGAAGACAGGTTTTCTCATGATCAGGTCCATAACTTTTTCAAAAAGTTCTTTGAGGAATACCATCAGAGTGTCAAATAATTTGGATCTAGATCAGGCTGGACATTTTGTTGGGCCTGATCTGGGTTTGCAAAAAGTATCAGCAGATAACACTGGCATGTTAAGGGTTAAAGACGGGGGAATTCTGATTGCTTGTACACAGGGTTCGCACAGGTTTGAAAAGTACTTGAATATATAGGGCTTTCTTGAAAAGTCCTTGAAAATTAAATCTGTCTTTGAAAAGTATTGGAAAATCACTCAAAAGCCTTGAAAAGTCATTGAATTTCACTATTTTCTGTAGGACTTAGCACTGTTGATAGAGACCCAAATCAGTATAAAATTGCTGTGCTTTTATTTGGTGCAGCATATGCTGCACCAAATATAGGCACAACAATTTTATACTAATTTTCCAGTACTAATGTCTCCATTTTCTCAGTGTAGCATTTCTGAAATAGAATTTTAACACTTAGATCAGTATTTTTCCATTAACTCTAAGTCCTTGAAAACTGTTGGAGAGGCTTTTAGAAGTCCTTGAAAAGTCCTTGAATTTTACTCATACTTGCCTGTATGAACCCTGGTACAGTCGTGACTTTTCTTACAGAAGCTGATGATGTAGATGGTGAGGTGACTTTTGAATCCATTCCAAAGACAGAACTATTAGACACCTCCGCAAATCGCAGTAAAGCCCAACTAGCTAGTGCCATGCCATCAAGAAGACCGCCAACGAAACAGAGGTCAAAGGTTAGATATAGCAATTTCTATAATCCTGGGTACGTCATTCATGGAAAAATCTTCAATCTCAATATGAGTCTATATGACCAAAGTCATTGAAACCCAAACAAAACAAAAGATTCTAACACACCTCGCCTATAGAGCCACCGGTAACACACTGTGATATATCGGACAATAATTCACCGCAAAAGTGTGTGATAGCTAACGTCACTGGAAAATGACGTCATTCATAGCGTTAGACGGTGTAACGTCGTTTTTACGCTTCAAAGACGTTACAATTACATGTAAACGTATGCGATGTAGTCTAAGTATTGGCGGGAGTTCTTCAGTGTTATGGCGGAAAGTTGGAAGAAGCTGAAGACTTCAAATGTGTTTTTGTCGTTTATTGTATGTTAGAATCGAAATAGATCAGCTCCATTGCTTCGCGCTCGTGATTTGATCTTCTTTACAACTGACCTCCAAACAGTGAATTATTACTCAACAATTCACTGCTGGAGCTGATCTATTTCTTAATTGAAACATTGTGCATTCTTAGCTATCAGTGGGAACATTGTTCCATAGTATTGCAATGGTAGACTAAATCTTTAGACTTCAGATTTTGACACATAGCATAAGTACGTACCCTAAATATTCAGAAGGATAGGCTTGAACAAATAGTGTTAACCAAGATTAGAATTCTCATGAAGGAACAGTATGATATAGGGATCACACATGTTTTTTCATGCATTAACATTTGCCGGGTCCCGTGGAAGCTGTTTGAACACGAGGCCGATAGGCCGATTGTTCAAACATCTTTCGAGGGACCCGGCAAGTGTTAATGCAATCAAACAAACATGTGTAATTGTTATTCTTGCATATTTTACCTTTTCCCAACCCAATTCGCACCAAAACGCTGCTAAAACATGAAATTGTCCATTCTCATACACTGGATTTCTCTAAACAAAATGGCGTTGTATGTGTACTTTTGAATGTCATAACGTCGTCACAACGTCATAAGAGTATGCAACGTCTTAGTTAACAAAAACGTCGGCAAAATGATTAGTCTGGTCCGCAATGCTTTCCGTGTATAACGTCATGCAAATAATGCAGGGCTCATTTTAAGTATTTTCAAGTTCAGACCCATTTTCATACAGCATGTGAATCTCCTGATTTGAACATGGATTTTGGTTTATTTGACATTGGGTGTAAACAGCTATACAAATAGACGTCTATGCAAGAATAAAGGTTTACACCATTTGACTGTAAGACTACCTTTTATACACATCATCTGATGTCATCGGTCTTTTATAGACTGATGACATTTTTCATAAAATTTGATACAGTTTAAATCGGTATGGTCAAGTGTATATATTGAGTGGTCACATGTTGTAATTTCCAAATAATGTTGAGTTTCTTTCTTTGAAGATCATTTTTGTCTTAGCAGACAATGCAGACCCTTATGAATAGCCGCTTTCTGCAGCATTTCATGCTGGTCTTCACTGTTTTCCAAAGCACCTGTTTACAGAGTATCCAGGCTACAGAGGGTTGAAGTTGAGACTGTGTCATGCCTTAAACATTATATAGATATTACCATGACACATATCTAAGGTGGTGCTAGAATAAAGCACTTTAAAGTAACAACACAGTCTTAAAGCTGCATAGTCTGTAACTTTTGATCTTTTAATTTTAGAAATAATGTTTCTATTTTTCAAGAACACAGCAAAAAACTAAAATTCAGATATCCATTAAATCCGTAAATCTTAACAAATTATCAGCATCAAAACAACAGCATTTATGTTAAAAATTAACTGTCTATAATTATTGGAGGGACGCAAATAATTACCAACAATAGAAAACACACACCTATTTTATATGATAGTTCACTTTTCCGTGCAGTTTCATCTATAGTGAACAGATTTATTGTGAAAACATAACTTAATTCTACTTTTACAAATGATTTAAAAAGAAAATATTTTATTCCGAAAAATGTTCATAGTTGCAGACTTAGTCTCTTTAAAGTTTAATTTAAAGCATATTTTCTATTTAACAGTCCATAGAGAGTATGGAAGGAGCAGATAACTCTACTGAGCCGAGAGAAGGGGAGAGTAGTCTTGAATCCTGGACCAAACATGACAGGTAACAACTCTTTGTAATTAAGAGATTAATCCTTGGAATGTTGAGTCATGTTATAACCTATCAATCAAAACAGTGCAAACTCTGCTTAAGCTCGCTCATCAGTTTATATAGTGTTTGTGTTTCTGATTGTGAATAAGTGTAAGTGGCAATTGAAGTGTCCAACATATTGAAGTTCAAAATCTAGGATAGGCGACAGTTTTATTCAGCAGGAAAAGGTTCAGTGATAGACCACTGATAGATGCACAAAATTGTAGGCAATACATAACTGGGGGAGACAATTCACAAACTGAATATTTTGTCTCTACCCACATTCCCTATGTATGCACAAAGCAGTTGTATTTTTTTTTTTTCATAATGAAGTCCATACTTCCCTTAACTTCACATAATTAATCCCCCTTTTAAATTTCACTCGTAGCATTTTCTGCACTTGCATGGCATAACATAATCTACAGTAGTAATAGATGTCAACTGAAATATAAAAAGAAATGCATTATTATTTTCACTGATTGTTTTGTATGCAGTATAAAATATCTTCAGCCTTTATAACCAATCAATGTTTGCCAGATTAAAAAGAATCTTTGGTAGCTGTTTTCTAGATTGGTTCAAAAATGACTGTTGCAGAAAATGAGCCGTGACACATGATTTCCAACAATGTGGCATTTGACAAGTGAAGACTGAGACAAGCCTGTGCAGCCTCCTTTTAAGCATAGAAGCTCCAAATGATGTATGATCAGATCAGTAGCTTAACACTCATTGAATATTCAAGTGACTAGCAAAGGCTCTGATCAGACTGCCTGTATGCGCAGGCTGATCTGAAGCTTTGCTGGTCGCACATACCACATTGTTGGAAATATCATGTCGCGGCTCAAATAATAATAGGTCTACCAATTAAAATGCTGGCAGGGTTTTCTCTTCAAAGTGCCTTAAGTATGTACAGGACATTTTGGTGGCTACAAAAAGTTGCTACATTACAAAGCCAACAGTGATACAAATGGTGAAATACATAGTTTTAGCATGTTTAGATTTACTGTTTTTGCACCTTGCTTGCTTTTACTGTGGCATATATGCTTGCAACTTCACTTTTTATAGTTAAAACCCTTTTGACTCTGCATTTGTCCATTTTGGTGCATTTTATGTTTAGATTCCTGCGTGTTTGTTCTCTACATTTGTTTTCTTGTGGAATTTTTAGGACAGCGGAATATGTGTTGCAATTGGGAATGTAAGTAGACATAATCAGACTGGTGATGTGATTAAACAGTTAATTTACAGGCATTTAACTACAAACCAGTCTAGTCTCCGAGGGACTGGTTGTGCTATTAAGTAGATACTTTGTCGCCAGTCTAACATCTTTGCTGTGGTTTTTGATAGGGACTTTGGATGTTTATAATCAGATAATAACCATGCTAGTTTTCGAAAGTATGTGTGTACAGTAAAACCTGTGTAAAACGGCCACTCAAAAATAGACAAAACAAAGGTCTTAATGACAAATGGTAGCTTAATGAAGGTTTTGACCTGCATTAAGTGATAATCTGTCTTGAGAACCAATATTCTGTCTTTTGAGAGTTGCCGTATACATAGGTTTTACTGTAATTAAAATAAGGAGAGAGAATTTTTAAAACATTTTATGCATGCAGAGAGGAGATTTTCATTAATTGGTTGATAATAAAAGAGTTGCATGAATTTATTTTACCTACCATATTTATTTGCCTATAAGACCAGGGAGTTCCCTTCTAAAACAACCCTAAAATCTAGATCCATTTTGAAAGTTCCAAGAATGATTTGAGACAGCGCATTAGATTTTGGTACCTACCGAATTTGTGAGCAGTGAGGGGCTCGGATGTGCAAAGCATTCACTGCTAGCAAACACTAAATAGGAGATATATGAGGCCTCAATTAAAAAAATGTTATTTGCCATTTCCTACCTACCCAGCAATTTATCCCTTTACCTCAAAAAAATTAATGACCTCAGAATTATTATTTTTTTTGTTGCTTTTTATCTTTAAAACTTGCATGAATGATGATTTCTGTATCTTTTTCTGAGGGCTATTTCAAGAAACCTAGAAATTTAAATGAATTGAAATGGCACCACCAAAGAACAAAAAACAACATTGAATTCCCACTCCATGGAATTTATTTTATTTAAAGTTGCCTTTCACCCCCTGGTCACACTTTTCCTGGAAAAGCCCTGACATTATTTATCTAAAAAATATTAGATTTTTTTTTTATCTGGTTTGTTCAGTTGCATTATTCATACAAAAAATGCTACCTACCTACTCAACTAAAACCTCCCAGTAGGAAGCGACAAACTAAACATTTTCGAAACATGGCCTGAAGGCATAGGGCAAAAGATACACTTCTAGATAACCACAGATAGTGCATATTTAAAGAATAACTATGCATAGGCGCGATAAGTACTAAAATCTTATAAGTGGCCTTTTTAATATCTTGGGGACAAACCCATCGTTAGGCACTATTACACACCACTGATTTACCAATTCTGGGGTAATTTTGTATGTCTTAAAGCTGAATATATATGATACTCAATTAACTTTAAATTTGGACAGTAAGAATATCTCAGACTCAACAAGAAATAAACTACCTTATACTGAAATTTTTCTTGAAGTGGCTGCCTTAGATAGTTGCTATATTTACATATGTTAGGGCCTCTTTTTTGTATTTCTGAGTGTAATTCTGCCTAGAATTTCACAATAAATTGGTGAATTGTGAGGCATTGTTGAGTCTGAGTAATAAAGTATATTAACTATATTTCATGAATGGCCCTAGATAGAACACTTCTTTTAAAACTGAAAAGCATTATTAATTTTCTATGAACAATCTGTTGTTCATTGCTAATGTTTTTGTTGAATCATCTCTAATGTGTACTATAACGCAAAATCAGTTATCATTAAAGAAGAAAATGTTCAATGTATCTAGGGCAGTGTTTTATGTCTGTTGATATGTTACTATTTTGTGGTGGAGATGCAAATACTGTAGTTGGGTCAGGAATAATCTGATCTAGGTCTGTACTGTTTGTTAGGGTCTGTCCCAATCTTTGCTATTGAAGTAAAATATTATCCAACTTTCTGGTGCTAGACTTTTTTCAAGTATGGTTATTCTGGTTTATGTATGTATATTCTTCTCAGGCTTTCTTTTTGACAATATTGTCCTCTGAATGACCAAAACTATAGGAGTCAGCACACACAATTTTGGTTCTTAAGGCATACAGGAGCGTACCTATGTGTACGCAAATATGCATGTGCGTACAACTTGATGCTGCAAGTAGAGGGTTTTAAATTACAATAGAGCCAGTCATAAGCGGCCACTCAAATATCTACAAAACAAAGATCCCCTTGGAGCATTCTGCAATACTTTTGACCTGCGTTAAGCAATAATCTGCCTTGAAAACCAATGTTTTGACATCTTTAACTTAAGACAAGTTTTATTGTATTAAAATTGATTTTTGGAAGAAAATACAACTTATAGTGTTTAGTTGCACATCTTGAGGGCTCATTTTAGCCCTTTGAAATGCCCTAAAATCTTTTTCTGCCACAGGGCTTCACCCCTGGCACCAGACCCCCTCAAGAGTGTGTACTCTATAGAATGCCTCGAAACGCACCTGGCATAAACTAGTATCAATGCTACCTAGTGGGGCTTAATGCCTAGCTTTTATAAGTCTGAGACTCCATCTACTTCCATATTTAATATCTGCAAGAAGTGAAGGCTCTAATGAGACTGTAGATGTGTGCAGACTTGTCTGAGCCTTGCCTACTCGCCGGTACAATAAGTGCAAAACTTGGATAGATTTTAGTTATGTCATTCTTGGTGCAAAACCGTTTATTAGTTTATGCCTAGAGGAATATTTAGTGTTAAATAGAAAGCATTTTAATGAATACTTCAAATTTGGTAATAGTTAATACAAATACATGTGTTCTTCATCAGAAAATGAGCCAAGATGCTCATTTATATAACTGATGTTGGTTTCTTTGGAAGGAATAGCTTTTTGTCAAAGTTTAATGACTTTATTTGCACAAACTAATGAGTCTATGCATGAGATTTTGGTACTTATGATATAGGTGACCAGTGGCGCCTCAAACCAGCCTGCACATCCGTACAGTCTAGTCCTGTAGCCCACTAGATAACTAAGCATAGATATTTCAAAAATTGGTTTTAGGCATATACGTACCAAAACCTCATGTGCTGACCCAAATATTTTCAAAAAGACTTGTATTACACGTTCATGTGATATCTTAAACCTAGTGTAAAACCTGTCTGAAGCGGTCATTAAAAAAAAAGACATAAAAATATGTATTCAAGACAGATAATTGCTTAATGCAGGTCAAAAGTATTGCAGAATGCATTGGAGCATTCTGCAATACTTTTGACCTGCACTCAAATACCACTTGTCTTGAAGACCTTTGTTTTGTCTATTTTTGAGGTGCTGCTTAAGACAGGTTTCACTGTATATACCATTTAAAGATTTTAAGTAAAACATCACCAGTTTTTAAAAAGTATTTAATATCTGTAAAACCCATGAATATAATCTGTAGGAATTCTTCTCTTAAAACCCTGGGCTTCCAGTGAATTAATTCATATCAGAAAAGTTAATGTTACGAAAAGGTCTCAAATTATGTGCAAAAATTGATGAACTTGCAATGTTACATAGACCTATGTCCATAACAGATCTGGTATGTGGCCTAGTTCTATCACCATAAGTAAATGAATTCAAGTGAAAGATTTATTCTTTTTGTCTTCTACCGATCTCTAAAGGCACACATACAGACTTGTTATAGCTATGCAAGTATGAGGTGATCAGTCTCAGAGAGCCATTCCAAGCATACTTTTCTCCTTGAGAGAAAATACTGTGCTGAAATTCAAGCTTATATATTTCAGTTTTCTCTAAAAGAAATAATTGTCATAACTGATAATAGTTAGTCTTAATTTGTGCCATTAAGACCCTCAAGCTCTAATGTAGTCCTTCTTTACCCTGACAACTTGTACTTTTCCAGTCTATATTCAAAAACTTCATTCTGCCTTCATATTTTTTTCTGTCCCAGAATCTCAATCTTTTAACTTGTTCTTACATTTAAAGTCACTTTTCAATAAAATACCCACTAGTGAATTGATATTTGTAGAAAACTTCATCTATATTATCTATATAAATGAGCCAGCACACAAAATTATGGTAGTTATCACATACGTGAGCAGTGACTCCTCAGACAGCATGTGAATTAGCTATATCCTTCGCTTCTCACACACATTAAATACCTACTAGTGAATTGATATTTGTAGAAAACTTCATCTATACAAATGAGCCAGCACATAAGATTTTGATACTTATCATATATGTGAGCAGTGACTCCTCAGACAAGCCTGTGTATCTTAGCTTTCAGTTGATCTTTGGGAAATTGACCAGTTAAACTTGAAATTGTTAACACTTTGCAGGCATACAGCAAGTTCTAAGTTTTGAATTTTGAAAGTTCAGGATTTTTGAAATTTTGAGCTTTCACCCATGGGTATGAAACCCAACATGCATGTTTTAAGAATGATTTACACATATATAGATACCTAAATATTATGAACTGACTCAAATTTACAGGAAAACATTTGTGCATGTATTTCTTAGAGACTTCCACTTATCTTCTATTGTCATGTAGGGAGCGCAGTGGCTCAGTGGTAGAGTGCTTGACTCGAGACCGAAGGGCCGCGGGTTCGAGCCTCACTGGCGTCACTGCGTTGTGGTCCTTGAGCAAGACACATTTATCCTAGCTTAGTACTGGTTCAACCCAGGAAGACCCGTCCCGCATAACTGAAAGATTGTTGAGTGGACGCAAAGAATCAAATCAAACAAACAAACAAATCTATTGTCATGGGTGAAAGGTTTCAGGATTTTCCTGAATTAGGGATTTTGAGACTGACTTTCCAAAGAAAGTCAGCCTAAAAATACTGAAATAAGGCAGATAACAATGGCTTTTCTGATATATTTACATTATATCTAAAGACATAAAACCAACTTGAAACATTAATATTTTGAAGGCATACTGCAAGTTTTAAAATTTGAATTTCAAAAGTTCAGGATTTTGGAAATTTAGAACTTGCACCCTTTGTGCATGTTGATATCTTTATCATTTTGTAGCATGATACTAGAAGCTTCCAATGAATCAATAAGCAGGAAAATTTAATAGCTGGTTTGGATAAAGTGTTTAAAGAGTAGGAAGGAGCTCAATAGCTCAGTTGGTAGAGCTCTGGACCTTGACCGAGTGGTACGGGGCTTGAATCTCACTCAAATAATAGCAAATTGTTGTCATTAGTTGACATATAAACTTCATAAACCATCACATATTTAGGCAAAAAAAGTACCTCTATTGAAATATTTTGCTTGTTAACAGATTTTGAATTTAAATTGGACTTAATGTGGACTGCTTAACTAATAAAATTACTAACAGTAATAGAGTGCTTATTATTTGGAAAATGTATTTTTTTTGCGGGCCTCATTGTTCTATTGTACTATATTTTATAAAAATGCATGAAAATATTGCGATAATTGGCTAGTTTAAAGAAATTATGCTAGAATTGTCACGAAATTTGGTGATCGTAAAACACTAAATAAACAAAAGTACAAAACAACAACTTGGGTTGTCAAGAAAACTAAACATTAGCTCTATTATGTCACAATTTTAGCTGTAAAACAGATCCTCTGTTACCAGAATACTGATACTTTTTAGGTGAAACATTTATTTGAGCCGGTATCCAGCATATGGTGCAAGTTGGCATGTGTGTACAGCGAAGATTGAAGTCAGTCTGTACATCCACACAGTCTGATCAGAGTGCTAGTTTTCTGCCTGAAGAAATGTTGGACCCTTGGCTACCCATAGAAGACTGAACAGACTGTGATGCCAACTTATACATTTTGCCGCATGAGTGAAAGTTTTCAGGATTATTCCTGAATTCAGGATTTTGAGGCTGACTTTCCATAGAAAGTCAGCCTCAAAATGCTGAATTAGGGAGATTATAATAGGTTTTCTGATTTATATTCGGTCTGTTTATTAAAGGCAATTGACCATTTGAACATTTAGTGGCCATACTGCAAGTTTAAAGATCAGAGTTTCCAAAGTTCAGGCTTTTGGAAATAGTGAACTTTCACCCATGGGGCTGGACACTTGCTCATGATGTATACTAGGAATCAGACATAAACTGGCCTCTTGGATGTTAAATCAAGACATTTTTTTTATATTTTATTTCTTTGTATAACATGTTGTTTAAACTTTCTAGATGTACAAGTACTTAATGTGGTATGAATTTTCCTTAACCATGTTGCTTTTTATGTGCTATTTCTTTAACTTATAATAAGGTGTGTTTTAAGTTCAGGATATGTTGCGATATGTTGATCAATATAAGTTACAGCTGTTACCTACCATTATAATCATCATTTTATCTTCTATCTCTTAACAAATATCTTTAAGGCTAAGTATAGAAAATATAAGCTATAATACAAATCACATCCTAACATTAGGTTCTCATTTCCAGAAAACATGTTTGCAGGGCTTGCAACCAGATTAGGCTCAGTCTAGTCAGTTCAGATACAGAGAATATTAAAATTTCCCATGTAGTAGGTCTAGCCATTATACTTTCCAGGGTATTATTAACAAAGGCACTAAGCAGACTGCATTCACACTGTTTGATGAGTGCCTGTGTTCTCATTCAACAAAATCAGTATTTTTTTGTGACAAGACTCATTTATAGTCCCAGTTTTCGAGACATTGGTACTTATTACATATGTACCTAGTTACTCTTAAAACTCTGAGCTATTCAATGATGTAACATAGCTAGGTTTAATGTGTGTTCTGAGCTATCCAGTAGTGTAACATAGCTAGGTTTAGGTCTTAGCCTTTATCTACTGCTATTCTTTGTGTGTGAAGAAGTAAAAGTAGATGAGACTGTGCCAATGTACAGGCTTATCAGAGCCTTAGCTGCTCTCTATGCAATAAGTACCAAATTCTTACATGATGGTTTGTGTCTCAGTTTAGCCTAGATAAATCCACTCAAGGCTTGGCATTGCTATCAAACATGTATTGTCAGAGTGTCTGATCAAATATGTCAATCTTCACCTTACAAGGGCCCTGTGTTAGGAGTGTAGATCTGTGCCATGATACTGTAAATTCGTAAATTTTTGCGAGAATTTTATTTTCGAGGATAGCCTTAAAAGACATATTTGAGGCGTAAAAATCTGCGACTATGACATGATTTTACCTTCATCAGTAAATGACAGAGTGATTTCGCCCAGTGATTTTATTTCGGATTTTACGAAGCTACCTTTTCCTTCACATTTGGGAAAATATTTTATTTAAATTGTGAAAATAAGTGCTAAAATACATGAAATTGGGAAAATAAAGCTCATTTTTGGATTGGGAATGACTCCCATATACAGCCTTAAAAATGGCCAAATAAAATCACAGTCCCCATTTCCCAAGGATTTTATTTTCACCAAACTTCACATATGCAAAGTTTCGCAAAAATAAACCCTCGCGAAAATTTCTGAATTTACAGTAGTTCAATATACTATAAAAAATTTTCACATTATGGCTTGTACATTACCATGTATGTTATTATGAATTAAGTTAATATTTTACTCTTTTGTTGATAGCGATGTTGCACCATCATTTCCTCTTTAACCTTTGATTCTTACTCTTTATTCTATATGTTTAGTTCGATTGCTTCTGCTTACGCTTGCTTCATTTTGTTGCTGTTTCAGTGAAGACACTGTGAAAAAAAGTGACTTGAAGAAACGCAAAGCTCAGCAAGAGAAAGCTGATGCGGGTAGAGAAACCCCACCCCCTGACACCCTCCCACCACCCCCTCCTCCTCCTTCACACCCGCCCCCGTCACTGCCAGATTCGGAAGATGGTGCTGATTTACACAGAGACAGGTAATTTATGAAAAAAAGAAGATTGGACCCATTTGTCCAGTTAAGCAAAACCTCTCATATGTTATAGACTGATTAATTGTTTACAAGTGCAACTTTAATGTATTACCAATTCTTATGATTCATCTATTTGTCAGTATTATCAACATTACAGTCAGTGTTGTCAACATCGTCTAGATAGAAAATTTTCATTTCCCTAATTTAAGACTATTATATTTTAAGGGGGAAAGTTCAATGCGATTTTCTTTTTGCTACCTATAAAATGCTTTTGACTCTTAATGAGTCATTGTCAATGTTGTTGTCATTGTTATTGAATTGTCATCTAATCTTTAGTAGAATCATCATACTCATATCATAGTCAAATCACTTTTATTTTCAAACAACTGAGTGAGGGTCCAAGAGGTGGTCCGTGTAAGATCTGTTTATAATAACTAAAATTAAAATAAAAGAATAAGGGAAGTTACTAAAAATTAGATTTGATATGCAATAAATATACACATTACAAAACTACTGTGATTGACATAGAATTGACCAGTTGTTTCATCAGTAGGTGTGTAAATGGGGGTGCAGTGGCTTAGTGGTAGAGTGCTTGTCTCGAGACCGAGGGGCCGCGGGTTCGACACTCACCAGCCTCACTGCATTGTGGTTCTTGAGCAAGACACATTTATCCTTGCTTAGTACTGGTTCAACCCAGGAAGACCCTCCCTGTTTAACTGAAAGTTTGTTGATGGGATGTAAAGAATCAAATCAAACAAAAAAGTAGGTGTGTAAATGTGGAGTAATTGTTCCTGTCAGTCACTACCTACTAAACTGCAATGAGTTTGATATGACCATAAAACTCATGAGAAAATGACTCTTTGTAACATGTGGCATTTAGGTAAAAAAAAAAAAAAAAAAATTGATTCTCAAGCACCTCCACATTGTCCTCAAAGTCCGCGCATTACCGATTTTTTTATGCCAAAAAAGGAAAAATTCTGCATTAAAAAAGAATCGTTATTTCGTTTCGTCCGTGTTAGTCCAATATTTAATATTCTTTATACATTTACCTGATCTTCTGAAAATGGAGTAGATGCTTGGTATTGATTTTTTATGTGGTTTAGTGCAGATATACAAGTGTCGCATCTTTCTTTATAATGGCGTCTTTCATTGTGAAGTGAAGGGCCGTTTTTCAAGAAAATCGCCTGATTTAATGTCCAGCATGGCTCTTGTATCGGTCCAAATATCATCAGGGGCAGTAGTACACCTACCATGGAACATTGTCGGAGAGTATAACAGCTCATGTAAACACATGCCTCTTCTATTTTTTTAGGAAATAAAAAATAAAAAACAAACCTGCCTCCCTCATCTGTTTTTGAGGAAATAGAAAATAAAATAAAAAAAAACCTGCCTCCCACATCTGTTGTTTTCAGAAAGTGCTTGAAAATCTAATGATTATTTTTTTTTTGGCCTTAGGCCTGAACTTTATTGTTGCATGCAAAGTGGCATGATGAATACAAAGACTGGAGAAGTTTCTTGCTATCAGAATTTGTAAAATGTTGTGGTCGGAACCAGGCGTTTCGCCACACAAACTTAAAACTTAGTCTGATCAGGCATCACGGTCTACAGTGAGTCAATACAAGTGGCGTAAAATACCAGTGATAATTCTTCTTGACCATACCCGTAGGAATATATGGCCTGATGGCCTAAATACAGAAATAACACGCCTACCAAACGCTTGAATGCTCAACATCTGGTTGAATATAAAAAACAACTGTTCTATGAAGAAAATAAAAAACGGGGAATGTCATGCAACAGCCTATGGATTTCTGCGTTTGTGGCATAAATACAATCTCAGAAAGTATTCTCATTAGGTCATATTTACTTTTCGCGCAATAAACACATTCCTGTCGAATTCTGGTACACCTATTTAACGCGAAATGTAAATCTGACAAAACGAGAGAACTTTCTGGCCTCAAATTTATACCACAAACGTAGGAATGCATAGTCTATAGTCTGTTGCATGACATTGCCTGATTTTTGATTCTCTTCCTGGAGAAATTGTTTTTAATATTCAACCAGATGTTGAGCATTTGAGCGTTTGGTAGGCGTGAATATATGATTTATGATTACAAACTGTTCTATTAGTCTACTATTCAGACCTGTGTCACTTTCTGTTTCAGACAAGGAAGTATGTCAGGAGAATCTTCCTCTACTGTTTCACAATCTTCCTATGATGTGCCTCTTTCTCTTTCAGACAAGGAAGTATGTCCGGAGAATCTTCATCTACTGTTTCACAATCTTCCTACGATCCCAGCAAACCTAATTTCCTGGGCATGGACTCGGAGATCCCAGCATCAGATTCAGTTTCCGTGGATACTGGAGGGACTGCTGATACCGCAGAGTCAGGATCATCCACTGGGGCTGGGGGAGGACCCACTTTTTCAAAAAAGTCAAAAGGTAGGATTTGCACTTTTTTGTACACGTCTACAATTTTATTTGTTTGTTCATAATTATGAAGTAAATCTGATTTAATGACATTTTTTATGCCCGTAAAGTGGCTTTTGGAGGCATATAGTAAATGCACTGTCCGTCCAGAAGTCCATCCATTCCAAGTGTCTGTCCATTCGCATTGTGTCTGTAGCATACTATCCTATATTTTTTTAGGTAGGAATCCCAAATTTGGTGTATGGATGCATCTTTGGGTGGGAGATTGTCGCATACAATTTTTGGGTCACGATGACCTTGACATCTGACCTTGTAGCTAGAATAATCGTGTCCCATGCATATATCAAATATTATTTAAGGTAGAAATCCCAAATTTAGTATGTGGTTACATCTTGGGGTCGCGGAGTGTCACATACAAGTTTTTGGTCACTGTGTCATTTCAAGAATAATCATTCATGTCAGGAGCATATCTCGTATATTATTTGAGGTAGGAATACCAATCTTGGTGTGGATGCATCTTGGGGTTATATAGTGTCACATACCATTTTTGGGTCATTGTGGCCTTGGCCTGGCCTTATATCTAAAATATTCCTGTCCGGACCATATCTCCTATATTATTTGAGGTAGGGATCTCAAATTTGGTATTTGCATGCATGTTGGGGTTGTGGAGTGTCACATACCAATTTTAGGTCATGCTGACCTTGACCTCTGGCCACAATTCTAGAATAACCATGTCCGGAGCATATCTCCTATATTATTTGACATATAAATCCCAAATTTGTTGTGTGGATACATCTTGAGGTCGGAGAGTGTTGCATACTATTTCTTGGGCACTAACCCCTGGCCTCAGTTCTATAATAGTCGTGTCATAAACACATCTTTGATATTTGAGGTAGGAATCCCAAATTTGGTTTGTGGATACATCTTGGGGTCGCTGAGTGTCACATTTTGTTTCAGGGTCGCCGTGACCTTGACCTGGCCTCAGTTTTGGAAAAAATGAAAAAATGGTCTGTCCAGCATTGTCAAATAACTGTCCACAAATGCGTCCCTGCTAGACCCATTACTTGGGGGCCATTTGTCACTGTGACATATCTTGTTATTTTCAGTTTTTCATAACTATGATAGCTTGTCTCAGACCTGAGGGGTGATAAGGCCTAACTGTAAGTTTGGGGTAACTGATAGTCACCTCTAAGTACACTCTTAGACTTAGTGTGGCCTAAAATATGGTGTTTCCTTGGGTAATCTTTGTCATAATTGATGTATTTTTTATATGAGATAATTTTACGTTATTTTCTTTGAACAGAGGTTAGCGTTTCAAAAATATTCTGAAGCTATTTGTGCAGTTTCATGTCACATACATTGTTCAGATGGAAAGTAAAGCATAAGAGCTCTTGTCATAATTATAGAAAATGTTTAGATAGAAATTATGTTAAATTTTCTATTACTAACATATTTTTTTGACTTTTATGTTATTATTTGTTACTAACAAGCATTGCATTTGTTGTTGATTATTAACCAATAGTTCATGTTGTTGCTTACACAAGGTTTTATCATACTAGATGAAATTTATGAAAAAAATTAAATGAGTTCTATGAGAAATTTGGTAAATTTGGTAAATTTTCTAAAAGCTATTGAATAATTATAGCCCCAAAGTACAATGTAGTTCATGTGAATTTTTCTAGCAAAGCTGCTAATAACCAAAGTGTACTCAGATAAACATCAGAAAAATGGAAGTTCATTCTTTAAAGAAAAACCTTGTGTTTTAACAAACTGTTGATTAGAATGAGAGAGAGGAGTGGCAACAATGGTCACAGATATGTTCCTCACTTTCTCCTGACAAATAAACGACAGTACAGTCTCTTTATAACACTATACATGATCTAGAGGGGGGACAGGGGGTCCGGACCCCCTTGAAAAATCACAAAAATGTAGGGTTTCCTAGCAATATTGATCCGGTGGGCCATAATATCGGCATGCCAGCGAAACACCATTTCAATGGCGTTTCCCTGGTGGGCGATGATGGCCCACTTTTATTGGCATTTCGATCCTCTCTCCATCCAATCAACTAAAGAAAAAGAAAAAAATGTCAGTGTTGGACCCCCTCTGACAAAACTTTCTGGATCCGCACATGCTATACCCAGGGTCTATAGGAATGAACTAACTTTGAGGTCAAACCTATCATAGAAAGTACATAGAAAATGACCAAGCAATGTCCTACTGTCCTATACTTTCTATATAAAATCAAATACAACCATGTAACATTGAATCTGTGTTATAAAGGGACTGTCTTGTTTGTTGTTATAATTATCATACTGTTTCACTAGAATCAGAGAAAGATGATTGAAATATTTTCACAAACATTACAGTGGATACTGTAAATTCGGAAATATTCGCGAGAATTTTATTTTCGCGAAAAGTGTTAAAAGACATATTTGCAATGTAAAAATTCGCAACTATGACATGATTTACTTCAACAGTAAATGACAGAGTGATTTTGCCATTTCGTGAGGATTTTATTTTCACGAAATTTCGCATATGCAAAGTTTCGTGAAAATAAAACCCTTGCGAAATTACGGATTTTACAATACTTGCTCAGTAAATGAAGGGATCACTGTTTTGAGCCTCAGCAGCTCCAATCTTTTGGATTAAACTCAAAGCTGTAACATCCCTCACTTATGACCATAGTTGATCATAGCTTGACTTGACAAGAGTTAAGCATGAAACATTTTTCTCTGATTCTTAAATGTAAAATGGGAATTTATTTTCTTAAACTCTGTCAGTCTGTCAATTATTTGTCTGTTTGTCTGTCTGTCTGTCTGCTTAGCTTGCTTAGGGATGAGGTGATTGGTTAGTGAACTAGGGAAGATAGCTATTTTGTTTTGTTTGATTTGATTCTTTACGTCCCATCAACAATATTTCAGTTAAACAGGAATGAGTCTTCCTGGGTTGAACAAGTACTAAGTTAGGATAAATGTGTCTTGCTCAAGTACCACAACGCAGTGATGCTGGCGAGGCTCGAACCTGCGACCCCTCGGTCTTGAGTCAAGCACTCTACCACTGAGCCACTGCGATCCTAGATGGCTATTTAGAAACAAGCTATATATCTTTTTTTTTCTATATGTCTCTAACTGTCTTAGGTATGGGTGCTAATTTTACGTCTTCTATAAATGTTCTCTTTGTCACAGATATTAAAATAAGTGATTTGTTAATATGAGATTATTGTGGTAGTTTCATCAGTAGTTGTAGTCTATTAGTTGGCTCAATTTCTATATTTGTCCTTCTGCTGAAATGTTTAGGGCAGGTAAAAAATACTATTTTATGTCTTTGGTATCAGATTAATATTTTCTGTCAGTCCTTAGATACAGTGAATGCTGTATCAAGTTTATATTTTCTGTCAGTCCTTTGATACAGTGAATGCTGTATCAAGTTTATATTTTCTGTCAGTCCTTTGATACAGTGAATGCTGCATCAAGTTAATATTTTCTGTCAGTCCTTTGATACAGTGAATGCTGTATCAAGTTTATATTTTCTGTCAGTCCTTTGATACAGTGAATGCTGTATCAAGTTTGTATTTTCTGTCAGACCTTTGATACAGTAAATGCTATATCAAGTTTATATATTATGTCAGTCCTTTGATGCAGTATGCTATATCAAATTTGTATTTTCTGTCAGTCCTTTGATACAGTGAACTCTATATTGGTTTTGTATTTCCTGTCAGTCCTTTGATACAGTGAATGCTTTAGCATGTTTGTATTTTCTGTCACCCCTTTGATACAGTGAGGTCTATATCAAGTTTGTATTTTCTGTCAGTCCTTCAAGTTTGTATTTTCTGTCGGTCCTTCGATACAGTGAATACTTTGTCAAGTTTGTATTTTTCTGTAGGTCCTTTGATACAATGAGTGCTATATCAAGTTTGTATTTTCTGTCAGTCCTTTGATACAATGAGTGCTATATCAAGTTTGTATTTTCTGTCAGTCCTTTGATACAATGAGTGCTATATCAAGTTTGTATTTTTCTGTCAGTCCTTCAAGTTTGTATTTTTTTTCTGTCAGTCCTTCAAGTTTGTATTTTTCTGTCAGTCCTTCAAGTTTGTATTTTTCTGTCAGTTCTTTGATACAATTTTCATAATTTATATGGATCATCATGTGGATACACAGCAGTGTCAATCCAGATCAGCAGAAGCCAGCTCATCTGGGTCTACACTGTTTTCAAAAATGGTTTAAAATATTGTTAAGTGTTTTTGCACACACTGTTTATTGGACAAATACAGTAGGTTTTGAAACTGGCTCAAGACAACAGAATCCCATTTCACAGCCATTGTTTAGTTGTTATGTTAGTCGGAATGCTCAAAACTAACCCTCATTTTCAGGCATAAAAATCCCTAAACTGCCCTTTAAATTTGGGGGCAGTGAGAAAGAGACAGGGGGTGTGGTTCTTGTCTCAAATCGTTCACTAAATACTGAGGAAGATTCAGAAGTGGGAATAACTCTAATTTCGAAAAAGAAGCTAGACTCGAGTGACTTTGATGGTAAGTTTTTATTTTCTCCTAGTAGTAAACTGAAATAGTTCTATATTCTACTAAAAGTTGAGCTTCTTCTTCACATTCCAGTAAAGGCTTTATGTGTATCAGAGATTTTATATCTTTAATTAAATACTTCAATTGAAATTCTTAGTAGGAAAATATTCATTTCTTCTTCCTTCGGTTGAGAGTTTTAAACATGCCAATTTTACTATAGCTTAGTTTGGATTGAGTGTTCATTTTGAATAAAACTGTCAAAATTTGTTGAAGAATATACTACTTACATGAGTGCCAAATATCAAGCAGAATATTAAACAATAATTCACACAAACTTATCAGACTGCCATTTTTAGTGCAGTAGGTCTGATATTGCAGCATATATCAGATTATAAGAATCTTTCATGGGTGTGAGATTGCCATCATAGAGTATATCTCAAGGTTTACTGATTGGAATCTAGAGGACTACCATCTTTGAACAATTAATTGGAGGGATGAATTTTTCTATCCAACCCAAAGCTTCCATGATAGACACCTTTCCCTTAAATAATTAAGTTGACTCGCTGAAGTCTAAGCAATTTACTATTTACTGGTTGAATGAATCCCACCAAATTGTAGATGCTTGGTTGCATCATAGCATTTGATACTATGAAACAGGGGATTGGGTTGGGGACAGGTTGTTAATGATATTTATCACATCGGTGAGAAGAGATTATTTAAATGTGCATGTACAGCCATCTAGTATTGTAGTTGATATGAATCTTCATCTATTGCTGAGTAACTAAGTGAAGACTTGGGCAAGACTGCAGGGATGTATAGATTTGTCTGAACCATTGCCAAAAATCTATGGGGATAGAGCCATTTTCCTCTCAGCTGGCTCATGTTTTATAGTAAAAGTCCAAAAATATCAATTTTCCGTTGACAAATTTTACTTTTTTGAATCCAATTAAATTGTTTGTTAACAAAAGCATGTATGGTATTGTGTTTTGCATGTTGGGTATGGCTAGTAGACTGTTACCAGTTTTTTATGTTTGTATTTTTAAATCATTTGCATACTACGTTAAATCTTGTATTAGTTCGTACACTCGAATAGTTTGTACACCATAAATTATTTGTGACCGGTCAGCTCAAAATGTCATGTATTAGTTCGTACAGTGGTCATTTTCCGATTTGTAATTTTTAATAGTTCGTACACACCGATTTCCCCCGTCATTTGGTTAATCAGTGTGTCTGTCTACGATACTTTCGTCTTCCTTCCATCGAGCACACCACATTTCGCCTCTGTCAGTGCAATCGTCAGTGTCGTTAACGTGCATCCAGCATTGATGCATGTCAAACTTTTATTCCCTGTCAATAAACGTCGGACTGATGCAAATTTGCACGCCTTTGTCGCCATCATTGGAGATATTTTGTCCAGTCATCACAAAAATCAAATACATGTTCACAACCATGCTCGCGTGCACACCGTGTTCTAAATTAATTGTGAATGTGACTGTGATCCTTGAGCCTTTCTGATCTTTCTGTGTTGTAAATATTCTCAAATCGGGAATCTATGTACGAATAAAATCCACAGATTATTTTAGAGTTATTTCCTCCTGGCGACTACTAAATCAAGAGAACGCACACACGCGCGTGTGCGACATGGAGAACTTCTACGCAATGCACATGCATCTATTTTTTGAATCACTGGATCCAGCACCACAAATGTAACCAGCGAAGGCTCAGGAGAGCCTGTGCTTTTGTGCAATCTCGTCAGGGTCTCGCTGCTCACTAACTCAAAGTTTTGAAGTGGATGAAGACTAAGGCCGAAAAAATATAGACATCAACGTACTCCCACTAATTAGCTGTGCTTTAAATATGCGAACATCAATTTTATACAAGTTTGATGGTTTTCTAAGTTCACCAAAACACGCACGCAATAAGCGTAATACACTGTATATCCGATGGAACTTTTTATCAAACAAAGACGAAGCGCGGCATCCTCATTATGGGTCCTGGCTAAAAGATTAAACACATTAAATTATTCCTGTGGATCGTCACACATACGCACAGACGCACAAACCAAGATATAAATTGATTTTTGCATGCTTCTGCATCATGCTTTACATTGGACTGTCAATGAAACGAGCCAGTTCATGAGATTATGGTACCTCTCGCACATGCGACCAGCGAAGGCTCAGACGGGCCTGCACATCCGCACAGTCTTGCCAGGGGCATAACTGCTCACGTACACATAGAAGGAATGTAGATGAATGTGCAAGTCTAAAGTTTGGCTTATAGTCCCACTAGGTGGCTGTGTACAATACACCAATGAACACCGCAACAATTGTTTGCTTTCAGTTAAGAAAAAAAGTTGTTCAATAAAGCGTCTCGTTTATGACTAAATTTAAATTGCAACTTTGCTTTTTTTACCCACTTCCGCGAGAAACTCGAATTTGTTGTATGCAAACAACAAAGGTGCAGATCAGCCTAAATCTGCTACATACAAAAAATAAAAATCCACCGTCAGACATGCGTGCGCGGATCCAGACAATTCCAATGGGGGTGGGGGGGGGGGGGGGGGGGGGTCGAATTGCTTCTCGAGGGAGGTTCGTACCAGTTTTTCTTCTAGGAAACAAATGGGACAACTTATGTTTTTAAGGGGAGGTCCGGATCCCCAGCCCCCCTCTGTCTCCGCCCATATCAGAGTTTCAAACCGTTTATTCTATTAGCATGACATATTTGCTGGGCCTGGTCAATTCACAAAACGTCTGCTAATTATATCAGCTGGTGTCAAAGGCATGATTCGTCTTAAGATCAAAGAGACCGCTCACTTCAATTCCGGTCATGTGTTGTTTTAGGGTTTGGGGTCGCACTTGATGGCCTTGACGCAAGAAAATGTACATGACACATGAAGCTAAACCTTGTGTCCTGTTTGTAGGACATGTAAACAGTGGCCCAGATCAGAACTCTGAGGCATCTGAACAGGGTCGCCACTGTTTGCTAATACAGAATTATGGTCTATCAAAATTTAGATAAAAATGAAAAATACCACCCAACGACGACGAAAACGGAAATGAGCTGTCGGATCTATAGGTCCAGGCCAGCTACACGAGATAGCGTGGTGTACACGGGAAAAAGCAGTGCAAAGACTAGCATGTGCACCCAACTCTGTTTTTTTGGCTGTTAAAGAGTCAGTATGATAGATCCCCTGCGAAATCCAATTTTCACCTTGTGTAACCGGGCCTCAAATCACGAAAGACAGGTTTTCTCGTGTAATGGCTTTTCCATGATCAAGCGACCGTAGATGACGAAGTGCAAGAATCTGGTTCTACATTGATTGCCATTATCATAATCTTAGAATGCTAACACGAAATGGGGTGTGCGAGCAAGCTGAGCATGTTAAGTCGTCACAAGAAATGGAATACGACGTCACGATACAGACTCGAACCAACCTATGCAGAAATACAGGTGTTCATACAAAGCCTTTAAATGGAATAAGCATTCGCAAAAATGTAAGTTGTGGGTCTGTTTACAATATACGGAGACAGAGAAATGTGCTACTCTAAGTACTCTCATAGAAAAGTTCTCCAGTTGTATATACTTTACATTTCATTTTCAGTTTTCATTCACATCAGTAAATGAGTGCATCCTGTCGGACTGAATGTACGCACAGATCATAAAACATTGTCTTGTCTACTTCTGTGTTGCATTTTCGAGGGTTCTAAGAAACTAAGAATCTACATGCTGACCTGAAACGAAAGCTGCGATATGCGATATATTACGTCAGCCTTACGTTGTAGGGCAGAAGTTGTATTTTTTTGTGTTATGATTCCAATCAAGACAATTGTCATAGAACGAGTCCGATGTGTATGACCACAACAAAACACCCCTTCCGTAAGTATAAACGGGTGATATCGTCGGGTATATCGCACGTTGCATGTGAGTCTTAGCGGAAAAAAATTGGTTGAAACGGCACAGTAGGTGATTATTGCGACTTTTATGTTTGGTTGTTTATTTTCAATCTTTCACCATGCTATTAAGAACGTTAGTTTAATTGAAAATACTAATCAGACATCCAATCTGTGATCAGGCTAAAAGGATACACAGAAATTCCTCCCTCTTTGGCAATTTTCGCATGTTTTGGCCTCGTTTTATCGATCTTCAGAATTTCATTTTATTAGTTCGTACAGTGCTGTTTCTCAATAAAATAATTTTTATTAGTTCGTACACAGAGAAAAATGATTATTTTTTACTGTACGAACTAATACAAGATTTACCGTACATTTGACATTTTATTTTACCCTTTGTATACTGATAAAATTGTCCATCTGGTTGATGCATTAAACTTGGGCTGGTGAAGGGGTCACAGATCAGAATTTCCAAATAGGTTAGATTTCAAAAAGTGCAGGGTCATTATTGTTTGCCTAAGTTACCAAGTATCCAGTATACAAAGGAATAATAGACATAACCCAATGTGACTTAATTAAGTCTTCCAAATTAATGGAAGTGTGGAGACTTATTATTTTTCGCAGTAAACCACTTGACAGATTATTCTGAAAATTCAGATATGATTAATAGAGGATCTTACACGAATGATCATTTTTTTATGAAATTTAGTAAATGCCCCTTTGGCGAGTTTAATGAATTTAATATGAAATTATCACCACTGTAAGAATTTTGTTTATCCTATGGCCTTTTAAATGCGATTTTATTGCCTTCAAAGTTTTTTAATTTCAGTGAAAAATTGCATTGTTATCATGGACAATGTCATGACGTTACTTGTTCCAGCCGAAAGTGTTAAATAATATGTACATTATTTATGACATAGCATTTTCCACTTAATAATAGTATTGTCATATAATAAATATATATGAGTGTGATTCTGAGAAAAAAAGTTCTTAAGGCATTCCAGGAATTATTACATAAGAGACATTTGAAAAACACCTAAGATGACAAAATTTCATATGCTTTTATATAACTATGAAAATGTTTCTATAGCTAGATGCCATCAAAATTGCAAATGTTATTGATTATATTTAATGATTTGTATGGATGATGATGCCATGGCATCAATTAGGCCATAACACCTACAGGTGCGCATTATGAAGAGTGGGTCACTTTAATTGCCTATAATGCGGCTTAGAAAGTATAAATTCATACAATTTCATTTGCATTTACATTATAACAAAGAAAACGCATGTAAATACATTATATTTGTTAGATGTTTATACTGAGCCAAAAATAACCAACAAGCAACTGGAGACAAGCATTCTGATGTCATATTAGGGTTAACATCCTTCCTGAAATAACAGATTTTGCTTCTTATCTCCATATATTCATCTATGTTTAAGATAATTGCTTCAAATTTTCAGGAAATGCTCTTAAGAGGTCCATTATATAGAGTTTGATTATCACAACCATACGGTACCTTTTGTAAAATCCTGGCCCATATATATATTATATATGAGCCGCGCCATGGGAAAATGTGTCTTCGGGGTAAATTTGGCCATTTTGAGATTCTGTGATTTTTATACAGGTCATTATATGAAGAGTAAACTCATTTTTGTTTGATCAAAATATTCAAATTATTAGAAAAGATATTGAAATTTGAACTTTGGACGGTTTGACGTTGATTTTAGAACTAACGTTGCGTGACGTCACGGTGAGTCATTCACAACGTTGCGAAGTTTTTACGCCTTTAGACATCCGGCCATCGCTGTTACTAACATAAAACTGGGTAGCGACGTAGCGTACCCCTACTGATGCTGGTTAAACGAAATAATTGAATTTAATTGTAAGTCGAACGTACTTCATTTCTTTCGTATTCTTCAATTTTGACATATAAATGATTCCTTGAGGTACCATGCCATGTCAGCCTTCGCTTGAAAATGTGCACTAAATGAACGTAGCCGTCGACTGGTGTGATATTTTCCTGCACCAATATTTTGCCAGCACAAATATGGGTCATCACGGACACACCTCCGTATAGACTGGCAATCGTCCAAACAGTAGAAATATTTTTTTCTAAATCTAACACATCATACTAAGAAGAAATTATCCTCTCTAATAGCACTTTAACTCTTTGAAACTGTTTCAATTCTCTTCAGATTTTTTGAAAATATTCAGTAAGATAGGTATTTGAGAGTTACTTGTTTTCATGAAAATATAAAATCTAATTGAATGGACTGCACAAGTCTAACCTCCGTATAAAATTGGGCATAAATTTGCACATTGACTTTTGAAATTCGGAAAAACCTGGCCGTGACATTATATGTTCAACTGCCCGTGAAAACTAAAATGTTACTTGTAAATGTTTTCTTATTCTTGTTTACATGGAAAAACTCTCCGATTTTAAATATACTGTTTAAATGCCAACATTTCTTTACATTTATGTACAGCATAAATTCCATGCTCAGTTGAGTTGAGCACCAAAAGATGTTATAACTTCGGGACCTGGAGCAGGTTTTGATACTTTGGCCTGTCCTTCGCATTGTAACAGCAGAATGGGGGGGGGGGGGGAGCGCAGTGGCTCAGTGGTATAGAGCTTGACTCGAGACGGAGGGACCACGGGTTCGAGCTTCACCAGCGTCACTGTGTTGTGTCCTTGAGCGAGACACATTAATCCAAGCTTAGTACTGGTTCAACCCAGGACGACCCGTTCCCATATAACTGACAGATTGTTGATGGGACGTAAAGAATCAAGTAAACAAACAGCAGAATCGGCATGTTAAATGTTCTGTGGAAAAGTAAGATCAAGTTTAAATTAAATAGGTTGCGACTTAAAAACAGATGAAATTTTCTTCTTACAATCAAGTACCACACCTGACCCAAAATATTACAAGCGTTCGCGAGCGTATTTCCTTAGCTTTAGGGCAATCTTTTTCAGTCGGCATATCACGGCGACCAGTTTATAGTGTATGCATATTTCACCAGTAACTGACAACTACCCTACTTGAACCGGAACAATGATTGAGGATAATAATCTTGATGTAATGTTTGACCAGGCAGTGGCTCGAGCTCACAATCTCAGCCTACAGAAGCAGGACTGCGTATTTGCCTCACTGTAAACGACTTTGCTATCCGGAGAAAAATGCCTCATCATTCCTTAATCGTATGATACTTCTCACTGAAAAAAAGGATTTCAGTCTATTCCTAACAACAAAATCATACCAAAAAAAAATAAAGACATAAAGAAATCTGGTTGCTATGGCAGTGCGGGTACTCATTCCTATTCCTTTCGATTTTGTAGTTTTATGTCGGCGTAGAGCGCCCTTGCCTCTTGCATACATGTTTATTGAGTGTGCACATTACCCCCCAGTTTTATGTACCCACGTGGGCTTTGAGAAAGGGATTCTGGCTGTATAAAAAGAGGGACATGTAGCTTGAATTGTGTAATTCTAAATCAGGCCCAATCGCGCAGGTCTTGACTTGACACCCCCGTATGTACACTGCCTTCGCCGCATCTCCAGATACTAAGTTGAGAATGGAGGTAGGTTAAGTTTGTTAATGTTCGCCGCTCTTAAATTGTTGAACTGTACGCTGATTTTGAAAACAAAGTAACATTACCCTGCGTTTCATTCTGCACCTCCGTCTTTGTTGACAATACACATGCACGTGGGTTATAGGTGTTACTGAGAAAGAGGACTTCAACTTCTAGTGGGAACCTTTGGGGAAAATGTTACTGCCTCTCCAATTGTTTAGTTCCATTAAGCTTAAAGTTCTTGGAGTGGGAGTAGTACATGTAGTATTACAATTAATTTTATCAGTGATGTCGCCGTTTCAAACAGTGCTCCTCAAGATTTTTTTTGGTATAAACTACCATGACAAAATTAATGGATGCAATTTTACAAAACTTACAGGTATGAAGATCAAATGGAAAAAAGCAATGCTCAATAAACATGAAAATAATTACACTTCAAAAGTAGAAAAACGTTTAATAGTTAATGATTTTTTTGTATCACGATTCTCATTGACGCAACGTTAACGTCACCAAAAAATGACATGTTTAATTTGTCTGTGTGTTTAAATGACTGCCATAAAAAATCAACAGACACAAGGAAACAACAATAAAAATGTTTATTGCGTATATCAATTTGCATTATTTTGGTGCATTTTTCATCATTGTAGCTTCAATAGTTTTGCGACAACTATTTTTGCAAGAAATCTGGTAAAACATTGATTTAAACGGCGACGTAACAAGGTGACAAATAATAAATATTGTTTCTCGTGTGAGACTTAATCGTGTTTTATACTTCTTTTTTTATACACGGAAGCTACCTCGTGAGACTTTAGTTTATTTCACCAACGGTCACTCAGCAAAGACTCAAACAAGTCTGCGCAACTAGTAGTCTCGTTGGAGCCTTTGCCCAATCGTAAATGCGGCTTTGTGTACCGGAAACTGCTTCCGTTCGGAATTGCCGTCCAAATACGAAAGGTTCAGACACACTGGTTGGTAGATTAAGGAAAGCTGGGATGTATCCGGCGTTTATTTATTTATCTATTTATCTTTTAATTCTTTAATTTTATTTTATTTTATTTTATTTAATTCTTTTTTTGTTAGAATGTCTTTGGAGTGCAAAGATGTTGAGGATTGAGGGTCAATTAGCGTTTACCAAGCCGCATCTTTTTGGACAGTTTATTTTTCACCAGAAACCCGTGCTGGATCAGACCATGACTAATTTACAACAGAATACAATCGGCCTAAAATTCCTTGATTTTAATCGCATTTTATTCGAAACACGACTTGTCTAAATTGTCCTAATCATTAATGACGCTCTCTTTAATTACGCACGGCGCGAAATAATTACGTCAGACTTTACGATGTCATATCTCATGACGTAATTAATCTCCCGAAGACACATTATCGCATGGCGCGGCTCATATATATATGAAATTTTACAAGAAGGTATCAAAATTCCAAATGTCTGATTCAAAGGCTGGCTCCTGGGCATGTCAAAAGCTGCCCAAATTGTGTCTGGACTATTTCTAAGTAGAGAATACCAGTACACTTTTTACATCTGAGATATCAGTACCAGCTGGAATAAAAGAAGCTGGTATCTATTAACAGTTTAAGTGGATTTGTACTAGTCATAGATAAGATGTTAATTTCTGTATGTTTTCAGGTGCTAGTACAATAAGTGATGCATCCAGTACAGGTTATATGGTAGGAGAAATAGATGAAGGAGGCAAATCTTCCACCTACAACCTCTCAGGGACCCCAGCTAATCAGGTAAGTAGTGTTAGTACAATAAGTGATGTATCCAGTACTGGTTATATGGTAGGAGAAATAGATGAAGGAGGCAAATCTTCTACCTACAACCTCTCAGGGACCCCTGCTAATCAGATGAGTAGTGTTAGCACAATAAGTGATGTATCCAGTACAGGTTATATGGTAGGAGAAATAGATGAAGGAGGCAAATCTTCCACCTACAACCTCTCAGGGACCCCTGCTAATCAGATGAGTAGTGTTAGCACAATAAGTGATGTATCCAGTACAGGTTATATGGTAGGAGAAATAGATGAAGGAGGCAAATCTTCTACCTACAACCTCTCAGGGCCCCTAGCTAATCAGGTGAGTAGTGTTAGTACAATAAGTGATGTATCCAGTACAGGTTATATGGTAGGAGAAATAGATGAAGGAGGCAAATCTTCTACCTACAACCTCTCAGGGACCCCAGCTAATCAGGTGAGTAGTGTTAGCACAATAAGTGATGTATCCAGTACAGGTTATATGGTAGGAGAAATAGATGAAGGAGGCAAATCTTCCACCTACAACCTCTCAGGGACCCCTAGCTAATCAGGTGAGTAGTGTTAGCACAATAAGTGATGTATCCAGTACAGGTTATATGGTAGGAGAAATAGATGAAGGAGGCAAATCTTCTACCTACAACCTCTCAGGGACCCCAGCTAATCAGGTGAGTAGTGTTAGCACAATAAGTGATGTATCCAGTACAGGTTATATGGTAGGAGAAATAGATGAAGGAGGCAACTCTTCCACCTACAACCTCTCAGGGACCCCTAGCTAATCAGGTGAGTAGTGTTAGCACAATAAGTGATGTATCCAGTACAGGTTATATGGTAGGAGAAATAGATGAAGGAGGCAAATCTTCTACCTACAACCTCTCAGGGACCCCAGCTAATCAATCACCGGGCCGCGTAGCGCAGTCGGTAACGTGTCTGGCTACAGATGCGTGTCTGACTGCAGATCCAGGGGTCGCGAGTTCGATCCCGGCCCGGTACCATACTTTCGTGGAGATTGATCATGAAATAATTTCTACGGTCATTCTCCTCCTTCCACTGATTTATTCAAGAAGCGTTGTTGTCAGTTACAAGCGAAAATATGTGCACAAATTACTGGTTAACGCTTGCTCAAGCCTGCCCAGGAAAAAGTGTGGTTAAGTGAACTGGCCGTCCCGCAATGACCATAGCAGTTGACATTGGACGTAAAGCAACAAAAACAAAAACAAACAAAAGCCCAGCTTATCAGGTGAGTAGTGTTAGCACAATAAGTGATGTATCCAGTACTGGTTATATGGTAGGAGAAATAGATGAAGGAGGCAAATCTTCTACCTACAACCTCTCAGGGACCCCAGCTAATCAGGTGAGTAGTGTTAGTACAATAAGTGATGTATCAAGTACAGGTTATATGGTAGGAGAAATAGATGAAGGAGGCAAATCTTCTACCTACAACCTCTCAGGGACCCCAGCTAATCAGGTGAGTAGTGTTAGCACAATAAGTGATGTATCCAGTACAGGTTATATGGTAGGAGAAATAGATGAAGGAGGCAAATCTTCCACCTACAACCTCCCAGGGACCCCAGCTAATCAGGTAAGTAGTGTTAGTACAATAAGTGACGTATCCAGTACAGGTTATATGGTAGGAGAAATAGATGAAATAGGCAAATCTTCTACCTACAACCTCTCAGGGACCCCAGCTTATCAGGTGAGTAGCGTTAGTACAATAAGTGATGTATCCAGTACTGGTTATATGGTAGGAGAAATAGATGAAGGAGGCAAATCTTCTACCTACAACCTCTCAGGGACCCCAGCTAATCAAGTGAGTAGTGTTAGTACAATAAGTTGTGTATCCAGTACAGGTTATATGGTAGGAGAAATAGATGAAGGAGGCAAATCTTCCACCTACAACCTCCCAGGGACCCCAGCTAATCAGGTAAGTAGTGTTAGTACAATAAGTGATGTATCCAGTACAGGTTATATGGTAGGAGAAATAGATGAAGGAGGCAAATCTTCTACCTACAACCTCTTAGGGACCCTAGCTAATCAGGTGAGTAGTGTTAGTACAATAAGTGATGTATCCAGTACAGGTTATATGGTAGGAGAAATAGATGAAGGAGGCAAATCTTCTACCTACAACCTCTCAGGGACCCCAACTAATCAGGTGAGTAGTGTTAGTACAATAAGTGATGTATCCAGTACAGGTTATATGGTAGGAAAAATAGATGAAGGAGGCAAATCTTCCACCTACAACCTCTCAGGGACCCCAGCTAATCAGGTAAGTAGTGTTAGTACAATAAGTGATGTATCCAGTACTGGTTATATGGTAGGAGAAATAGATGATGTAGGCAAATCTTCTACCTACAACCTCTCAGGGACACCAGCTTATCAGGTGAATAATGTTAGTACAATAAGTGATGTATCCAGTACTGGTTATATGGTAGGAGAAATAGATGAAGGAGGCAAATCTTCTACCTACAACCTCTCAGGGACCCTAGCTAATCAGGTGAGTAGTGTTAGTAAAATAAGTGATGTATCCAGTACTGGTTATATGGTAGGAGAAATAGATGAATGAGGCAAATCTTCTACCTACAACCTCTCAGGGACCCCAGCTAATCAGGTAAGTAGTGTTAGTACAATAAGTGATGTATCCAGTACAGGTTATATGGTAGGAGAAATAGATGAAGGAGGCAAATCTACTACCTATAACCTCTCAGGGCCCCTAGCTAATCAGGTGAGTAGTGTTAGCACAATAAGTGATGTATCCTGTACTGGTTATATGGTAGGAGAAATAGATGAAGGAGGCAAATCTTCCACCTACATCCTCTCAGGGACCCCAGCTAATCAGGTGAGTAGTGTTAGCACAATAAGTGATGTATCCTGTACTGGTTATATGGTAGGAGAAATAGATGAAGGAGGCAAATCTTCCACCTACAACCTCTCAGGGACCCCAGCTAATCAGGTGAGTAGTGTTAGCACAATAAGTGATGTATCCAGTACTGGTTATATGGTAGGAGAAATAGATGAAGGAGGCAAATCTTCCACCTACAACCTCTCAGGGACCCCAGCTAATCAGGTGAGTAGTGTTAGTACAATAAGTGATGTATCCAGTACTGGTTATATGGTAGGAGAAATAGATGAAGGAGGCAAATCTTCTACCTACAACCTCTCAGGGACCCCAGCTAATCAGGTGAGTAGTGCTAGTACAATAAGTGATGTATCCAGTACAGGTTTATTGGTAGGAGAAATAGATGAAGGAGGCAAATCTTCTACCTACAACCTCTCAGGGACCCCAGCTAATCAGGTGAGTAGTGTTAGCACAATAAGTGATGTATCCAGTACAGGTTATATGGTAGGAGAAATAGATGAAGGAGGCAAATCTTCTACCTACAACCTCTCAGGGACCCCTGCTAATCAGGTAAGTAGTGTTAGTACAATAAGTGATGTATCCAGTACTGGTTTTATGGTAGGAGAAATAGATGAAGGAGGCAAATCTTCTACCTACAACTTCTCAGGGACCCCAGCTAATCAGGTGAGTAGTGTAAGCACAATAAGTGATGTATCCAGTACAGGTTATATGGTAGGAGAAATAGATGAAGGAGGCAAATCCTCTTCCTACAACCTCTCAGAGACCCCAGCTAATCAGGTGAGTAGTGTTAGTACAATAAGTAATGTATCCAGTACAGGTTATATGGTAGGTGAAATAGATGAAGGAGGCAAATCTTCCACCTACAACCTCTCAGGGACCCCAGCTAATCAGGTAGTGTTAGTACAATAAGTGATGTATCCAGTACAGGTTATATGGTAGGAGAAATAGATGAAGGAGGCAAATCTTCCACCTACAACCTCTCAGGGACCCCAGCTAATCAGGTAAGTAGTGTTAGTACAATAAGTGATGTATCCAGTACAGGTTATATGGTAGGAGAAATAGATGAAGGAGACAAATCTTCCACCTACAACCTCTCAGGGACCCAGCTAATCAGGTGAGTAGTGTTAGCACAATAAGTGATGTATCCAGTACAGGTTATATGGTAGGAGAAATAGATGAAGGAGGCAAATCTTCCACCTACAATCTCTCAGGGACCCCAGCTAATCAGGTAAGTAGTGTTAGTACAATAAGTGATGTATCCAGTACTGGTTATATGGTAGGAGAAATAGATGAAGGAGGCAAATCTTCTACCTACAACCTCTCAGGGACCCCAGCTTATCAGGTGAGTAGTGTTAGTACAATAAGTGATGTATCCAGTACTGGTTATATGGTAGGAGAAATAGATGAAGGAGGCAAATCTTCCACCTACAACCTCTCAGGGACCCCAGCTAATCAGGTAAGTAGTGTTAGTACAATAAGTGATGTATCCAGTACTGGTTATATGGTAGGAGAAATAGATGAAGGAGGCAAATCTTCTACCTACAACCTCTCAGGGACCCCAGCTTATCAGGTGAGTAGTGTTAGTACAATAAGTGATGTATCCAGTACAGGTTATATGGTAGGAGAAATAGATGAAGGAGGCAAATCTTCCACCTACAATCTCTCAGGGACCCCAGCTAATCAGGTGAGTAGTGTTAGTACAATAAGTGATGTATCCAGTACTGGTTATATGGTAGGAGAAATAGATGAAGGAGGCAAATCTTCTACCTACAACCTCTCAGGGACCCCAGCTTATCAGGTGAGTAGTGTTAGTACAATAAGTGATGTATCCAGTACTGGTTATATGGTAGGAGAAATAGATGAAGGAGGCAAATCTTCCACCTACAACCTCTCAGGGACCCCAGCTAATCAGGTAAGTAGTGTTAGTACAATAAGTGATGTATCCAGTACTGGTTATATGGTAGGAGAAATAGATGAAGGAGGCAAATCTTCTACCTACAACCTCTCAGGGACCCCAGCTTATCAGGTGAGTAGTGTTAGTACAATAAGTGATGTATCCAGTACAGGTTATATGGTAGGAGAAATAGATGAAGGAGGCAAATCTTCTACCTACAACCTCTCAGGGACCCCAGCTTATCAGGTGAGTAGCGTTAGTACAATAAGTGATGTATCCAGTACAGGTTATATATAATATGGTAGGAGAAATAGATGAAGGAGGCAAATCTTCTACCTACAACCTCTCAGGGCCCCTAGCTTATCAGGTGAGTAGTGTTAGTACAATAAGTGATGTATCAAGTATCGCTTGTTCTCATATTTTAGCTCACCTGAGTCGAAGGCTAGGATGTGAGCTATTAGTATACCAATGACTCCGTAGTCAGTCTGTCTGTCAACATTTTCAAACATCTTCTCCTCGGAAACCACTGGGCCAATTGAACTCAAAAACATATGGAGACTCCATAGGATTGGGGAATGAAGGTTTGTTCAAATGGTCATGGTCACATGACCAAGATGGCCGCCATGCCCATATATGGTAAAACCCTTTAAAAATCTTCTCCAAAACCAGAAGGCTGATGACCTTGGGACTTGGTATGTTACATTTGGAATGTGGGACCTACCGTTACCAAGTATGTTCAAATGATGATCCTAGGTTGACCTTGACGGTCAAATTTGCTTCCTAATGCAATTAAATAGGATTTTTTTTTGAAAAGTTGATTTTTTAATACTGTTGAAGCCAAAGTAATTGTTCTCACTTGATATGTTTAGAGGCAATTCCAAAGGTCAAGGTTTACCTTTGACCTTTCAGCCAAGGTCACTCATATTGAAGGCCCATCGATATATTAAAACAAAGTTTTCTCAGAAACCACTTGGCCAATTGAACTTAAATTTCATTAGACTCCACAAGTTGTGTGGAGTAATTTTGAACCAAATGTTAAACTTCACGTCACCAAGATGGCGGCCATGTCCATATAAGGTAAAAACCCTTTAAATATCTTCTTCTCTGGAACCAAAAGGCCAATGGCCTTGGGACTTGGTATATAGCATTGGGGATATGGGCCCCACCAGTATTGTACAAATAATGAATCTGGGTTGACCTTGATCTTTTTTACGGCAAGGCCAAATTTGATTCCTAATGCATTTATATTGGAAAAATCTTGAAATGTTCATTTTTCTATATAACTGTTTAAGTGGTAATATTAATACTTGCGAAAAATGTTAAACCTATTGAGACACTGGTTTTATATAAGCACCAAAGGCTTTGACCTTTTATCCAAGGCCACTCATATTGGACTGCCTTATACATATCTAAGCATCTTTTTCTCAGAATTCATTGGGCTGTTTGAACTCAAATTTCATATTGAGTATTCAGTAGATTAAACAATATAAATAGGATATTATTTTAAGGTCACATGATCAAAATGGCCACTGCCCATAAATGGTAAAACAAAATATGTTTGAATAATAACTTAGTTGACCTTGACCTATTTTAACATTATTAAGGAGATCAGGTGAGCGCTTCAGAACCTTCAGGTCCTCTAGTTGTCAGTTCTTACGTTCTCTTCCACCTACATTTTTGAATAACTGAGCATCAAACAGGAATATTTTCAGAAAGAAATGTTCTGGTGAGATCAGCCAAGAGAATCAGTGACATTGAGGGAAGTATTCTGCAGTGGAAGAGCTAAAAATCAGATAAAATCCATGTTTGGAAGGATGTTTTTAAAGAAAATGACAGCATCAGACCTACATTTTACATTCATTTCTGAGGCACATGATGAATTACCCAGAATTCTAAACAACATTAAGAAAGTGCATGCTAATCAAAATTTTATTTTTAGATGCGGCAAATTTGTTGTAGGTTATTTTTGCCTCATGTTTTCAAAGAAATACTGAATGTTACAGAATATATCCTTTGCAGACAAGTAATTTTTGCAGTTTGCAACAATCAAAGCTATTAAAAAAAATGGAATGGAGAAAATGAGGACTGGAGAAAAAGCATAGAGGTTATATGGTTGGAGAACTAGATGAAGGAGGCAAACATCTCAGGGACCTGTATGAGGACCTGATATTTTGTGGTTTTCTTAGAATAATTGTTCAGTGGACAATAACTTTTTCTATTTTAGGAGAATCCTTCGCAGCCTAGCAGGCATAATCAGAACCAGATATCATCAGGGGCCATATCACAGTGGAACAACGAGAATGTATGTCACTGGTTAATGGGAATAGAGATGGAGAAATATACACCGTTATTTAAGGAGAAATCAATAACAGGAGTACAGTTAGTGATGCTTGATGCCAACAAATTGAAGGTAAATCATAGTTCTCATATTTATCAACTGTACAAGTCCATTTGCAATTTAAATGTTGTTAGATGGTGTTTTTCATTTTTATTCATTTGCTAGTGTAGTGCCAACCAAGAGTGACAATGACGTAATATTTTGTTATCAATTGTTAAGTAAAATGTTAATTTGTACATACCACTTGAGCTAACGGGAAGCAAGAGATCACTTGTGTATTAATCCTATCCTGTGGATAGGATTAATACACAAGTGATCTATCGATTCTAAGCCCCTGATAACTTTGTAAACAAAACATGACATCACTGTCACTCTTGGCTGGCAGGACAGTAATAGAACATTATGTAAACAGACAGTGAAGAATCTTATCACACACCGCAGAATGCTCGGCTTATGAGTTCATAGTTTCTGTCATTGGACTATTGAGTTTCAAGTTATAATCTCTTGTTTGGTAGGAGCCACTGTGGTGTAGTAAACAGTAAAGAATCTTAATCACACACCGCAGAATGCTCGGCTTATGAGTTCATAGTTTCTGTCATTGGACTATTGAGTTTCAAGTTATAATCTCTTGTTTGGTAGGAGCCACTGTGGTGTAGTAAACAGTAAAGAATCTTATCACACACCGCAGAATGCTCGGCTTATGAGTTCATAGTTTCTGTCATTGGACTATTGAGTTTCAAGTTATAATCTCTTGTTTGGTAGGAGCCACTGTGGTGTAGTAAACAGTGAAGAATCTTAATCACACACCGCAGAATGCTAGGCTTATGAGTTCATAGTTTCTGTCATTGGACTATTGAGTTTCAAGTTATAATCTCTTGTTTGGTAGGAGCCACTGTGGTGTAGTAAACAGTGAAGAATCTTAATCACACACCGCAGAATGCTAGGCTTATGAGTTCATAGTTTCTGTCATTGGACTATTGAGTTTCAAGTTATAATCTCTTGTTTGGTAGGAGCCACTGTGGTGTAGTAAACAGTGAAGAATCTTAATCACACACCACAGAATGCTAGGCTTATGAGTTCATAGTTTCTGTCATTGGACTATTGAGTTTCAAGTTATAATCTCTTGTTTGGTAGGAGCCACTGTGGTGTAGTAAACAGTGAAGAATCTTAATCACACACCGCAGAATGCTAGGCTTATGAGTTCATAGTTTCTGTCATTGGACTATTGAGTTTCAAGTTATAATCTCTTGTTTGGTAGGAGCCACTGTGGTGTAGTAAACAGTGAAGAATCTTAATCACACACCGCAGAATGCTAGGCTTATGAGTTCATAGTTTCTGTCATTGGACTATTGAGTTTCAAGTTATAATCTCTTGTTTGGTAGGAGCCACTGTGGTGTAGTAAACAGTGAAGAATCTTAATCACACACCGCAGAATGCTCGGCTTATGAGTTCATAGTTTCTGTCATTGGACTATTGAGTTTCAAGTTATAATCTCTTGTTTGGTAGGAGCCACTGTGGTGTAGTAAACAGTGAAGAATCTTAATCACACACCGCAGAATGCTCGGCTTATGAGTTCATAGTTTCTGTCATTGGACTATTGAGTTTCAAGTTATAATCTCTTGTTTGGTAGGAGCCACTGTGGTGTAGTAAACAGTGAAGAATCTTAATCACACACCGCAGAATGCTCGGCTTATGAGTTCATAGTTTCTGTCATTGGACTATTGAGCTTCAAGTGATAATCCCTTGTTTGGTAGAAGCCACTGTGGTGTAGTGGACAAATCACATGTAATGTAAACCAGGGTCATAGGTTAGATTCCAGACTTCTTTCATCTGTGGGATGAGTCTTTAAACTGTTGCCCATGTCTTCATATGGCCTCAGCTGTTAGTAGGCCGTTAAACACAAAAACACACCCTGGTTTGATATTGTGATAATAATAGCTGCATCTTGTTTAAAAAATGTGTTGAAATAAAAATATGCATCCTGTTAAAGTGAGTTAATATGCATCTTGTTAAAGTGAGTTAATATGCATCCTGTTAAAGTGAGTTAATATGCATCCTGTTAAAGTGAGTTAATATGCATCCTGTTAAAGTGAGTTAATATGCATCTTGTTAAAGTGAGTTAATATGCATCCTGTTAAAGTGAGTTAATATGCATCCTGTTAAAGTGAGTAAAAGAGTAATTAGTGGATTCATTCAGAATCTTCCTAAACCAATATTGCTTTTCTGCTAATCAGCATTTCCATGGGTGAAAGTTTTCAGGATTTTTCCTGAATTCCATAGAAAGTCAGCCTCAAAATGCTGAATTAGGAAGATTATAGTAGCTTCTCTGATTAATTTTTAGATTATCTAAACACAATTAACCATTTAAACATGAAATTATTCATTTTTGAAGGCATCTAGCAGATTTAAAAATTTGAATTTCTAAAGTTCAGGATTTTGAAAATTTTGAACTTTCACCCATGTATTTGATTTCTGTTTCTGTTTTTCAGGCACTCGGTATTACAAATGCAAAAGACAGAGAAACATTAAAAAAGAGAATAAAAGATTTGAAATTGGCACTTGATAAAGAGCGGAAACAATTAGAGAAAGAGAGAAAAATGCACGAAAAGGAACAAAAAGCCAGAGAGAAAGAACAAAAGAAATTATTTAAAAAGAAATAGAACAAAGACTATTGAACAAAGGAGTGGAACCCTGTCACACTCCAAAGGCCACTGCTGGGTTCAGATAGAAGGAGTATCCAACTTGCAGCTTTTTTTATTTAAAAAAAACACATTTCGTGAATAATACACTTAATGTTTATATAAAGAAGGCACCGGCGTCACTGCGTTGTGTCCTTGAGCAAGAACATTAATCCTAGCTAAGTACTGGTTCAACCCAGGAAGATCCGTCCCTTTATAACTGAAAGATTGTTGATGGGACGTAAAGAATCGAATCAAACAAACAATATAAAGAAAGCAGCAAAGCTCTTAAAAATAAGTAGATGAGAAATGAGTCGTTTTTGTCTTCCATAAAACATTATGGTTCCTATTAGAAGCTCTCATTGTTACATGTTTTTATTAGAAATGAGAAACAGTTTGATACTCCTTTTATATTAGTCTGTAAGGTAACTGGTGTTCAAAAATCTACAATTCCGGAATATCCATCCACTTTGTGCCTATATACTAATATTGTGTACCAGAGATAAACATGCCACATCATGTGACTGCAGCCCTTAATGGCCAGATTAGATGTGAGATTCAAAAGCCCTTAAAGGGAGGGCTCTGAGAGAGAGGGTATGGTTCAAGGTACAGAAGGAGAGTTCTGATGTGTTAGATACTAAATGCTTCACTGGGAGGGTAAGATATGAAAGTTACTAAAGCCTTTAACAATGGGGTTAACAATGCTATGCAATTACAGAACAGCATTGGTGAGACGTTACAGGATATACTGTGGAACTTCCCTGGCCAGTCTTAGATTGATAGGACTATAGATAAACTATAAATAGAACAAGATTCAGGACAGTCCCTTTATATCACCAGTATAACACTTTACCCCATAATGACGCCTTTTGACGCCTATGAAGTATCATATATTTACTGTATTTCCTGCAGATAAATGTGTCTAATGGATATTTGGAGCCAAGACAAGTTAAAGGGGACAGCAACCCTGACAATTACTATGTTTTATACGAAAGATCTTAATAAACCATGAATTTTGATACCAGTTTTCTCTATATCAGTTGAAAAATGTGGAAGTTGTGGGCGTTTGAATATTTGCAAATGGACTGTAATGGAAGCGGCCATATTGTAGGCTTAGTGACGTCACTCAGCCTAATTGAATATGCGTAATCAAAAGAAAAGACAAACCAATTGATTATTTGCATTAATCTTTAATGAAACATTTTCCTTATATATAAAGCTGCATATCTGCTGAAACACTGATGATGTGATAGTAGTGATAACTAAAAATTAAGCAGTTGAAAAAATTCTGAAAACTAATTTAATAAATCAAGATGGCGGTTAAATGTTGGCCATATTGGATTCTTTAAATGCCCATAACTTGCCCATTTTTCAACCGATTTTGATTATACTCATATCAAAATCCATGGTTCATAGAGCTCTTTCTGATAAAGCATACTTATTCTTTATTAGGGTTGCTGTCCCCTTTAAAAGCATGCTATAACAGTTGTGATATTATAGGACTGTCCTGTACAAGTGAAAATGAAAGCAAACCAATGTTTTATTAAATGCAATTAAATGGTTGTGAATTTCACTATTACACATTGTGCCTGGTATCAAGCAAATTCAGCAAAATAAGTGCCCAAATTTAGAATTGGAACATATTTCTGAATTTGGGCATGTATTTGGGCATGTGACTACATAAAAGCGTTTGTCCTATGATGGCCAGTTTAAATATATGTGTATGAAATTTGATTGGGTTAAAAATCCATCTAGCCAGAAGTGTAGACAAGATCACTCTACCATACCCACCTGATTACCATGGTTAATCTTCAATTTGAACTTTTAAAAGTTGATCCATCTTCTGCCATATTTGTCCTGAACTTTGGGCAAGTCCATTTAACTGACTGATGAGATGTGTTAAATAGCTAACAATGTAGACCCAGATCAGACTGCTCTTTCAGGAGCTGTCTGATCTGGGTCTACAATGTTTTATTGAGCTTATCTGACCAAGTGTTTATGGTAAATGTGGTAGCCAGTTTGTCATAGGGATCAGAGCGGTCTGATCTGGGACTACACTACTGGCTGTGAAGATTACGTCTTGCTTGTACAAGAATAAGAAATTAAGTGCTTATAGAAAATTGGAGGAAGGTGCTATGCATAGATATTAAACCTTTAATACACTGACTGTAAATAGTGGCAGACAAAATACAAGTGTTTTTTATGTATTTCAGAAAAGCAATATTCTTCCAGGTATATACACGTAGTCATTATGAGTACCATAACAGGTTTTGATTTAGAAATTTATAGGAAACTATATTTGGAATTGGACAATATTTGTTTTTTTGTATCTACAAATCATTAAAAAAACAAAGGAAAATACAGATGTTACTTATTTTTATGTCTGCATTTGATTAGATTTGCATTAAAATGTATGTTTGGAATAATGCCGTATCTAAACTCCATTATGGATCAAGGTTGCATTTCTCTTTAAGATTATTTTTTCGTATTGAAAGTCTCCTAGTCTGCTAGTATTTGCATCACTGTTTAACTGGTTGTAACTAATCTTTTTATGTGTTTTATGTATAAAATTTATTGTGTCTTTTTCTGTAATGTATGTAATGCTTAATTTGTGACATTAGAATTCTATATTAAAGAAACAACCCTTATTCCATTATAACAAAATAACTGGTTTTACCCTGAATATTTTTCATTAAAAAACCAGTCTTAATATACTAAGAATTATGTAAATACTTCAGCTGCTTATGCTTAACATAAGTGTCCGGTGACACATTTTATCCTAATGCAGTCAGAATACCAAATCTACAGAGATCTACAGAGCTTTGGATATTCTGAGTGTGTTATAGTTGAGTATAGACTGTTATTGTCTCTACCAGCCAGGGCAGTCCGATCAAACAACTTGATTGGAATCTGTACTGTTTGTACAGGGAAAATGGAACAAATATTTGGGGTAAAAACAGCCTATTACGAGTGGAATCATGATATTTGAAATTCCGAGTTGTAAAAAGAAAATGTGAATATTTATGAATCAGCCGTAATATATGTGATACAAATTTCTAAGAAATTGAAGAGATTAGCTTATATAGAAATTATAACTTGATTTATAGAATATTATAATATGAGTTGGCTGGTAACCCTGAAAATCAGTTCTTCTAGACTACAAACAGTGTAGACACAGAAATAAGACAATCTGGTTGCTCAAGACAGTTTCTTTGTTGAGACAGGAACAGCTAAAGGATCTTAATATTTTGGTGATGTTTTTCAAAATTTTGAGAAGAATAAGTTATTGTTTTATTTGGACAGCTTATATTTAGTCCAAAATAAGATAGACGAGAACATCACTACATAATAGGCGTTGTGTCTTTAGCAATCGGTTTTGATCTAGGTCAACCAAGTTTCAAGAGGCTAGCAGTTCATGATATAACACTGTCATTTTGATCGAATACTGGCATCCCAATATTTCATTGGCTGGAAACTAATGCTTATTTTACCATAGACAACTTGATTGGTTGGAATGAAGTCTGTTTAGTTTTAGACAATATCATTGGTTGGAATTAAATCGGTTTTAGATAATTTGATAGGTTAAATATAAATCGGTTGTCCATTTATTTGAGAAGTGTGATTACTTTTGATATTTATATGAACCAATTCACAAGATTTTGGTATTTATCGCATATGTCACCCCTAAATGGGTATGTTGGCAAACAGTGAAGACCAAGATGAAATGCAGCATTTCATCTGGGTCTGCTCTGTTTGCTTAGTTTAAAACAACCTTCAGGGACAGATATAAATCATAATTTAGAAAATTCTACCTGTGACCCTTAAAGTAAAGATTAGGCAGTCCCATACTTATTGTATAAGTATTTATGGGAAAATCCATCAGTATAGGAAGGATTAAATGTGCTTGTGCAGTTATCTAGTGGAATGAGAAATATCAATTTTTGCCTGAGCTTTCATCTTGTTTGCTAGCTGCGAATGCTCTGATGAGGCTGCACATTTGCTCGATCCCTATTGAATATTCCTTGTTTACATATGCAATAAGTACTCAATCTAATGAACTTGCTTATAAATTAACAGCCAAGTGAATAGAAGTAATCCTAGGAAGGGATTTCATGCCAGAAGACCCTTTTTGAAGCTAGATACTGCAGCCCTTAGAAACAGTGCAGCCCTTTTAAATTATTGCTCTGTGATAATATCAGATTTTTCTTCTTGAAGCAGGTTTTTACAATTTATAATATTTATTATTGATTGCAGTATTTAGGCCTAGCTTGTATTACACTACATATACATGAGTGAATGACCTAAAGATCCAGAATCCTAGTATCCAAATGGACAAGCACATGGTGTTTTGGTAATTATCACACATGAGCCATGACATGTGATTTCCAACAATGTGGCAGTTTGACAAGTGTAGACTCGGGCAAGCCTTTGCAGCCTCCTTTTAAGCTTAGCAACTCCAAATGATGTTCAGTCAGCAGCTTTATATTCATAGAATATTCAAGTGACTAGCAAAGACTCTGATCAGACTGCGCATATGCGCAGGCTGGTCTGAGCCTTGGCTGGTCGCATATACCCCATTGTTGGAAATCTCACGTCACAGCTCATATGTGCTAAAGTCTCCCAATTAACTGCCATGATGGTGTAGCTAGAGGTCTAAATATTGCTACATTCATACTATGTATGATTATGAGAGCAGGTAATCATGCTGGAGCATGCTTTTCTCAACATAAGTACCAAAATCACATGCTGCCTCATATGTTCAAATCCTGGTAATATAGTTTACTAGATTTCCTGATAAAGTGGCCGTCATTTGAAAATCACATTTTGAAAAAAACACACTAAGCTTTAACATTGACTTTCCTTGTGGAATGTCTGCCCCGAAATCCTTAATTCAGATGTAATCCTGAAAACTTTCACCCATGCATGTATCTAGGTAGCAACAACAATGCACCTTCTATTGTTCCCTTATAGCATAGATTTGCTCATGTTATTGATAAAATAAAGTGAGCTGTTTTTGTGCTACATTAAGCTTATTTATTCTAGGAAAGTTTCATCAAGTATATAAACTCTTAATATGGACGGATCTAAACACTTTTAAGCCAGTATTGTTTTTAGTGGTAAAGCTGCCATTAACTTTAATTTGTTAATTAAGGTAAAGTTTAGGAATTTGAATATTTATATTTATCATATGAAGTCGCATCTGGGAGTGTAATAATGCCATGTATTAAAATCTATAAACCACGAGTGGTTAACAGATTTAGTAACATTATGTTTATGACATTAATAAGAACTTCACACTTTTATGGCAAAAGTCTTGACTTTTTTATGCTAAAAATGCAATTTCATAGAATGAGATTCTTTTGTGTCATATGATAAATAGAATCTAACATTTGTGGTCCTGTATTATTGAATTTATTAATCTCCTTGCAAAAAAGCATTAGAATTTTATCACTTTTCCCCAACTTTTTTAATAAATTAAATAAAACATGACCACTGATGTAAGATCCTCTATATTTCACACAGTCCCTATTAGAATAATATTTTGTTGTAGTAGAACTAGAAAGTAGTGTTATGTAGTACAAAAGTTAGGAAGATATTTTCGCTATTATTTAATGCTAGCTTTATGCGTGCATATTTTTACAGGTAGATTGTTGAATTAATACTGAGCTGGAAGATAAATTGCTGTACTTGACAAGCAAGAAAGCAGTTAGGTTGGCTTAGTATGCTGTCATGATTTATATTTGGGAAACAGAAGTAATTTAGTGCAATCAGTTGCACAATATTTCAGGGCTATATACTTTTAAGTATTTTCGTATTTCCTTTAAGGTCATTTGCAGTTTTCGACATGAAACTTTGTTTTTCATTGGTCATTTGTGACAAAATTTGTTTTTTGGATGTTTTGTACCTCTATAATGATGGAATATAAGATTCATGAACTAATCCATGTTTTTAAACTGACAAAGCCATGTGATCCAGATCCACACTGTTTTCCTCTCTCCTTGTAAATGGAGGATTATAACAGGAATACTGCAGATTAACATGATAAAGAATTGAGATAAGTGTAGTACATTTTCGGGTAACAGCAGCATGACAAGGATTTAATCAGCCAAATGAGCAAGCTCATGAGATTTTGTTGTTTAAATCAGTTTTTAAACATACATGCACAGTTATCTAGTGGGGTTAGATGCCTCAATTTTGGCAATGAGGAATCTGGCGAGCTTGCACATCATCAGGCCCCGAGGTTATAAAACTTTTTTCATGCTTAACAGAGCACGAAAATTTCAACTGCTCATAAAAACTAAAACACAAACAAATAAAGAGGTTTCTGGCTTTAAGTCTCTCAGATGTTGTGTTTATCATGCTAATAAATGTTAAAATGGCAACAATTGTTGGCATTTTAACATTTATAAGTAGGATAAAGTTCGTGCTCAGCTGAGTTGAGCATGAAAAAAGTTTTATAACCTCGGGGTCAGCATAAGCTACTCAGAATTAGTACCAAAATCTCATGTATTGGCTCAAATGATTTCTGTGAAATATACAGTTAAAATTTAGACATTTAACACTTTATCATGATAAAAAAGCAATGGGGAAAATAATGTTTCCGCAATCAAATTTTGCTATGTAAATTTTAAGATGGGTTTCAATTATGTCAAATGACCTATTAGAAAGGAAGAATTATTAACAAGCTGTTTAGCTTGATCTATATCATGACAGCAAAATACCAGGTTTAACCCCTTAGTACTCAATCTGACAGAATGGCAAAAATCTCTTGTCTGAGTGCAATAGGAGTTTAGAACCTGTGATGGTAGATTTCATTGGTTGATATTTCTTGAGGAAATCCCATTAATTTCGATATGTAAGGGGTGTTAGAAAGTTGGTTGCGCAGTAAAATTGTTGGATGTCGGCTTCTAGATGTTTAGGTTAAGATTGTTCTCTAGTTTAAGTAGTGAAGTTTTCAGTTATTGACCAAGGTATGTGTCACAAAGTATACTGGCAAACAGGAAGACCCAGATGAAATGCTGCATAAAGCAGCATTTCATTAGGGTCTTCACTGTTTGCTAAGATGCAAAAAAGAAATACTATACATTACAATTTAGAAATTTTGACCTGTTACCCCTTAAAACCCAAAGTGGACTATCCCATACTTATTGTGTCAATATGGTTGGGAAAATCTATCAGAATGAAAAGGGTTAGGAGCCATCCCAGGAACAGGGCAATAGGATAACTGACCATCATGTATCTATAACTGAACATTTACAACCCTGAAACAAACCAACCAGACAGACCAATGAAATCACCGTTTACAATAATAGTATTGTAATTATATGAAGAACTCAAACGGAGTAATAATGCCCAGGACGGCATGAACTACCTGTATATAGCTAAGAATTTGATATCACTTTGAGAAGATCTATTTGTTTGATCGGATACTTAATTGTCTTCATAGGTAAAAGCAACTATTCCGAGACCATATCTGCCATGTTGTTATGGTAACATAACTATGGTAGATTGCTTAGTTGAATGAAATTGCAATCTTTTACACAAAGCTAAGATGTTTTTGGCAACAAATAATTATTCACATCTCTGAGAGAAGTATTACTTAAGAGGGAATAGAATATCCTGAAATCTCCCAAGATTACCTGGAATTCCACAAAGCTATACACTGGCAGGAGAGGGACTTGTGTAGAAGTGAAGATATTACTCAGTAGGGTAGGATATTCCTGGAATTTCCCAGAATTCCTGTATGTATTGTAAGGAGAGTGATGTAGTAAACGCTATTAAGTGACATTACATAGGGAATTAAGTGACATTACATAGGGAATTTAGTGACATTACATAGGGAATTTAGTGTTGAAAAATATTGTACTTTGTTAATTGTAGCAGTACACTCAAGAATACAGTAAAACCTGTGTAAAACGGCCACTCTAAAAAAGACCGAAAATTGGTTTTTAAGACCCAATTATCGCTTAATGCAGGTCAAAAGTATTGCAGAATGCTCCAAGGGGAGTATTCTGCAATGCTTTTAACCTTCATTAAGCTACCATTTGTCATTAAGATCGTTGTTTTGTCTATTTTTGAGTGGCCATTTTACTGGTCTTACTGTATTTCTAAAAACTCATTTTACAGCCAAAATTAAGCATTGTGCTTGTATGAAGCTTTCCTATTGAATATATAAATAAATCCATTGGTTGATGTTTAAGATAATATTTATAATTTAATTTGTCTTTTTCTACACACTGGTTGTACATTTATAGAAAGTTTACACTATTGCCCTGTGAAAGATCAAAACAATAAATTTGATTTTTGTAAAAATTTATCAGTCAGTGTCATCTGCTTATAACCTTTGCAAACAGATTGGGCCCAAATCAGGCCCAACAAAAAAGTTTGGAAAATGGAGCAAATTGCTTCAAAGAGCAAATTTTCAAACAGTTTGGACCCAGATCCTGCTCGACAAAACATTGAAATTTTCCATATTTTAAAAAGTATTCAAAACTTTACTTAAATATTTTCAATGTTGTCTAAAAATAGAAAATGATGTCATGATCTAAAAATAGTCTACTATGGAGTAAAGGTTTTAAAAATGATTCTATATTTATGTCATATATCATAGGTTTGCTTATATAGTTTTACCATTTCTAATTGCAATCTGGCCCACTCGACTCAGCATGAAATTTATCATGCTCATAAAATGTTAAAATTCCAATGAGAGTTTGTAAGCAAGAAAATTCTTAATTATTCAGCATTTTAATTTTTATGAGCATTTAAAATTTCATGCTCAGTTGAGTTCATTTGAGCATGAAAAGTTATAACCTCGTGGCCAGGTTAACTGAGCATGATTAACGACCATGTGGATGTGATTATTTAGGCAAATATAGTGATTGTCAAACTATTTATGTCCTATTTTATTTATTTTCTTTGCTAGATTATATTTTAATGTTTGAGACATGTACCTCATATTCTTTTTCATCAGCTTCACAAAACTATACATACACTGCTCACGCTTTTTGAGTGAATCATTTCAACTTTCAACTATAGATATATATTTTTTTTCCATTCGGAACTTTAAAAAAAATCTGTGAAAATTTGTTATGGTGGTCATTTGACATATGATGAGCCTGCACATCTGTGTAGTCTTGCCAGAGCTTTGGCTGCATGCCTACATAAAGAATTGTAGTTGATGGAAGGCCCAGATGAATATTTAGGCCTCTTGTCCCACTATGTAGCTATGCAAGCCTGTTTAACCATTTACTCCACACAAGCGCCTTTGGATGCCTTTGAAATGTAAGATTTTTGAAAAAATTATGAAAAATGGAACATTTGCTACTGAGGGTAATATTTTCAAAACTATTGAAATGAAAAAACATTTTTTGGAAAATATTTGAAAATTTGAATTATAAGTAATACCCATATTACTCGTATCTAGAACTATGCCAGTATCTTCACAAAAAAGTTGATGAGAAACATTCTTACTTTGAAGTTACAAACAAGTCTATGTATTTTCAGGGGACATAACTTTTTGTCATTTTATAGAAAACAACTCTTAAAATTTTATTTAGTCAATACTTTTTCATTCATCTTTTTTTTTGCATTTTAGGCTGACTCTGTTTTCATATCGGTAAAATTAAGTGCTTTAAATTCATTTCACAATCCGGTGCTGTTTAAAAAGCTCTATATGAAAAAGCACTTCCTTCAACAATTGTACAGTTTTGTGATATTTCATTCATTTATAATACATCAGCCACTTATAGCACCTATATGTGGGCAGGGTATGACTTTAGTGCTGTTGTTTGCTTTACACAATACTTTGTGGTTTAAAGATGATCAACCATAACTTGGAGCAGTATTTTTGCTTGGGGAAAAAAGATTTTCAAAGGCAATATGTTTTAATGGTTTGTGAGGTAAACTTGAAATTTACTATCCAACTACAGGACACACAATTTTTCTATTGTTTCCCCCTCCTTTTTTGCCTGCTCATTGCATATATTAAGGTAGTGTATTATTCATGTAAATGCCAGTGTCAGTGCTTCTGTACTACTCTGTTTTTGCCTGGTCTGGTTATTTCTGATCTTGTAAAGCTTAAGGGAGCAGGAAACAATATTTATATAAGGATATTTTAAGGAAGAGTGGTACCAAACCTCAGACATTGACTTTTGCTCTACTCTACGTGAAACCTGGTCTGGTAATTGGATATCTAGGGTGCAGAAAAAAATGTTTTCTTGATAAGGTCACTATATTTTTAGCTTGCACATAGAAAACTGGGATGGGCAACTAGGAAATGTTTGGATTAAAGCCATAGCTGCTTAGAGCAGGTGATGTTTTATCAACTATCTATAGACACATGGGTGATTTTTCTTGAAGGATATCGAGGCCAATATTGCTATAGAAAGTCAACCTCAATTAACTGAATTATAGCTACTGTTTAGTAAATCTTAAGACAATATTGACCATTTAACTCTTTCTATTCTGCAAACCCCTAAATGGGTGCTTTGGCAAACAGTGAAGATCGAGATGAAATGCAGCATAATGTCGCATTTCATCAGGGTCTGCACTGTTTTGTGACATCTTTCCTAATTTTCGAAAAAAATATGGTATGATATTTCATGAGAATCGTCTGAATGCATTGTCTGCCAGCAGACGATTCTCATGTTATATCATGCCTTATTCTTTATTTTTGAAAAGGCGGCAAAATTTGAAATTGTCGTCTGCTGCAAATTATAGGTGGCACTTTATGGGCCAAGTGGTGGATTTTTACCATGTTGGCTTGTGTCTCCTCCTAAACCATTTTTTCTTTTACTGATATTACACCTAGAATTTTGGCTACTATAGGGAACCCATTTATTCATATACTGAGACATAAACACAGTAGATCCTTATTAGCTGGCTTTTGAAGAATTTGCTGATCTTGATCTGCACTGTTTGTAGAACAGAAAATATTACATTTCAACAAAATTTGAGTTGTGAATTGAAGTCATTAAAGGGTTTATGTACCTATTTCACTTAGAATTGTCAAAACTTTATATTAACCCTAAAAGCGCCGATCACAACTGCAGCAGACGACAGTTTTTCCGACATCTTTCCTAATTTTCGACAAAAAATAAGGTATGGTATTTTATGAGAATTGTCTGCCAGCAGATAATTCTCATGAAATATCATGCCTTATTTATTTTATAAAAAGCAGCAACATTTGAAATTGTCGTCTGCTTCAAATTATAGGTGGCGCTTTAAGGGTTTAAAGAGACTTGACCATTCTGAGTGCAGTAAGGTTAAGAGTTGGTTGTACGGCCAAGGGCAGATGTGTATTACCCATATCATACATAGATTGTATGTAGAATTTATATAAAAGAGATTTCTATTGTAAGTGTAATACATGTACATTTTATATATTATTGTCTGTATATTGGAAAGGGAAAAGTGATAAATTTTTGTCACAAGAATAGTTGTTGCTTATTTTCTGCAAATTCCACAATAGGGTCTAGTACCTTGCTGTTTGTCATTTTGTTTTAGGAAGGGTTATAACAATAAATAATCTGGAAAACGGATCCTTCAGAAATAGAGAGAACCTACAATCTAAGAAAATAGCAGACTCAGTTTTGCTGAGTCTGTTCATGATGGATAGTGCAACAATTCTCACACCCCCAAGCGGTATTCTGCTTTCCGTCAGAACCCAATATTCCTGAAGGACCAGAGTATGAAAAAATATCAACACTATATCTAAAACCTGTTTTAGTGGTGGCATTGTGACAACCTCTTTTATATATGAGCCGTGGCGTGAGATTTCCAACAATGTGGCATTTTGACATGTGTAGACTCAGACGAGCCTCTGCAGCCTCCTGTTAAGCTCAGAAACTCCAAATGGTGTTCAGTCAGTAGCTTAACAATCATGTAATACTCTAGCTACTAGCACAGGCTCTGATCAGACTGCGCGTATGCGCAGGCTGATCCGAGGCTTTGCTGGTCGCACATACCACATTGTTGGAAATCTCATGCACTGGCTCATATATGATTTTAGAGAATGATAGATTTCTATGTCTGCCTGAAAACTTGTTTGTTTTGTTTGTTTGATTTGATTCTTTACGTCCCATCAACAATCTTTCAGTTAAACAGGGAGGGGTCTTCCTTGGTTGAACCAGTACTAAGCTAGGATAAATGTGTCTTGCTCAAGGACCACGACGCAATGACACCGGTGAGGCTCGAACCTGTGGCCCTTCGGTCTCGAGTCAAGCACTCTACCACTGAACCACTGCGCTCCCTGAAAACTGGCCTACAGGTTGATATAAGATGAAAACTAGCTCAAACCAGTTTCTAGAGGTTGATATTTTTGACATTTTTTTTATCACCCTTTTGAGAGCTAAAAATAGAACAAGCATGAAATTGGCATGGTCTGCATGAAATTGACCTGATTTGCTGAATACTCTAAATGAGCAGTGACATGAGATTTCCAACAAAGTGGTACATGTATGTGCAACCAGCTAAGTCTTGGGTACATGCAGTCTGACCGGAGCCTTTGCTAGTCGCTTGCATATTTTATGAGTGTTTAGCTACTGACTGAACAACATTTAGAGATTCTAAGCTTAACAGGAGGCTGCACAGGCTCGTCTGAGTCTACATTTGTCAAAATACCACATTGTTGGAAATCACATGTCACGGCTCAAATGAATTTTAACATGTGTTTTGATTGAGTTTATTTTCCTTTGTTTGAATGAACAAATGTAAACAGTGTTTTGTAAATACATTCTGCATAGAGAATTTTTTTAAAATTATATTTCAAAATGCAAAATACTTCTCAAGATATTTTAAAAACAGTTGTTAAAACTTGTGAGAATGACCCCAGCAGTACAATTCTGCAGGTTTCAAAAGTGAAAGTAGAGCTTTTACATAATGGTTGAAAAGTCATATAACAAAACAGTTATTGACTTCAATTTCGGTAGACATAAGGACTTATATAACCTCAAAAGTGATATTCACCCCAGCTTAAATTTGTGGCCTTTCTAAATATCACTTTTGTGTAGATAAATTCTTAGTCTACCTCATTGAAGTCAATAACTGTATAATATAATACAGTGCCTCTTGTAATCAACTCAATTTATTACATTAAGTGTTATATTAGGCGTTACAGTTGAGGCCTAATGTAATAACACTTGATGTAATCACGGGCTAGATGAAATCTACAGGGGAAATAAAGTGCCGCGGGAATATCCCCATATCTGGCAGTCGGAGGAGATTAGGGATGTGGGGGGAATTAATCCTTTTTACAGTATAGAAGCAAAGGCAACTTAACTCCAGCTGTTAAGTTTTTAGACTTAATTTTTCGCAATAACTTTTTTGTCTTCAATTTTAGCAAAATGTGTTCGCGATGAAAGTTGTAGAGGAGAATTTCCGCCAACTTCTCCAAAAGGTCTTGTGCTTGTGGGCAAATTTTGTGTATATAGAAGAAGGTTTTGCAATAAATTGAATTTGTCCTAAATTTCTAAGTCTTTTAATGACAGGTATAATTCGTATAGGCATGACAGAGAGGGGTAGTTTCAAAAAAATATTCCGAAGTGGTGCATATCCCATTCTTCAAAGGCTGTGCTCAACATGAAACTGCCGATAACATACTCAGAATTAACCGTGCATATGCAGAATCAACTTAAAGCAGGCTCATTTGTAAGAACAAAGGCTGGGTTATTGCATGACATGCAATTCTTCTCTTACGCACGTGCTATGAAATGAACGGTTTTGAGATGACCCTTCTAGTTTAACGCATGAGCGAATCAGGCGCGATTTCTATTATACGAGGGTCAGTCAAAAATAACTGAGAGTTGATTCATATCTCTTACGTAGGCTAACGTACACTAGTGAAATTTGGCACATGCATGCAATGAACTGTCCTGCGTCAGAATATGCAATGTGCAAGACCATGCAAAGTATAGATTGTTGTTGCTTAGCAACCGAAGTATGTGAAATAACGTCATGCGTTCACACTGGAATATAGCGTTGCCATGGAAACACTATACAAAATTTAAGTTACATCATTTTGTGTATTTGTTGCAAGTAAAGAATGTACATGTATTATGTGAAATACAACAACTACGATTGAGGCGTTGGAATTTTATTACATAAATAAGAGGAAAATTAACTAAAATGTCTGAAAATTTAACCCAAAAATATACCCCACCCACCAGTTATGGTTCATTTTAGAGCAATATTATCAACTAAGTATCATATCATATGACCATTTCATTGTATTAAGTGATTGTTTTTGACATCTGAAAGCATATCTTGAATATTCGCAGGAATAAACGGTTGCCATAGTAACAAAATCTGGTCTTTTAGTTAAAATTGGAATTTCCATCGATTTTGGTTGCTAGGCAATGAACATTGCATGTATTGTATTAACTATCTATTACAGTTTTTCAAAACACTACTTGCACATTGTTTGATACAATTGGAGAGATAAAAGGTCCCTTATTATACTGTTTTAGATTCGAAATGGTTTTAAATTTGTGGCTGCTTAGTCAGAAGTGTCATCAGCACGAACGCACATCGCTGAGAGACGGTCTTCGGTTGCCTAGCAACAGCGCATTGAAAATGATAAGACGTCAACCTATAAATGTAATGAAGCCAGAAGGTTTATTCTATATGTGTTGGAAGTTTCAGCCAAAACTGCCGACCCAGTAAAAAGATATTAACCAACTCTCAGTTATTTTTGACTGACCCTCGTATTTCAACAAGCCATCCATCGCTTTAGTAATTGAATTAGGGCAGTGCAATGTACATTTTTGACTGACATCTTGGACATTGTTTATTTGCACTTTGTTTAAAATATTCAAAGTGTACATCTAAGCACAGAGGAATCTGCAGCATCTAGGATGTTGGAACCATTTGGAGAAGTTGGAGGAGATGTTCCTGAATACTTTTCATCGCGAACACATTTTGCTAAAATTGAAGACATTAAAGTTATTGCGAAAAATTAAGTCTAAAAACTTAACAGCTGGAGTTTAATCTTTTGCATAATAATGTTATTCAAGAGCTATGACAAATAAAAGCACCCTGCTTTTGTACATTTTTTGATACATTAGAGAAGTTGCCAAGTGATGTTTCCAAAAGTTGAGTATGACCAGGAAATGCCACAATCATAGACTGTAGACCAACCCACGGAACTGTGAGGAAGAGACACTGAACATAGCTACATAGCAACAAGCTCTCTCTTTCTCAGCTATAGATTGCAAAACTTGAAAGGACACCAAGAACCACCCAACAAAACAAGGACCCAACACAAAATCCACACACTAACAATGGGAGCAACAAGAAATAAACAACAGAATCACCACCTTGTAACAGACAGCAGTCATTTGTCAGATTTCTCTAGCCCTGATCAATACACTGGATCAGGGCTAGAGAAATCTTCAAATCCCATTCTGTCCGTAAGTCGGTCGAAAAGTCATACAATCCAAAATTACCCTTATTTAATCATATTGTTCGCAAAGAACATAGCAAAAAAAATCAATGGACTCTTTTACATCCATTATTAGAAATAGACTATAATTCAAGGGATGTAACAACAGTTAATTATGATTTGAACCAGGCTAGTCCATTATGCAACACAGACAGACAGCCACAGGCGTGCTATTGCAGCTTTGCTCCAGATGTCACAGCTCCCATTTATGTATACAAGCAGCGATGCGCTGTTGGGCTTCACATTTGCACATGTACAGTCTTGATTGAGCCTTCACAATCGGATGATTAAATAATGGACTGGTCCAAATTTCTGGCTGCATTGGAAAACACTTTTATTGTTTGGAGGAACTGAAGACACGTGTTGCCTGCCTTCATATTCAAAAGAAAACTGCGTTTGACATATGTGCAAAATCAACCTGAACATAACGTGAGCATGAGCACAATCTTATTAACACTTCTATCATGTTCACTCACTCGTTATTCAAATTGCATCATCCAAATTTTCAAGTTTCTAAATGGTCTTAGCAGATTTTATAGTACACTGACAGTGAGTCACATCACAGGTAGATTAAAGTTGTGCCAGAAGACTGATTTCTCGTTATGCGGTCCAAATATTTGTCTGTGGCAAAGTGGTCAGCTGTTTCTGCAGATAAGAAAAACCTCCCCAGGCTAAAAATCATCCATATGACACCTGTATATTGTTGTTACATGTTTGCTTATTGTGTTTCAGGAGAAAACTTGCGAGAAAACTTGCGAGAAAACTTGCATTTTTTTGACCGAGAAAAAATGGCATTTTGAAAAATAGTTCGGTTTGGGCTTATAAAAAAGTGTCCAAAACCGAATTCTATCAGATTTCTGTACCCCTTCTCTGGATTAGTTTGTACGAGGGACGTTTTTTTATGTTCGTAGAAAGGTAGATTTAATGAAAACGGCCAAAGTAAATGCATATACTTGGAAAGATTGAGCTTCTATCTATACATGCAACCAAAAATTATTTCAAAATGCATTACTTTAATGGCTTCTAAGAGGCAAAGACATACCTATATAACGCACACTGGAAATATGGTAGAAATATGACATTTATGGACTTAGTCTCTGACAGAAGGTTAGAAACAACTGCATGAAAATGGGTCCATAGCCATACACAGCTTCTGAAAATATGGCTGCAGATCAAGGACACCACGTGCTACAATACTATATAAACATTATAGCAAATGCGCAGCAATTATTGGATATGGAAGTTTTGTTTGGAACCTCAGCAAATTGAACAGTATGCATATAAACTTTTATTGTAAAAAGATGACACATTTGGAAGTTGGATACGGACTTTTGAATGTGGCTTAATATGTTAGCTGTAAAGTAGTATTATAATTTTCTTGTTTATATGGTAGATGGAAGTGTTATGGTAACTTTCATTCCAAAACAAGGTTAATACTTTTGTTTTATTAGAAATGAACTACAAAATAAATAGCCTAGGGGGTGCTAAAATCCCTAATTTTGTATATAAATGTATAAATGACGTCATGGAGCGTTACTATATTTAGAAAACACATTAAAACTATTTTTGTGCCTCTTAACAGTTTTTGAAATAACTGCAATAAGAAACTTATGCAGATCCAATTGTTATTGTGTTTTCTATGCGGGGTTGATTTACCCCACCCACTTTTTATAACATGGGGGTATGCCAGTACCGGAAGTTGCCAGTTACACGCTTAAATCGATACATCAATATAACTGCTAACGAATGATTGAGTATATCATGTGCTATGCAAAACAAGAAGAAATTTTAAAACTTGTTCATAAACGTAATTTTAACAGATATAATAACTAGCACTAGACTGTGATTATTTTGGTATTTTGATGGGTGTTTTAAAATCGTTATAGAAGAGCAAACAACATGCTTATAGTGTTGCTGGACTTGTCTACGATTAGCGTTTGAATAATTAATTTTGATGGTGCAAAGAAAAAATCGGCTTGAAAAATACTTATATCACCATAGGGAATGGAACTTAACAGCTTCTAATTTCCTAATGGCTGCGTGGTTAAAATGACACGGATTTCGCCCAGTGTCCTTTTTACGCCCTATTCAAAGCTATATATCTTGACCGAACTAAGCCCTAATGATGTAAAATTTATATCAAGTGATAGACAGGAGGTAGACCTTTTAAAATATATATAGTTATGGTACCGTAAATTCTATATTTGTAGAGATACTGCCCGATTCTACGAACATAAAAAATGACCCTCGTATACTGAATGTTTAGGGAGATTGTTCCACTCCTCCCCGAGTGCAGGCTGCGGATTTTGATGTGAAAGAGCAGTCTGCAGCATATTCCAGACATGTTCATTTGGATTTGCATCTGGTGAGCGCGTTGGCCAGTGTAAACGTTGCATTCAGTTATGGAATACATGCAAGTCCGTTTTGGCTGCCCAGCTGATGCCACCCAAAACCATGAGGAGTCATGTTCACTGATCTTAGAATCATGGTATCGCTCCCCTGGCTCTCTCAAGACTTTTGTACAACGATTGGTTAAAGTCGAGACCGTATCTCGACTCCTCCATGAACAATATTTGGTTCCAGTTCTGTAGGAGCCCGTTGACATGATCTTGGGCCCAGATAAACCGATGTTGCTAGTGTTCTCTGGACAACAGAATATGTCTTCTATTGTCGTGCAACCTATTCCTGATGGTTTGCGTTGAGACATTCACACCAGTGGCGTTCAGCTCAGAAAGTAGCTGAGTTGCAGTGGCAAAAATGCTTTTGATACCAATTCCACACCCTGCAGATAACGCTCTGGTTGACCCCTAAGGCATCTGCAACTTGCCTCCGAGACATACCTCCTTCCAGCATACCTTTGCCTCTCTGAAGCTCAAAATTGGTGAGCCAGTGCTTTGGATGCCTGGTTACTCGTGCCTATCCATCTGTTGCCTTTGGAATTACACTAGTTGATCAGACCTATCTATCTCTTCTTAGTTTACACTGGTTATTTAGACCTGTACATCTGTCACCTCTGGGTTTAGACTGGTTGATCAGACCTATCCATCTTCTCTTCTGAGTTTACACTGATTACCCAGACCTATCCATCTGTCACCTCTGGGTTAAGGCTGGTTGATCAGACCTATCCATCTTCTCTTCTGAGTTAACACTGGTTACTCAGACCTAACCATCTGTCACCTCTGGGTTTAGGCTGGTTGATCAGACCTATCCATCTCTTCTGATTTTAAACTGGTTACTCAGACTTATACATCAGTCTCTTCTGGGTTTACACTGGTTAATCAGACCTATCGTTCTGTCTTCTGGGTTTACACTGGTTGATCAGACTTATCCATCTATCTCTTCTGGGTTTACACTGGTTGGTCAGACCTATGGGACTGTCCCTTCTGGGTTAAGGCTGGTTGATCAGACCTATCCATCTATCTCTTCTAAGTTTACACTGGTTACTCAGACCTATACATCTGTCACCTCTGAGTTTAGGCTGATTGATCAGACCTATCCATCTGTTTTCTGGGTTAACACTGGTTGATCAGACCTATTCATCTCTCTCTTCTGATTTTACACTGGTTACTCAGACCTATACATCAGTCTCTTCTGGGTTTACAATGATCAATCAGACCTATCGTTCTGTCTTTTGGGTTTACACTGGTTGATCAGACTTATCCATCTATCTCTTCTGGGTTTACACTGGTTGATCAGACTTATCCATCTATCTCTTCTGGGTTTACACTGGTTGGTCAGACCTATCCGTCTGTCACCTCTGGGTTTAGGCTGGTTGATCAGACCTATCCATCTATCTCTTCTGGGTTTACACTGGTTGGTCAGACCTATCCGACTGTCCCTTCTGGGTTTAGACTGGTTGATCAGACCTATCCACCTATCTCTTCTGGATTTACACTGGTTGGTCAGACCTATCCGACTGTCCCTTCTGGGTTTAGACTAGTTGATCAGACCTATCGATCTATCTCTTCTACGTTTACACTGGTTACTCAGACCTATACATCAGTCTCTTCTGGGTTTACACTGGTTGATCAGACCTATCCGACTGTCCCTTCTGGGTTTACACTGGTTAATCAGACCTATCGTTCTGTCACCTCTGGGTTTACACTGGTTGATCAGACCTATCCATCTATCTCTTCTGGGTTTACACTGGTTGACAAGACTAATCTGACTGTCCCTTCTAGGTTTAGACTGGTTGATCAGACCTATCCATCTATATCGTCTGGGTTTACACTGGTTGGTCAGACCTATCCGACTGTCCCTTCTGGGTTTAGACTGGTTGATCAGACCTATCGATCTATCTCTTCTAAGTTTACACTGGTTACTCAGACCTATACATCAGTCTCTTCTGGGTTTACACTGGTTGATCAGACCTATCCCACTGTCCCTTCTGGGTTTACACTGGTTAATCAGACCTATCGTTCTGTCACCTCTGGGTTTACACTGGTTGATCATACCTATCCATCTGTCACCTCTGGGTTTACACTGGTTGGTCAGACTTATCCATCTATCTCTTCTGGGTTTACACTGGTTGGTAAGACCTATCCGTCTGTCACCTCTGGGTTTAGGCTGGTTGATCAGACCTATCCATCTATCTCTTCTGAGTTTACACTGGTTACTCAGACCTATCCATCTGTCACCTCTGGGTTAAGGCTGGTTGATCAGACCTAGCCATCTCTCTCTTCTAAGTTTACACTGGTAACTCAGACCTATTCGTCTGTCCCTTCTGGATTTAGACTGGTTCATCAGACCTATCCATCTGTCACCTCTGGGTTTACACTGGTTGGTCAGACCTATCCATCTGTCACCTCTGGGATTAGGCTGGTTAATCAGACCTATCCATCTATATCTTCTGGGTTTACACTGGTTGGTCAGACCTATCCATTTGTCACCTCTGGGTTTACACTGGTAACTCAGACCTATACATGTCACCTCTGGGTTTAGGCTGGTTAATCAGACCTATCCATCTATCTCTTCTGGGTTTACACTGGTTGGTAAGACCTATCCGTCTGTCACCTCTGGGTTTACACTGGTTGGTCAGACCTATCCATATGTCACATCTGGGTTTACACTGGTTGGTCAGACCTATCCATCTGTCACCTCTGGGTTTACACTGGTGGATCAGACCTATCAATCTATCTCTTCTGGGTTGGCGCCGTTAAACCGGTTTAAGCCCTCCAGTAAAATATTTTACTGACCGTTCCAAGGCGGTACTTCTTTTGTGGATCTTTTATGTTTTTGTTCTGTCTTGTGTTTGCTATGTCTGTGCGCGTCTGTTTATATGTGCTTTGTGGTCTCCTGCTGGGAAAGGGCTGACCTCTTGGCTCTCGTTTGTGGTGTCTTCTGTGAGTTTGTCACTTTCCCATTGGTATCCTGGGTCAGGTGTGGTACTTGATTGTATCGATTCCTGATCTTTGCACCTTTACTTACTTTAAACTGGTTGATCAGACCTATCCATCTAGCTCTTCTGGGTTTACACTTGTTGGTCGTCACCTCTGGGTTTAGACGGGTTGATCAGACCTATCCATCTATCTCTCCTGGGTTTTACACTGGTTAGTCAGACCTATCAATCTATCTCTTCTGGGTTTACACTGGTTTATTAAACCAATCCATGTCTAATATGGGTATACACTGATCAGATCATAGGGAGAGCAGTGGCTCAGTGCTTGACTCGAGACGGAAGGGCAGCGGGTTGGAGCCTCACCGGCATCACTGAGTTGTGGTCCTTGAGCAAGACAAATTTATCCTAGCTTAGTACTGGTTCATCCCGGGAAGACCTGTCCCTATATAACTAAAAGACTGTTGATGGGATGTAAAGAATCAAATCAAACAAAAACAAACTGATCAGACCTATTGACCCGTCTCTTCTTGGTTTACACTGGTTTATTAAACCTATCCATGTCTAATTTGGGTTTACACTGAATAAACCTATCCATCTATCTCTTCTGGGTTTACACTTGTTGGTCAGACCTATCCAGCTGAATATGGGCCTCTGCAAGAAACCCTGTCTTCCGGTTTATGACCATGTCAGACTCAGCTATCGAGACTAGTTTCGCTAAATGCATGTAAAATTGGTATACTCTTCTAGAGGCACTTGCACAGGCTGATATTTGCCTTTATTGTTTGCATGCAAGAAAATCCAGGTTTCTTGTGATGAGGGCTATATCAGTCAGCACATGAGATTTTGGTACTTCTCACATTGACAAGCAGTGTATGCTCAGACAAACCTGTGCATATTTATTGGCTGTCTTCTCGCATACAAAGTATGAAAGTAGAGGAGTCAGACCAATAATTAGATCTCCAGCTCGTCCGGGTAGATCAGCAATGTCTTCGAATGAGGCATATGTGATAAGTACCAGAATATTGTGTGCTCACCCATATGGTATACATAGATATACTGACTGACAAAAGAAATGCTACATACTTCCTGATTTTGTAGCACTTATGAAAAGCTAGGAAGAGGTTATATTTACAAGTGAAGTTTGTAGTCTAGAGTCCAGGTAGTGTTTAGTGTTATTATTGTAGTTTATGCCAGACATTTGACGTCATAATGTCAATTGCTAAGTGATTTTACAGCCACACCACCCAACAGGTAACCACTACGATGGTAAAAAGTTGGTGCAAGCTTAGTGAGTTGTGCAAAGTTTAAGAAAAACACTGTATCATTACATGGAATTCTGCCAACTCACCTCTACTACAATTTCAAAACATCCTGAAAGTGACGCTTCTTGATTTTTCATGTATACCTCAAAATGGCAAGAGAAAAATGTATAATACTGTATATGTTAATTGTTTGCAACATGTGTAAGCAATATCTGTCTTTTACTGTAAAATGGCGACATTCGTTTTGATGTTATAGAAGACGTAAACATCAAACTTTAAATACCACCTGTACTTTGGAATCAAAATTTGGGGATGCAAATTTGTGTTGTGATCATCTTTATTTTAAATTATTATTGTTCTATTCCGACATACCATATCAAGTGTACGTCTTTTTTAATTCTTAAACGAAAACAGAGAAAAAAAACACCTTCAATTGTCATAGTTTTGATTTCCACTATTAAATTTTCTCTGACAGACCGGGTTGAGATACATCACAAACATGCCATTGAAAGTAAAAATAATCCATCTCTACATTTATTACCCACTGCATAAACATTTATGTAATATGACTTTGAATTTGGATGTAGCTTTCTTTTGTCAGTCAGTATATAGTTGGGTTAAAGTATTACTAGAAAATAAAACCAACAGCATTTCTTAAGGTTGAGCATTTTTTTAGAAAACATAAAACACAATATTATCACAGTTAATATAAATGCTAGAGACTGTTCACAGTACAGCATCACAACATTTGAACCAGCTCATGGCATTTTGGTACCTTTCACTTAGTCACTCTTTAAAGCATACATAGCTATCTAGTGGGGCTAGACGCTGAAAATTTGGACTGAAGCATTCAGCAATGAACATACTTTGTGTTTGCAAGCCACAAAGCCTCAGGGGAGGCTGAGCAGATGTGTATGCTTGTCTGAGCCATATGATTAGTACCAATATCCTGAACTGGCTGAGTTGGTCTTTACTATAAATATATCGATGGGTCCTAAGAATAGAACATTTAAACCTTGACTGCAGATATACAGCCATATCTGGGCTGCATAAACAATTATCACAGCTCATCTAAAATGCTAGACTGATCATTACAATATAAAATCACAGTTGTGCCTAACAATACTGATATTCTATTGATATATTTGGAGCTTAACAATATAAATTCATTTTTTTTCCTACAGGTTAACAACAATCACTGACAGCAAGGTGTATGCCACTGATAGCACATTAGACTGAGTAAAGCCAGGCGCATACCACTGGCAGCATAGTCAACTGAGTATAGCCAGGTGCATACCACTGGCAGCATTATGTCAATTGAGTAAAGCCAGGCACATACCACTGGCAGCATAGTCAACTGAGTATAGCCAGGTGCATACCACTGGCAGCATTATGTCAATTGAGTAAAGCCAGGTGCATACCACTGGCAGCATAGTCAACTGAGTAAAGCCAGGTGCATACCACTGGCAGCATAGTCAACTGAGTAAAGCCAGGTGCATACCACTGGTAGCATAGTCAACTAAGTAAAGCCAGGTGCATACCACTGGTAGCATAGTCAACTGAGTAAAGCCAGGTGCATACCACTGGTAGCATAGTCAACTGAGTAAAGCCAGGTGCATACCACTGGTAGCATAGTCAACTAAGTAAAGCCAGGTGCATACCACTGGTAGCATAGTCAACTAAGTAAAGCCAGGTGCATACCACTGGTAGCATAGTCAACTAAGTAAAGCCAGGTGCATACCACTGGTAGCATAGTCAACTAAGTAAAGCCAGGTGCATACCACTGGTAGCATAGTCAACTGAGTAAAGCCAGGTGCATACCACTGGTAGCATAGTCAACTAAGTAAAGTCAGGTGCATACCACTGGTAGCATAGTCAACTAAGTAAAGCCAGGTGCATACTACTGGCAACATAGTCAACTGCCTAAAGCAACAGAATACTCTGCTGTTTGTGGCATCCACCTGGCTTTTCATTCAACTGAGCTGTCAGTGGCATGACATGTAAACCACTGACAGCACAGTTGACTGTAAAACCAGGTGTGTGCCATTGACAGCACTGTAGATGGCATAAAACTAGGTGCATGCCATTGACTGCACTGTAGACGGCAAAAAACTAGGTGTGTGCCATTGACTGCACTGTAGACGGCATAAAACCAGGTGCATGCCAGATGAGGCCAATTTTTATGGAATCAACTTGACTAAAATAACAAAAACACTGATCAGACTGCTAATATATGTGTAATCTGGTCTGTGCCTATGTTGTTCCCATGCATCAAAATCAGGTTTTCTAAAAAGAATATAATCAACTTGACTAAAAAAAATCTTCACATATATTTAAATGCCTGCAAGATTGTTTTGGTATAAAAAAATATTTAAAAAATATACAGGTATAAGAAATTCATATAAATGCGACCAACTTTATGGTGTACATATATACATATAAATGTGATCAACTTTATGGTATATATGTATTCATATAAATGCAATCAACTTTATGATGTACATGCATTCATATAAATTCAATCAACTTTATGATGTACATTTATTCATATAAATGCAATCAACTTTATGGTATACAATGTATTTATCTAAATGAAATCAACTTTATGGTATACATGTATTCATATGCAATTATCTTATATGGGCCAGCACATGAGATTTTGGTACTTATAGCAAATCCATGAAGTCACTCTTAACCCTTTACTCCACACAAACTTTGTTTTTTTGCTTGATTTGATTCTTTATGTCCCATCAAAAATCTTTCAGTTATGTAGGGACGGGTCTTTCTGGGTTGAACCAGTACTAAGCTTGGATTAATGTATCTTGTTCAAGGACACAATGCATTGCCGCCGTTGAGGTTGAACCCGCGGCCCCTCGGTCTCGAGTCATCACTCAACCACTGAGCCACTGCGCTCCCTACTCCACTCAAACGCCTCTGGATGCCTTTGAAATGGAAGATTTATTAAAATATTATGAAAAATGGAACATTTGCTCCTGAGGAGCAAATGTTCCATTTTCCATAATATTTCCAAAACTATACGTTAAAATTATTTTTGGAAAATATTTGAATTATTTATAGAAATGATGCAATGTTCTAAATATAGCATATGGGGTAAAGGGTTAAAACATGCATGCAAAACTATCTAGTGCTGGTAAAGGCCTTAATTTTGGACTCAGCCTTCATATACATCCTTACTTTGTGTATACAAGCAGCAAATGCTTTAGCCAGACTGCACGGATGGCTGAGTATTCACTACCTGCGTATGTGATCAGAACCAAAGTCTTGTGTGTTGGCCCAAATATGGTTTTCATTCAAATATCTTACAAATATATATAAGCATAAAAAGATAGATTGCACACATGTAAATTTAAGATTACTTTCCATACACCTAAGAAGGATCATGTCTGTTTATTTTTTTAACTAAATGTGGCAATGTTGTTCTGATTTCTTTGTGAAAACATCTGATGCAGAACCAATTGTAGGCTACTCATACTTCAAAATATTACAATGTTCAAAGATTGGTTCTGAATGGAAGTGTAAGGGAGATAGTGTAATGAGATATATACCTTTAAGAATTAAATTTCAACTACACATTGACTAATTACTCTCAAGCATTATAAAAATTGAAAATAAATATTACTCCTGTTCAAAATTATTAAATCTTGACATTCTGATGCAAGGTACATTTCAGATTAAATATATGAGCCAGCTCATGATATTTCGGTACTTATCATATCACATCACATATACGAGCAGTCAAGGCTTAGACAAACCTGCGCAAATATGCAGTCTTGCCAGATCCTTTGCTGCTTGCAAAAACAAAGTAAGTATGCAGTGAAGGACTATGCCAAGTTCAGGCCTCTTAAGCTGTGTTTAACAAATCACTAAGCATATGGAACAAGTACCAAAATCTTGTGAGATGGCCATAGGATCAAATAATAAACTCAGTAAAAAGTGCCACTTAACTTGACCGTAACTGGTTTTGTTTTTTGTTTGTGTTGATGCTTTACATTCCAGTCAACAATTTTTTAAGTCATGTCCAGACAATTTCCTCAGTTGACACAGTGCCTTCGGTGAGTCTGGAACCAGTGACCCACAATGTCAAATCTAACACTCTACCACTGAGCCACTACACTCCTTCACGTAAACAGGTCAAACACTTCATTTTTACAAATAAAGATATGAATAAATTTTTACAACTAATAAAATCATGTGAATATAATTAAACCAGTCATTCTCACATCTTGCTTAAAATGTACACGTTTTGTAGATTCACAAGAATGAACATTTATACCCGTGAATTTCTCAAATTTAAGATTTATGAATCTATATATTATGTGCATCAAAGAAATACTTCTAATAATAGTCTTTCTTTGAAGAAAAACTTAATATGGTATAATTTGTTTGTCAAGAAAAAGCTAAATCATTAATACCATCAGTGTCAAACAGTTTGGAGCCAGATCAAGTGCTATGTTTTGGCCTGATCTAGGTCCAAACTATTTGCAAATGTTATCTGCAGAAGACACTGGCAGATACAGAATTACTCGCAGACTTTGTTGTTTTCTATGTTTTAAGAATAGCCATCTCTATACACCCAGTAGATTCTTCTGTGTCTTCACTGGCTGGCTATATAATAAGGGCCATTTTCATGGGCTGGCCTATTCCTTATCCTGCTTATTTCTTTTTTTTGCCCAGGAAATGCCATCTGCTAATATCTGCTGAATATATTCAAAATGCACTCCCGACTATTTTTTATCACAGAAGCAAACATGAAACCTGTTCAAACTGCTCTGAAGGGAGCCCTCTGATCTGGGTTCAAATTGTTTGTGATATAGACCACCAAAGTACATAAGCAGAGGAGGAAGCAGACAACCATTGTAATGAATAGCAGGAAAAGATTTAACATGCATCTGGCCACAAGGTTATAAAACTTTTGTCATACTCAACTCAACTGAGCCGAACTTTCAACTGCTCATAAAAACTAAAATAGACAAATAAGGATGTTGTATTTATCACGCTAATAAATGTTAAAATGCCAATAATTGTTGGCATTTTGACATTTAATAGCATGATAAATTTTGTGCTCAGCCGAGTTGAGCATGGAAAATGTTTTATAACCTCGGGCCCAGAATAAGTGGCATATCTTATCGGGGTATATTCAGCCATTTTTCCAAACTGAAGTTTGTGGCAACAAACTGAAAATGCTCAGAAATTCCTCTGATATGAAGGTGGCTAGTTCTAATACATTTTAAAGAAGTGTAACACTAGTACTGGTTCAACTTCAGCAGTTCAAACTCGGGTATATCAAGTCCAAGCCAAGTTAAAAGTTCAAAATATGAGAACACAAAAGCTTTGTTGATATCTTGTGTGTGGTTGAGACCGTTTGACTCTAGTTGTAGAGTTCTGTTGAACTTTAGCCTGGCTTCAAGTTCCGCTTGTTTACGTGCCATCTCCTCAGCCAATCGTTTTGCTTCTTCAAGAGCTCTCTGTGCTTCCTCTTCTCGGCGACGTCTGAAAATAGTATTTTACACATTATAATTGGGAGAGAAAAAACAAGTTTTCATAATAGAATATTAGATCACTTCTGGGAGTGATATAACGCTATGCAATAAAATCGATGAACCATTAGTGGTTTACAGATGTCATTACATTAGGTAATGACGTTCAATATAATATTGCAGAAAAGATCGCAAAAATGAAAATTTTAATTCATTTTTATGTGATTTTAATGTGATAAATAGAATCTAACATTCGTGCTCCTGTATTATTAAATTAATTAAACTTGTTGCAGAAATGAGATAAAATGCTCGGCAAGCCTCGCATTTTATTTCTTTTCCTCAACTTGTTCTATAAATTCAATAAAATATGAGCATTTATTTAAGATCCTCTCTATTTATCTTTGCAGTTTGTAAGGAAGAGTACTGAACCAGTTTATGAGATTTTGGTACTTATCACATATGTGTGCAGCCAAGGTTCAGTCTCTCAAACAAAGCAGGGATACATATTGCTCTCACACACATAGTAGGGATGTAGATAAATATTCAGGACAAATGTAGACCTCTAGCCTCACTAGATAGCTGTACATGTATGTTTAAAGAGCGACTACTATTACTCTATAAGAACCAAATTCATAAGAACCATCTATTCAACTATAAGATTTTGGGTTCCCATTTCAGAAATTCCCCAATACATGAATCTGTCTTGTGTTTTCATTTCTAAGAAGTTCTCTAATGCAAGAATAACAGAAATTTTTAGAGCAAGTAAAACCCGTCTAACAGCCAAATAACAGCCAAATAACGATGCGATAAATCATATTATTTTATACTTAGCAGTGAAATCAATGCATATCAAAAACAAATAAAAGTGATATCAATTACTAGTGAAATGATATGATATCAGCCTATATTTTCACTGTAGCGTTATTTTTGGATCACCTCTGACTTTTCCATTCACTTAATGCAGCTCACTTCGAAAGTTCAAATGCCTATAACTTTCTTATTTGTGAACAAAAACATCAAGTGTGAGTAATCATTTTCTTAGTTAGAACATGAGGAACATTTTGGTACCAAAATAATTCAGATTTGCTGAAATTTTTCGATTTTGAATTTTCAACACCTCCCGCATGTAACCTATGCTACACAACGTCATCAACAAATTATGACGTCCCTTATGACATCACTTGTCTTTCACTTTGATGATGAATAAATTTCGTTTTATCTGTAAGTCCTGATGACTATAGATCATGTAGATTGATCCAGGTATTCTGTCACAAATACTCCTTTGTCTTCTTTTACATTTTTGTGATTCGGCTTGAAGCATGGTTAACAAATTAATTAACTTTAAATCTTCTAAAAAAAGTATAAAATAAAAGAAAATTTACTTTTTTTTTAGTAAATACCAAAACATATATTTCATCTCGCGAGTTGAAAACATCGAAATTTTCATTCGTGCTGTGCACTCATGAAAATTCTGATGTTTTCAACACTTTCAATGAAATATATTTGGTATTCACCTTAAAAAAGTAAATATCCTCTGTATATGCGATATTAAAATCAAAGATAGCTGCTGCCAGCCATATTTGTTGATTTGTTTGTTTGTTATGTTGCTTTACGTCCCAAGTCAACAACTATGGTCATGGCCGTACGGTCAGTTCACCTAACCACACTTTTTCCTGGGCAAGCTTGAAATATAGCAAGAAGTGAGCAAAGCTCACATATCCCCGGCGGTAGCCATCAGAGGTTGTAACACTTTCAGAGAAAAGACAAAATTGTCAAAGATTTCATAATCCTAAATCAAGTAGTTTCTGAGAAAATTTTTATGAAAATGTCCATATGTGTTAGATAAGAGTGACAGAAGGAAAAATTGAAAATTTGAAAAAGGAAGGCAAAATGAGGATTAGCACCTTAATTTGTATTTACACAATACAACACTTTGCCTACCTGAAAGTGTACACAAAATTTCATAATCCTAAATCAAGTAGTTGCTGAGAAAACTCTGACAAAAAATGTCCATATGTGTTATATAGGAGTGACAGAAGGAAAAATTGAAACAGAAGGCAAAATGAGCTTTAACATCTTTATTTTCATTTACACAATACACTAAGCCTACCTGAAGGTGTACACTAAATTTGAAAACACTGGCTCTAATAGGAGCTGAGAAATCTGTGACAGAAATTTTCATTGGAGAGAAAGAAAAATGAATAAATAAAGGGACTGATAAGAAATATGTGGCTGTTTTTTTGTTACACAATACAACTAATCACTATCAAGCTTTGTACCAAGTTTCAGAATCCTAACTCAAGTAGTTGCTGAGAAATGTTTGACAGAAAAAAAATGTCTATATGTATCATATAAGAGCGAAAGAAGGAAAAAATGAAAAATTGAAAAAAGAAGGCAAAATGAGGATTAGCATCTTAATTTCCATTTACAAAGTACACTTTGCCATCCTGAAGATGTACACAAAACTTGAAAATACTGGCTCCAATAGGAGCTGAGAAATCTGTGACAGAAATTTCCATTGGAGAGAAAGAAAAATGAACAACTAAAGGGACTGATAAGCAATATGTGGCTGTTCTTTTGTTAAACAATACAACTCATCACTATCAAGCTTTGTACCAAATTTCAGAATCCTAACCCAAGTAGTTGCTGAGAAATCTTTGACAGAAAAAAGAAAGATTTACATAGGAGAGAGAAAGAAGAAAAATGAACAAATAAAGAGACTGATAAGCAATATGTGGCTGTTTTTTTGTTACACAATACAACTAATCACTATCAAGCTTTGTACCAAGTTTCAGAATCCTAACTCAAGTAGTTGCTGAGAAATGTTTCACAGAAAAAAATGTCTATATGTATCATATAAGAGCGAAAGAAGAAAAAAATGAAAAATTGAAAAAAGAAGGCAAAATGAGGATTAGCATCTTAATTTCCATTTACACAGTACACTTTGCCATCCTGAAGATGTACACAAAATTTGAAAATACTGGCTCCAATAGGAGCTGAGAAATCTGTGACAGAAATTTCCATTGGAGAGAAAGAAAAATGAACAAATAAAGGGACTGATAAGCAATATGTGGCTGTTCTTTTGTAAAACAATACAACTCATCACTATCAAGTTTTGTACCAAATTTTAGAATCCTAACCCAAGTAGTTGCTGAGAAATCTTTGACAGAAAAAAGAAAGATTTACATAGGAGAGAGAAAGAAGAAAAATGAACAAATAAAGAGACTGATATGCAATATGTGGCTGTTTTTTTATTACACAATACAACTCATCACTATCAAGCTTTGTACCAAATTTCAGAGCCCTAAGTGAAGTAGTTGCTGAGAAATCTTTGACAGAAAAAAAGAAAGATTTACATAGGAGAGAGAAAGTAGAAAAATGAACAAATAAAGGGACTGATAAGCAATATGTGGCTGTTTTTTTGTTACACAATACAACTCATCACTATCAAGCTTTGTACCAAATTTCAGAATCCTAAGTCAAGTAGTTGTTTAGAAATCTTTGACAGAAAAAAAAGTTTACAGACAGACAGACAAACCAACAGACAGACAAACAAACATAATTACAGAAAAGGCAAAAACTATATACCCCCTATATACTTCGTACCGGGGGTATAACAAGCAGTTAACCAGTACTTCGTGCACTTACTTTCGCTTGTAACTGGCAACAACCCTTCTTGAATGATTCAGTGGAAGGGAGGAGAATGACCTTAGAAATTATTTCATGATCAATCTCCATGAAAGTATGGGACCGGGCCGGGATTGAACTCGCGACCCCTGGATCTGCAGTCAGACTCACATCTGTTGCCAGACACGCTACCGACTGTGCTACGCGGCCCGGTCAATATTTGTTGATGAATCGGAACCAAAATCATATGTGTGCTACTAGACCACTCTAGGAACATCCCAGATGCGTTTTGGAAAAAATTTGCCTAGGAATATAGGAGAATGGATGGACATGGAGATTTCACTTGAGATAGGATAAGCTCTATCATTTCTTAGAGCTAGAAATGAAAGCACACAGATATCAAGCGACGAGTATGGTAAGTCAACATTTCACAAAATGTCAATGTGCCTATATAATGTAAACCTGCTTTGTACATTACTTACTTTTCTTCTTCTTCCTTTCTTATTCGTTCTTCTTCCTCTTCCCTCTTCTTTCTCTCATACTCAATTCTCTCTTGTTCTGCCATGGTGGCCATTAATGCCTCTTCCTCCAGTCGTCTTTCCTCAGCCTCTCGGGCTTTCCTTTCAGCTTCCTCTGTAAAACGCAACACTTACTGATAAGATGAACAATTGCCACCTAAGACACTCATCTTGTCAATTACAATGTTCAGTCATGCAATTGATCGCAGGACTTAAGAGTCCATAACGTAAATTTTATTTTCTTATTTCTCAACCAAAACATATGTTGTGGGTACTCAAAAGAACCGTCTCAATGAGACGGTTCTTTTGAGCACCCAAAACATATGCTAAAACTGATAAGTAAGTAAATATTTTACATTTTCATGCAGATTTTTTTTTTTTATCTAAACCAGTGATTGATATTTGACATTTTTGAAACAGGTTCAATTGAGACTTTCCTTCTCAGCCTGGTCTTATCCTTGAATTTTTTGGGGATCACTATTTGAGCCGTGGCATTTACTAGTTGCAGCCTCCTTTTAAGCTTAGAAACTCCAAATGGTGTTCAGTCAGTAGCTTAACACTCATAGAATATTAAAGCGACTAGCAAAGGCTCTGATCAGACTGCGCGTATGCGCAGTCTGATCTGAGGCTTTGCTGGTCGTACATACCACATTGTTGGAAATCTCATGTACTGGCTCATTTGACATTATGAAATGGGTTCAATTGAGATTTTCCTTCTCAAAATGACAATTAAAATGGTACCAATTGCATAAGGTGATTACTTAAAAAATATCTGCTGAAGCCTGGTCTTATCGTTGAAATTTTTGGGGATTCCTATTTCGTCTTGAATTATCTATATAGCCTTGTTCAAGGCACTTGTGAGTTTATGTTAATGGGTATTTGTACTTTGTAAATGTTGTTTAATTTCTGCCACCACAAATATACATGTTTAATGATGGTACAAAAAATAGATATCAGTTTAGTTCCCAAAAGAAAAGACATTAATTCATTTATATTTTTGGCACTTAATATCTGAATAAAACAGAATCTGTGGTTTTCAAGTCTTAAAGTTTCTCTTTATTTCTGAAGGATCCATGTTTTACCAGCAGCCAATTAGAGTTGAGTGTCCTGGGTCAGGTGTGGTACTTGATTGCATAGATTTCTGATCTTTGCCTTCTTCCTTACTTTGATAGAATTTCTCCCACTGATATGGTGTTGACTTTTTTTAAAATTCTGGTCCTTCAAGAATATTGGGTTCTGGCACAAAGCAGAATATGGTTAAGTCCAAGTCTGACATCTGGCCCGAGGTTTAAAAACTTTTTCCATGCTCAACTCAGCTGAGCACTAAATTTATCCTGCTCATAAATGTTAAAATGCCAACAATTGTAGGCATTTCAAAATTTATAAGCATGATAAATACAACATCTGAAAGACTTAAAGCAAGAAACTTCTTCATTTGTCGGTATTTTAGTTTTTATGAGCAGTTGAAATTTCTTGCTCAGCTGAGTTGAGTATGAAAAAAGTTTTATAACCTTGAGGCCTGGTATTTTCAAATCATTGCCACCCCAAAAATTTGGGGAAAAGAAACCCAAAGAAGTAGAATAATAACAATTGTAGAACAAAACAAAGCAAAACAATACATATCCCTGCTTAGTTTGGGAGACTTAATCAAATGACATGCTGGCGATATATGCCTCATCTACCTGCTTTGTTTGGGAGACTTAATCAAATGACATGCTGGCTACATATGCCTCATCTTGCTTTGTTTGGGAGACTTAATCAAATGACATGCTGGCTACATATGCCTCATCTACCTGCTTTGTTTGGGAGACTTAATCAAATGACATGCTGGTGATATATGCCTCTTCTCCCTGCTTTGTTTGGGAGACTTAATCAAATGACATGCTGGGCATATATGCCTCATTTACCTCCTTTGTTTGGGAGACTTAATCAAATGACATGCTGGAGATATATGCCTCATCTACCTGCTTTGTTTGGGAGACTTAACCAAATGACATGCTGGCCATATATGCCTCATCTACCTTCTTTGTTTGGGAGACTTAATCAAATGACATGCTGGCAACATATGCTTCATCTACCTGCTTTGTTTGGGAGACTTATTCAAATGACATGCTGGGCATATATGCCTCATCTACCTGCTTTGTTTGGGAGACTTAATCAAATGACATGCTGGGCATATATGCCTTATCTACCTGCTTTGTTTGGGAGACTTATTCAACTGACATGCTGGCTATATATGCCTCATCTACCTTCTTTGTATGGGAGACTTAATCAATTGACATGCTGGCTATATATGCCTCATCTACCTGCTTTGTTTAGGAGACTTAATCAAATGACGCTAGATAAGTGCATCGTCCTTCGGATCGGGACGTTAACTGGATGCCCCCTGTGCAGGGAAAGTCACCCCCTGTGCAGGCTAAAGAACCCTACGGTAATTTCGATATGGTTACTTGTAGGCTTTCATCCTGCAACCCGGAGTGTACAATGTACACCTGCCGATAATGCTCGAAAGCGAGCGCCAGGCAGTATATAGAGAAAGAAAGAGAGAAAGAAAATGACATGCTGGCAACATATGCTTCATCTTCCTGCTTTGTTTGGGAGACTTATTCAAATGACATGCTGGGCATATATGCCTCATCTACCTGCTTTGTTTGGGTGACGAAATAAAATGCTGGAGATATATGCCTTATCTACCTGCTTTGTTTGGGAGACTTAATCAAATGACATGCTGGGCATATATGCCTTATCTACCTGCTTTGTTTGGGAGACTTATTCAACTGACATGCTGGGCATATATGCCTCATCTACCTGCTTTATTTAAGGGAGACTTAATCAAATGACATGCTGGCTATATATGCCTCATCTACCTGCTTTGTTTGGGAGACTTAATCAAATGACATGCTGGCTATATATGCCTCATCTACCTAATTTGTTTGGAAAACTTCATCAAATGACATGCTGGCGATATATGCCTCATCTACTCTTGATACACAGAGATCCCATGAAGTTTTGTGTACAAGCATTATTGGACAGATGGTGCCCTGATGGGGGATGGACACATCAGCAACTAAATGATTCACCTTTGGGGAGCATTACAAAATTAGACTCAATAATGCTGCTGTTTGATGCTAAATAGAATTTGAGTTTCTGTTTTTTTTCCCTGAAAAATGCTTCTTTACAGCTCAAAGGAATTTGGTATGGTATCCCTCATTTAACTCTTTACTCCATAATAACGCCCTTTGACACCTTTGAAAATATAATAGAAAATAGAGCATTTGCTCTTTCGGAGCAAATGCTCCTTTTTCCATAATATTTTCAAAAGTAAAAAAAAATTAACTCAAGTTTTTCTCGAATTTTTTCAATGTTGTCTAAAAATAGATAATGATCTAAAAATGGTCTAAAAATATTATATGGAGTAAAGGGTTAATGTGTTACAGCCTGACCTTTTCTTTTCTTCTCTTCCTCTGCCTGTTTCTTCTTCATGTCTTCGAGCTTCCTGGCATAATCCTCCTTCATCTTTCTCTCTCTCTCAATCTCTGCGAGTCGTCTCTTCTCTAACTCTAGTCTTTCTCTCTCTATCTCCTCCTGTTCCACAGCTTCTCTCTCTTTCTTCATCCTACAACATTACATGATTTACCATTATCAATGAATAATTCTCTTTCTTCATCCTACAACATTTCAATATTTAACCTTAGAAGTGAATAATAAACAAAATTAACAGGAAAACCTGTCTTCAGATCTTCTGACTAACTACAAAACAACATGGCGATTCAAATCCTGCTGAAGATCTAATGTTTAAGCGAAAGCGCTATGTTATTAACAAAATAAATGCAAAATAGGTGAATAACAAGACCAAACTCTGCTCTGGACCTGCGTCGTCGGTGCACATCTTCAATGGGTGAACAATCATTATGCAAAGTTTGAATATAAAGGAATGGAATCGGTTTGAATTGCAGATTGCACACAAATAAACAATGTAAGCACTCCAAAGGTGGTGTTGACGTAATAATGTCTTAGTTCAACAATCCAAAAAATATTATCAAATGTGCACAAAATATAGGGCGCACACATGTTCAATGTGTGAGCAATCATAATAATGAACAATCATAACATATTAAGTTTGAAGATTAAGGAATGAAAACTGCTGGAGTCGCAGATTTCACAAACCAGACACCCCTTTAGCATTTCGATTGGATAAAATATCTAAGTTCAACAGACCTAAAAAATAAGAAAATATTTATCAAATGTGCACAAAATATGAGGTGCACATGTTCAATGTATGAATAATCATTAAGCAAAGTTTGAATATTAAGGAATCAAAACTTTTGGTGTTACAGATTACACAAACCAGACAACCTCTAAGCATTTTACAGAAAAAAGTCTAAGTTCAAGACCGCCAAAAATGAAAAAAAAAATCATGAAATGTATACATAACAGCAGGTGCACAACTTCAATGTATGAACAATCATTGTGCAAAATTTGAATATAAAGGAATGAAAACTGTTGGAGTTACAGATTACACAAAACTGACACCCACTACGCATTACCGATAGAAAAAATGTCTAAGTTCAACACCCGTAAAAAATAAGAAAATATTTATCAAATGTGCACAAAATAGGAGGTGCACATCTTCAATGTATGAACAATCATTAGGCAAAGTTTAAATATAAAGGAATGAAAACTGATGGAGTTACAGATTACACAAACTAGGCACCCCAAAAGTATTGCAGACAGAAGGGTGGACAGACGAACAAACAAACGAACAAACAAACAATCAGACAGACTGACGGACGGAGTGGACCCACTACTAGACCTGCTTTCGCTAAAGCGACGCAGGTGAGAAACAATATTACCATATACATAGGTATCCAAAAGTATTTAACAAAATTACTATATAAAGTCATAAAATGAATAATTAAAAGTCTAGCTATAGACTAATCCACTCTAGCTTGCTGGGGAAAGCAAACAGAAGAGCAGAGCAGACTGATCTGGGACTATTTTGTAATTCCATCCATTGCTTTCTCCGCTATGGCTGAGACTGCCAGTGAATAAATTTTAAAAAAAGAAATTTAAGCAAACAAAGGGCAATAACTCCTCTACAACTGATGACAACCTCATGAAACTATACATGCATCATTACACTATTGTCATATATACTCTGTATAAGTTTAATGAAATGTATACTCAGTCTAAGTTTAATGAAATTCCATCTATTACCTACTTAGTGAGATACCATTTAAATTAATTCTGTGAAGCAATAAACCTATGTAACTATCTGTACCTACTCAGTGAATGCAATAATCTACAATATATGAATTTACTTAGTGGAGCAACCATTTAGTTAAAATAATCTACAATATATGAACTTACATAGTGAAGCAACATTTATTTACAGTACACTTAATAACAATAATCTACAATATATGAACTTACTCAGTGAATCAACATTAATTAACAGTACATTTAATTACAATAATCTACAATGTCTGAACTTACTCAGTGAAGCAACATTAATTTACAGTACATTTAATAACAATAATCTACAATATATGAACTTACTCAGTGGATCAACATTAATTAACAGTACATTTAATTACAATAATCTACAATATCTGAACTTACTCAGTGAAGCAACATTAATTTACAACTCAATAAGTAACAATAATCTACAATATATGGACTTACTCAGTGGATCAACATTAATTTACAGTACATTTGATTGCAATAATCTACAATATCTGAACTTACTCAGTGAAGCAACATTAATTTACAGTACATTTAATTACAATAATCTACAATATATGAACTTACTCAGTGAATCAACGTTAATTTACAGTACATCTAATTACAATCATCAACAATATGTGAACTTACTCAGTGAATCAACATTAATTTACAGTACATTTAATTGCAATAATCTACAATATCTGAACTTACTCAGTGAAGCAACATTAATTTACAGTTCATTTAATGACAATAATCTACAATATGTGAACTTAGTGAATCAACATGAATTTATAGTACATTTAATTACAATAATCTACAATATCTGAACTAACTCAGTGAAGCAACATTAATTTACAGTTCATTTAATTACAATAATCTACAATATGTAAACTTAGTGAATCAACATTAATTTACAGTTCATTTAATGACAATGAAAAAAGTCAATAAGCAATGCTTATTAGATACCCCCCGCACAGTAAGAGTCAGTGAAAAAACTTGGCAAGTTATAGTTCGAACAAGAAGACCTTAGTTTTGATAAGAAGATTTCAGTAGAATCTGTGCAAACAAAAATTATAAACTCCTTCATGCATATGTTCAATGTGTCTGCATTGTATCGGCAAAGTATCAAATTGTTCCATCAAAAGCTGTAGTAGGAGTTGATCAGCCCATGAAGGCACCATCTATGCATATACAAAAGCCTAATAAGGGAAAAATTGTCTAAGTTCTCACAGCTGTCATTTCGTCAAAAATTATTTTTTCTGAACAAAACTCCTTCATGCATATGTTCAATGTGTTTAAATTGTATAGGCAAAGTCTCAAATTGTTCCATCAAAAGCTGTGGTAGGAGTTGATCGGCCCATGAAGGCACCATCTATGCATATACAAAAGCCTTATTAGGGAGAATTGTCTAAGTTCTCACAGCTGTCATTTTGTCAAAAAATATTTTTTCTAAACCAAACTTCTTCATGCATATGTTAAATGTGTCTACATTGTATAGGCAAAGTATCAAATTGCTCCATAAAAAGCTGTGGTAGGAGTTGATCGGCCCATAAAGGCACTGTCTATGCATATACAAACACCTTATTAGGGAAAAATTGTCTAAGTTCTCACAGCTGTCATTTTGTCAAAAATTATCTTTTCTGAACTAAACTCCTTCATGCATATGTTCAATGTGTCTACATTGTATAGGAAAAGTATCAAATTTTTCCATTGAAAGCTGTGGTAGGAGTTGATTGGCCCGTATATGGCCTATAATAGCATAAGCACAAAGCACTATATTAAAAGCCATTTAGAACTACAAAGGGAAATAACTCTAATAGGATTGGCCCCTAGTCCTTACTTTTTTGTCTCAAGTATTTGTCTTGCATATATGAACATGTTTGCAAGGTTTGATGAAAATCCAGCAATGACTCTTCGAGTTATTAAGGAAAAAGCACTATATTAAAAGCCATTTAGAACTACAAAGGGAAATAACTCTAATAGAATTGGCCCCTAGCCCTTACTTTTTTGTCTAAAGTATTTGTCTTGCATATATGAACATGTTTGCAAGGTTTGATGAAAATCCAGCAATGACTCTTTGAGTTATTAAGGAAACAAAGCGTTACGGACGGACGGACAGACGCACGGACGGACGGACAACGTGAAAACAGTATACCCCCTACAAACAAAGTTTGCGGGGGGTATAATAATCTACAATATATGAACTTACTCAGTGAATCAATGTTAATTTACAGTACATCTTATTACAATCATCAACAATATGTGAACTTACTCAGTGAATCAACATTAATTTACAGTACATTTAATTGCAATAATCTACAATATCTGAACTTACTCAGTGAAGCAACATTAATTTACAGTTCATTTAATGACAATAATCTACAATATGTGAACTTAGTGAATCAACATGAATTTATAGTACATTTAATTACAATAATCTACAATATGTGAACTTAATGAATCAACATTAATTTACAGTACATTTAATTACAATAATCTACAATATGTAAACTTAGTGAATCAACATTAATTTACAGTTCATTTAATGACAATAATCTACAATATATGAACTTACTCAGTGAATCAACATTAGTTACAGTACATTTAATTACAATATAAACAATATGTGAACTTACTCAGTGAATCAACATTAATTTACAGTACATTCAATTACAATGATCTACAATACCTGAACTTACATAGTGCAGCAACATTTATTTACAGTTCATTTATTTACAATAATCTACAATATCTGAACTTACATAGTGAAGCAACATTAATTTACAGTTCATTTAATAACAATTATCTACAATATCTGTACTTACTCAGTGAAGCAACATTAATTTACAGTTCATTTAATGACAATAATCTACAATATGTGAACTAAGTGAATCAACATGAATTTATAGTACATTTAATTACAATAATCTACAATATCTGAACTAACTCAGTGAAGCAACATTAATTTACACTACATTTAATTACAATTATCTACAATATGTGAACTTAATGAATCAACATTAATTTACAGTACATTTAATTACTATAATCTACAATATGTAAACTTAGTGAATCAACATTAATTTACAGTTCATTTAATGACAATAATCAACAATATCTGAACTAACTCAGTAAAGCAACATTAATTTACACTACATTTAATTACAATTATCTACAATATGTGAACTTAATGAATCAACATTAATTTACAGTACATTTAATTACAATAATCTACAATATGTAAACTTAGTGAATCAACATTAATTTACAGTTCATTTAATGACAATAATCTACAATATATGAACTTACTCAGTGAATCAACATTAGTTTACAGTACATTTAATTACAATAATCTACAATATCTGAATAACTCAGTGAATCAATATTAATTTAAAGTACATTTAATTACAATAATCTACAATATCTGTACTTACTCAGTGAATAAACATTAATTTACAGTTCATTTAATGACAATAATCTACAATATGTGAACTTAGTGAATCAACATGAATTTATAGTACTTTTAATTACAATAATCTGCAATATCTGAACTAACTCAGTGAAGCAACATTAATTTACACTACATCTAATTACAATTATCTACAATATGTGAACTTAATGAATCAACATTAATTTACAGTACATTTAATTACAATAATCTACAATATGTAAACTTAGTGAATCAACATTAATTAACAGTTCATTTAATGACAATAATCTACAATATATAAACTTACTCAGTGAATCAACATTAGTTTACAGTACATTTAATTACAATAATCTACAATATAAGACTTTCTCAGTGAATCAACGTTAATTAACAGTACATTTAATTACAATAATCAACAATATGTGAATTTACTCAGTGAATCAACATTTATTTACAGTACATTTAATTACAATGATCTACAATATCTGAACTTACATAGTGCAGCAACATTAATTGACAGTTCATTTAATTACAATAATCTACAATATCTGAACTTACATAGTGAAGCAACATTAATTTACAGTTCATTTAATTACATTAATCTTCAATATCTGAACTTAGTGAAGCAACATTTATTTACAGTACATTTAATTACAATAATCTACAATATATGAACTTATTCAGTGAAGCAACATTAATTTACAGTACATTTAATTACAATAATCTACAATATTTGAACTTACTCAGTGAAGCAACATTAATTTAAAGTACATTTTATTACAATAATCTACAATATATTAACTAACTCAGTGAAGCAACATTAATTTACAGTACATTTAATTACATTTATCTACAATATCTGAACTCACTCAGTGAATCAACGTTAATTTACAGTACATTTAATTACAATAATCTACAATATCTGAATTACTCAGTGAATCTACATTAATTTACAGTACATTTAATTACAATAATCTACAATATCTGTACTAACTCAGTGAAGCAACATTAATTTACAGTTCATTTAATGACAATAATCTACAATATGTGAACTTAGTGAATCAACATGAATTTATAGTACATTTAATTACAATAATCTACAATATCTGAACTAACTCAGTGAAGCAACATTAATTTACACTACATTCAATTACAATAATCTACAATATGTGAACTTAATGAATCAACATTAATTTACAGTACATTTAATTACAATAATCTACAATATCTGTACTTACTGAGTGAAGCAACATTAATTTACAGTACATTTAATTACAATTATCTACAATATGTGAACTTAGTGAATCAACATGAATTTATAGTACATTTAATTACAATAATCTACAATATCTGAACTAACTCAGTGAAGCAACATTAATTTACACTACATTTAATTACAATAATCTACAATATGTGAACTTAATGAATCAACATTAATTTACAGAATATTTAATTACAATAATCTACAATATCTGTACTTACTCAGTGAAGCAACATTAATTTACAGTTCATTTAATTACAATAATCTACAATATCTGAACTTGCATAGTGAAGCAACATTAATTTACAGTTCATTTAATTATATTAATCTTCAATATCTGAACTTAGTGAAGCAACATTTATTTACAGTAACTTTAATTACAATAATCTACAATATATGAGCTTACTCAGTGAAGCAAAATTAATTTACAGTTCATTTAGTTACAAAAATCTACATTATCAGAACTTACTCAGTGAAGCGACATTTATTTACACTACATTTAATTACAATAATCTACAATATATGAACTTACTCAGTGAAGCAACATTAATTTACAGTACATTTAATTACAATAATCTACAATATTTGAACTTACTCAGTGAAGCAACATTAATTTAAAGTACATTTAATTACAATAATCTACAATATATGAACTAACTCAGTGAAGCAACATTAATTTACAGTACATTTAATTACATTTATCTACAATATCTGAACTTACTCAGTGAATCAATGTTAATTTACAGTACATTTAATTACAATAATCTACAATATCTGAATTAATCAGTGAATCAACATTAATTTACAGTACATTTAATTACAATAATCTACAATATCTGTACTTACTCAGTGAAGCAACATTAATTTACAGTTCATTTAATGACAATAATCTACAATATGTGAACTTAGTGAATCAACATGAATTTATAGTACATTTAATTACAATAATCTACAATATCTGAACTAACTCAGTGAAGCAACATTAATTTACACTACATTTAATTACAATAATCTACAATATGTGAACTTGATGAATCAACATTAATTTACAGTACATTTAATTACAATAATCTACAATATATGAACTTAATCAGTGAAGCAACATTAATTTACAGTACATTTAATTACAATAATCTACAATATTTGAACTTACTCAGTAAAGCAACATTAATTTAAAGTACATTTAATTACAATAATCTATAATATATGAACTAACTCAGTGAAGCAACATTAATTTACAGTACATTTAATTACATTTATCTACACTATATGAACTTACTCAGTGAAGCAACATTAATCTACAGTACATTTAATTATAATAATCTACAATATCTGAACTTACTGTTCTTCATATTCTTCAACACTATAATTTAATAATTATTTCATAGTTTAAAATATAAGCAGTATTGTAATTTACTTTTTCAATAGTGATTTAAAGCTGATTTGGCAGTATATGTATCTGCCTTCTTTAGTTTATTCTTTTGTCAGTTTAAATTATTTCACTTTTGGCTTTACTGCTTAATATTTTTTAAATAGAAGTTAATCTTTTATTCAAACTATTTAATTATTTAACCAATAAAGAAGAAGTTAATATTGGTATATTACAAATATTAACTTATGTTAAATCAGGAGACAGGAAATGGTATTCATCACATAGGCAATAAATCCATCTTTAAACATGGATGCTCAGATATCCACTGGGGCTAGATGTCTAATTTTAGATGTGAATCATCATCTACTACCATGCTTAGTGTCTTTGTGAACTACTCTGGTTGGTGTCAGACTCTGACTGTACAGGCTCATCTCAGTCTTACAGTGATGCCTATGTTATAAATAGAGGATCTTACATGAGTGCTCATGTTTAATTGAATTTATTAAACGAGTTTGGAAAAAGAGATAAAATGCGAGGCTTACAGAGCATTTTATCTCTATTTCGCAACAAGTTTAATAAATTCAATAATACAAGAGCTTGAATGTTAGATTCTATCTATCATATGAAATTAAGAATACTTTGAAGCCCCATTTCTGGCGTAAAAACGTTATAATTTTGTCATTATGTACAATGACATAATGACAAAATGTCAAACGTTATGGTCATCATAACATTTCCTGTAAATCTGTTAAACTAGTGGTTTATCCACTTTATTGCATGGCGTTATTTCACTCCCAGACACGACGGTCATATGATAAATACCATTTTACATTAGAAGCCTCTTATATCTATCAAACCGAATAAATCATCAAGAACTCATGTCTGAAAAGAAAAAAACTTTGTGAACAAAGATGAGCTAATAATATAAACTAAAAGCTTGTGTAAAACTCTTTCTGAACAATCTGGGTAAACTAGACACTCATCAAAACTAATCTATCATCTCACAGCATTTATGATCTGTCACTCTTTACAGTTGAGCCATTTCATGTAAACTGTTACTTATCAGACTGATGATCAGAAAGGATTCAGATAAGCCTGTGGCACAGCTTTGTCAGAGCCTTGGCTGTTTTCACACAGACGGTAAAGAAACAAAGCTTCAGACAGTAATTAGATAATATATAGTTATCTACTCGTAGATGACTGAACATGCATGAATAATTTGAGTGCAACATGACAAGTATACTTTTTATCAGAACTGGCTCTCAGTTAGTGTTAGTTAGCTCTGTTGGCATGGACAATGGAAATATCCAACAACTACGGACTATCAATAATATTTCACTCTGCCAATCAGCTGTTTTGTCTATAACTGTAATTCATTGACTAGACTTGTAGGATTGTTTTTGAGGTTAAATGACACTTTTGACAAACTTTCACTTGTATCACAATGGCTATTTCACCTATAACATTTCTTGGCAGTTAACCAGTTTTTGGTATCTTTACTCTTTCATCAGTAACTGACCTCCTTGAAGTAATGTGGCATGTGATCTTTGACCCCCTCATATGACCTTGACCTGACAGCAGGTAAATTGAGACCTCATCTTAATTGTGAAATATTTCAGAAATCGGACCATAGGTTCAGGAGATATGGAGTGAACACAATTCTATATATGGGACCTTTGACCTTTAACTTTAAATGAATACAGAGCTACTAAACCTTCACTCTACACTTTGAATATGAATTGAAAATATTTCAGGGGTTCAGGACTTGCAATATGAAGCAGACACAAATTCTATCATTCTCTCTCTCTCTCAGGCGTAAATTTTGTATATGAGATCTTTGATCTCCTGCTATAACCTTGACCTTGGAAGGGGTAACTCTTTGCCTTTCATGTGGACTCAGTGAGGTTTACATGTGTGTGAAATATTTCAGGGGTTCAGGACTTGAAATATGGAGCAGACACATATCCTCTCATTCTCTCTCTCTCTGAGGCTTAAATTCTGTATATGAGATATTTGACCTCCTACTATGACCTTGACCTTGGAAAAGGGCAACTAAAACTTTGCCTTGTATGTGGACTCAGTGAGTTGGACATGTGTGTGAAAAACAAAATGCTGCTGATGGACACATGCTTGAAAAAATTGACAATGTGAAAACAGTAGGATATAGCCAGTACAGCTATCTGATAATTAGATAGTGAAAAATAAATGTTCTGAACTGACTGCACAGAACAGACTAATCTGTTATTTTGTTGATGTGCTTATCATTTAGTCTGTCTGTCTGTCTGTCTGTTCATGACCACATTATAAACCTAAATATTACAATACTAATCAAAATACAACAGTATTAAAACAGTACTAGATATTTGTTCACAAAGTCCATTTATGATGAATATTTACAAGGGCATCAAAGGTTCCCCAAAATAAAGTATGCCTCCCTTTGCACAAGTGTAATATTAACTATTAACAGCTGGATAAACACACAGCCCACCCCATTAAAAAAGAATTACCCGAGGTATCAACTATCTTTCATTATAAAGTATTCCCTAAGTGACCTAAGTTTGAAAATTTCTATCATTCCCTAAATTTTCAGCTTTCTAGAATGCACAGAGTCAGCAATATTTCAATAAATTCTATTATTTTCTCCCAGTGCGAAGGAGAGGCACTTTAGTTAGATGTGTTATTGTGTTATCTGAATTGACATCACTGTATTACAACACAGCTACAATATATCACTTTACCTTAACTGGAAACTATGCAAAATACAAATTGTTTGTTAAATTTCAATTCATCTCAATGATAAAACATCAAACCTATTAACCCTTACTTAGTGTACTGGGACCCAGTTAAATATCAGACCTATTAACCCTTAGTGTACTTGAACCCAGTAAAACATCAGACCTATTAACCCTTTGTGTACTGGAACCCAGTAAAACATCAGACCTATTAACCCTTAGTGTACTTGAATCAAGTAAAACATCAGACCTATTAACCCTTAGTGTTCTTGAACCCAGTAAAACATCAGACCTATTATCCCTTAGTGTACTTGAACACAGTAAAACATCAGACCTATTAACCCTTAGTGTACTTGAACCCAGTAAAACATCAGACCTATTAACCCTTAGTGTACTTGAACACAGTAAATGGGTACTGTGGTAAATAGTACAGACAAGGTTGAAATCAGTCTGCACTGTCTGCTACAATAAAGCCAATCTTCAGGGACTGAAATACATCTTCAATTGAAATTTCTTGTTTTGAATCTGCTCTTTTCAAAGTTTATTGTATCAAACCAGATGAAGGAATCAAGGGTTAACAATCTTAATCATACAAGATCTTTCAAATTTGAATAAACCCATCTCTCTCTTGATGATAGTTCAATAATGGGAATGGAATGTATCTGCCTAAAATATATCACTTATATATATATACTTAAATCCCCATTACAAATAAATAATAGTTAATTTCACATAATTTTGAGAAATCTTTCACAAATTCAGTTTATAACAATAATTATGTATTAAATCAACTAAAGTATAAGTGACGGTCAATCACATGTCTTTATCTTTATGTTTCTGGAAATTTGTTAAGAAATTAAGTAATGGCTTAGTCAAAAAGGGCTATAAAAATGTTAAAGATGCAAATTATGAAGAGAAATCAAATACTGATTAGTAAATGTATTTAAAAGTTGTTTAGGAAAACATGATAGATAACAGTAATGTCTTATCACAACTGATTCTATTAACAATGATATTTTATGACAAGTGACTACTTACATGTTGTCATTTTATTTTATTCAGGACATACCACTTTCAGCTAGTCTTAAACCTTAAAGCACTAAGAAAAACATGCCTCTGAAAATGTTGTCTGCTGCAAACAATTGCCTAACATAACTGACAAATTAAGTATAGAAGCAAACAGCGTGAACCCAGAACAGACTGCTCCTAAAGGAGCAGTCTGATCTGGGCCCACACTGTTTGCCACAGAGGCTTCTTAAACATTTCAGCAAACGAGAAAAGCAGGCAACTTTTGTTGCAATTGGCGCATTAAGGGTTAATATACATGATTATAGCTCTTCAATCTATTCTGTACATGTTAGTTGAGAACACAGCAATTTCCTAGAATTCAATCTATTCTAAATTTCAAGGTAAATTTGGGACACAGCAATTTCTTGTAACTCTATTGTAACACAGCAATTTCCTAGAATTCAATCTATTCTAAATTTCAAGGTAAATTTGGGACACGGCAATTTCTTGTAACTCTATTGTAACGCAGCAATTTCCTAGAATTCAATCTATTCTAAATTTCAAGGTAAATTTGGGACACAGCAATTTCTTGTAACTCTATTGTAACGCAGCAATTTCCTAGAATTCAATCTATTCTAAATTTCAAGGTAAATTTGGGACACAGCAATTTCTTGTAACTCTATTGTAATGCAGCAATTTCCTAGAATTCAATCTATTCTGAATTTCAAGGTAAATTTGGGACACGGCAATTTCTTGTAACTCTATTGTAACGCAGCAATTTCCTAGAATTCAATCTATTCTAAATTTCAAGGTAAATTTGGGACACAGCAATTTCTTGTAACTCTATTGTAATGCAGCAATTTCCTAGAATTCAATCTATTCTGAATTTCAAGGTAAATTTGGGACACGGCAATTTCTTGTAACTCTATTGTAACGCAGCAATTTCCTAGAATTCAATCTATTCTGAATTTCAAGGTAAATTTGGGACACGGCAATTTCTTGTAACTCTATTGTAACGCAGCAATTTCCTAGAATTCAATCTATTCTGAATTTCAAGGTAAATTTGGGACAGGGCAATTTCTTGTAACTCTATTGCAACGCAGCAATTTCCTAGAATTCAATCTATTCTGAATTTCAAGGTAAATTTGGGACACGGCAATTTCTTGTAACTCTATTGTAACGCAGCAATTTCCTAGAATTCAATCTATTCTGAATTTCAAGGTAAATTTGGGACACAGCAGTTTCTTGTAACTCTATTGTAATGCAGCAATTTCCTAGAATTCAATCTATTCTGAATTTCAAGGTAAATTTGGGACACGGCAATTTCTTGTAACTCTATTGTAACGCAGCAATTTCCTAGAATTCAATCTATTCTAAATTTCAAGGTAAATTTGGGACACGGCAATTTCTTGTAACTCTATTGTAACGCAGCAATTTCCTAGAATTCAATCTATTCTAAATTTCAAGGTAAATTTGGGACAGGGCAATTTCTTGTAACTCTATTGTAACGCAGCAATTTCCTAGAATTCAATCTATTCTGAATTTCAAGGTAAATTTGGGACACGGCAATTTCTTGTAACTCTATTGTAACGCAGCAATTTCCTAGAATTCAATCTATTCTGAATTTCAAGGTAAATTTGGGACACGGCAATTTCTTGTAACTCTATTGTAACGCAGCAATTTCCTAGAATTCAATCTATTCTAAATTTCAAGGTAAATTTGGGACACGGCAATTTCTTGTAACTCTATTGTAACGCAACAATTTCCTAGAATTCAATCTATTCTAAATTTCAAGGTAAATTTGGGACACGGCAATTTCTTGTAACTCTATTGTAATGCAGCAATTTCCTAGAATTCAATCTATTCTGAATTTCAAGGTAAATTTGGGACACGGCAATTTCTTGTAACTCTATTGTAACGCAGCAATTTCCTAGAATTCAATCTATTCTGAATTTCAAGGTAAATTTGGGACACAGCAATTTCTTGTAACTCTATTGTAATGCAGCAATTTCCTAGAATTCAATCTATTCTGAATTTCAAGGTAAATTTGGGACACGGCAATTTCTTGTAACTCTATTGTAACGCAGCAATTTCCTAGAATTCAATCTATTCTAAATTTCAAGGTAAATCTGGGACACAGCAATTTCTTGTAACTCTATTATAACACAGCAATTTCCTAGAATTCAATCTATTCTAAATTTCAAGGTAAATTTGGGACACAGCAATTTCGTGTAACTCTATTCTATTCAGTTGAGGATAATGTCACCATACAGAATTTTTTTCCCACTTCATTCTTTTTAATTCAAGATAGCTGAAGACACAGCAATTTTTCAGTATCTACAATCCAAAACACATTCTGTAGGAGTCTATACTCATAATCTACTTTTCACTTACAAATCAAAAGCTCTACCAAAATGATTGGTAGATGACTTTGTATACATTAGCAACCTACAATACAACAGTAAGAATGTTTATTCCTGTCATTTACAACAAATCTGTTGATTTTTATAATATTCTTGAAAGGTGAAAAATAATATGCAAACATATCTTAAATGTTCTTGCTTAACAATGTCACAAACTTTGTTTAAAACACTTTCTTAAGACTTTGAAAACACATTTTTGTAGCTAGGAATTTGTCCCATGGAGTTGATAAAACTTATCTCACCAAATTGATAATGTTTATGTATGATAATTTTATATATTCTGTTCTTTCAAGAATATTGACTTCTGATGAAAACCAAATACTTCTTATTAGCTGGTGCTAGAGGGCATGAGAGCTGCTACCCTTTACATGAATTCTCATGAACAGACTCAATAAACCTGAGTCTGCTGAAACTTTTGTTAGCTTTCTTTATTTTAGAAGGATTCATTTTTCCAGATTATTTAAATCTTACAGTCATTTATCAAGAGTCGGTGAGTATATTTTTTATATCTACAATAGAATCCAGCTACCATTTGGGAAAAGGGCTTTTAATAACATCAACCATCAAGGAGGCTCCTTGAAGGACATCTTAAATGATCATAAATCCCAAACACCTTGAGTCAGATTTTGAAAAGGCATATTTCATATAGAATAATATTCAGGGGAAGAAAACATATTTAAAATGCTTAACCATTTGTATACTCGAAACCAGTAAAAAATAGTAAGTGAGTATGATCAGGAAATACCACAATCACAAACTGCAGACAAACCCGTGGCATCGTGAGGAAGAGCCACACAACAATCACAAGACACCAGGAAGACAAACAAAGCAAAGCAACCAGCTCTCTCTTCCCCATCAAGATGATTGCAAAACTAGAATGGACACAAAGTAACGCATAACAAAACATAGAACAATTACAGAATCCCACAATGGGAGTAACAATCAACAACGAATCAACAACCACAGAACAAGCTGTATTTGGCAAACAGTGAAGATATAGACAGCAACACTTCATCAGTGTGTAAGTCAATTTATCAGGCTCTGTATTGTTTGCTAAGATAAAACTTATCTTTAGGCCTCTATCAGTATACAAAGGGTTTAAGAATGCCACACCAAGACTACTAAAGAGATCAAAGCATAGCACATTGATGCAATTGTATAGCTCCTCCAATATATCTGCATGGTGCGGTATCAGTCCAAATGGCATTACACTAAATTGTAATATTCAATATCATGTTTAATAATGCAGATGATTTGATATCAATGAAAACTTAAAAAGAATTAACTGCAACCAACTTTCATTTAATCAGTCAATTACCATAATTTGCAAAATTGATGATTGTTCTAGTAGGTGTTTTTGTAGAATAAATATTCCTGAAGGCATAAAAAACTATTTCTTAAGAGACACTTGAAGAGGGAAGCCTACTTTTCCTTTTTTGTTTCCTTTAAGTTTACAAAAGAAATAATTATGATTGCTTGGTGAAAAACACAATCTGTAGATCCTGGCGATGAAATAAATATCACATGCACTTTGAAAATGACCTTATCTGTATACTTTTCATTTATCAAATTATATCAATCTTCACAAGCCAATAATGACCACTGGTGTGAATACCTTCCAAAAGGCTCTCTTGCCACCAAAGACCTACATGCAGCAGGCAAATCAGTCAAACAACTATCACAGCCTTCAAATAGAATGGATGTTCGGTTAGCAAAAAAATGTTGATAAAGCAATAAAAACCAGATTTGAAGACTTACGATATTATTAATCGTTAAAAAGAGTTGTAAAATGATAATTAATACAAGACAAATGACAGTATTAATATAGTAAAAAATTATTTATAAAAAGAGTCTGATTTTAGATATATCCCATACAAGGGAAATCATATATAGGGGGCAAACAAAAGGTCCATTGTATCATGGAATCACTTCAAAGCACAAATATATCATTATGAACAGGTAAAAAGGGGATAGGGAAGAGAAAATCAAATGATTAATATATGAAATTAAAAAAGAATTATCAATCTTATTAATGCCTTCTCCTTCAAAAGTTTTAATACATATAACAGGAAAAATATTAAAATGAGGTACACTAGGGATGAGACACTTGTTTCTTCAATTTTTACAAACTTTTCTTAACAGACCAACAAATATAAAAGTCATTAGACAATATGATCCTTATAGATCTTTGTGTCAGCTCATGCAAAAATAGTACTTATCTTCAAGATGTCATTTTTTAATTGTGTGTGGACAAGATATCAAGTGGATTCTAGATTTTGGCCTAGCTTTCATCAATTCTCACACTTTGCATCTAAAAATGGTGAAGGTTTGATGAGAATGAGTGGATTAGTACCATTTTCGGATCAAATGGATCAAATCACTTATAGTTTCTTACAAGAAGCACTAGATTATTTTCTTGTGTCCATGTACAACTGCTACAGGCTAAATCTGTTAAAACTTTGTTTCTACATTTGATTATGAAAGGATCACCATGGTGTCCCTCACTATGGTTAATAACTTAGAGAAGTAACCCACTTCTAAATCAACCTCAAGATATCATATACAAAATATAAGTGCCACAAAGTAACAACAGAACAGTTACCTTTCCCATCTAAAATAAAAGTTGAAAAGAGTATATCATTAAGTAAAAAAATGACTAAATAGTATGAAAAATACATTCTACTAAAGTATGCTACAAAATAATTTTTAGGGCGCAAATATCTCCTCACAACATTAAGAAAGAGTTGTCATGATTAGCTCTTTTTTGGGGTTTGATGAGATGGTAGGGGCCTGATGCTTTGGCTGTTTGTCGGGCCCACCGGGGTTTAGCTGTTGGATTTCTTTTGCTCCGGTATTCAGTTTTATTTACTGTTGAGTCCTTATCTTTGCTTTATCTCCTTGTTATATCTTGATTTATATGTTTTAGGAGATGATGCATTGATAAGTTAGGGGTCTTTCATGCAAACCAAATATCTATGTGTCTTGATCCACATCTGAAGTAAGGGTGAGGTTGGCGCCGTTAAACCGGTTTAAGCCCTCCAGTAATATATTTTACTGACCGTTCCAAGGTGGTTCTTCTTTTGTGGATCTTTTATGTTTTTGTTCTGTCTTGTGTTTGCTATGTCTTTGTGCGCGTCTGTTTATATGTGCTTTGTGGTCACCTGCTGGAAAAGGGCTGACCTCTTGGCTCTCGTTTGTGGTGTCTAACTGTGAGTTTGTCACTTTCCCATTAGTATCCTGGGTCAGGTGTGGTACTTGATTGTATCGATTCCTGATCTTTGCACCCTTACTTACTTTGCAACTATGAAACACTCAAATCAATTATCCAACTCAGCAACCAGGGACCAGTGAAAACATGTTTTAATTAGCGTTTGGGAGAGAATGGCTATTGCTTTTATAGCCTTATGAAAGCTACTATGTTGACGATTAGGATAATAAAAAGTTATATTTAATTGCTTCGGAAATTTAAAATTTTACAAAGCAATGGGCATTTTATTTGTAAAATTGTTATTTTATGAAGCAATGCAATAAGCAGACATCATTCCTTTGAATTTTGCATCAAAGTTGGTTGTGTTATAAAAGGAATACGCTGTATTTGTGGGCTGATACAGTCTGCTTAAAAATAAAATTCCTATACTGAAGAAATTTTTTAAATTTGAGCCGCAACATGAGATTTCCAACAATGTGGTATGTGCGACCAACAAAGGCTCAGATCAGTCTGTACATACGCGCAGTCTGATCAGAGCCTTTGCTAGTCACTTGAAAATTCTATGACTCTAAGGCTACTGACCGAACATCATTTGGAGTTTCTAAGCATAAACGGAGGCCGCACAGGCTCATCTCAGTCTACACTGGTCAAAATGTCTCATTGTTGGAAATCACATGCCGCGGCTCATTTCAACCAGCTAAACTGAAGGGATTTTATATTGTGTACACCCACCTCCTTTCTTCTTCTTTCTTTCTTCTTTGTTCCTCTAGTTCAGCCTTTAGTTTCTCTTGTCTCTCCTGTTCTTCTTTCTGCTTTTTCAGTTCTTCCTCTCGCTCTCGTCGTTTACGCTCTACTTCTTGTCTCCGCTTCTCGGCAGCTGCAGCACGTTTGGCAGCTCTAGCTTCACGATTAGATATCATACGCAGTTTATCAGCTTCACTCTAGAAAGATTCCACAAAAATACTTAAAAGTGATTGCTTATCATAATATCTAACACCCAAAATATTAAAAAATGTTATAACTTCTTTTTTTATTTGCATTTGACTATCAATTTGTTTTCCAATGCAATCTATCCTACTGAAAATTAGCCAAATTGAATTCGTTTGACGGTAACCTTATCAAACTTAGGTTGTGATTTCAATTGTTCTGATTACAATATCATTGTAAACGACAGAATATTTGCTTGAAATGGAGTATTTGAAAGCCAAATTCGTCTTTAAAAGAGTGTTATGAAAACTCAATATGGCCAGCTCATGAGATAATACTTACTGCATAAATTACTCTTTAAACATGGGTGCACAGCTATATAAAATGGTAAAGGATTTATTTGAACTTTTATCATTTTAAATGACCCTGCCACCAGCACTAATTCTACAGAAACTTTTCACTTGCACAGGCTTGTCTGAGCCATAGATTGTTACTTATGCGATAAGTACCATAATAAATTCTCAAAGCTGGCTCATATGGTTAAATAATCTCTACCTGAGATAATCATGTTATCTGTCACAAATTATAATACTCATAAAACTTTTGACACATACCCCTCACCAACAAAAAGACAATGACTGTGAACACTTCAAACTTCAAACATATACCAATAAGCTTCAGTCTTAACAAGAGAACTATATAGATTATGCATGACTGTCTATTATTAACCACAAAGTGTCATGAGGACTTTATTTTTAAATTCAGGAAATGATTATATCCAATTCAATGACTTCCTATCAGAGTTGGGGTAATTAAAATTGTAATTGTAATTAATTGTAATTTAATTACATTTTCTAAAGTAATTGCATGTAATTATAATTAAGAAATTTCTTTAATTACAGTAATTGAATGTAATTAATTACAGGGTCAAAAATGGGAGTAATTAACAATTACTTTCAATTACTTTTTAATTACTTTAAAGATCAGTTATGAACTTCAGTTATCTAATAACATCATAGATATTTAAAATGCTGCTAAATGGTTCTTGGTCTTTGTAAATGCATATACTCAATATATGAAAAGTTGAAAGCAGCATGGAACAAACGAGAATTGGAACTAGTCATGCTAGTATAAACATAAGATAGCATATAACAATTTTACCTCAGACACAGACTGTATGTTACTGCTACTATTTTGAAAGCACCCTTTCTAAGCAAATAGTATATTCTTTGTTCATCTGCTTATAAAAGATAAGGCTTTGAGACAATGAACCTTTAATAGTTAAGCTACCAAAACAATACAAAAACAAAGAAGGTGTGAAAATCTCAACAATAGTATTTACTCAAACAATAGTGTTTGTTAGTGAATTGACTCCTTGAAGGCAATTTGTTAAATTTTCACACTTGGTATCAACACGCTCATATGCTATGGTGCATGACACAATTGTGAGCGTAAAATTGTGATCATTTTCTCACCCATCAATTTAAACATGTGTTTTTATTGCTTAAAAGAACCGTCTTGATGAGATGATTCTTTTGAGTACCCACATCATATGTTTTGGACGAGAAATAAAGAAAATAGTTTTCCAATACGCACTCTTATCTGGAGGCCTGATGATAATAATAATAATAATAATAATAATAATAATGATAATAATAATAATAATAATAAAATGTGATTCAGAAAATTAAATTGGATTTCACTCGTTCAGTGAACCTGGGACCTATCATTGTTGATATAATAACAAAAAGAAAAACTAAATAAAATAGATGTTCCAGTGGGGACAAAAATAGCAACCTCTTGCTTGCAAAGCCAGCATTTTACACACAAGTAATATTTTAGTTCATCACTATCTGATATTCCTTTTTGTACTTTTTTTATGCCAACTTTCATGTCCCATAGGGCAACATAGATTTCTTAATTATCAACACTTTTTGAGAACAGAAATTCTCTGGTGTTTAAGCTAGTCTTACGAAATCATTTCCATGGTTTATCTTCCACAATTGGAAGACTTTTCTCCGGTCAATGTGTATTCATTTCTTTTAAGTTGCTTCACTTGACAATAATACAAGAAGTCCTAAAAATGAAAACAACCTAATAGACATATATTTAATTAAGAATTCCAAGTTTACTCAGACTTTTTAGGAAGTTTTAACTCATGAATTTCATATATCTCTGAAATTAAAATCTGATGAAGCTATCTAAGTGGCAGTGAAATGTAATTGTAATGTAATTAATTACATTTGGCAAAGTAATTGTATGTAATTAATTACTTTGCTAAAGGCCATGTAATTGTAATTTAATTGAACAATTTCCAATGTAATTGTAAGTAATTAATTACATTTTCAAAGTAATTGACCCCAAGTCTGCTTCCTATGAATTTGAAGGTTATTTTCAGACAATGTGCATAACCATTGTAACAGAATGTATATTTGACTTTTGAATTGGTAGAATGTTTCAGTGAAACTGACTGTACAATTTAAATAAGTACTGTATAAGTTTAGTAATCTGTACAACATTATGGCATGTACATGTTGGGCAATTTCTAAAATAAGATGGTGCAATAGGTTATAGTCTGCATTGTGTGATTGTGGCATTTCCTGCTCAAACTCACTTAAAATTAGAAACAAAGGTATAAGGCATGATACACCTCAATGGGATGTTGCCGGGATATGTTGTTGAGAAATGCTCTTATAAAAAGTGGGCAGACGAGACGAGAATTGGCAACTACCTTATTCATGCTTTAGTCCAATACCAGACTTTAAAGGCTATTTTTTTTACTTAAATTGACAAAGACAGGAATGGAAAACTGGATTGTATAGTGCCTGCTTAGCAAGAAACACATAAGTATTTAAAAAATACATTTAAGGTTCTTTTCATTTTGTTTGGGATATTTGAAAATATTTAAAAACTTTATGTTGTAATCTAGAGCTACTCCTAAGCAAATGAAACAATTTGACACCAGCATCAAACATGTATCAGTTTGTGAAGTACTGGTTAGGCAAGAAAAGCAGATTATAAACACCTTTACCAAGATAACATCAGAGAAATGTTCAACTTGCAAACGATACTGTTGAAAAATATACTGACATTGTGTGCTGTAGCAATGATGAAACAGAAACTTTTTATGAGCTTCACTTTAGATACTCTATTCAAATTTTAGTAAATAAAGTTTCTACAGACAATAAATACAATACAAGTTATAGAATTTTAGATTTTTTGGGGATATAAACATTCATGTACCATAAAATCAAAATAAAGAATGATTTAATGTATTTTTCAGAACATTGAATTTTGCATAGCAAAGAGTTTTGCACATCTAATCTTACACCATGCATCTGATCTGTGTGATGGAATTAAACAAACAGCAAATTGTAGAGTATGCCTAAACAACCATTGGCTAGATGTTCCTATTACTTAGCATAATCAAGATGAATAGATAACCCTTAGAAATATTTGTGAGGTAAATTGGTATGTCACATGTTATACAAGTTGATCAATAACCAGCTGTGGAGTCTTAAGCAGAGCTTAACAACAGATAATGTTATATAATGTTAATTTTTCCAGATGTTTTCTCAGTTTTCCTGAGACTGAGTAAATATTTCAAGAATACAAGATAAATCAAAGGATAGTTTGCTACTATCAAACTTTAGCCCTTAAAGCACCAAGAAAAAAATGCATCTGAAAATGTCTTCTGATGAAGTCGTCTGCTGCAAATAATTGCCTGACATGAATGACAAATTTAGTATAGAAGCAAACAGTGTGGACCAAGAACAGACTACTCCTATTGGAGCAGTCTGATCTGGGTCCACACTGTTTGCCTTAGAGGCTTCTTAAACATTTCAGCAGACGAGAAAAGCAGACAACTTTTGTTGCGATTGGCGCTTTAAGGGTTAGATAGAAGCATAAGCAGGGAGAGAATAAGCAGGGAGTTTGTATAATTATACGGTTAGGACAAGATATATGTGACAGTCTCTAACATTTCGACCCTTATGGACCCTTATGACAAGGAATGTGATATACTACCACGTAGGCAAGTCATTTGTTTTGTAACATAATTTCTTTGAACCGGTATTACTTTTAAATACCCACAGATGTATCAGAGAATATTTTTTCTCTTGTTGTTTTGAACCAGCCTATAAGATGATGGTAATGATGGTACTTATAGGTACATATTGCATAAAAGAGAGTTTAAAGCACTTTTCAAATGTGCATACACAGCGATCTATATGTAGTGGGGTTATAGGCCTACTATTTGTTGTGAGCCTATTATGCATGCAAAAAGCAAAGGCTTAGAAAAAACGTTCATCTGAGCCTTTGCTGCTTGCCAATGAAATTAAATACTAAAATCTCCTGTGCTGTCTCATTTAATTTAGTTTTTAAGATTTGTCATAACAGCAATTCTCAGAAAATGTCTCAATATTACTTATAGGTTTTGTTAAATAATACAAGAAACTGTTATTTTCATCAAATATGCATGATCAATTATCCTTTTGATGATGATTTTAACTGTTCAAAAATATTTGGGGTTTCCTTTTACATGTATTTTCTTATTCGTTTAGCAGAAAATAAAAATCAAACACAAATATACATGAAGCTGTCACATATGGTGTGCAATGATACTGCAGGATATATGGAAAGCAAGAATTGATAGCATACATATATTGATTAATTTTAAATGTAAATGGTATTGGTTTGTTCTAGCTTGTGACCTTGTCAATATTGTCAACCCTGACTACTTGAAGGCACAACACATCTCTGAGCTTTATGATGCCAGGTTATAGAACTTTAGGTTATAAATCCCACTTTATCATAGATGTAGCAATTCAAAGCTTTATAATGTCAGGTTATAGAACCTTGGGTTATAGAACTGTAGGTTATAAATCCCACTTTATCATATATGGAGCAATTCAAAGCTTTATAATGTCAGGTTATAGAACTTTAGGTTATATAATTGTAGGTTATAAATCCCACTTTATCATAGATGGAGCAATTCAAAGCTTTATAATGTCAGGTTATAGAACTTCAGGTTATAGAACTTTAGCAAATGCATGTACAGAGTAGAAAGAATTTTCATCTAAACTACTTTTATCTTCAAAGCTGAAGAGTTAGTCAGCATGGGGGAGAAATCACTTACATCACTTAGTTTGCCCTAAAATCATTATACAATATTAAGTAATAATCTCAAATAATTTTGAAGAACATCATTCTCTCAACATTGAATAAAATATGGTTTCCTGATATTGGGATCAAATGGCTGCTTATTGGAGTCACACCAGAGGCACTGTGTTGAGTAAGACACCTTTTCCACAGATTTGTACTGGTTCAACCCAGGAAGACAAGATAATGTGCCAACATGACTGCAAAATTGTTGGCTGGTGCATAAAGTATCAACACAAACAATTGGCATAAAAGAAGTTCTTCATCAATCACCAGTGAACTCTAAGAGCCTCAAATCCACCAGTGTTTCAAATTCTAGTGCATGTGGTTCTGCTTACTTATATATTAGGTCATTATATTTCTGAAAGAAAATGAGATGTACCGATATACATATATATAGAGAGAAAGACACTGTATTTCTGCAATACAAAGAGGATGAATATATTTATATCATATGTTCTTTGACATATAAAGTCTGGTGAAATGTTGTCTAAATGCATGCAATAGATTCTACATCTCATGAAGGGTAAAGAGGGATTTAACTGTAATAGTAACTATCACTAAACTATCAATATTCTTTCCATAAACAAACAATTCCTTTAAACTATGATCTTGAAGAACATTTTACAATGCTAGTCATTCTTCTCTTTCAAAGTTTGAGCCAAAAGGCTGAAAAGGTTGAAAGACAAAGTGACTGTGAGGCTGTTGATGATAATAAATCATACTTCTATTTCAATATAAGTAGTAGAATATGTTATTAGAAGTTCTATACATTGGGAAAGACTTTTGATAGGTCACTGTGCTAAAACAAAACTACTGAAATTAATATAAGAATCTAACTGTCCTCTCTGCCAAGGGAATAAAGGCATGTGAAATAAAATAACAAAAAATTAATGCTACCCAATTTATTTAATTTACCTTAAAAATCAGCAATTCATCAACTAAGCATTACACTTTTCCACTAAACTATATCATAATCTTTAACTGCTCATTTGTCATTCATGAAAAAATATTTGGGATTTAAATTAAATTTCAGTAAAGGTGGACCCTGAAAAATTGGGAGGTTCAGTGAGGATTGAACTTGTGGCCTAGGCCTGCAAAGGGAGCATGTTATCTCTAAAGTATGGTTCAGTTTGTCACACACTGAAACTTCCTGTTTAATTGTCATGCACATCTTGAAGGTATATACCCTTTATGACTTTCTTTGTGTGTAAAGGTTAAAAGCAAAGGTAGAAAACTAACTGTTTAAAATAATGCTATGATCCAGGTTTGAGTGATTCAAACTTATTAAAATTTGCAAAACATATGAATAGCAGCTGATGTGCTTATGTGATTCCAGGTCTCATTTTTTGTGGCATTGTGGGGGTATATAACACATTATATACAGGTAAACAGTGAATACAAATGCATAAATTTAACCTATCATAGTAAAAGATGACAAAGATGTTGGAAAAATAAAAGTATACAACTGTAACTACGTGTATATGGGAAAGGATAAACGTCACAAAATGATAAAAGTCTACCAAAATACCCATGGACAAGGATAACATGTCATGATAAAATATAAATGTCTACCAAAGATCTTTGGCAAAGGATAAAATGACATGAATAATGATAAAAGTCTACCACAATAACTATGGGCAAGGAAGTAAATGATATCAACTGCTAAAAGTCTACCAAAACTAGTACAGCCAAGGATGAATAATGTATCACGTCTACCATTCAACTAAAACTGGAAAGGAAGATCTGGATTAAATATTACAATCACATGCAGCATGCGTTATTGTTTCTGATATACGCCAAACAAATTGTACTCTGTTCACTAACCTAGCTCCAGTCCTTAAAACAATTTTTCATCAATATGTCATATCATATACTTGTAGCCAGTCTAACTCTGATGGCTCTGTTTTTAAAACAGAGCCATCAGAGTTAGGCTGGCTACAAGTATATGAAATGACACTTTGATGAAAAATTGTTTTTAGGACTGGAGCCAGTCTATCTGTTCACTGTATTCTGTTCATCAACATTTAATGTTAGGTCTTGCTTTGACAAAGTACCCAGTGGAAAGACAAAATGATTTAGATTCTGATCCAACTGACATGAATCTACACTGCATATGTCTTTTTGCATTTAACTATTATTCCAAATTGAAGCTTAAAAATAAATGCTTGCTAAACATATTTGACTCAATTGTTTTTTGTGCTTTGAAATTCTTTAAAGTGACCACCACATGAAAGTCAAGTTTATACCAGTTTTTAGATAAACAAGAATTAATTTGTTTGGCTTACCATTTCCAGAAATGAAATTAGGCCATGCAAGGCTGATGAAAAGTTATGCTACCTGCTCAACAACATAAACACAATATACTAACTTATATCTTTTGTAACATGTCATTTATCTTTAAATATGAAATGTGAAAATTACCAGTATAGAGCTAAAGAATAACAACAATCTTTTTTTATCCCCACGCTTTTTTTTTAAAAAGCAAAGGGGATATTGTAATCACCGGGGATGACGAGCAGAACAGAATGCAAGTAAAACTTTCATTCTAGGGTCAAAATGGTGACCTTGGGGTGAGGTCAAAATGTCAAATATCATTTAATTTCAATTACAAAGTCAATTTCAAAGATTTTTATGCCAAACTTTGTATGTGTTCTCACAAATTAAAGATACCAAACAAATCAGATGGGGATTTTCATTCTGTCGCTTGGGTCATTCCCAAGAGGTGGGACTTTGGGGTGCTGGGGGTGCCCAGGGGGTCAAGAACAATTTTTTTCAAACATGGTAATGTGGTATATCAAAAAGACGGGGATGACGAGCAGAACAGAATGTCAGTAAAATTTTCATCCTAGGGTCAAACTGGTGACCTTGGGGTGAAGTCGAAAGATCAAATATCATTAAATTTCGGTTACCATGTCAATTTCAAAGATTTTTATACCAAACTTTGTGTGTGTTCTCACAAATAAAAGATAGAAATAAAATTGAACATAATTTTCATTCTGTTGCTGGGGTCATGCCCCAGGGGTGGGACTTGGGGGTGCTAGGGGGTCAAAAATTTTAGTGTGGGGATTTGCGATGGCGCCCCATTGACTGTGCATTCTAGTATTCACTTATAATTATGTTAAAGGTAAAATCTTATGCATAATCACTCACAGTGAATGGTATGGTAGTCTGTGTGGCCTTATAAACAATTAACAAAATAATACATAAAAAGTTTTCTGAAACCTATATAAATTACCAATACCTAAATTTAATACCAAAAGAAAATGCCATACATGACATATATCATCCATCAATTTAAATCAGTTTGCTGTGAAAATTGGCATGCCCAATTCAAAATTATACCCAAAAGTCAGCAGCCATAAAATGTTCTTAAACTCCTAGTTCCCACATTCCATGTTGAATGATAAATTCCATATCTTAAAGAGACTTGTTTGTAAATCTTGCTTGATTTGTACTCTTTGTTTTTGATTTGTTGAGCAGGAAATCTTCTGTCATTAGTATTCAAATCATATCAAGACAATCTCCTAGAACCCATTATTCCACACTTGTAACCATGGCGATACATACCAACTCCTCTTCAATCTCCTCCTCGACAAACTATTAGATGTCACATGACATGGTTAATTTGCATACATTATTCATGCAATTTAGTAAAATTTTATCATGCTGTCAATTAAACTCATCCCAAGTTAGGGTTCATACAGGCAAACTTATGTAAAATTGAAGGACAATTAAGATATTCTCAGAGTTTTCAGAGATCACAAGTTAATGAAAAAGAATGCCCCAAATGTTTTAATAAAAATACTCCAATTCTTCACATCTGAGATACTGCTAAAAGGAGTAATAATTTCTTTTTTTCTTTTTTATTTGGCATTGTATTTCCTTGAAATGGAGTTTTGATCAAAACATTTGCTCCAGACTAAATAAAACATGCAGCTCTGGTGCTTAGTGACATTCGTAGTGCATTGTAGGAATACTGTTGGTTTCCATTTACATTAAATTAATGGGCTATTGAAAATATACTTTTCAATGCAAAATGATTAGTTAAAGACTTAACCCTTAAGCGCCAATCACGACTGCAGCAGATGACAATTTTTCAACATCTTTCCGAATTCTCGAAAAAAATAAGGTATGATATTTCATGAGAATCGTCTGCCAGCTATTTTGATTTGAGTATTTCCCTGTATTTAAATACATTTCAAGCTTATATGAACCCTGGTAATGCCTATCTCCTAGAACCATATCTTTCTGATTTAACCATGCTTATAATAGTCCAGGTATAGCACTGTTTTAAAACAGCCATCTGATAAACATTCACAACTTTTTAAAATACTTTTCCCATGAGGTAATGAGGCCCTGGATTGTTCACCTGAGCGATGGATCATGAGGCCCTGGATTGCTCACCTGAGGCCTGGGTCATGAGGCCCTTGATTGCTCACCTGAGGCCTGGGTCATGAGGTCCTGGATCGCTCACCTAAGGCCTAGGTCATGAGGCCCTGGATTGCTCACCTGAGGCCTGGGTCATGAGGCCCTGGATTGCTCACCTGAGGCCTGGGTCATGAGGCTCTGGATTGCTCACCTGAGGCCTGGGTCATGAGGCCCTGGATTGCTCACCTGAGGTGTGGGTCATGAGGCCCTGGATTGCTCACCTGATGTATGGGTCATGAGGCCCTGGATTGCTCTCCTGAAGTGTGGGTCATAAGGCCCTTGATTGCTCACCTGAGGTGTGGGTCATGAGGTCCTGGATTGCTCACCTGAGGCCTGGGTCATGAAGCCCTGGATTGCTCACCTGAGGCCTGGGTCATGAAGCCCTGGATTGCTCACCTGAGGCCTAGGTCATAAGGCCCTGGATTGCTCACCTGAGGCCTGGGTCATAAGGCCCTGGATTGCTCACCTGAGGCCTGGGTCATGAGGCCCTGGATTGCTCACGCGAGGCCTGGGTCATGAAGTCCTGGATTGCTCACTTGAGGCCTGGGTCATGAGGCCCTGGATTGCTCACCTGAGGCCTGGGTCATGAGGCACTGGATTTCTCACCTGAGGACTGGGTCATGATGCCCTGGATTGCTCACCTGAGGACTGGGTCATGAGGTAATATTATTTAAAAACAATTATATTTTTTACATTTGCAGCAATATTATTCATCAAAATAAGACGTCTTGTACAATTCAGGTATAGAGGGCAATATTGGGAACATTTGTGTAAAGTTATTGATAATTTGGGCCAGTAGTGGTTCAGGAGATGTTGTTTAAAGAAAAGGTTTACACAAAATGGATGACAGCAGATGCACGAGAGATGACACACCCAGGACGCCGGACAAAGACCAATCACAAAAGCTCATCTTTCAGCACAAAGTGCTCAGGTGAACTAAAAAAGAACGAATTAGAGAATTGTCTTAAGAAAACAATTATCCTAAACATCTAAAAACTAAATTTGCTGTGTGCTGTATGTTGGATGGCATTTTAATCATGATCAAAGCTGAAAGAACATACTTAACCAGGAGATAGACTCGTAAATTAACACATTACATGCAAGTTAGAATGGGTATGATTAAATTGGCATTTGTACAGAGAAATCAGCAAAGATGTGTGAACATATTTTAAGATTCCTATTGGCTTTATCAACAGTATGTTCTTAAGTGGTGCATATGTATTTGCTTATATAGTATTATTCATATCAGTCCTTTTTATGTGGGGAAGTGTTTTCTGTCATTTCTTAAGGTTTGCAAATATTTCACAGCCGACCACTTTTGATGGTTTGTTCTTTGCTGTGTACATAATTTGCTGTTGACCATTGTTCTAGTAAAACTTCCTAGGATAAATTTGCATGCTTGCTTTATATCAAGAATCTGTCCCTCCATGCATTAAGAGTAGTTTTATATCTCATGCTAAGTTAAGAGTAGCTTTATCTGTCATGCTAATTGATCTCTGTCCTACCTTTCCACCACTGATCTTGAGCTGGTATAAAATATTGCAACACACTCAATTATAGAGTTTTTGATAAAATGCTGTATTTCTGTGCTCAAATGGGGACTGGACCAAAATATAATAATTTGGAAAAACAGATCTTACAGAAATGGAGAACCTACAAAATTTGAAAACAGACTCGGTTTTATTGAGTCTGTTCACGAGAATTAATGGAAAGTGCAAATAACTCTCACACACCCTAGCACCAGCTTAAAATGTATTAATCTGCCTTCTACCAGAACCCAATATTCCTGTAGGAACAAAATATGACACCAAATCAATGTGCGGGGAGAAGTTCTATTATTACTAACTCCTCGTGGCACAACGACAGATATGGCTACCTCTAAATAATCTGAAAAACAGATTCTTCAGAAATTAGAGAGAATCTACAAAATTTTGGTTTTATTCAGACTGTTCTCGAGAATTAGAACTCTGGTACTCATTGCAAGAGCTCAGAAAGATCAGAATATGAAATAGTATCACATAATATCAATATGTGGGGAGAAGTTCTACCAACTTCAAGGGGCAAAACTTAATAACAGCAGTTGCAACTTCAAAATAATCTGGAAAACAGGTCCTTCAGAAATTAGACTGGGGCTGCTGTCCTTTCTGTTGGCTCTGTTGGTGGTGGTTCTGTTGTTGTTAATTCATTGTTTATTGTTGCTACCATTGTGTGTGTGATTTTTGTGTTGAGTTTTGAGTTCTTGTTTGTGGTGTTTTTTTTAATGTCCTTTCTAGTTTTGCAGTCATCTTGCTGAGGAAGAGAGAGCTGGTTTTGCTTTACTTTAATTGTTTTGTGGCTGTCTGTGTTCTGTGACTCTTCCTTTTGGTGCCATGGGTTGGCCTGCAGTCTGTGAATGTGCCATTTCCGGGTCTTACTCACTTACTTTTTAATTGTGTTTCACAAAATGAAAGTACTGCGCTAAATGATTGAAAATTTCATGTGAACAATGAAGTTGGGAGGATTCACTCAAAATGGGATAACATACATAACATCACAGACTTTATGTAACAGTACAGTTTTACAGGGAGAATTTATTTTTTCTCACCATGTCTTCTGTCTGTCAAATAAGGTAAAAATTATTTATATATTTCAGGAATAATGAGATCGCTTGACCAACAAGAATAAGTACAATCATATGTATACCTGTAAACAGGAGACTTAATACATTCACAGACAATATGAATGAAATACAAATCAGCCGTGACATGTGATTTCCAACAATGTGGCATTTTGACAAGTGTAGACTAAGACAAGCCTGTGCAGCCTCCTTTTAAGCTTAGAGACTCCAAATGGTGTTCAGTCAGTAGGTTAACACTCATAGAATATTCAAGCAACTAGCCAAGGCTCTGATCAGACTGAATGTATGTGCAGGCTGGTCTGAGCCTTTGCTGGTCGCACATACAACATTGTTGAAAATCACATGCTGTGGCTCAAATATAATCACATAAACTAGCACAATAAACAACTCATGAATTAAAATTAGCCAGTTGCTCACTGTGCTTGTGTGAAATATCACCACTGCAAATGTTTATTAATCTAATCCAATCAAACTTTTGAAACAATAAACAGTGAGTATGTGGTATAATATTAACCAATGAAATCAACCATAAATATTTACTGTGATCATGTGATGTAAAACATTATGGTGATCGTGTGATGTAAATTCAACAATAGAAATCAGCCATAAATCAAAAAATTGATCATGTCACATACCATTAACCCTTAAAGCGCCACCTATAATTTGCAGCAGACGACAATTTCAAATTTTGCCGCTTTTTCAAAAATAACCAATAAGGCATGATATTTCATGGGAATCATCTGCTGGCAGACGCTTCTCATGTAATATCATACCTTATTTTTGTCGAAAATTGGGAAAAATGTCGCAAAATTTGTCTTCTGCTGCAGTTGTGATTGGCGCTTCAAGGGTTAAAAATCAAAATAGCAACACACTGATCATCATGTGATCATCAATTAACCAAAGAAATACACACTGATCATCATGTGATCATCAATTAACCAATGAAATACACACTGATCATCATGTGATCATCAATTAACCAATGAAATACACACTATTCATCATGTGATCATCAATTAACCAAGAAATACACACTGATCATCATTTGATCATCAATTAACCAATGAAATACGCACTGATCGTCATGTAATCATCAATTAACCAATGAAATACACAATGATCATCATGTGATCATCAATTAACCAATGAAATTGCGACATTACCTGTTCCTCATCTGGTTCCTCATCTGGTGATGTTGCTATGGCAGGCTGTGAAATAATCTCAGGTTCAGGTGATGGAGTCTGATCACGTATGATGATAAAATCTTCTTCATCATCTGACTGCTCCAATTCGGGGGATTCATACTATAACATAACAACCATAATGTAAGTAATACAAGAATATGACAATGTCAAATCATTAGCTTTTCTGCAAAAAATCATGCAAGATAAGCTATAGAGCCCAATCTTTGGGCAGTGCTCCTGAAATATGTATATTTAGAACAGCCAAGCAGCCTCTCCTTGTTAAGTATTCCTTCAATTCACATGAGACTGATATACAATGTGTACACTCAATTTCATTATAATCAATGAAATATTTGCAGCTTTCTTCAAGATTTTTCATTTTGAAGTGACAAACTCCAAAAACCTTTCCAATTATACCGAACAAAAAAATAAATGCAACAGTTAGATTTTCCTATTAAGTTCTCCTTTTACTACTAAAATACAAATTGTTATAAAATTCTTCTTTCTGATTGAATCTTTCTAAAACTTTAAGTATGGCACAGATGAACATCTCTTTTTTTCTAAATGTTTAATAAAAGACTTATTACAATCAGTGAACATGTTTTGGAGGCTTTTATTTAAGAATTGAAAGTTATTTTTCTGCGTTTCACTGAGGTATGAAATGTCGGGAAAATTACATCTAATTTGCCTGAAAACCGAAGGTTTTCATGCTAAAATTAGATGTAATTTAAACGACATTTCATACCTCAGTGAAACGCAGAAAAATTACTTTCAATTCTTATAATTACAACTTCTTCTTTATTCATTCTTATTCAGTATTTTTAATTCTGTTTTCCATAAAAAAAAACGTTTCCAGCTAATAATTTGTTTCGCGCATTTAGACTATGACGTGCGTATGTAGACGTAACGATCGCGACGTTCAAAAATCAAAATGGCGGCCGTTCTCCAATTGAAAATAAACAACTACATTTTAGAGACTAGAATCTCGTTTTTACCTAGTGACAACCGAAAAAACTTAACATGGGTGTTCATTAGATACGTCATCGGATATGACGTCATTCATTTTCATTGGTGACGAAAAGCATCATCTGTCAAAATGGCTTGGAAAGGAAAAGAAATGACCCCCAGCAAAAAGAAATTGAGCTATCTTTATTGAGTGATTGAAGAATGCAAAGGCGAATTGCAAAGAATGTTGGATAAACCAGGCAACAGTCATGCAGTAAGTTCAAGAAACGATTTTTATTGCGGGGCTTGACTGAAAACATGCAACGAAGTTGCAGGAAAACGAGCACATGTGCAAGCCAAGAGGCGATCGCATCATTTTGCGGACTGGGAAACTAAATAGATCGCAGCCAAGTGCGGATCCAGAGGGGAGGGGCCAGGGGGTCCGGACCCCCCTGGAAAATCACAAGTTATTTGGGTTTCTATAGGGAGTAAGCAATTGCCCCCCCCCCCCCCCCCTGGAAAAATTTGGATATTTCTCTTTGAAATTAACCATTTGACTTCTGTAAAATAAGCCGAGGACTAAGAAAAAAGCAAAAAACAAAACAAACAACCAACGCTGTCAGAGGTTTTTTTTGTCAGATTGACGTGGACCCCCCCCCCCCCTCATGACGAAAATTTCTGGAACCGCGCATGGCAGCAGACAGCTGATCGGTATGACTACTGTTCATTTAGGCGTCGTATGTAAGTTAATCTTTGCTTTTCTACCTGAAAATATAGGTGTAGGTGCAAGGTAAAGTGTCAGTAGTTGCAGGCTGTTCATTTCTCTTCATTGAAGCATTGCACAGAAACACAAAAGTAGTTCTGTCGTGAATGACCCCGCCCCCTCATGAATACGGACCGGGTTCATTGGAAAATGAAATACAGGTCAATGCGATCAGATGACCGGTCTTGACCAATCAGATTAGCGGATCTCAATAAATGTTATGACAGTTGTAATTATTCAAAGGTACTGTCTACATGGACTTTCAAGTATTTTTTACAACTGCAAACTGCAAATTGATATTTCATCATTATTTGAGAAATCTCTAAAGTTTACTCATGCTTTTTGTCTTTCTAAAACCCATTTTCATAGGACAGGGCAGTATAAATTGATTACAACTATTCTTAAATCTTTACAAGATTTGTACGGTTTATCTCAAGAATACAGTCATTAGCCAAAATGTAGTCACACAATAAGGGCTACCAAGTGGTCAATATCCGAGAATAATCAGAAAGTAGTTAGAAGGTGTGAGTATCTTTTAAAGGTGTGAGTATCTTTTATGTCTACTGAGATGTTTCCGATTGCATAAACTTATCCTGCAAGGGAACATAATAAAAACGCAACTTTTATGTGACTTGACAATTAGACCCCCATCTGCTTTATGACAACAGTTTTGACCCCTGGTTGCAAAAGATGTGCAATGCAGCAGCCATTAACATGCATTTGAACCATTGTAAATGTAATTGTCTCACCACTGAAATTTGATAATAAGTTGTACTGTTGTGTTTCTTTTAACCCGTTAGCCTTCAATAGAAAGAACTGAGCAAACATAACAGACACAGACTAGAGTCTGACCAGAGTCTACACTATTTACAATTATGTCACTAAAGACACCTTTTGAGGTACTCATATGTAATATTCAATTTAAGAATACGGAAGTAAACTATGTCTGATCAGATTCTTCACTCTCCTTATGAGAAAACCATCAGTCCTTAGATGCCCATTGTCTGTTTAGATTGAGTTTAATGGTCAGGTTGATCTAAGTCTTTGCTGGTTGGTTAAGTCATGAACAAGCTATGTTATATAGTTTGTGTACCCTTTCAGATTTAACTGGAGTAGGTGGCTGAGGAGTAGGCTCTTTAGCTGGTGGTGGGGAAGGTGGTTGTGGGGTTGGTTAAGTCATGAACAAGCTATGTTATATAGTTTGTGTACCCTTTCAGATTCAACTGGAGTAGGTGGCTGAGGGGTAGGTTCTTTAGCTGGTGGTGGGGTAGGTGGCTGTGTGGTTGGTTAAGTCATGAAATAGCTATGTTATATAGTTTGTGTACCCTTTCAGATTCAACTGGAGTAGGTGGCTGAGGAGAAGCTCTTTAGCTGGTGGTGGGGTAGGTGGTTGTGGGGTTGGTTAAGTCATGAACAAGCTATGTTATATAGTTTGTGTACCCTTTCAGATTCAACTGGAGTAGGTGGCTGAGGAGTTTGTTCTTAAGCTGGTGGTGGGGTAGGTGGCTGTGGGGTTGGTTAAGTCATGAACTAGCTATGTTATATAGTTTGTGTACCTGTTCAGATTCAACTGGAGTAGGTGGCTGAGGGGTAAGGTCTTTAGCTGGTGGTGGGGTAGGTGGCTGTGGGGTTGGTTAAGTCATGAACTAGCTATGTTATATAGTTTGTGTACCCTTTCAGATTCAATTGGAGTAGGTGGCTGAGGGGTAGGTTCTTCAGCTGGTGGTGGGGTAGGTGGCTGTGGGGCTGGTTAAGTCATGAACTAGCTATGTTATATAGTTTGTGTACCCTTTCAGATTCAAGTGGAGTAGGTGGCTGAGGGGTAGGTTCTTTAGCTGGTGGTGGGGTAGGTGGCTGTGGGGTTGGTTAAGTCATGAACTAGCTATGTTATATTGTTTGTGTACCCTTTCAGATTCAAGTGGAGTAGGTGGCTGAGGAGTTTGTTCTTAAACTGGTGGTGGGGTAGGTGGTTGTGGGGTTGGTTAAGTCATGAACTAGCTATGTTATATAGTTTGTGTACCCTTTCAGATTCAACTGGAGTAGGTGGCTGCGGGGTAGGTTCTTTAGCTGGTGGTGGGGTAGGTGGCTGTGGTGTTGGTTCTTTAGGGGCCTCCACCTCAGCTGGGGGTGGGGCTGCCTCTTCCTCCTTCCTCTTCCCCTTCTTCTTCTTTCCTTTCTTTACCTCTTTCTTTGGGGCTGCAGGTGTAACTTTCTTTTTCTCTTTTGGTTTTCCTAGATACAACAAAATCCAATATATTAGATATTTAGGGGATAACTGTATTCAAAATTTACATTTGGGAAGGTAGATCGTAGGATATACGGTTGGAAATTTAGTTTTACGTTGACGCGTAAGCGGAGCTGTAAAACGTGATTTCCGAACGTATATCCGACGATATACCTCTCCAAATGAAAATTTTGAATGTGGTTATTCCCATTCTAATGTACTATTAACATTTTCCCTTCAAAAAGACAGTGAAAATGTACTACGTTGCGCCTACTTCCAGCGGCTGCCAGCTGAATAAAAAACGCTTGTTGACCAATGAAAAGCAACGTTATGTAATGATGTCGGCTTTGCGTCAGTATATCGCAGGATATACTGTCACAAATTTATGACGTTATCCAATCAGACGTCATGTTGCATTTGCAAGTGCATAAGAATTTCTCTTTTACTACCATGCAACTACCAGCTTAGCAAAAGCATCATGAGTTCATGAAATCAAATTTGGTGATATAGCTGTCATGAAAATATAAACAATTTGCCAAATAGTGACAAGTATTATAATACTGATAGGCAGATTGAGATATTTAAAAGAGGAAAGCCAATGGACATGACACCTGGTTAGTGTGTATTTCAAAATAAGTTTCCTTAATTTCAGTAACATATGTTGTTGGTACACATTGGAATTGCCTCATAGAGGCAATTCTAATGTGCACCTACAACATATGTCAATTCAATAAATGAGTGTTTTTCACCATAAAACAGGTTTTTCACAAACTTCTCAACTACTTTTTATGTTTCAGTGTATTTAGCATGTAGAAATGGAAAAGTTTTTGTGTAGCTCCGCATGCACCTGGTGGACAATTATTTTATATTATTGACAGCTTACCTTTAGAAGTTTCATTGGCATGAAATGCTAACTTGGTGGTTAGGCTCTTTGCATGCTGGGTAATTTTTTCAGACATTTCTGTTGTCTGTTATTTTTTTCTCCAAAATTAACGTTTCAAAAAATTATTTCGTGAATATCATCAGAGTATCAAACAGTAAGGATCCCGAGCAAGCGTGACATTTTGTCAGGCCTAATCTGGGTCTAAACAGTTTGCAGACGAAAAAAGTCACCACTGGCGAAAACATTTTCACTTTCCTGTAAAACAAAAAAGCAGAATCTATTGAATTTTAGGACTTTTCATGTAAAAAAAAAATAATAAAAAAAGAAACACTTTTCACTTTTGGAGATTTTTATGACCAAACTTTTGGATCAAACATAAATTGAAAAATATCTAAGGGTAAAATATTAACAAAATACAATGGATGTCTTGTTACTGTAAATATCCTATAGCTCTTTCTCATGGTGCTGTGGGTTCGTCTACAGTTTGTGATTGTCATATTTCCTGACCATGCATACTCACTTACTTTTGGATATGAACTAAGATTACAATGACCTACAATGTTTATAAATCTACATACACAATCACAGGATTAATTTTCCTATATTTTAATGATATCTAATCAGACGCTTTGTTACATGAGCAAGTGCATTTCTATTTACAAAAAACCCAGAATTTGTTTTGCTGAAATCATAAGTGTCTTTTTTATGCTTCATTTATTTTACACGGCTTCCAAGTCTCATTAAGAATGTCTTTAAGAGCGCAATTAAATGAAAGCCTTATCAAAAGTCTGCATGTTTTATAACAATTTTGATATATCATTATGTCATTTTGTCATCACATTTGTTTGAGCCGCGACATGAGATTTCCAACAATGTGGTATTTTGACAAGTGTAGATGCAGACGAGCTTGAGCAGTCTCTTTTAAGCTTAGAAACTCCAAATGATGTTCGCTCAGTAGCATAACATTCTTAGAATATTCAAGCAACTAGCAAAGGCTCTGATCAGACTGTGTGTATGCACAGGCTGGTCTGAGGTTTTGCTGGTCACACATACCACATTGTTGGAAATCCCATGTCACAGCTCATATGTTTTTACTGGGCATACAGAGTAACATAAACATCTGAAACTGAAGAAGTAATGGAAGTAATATAGTGGTTATATTGGTACATGTTTATAGTATGTCAGATTAATAAAATGTTAGATGATACATATACATGTAAAGACAAAAAATTTCAGTCATAGATAATAGTGTATAAAAATGCTTTCTATTACATAATCTTAAAAGAGAGAGGCAACATAAAGACTTTCTTACTATTAAATAAAATCAATCTGCAACAAGAAGCACAATTAGCAATATTGAAAACTATTGAAGAAAAACACCATGCTAAAAGATAAAAGTAAAGACACAAAGGATAAAGCTGAATCTATTAACCCTTTATGCTCTAATGGATTCTTCCTTTTGGTTTTATGCAATAAACTTGGAATGGTCCATTGTATATACTGAGGGGTCAAAGGTTATAATTTCCACATAAAACTGTACTTCTTTCACTGAAGATTGTTTTTGTCATAGCAAATAGTGAAGACCAAGATGAAATGCCGTATTATGCAGCATTTCATCTTGGTCTTCACTATTTGCCAAAGTATGCATTTAGAAATCACTAGTAGATAAAGGGTTAAACAAAAGATTGGCTAAAGAAAAATAAACCAAGCTTGACAGTTTATGAAAATAGATTTCAAAAGAGAAACATCAAGCTGAGAGACAAGATACTATAATAGGCTAAAACAGATAATAAGATAAAACATTTATGAAAAGGTAAAGTACATATTCTATTAGGATAAAACAGATACTATGATTAGGTAAAAGTATACTCATGTCCAATGAAAACGCACCACCTACAAAAATGACTATATCTTTTTAACGACATCACATTTTGTTTTTGCTATTGCGTCTAATTGTACTCTAGCAATTCAAGTAAGTTTCTGATAGGTCTTTAAAAGGGACCGCTCACTGGTGGCACATGCTGGAAGCATTTAACAAAACAACCTTCAAAACAGAAAGTCACACAACCAGCCATTGAATGTGTCAGAATTTTCAAAAGCATTATTCTCGCATTTTTCTGTGTATAAATTGCAATGAATCTCTAAATTGATAGCCAGGAATAGTCATCTTGCCTTGAAAGTGCCTGTAACGTCACGACGTGACGTCACTAGCATAATTTTGACTAGGCTTAAAATCGAGACATTCAATGAATCCTTCTTTTACTAATGCATAATTACGACAAGGTCATAGCAAGAAGATTTATTGCTCGTGTAGCGGGTCATTAACATCGACGGAGCGTAGGTATCAACGTTTTTTGGATAGACGTCAATCTCTAAAAGCTCGTATACATAAACCTTAGAGTATCTGTGTTGAACTTAATGTTAGATAATACTCGCAATAACAGATGAACACAAATTTTAGAAGATTTAAAACGCTAGTGTTGCAAACAATGGCTGGCGACACGCTCAAAGTTGACGTCAGTGATGCAACGTCAATTTTTTAGAGGATTTGTATGACGTTTTGCATGTGAGTGAGTTTGTACTACTGAAATAAGCATTGTGTAGAACACTAGGACTGTAGAAATCGCAATTAAACATTTTACGTCGAGTTTTGTTGGACCTATCCATAGTAAAGCTTACATAGTGACATTGTTCACGTTAGTGTAGCGTTAGGTGATGCGTCACAACTGTCAAAATTGTGGCGAAATGACATGGGGTCTACTGGCAAACAGAAAACATTTAAACGATATTTTGGGGTCTTTTTGTATACGCCCAAAATGCGATTAACGCAATTTTGAAGCTGTTACGTCATGTGTTAACGGAGTCACTGGAATTGAAATTTTTGTGTGAAAACATTGCATTTGTCCTAAATAATAATTATAAATAACACAATTTGGACAGCTTTTGATGGGTCACAAATATGCGCATCTGAAGAGTGGTGCGTTTTCATTAGACATGAGTATACATATCATGAAAGGATAATACAGATACTATGGTTAGATAAAAGTACATACTATGACAGGATAAAACAGATACTATGATTAGATAAAAGTACATATTAAGATAGGATAAAACAAATACTATGATTAGATAAAAGTACATACTATGATAGGATAAAACAGATACTATGATTAGATAAAAGTACATACTATGATAGGATAAAATAGATACTATGATTAGACAAAAGGCTCAATGAGCCTATACCATTCAACTAAAATGTTGGCCTCGTTTTGTTAAAGAAGAGAAGATTTGTTAAAGTTTTTTCAATATGAGTCTATGGGAGCAAATGAACCCACTGTGGACCCCAGGGACATGGCTGGTAGGGTTTACGTAGGAGATCACTAAGCATTGCAACATGCTAAATATACAAGTAGCCCAATGGGCAACGATCCCTCACCATGGAGCCAGCATAATGTTTGGAGACACCATAATTTACAATGCTCAAAGGCAGGTAACTCTGAACTTGAAACAAAGACCAGGAATTAATTCAAAAACATGAAATATTATGCTGGTTCTAGTTATCTGCAAGTATTAAAAAGATCTAAATAAAAATTACATTGAAAACCTGGTGAGTGTATAGTTTCAGATGTTTAAGGGCAGCTAACTCCATAGTCAGTGATGGGATCTGACCTAAATTCAAATTCATCCATACTTTTATGTATGTCCTGGTAACCTACAGGGATGAAGAAAATCAAATGAAAAATGAAGGTGCTAGAGTGGTCACAACATTATATAGTTATATTTTAAATGCTCAAGGGCAGCTAACTCTGTAGCTGGTGGATGGGTGTGGTAGAAAATCAAACTCATTCAAACTTCATATAATTAAAAAGTAAAGAAATATCTCTATTCTAGGACATTGAGAATCAGAGGTATTCAACCATGGCTCCAGTGAATTGTTGTGGGTCTAAACTTTGGCCTGAACCTTGATCTACACCCCCTCCCTGTGAGTGCAAGCAGCCAAGGCTCTGATGAGACTGTGTGGATGCTTATCTGAGCTGTCACTGTTCCCATATATGCCAAAAATACCAAAATCTCATAAATGGCATGTACATGTATTCTTTGGTTGAGAAATAAAATACTCAAGAATCTTGCAGAGGCAGATCCAGGATTTCTGGAAAGGGGGGCTCATATGTATAAAGGGGTGGCAGGTTCGCTTTGCTGATTTTATCTCATTTTCCTTAAATATCAAATGAAAATGAAATAATTTGGTCTCATTATTTCATTTTCATAGGATATTTAAAAACAGATGGTGGGGAGGGTGGTTCAAGCGAACCCCCTGAACCCCCTCTGGATCCGCTATTGTCTTGTAATCCATGGAGCTACAGTCTTCTACATATAAGCTGAGAGAAATGAAAAAGCTAAAAGATAACAATAATGGATACTATGTGCCACATTGCAAGAAAACCTGTGTCTAGGGTTATACTCAAGCTAGTCTGCTCAGCTACAGACTAGCTATACAAGTCTTAAATATTTCACAAGTGAAGCTTTTTTCTATCTAAGAAAGAGTGATGCTGTTCAGACTGCAGGTATCCAACTAAAACAGGTTTTCTCACGATGTGGCTCATATCTGAAGAGGATAATAGTTCTTTTAATAGATACATTTACTAAGGCACCAGAAAGGATAATACTGTTGAGATATATACTGAGGGGAAAAGTTTAGCAATTACACTTTTTATAATGGGGTTTCCCATAGGTGATCTTTGAGGCATTAAATCTTTTTAATTGGCAGGTTCGCAAACATGTCAGTTGTTTGAAAATTACCTAATGGCTACCCGCGAGAAGCCAAAAGAAACAAAATATGACTCTAAAGTGAGGATTTGATCTGCTGAGCATTTTAATTTCAAATGCTAATCATTGGAAAGGGAGGTGATTTGGAAAAATATGATTTTCAACTAAAAACTATACGAAAAGGGTGAACATTACATTCAGTTTTGAACCGTTTTTCACTTTCTGCTTTTGGATCTAAACATTGGACAGAAAAACGAAACCTGTAGTCAAAAACTATTTGCACTATTGCCAGATTAGCTATTTTAGCAAGGGGGCATAAAATCAGACTTTAATTTATGTGAAATGTCAACCTGTTAATGTAATAGTACTCGTGAACGTTTGTCAACATATATTTTTGACACTATGAAATTAAAAGTCCTATTTCTTCCAAACTGTGAATCCTCAAAGTATATTGCTAAACATTTTTTCCCTCAGTATATTTACTACAGCACCAAAGAGGATAATACTGTTGAGATATATTTACTACAGCACCAAAGAGGATAATACTGTTGAGATATATTTACTACAGCACCAAAGAGTATAATACTGTTGAGATATATTTACTACAGCACCAAAGAGGATAATACTGTTGAGATATATTTACTACAGGACCAAAGAGGATAATACTGTTGAGATATATTTACTACAGGACCAAAGAGGATAATACTGTTGAGATATATTTACTACAGCATCAAAGAGGATACTGTTGAGATATATTTACTACAGCACCAAAGAGGATAATACTGTTGAGAGCTACATTTACTTAAGCACCTTTATTACGCTGATTTGGAGGCATTCCATAAATTTTCTTATTCTCTTCATTATGATCATAAGCTCCAGCTATGAAAAAAAAAATGTATGAATTAATTACAAATAAGTTATAAATTGTATAGTTGTTTTTCAAACCATGACCTAATTACCTCCCTTTAAACCCAACTCTACATAACACTCTAATCCACAAATCTACTGCTTAATAGTACCAGTGTTGTAATTACATACTTGCCGTGAAGAGTAGTGTCTAAGCTATATAGAACTGTTAACCATTCAAAGAATAATAGAGTTGAGCTAAAATGGGTAATAAACAGGGTGCCAAATCGTATGCAGTTTGAAGGTAAACATTTTAAAGAGATTCACCATATCTACATTAATTGCTGGTTACCGGTTTACAGGTGGTCAGTAATGGATAAACAGGTAACCTGTACCCCCCCCCCCCCCCCCAATACCTGTATTTACATTACTGACCACCTGTAGACCGGGAACCAGCAATTGATGTAGATATGGTGAATATACTGAATGCATTCAAGGGAGGCTACAGCCAGCATCACTTCAGCATCTGCAGTGATATTTTTTGTTAATTCACAGAAATTCGAATCATGACCTATTTTCAATGCACTCAGACCTTATAATTAATCTGTAGAAAGAATTCCTGAAAAAGAATGATATCTAAAATAAAATAAAATAACTTAATTCGGCTACTGAAAAATAGACCAATAAAATAGCTTAAAGTCACACTGTGATTGTGGTCACAAGATCACACAAAACATGTGCTTTATCATGTAACATAACCCCTGTCCTGCTGAACCCTGATTTATCCTTTGCTGAAAACACTGTAGATCCATTTCAGCTAACTTCTGACAAAGTCATCTGAACAGGATTTACACTGCTTTTCCCTCTGATTGAAAATAAATGACTGGAATGATGCAAGTTAACAGAATATAAATTGGGGAGGAGTGTAGCATATAAAAATATTCAGAATGACAAGGGCTAATACCATGTGATCAAGTTATTGGTAAATGTTCTAAATTTCAGCACACTTATAGCTCCCTGTCAGAAAAGGACAGCTTCTGATCAGAGCCTCATAGGTTAAATAACCAAACATTTGCAGCATAAAAAGTGTGATTTATTTCTTGTAACATTTTTGGGGGTCCCAAAAAAAAACTAAATCAAAATAGTTTTAGTTGAGAGCATAAAGAAGTGTGGGAAATTTCAGTTCATTGAATGTCATGTGATACAAACTGGAAATCTGTGAAGAGAAATCAAAGCAATCAATAATACTGTTAATAACAATCATGCTAAGGTTAAGATTATAAGGCTATTGTCCTCCACCTACCTACTATTTGACAATGACTATATATACAAACAGACAGCCACATTTTGCATTCAAATAAGTAAAAGAGTAGACTGAATACCTCTTATCTAGGGTGGTGTCTAAAGCTTCAGATAGAAGCAAAATATCTATAAACATCATAGAAAAATAATAATGTATGCCACTAGGCATTTCAAAAATTCAAAATTTTAATTATAAAAGGTCATTGGTTAAATCTGTGATATTTACAATACCTATGTTTACAAACAACTCCATATTTTATACCCTGAATAGACTATACTGTTTTTATTTGGTGCAAATCACGATGCAGTTAGGTACTACGAAGTAAATTCACTTGTCTGTTTTGACACAAATGAAAAACATCGATCTACCTGGTTTTAAACAACATTCCCTCAATCATTTCGTAATTTTCTCATAAACTGATGTATTCCTCCTGCACTTTTCAAAATCCTCTTGTATCTCTGTGTCTGACCACACCCAAATCAGCTCTTGGGTTTCATTGTGAGTCCAGGTCAGTCTCCTGTCACTGTCCTTAGCTACTTTCGATTGCGTCATTTTAATTGTGCATAACAGCTCAGAAAATTTCGCGGAAAATACAGCATGCTGAAATGTAAACAAGACCTTACCATGCCTGAGGTCAGTGTAAAAATAAATGGTTCACTATGGTTTGCTGTTTAGATACGACTTTTACTATGTATTAAACGTTAAAACATTTTCGATACAAGGTACTATGCGTGATTAGTTTACGCCATATTAGTTTTTAATACCATGTAGATTTGCTAGTGAAACCAGATAATTCTTTGCAAAATGGTTTCCATACGGCTTAAAACTTTATTCTAAACAGGGTATTAGTCATTTCAGAAAGAAAGTTCACAGCAAATAGTCTGTGCTCATTCAACCATGAACTGTGCTCATTCAACTATGATCTGTGCTCAGTGAACCATGATCTGTGCTCAGTAAACCATGATCTGTGCTCAGTGAACGCTGAAGTGCCTATCTCACCAGCTTGTTTCTCTGCTTGAGGTACTGGTATTGGTTCTTGCTCTGGCTCCAGTTTACCGGCTGGTGGTTGAGTCAGCTTTATTGGTTGATTTGTTGCTGGAATCTCCTTGGGTGGAGGTTTTTTGGGTTCTTTAGGTGTTGCAGGTTTTGGAGTAGCTTTCTTTGATGCTGGTGTCTTGGCTGGTGTGCTAGGTTTTGATGGCTCTTTCACTATAGTTGCCACACAAGGAATAATCAAAGATAAAGGACAAAACAACTGCCTTTACAAGGTTCATACAGGCAAGGTTGTGTAAAATTCAAGGACTTTTCAAGGACTTCTAAAAGACTTTCCTACAGTTTTCAAAGACTGAAAACTTATGAAAAATACTGATTTACATGTTAAAATTCTACTTCAGATATGTTAGAGTCCATTACTTAAGATATTAGTTTTAGAAAATTAGTATAAAATTATGGTGCCTTTATTTGGTGCAGCATATGCTGCACCAAATAAAGGCATCACACTTTTATACTGATTTAGGTCTCCAAAGACAGTGTTGAATCCTCCTGTAAATGGTAAAATACAATGACTTTTCAAGGCATTTGAGTGTTTTTCAAGTACTTTTCAAGGCATATTTATTTTTCAAGGACTTTTCAAGAAAGCCCTCTAAATTCAAGTACATTTCAAGCCTGTGCGAACCCTGTTTAATATCAATCATTTCAAATTAGACCATACACAGAATGAAAACATTGAAAATGTGTTCTCCAGTTGGACTATGTCTAACAATTTACCTTAACTGTTTTACAATTTAAAGTTGATTTTTTTTAAACTGGGGCACTCAAATCTGATCATTATGCCAATTGGATATATATTCCAAATGAAAACAGACTATGGATCAAGAGTATAGGCTAATTTCCTTTGAGCTTGTGATTCCATGGTGATATCATGAAATCATTCAACCAAACTGATTGAATGTTAGAAATGCATAGCTGCAGATCTGATTAGAGAAACCTAATGATCATAAATATCTTTAAGTACACACAACATATGTTTTGGTTCGTAAAATATGAAAACTAATTTTTAATTATGCATCCTTAACTAGATGCCTGTTCTCAGCCAAGAAGTAAACCATATTGTGTCGGACTTGCTTAAGTGGACTTCCTTGTCATGGCAAACCTTAGTTGAAATCAAAAACAGATTTACAAAACATTACACTTTCAGGTAAATTGAAATTAAAAACTCTGGGAAACTTTACAAAAGCTGTACAAGAGCTTTGAAAATGTTGGGTTGTATATATTTTCAAGAAAACTTCCATAAGAGTTTCAGAAAGCAACTGAAATCCAATATGTGAGGTGTTGCAAATTTTCAAACTGGCAGACTTTTAAAAGAATGTATATTTACTTTATCTACAAGAGTAATTAAACAAGAGTTTCAAGAGATGTGAACTGACAGTGTAAACATCACTAGCTTGTGATTAGAGCTTCAGAAAATTACTGAAATCATGTGAGTTCTCACCAATCCTCGCTGTGATATTTAAAGAACAGTGATTCATCTTTCACAAGTGGTATAGTGTTTGGTTGCCTGTAGCATTGGCAAGGTTCCCACAGAAATTCAAAAACACAATTCTATGATTTTTCCATGATTTTCCATGATCAACAATGTAATTTCCATGACTATTTAATGCATGGCCTCCAACCTCCCCTTTTAGCTACATCTTCACCACGCTGAGTTTAAATGTGAAATGCAGCAACAGTAATGTATTTAAATAAGCATGCTTGTAGGCCATGCATGCATTTTGAAATAATTAAAACTTGAAACCACCAGTAGCCAGAAAACTAGCTAGTTTTCTGGCTACTGGTGGTTTTGTCAAATTATTTCACAAAATTCCATGATTTTCAATGATTATTCTGGGTTTTTCAAACTCCATGATTTTTCCATGCATGGAACTTTTTTCGTGGTTTTCCATGATTTCCAGAGCTTGTGGGAACCCTGCATTTGTGAGTCAATATGTGCCTTGTTGTGAGAAAGCCTCGTTTTGTTGTATATTAAAAACAAACATGCAGACCAGCCTACATATCTGCACAGTCTGATCTGCATCAATCTTGAGAACATATAAAGACAAGTAGCTGATGAGACAGAGCTATGTATTAGTACTGGTCTATACAGTTTGTAATAGCTGATTGCTCAGTTTTCCAGGCTCATGTTAGAACCGTATCTAATTTTGTCAGTGAGGAATGTTGCAAGTCATTAAAGTGAGATAGGCTGCTGGGTAATTGCTCATGATTTTTTCCCCAGAAGAGTGCATAGAGAAGAACAAAGAGATAGATAAATCAACCTTATTGTACTCAGTGACGTTTTGTCATGACAGTGCAAGGTGGTTCAATACTTGTAATGAAGATGTGGCCAGATTGTGTCAGATTTAAGTTCAACAAAGAACAAGTACTTGTGAGCACTCTGAATCAAATCACGTGTCAATGTGTGACCTTTACCTACTTGTGAGCACTCTGAATCAAACCATGTGTCAATGTGTGACCTTTACCTACTTGTGAGCACTCTGAATCAAATCATGTGTCAATTTGTGACCTTTACCTACTTGTGAGCACTCTGAATCAAACCATGTGTCAATGGGTGACCTTTACCTACTTGTGAGCACTCTGAATCAAATCATGTGTCAATTTGTGACCTTTACCTACTTGTGAGCACTCTGAATCAAATCATGTGTCAATGTGTGACCTTTACCTTTGACCTCTGTTTTCTCCTTTTCTCCAACCTCTGGCTTTTGCTGCTCTTTAGCAGTAGGTGGTTTTTCTTTGACTTAAGGTTAAAATAATTGAGCCGTGACATGTGATTTCCAACAATGTGGCATTTTGACAAGTGTAGACTCGGATGAGCCTCTGCAGCCTCCTTTTAAGCTTATAACTCCAAATGGTGTTCAGTCAGTAGCTTAACAATCATAGAATACTCAAGCAACTATTAAAGGCTCTGATCAGACTGCTTGTATGCGCAGGCTGATCTGAAGCTTTGCTGGTCGCACATACCACATTGTTGGGAATCTCATGCACTGGCTCAATTACTTAAAGTTAATCTAGTTTTTGAAAATGGAATCCTTGATCTAGCTAGGTAAAGAATATGACGGTTTGGATGCCCCACTTATAATAATTAATAAGTCACAGATAAGAGATCTAAAAATGTGAATATTATGTTCATTAAGACTTCTTTTATACTACCATTCTGCATTTCACAGCATCTGATCAGGGTCTACACTAATTGTCAAAATAAATTTAGGGCTAAGGTAATATCTTTTTTTAATCTTAAATTACTAGATCTCACAGGTAACATTCACTCAAAAAAGGCACTGTTTTCTTTAATTGAAGCATCCTCTTTAAGTCCCCAGTTCAAACCATTCATGACACATATAAACCACTCTCACACGTTGTCATTGTGTGAGTTTTTTCTGTAAACAATGTAAATAAATATAGTAAAGTGAAAAATAAAAAAGTGTCTAGGCTTCTGATTTTATGCCTGGCAGTTGTCATACTTTAGAGGTTTCTAGAGTACTAAGTATTATCAATTAAAAATAATTATCATTAATTCTCAAATGGCATTGTGTTATTGTAAAAAGGTATAAGAATGAACATTTACTTAGCAAAAGCTAAAATTATGTGTTTGATTACAGTGACACCAAAAAGCAGCTCGAAATAAAATGGAAAAAAGACAAAGTTTGTGACATTAGGCAAGAGAGAATGTTTAAAAAGTACCACTTCAGAAAGGGCGAGAGATAGAGAGATCCAGTTATAAAATATCAGGATATTCAATCTTTAATATTAGCAGAGAGAAGTCATGAAGTTGACTACACATGTTATAATAAGACAACTAAGACTTAGCTTGTTGTGAGAATGTAGTCTTAAGTTAAAATAAATTCAAATAGATGAACACATTCATTAGTGCTTTGAACAACCAAATGTGATTTGTTTGCCAGGTACTGTTAAATTAAACATTGTTAAACTGTGTGTTGATTCATTAAATGGTTTTACAAGAGATTTCTAAAGCATACTAGAGATGCTTTACACATATTGGACAACTGCTTTGATATACTGTGATCCTATCTTGGCTGATTGTGAAGATGCTAGGAGAAGGGATGTGTAGGGTGAGTGTAAGACTGTCAAAATATCTACCTTCATCTTCCACTCTCTCTTTTTGCAAGGACGACTTTGATTTTTCCGACTGAGCCTTTGACTTGGTTGACTGAGCAGATTTTTTCACTGATATTTATGAAAGAAATTTATCAACAAAATCGAATGAAATAATATCAAAATAATAACAAATGTAAAAATTTACACTTCTAGTTTTAATAGTGGTAAATAATTTTTCTATTTAAAAATATATGACATACATATATCATGATAATTACTTTTACTCTTTAATCTTTTAAAAACAGGCAAAATGTTATTTAATTACATAAGAATGTCTAAAAATCATCACTTTTTAAAAGGAAATAACTCTTTTGGAATGTCTCACGTGTAAATGTGCCTTTAAAATCTAGCCATACCATAAAAAGAAATGTAAATCTTGATCATAATGAATTTATATGCATGTTTTAATATAAAGTTGTTTATATATAAACATTTGAACATCAGCAATAGTATAGATAAACATGATTAAACTGGCACTGATTAATCTTCGACATCATTCGGGTCATTCGGGTACGTTCGGAGCATATTAAATATTTTAAATGGTTGATGTATGAAACAAGTATCTTTCAGCATATGAATCTGTCACTGTTGAGCCAGTGGCGTAGAGGTAAGATGGTAGGCTCATAATCCGGATTGCGAGGGTTCGATTCCAACTGCATGCATATTTTAGCATCATTCCAAATATATACTTTTTCTTAAATTATGATATTGTTTTAGGCCATAGTAAGATCTTGTGTATATTGTATTTGATGGCTTGTTAGATATACGTTTATATTTGTTTTTATTCCATGATGTTTGTTGTCATTCATTACAATGGCAATTCCACTTGCTGTATCTGTAGTACTGTTCATACTCACTGTTTTTGTGCTGCTATGTCGTCTTAATCAGTCGGTACTTATCGCATATGCCCAAATGCCAATAACAACCGCAAGCTAGAGATCAAACGTTTTGTCTGTGCCTTCATCTACGTCTGTACTGTGAATGCGCGATAAGTATCGAAATCTCGAGCACTAGCCCATATTTAGCCTTAACATGTGATTTCCAACAATATGGCATTACTCAGACAAGCCTGCGCAGCCTGCTTTAAAGTTAAAGCTTTTAAACTCAAAATGCTGTTTGGTAGTACAGGGTTTTACAGGACACAATATCCTGCGTCTTATACGCATAAATCATTAGGTAGGATCCGCCAATTCACCTTACCTGCGTCCGCTGGGACGCAGATCGTGTTTGTTGTGCCTTTCATTAAAATCCCAAATTCCAAAGTTATTTCATAACGATTCGGGTTTTCCCATATTTACAGGCTATCTATAAATAAATAGGACTGGTGCTCTTGTTTTAGACTGCTGCACTGACCTCGTAGGTAAACAAGAAGTGAAAGCATCCGTGCAAACATCGGCCGTGAAAAAAAGTCGTAAAATATCATGCTTTCTCTCAGGTCCGCTCTGCTAAAAAGCATGGAAAACGTATCACTGACTTTGTGTATTGATTTTTTCATAGCGTTAATAATCACTGACAACTCAGCCGACCGCTCAAGCGTGAAGGGCAATTATCTTGATTTTTTTTTCTTTTGTATATGCCGAATTACGTAACATTTTCACTTGGAAAGGCTCAGGTCGGCAATAGATCAAAGATACCAGAGACTTCAGATAAGTGGAGACTTGTAGACCAATAGATAGAATACAATGACAGCAAGATCATGTGTATTTCAAATTTACCAACCAAATTCTCAGGATGGAAAGCAAGTAGCAGTCTGATCAGTGACTGTTTTTTTGTGTGTGTTTTTTTTATCTCAATTAGAGAAAAGTCTGATCAGAGCCTGTTTTTTCTGTCTTCTGGATGCAGCAATCTATCACTTCTCTCTATTTTCTCAAACTTCTCTCTATTTGTACTGGAGGGAGAATTAGTCACTTCTTCTCCCTAAATTTAAGGGCTAGCTTGGACCCTGCATATTATAGGGGCAAGTTCAGCTTTTGTAAAAAAAAGCGTATAGGATTGTGTTTCACTGATGGTAATATGTGGCCCTCAAGAATTTCAAATGGCCCCCCAAAACTGACCTGGGGACAACACTGAGCCTTCATGGAAGGATGTACTACATTCCAAAATTCGAAGCTTATCTAAAAAGATGGGACCCCCAATTTCAATGATGGGACCCCCATCATATTCAAAGTTGAGTCCCAAGGACCCCCAAACATTCAACTTGGTGTAAAACCCTGGTAGTAGCTTAACAATCATAGAATATTCAAGTGACTAGCAAAGACTTTGATCAGGGTGCGCATATCTTATGTCCCGGCTCATAATGGTTTATATATATGTCTCAGCGTTTTGCCGGTTTCATTTACAGACAAAGTCATGAGCATATAACTGATCAAAAATAAATAAATGAAAAGAAAATGGAAAGAAAATTGAAAAATATAGTATGTCATATCATGAGACTCGAACCCACAACCTCAGTATTGAGAGCTACACAGAGCTAATCAGCACAGTGATTGACAGATGATTAGATAAATTACAATCTGAAACCAATACCTTTTGTAATGTCCGGAAATCTAAAAATAATATAACAGATTTATACGAGTTTATACGGCATATGCATTCATGAGTGCCAGTTTAATCATGTTTACCTATATTAAAGATAATGATTATTAAACAAAACTGATGAAATTTTCTGTATATTTCTGCTTAAATAAATAAAACCATTGTTAAGGTGACGCCACTTTCAGATCTGTGTGTGGGTTATGTTTGAAACACTTGGTTAAAGTTTGTGCATTTTGCCTAATTTGTGACTCTCAGAAATAAAGCAACGATGTTAATAATGACTTGAAGAAATAGCAACTTATTTTGCTGTCGGAATGCAACTATACAAGGTGTTCGCGAGACAATGCCCATAGGATGTTATATATTGGAATGGTTATTTTACATTTGGTTAAAAGTGTAAGACATTCAAATCTTAGGATTTTAGTGCAAAATGTCGATGTCAATTCTTAAGTGTTGGAATAAGATAATATTCATGATTACTCAGACTCAACAATAAAACGACTGGTTTACAAATAAAACTAGACTACAGTCGATGGAACACCATCGCAAATACCCGCTTTTGATCTAACCAAAGCATCTGCAAAGTTTGAAGTTGCTCCCTCCAACGGTTTAGGAGGAGATGCATTTACAAGAAAGTACATTATTTATTTCACTATTGACCTTGACCTTAGATTAAGGACAAACAGGAAACGTTGCTGTGTTTGTTTGTTTGTTTGATTTGATTCTTTACGTCCACTCAACAATCTTTCAGTTATGCGGGATGGTTCTTCCTGGGTTTAACCAGTACTAAGCTAGGATAAATGTGTCTTGCTCAAGGACCACAACGCAGTGACGCCGGTGAGGCTCGAACCCGCAACCCTTCGGTCTCGAGTCAAGCACTCTACCACTGAGCCACTGCGCTCCCAACGTTGCTGTGTATCCTCTACATCATATTACCTATGCACCTGCAAAGTTTGAAGCTGCTATGTCCAACAGTTTAGGAAGAAGTGCATTAAGAAGAAATATTTGATTTGACCTTTATCCAAGGTCAAGGTCACATGAAGCATTGCCCTCTACATCATGTGACCTATGTACCTGCAAAGTTGGAAGTTGCTACGGCCAATGGTTAGGGAAATGCATTACCAAAAAAATACATTATTTGACCTTGACCCCAAGGTCAAGGGGGTCAAGGTCACACAAAATGGTGCCCAGTACCCTTGGCATCATGTGACTTATGAACCAGCAAAGTTTTATGTTGCTACATCCCATGGTTAAGGAGAAGATGCATTTACAAGAAAAAACATTATTTGACCTTGACCCCAAGGTCAAGGTCACACGAAATGTAGACAAGTACCTTCGACATCATGTGACCTATGCACCAGCAAAGTTTGATATTGCTACATCCCACGGTTAAGGAGAAGATGCATTTACAAGAAAATACATTATTTGACCTTGAGCTTTGGGTCAAGGTCACACAAAATGTTGCCCAGTGCCCTCTACATCATGTGACCTATGCACCTACAGAGTTTGAAGTTACTACGTCAAAAGGTTTAGGAGGAGATGCATTTACAAGAAAATTCAATATTTGACTTTTGACACAAAATGTTGCCCTGTACCCTCTACATCACGTAACCTGTTCAGCTACAAAGTTTGAAGTAGCTAGTTCTAATGGTTTAGGAGGAGATACATTTACAAGAAAATACATTATTTGACCTTTGACCTTGACCTTGGGGTCAAGGTCACACAAAATGTTGCCCAGTACCCTCTACATCATGTGAGCTATTCAGCTACAAAGTTTGAAGTTGCTACGTCTAACCGTTTAGGAGGAGATACATTTACAAGAAACATGACGGACGCACATCCGCACATCCGAACGGACGCACATCCGCATGGACAGACGGAGGACGGACTGACTTTGGTACGAAATTAATATACCCTTTTCTTCTAAAGAAAAAAGCGGGTATAATAAGCCTTGCTGTATAAATGATGGGTGGAATAGGTTTTGTCATAATACTCATATTTGATATGTGATCAAATTTTACAATTATTGAAAACATTGCTATGTTTTCAATGTAGCAGTCAATATGATCATGAAAAAGACAAATCTGCACCAATCTGTCTGATTGGTGAGGCACAAGTCATCAGTCCATTGATTGCTAAGTTCAGGAGTATCAGAGAACAAATGAAAATTACTTTAAGTTTATGGTTTTGCAAACGTGATTTTTTTATTCTGAACAAGAAGAGTGAGATTGAACATTAGGGATTCAACATCTGACCCCACTGAGAAAATCAAACAATAATAATGAGCTCACATGTGTATATCAGATCTTTTGAAAACTCTATGGAATTTCCATGGAGAGAAAACTTATATGATGGCACATGATGTGTACAGTCAAATCTTGATAACTGCATGGTACTGAAGTTTCATGCGCGGATCCAGAAAGTTTTGTCAGAGGGGTCCAACTTTCAAATTTGACAATATTTTTTTTGAAGTTGATGAGGGGAGGGAGGATCCAAGTACCACTATAAGCAGGCCATCATCGGCCCACCAGCAAAACGCCATTAAATGCTTGGCCCAGCCTTGAATACTGGCTTGGTAGCTGCGATTTTTCAGGGGATCCGGACCTGTGGACCCCCTGTCCCCCCTCTGGATCCGCACATGAGTTTTCATTTTGAGTTATCAGTAAATGGAACTAAAAGAAGTTTATCAGTAAAGAATACCTAAAACTTATATCAGAAAAGCAGACAATTGGAATTAAGCAGGCATATGTACTTAGATTTCTATAAATTTGAGTTATCAAAGTTCAATTATAATTTGATTTTCTCTTAAGGTGATCAATCTTAATAGTTGATAAAACACTCTCACCAGCAGTTTTCTCCTTTTTAAGAATTTTTGTTTTTTCCTTCTCTTTTGCTTAAATTACACATACAATAAGATTAATATATAAGAATACATAAGCATATATTACAATTTAGACAGGACTTGAATTATTGGTATTCAGGAAAGCAAAAGTTGGCAAAAATATTTTAATTCCTGTAATTTCTTGTCTTTTAATCAAACATGTGTTACAGGTACTAATAGCTCATGAGAAAATAATACCTATCTCAAAAGTAAAACAATATTTTAAACATACATGGTCACCTATCAAAATCACCCTATATGTAATAAGTACCAATGTCACTAAAGCCTACACAATCTACAAAATGGTGGCACCTATGGCTTTAATTTTTTTACAATGTACAAACCATTACATCCTGTTTATGCAGTTAATTATGAAATATAAATATAATAACCTTATGGGTAAATTATTCATAGTAATCTCATAATCTATCTAAAACGCTGTTTGTGAAACAATGTACCCCCTACGAAGAGTGCAAGCAGTAAAACTGCTGAATTTCATCAAAGGTTATCAGTTAAATACACCCATCATCATCTCAATCGGAACTGCTTTGGCCAATTCGGCAAAATTCCGTGGAATCAGACCGCAGATGTACATCGAGGATCTTCTTTGATAATGCGGGTCATAACGTGAAGCTGACATTATATAACGTGATGCTGACATCACAGAAACCATGTTAATTCAATAACAAGTGTGATTGCAGCAAAACAAACAGCTTAAATGAAGTTTATGTTTTTTCAATAAAATATCGCTATATATTATTGAAAAAATATAAACTTCATTTATTCTGCTGATTAAACTTTTTGGATAATCAAAATGATCGATTTTAATAGATCTGAACACACATGCTACAGAACTAATTTTCAAAACGCCGGTTCCGGCTAACAAAATTGAGTTTTTTGGTACATAGTACTATGCGTAATGCTCCTTACATACACCCGAGCCATAATTCGATTCTCGAATTGTGGCGAACTTTCCTGAATGATCATCACCTATGAGCTGATTCAGAAATGAAGGATATAGCTCTTAAAGCCGCATAGTCTGTAACTAAGAAAATTTTTCAAAAAAATATTTTCTTTTTAAATCATTTGTAAATGTAGAATTAAGTTATGATGTCACAATAAATCTAATTTCTCCAGCTGAAAACTGCATGGAAAAGTGAATTATCTTATAAAACAGGTGTTTTTTCTCTTGTTTGTAATTATTTACGTCCCTCCAATAATTCTAGACAGTTAATTTTTAACATAAATGCTGTTGTTTTGGCACTAATAATTTGTTAATTATTACGAAAAAGGTAAAATGTATACCTGAATTTTAGTGTTTTACTGTGTTCTTGAAAAATAGAAACATTATTTCTAAAATGAAAAGATCAAAAGTTACAGACTATGCAGCTTTAAAGGTTGAGTGATATCTTGCTGACAAGGTAAGCATGATGGAAGGATGGAGGCACAGACAAGCCAACTCTTAAAGGTTGAGAGATATCTTGTTGACAAGGTAGGCATGATGGAAGGATGGAGGCACAGACAAGCCAACTCTTAAAGGTTGAGAGATATCTTGCTGACAAGGTAGGCATGATGGAAGGATGGAGGCACAGACAAGCCAACTCTTAAAGGTTGAGAGATAACTTGCTGACAAGGTAGGCATGATGGAAGGATGGAGGCACAGACAAACCAACTCTTAAAGGTTGAGAGATATCTTGCTGACAAGGTAGGCATGATGGAAGGATGGAGGCACAGACGAGCCAACTCTTAAAGGTTGAGAGTTATCTTGCTGACAAGGTAGGCATGATGGAAGGATGGAGGCACAGACAAGCCAACTCTTAAAGGTTGAGAGATATCTTGCTGACAAGGTAGGCATGATGAAAGGATGGAGGCACAGACACGCCAACTCTTAAAGGTTGAGAGATTTCTTGCTGACAAGGTAGGCAAGATGAAAGGATGGAGGCACAGACAAGTCAAAAGCAATATTTCCAACTAACTTATTACTTGGTGGTATAAGAAAATAAAATATGTGAAAAAAAAACAATTAAAAACACAGTTAAAATATATACCTTTATATTCTAAAATTGGGTAAACATTGCCATTGATATAGTCATTTGCATCTTTGAAGTGAGGTAGTTGGAATATATAAAAGAAATTTACAAGTGGCTGTTTAATATGAAAATTATGAAACAAGCTTTAGCCGCCTTCATATGAAATGACCAATAAAAAACATTATTAAAAAAAAAAACATCGCCATGACAACATTTACAAAATGTCTGCTTTTTACATCTGCTGCATATATTCAAGTGCACTTCAGAGTTGATTTTTACATGGGAGCAAACACTATAAACCCACATCAGACTATCCCCTGGGTCCATATTGTTTGCAATATAGGCTACCTAAGAACATAAGCAGATGAGAGAGCAGACAACAAAAGTGACTGGAGGAAAAATGGTTAATACATGTGTGGTCATATCACTTTTTTAAGACTTGATATTTTCCTGTGAAAAACAGTCATGTAAAATGATTAAAAAGTTTAAATAATGGCCAACAAACACTTCAAATGGAACTTCATTTTACTAAGGTCATTGGGAGTGAATAGGAATCAAAATGTGAGTGAGAGTGGGGAATGGGTCATAAACTGTAGCAAGGTTCAAATGTATGTCCACTCTATTTGGGCCTCAATGCAAGAAAACTTGTCTTCAGGGTTTGCAACCAGTAAGACTCAAACTAGTCTGCTTAGCTACAGAAACTAGCTAGAATCTTGCAATTTTGAAAGTGGTAAGTTTAGCTATCATACTTTCAGAGAGCCAAAAAAACAGGTACTGATCAGTCTGCAGGGATGCACAGGTGGGTCTGCACCTTTGTTGCAACAAAGTAATGTTTTCTTGTGGCAAAGACCCCTTTGATCTCAATATTGCATAGATGTGTGAAAGGGTGGGATTTTAGACCGTAGAGGAATTTGGGTAAATTCATTATGATTTGATATTATGCAAAGATACACTCCAAAAGAGAAAATGCTCCATTTTGCATAATATTTTCAAATACACGAAACTTCAAAGGCGTCAAAAGGCACTAACATAGAGTAAAGGGTTAATAAAACTCAACATATATATTAAAATACACATTCATTTGGGGGGGTACATGATTGGGGCAACAATTGCATTAAATACATGGAAACACAAAACACTTCAAACAGGAATCATAAAGAAGCACATATGGACATGGACAAGACATTGCTTCTTGTTGACAATGTTGAATTATTTTTGTGGTTTCAAATAAACCACTATTTTTTAACAACAATAAAAGATATCTCTAATTTCTTAATAAAACTCAAAAATTGAGGTTCTCATTGAACGTGTCTGATGAATACACTTCAAATGAGAATCTAAATATACATGTTTCAAGGAAAAATAGATATTAACATGTAATAATAAATGAGCCGACATGAGATTTGCAACAATGTGGTATGTGCGACCAGCAAAGCCTCAGATCAGCCTGCGCATATCGAGGGGTTAGCGCAAAACTATTGTAACTGCATTTTACTAATTTTTCAGGAGAAGCAAAAAACATTCTTATTTTAACATTTTTGTGAATATGTGACAATGCTTCACATATGTTGAAGACCTTATCATTGGAAACTTGATGGGGTCTTGGTGTTGAATCTGAATTGCCAAATACGGGAGAATTTGACCTTTGTGTCACTTACAATAGTTTTGCCTTCAAAACACCTGATTTTCATATTTTGATTTTGGTGCAAAACTATTGTATCTACATTTACAATAGTTTTGCCTTCAAAAAAGCTGATTTTCATATTTTGATTTTGGTGCAAAACTATTGTATCTACATTTTCTTAATTTTTGCAGTTATAAAGCATCATTCAGAGTGAGGTGTTTGATAAATAATATTGTCATTGCTTTAACCTGCAGCAGAACATCTTAAGACTGGGTGAAAACCTACCGAATTAGTGTTTTACATATTTATTAAGAAAAGCAAAATATGTTCATTTTTCAATATTCTTGATTTATTTGTTACAATGCTTGATATATGTTTGAGGTATACAAATATGCAACAAATTGATGCCATGGTTTTCCTCTTCTATTGGCAAATAAAGGAGATTTTGACATTTTTGTCACTTACAATAGTTTTGCGCTCAAGTACCCTTTTAATTGTTGGCGCAAAACTATTGTATCTGCGCTAGAAAATAGGTGTGTGCAAGCAATTTCCAGCCATCTCAAACAGGAAACAGCACTAAACAACCAATAGCCTCCCTGTTATGGCGCGGGGTAGAAGTTAGGGGGAGACTGGAGCAAAATAGTCACCCTCTGACTGGAATTTGCTCTTTATTATTGCTATCAGGGAAAAGTGGGAATTTACAGAAGAAGAAAAAATATATCGGATTTCCCATTTCCATCCAATCAGCTGAAAACACATGTTTAAATGAAAATAGCTGAAGCTTACATTACATCTTTTTACTCCTTCAGTTTTTTGACACATAGACATTAGTATACATGTGAAGATTTCACCAAATTGTTTTTATAATGACTGAAAATGCTGTAAGTGTACACAAAAATCTTGGGCCACATTTTTTTATAAATTGATTTACGGGAGAGCCTACCCTGAGATTTTAGCTCCTTCAGAAAAAGAATTTATTTATTTTACCTGTCTCCTTAATGAGAAATTACTTTTATTTGATCAACTGTTTTGTCCCCGCAACCTATTCAATTTCAATAGTTTCCCCTTTATCAATTTATATTTTAAAAAAATCCGGCCTTACCCTGCTCCTTATCCATATCTGAATAACTTTCCTAGAGAGAGAGAGAGAGAGTCCTAAGTAAATTAAGGCTAATTTGGACCTTGAGGATACTCTTAACTAGGCTATATCATATTTTCCCTTTAAAACTGGCAAGCTACAGTTCATGCTATATTGTACCAACTCTACAGACAAGCTAAGAGGGGCACTAATCTACACTAAAGAGTGACACACATGCCATGTTTTGGGGATCTAACACCCAGCACCATAGGCAAGCATTATAGGACACTTGTACCTGTGACTCTGCCCTGCCTAAACAGATAAGCTGTAGGGGGGAGCCTGTAATATCTTGGCTACAGTAGCAAAATATGAAAGCAATTGTGCACCTTTTTACCAACACTCACCTCTTATACTGTGTCCAAACCAAGCCAAATTCTATTCAAACACTCCAACCCCCCTTAGGACTTGTTCTACAAATACTGGAAAAGGTTTTGAGGACAGACCCTAATGCAGCATACAATTAACCAATGTAGCAGACCAGATATGGTGGACAATCTTTTATACCCAGTAACATCCTCCTTTCTCAAACAGTCAAGCAACTGGTGATACTTTCATCCACACTATAGTGTGCTACTCTATTAGAAACTCAAGCACAGACAGTTCAGTTCAACCCAAACTGGAACTCTATGCAGCTATATTGCCTCATTCCAACAGACAATCTATTAGAGAATGAATACTCACTCAGGCTACCATGTTCTTCTCTAACAGAAGTGTAGTTTTAATTGTTCAATTTGTTGGACAATCTAACAAAGCCTAAAAGAACAGAAACGCTGTGGGGACACTCTTACACTACTGATGGGTCACAACCATATCAGGAAAGTAATGGGAAGCATAATTTCCCACACATACAGACAAGTTTTGTTGCACAATCTGTATCAGACCAAATGCAACTACTGGGCACAGTAGCTTGGTTGATAGAAGTGCTTCTTGGGGTGAAAAAGGTACATTGTGTACTCAGCTCGATCCAGTGTGTCCGGCACATTCTTTAGTGAAGATTTAGCCATGAAAACTTTTCTCTGGCTTTTCTTCCTCTTCGGCTGATCCAAGAAGAGCACTTAATTTTTAGTCAATGGTGATTCTAATGCACTTGCTTTTGTGGATAACGTTAAAAAATTGCGAAAGTATCTCCTGCCATATACTGTGGGAAATAGTTTGATATCATTAATTATGTCACATCTTGTTGGATGACATGCGGCTTTATATGGCCTGCAATGCTCAAATTTGTGCTTGCCCAGGAACAGTGTGGTTAGGATAACTGACTGTTCCAACATGGCCTCAGCTGTTTACTGTGGACGTACATGTATAGCATTACATTAACCAACAAACCAAATGCATCTGCTCTACACCAATTTGTTTTTGTGAAAGATTTATTTTGATAATTTTTCAGAGAAATTCTCAAAAATGTCAGCAAGAATTGCTCCTGCATTAATCTCCAGTACTACAGTCCTTGAAATTAATCTCTCCCCAAATGTTCATGATGAAAAAAAAAATGTGAAAACTATAAAAGTCAGTCGCTGAAAAATTGGTTTTTAGTAACCACCAAAAGGTTAAGATGTGGAGACTCTTTAATCTCCTCTACAGAGAACATACCCAAAGCAAGCTTTGCAGACCAATTGAATCTGCACTTCAATTAATATTGCACCTCAATTACTGACAATTAAGCTTTACAGTTTCTTTAACTTCACCTCATCTCCAAGAGACTCTATATAATGCATGCTTTTGCTTCAGCAGTCTACCCTATACACAAAAAACTATAAATGTTCTTTAAGCCAGGCAATAAAATCTTATCCCAACAGACAAGGTATGGTGGACCCCTCTCCCTGCCCCATCACCTTACACACACATTACTGATAAATCTCTTAACCACATAAGTTTATTACATCCCAAGTAAACCCTAAGGGACAGACAAATGCAGGCCACAGTGTTCAACCCAAATAAGCAAGCTCCCAGAAATACTCATTCACAGGTATAAAAGACACAGAATTTCTATCACAGCTTCCAGAAATGACACTTTCGGAAAATTCTTATCAATTTTTGTGTGAGTTGCTTTTTAAGATCTATATAATATTTTTAATGTGAAAATACATTTGACATTGTGAGCTGAGGTTTATATATTTAGAAAGGTGTGTGCATGAGACAGCCAGATTTAGTTTAAATTTGTAAAGTTGTTAAACCCTAATTGTTTTCATTACTAGAAACATTCATAACAAGTATCAGGGCCTGGATGATGGATATAAAAATATAGAAATATCTTAATTATCAGTATTTGATTATAGCATTTTTTAGCAAAAAAATGCATTTTTGTCAGTTATTCATTGCTTTACATTGAAAAATTATGTCATTAAATTACAATACACAGTAAAACAAGTCACTTGATCGCTTGTAGTTAATCTCTGATATGACCCTTGTTCACTTATGGTACATTACAAAATAGGTTTTGTGAAAAATTTGTATGTTCCGTCTATTAAAATCTTAAAAAGAATTCAAAAGAGCAGAAAACGGGCAAATCAAAAGTTTTATGGGGGAAATGTGCTTTATTAAAAGTTATAAGCAACTTTTTCTATTCTTGCATGGTGAAAACAGATCCAAAGTAATGTAATCCATTTTCAAATACACTTCTGGCAATAAATAAGGGTGTTTTAAATGATTTGTGGATATTTTTTGAGGCAGTTACCATAGTTTTGCACTCAGACATGGCATGTCTAAGACTGAAAATGTTGGTGCAAAACTATTGTAACTGCAGTTACAATAGTTTTGCACCAAGTGAAAAGTGGCTTCGCAGATACAATAAAAGGCACAATATTAAATATCTCAATAAATAATTAAGCAACTTTAATGAAAATTTGATGGAACGTGGATATCACAAAATGGAACAAAAATCTGCAAAAAAATGGATTTCATGAAAATGTCAGTTACAATAGTTTTGCGCTCAGCCCTCGATATGCGCAGTCTGATCAGAGCCTTTACTAGTTCCTTGAAGATTTTATGAGTGTTAAGCTACTGACCGAACATCTTTTGGAGGTTCTACGATTAAAAAGAGGCTGCACAGGCTGGTCAGAGTCTATGCTTGTCAAAATGCCACATTGTTGGAAATCACGACAGGGCTCAAATAATGATAATATCTTGATCATGAAACATCTCATAAAACTGTTAGTAAACAAGAGGCATACAGTACAACTGGGTGATTTTATAAGAATCACAGCAAAGTTCAATGTGAAATATCTCACTTGGTGTGGGCTCCACTTTCGGAGGGACATCTACTGGTTGTCCGTATAACTCCTCTAGCTCTTTCTTATCATGTACCTTTCCTATAGGAATTTCCCATAACAATTCAACATTCAGCATAAGACACAATCAATATTATATCACAAAGTATTTACTGCAATTGTACAATTTCGTTCCTACAATAGTTCATTGTGAAGTTTATGCAGGAGTTGCAAGTATTCTTTTCAAAATCCTTGATGGTTTTAACATTTATAAGTCATTATCCAATTATTTGAAAATTGTCACAACACAATTGTCCATTATTTAAACTTCAAAATTTTGCAAAAAATTCAGGAGTTTGTTTCCACAATATGGAAATATGACTATTTTACGGTGACAACAGGGTTATACATTTTGAAGTAGGTACAACAGAGAGACAATCAGAAAAGATAAAATAGTCCTAACAAAGACTTAATTCATATGTTTTCTTCATATACAAATCAACTCGTAAACATTTTTAGGAAGATAGTGACAATATTTTTCTGAAAATTATTACTTAAATGTTGAAAATGAAGGTATCAATGACATAAAAAGTAATGGCGTATAAAACTTTTTGGAACTTTACAAGCAATCATTAAGTCACACTGTAGGATTGAAAATGTAAAACTGCAGTAATAAAAGATATAGAAAAGCTACTACATTCCCCCTACAAATGTGCACAATATCAACATATATAGATTTAAATTCCCCAATTGACAATATAACCAAAGTTGGAAAAGAGAAAAAATACCTAGAGAATATAAACAATGGTTCAATTGAGTTACTGGTATATATCTATGACAACATAACAATTTACTGTAATACACTTCTGGACCAGCACACACGATTTTGGCACATATCACATCAACAAGCAGTGAAGGTCTTGTCAGAGTCTTCGCTTCTTGCATACATAAAGTATAGATGTAGAGAATGGTTCAGACTAACTATTATACCTCTAACTCTGCTGGATACATCAGCCTGGAGGGTTTTGTGTATATGTCACAAGTATCAAAAATCTCATATGCTGGCCCATAGAACTATGACAACCATGGCTTAACCCTTTACTCCATAGACTATTTTTAGATCACGGCATCATTTTCTATTTTTAGACAACATTGAAAAAATTAAGGAAATGTTTATGTTATGTTTTGAATACTTTTGAAAATATTATGGAAAATGGAGCATTTGCTCCAAAAGAGCAAATGCTCTATTTTCCATAATATTTTCAAATACATGATATTTCAAAGGCGACAAAAGGCGGTATTATGGAGTAAAGGGTTATTCATCTATTGCATCTACCAAGGCCTGTTCTGAGCTTTAATTGTCTGCCAATACATGCAAATTACTAAAACATCAGATAGTTTGCACATGCTGCTAACTTTAACCCATTCCTGCCTATAGCCTTTTGTCTTGAAAATGTTGACTGCTTATTACATCTGCTGCATATATTTAAATGCACTTCAGACTACTTTTATCATGGGAAAAACACTATGATTCCAAATGAAAGTGTTCCAAAGCAGCAGTCAGATATATGTTTGTTAAGGGTTGATTCTTTACAATGCAGTCAATATTTTTTCAGTCATCTCACGACCTTTTTCTGGGGTGAAAAGTACTAAGCAGAGGTTAAAGAGTCTTGCTCAAGGACACAACACAGTGCCTTTGGTGTATCTCGAACCAACCACCCTCAATTTCAAAACAAGCACACTACCACTGATCAGATTGAGCTCCTCATGTGCATATTATTGCAATAGACTTCCAAGGTACACCAATAAGACAAGAAAGCAGACAGCATTTGTTGTGAATGGTTGGAAAAGGGCTGTTATCAAATTATCTTAACCAAATTGCACTCAGAATGGTTAACCCTTTTCATTCTGATGATTTTCCCAAACATACAGTGAGCCACTTTAGTTACGCACCACTTATAAAATGTAAAATTACTCAGGAAAGAAATGTGAAATTTTTATTCTGAGACTACCAACGTAAAGCGCATCTATATTTGCATTAGCCATTGAAATTTCATTGTGATCAGATTAGAAACGAATGAGAAAATGGATCTTTAAGTGCACTACCCTCAATACACCATTTCACATTGCATTATCTTGAATGAAACTCATATTACATTGCGCTTTTTTCAGGGTCAAATTTCTGCTATGCCAGAGATGAGAGCCGACTTAATCTTGGCAATATCTAAGACTGGAATGTGTTTGTTAACTTCATCGTTTTTTTTAATGTTTTACTATTTTGGTTCCCAGCTGGTCAAGGTTTGAAAAAAGTTGGTTTTAGTACTTGTTTTAAAGTTAGTTAAAATTTTGTATGATTCTGAGTAAACAAGTTATCAAAACACTTCTTTTATAATTTCATTTTAAACAACCATGTACCCACCTTTTATTTTCGTAAAAAAATTAATGGATTTATTGGCGTCATGGTGCTGACGTTAGTGATGACGTCACAACTACAAAGGCTATAATATGTGCCAATGATAAGATGGTTTAGTGTTCTGATACTTCTATGTCAACAAGTGACTCATAACAAAACAATTTGTGAAGAAAACCCTGTTTGATTATTGTAACTGACGTTAATATGACGTCAAAACGAGCATTTCTTCAAAAACTAACTGTGTTACTAAATTCAACGATCGAAAAAGGGGGTTTTACTTGAATAAAATAATTGTTTTTGGTGTTTTTCTGTCACAGCGATCACCATGGATGATGCCTAGCACAAAACAAAAATAGAAAATGCAGACGTTCAGCTTGCACGTGCATTTTTGCATTTTTGTCAAAATTGCCTTTGACGTAGCAGAATGATTCGCATGAGTGATTCCAATATTTTTTTTCGATGTCATCAAACAGATAAAATGTCAATAAATAAATTATCATAGAGAATGTTCGATTCCAGCATTTTTGTCAAAAAATGTGGGCCCTGAAAAAATGGTGCGTAACTAAAGTGGCTCACTGTATTGATACAATAAGTATAGAATAGTACATTTTGTGTTTTAAGGTGTCACAGGTCAAAATTTCTATATATATCCCTAAAGATTGTTTTTATCTTAGCTAACAGTTCAGACCCTGATGCAATGCCACTTTATGTGGCATTTCATCTGGGTCTTCACTGTTTGCCAAAGTACCTATTTACCGGTATCCAGAATGAAAGGGGTTAAAGGTTCATAGAAAATAAGGAAGATCTTACCGACGACAAATTCTTCTTTCTTCTCCGGTGTAGAGGCTTTCTTGCTAGATACTTTACTCTTCTTGTCATCACTCTTCTGTGACTCCCCACTCTTACCACTCTTAACACTCACAACATCTGTCTCCGTCTTCCTCGGACCAGAGGGAGGCTGTAAAACACCAGTGGAATTGATTCATTTGAGACTTACCAAGATGGTGATTCTGTTGGTGGTGATTCATTGGTTGTTGCTCCCACTGTATGTGTGTGTGGGGGGGATTGGTCCTTGTTTTATAATATAATTGTTAATGTCCTTTCTAATTTAGCAATCATCTCACTGAGGAAGAGAGAGCTGGCTGCTTTACTTTAACCCTTTACTCCATAATCAAATAACGCCTTTTGATGCCTTTGAAATGTCATATATTTGAAAATACTATGGAAACTGGAGCATTTTCTCCATTGGAACAAATGCTCCATTTTCCATAATATTTTCTAAAGTATTCAAAACTTTACTTAAACTTTTCTTTAACTTTTTCAATGTTGTCTAAAAGTAGAAAATGATGTCATGATCTAAAAATAGCCAATGGAGTAAAGGGTGAATTGTGTTCTGCCTGTCCTGAGCATGTCTACATGTTCTGTGTCTGTTCCTTGTGATACCTTGAGTTGGTGTGCTCTGTGATTGTAAAACTTCGAGGTCATACTCGCTAATTTTTCCCAGAAAAATAGTGGCTCCAAGACCGTATACTGCCGTGGTTTAAACAGGAGAGCTTCAGTCTATTCAAGGATCTTCCAACAGTTTAAAAAGAATATGAATTTATTAAATAAATACCAGCAACTGTTTTTGTTTAAATTTAACTTCTTGAATGCTAAATGACTGATTTGATGTTTATGAGAGAATGCCAATAGATTCTATTATAAACCAATACTGATATCTTTAAACTAAACTGTTACAATACATGAATTGTGTGTAGAAAATACATTATTGTAAACCTGATAAATTGTTTTGTCTATCCAACATTATTAATATAAATAAAAGTAGATAAATGTTTAAAAAGTCATATTCAAGATGGTAAATAGACCTAAGCGGAGTAGATATGTAAGGCATTACAAATAACATCACAATCTAAAATTTGTAAAACAAACTCAAAATTACTCATTTCTGATAATGCAAGAACAATTCAAATTGAACACTCTCTTATCTCAATAACACTCTCTTTATCTCAATACCATTCTCTTTATCTCAATAACATTCTCCTTATCTCAATAATACTCTCATTATCTAAATAACACTTTTTTATACTCAATAAAACACTCATTATCTCAATAACACTCTCATTATCTCAATGACACTATCTTTATCTCAATAACACTCTCATTATCTCAATAACACTCTCCTTATCTCAATAACATTCTCTTATCTCAATAACACTCTAATTATCTCAATAACACTCTCTTATCTCAAAAACACTCTAATTATCTCCGTAACACTCTCTTATCTCAATAAAACTCTCTTTATCTTAATAACACTCTCTTTATCTCAATGATATTCTCTTTATCTCAATAACATCAATAACACTCTCTTATCTCAATAACACTCTAATTATCTCCGTAACACTCTCTTATCTCAATAAAACTCTCTTTATCTAAATAACACTCTCTTTATCTCAATGATATTCTCTTTATCTCAATAACATCAATAACACTCTCTTATCTCAATAACACTCTAATTATCTCTGTAACACTCTCTTATCTCAATAAAACTCTCTTTATCTAAATAACACTCTCTTTATATCAATGATATTCTCTTTATCTCAATAACATCAATAACACTCTCATTATCTCAATAACACCCTCATTATCTCATTAATACTCTCTTATCTCAATAACACTCTCATTATCTCAACAACTTTCTCAATATCTCAATAACGTTCTCTTTATCTCAATAACATTCTCTTTATCTCAATAACCTCAATAACACTCTAATTTTCTCAATAGCACTCTCAGTATCTCAATTACACTTTCTTTATTTCAACAACACTCTCATTTTCTCAACAACACTCTCGTTATCTCAATAACACTCCGTTATCCCATTAACACTCTCTTTATCTCAATAACTTTCTTAATCTCAACAACATTCTCATTATCTGAATAACACTCTGTTTATCCCAATCACACTCTCTTTATCTCAATAACACTCTCTTTATCTCAATAACACTCTATCTCAATAACATCCTCATTATTTCAGTAACATTCTCTTTATCCCAATCACACTCTCATTATCTCAAAAACACCCTCATTATCTCAATAACACTCTCCTTATCTCAATAACACTCTCTTTATCTTAATAACACTCTGTTTATCTCAATAATACTCTCTTTATCTCAAGTACACTCTTTTTATCTCAACAACATTCTCATTATCTCAATAATACTCAGTTTATCTCAATAACACTCTCTTTATCTCAATAACACCCTCACTATCTCAACAACACTCTCATTATCTCAATAACACTCAGTTTATCTCAAGTACACTCTGTTTATCTCAACAACATTCTCATTATCTCAATAATACTCAGTTTATCTCAATAACACTCTCTTTATCTCAATAACACCCTCACTATCTCAACAACACTCTCATTATCTCAATAACACTCAGTTTATCTCAATAACACTCTCTTTATCTCAATAACACTCTCTTATCTTAATAACACTCTCTTTAATCTCAATAACACCCTCAGTATCTAAATAAAACTTTCTTTATCTCAACAACACTCTCATTATATCAAAAACACTCTAATTATATCAATGACACTCTCTTATCACAATAACACTCTCTTCATCTCAATAACACTCTTTTATCTCAATAACACTCTTTCTATCTCAATAGCATTCTCAATTTCTCAACAACTCTCTTTATCTCAATAACACTCTTTTATCTCAATAACACTCTCTTTATCTTAATAGCATTCTCAATTTCTCAACAACACTCTCATTATCTCAATAACACACTCATTTTCTTAATAACACTCTCTTATCTCAATAACACTCTCATTATCTCAATAACACCATCAGTATCCTTGTAAAACTTTCTTTATCTCAACACACTTGTATTATCTCAATAACACTCTCTTTATCTCAATAACACTCCCTTATCTCAATAACACTCTCTTTATCTCAATAACACTCTCTTTATCTCAATATCACTCTCAGTATCTCAATAACATTCTCATTATCTCAATAACACTGTTTATTTCAATAACACTCTCTTTATCTCAATAACACTCTTATCTCAATAACTATTCCTATATCTCAATAATACTCTCTTATCTAAATAACACTCCTTTATCTCAATAACACTCTCATTATCTCAATTACACTCTCTTATCTCAATAACACTCTTTTCATCTCAATCACACCATCAGTATCTTAGTAACACTTTCTTTATCTCAACAACACTCTCTATATCTCAATAACACTCTCTGTATCTCAATAACACTCTCTTTATCTCAATAACACTCTTTTTTTTTTCTCCATAACACTCTCATTATCTCAATAACACTCTCTTTATCTCAATAACACTCCCTTTATCTCAATAACACTCTCTTTATCTCAATAACACTCTCTTTATCTCAATAACACTTTCTTTATCTCAATTACACTCTCATTATCTCTCATTATCTCAATATCACTCTCATTATCTCAATAACACTCTCTTTATCTCAATAACACTCCCTTTATCTCAATAACACTCTCTTTATCTCTGAATATTATTGTCTCACATTTGACCATCAAGAACTCTACATGCATGTCTCAATACCAAAATAATATCTATGAAGCATAATAGAAGTTTGCATCTATATGTAAATGCCTTAGTATAATGTAGCATTAGTCTGTAATAATGATACCTGTAGAACTAGATAAAATGCTGATCATATTTAGATAAAATGGAGAAGAAAGAACAAGTACAGTCATTTTTACAGCTGATAAAAGTTGGACTGATAATATAGGGGTCATGAGTTCAAAACCCAATCCGGCCACAAACTTTAATAGAGAAAGTAGTCTCCTTTCCCCAGATTCCAGGAGGGCAGTTGCCTGTAACTGATGAAAGTATGGATACACCACTTTAGAGAAGTCTGCCCAGAAACATGTCATATGATAATTGACCATGGTAATGGTGAAATATCTGAAATATTGTTTAAAGTAGTGTAAAGCAAAAACATATCTACGACAATTATTAAACACTTGAAAAATGAATGTTGAGCTTTGAAACACCTCTTTAATTTAGGCAACTGTTGATATAAAAAGAAGTTAAAGAGCTACATGCATTATAGATCTGTTTTGGCCCCATTATAAAAGCTGCTCTTCACAAATTTTCTTCTGATTATGAAAGACCTATAAAGCAAACTGTGCACATAATCTTTTTCGAAATTCAATATGTATCCAGATCATCTGGATTCAAATAGAGCCAGCTAATAAGAATCAACACTTTTTCATCCACGCTATGAATCCATATTCTTGCATGGAATTCATTACGCGAAGATGATTGAAGCCGCAAAAATCAATGTTTAAATCATGAGATTCACATGCTGTTTGAAGATGTCTTTTAACTTTTAAAAGCCAAAATTGGGCCCTGAATAGTTTGGCATGACGTTACACGGATAAGCATTGCGGCCTTGATTGATCATTTTGCTGATGCTTTTGTTCCTGAAAACTTTGAGCATGTCTATGACATTGTGGCAATGTAATGATGTCGAAAGTTTGACACTGACGCCATTTTGTTTAGAGAAATCCAGTGTAGGAAAATGGATATTTTAATGTTTAGCGACGTTTTCAGTGCGGTTTAGGTTAAAATCAGGTAAAATATGCACTAATAACAATCACACATGTTTGTTTCATTGCATTAACACTTGCCTGGTCCACTGACAATGTTTGAACACTCAGCCAGATGGCCTCGTGTTCAAACAACATCCTCAGGACCCGGCAAATGTTATTGCATGAAAAACATGTGAGATTCCTATATTGATAATGATATTCTAACTATGGGGTAGTTCAATATTGTAAACAAACAATAAAATACTGAGTTTGCACTTATTAGAATGAATAACTACTAAAAATAATAGAAAGACAACAACACTAATTGCTTCAGGAGCAATATGACTCAGATGAGCCTGCACATCAGCAGCTTTTTAAGAGCCTTCTCTGTTCACACATAAACATAATTGAAGTCAACTAAGGACCAGACCAAAACATAAACCTCTGACTATCTTGGATAGCTGCAAATCAATTTTTAATGGATGATTTCAGACATGCTATAAGCATTGTTATTACATGAGCTCACTAAAACATCTTCTGACATCAATATGAAGTGAACACAACAGGTAATGTAATCTTGCCTCTTTGGTCATCTGACTTCAATCAATTACAAGTAGGGTCATGAGTTTAAGAACCAGCCTGACAATATCATATTGGGCATAAAATGATTTCAATGGCGTTTTCCATTGAAGATTGAGATGTGAAAGTTGTTAGTTATTAGCATAAGAATATACACATAACTGGTTTTAACTGCTTACAAGGACTATATGTGTCAGGTTTACCGACTCTGTCCATCATGATTAACATAAATAGTGTTGATGTGGCCATAAAACATGACAAACATGTATACAAACACAAGAGATAATAAAGATGTAAAAATAAACTATGCATTGGTAATATAACCTATGAAATAAAAAAGCAAAACTTTTATTTTGCGTGCTAAACCACCATGTTAATTACAATAAATGCCCTCTCCCAATTTTCACATGGAAAAATATAAGCCAGTACGGGTCAGCAATGGTGGCTCAGAATAGCCTGTGGAAACATGCAGTCTTACCAGGGCATTTACTACTCAGGCTCAGACCAAATAAAAGACCTATAGCCGCAACATTTCCCCTTTCCTTTTTCTGAAGGCAATATGTTACTAGTGCATTAGAATGGAGATAACTATATCTAAAATTTTCATTTGGGGAGGTACATTGGTCTGAAATCGCATTTTACAGCTCCCCTGATGTGCCGCTGCAGAACTGAATTTCCCACCATGGATCCTAGGATATACCTCCCTAAATGATATACATACTTATATACAGTTATCCCCTAAATTTTGGACTCCAAAATTATAGGCATTTATTATAAGAAATATGGTACTCTACAACTAAATGGGCCTCGTTGCGAGAAAACCAGTCTTCGGGGTTTCCGACAAAGTGTATTTAAAACCAGTCTCTTCAGCTACCGAGACTAGCTAGAAATTTGAAATTTTGCTCGTAGCAAGTCTATATATGATTCTTCTTGATAAGCGAATAACAAAGGCGCTGATCAGTCTGCGAGGATGCGCAGGCTGGTCTGCACCTGTGTTGTTCACAAATTCCCAAAGACTGGTTTTCTCGTGTCGAGGCCCAAATTATGTCATGTGATTCTACTGTTAGATCTGCATAATTTATAGAAAAAAAAGCATCTAATTATTCCCACCTCTTTTGTGACTGATTTTTTCCTCGTAGAGGAAGAGGCTTTCATTAACTGTAAATGGGAAATAAACAATATCACACTGCAACAAAATAAATATCTCGACAATGTAGATTTACAATTAATGTCTGAAGAGTTTGCTTAGTCTTGGCTGTCAGATTATATAGGATACATTCATTACCTATGTAAGCTATGTACCCAGAAAATGGGCCATATATAAAAACAAAATGATAATTTGTGTTTTCTCTACCAATTTAAAATAGTATTGCTTTTGCATTTGTACTGCACACTGATCTTAAAAGAAAGGTTTAACCCATCTAATGAATTCATAAAATTTTTTATTATATAATCTATAAATAAACGTCTTCTGATTGGCCCAGATGCATATCCACTCGAGTCAATAAAACTACATATTGCATGGTTTGCCGGACGTGACGTTGCAAAGTGCACGGCACGAGGTAATATTGCATGGCTTACGGGAAGTGACGTCAGAAGGTCAAGTAATTTCGCAGAATCCATCCGTAACGTCAATGGTTTTAACAGTATAAAATGACAGGAAATGCATAACATACATTTATTTTATAATAAAACAATTGTTGACTTATGTTTCGGTAGACATGGAGTGTTATTGAACAGTAAACTTAATCATATTGACCTCCGCTCCGCGTGGGTCAATATGAAGTTTACTGTTCAATAACACTCCATGTCCACCTCAACTTAAGTCAATAATTGTATAATGTTAACTGAAATCTTATCTCTTATCTGTCATCATGTTATCAAATAACTAGTGTTCAAAATATAATAACATTTACTGCGTGTTGTGAACATCGGTTAAAACTTGGACAGCAAAACCGGTCTTGAACAACCACTCAAAATTAGAGAAAAGAAAGGTCTTAAAGATAAAACGATTGCTTAATACAGGTCGAAAGTATTGCAGAATGCTTCCTTTGAGCATTCTGCAATACTTTTGACCTGCATTAAGTGATAATTGGTGTTAAACCCCAATTTTTGTCTTCTTTTGAGTGGCTGCTTTAGACAAGTTTTACTGTAGTAGAAAAACACAACCTACCCTTTCTAGGCTAGCCAATGCTTTTTCAAAGTCATCATCTTGTTGTTCAACAGGCTCCTCCTTAAATGAGACGACAGATTTTCCTGCCATTGATTTAACCTCCACTCTGTCAGCTTCTTCCTGTATAGAGCTGGCAGCCACAGATTTTGTAGGACTCTTTCCACGAATAGAAGACGCTGCCTTCACTGACCCCTTCTCAGAGGATGGCGCTTTTTCTGAGGGGGCTCTTTCTGATGGAGCTCTTTCAGAGGGGGCTTTTACTGATGGTGCTTTTTCAGATTGAGCCTTTTCTGATGGTGATTTCTCGGAGCCATCATCAGCACCTGCCTGGTAGCCAATCACGTCTAGTTCACCGATGTCAGCCTGCTGGGCTCGCTCGGATGGCACAGATATTTTTCTACCAACTTCTCCTGCACCATCTAAAACACAAATAACTCATAAAGTGCCACCTATAATTTGTAGCAGACAACAATTTTAAATTTTGCCTTTTCTTTTTTAAAATAACATATAAGGAATAATATTTCATGAGAATTGGCTGCTGGCAGACGATTCTCATGAAATTTCATGCCTGATTTTTTTCGAAAATCAGGAAAGATGTCGCAAAATTTGCCGTCTGCTACAGTTGTGATTGGCCATTTAAGGATTAACAATGCTTTCTCTTCAATGAGGATAAAACTTGAAGATGTTTTTAATATGCTTGCAACAAAATAAGATTTGTTTATTAAAGTTGAAAATTAAAGTTGCCTCTATCTTTGTTTAAAAATGTACATTTAAGTCCTGCCATAATCTACACAAACTATCTCATCAGACATTAAATTCTTTGGTGAGTAAAAACAGACAATGGCAATTCATTATGAATTATAAAACCTTACAGAGGACCCAAAATCATAACCTTCAGAAACATTGCTTCATTGGAACTATTAAGACAATATATATGAAGCTGGGAGGAATGAAGTAGTGTACCTGCAGGGCCGAGCTAGGCAATTTTGAAGCTACACACTAAGAAGGGGATCTAGGGGAAACCTGAACAGTGTTGAATGATCTGTTTATTGTTTTGATTTGATGCTTTACAACCTAGTCAATAATGTTTCAGTCATGTTGGGACATTTTCCTGGTTTGATCCAGCACTAAGCAGTGAGGATAAAGTATCAATCTGGCTGACGAACACAACAAAGGCTTGAACCAGTGACCCCTTAATCAACACTATACCACTGAATCACTGTGTTATTCTATGAATGATCTGAAAATTAGAAATGAAAAAAATAAATGTTTAGAAACCAACATTTAATGACTAAGAGCTTCTGAGTTTGTTGTTGTTTAATACAAGTGGTTTGTAGCTTTATCCACACTTTAATAAAAAATTAACCTTGTTGTTTAAGAGATTAAAGGCTATTCTGACATAACTTCCCTCACTTGACCTGTGTGGATTATGTAATTTAACAAGTAGCCCAATGGGCAACGATCGCTCACCATGGAGCCAGCATAATGTTTGGAGACACCATAATTTACGATGCCCAAAGGTAGGTAACTCTGGACTTGAAACAGTGACTAGAAATTAGTTCAAAAACATAAGATATCATGCCAGTTCTAGTTATCTGCAAGTATTAACTAACTCCATAATAGGTGATGGGATCTTGACGAAATTCAAACTCATCCAAGCTTTTAAAGTTGTCTTTCTTATCTGCAAGTATGAAGAAGATCCATTCAAAATTGAAAGCACTAGAGAGGTCACAGTATTTCTCCTATTATAAGTCTATGGGGATTTTTTCAGGAGTTCAAGGGCAGGTAACTCATAAGTCCCTGATCGGATCCTGCCAAATTTCAAACCCATCCGAGATTTAATGGGTGTCCTTGTTGCCTGTAAGAATGAAGAAGATTCAATCAAAAATAAATGAGCTAGAGTGGTCACAACATTATTCATTGATTTTTCAGACGCTCAAGGGCATCTAACTCCAAAGTCAGTGATGGAATCTTGTCGAAATTCAAACCAATCCAAGCTTTTATGGTTGACCTTGTTATCTGCAAGAATGAAGAAGATCCATTGGAAAATGAAGGTACTAGAGTGGTCACAAGGTTTCTTCCATTACAAGTATTTTGGGATTTTCCAGATGCTCAAGGGCAGCTAACTCCACAGTCCAAGGTCTGATCTGGCGGAATTTCGTACCCATCCGAGATTTTATGGTTGTCCTTGTTACCTACCAGAATGAAGAAGATCCAATCAAAAATGAAGGCGCTAGAGTGGTCACAACATTATCAATCAATTTTTAAATGCTCAAGGGCAACTAACTCAATAATAGGTAATGAGATCTTGACGAAATTCAAACTCGTCCAAGCTTTTAAAGTTGTCCTTCTTATCTGCAAGTATGAAGAAGATCCATTCAAAATTGAAAGCACTAGAGAGGTCACAACATTTCTCCTATTATAAGTCTATGGGGATTTTTTCAGGAGCTCAAGGGCAGGTAACTCATAAGTCCCTGATCGGATCCTGCCAAATTTCAAACCCATCCGAGATCTTATGGGTGTCCTTGTTGCCTGTAAGAATGAAGAAGATTCAATCAAAAATAAATGAGCTAGAGTGGTCACAACATTATTCATTGATTTTTCAGACGCTCAAGGGCATCTAACTCCAAAGTCAGTGATGGAATCTTGTCGAAATTCAAACCAATCCAAGCTTTTATGGTTGACCTTGTTATCTGCAAGAATGAAGAAGATCCATTGGAAAATGAAGGTACTAGAGTGGTCACAAGGTTTCTTCCATTACAAGTATTTTGGGATTTTCCAGATGCTCAAGGGCAGCTAACTCCACAGTCCAAGGTCTGATCTGGCGGAATTTCGTACCCATCCGAGATTTTATGGTTGTCCTTGCTACCTACCAGAATGAAGAAGATCCAATCAAAAATGAAGGCGCTAGAGTGGTCACAACATTATCAATCAATTTTTAAATGCTCAAGGGCAACTAACTCAATAATAGGTAATGAGATCTTGATGAAATTCAAACTCGTCCAAGCTTTTAAAGTTGTCCTTCTTATCTGCAAGTATGAAGAAGATCCATTCAAAATTGAAAGCACTAGAGAGGTCACAGTATTTCTCCTATTATAAGTCTATGGGGATTTTTTCAGGAGTTCAAGGGCAGGTAACTCATAAGTCCCTGATCGGATCCTGCCAAATTTCAAACCCATCCGAGATTTAATGGGTGTCCTTGTTGCCTGTAAGAATGAAGAAGATTCAATCAAAAATAAATGAGCTAGAGTGGTCACAACATTATTCATTGATTTTTCAGACGCTCAAGGGCATCTAACTCCAAAGTCAGTGATGGAATCTTGTCGAAATTCAAACCAATCCAAGCTTTTATGGTTGACCTTGTTATCTGCAAGAATGAAGAAGATCCATTGGAAAATGAAGGTACTAGAGTGGTCACAAGGTTTCTTCCATTACAAGTATTTTGGGATTTTCCAGATGCTCAAGGGCAGCTAACTCCACAGTCCAAGGTCTGATCTGGCGGAATTTCGTACCCATCCGAGATTTTATGGTTGTCCTTGTTACCTACCAGAATGAAGAAGATCCAATCAAAAATGAAGGCGCTAGAGTGGTCACAACATTATCAATCAATTTTTAAATGCTCAAGGGCAACTAACTCAATAATAGGTAATGAGATCTTGACGAAATTCAAACTCGTCCAAGCTTTTAAAGTTGTCCTTCTTATCTGCAAGTATGAAGAAGATCCATTCAAAATTGAAAGCACTAGAGAGGTCACAACATTTCTCCTATTATAAGTCTATGGGGATTTTTTCAGGAGCTCAAGGGCAGGTAACTCATAAGTCCCTGATCGGATCCTGCCAAATTTCAAACCCATCCGAGATCTTATGGGTGTCCTTGTTGCCTGTAAGAATGAAGAAGATTCAATCAAAAATAAATGAGCTAGAGTGGTCACAACATTATTCATTGATTTTTCAGACGCTCAAGGGCATCTAACTCCAAAGTCAGTGATGGAATCTTGTCTAAGTTCAAACCAATCCAAGCTTTTATGGTTGACCTTGTTATCTGCAAGAATGAAGAAGATCCATTGGAAAATGAAGGTACTAGAGTGGTCACAAGGTTTCTTCCATTACAAGTATTTTGGGATTTTCCAGATGCTCAAGGGCAGCTAACTCCACAGTCCAAGGTCTGATCTGGCGGAATTTCGAACCCATCCGAGATTTTATGGTTGTCCTTGCTACCTACCAGAATGAAGAAGATCCAATCAAAAATGAAGGCGCTAGAGTGGTCACAACATTATCAATCAATTTTTAAATGCTCAAGGGCAACTAACTCAATAATAGGTAATGAGATCTTGATGAAATTCAAACTCGTCCAAGCTTTTAAAGTTGTCCTTCTTATCTGCAAGTATGAAGAAGATCCATTCAAAATTGAAAGCACTAGAGAGGTCACAACATTTCTCCTATTATAAGTCTGTCGAGATTTTTTCAGACGCTCAAGGGCAGGTAACTCATAAGTCCCTAATCAGATCCAAATTTCGTACTCATCCGAGATCTTATGGATGTCCTTGTTGCCTGCAAGAATGAAGAAGATTCAATCAAAAATAAAGGAGCTAGAGTGGTCACAACATTATTTATTGATTTTTCAGACACTCAAGGGCAGCTAACTCCGAAGTCAGTGATGGAATCTTGTCGGAATTCAAACCCATCCAAGCTTTTATGGTGGACCTTGTTACCTGCAAGAATGAAGAAGATCCATAGAAAAATGAAGGTACTAGACTGGTCACAATGTTTCTCCCATTATAAGTCTATGGGGATTTTTCCAAACGCTCAAGGGCAGCTAACTCATAAGTCCTTCATGGGATACTGCCCAATTTCGAACCCATCAAAGATTTTATGGTTGTCCTTGTTACCTGCAAGAATAAAGAAGAACCAATCAAAAATGAAGGAGCTGGAGTGGTCACAAGGTTTTCCCCATTATAACCCTATGGGAGCTATCTGTTGCCATGGAAACCAAATTCTAATCCGATCTGGCCCAAAACCAAATGCAGCCAATCCCCCACCCCAATGATGCTTCTGATGAAATTTGATTACGATTGGCCAGTTGGTCTCAGAGATATTCATGTTTGAAAGTGTGGACGTACGGACACACGGACGGACAGACGGACGCAGGCTGGAGTCCCATACTATAAGCTCACCCTGAGCCTTCAGCTCTGGTGAGCTAAAAATAGTGAGTATGATCAGGAATACCACAATCACTAACTGCAGAAAAACCTGTGGTATCGTGAGGAAGAGCCACACAACAATCACGAGACACCAGGAAGACAAACAAAGCAAAGCAACCAGCTCTCTCTTCCCCGTCGAGTTGATTGCAAAGCAAGAATGGACACAAAGTAATGCACAACAAAACATAGAACAATTACAGAATTCCACAATGGGAGTAACAATCAACAACGAATCAACAACAACAACAGAACCACCACCTTAGAACGGACAGCAGCCAAAGCCACAGGTGGGGGGGGGGGGGGGGGGGGGCTTAAATGCATTTTACTAGTACCAAATCTTCACCCTAGATTCTGCTGTTGTTGAAGCACAAAAATGATAAGCTCGCATGGAGGATTCCTAACTATTGCAATGTATCATCAATTAACGCACTACGACGAAACAGAGAAAAGGGCTAGTCAGAGCTAAAAAAAAAACTCAAGTTGAGCCAAGGTGGGCCCAGATACAGCCAAGCATCAGGCACCAACCCACCGATTAAAGCTTTACGTCAGAGCCGTCATTGAGTCTGAGGCCTGCCCACCTTTGTGCAATTAAAGAGAAAACCATAGCTATAAACCGTAATTGGGTTTACAACCAGGCATGCAGACTGATATCCAAGTTATATCCAACTTTTTTATAATGTTTGATAATCTTTTTGAATTGATCACTAAAATTAGTTTTCTAACAATTCTTTTGAATTTATAAACTAAATCACCATAAAATATAGGTTCTGATATGCCCTGTTGCAGAAGAGTTTTTAAACCAATATTGTATTTAACAATTAAATGAATTATTTCAAACTGTAGCTCTTACTTTTGGTAGCAGGTTTATATAGATGTCCCTTCTCGACACCACCCATAGCTTCTTCTATTTTACGATTTCTTGACTTGATGAAGCTCCGCCCACTGACCTCATCTCGCACTATCTCAATATCTTCAGGAACAAGCTCATTATTAGCTAAGGCTTCCATTAGCTGTGGATCTATTTCAGCATCGGGTGGTATGTCAGCTTGATTAACTCCCGCCACTTTAGCAACTGAAAATAGAGGATCTTACATGAGTGCTCATGTTTTATTGAATATATTATACGAGTTGGGGAAAAGAGATAAAATGCAAGGCTTGCCGAGCATTTCATCTCTTTTTCCCAACAAGTTTAATAAATTCAATAATACAAGAGCATGAATGTTAGATTCTATTTATCATATGAAACTTTAGCAACTGAAAAGTAAATACATTCTAGCTTTTAGATAAGTTACTGAATATATTGAGAATACTAGGTGAGTGTCTTTTGATATCAAGTTTACCAGGCAAGGCTTAGAGAATGCTTGTTGACATCGCAAGGCTTGCCGAAAGATTCAACAAGCGTTCTCAAAGCCAAGCCTGGTAAACTTGATATCAAAAGAGGCGAACCTGGTATTCTATTTATTAGTTTACCAACTGATACACTCTTCAAACTAGCGATTGTGGCTTAATTTTTTATTTTTGTGTTGATTCAGAGTTATTAGCGACGTCATTCAAAAAGTGCAATGTCATTATGACCTGATAAAGGCACATGCCATGAGATAGACAATGTTTATCAAGCAGCGTGCAACAATGCAGTTAATATGTGAGGTAACTGATAAAATTTAATATTAGTTTTGGGGACTGTTTTTCTTGATTTGAAGAACCCTGTGCTTATATAAGATTTTTGTTTGATTTGATTCTTTATGTCCCAGTCAACAATTTTTCAGTTATGTCAGGACAGGTCTTCCTGGGTTGAACCAGTACTAAGCAAGGATTATTGTGTCTTGCTCAAGACCACAACACAGTGAAGTCGGTGAGGCTTGAACCTGCAACCCCATCTAAGTCTTCACTGTTGGCATTTATGGGGATCCAGTATACAAATGGTTAAATTCCCTTCTTACAATTATGACATGTAAATGTTTTCTCTCCAGTGTGAACTAACAAATATAAATCAGATGCCAAAGTAAACTTTCTCTAATAACTCCCACAAGTAAATGGTTTAAACAGCATAATCCTCCTCAATACATATTTCTTGGAAACTCTTTTTCATCAATCTTGTGTAAAAAGCCTGTCTGCACTGTTTTTTTATCTCATCAAAAGGGGCATTTCTGTTTATAGTTTCTCTCTTTGAGCACGACTCCACTGGTGTATGCGAACCACTCACTAAAATGCTTGAAAGGCAAAACTTATATGCTGGGGTATAATTCCTGTACAGCATACTCTCTACCGTATAAAATGAACACGTCTATTTTCAAATTTCAGGATAGATTTAAGTTTTTGTCTGCACTTGATTAGAACAGGGAAGGTCCTGGTCAGATACATTTTGGGGTTTCTTTTCAGAGTCTAAATTGTGTTTTGGGGGTATTATGCCAACAATATATAACTAGAATTCCGAGAATCGGATGTGTCGCCTGGCAAAAACAGAAGAAAAACAAGGCAAATTCATGGAATTTATATTCCCCTATTGAAGGGTTGTTTTAGAGAAATGTATAAATCGCAAACGATAAATCCCATTTCTCCAACCCCTAAGTTTACCTTGCGTATCATACAGATAGTAGTCAAAAGCCTATTAACTATTTTTCAGTGCTCAGTTCAATAATAAATAAACTTATCTGTACAATTTCAATATCAACCTGACCCAGATGTCAGATATTTGATATGCAACATGGCTACATTCAGAAAAAAAAATGTTTTGACCTTTTGACCCCATCTTGGGGTTGAGGGTGTGTGTAAGGACAGAATATTTGCTTGCATGGTGCTCTATGTTCTATTCCCTTTAATTTGATATGCAACATGACTACTTTCAGTAAAAAATATGTTTTGACCCCACCCCAGGGGTTGAGGGTGTGTGTAAGGGCCGAATATGTGCTTGCATGTTGTTGCATTCGTCATTCCCAATAACTTGATATGCATCATGACCATGTTCTGAAAAAGTTGAATTTAAATTTTTGACCCCACCCCCTAGGGTCGGGGGGGGGGGATGTCTACAGGCAAACTATTTACTACCATGTTGCTGCATGCGCCATTCAATTTAATTTGATATGCAACATGAACATATTCTGAAAAAGTTGTCTTTTGGCCTCTGCCCCACCCCCTAAGTCCACCCAGGGCGAGGGGGGCAGACCCAGGCCTTCGAACTATAATCCTGTTTGGTATATTTCATTAATATTGTACCTCTGTTTGCGTGCGAAATTTCAGTTAAAAATACTGACAACTGCGAAAATTATATATTTGACCTTTGACCCCCACCTAAGGTGTCAGGGGGATGCGGTAAAATTTAATCACTGTCATGCTTATCTACAGGCACTGGGTAATCATGGCCTATAGTGAGAAGTTGTCATATATAATAGCTTTGGGGAAATGTGAAGTTTATTACTTAAAAAGCCAATATAGCTTTTGCATTAGCCTAAACGTAAGTCACAAAAGGGCCATAACTCAGTCAAAAATTTGCAGATGACCTCCAAATCTGAACTTGACCTGTATTTTGTGATTTTGTAGCCTTCTGTAAACTTTGAATGACATTGTTGCATCCCTTCCAAAGTTGTTGAGCGGAAAACACAATTTAGCCAGAATCTAAGTCAAAAAAGGGCAATAACTCAGTCAAAATTTTATGGATGACCTCCCTTTTCAATTCAAACTTGACCTGTATTTAATGATCTTTTACCCTTCTGTAAACTTTGAATGAAATATATGGATCCTTTCAAAAGTTATTGATTGGAAACAAAGTGTGAAGCCGGACGCTGCCGCCGGAGTCATGATTCCTATGTGTCAACCATACTTTGCAGGCATCACAAAAAGTGTAACATCTAGTTTTCCAAATGATATTATATCAAAGATAATGCAAGATATAGAGGTCTCATGATAGAGGTTAAGATACTTACTAGCCATGATCAGATTATCTCTAATCTGGTCCCTGTATTCAGCCACAGTTGGGCCAGCACTGTTTCTCTTCTGTGCCTTCATAACTTCCTGTATCACAGTCTAAAAAAAAAGCAAACACAATAAACTCGAATAAAAATCTTTATAATCATAGCCTATGAAAAATGGTGAAGTTTTTCCTTTTTTGCATGAAACATTAGTTGTTCTCAGTAGAAGCTTCCAATGAGTAAGACTTTCCAATCTCAAGTTTTCTTATGAATATTAATTGAAGTAGAAGGCCTTAACATACAGTGCAGATAAGATAAGGCCATTGATCAAATCCATCATTACTGGCTTTTCTTTCTAGCATTTAGTGAAGTCATCAATGACTTAATTGAAATCAGTGAGAAGAAAGTAGTCAAAATTTTAGAACACTGAACATGAATTATACTTTTGTAAATCATCCTGTCAAGATCTTCAAATAAATTCACTTGAAGTTTAGGTCTCTTCCATTAAACTGAAAGCCATACATGTTACATTTACTGTATTTAAATGAATTAACCTCTCCCATACAACCCGCATCATTATTCACTTCATTAAAAAATTAATGAAGTAGTAATAAGGTCAAATTGCTGTTGCCAGATTAATGTCAATCTATCTTTTTTCTCATCTAACCCCAAATCAACAATCCTACATGTAATACTTAATGAAAATTAGTTCTGTCTGAGTGTCCAGCAGTGTGGTAGGTTAGCTGACAGTTTCCCTAATGACCTTAAATAGTGTTAACAACACAAAGCTGTCAGTCTTACCTAAATTAACCCTTCTTACCTACAGTCATAATTAACAACACAACAAAGCTGTCAGTCTTACTAAATTAACCCTTCTTACACTAACAGTCATAATTAACAACACAAACAAAGCTGCCATTCATACCTAAATTAACCCTTCTTACACTAGCAGTTTGACATGATCAACTTTAGGTGGTTTGGACTAACAGGTTGGAATCTACAAACTAAATAGTGCTAAGATTGTTCTTATCTTAGAAAGTATTGTAGACACTGATGAGAATCAACATTCTGCAGCATATCATTTAAGTCTGCAATCCTTGGCAACTTACAAATGTTCATGTTTCCAGTTTAGGAAGAGTTAATGCAATGTTAAATTTACACATTATTCTTACGATTCTATCTAATAAAGCTGCCATGTATCAAGTTTATCTCTACACTGAAATAACATTTAAGTAAGTAAGGGTGCAAAGATCAGGAATCGATACAATCAAGTACCACACCTGACCCAGGATACCAATGGGAAAGTGACAAACTCACAGCAGACACCACAAACGAGAGCCAAGAGGTCAGCCCATTCCCAGCAGGTGACCACAAAGCACATATAAATAGACGCGCACAAAGACATAGCAAACACAAGACAGAACAAAAACATAAAAGATCCACAAAAGAAGTACCGCCTTGGAATGGTCAGTAAAATATTTTTAAAATATAAAGCATTTTGTGTACTTACTTACAAACAAGTAAAATATCAAGCCACTTCTATCATTCTGCTTTCCCACATTTGCCATACTCAAATAAGTGCACATCTAACAGTGCCGGACTTAAGGGGGGGCCTGGGGGGCACGTGCCCCCCCGAAGAGGCTGTGAGTGCCCTAAAAAATATAACTTTTTCACGCATTATATGATATTGCGAGTAATGCATACTTATATGATAACGGATTACCCTGGTAACATAACAACTCTGCTGAAAGAAAAGGTGGCTGAGGGGGCACAGACAGGGCTGTTAGCGTGGCCCGGGCTTGTAAATGATGGGATTTTTAATCTCCTATAGTCTGGTCATGGAAGATAAAACACCTTTGGGCCCCCCTGACTGTCCCAAACAAAAAACTCGAAAATTTGGAGTGGACGGGGGGAGGGGCACTTATCTTCCATTCCGTTGATGCTTCCATTGCAAATCCAATGTAGTCTAGAAGACGCAAAGCTAATAAGTTATAGCTCTGCCCCCCCCCCTTTCCCGACCAGACTCAGAGAAATTTAAAGAGAGCCCTAGGTTGCTGCCGCGCTGGGCCTATGTTATTTGGTTGGGGTGAATGAAAAGGTACAAAATACAGGGGAACCTATGCCTGATTTTTTCTTAGTAGGTGTGGACTTCATTGTTTTTTAAGCTTTTTTTTAATTTTAAGCCCACCCCCATCCCTCTCACAAGGGCTCTGCTATTTATCTGACCATTAATTATTGGGCTGACTCAGACTTGCAATGTAACTGCTGTGCCCCCCCCCCCCCCACATGGGAACCTTACTACAGCTCCAAGAGGACGACAAGAAAATGCAAAATAATAGTTAGGTACAAGGCGTTTGAGTCCCAGGGGGGGTGGGGGGGGGGGGTACTCTCGTATGCTCGGGCCCAGCATCTACCGTTCATCCTAAAATAAATATCAGGAATTTCAAAAAATATCGCCGATTCTGTACCTTGTCCTTAAGAAAAGACCCTAAAATGCATTGAAATGACCCCTAAATATAGCCCAATTTTGTGATGACCAACCGAAAATATCCACAAAATCTTCATACTCAATAGAATATTCATTTTTTAGAAAACCCCAAATATATCAAAATTCAAAATTTTTGAACCCCAAAAAATAGCTTGCGCCTACGTACGTGTGAAAATATCGGAGTACCCCCCCTGGGGTTTGAGTGTCTAACCTTACTTAAAACTGAGGCTATAGAATATGGAAAAAATGGCTTCAAAATGGCCTGAAATGCATTCTCAGAGACATAGATTTTAAAAAATTTCCCGGGGGAGCACCCCCGGACCCCCCTCCAATGAGCGAGGGCTTCCTCCCCCCGCTCACGGCCGCTCGGTTCAAGTCTTCGGCTTGAAGTGCCCCCCCGTAAACGACCCCTCTGGGTCCAGCCCTGTCTAAATCAGTTTAATGGCCTTATTGCATTCAATTTGAGTTTTTGCCATTTTAAATTCAATAATTTTAAGCAAGTATGATTTGAGCCGCAACATGAGATTTCCAACAATGTGGTATGTCTGATCAGAGCCTTTGCTAGTCCCTTGAATATTCTATGAATACTAAGCTAATGACTGAACATCATTTGGAGTTTTTAAGCTTAAAAGGAGGCTGCACAGGCTCGTCTGAGTCTACACTTGTCAAAATACCACATTGTTGGAAAGCACATGGTGTGGCTCTTTTGTGATCATCAAATCTTAGTCTGTTTCAGGATTTTGGAAAATATGAAAAATAATCGAGCAAAATGGCAATGTTTTTCTTAAACAGTTTGTCATGGAGTTTATTCCATGGGTTGGTCAGCAGTGTGTGATTGTGGCATTTCCTGGTCATACTCACTTTTTTATTGAAAGTATATTGCCTTGTCAACATACAATCAGTACCATAAACATGCTTTTTGCTGACAAACAAGAATCTAATGATTCAGACACCTCATTTATTTTGTATCTGATATGGAATCAGAACACCCATAGGTTAATTTGTAATAATGTATGTAAGCCTTGATCACATGCATTTGAAAGCTTGGTTATTTGACACACTTAAAACAAAATCACCCAGCAATGTAAATTGTAAAGGTTCTAGATACATTTGACCGGTAAAACCCTAAACTGTTAAAACAGACAAGCATTCAGGAGACACAACTCTGGGGAATATTAACTATTGAATTGGAATTCAATGGTCATTATTATACAGAGTGGTGTCCCCTGACTGTCCATAGGGATATTGTACTTGATATAGAAATTAAAAGGTAAAGCTGGCATCAAAATATTTCCTTGCTAGGAACTATAACAGTGAAATATGCAGCATTTTACATTGCTTTGGCTGTTAATGAAAGCCTCCTAGAGAAAGCATTAACAGTTTTGCCCTGACTCATGACCTGCCCTAATATCAAACATGTATGAATAGTTTACCGGCATAAACACTTTTAATCCTTTACTCTTTATTCTGAGCTGTGAAAATATAATTCACAAAATAAAATGTATGCTGATGCATGGGCCCAAATAAACAATTATTTTAACTTAAAATTGAGAAAATATTATTATCCATCAGTTTAAACATTTGTTTTGGGTGCTCAAAAGAAACGTTTCATTGTGATGATTCTTTTGAGTACCCATAACATGTTTTAGTTGATAATAAGGAAATATAATTTTCAGTTACACACTCTTATCATTTCTGATTCTTTGCGAATTATGGAAAGATATTTTAACTATCATTTCAGAACAATATTTATTGTATATAAGATTCAATTTTTATCATTTACAAACTCAAGGTGTAGATGTAAAGAAATAGAGAAACAAATGTAGATATTTAACTTTGACTAAAATACTGTTCAAATATTGTTCAAAAGATCTCAAAAATACTAATTGTGCCAATTTTGTCTGTAAAACTATTTCAGTAAAACTACCCTTCATAAAATTAATTTGTTCATACAAAGAAGAATATATTTCAACCAATAAAATCATATGAAACAATTTGAATGAGAAGAAATTTAGTATTTGATCACAAATGATAATATGCAGAGTAGCTATTGTTGACCGAAATCAACAACAATTTGGTAAATAAGGATATGCAAAACTTAGACTATATAGGTAAATGTTCCAAAAAGGCCTATGCAAACAGTGCAGACACAGATCAGACTGCTTCTTCAGAAACAGTTATTTTTCAGGGTCTTCTGTGTATGTTATTCTGACAAGCATCTTGTGAATTCCAGCACTGAAAACCATCAATTTATTTAGGAACAGAAAAAGGAGTGTTCTGAATTTTAGAACATTTGGGCCTCTAAGCGAGAAAACCTGACTTCAAGGGTTTGCGAACAGCAAAGGCGCAGACCAGCCTGCGCATCCACACAGTCTGATCAGCGCCTTTGTTTTTTGCTTACTGGAAAGTATCATATATATTCTTGCTTCAAGCAAAATTTTAATGTTCTAGCTAGTCTTGGTAACTGAGGAGACTGGTTTGCGTATTGCTTTGGCGGAAATCACGAAGACAGGGTCTCTCGCGACCAGGCCCATTTACCACAGTACTTTAAGATAATCTGACTTCTAGATATATCTCTAGGTGGGTGAGTATCCATCCAGAGTGCAGCAGACTAGAGCACTTAGTTGTGACAAGAGCAGTAGTAATATAAGAATATCTTACTTTATCTGAGAGGTCCTGTACTGACTGACTTCTAGATATATCTCTAGGTGGGTGGGTATCCATCCAGAGTGCAGCAGCTCTCTAGTTGTGACAAAAGCATGCAGTAAATAGGTTAATGTTCAACTACAGCAGTGAGTCAATAGCATAAAAGGTCATAGGTCAAGATAAAGGGGAATAACTTGTCTTTGTTAGCACATATGCATACATTTTGCTCCAGTGCCAATAAGCAGACATGTTAAGATTAACGGATCTCCCGTGTCACTAACGGAACCGTTTTCCGCAAAACGGATTTTTAAAAAAAATCACAGATTTTCAAAAATCCGCTCAGTCTTACCGTTTTGTTTTTGTTAAAAGCCATTTCTTGTGATAATTTGGCAGAAGTCGCCGAGAAAAATCAATATTGCATTCTCGCGAGACCTGACGATACCTCATCTCGAGCTTCCTGTTTGCGACAATGATCAATATTGATATCGTAAGGAAGCTTGGTAGTTTCGAATAGCTGTGAGGTAAAGCATCTCAAAGTCACTGAAAAATCGATATCAATTAGGGCTTGAATGTCAACCGAATAATACAGGTACTAATAATCCAAGCGGCTGTATAACTTGAAAAACCCAACAAAGATGGCGGAACGTGAATCATCGCCAGGGATTAGCCCAGCAAAAAAACGAATACGGTATAGGATCGGGTCAAATTTTAATTAACATGTCTGGCCAATAAGACATATCCAATAAGTACAACTCTCATTAAGAGAGTTTCAATGATGTAAGAAAGATATATCTAGGATCTTACATGAGTGTTCATGTTTTATTGAATTTATTACACCAGTTGGGGAAAAATGCGAGGCTTGCCAAGCATTTTATTACTTTTTCGCAACGAGTTTAATATATTCAATTATACAGGAGCATGAGTGTCAGATTCTATTTATAAAATGACATTAAAATTAAGTAAATCACATTTTTGGCGTAAAAATGTCAAGATTTTGCCATCTGTTACGCAACGTTATAATGGACGTCATAATGTTTCCCAAAAAGATCTGTAAACCACTAGTGGTTTATCAATTTTATTGCATAGGATTATATCACTCTCAGACGGGATATCAATGTGATAAAGTAATATAAAAAAAACTCTTTCAATGGGCAATGATCATATACTTCTAACTTCACTAATTTTGCATAGTTTTAAATAATTATTGATAATTTTTTAGATTTGTTATGTCCCTTATCACGTTACTTCTCAAATTCTCATCAATAAATACCCCAAAGCTAGACTTTGCAAGTTTTTTTAATAACCCCATTACCTGGACCTATGCACAATTATAATTATGTAAGAAAAATACAGCTTTTAATGTCATCAATGCCATATAGATCTATTTTTATAATGAATTTTATTACTTCAAAACTCTGTGTATAAAATTGTATGCCACATCCAAAATGTTTAAAAGTTATCTTTCAATAAGCTATTTTATAAATTGCAGCTTTTTCATAAATGTTCTTTCTTGTATTATTTTTTTACATAAATCAAAATGCTTCAAATACGTATTTATTGTAATGGTCAAGTATGATCAATGACCAAATTAACACTATGAAAGTGAGGAAAGGTTCAGCTTTAATAACTAGACTGAACAAAGATCTTACAAGGCATGTATGACTTTGTGTTAAGCAATAGTTAAATATACATACATACATATATAACAAATAAAATAAATATGTTTCTGACTATTGGCAAAAGGTGCATGAAAGTAAGAAAAAAATATTCAAAATTTTCTGTAGAAATAACATATTATTAGCATCAAAGTAAACATGAACAGATGAAAACAGCATAATCTTATTTTGAGTCTTAGGTGGTTAATATTAATAGTAATCAATTTCAAAACACAAAAGGAACTTTGAGAGTTACCTATTAAAACTTAAAAATGGCACAGCAAAAGATATACAGTAAAAGGCCACTTAAAAGGAACACCAAAAATTGGGTTTCAATACTGATTATTGATTAATAAAGGTCAGAAGTATTGCAGAATGCTCCAAGGGGAGCATTCTGCAATTCTTTCGACCTTCATTAAGCTACAACTTTCCATTAAGAGAGCTTTGTTTTGTCTATTTTTAAGTGGCAACTTAAGACAGGTTTTACTGTACAAGTTGACATTAAAATCAAACAAATGTCATACATTTTCAATTCTGCTAAAATTGTGAAATTTGTGTTTGAACTCTGTATGCGAAAACCTATAGTGTACCAAAAGACTCACTTAACAATAGCTTTATCATCAAGTGCAAGCAATTCGTAGTTCTTATCAATATTTTCCAACTGTACCAGCTGATTGGATTTTGAGACCTCATACACAGGTCAGGAGTAAAGTCTCGCAGTGCCTACTGCTGACACACTCAAATTATTAACATAGAGGAAAGTTACGTTTAAGCTCGACAATAAGTGCTAGCTACTGTATACCTGGACCTGGTCACCAGTAGTCTCGCCAGAGCCTACTGGTGATACCCTCAAATTATGAACATAGATGAAAGTTCAGTTTAACCCATTTAAGCTGAATGAAATTTCCCACTAGTATCAATTGGACCAGTCCATTTCCGTTTTAAGGGTTGCTGGGTGGTATTTTACATTTTTATTCAAATTTTAAAAGAACATTCTGTAAGCAAACAGTGGAGATCCTGATCAGACGCTGCCTTCTGCAGCGTCTGATCTGGTTCTGTACTGTTTGCCTATGTCCCACAAAAAGGACACTAGGCTTATATGGGTTAAGCTGGACAATAAGTGCTGGCTACTGTATACCTGGACATGCACATTTTAAGGTTCCCTAAATCATGAAACTTACTATATATATTTTCTCACAGGCTTTAACTTCAATGTGGTTACATGTCCAAATCTGCTACGCAGGCATCTTGATTAAAATTGTGCAATAGCAGTGTCAGACGGTCCAAATCAGATGGCCAATATGATATGAAATTTTGCTAAATTTGGTGTTCTAAGGTTTATTGTGAAAAATAAAAACTAAGTCAAAGCATTAGAAGTTAAAGCAATAAACAATGTTTGGTACATGTATTATAAAGTTACCCTGATATCATCTTCTAGGACGACTCCAGCATCACTCTGGCTTAATACACTCTCAGCAATACGTGAAGCATGGGTCGTTATTGTGTCAATAATTTCTTGTTCTGTTACCTGCGACTTGGGAGATTCTGAAATCAATACTTAAATGTTTTAACCCTTTACTCCATAATAACGCCTTTTGACGCCTTTGAAATATCATGTATTTAAAAACATTATGGAAAATGGAGCATTTGCTCTTTTGGAGCAAATGCTCTATTTTCCATTATATTTTCCAAAGTATTCAAAACCTAACTTAAATTTTCTTGAAATTTTTCAATGTTGTCTAAAATAGATAATGGTGTCATGATCTAAAAATAGCCTATGGAGTAATGGGTTAACCCATTATAGCCTAGTGGAATCTTCTAACCAACATACTGGGCAGGTCCATTCTCAGTTTTAGGGACAACCAGATTCATGATTTTATATTTCCTCACTGCCTAAGAATTGCACCAAGTGGCCATAGGCAGGGAAGAAATGCCAAAATAGAAATACAACCACCACAATTTTATATTATTAACAGTAAAGACTTTGATCGGATTCCTCCCTGTATGGCATCTGAGCTGGGCTTACACTGTTTTACAACTTACCAAGTCAACAAAAGCTTAAACAAATTCATCTCATTAACAGCCAATCATGATAAGATCATCATAAGGGCAGCATTTTAAAACTAGTTATTGACAACAACGCAACTACCAGGTTAGCAAAGAGATAGTATATGAACTCAAATTTGGAGATATAGGTGTCATGCAAATATAAACAATTTGCAGTGTATTGTACTTTCAAAGATAGATGAGAATCGTTGTAAACAAACAGTGGCGAGTTTACCTTGATTTTGGGCAGGCAGGTAGTCTCAGTTTACAGTTATATTGAACCTACCACAGATTACTGCATTTGCGCGAGGCAGTGAATAATCATGCTTTACCTGTTTATAAGAAAAATAGAATTGCCTCACTACTATGCATCTTTGAAAGTACAATAGTGACAGGTATTTTAATTCTGATTGGCAGATTGGAAGGTTTAAAAGAGGCAAAGACAATGGACTTGATACTTGGCAAGTGTAAATGTCCAAATAGTTGTCCTTATTTTTAGTAACATATTTTGTAGGTACACATTGGAATTGCCTCTATCACACTGGTAAATGTATACGTCAATTTGGTGGTATTTACGCGTATTGCCGGTACTTCATAGACCAGAAGTGGTAGATATTGGTGTTAATACTACATAGAAAAACATGCCATATGCCTAAAGGACTATAGAATTAGATCTTTTTTAAGTATTCAGTATGTGCATGGCAATTTATGTAAGCATTTAGGAATAGATTCTAGTACCGATCATCCAGATTGGTACTCGAATCAACTCCTAAATGCTTACATATATCGCCATGTGCATGCCGAATACTTAAAAATGATCTAATTCTATAGTCCTTTAGGCATATGACATGTTTTTCTATATAGTATTAACACCAATATCTACCACTTCCGGTCTATGAAGTACCGGCAATACCCGTAAATACCACCAAATCGACGTATACATTTACCAGTGTGCTATGAGGCAATTCCAAAGTGTACATTCAACATAAGCTTTTTTAAACAAATTCCCAACCACTTTCAATTAAAATATTTAAAGAAATGAGCATGTAGAAATGAACAACTTTTCATGTAGTTTGTCATGCACCTGGATGACAATAATAGACTGTCTATTCTATGATTCTGACAGCTTATCTTGAGATGTTTCATGGGAGTATATTGCTAAATTGCTAGTTGCGTGGTTGTATGTGAAATGCTACATCCCTGCTTTGTATTTTAAAGTCTCAATAAGGTTTTCACCATGATACTGCTGCTGCATATAAATTAGAGATCAAAATAAGTGATGTTAAACCTATATAATATTAGTAAGATATGCTATCAGTTTTAATTTATACAAGCAAGGCAAAAAGTCTGCTCTATTATTAGCACACTTGGTAGTGATCTGAATTTCTAGTAAAGTTTGATCCTTGATAAAAACACTTACACATAATGTATTAACTAGGATTATACTAGGACACACATATATGTATATATGTACAGTAGGCAGGTTAATGCAAACAGTTTTAACCCAGGTCAGACAGCTCCTGAAGAATTGGCCTGATCAGGGCTACACTATTTGTAATTCCATAATTACCTTTTTACACATCTGGTTGTAAAAACAGACCAGTTTGAGCTTCAGGCGTAGTATCATGGGCAATAACAAAGGTGCCTGAATTTTAGGGTAAACATGGCATCAAAGAATTATAAGGAAATATACATGCTCAGGAATATTGTAGTACATAAACCATGCTCAGCATTTTTACAGAGCCTAAAAACTATTGCTGAACCAAATCTAAATTATGTGAAACTTAAATTTGACACGGCAAAAAATATAACTTAAGACGTAAAACTATATTTGTTTGAATTGATGCTTTATGTCGTGAGTCAACAATTTTTCAGTCATGTCAGAAAGTTTCCTGAGTTTAACAAGTACAAAAGCAAAGGATAAAGTGTCACGCTCAAGGATACAGCATAGTTGCCTCCAGCTATATATTCTCAGTTAGTCTCCAGCTTCAATTGATCTCACGTCTGGCACTCTACCTCTGAGCAACTGCGCTCCTGCAAAACTATTTAAATCATATTATGTTTGCAACAAAACTCAAGTACTTAAAACTGCTAAATATAAAATGAAATAAAATATTGACATAAAATTATGACAACACACATCTAGCTTACCCATCACCAAATGATCAAATCTTGCAATCACTCAAAAGTATTGGGATATTATATTTTATACTTATTTCATTCTAAAAAATTCATCCATCTGGTTCTGGGTGCTTTTTAGTAAATATCAGGAGATCAGAGGTTTCAAAACTATACAGTCAGACATAAGTTAAGCATCCCCTCAATAGTTTCCTAGAAAACGAAGGAAGCTATTTTCTTGTTTTATTTATGAAAATAGATAAAGTGGCGACAATTTACAGCAAGTTTCGATTCGATTACCACAAAGGTAAACAACTAAGCATGGTAAATGCACACTTACCACTAAAAACGTCCATATTCTCTAATCCATTATGGTATTCTCAAAACACTTGCAAAGTGTTAGTGTCATATTGTTACAATATCAAAGACAGGTTCTGTCTGAAAATTTCAGATTCATATCTCAAAAAGAATAAAAGTTATGGATGTGTAAAGAATGGCATGTTATATAGTGATAATACAAAAATTATACACTTGCGATTAACTATCTCTATGATCCTCTATAACTGACATGAAACTTTGAGCTCGAAAGAATCAGTTTGGCACTAGTTTGAAAAATATTTCTAGATTATTTCTGCGTTTATTTGAATTCAATGTAAGCACTTTGGGTTAAGCTGTGACACTTTTTAAGGGTACACCCAAAAATAGGGGTTGGTGTATACAGGACACCATAGAAATTCAGCAAAATGACCAAATGGCATTCTGATATGTTCAGCAGACCAAAGGAAGACTAGGGTAACAAAATATTACAAACTGGTTGTTCTTCTGAAGAAATTTGTACACGAAAAAGGTCTCTGAAAAAATGTTTGGGTGATGCTTAACTTATGTCTGACTGTGTATAATAAATGTCTGTCCTTGGTGATTGATTTTTATCTTAGTAAAGAGTGCAGACACCGATGAAATCCCACAATTTGTCATTTCATCAGGGTATGCACTGTTTACCAAAGTACCTGCCTACAGGTATCCAGTATAAAAAGGTTAATATGATTTGCAGATAAACTGATATAGCTATCAATAGATTGATGAACAATCTTATTCAATAATTTATTTTGGGACAACCATATCAGGGTCAAAATTGTCCGCTGGAGTTTCCTATCCCAATACTTTAAGTTCTATTTAGTATTCACACAATCAAACATACTATAAAAATTCCATTGGAACAAGACGTCAAAAAATATGACTAACAAAACATTTTTTTTTTCCTCTGAAGTAAAAGGTTTGGTATCAGGGCTGTTACATTCACCATATTGTTTTCAGATCAGCAAAAGTACCATTCTGATCTGGGTCTGTATTGTTTGCCAAAGACTTTTATCAGGGTAATAGTGTTCAAAAACATTAACCATACTAAATTTTCTTTCTAAATCAATTGTTCATTCTATTAAGCAAAAAGATATTCTCTAATTATTTCATAATTCTCTTCAATGGAATCTTTATAACATTGAGTGATTTATAAAAGAAAGACCTGTATATTAGTATTCAAACTTAAGTGGCAACTGTGAAAGAACTTGTTGCAAATTGTATGCAAACATAATAATCCTATTTGGTTCCATCTGAAAAACCAGTGTCTAAAGTAAATTTTTGGAATCAGCATATGTCAGCATTGGTATTTACAGCATGGGCAAGATTTAATGCTTAGATGAGTCAACACAAAAGTGCAGTCTTGGCAGAGCATTGACAGCTTACATGCAGATAGACCTGTAGCGCTAAAGCATATGTATTATCTCCATGTACAGGCGGACAATCCATGGTATAACTATTACTTATCCATCAGTTTAAACATTTGTTTTGGGTGCTTAAAAGAACCATCTCATCTAAAAATTGTGATGGTCCTTCATGACTACCAACAACATATGTTTTTGGTAGAGGATTACGAAAGAAATTTGTGATTATGCACTACTATCTGGAGGTCTGAAACGCTCAAAGAGTGGCTTAAGGCCAAATAAAAAAAAAATGAATTGTTTCTCAGGCACTGCCACATCTGTTTAAAATGCCCAGCATTACATCTTTTATTGCTTTCTAGAAAATTAAAAATGAAATAAAATAAAAAATTTCCAGTATCCGTAAAGGAAATGCTGTTCCACTCAGATGTTGTGGTAATGTCGGGTTACTTTATAATTCTTGCATCCATTTAGGTTGAATGGACAGATATTTTCTACTTTTTGTTTAATTGAGCCCCAACAGCATAAGTTTTATACATCTGTGATGAAATCAAATCTACTTAATGTGCAGATGCTTTCCCTATCAAGTTTAATGGCCTAACTTGAATTATATCCGATGAAATGACCATACAAGCGCAACTTTAAAAAAATATCATTACTAATTTTGAAAAAAAGTTCCCACATCTGTTTTTTGCCTGAATAATAATAAATACCCCCACCCCCTGCCATATCTTTTTAAAAAAAATGGCCTGGGAAACAATTCAATATTTTTTGGGCTCTAGGTAAATGCTTTTTTAATGCCAATAGTGAATGACATTCTCTGCACATTTACTGTTAATATATGTTTCGTTGCATACTGGTAAAACTTTTATCTAGCCAGTATCAGCAAGAAGCAAACTACATGACAAAGCATGCACCAGGCCATGAAATAATTATCATAATAGTCATAATTATTATCAAAATGCATACAAGGTGAAAATCATGTGAACAAACATCTAAATTGTGAGGAAAATATCATGTAATACAATGAATTGTGAAGTGGGGCTCATTTCTCAGATTTTCGTAAAACTGTTGTGGACACTCTTTGAGATGCTTCAAATGGGCTACACAACACCTTTTATGGAGAGAGAAAAATGATATTTCTCCCTTCTTTGAAAAATGACCCCTATAAGAAAACATTTGGTGAAGATGTGACAAAAATAACTACTGTGGGTGCACACACTCATAAACATCAATCAACAGTAGAGAGACTTTAGCCTTTAGCTATTCAGTTTATACAACAAAAATTATTTTTTGGCCGTGTTCCTTGGTTATTATAGTGAACCACTACTGGCCGGGTCGGTTTATGGTTTTGTCGTTTTTATGTCCAGGAACACTTGAAGGCTCAAAATGGCAGTGGTTCTGGTTTTAAAGCGTTTGTATTATAATTAAGCTTCTTTAAAATTATGATGTCGGCGTGCCGCGGTCCCTTCGCACTAGGTGCTTCTTTAAAATAGTGTGCACTTTATTTAAAATACCCACCAAATTTCAAGAAAAACCTTTGATTTGTTTAGATTTTACTGAATGCTAAAGGTTAAAATCAAGTGAAGTTTCATTTCAATAGGACTAATGTGCAGAATGGATTATTGTTCAAACTGTGGTGTCACTGCATTCATTGGAGGTACCTCTTCCTTCACCCTCAACTCCTGTAATAGACCGTGTTGGTGACTTAGAAACTTGTTCTTCTTGGGTTACTTCCCTTGGCAGATCTTCCTCTGAATCCTTTGGAGTTGTCTCTCTTTCTTCCAGAACTTCTTCACCAGGTATTTCTGGTATTTTGTCAACATCTTCACCCTTGACCTCCGCTGTTTCACCTTCAGCGCCTGCTGCTATTCCCTCTCCCTCCTCTTCTTCTTTAATTTCTACAATATCCCCAGTTACTTCCCCTTCACTCTTCTCCTCAGTAATCTCAGCCTGGAGAGGGTGCTTTATTGAGTCTTCTGTTTCTTTTTCTGATACTCCAGTGAAATGTGACAATTCCGTCTGCTCCCGTATCATCTCTGTTTCATCTTCAATCTGGTTCAACTGATCTTGAAGTGGTCTCAGAGGTCTAGAAGTGTCTGATGTAGGTCGACTACGAGATCTAGCTGTACCCTCCTGTGAACCCTCAAAAGAAAGAGGGGTGCTATGGGATCTTTGCAATGTTGAGAGGGGAGTTTTGGGTGACATTCTCATGTCAGATTTGGATCTCTCTGGAGAAGCTCGAATAGCTGCACTCTGAACGGATGATAATCCTGTCCGCGGAGTGGCATAAGGAACAGGAGGTAAGCCAACACTACTGCCTTCCTCACCCATCTTAACAAAGTTTTCATGACTTACACCTTCCCATACTTCTCTCTCAGATTCCACGTCCTGTTGATGACCACTTTGCTCTGAAAGCACATTGTTTAACTCTATTGAACTCAGAATTGCAAAAACTCTGTCATTCTGAGTGCAACAGAGATAAAAGCAAACACAAACACAGCTAAAAAAGTAAAAGGTGGCATAGCTATTTAAACATTGACTCCATCTAACATCTGAACTGATAATAATTTCAGATAAGAAACGTAAACTTTTGGCTCAAATTTTGAATCAGTTCAATGTCTATAAATGAATTCAGAATCTGTCGGCTTAACCCAAAAATCCCAATGAATCATGTCTTCCATCTCTCTTAAATGCTCAGGTTCACATTGTCATTCAATATTGAAGCTAAAAGCAGTAAATTACCCATGCCCTTGTTATTTTTGTACTCTATATTAAAAAGTATCTGCCTTAAGATTAAAGCCAAGCAAAACACACACATGGTCAATTTATTAAGCAGCAATAAAAACCAACAACACATACATTTACAATTTTAGCTAGAGCAGTTTTGCTTAGTAAGCAAAAATTACATGTATGTACTACCTTTTAAAATATGCAGACCTTTAAAATAGTATCACTTTTTAAAGATAACTGATGGGAATTGTGTTCTTTTTGTTTTATATACTACCTACAGGCTTTGAAAGCTAATCACTTTTGCCTTCCATTTTCCCATAAATATGAAATGCAGTAAAAGTGATTTACTATATTTTGCCAATAATGACCTTTTCTATATAAACGGTTCATAAGCTGGTGAATCAGATTAAATGATATCATAAAAACTATCACCAAAGTGAAGTCCCTTCCTAAGTTTCTTTACTTGTCTACACAAGGGGGTACAAAGAAAAATTATGTAATATAGGTGATTTTTTCTATAACATTCATGCACACATATAAGCTCTTCAAGCTGTCTTATCATACATAAATGTGTTTCATTACTTATGCTTGAAATGGCTGCATGCATGCAAAATAATGACTTGGATAATGCAACAAGATATACAGTAAAACCTGTGTAACAACGGCCACTCAAAATAGGCAAAACAAAGGTTTTAACGACAAATGGTAGCTAAATGCAGGTTAAAAGTATTGCAGAATGCTCAAAGAGAGCATTCTGCAATACTTTTGACCTGCATTAAGTGATAATTGGTCTTTAAAACCAATTTTTGTCTTTTAGAGAGTGGCTGTTTTACACAGGTTTTACTATATGATTGTCACCATTCTTGATTCCTTCTTGTCCGAAGGGAGGTAAACTAGCACACTCTTTTAAATAAAGAGGCATTAGGAAACAATTAAGTCAGAATCAGCGTCAAGATGAAACATACATAATCAAATTACTAGCACAGGAAAACCTCCAGTAAATGAACAATTAATTACTATGAGCTTATACATACAAACTTTAAAATGAATATGGCTGAGAAACACTGAATATGGGGAACATTTATTTAAGATGAGTTGGACATACATGGGAAACACTTAATGTGGGAATATTAACTGAATATAACAGTGAAACATGTACCAAAAGTGAGTGTTAAACATTTAATTAAATGATTAGGAAGTGAGTGAGACACATTTAATAAACAAGAAGAGAAAGATTAACCCTTTGTATGCTGATGAATTTTTCCATCAGTTTTGATATAATAGGCCAGGGATAGTTCATTGTAAATATCAAGGAGTGACAGATTAGTATTTCCAAATGAAGCTGATGATTGTATTTATCATAGCAAACAGTGATGACACTGATGAAATGTCACATTATGCAGCATTTCATCTTGATCTCCACTGTTTGCCATAGTACCTGTTTAGGGGCTTCCACTATACAATGGGTTAAAAAAACATGATCGAGAAAACATTTACTGAACATGCATGGGAAACATTAATATTGAAAACATTTATTGAACATGAGTGAGAATCATTTTGAGTGAGAATAAGGGGAACATTCCATCGAGTGCAAGTAAGAAAAAAATCACTGAACAAACATTTGAAAAATCTAATATTGAAAACATTTACTGAAAATGAATGGGAAATGTTTACTAAAGTGATTGCTGGAAGCAGTTTTGTTGTTGGGATTCAGAACACTTACTGATAATTTCATCTGTGTCTGCACTATTTGAAATTGTCCATTTTCAATAATGCTAGACAATACATGGGCTAAGATGGAAACTATATTTTCATTGAGAAACCAAATGTTAGAGGACATAAAGAAAAAGTGGTAGGTACTGTTAATAGTAACACACATACATTAAAAAAGAATCTTGACACAAAGTGTGATCTGAGCCAATCCATATTAACATGCTACGCATGTCATTGGTGGTCAGTGGAAACCTCTGGCAGCCTGAAAATCCATGCAGTCTCATCAGAACCATTGCTGATCACATTCACCCATTATTCAAGTCCTACCAGACATGTGTGCAAGTTCATGAGATTTTGATACTTATCACATAGTCAACAAGTTCTAATTCAGGTTAGCAAAAACCTGCTTGATGATACAGGTACAGAGAAAACCAAGAACAAGCACCACTCAATAACACTATGCATGCATGTTTACCATTTTTACCATATAAGATTAAGTAGTTATCTTATTGACAGACCTATTTGACCTACTCAAAAGACAACTTAAGTATCTTATGAAACTACTCATGAAGAAAGAGGATAATTATGATCATTAAGTATTAATTATGATTATTAAACATCAAATTTCCAATGCTTATGCCCGACAGATTAAGACCTAGTCAAATAGTACAGACCTATAACAGTATTGTTACAGAGTTGCTCTGGAAAGCAGTTTAAATTTCAAAGATGTGTGAAAAAATTAGAAATGTGTTAGAAATTTGAGAAACTTTTACATATAAAACAAAATGAAAGGTAAATGTGAGATTCAGTAGTAGTTGCTTTTAAGAGAGTGACTGAGACATATAAAAACGGTTTAAAAATTAATCGTGTATAGTAGGGGATCACTCGAGAATACCTGCATCAAATGATAAATTAGGGAGACTATGCCTGCTTTCAGCTTTGTGTAAACCAAACTCCCCATCTCTAGGTCCATAGCTCCAGCTATGGATTGATACAGTTGCATCAATATCTCCGGACTGGTAGTCAATCTCTACAGTAGGAATACAGGTTTAGATATACACAAATTTTCTGCGTAAAATTGTAAATATTTACTTACCCATAATTTTTAGCATATGTTTTGGGTGTTCAAAAGAACCGTCTCATTGAGACGGTTCTTTTGAGTTCCCACAACATATGTTTTGGTTGAGAAATAAGAAAATTATTTGCCTTTTATGCAGTCTTAACTTAAAAGGCCTGAGGAATAAAACATCACGAAACATCCAGTTAATTTAGATACTAATGTACCTTACTACATATTAATCAGTTCTCATTCAAAAATGATTTTGATTATTAATCAAAATTGTTTTTGAATAAGAACTGATTCCAAATTGTATATATTTACATTGTCAAGTTATAACTCTTGTCAATCAGTTAAAACATGTTTTGGGTGCTCAAAAGAAATGCCTTAGTGATTATCCACAATATATGTTTTTGACAAATTAGAAACTTATTTATGAGTACAATATGATTGAATAGCTCACCATTGAAAGAAAGTTAGCGATTCTTTTAATGCTTTATTTCAATGCCTTCACTATCAAAAGAAAATGTGTAAACTTTATGTATGTAAATGTACATGAGCCCTGGAATCTGACACATATAAACAAAGACACAACAAGTTCACAAATTTGTGAGTATATATCTCAAGTCTACTCCACTAAAGAATGTGTGGCGTTTTATATGTATAAATGAATATGAGCAAATCTTTCTCTGACACACAACAAATTCACAAAATGTGAGGATGAGTTTCCAAAGTAAAAAGTGATCTTATAACAAAATCTGGCTCTCTAGAAATGCCAAACATTACTATGTAATAAAATATAGCCAATAAAACTCTTATAGTGAACAACAACAATCAAATGACAGTCTGCTAAAACGAGCAACCAATAAAATCTCACCTAGACCTTTGACAACGGACAGAATAAAAGCTCTTGCTATGCCTAAATACACAAAGATAAATATTTAAAAAATAAGTCCAAGATATAGAGGATCTTACAAGAGCACGGATGTTAGATTCTATTTATCATATGACATTAAGATTACTTTGAAATCTCATTTCTGCAGTAAAACGTTAAAATTTTGACATTATGTACGCAACGTTGTTGTGGACGTAATAACGTTTCCCGAAAATCGATAAACCACTAGTGGTTTACAGATTTTTTTGCATGGCATTATTTCACTCCCAGACGCGACGTCATATGATAAATGAATATCAGTTGAATTCAGTCTTCTGATTATGTTTGTTCAAATTGTGTCTAATACCTCTATGTTAGTCTTGCTCTTGAGGTCTTACTGCATTAAAGATCAAAGTCTTACAGTGTAAGTAATTTTAATTAATAGATAGACAATTAGATCAAATTACTATTGCATATAGTATCTCTTAATTGTATCATTTTTGAAATTACTTCAATGCAATTTGGTATTCGTTAAGTGAAAAGATGGTGACAATAAGAATATTAAAGTTACAAATGCAATTAAAGACAGATATTTCAAAAGGACACACATATGCACCAAATGATGTGAGCTTCCAAAAGAATCCTTGAGTTTCCAAAAGAATCCTGAGATGGTATTTTGTGATGGAAAATTGAGATGTTCATTTATTTTTTTAAAAAAAATGACCTTTTGTATTGTATTGTATTGAAGACATTCTAGTACAGTAAAACCTGTCTTAAGCTGCCACTCAAAAATAGACAAAACAAAGATCTTTATGGCGAATGGTAGCTTAATGAAGGTTGAAAGTATTGCAGAATGCTCTCCGAGCATTCTGCAATACTTTTGACCTGCATTAAGAGACAATTGGTCTTGAAAAACAATTTTGGTCTTCTATTTGAGTGGCCGCTTAAGACAGGTTTTACTGTAATTTCAGGTTTTTATGAAAGTATGTCAATTTAGAGACATTAAACAGGAGCGTACCTCTCTTAGTGGCAAGGTTCTTCTGACTCTCTTGTTTCTTGGTAGATTGGCTTTGTTTATCCTTCCATTCATCTGGCATCTCAGTATCTGACTCATCACTAACATCTACAAAATTAACATTTCCAGAAACAAATTATAACAGCTTAATTTTAAACTTACCTAGGAAGGAAGTTCCTTTCAATTGTGTCTGCAAGAGACCTCTATATATCTGTTTAAACCATTACCAAACAACTGAGTGAACAGAGTATATACAGTGTGATATTCAAAGTATATATAAACATACTGACAGCAAGAACACTGAGAGTAACAAAAGCAAAAACTACACCATATTTTAATAAACAGATGCCCTCTCCAATAAGGTATAAGCAACTTCTAAATGATGTTGGTGTAACAACAAAGAGCAAAGCTCAGGGAATCTTTTTGTTCTACAGTTAAATAATCTGGAAAATGTAAGGTAGAAGTTGATTCTTATCTTCAAGTTCGCGTTGTGTTTTCAAAGTCTCTTTAAAATTTCTAAGTCTTGTAAATTTCAGCAACTACTTTCATAATTTTATAATTTTATTAAATCTTCTTAAGTTCAACTAAATACTTCTAGAAACTAACTATAACCCAAAGTTCCGAAATCTGAAGCTCTGCCACTGGGTTTCATAGTCACGTGATAGAAGCTGACCACAGCGCCACCTAAGGACATCATCACTAACCAATCATATTTTAAGTTTACTATATAGCACACTCTACATAGGTAAGCTTCCATTTATATCAACCAATCAGAAGATGCAAAAGTGACTCATAGTCACACCATCATAGTCACACCAGTTGCAATTCCCAAAAGGTCATATGATTAAATGTATTGCGCAATCATGCCAATCAATGTCAGAATTGACACGATCTATTTATTCGGCTTATGTAATTTTACAAAACTAAGTAACATCTGTCATCATGACCTTCTGAAAGTGTTAAAACATCCCATCATAATTGACAGGCTAATAAATATGACATTTGAGATACAATAACAAACTGGTGTCAGATCCCCTATAGAAACATAAACATGTCAATCACAGATGTCAACACCGCACCTGGCTGAACACCTGTGTCCTACCCGAACCAAGCATTCACAAATATTATAAATACCCACAGGCAATTCACAATTATTATGAACCCTCACAGTCGAAACCAGTGGCTATTTTATAAAAACCAGATTCTTAAGAAAAAGAGAAAACCAACATAATTTGAAAAGATCAGACTCTGTTTCCCTGAGTCAGTTCATGAGCATGAATAGAAAGTGCAACAACTCTCAAACCTCTTAGGAGCGGCTTAAACAGTATTCTGCTTTCTGACAGAACCCAAATATAGTCCTTAAAGACAAGAATGTGAACAATCAAAGTACCGGGAGGAGTTTTACCAACTCCAAGTGGCACCATAACAGCTGTTGCATCCTCTATCATAGAAAAACAGACTTAATGAGAATTCTTTTATTTTAAAAATACAACATATTTTCAACTTATCTTTAATAACAATACTGACATGAATTGCTTTACAAATAGAGGTATATTTTTTCAACTGAATGTCATGGCATCCATTTGGCCAAATGATCACCTGACATTGCAATTGTAACTAAAAGATATGAAAAATACTGTTTTAAAGTTATTTATTAAGATGAATATCAGATAGGCCTCACTGAAATGGCTCAATTCATGCATTAAATAAAGAAAAATGAACAAAAAAAGTTATCATAAACTAAGGTATTGCCATGTATTTTAAGCAAAATGAACAAAATTAAAGAGAAACCTTACAACAATGAAAAGAGAATAAAAACTGAACCAAAAAGATACAATAAGCAATGTTCTAAACTGAGACTGATAACTATAAATGTTAAAATGTGTGTATTTCTACTATTGTGAATTACTTAGAACATATTGTGATTTACCCATAAGAAAGTGCTGTTAAAAAGCAGGTGCTCCTAATGATACCCTCAGACCTATGTACTATCTCATTTCAGACATACAAAATCTGATTTTCAATTTTAATTTCGACACAAAACTTTTATTTAAAAAAAAAATGAGAAACTTTAAGTATTGATCATTCTCACCTCTGAGGCCAGGAGCTAGGTTAGCATCAGAAATATCATGAATTGCATCTGTTGGTCGTAAATGTGGTAAAATTGTACCACCGATGTTAATTAATTCACCATCAGGGCCGTAAACTACGCTTCCATGCATGGACGACCTTTCATCTAGTCCGCCACTACCCGCTATATTATAATAAATAAAGATATGTAAGCATACACCATACAATATGTGACTAAAGCTACAAAACTACAACATTGTCCCATGAAAATGATTTACTTGGCGTTCTTGGATTAACCAGTGCTTCAGGCAAACTAAATCATGAAGTAATATAATCAACAATTTTACGAAGAAACTAAGAACAAAAAATTTATATCATTGGCTATTGTCCGATTTTATTAACCTGACACAGGTGCATAATTTCATGGTTAGTGCACAAGATAATTTACATTCCGTCGACTTTCGGTATTTACCGTAAGTTTTACGAGAATTTTGCAAGTACTAATGCAGATAATGAAACGTTTCGCACTGAGCTACTGACTAGTCAAGCGGTTGTGGTACAGAGTTTACAACCAAAAGGTCCTGAGTTCGAGTCCACGTAAATTCTTTTTTTTTTTGTATTTTTACCTCTTTATTTGATTCGTTTAACTTCATTATTATAGATGCACCACGACCTCTGAGTAATGTTTTTTGGACCACTTATATTCAAAAGATTGATGCGTAACGCATACACTGAGACAGGCTGTCTGGAACATCTACGTGCTTCAAAATAGAATAGCATTCTTAATAAAACGCCTGAAACCCCTATTTCTAGATCCGTATTTTCAATTTTGTAAATATAGTCACGCTTCAAAGCTATTTGTTTATCTATACTTGCATTTGTTATTGTTATTTTTGTAGGACCCTCATCAAGAACGTTTACCATACACTCTATATGTGAAGTTGAATCTCTGTGCTTTTGACATATTTTTTTTAAAAGTAATCGCAGATATTTTAAAAAAACTGTTTTGCCTTAGTGCCAAGTCTTGCTGCATACTTTTCTTCAGACGTTTTCCCACTGAACTAAAGTTCAAACAACTTGTAAAGGGAATACATTTAACCATATGTTTTGGCTATAACATGGAACAATATTTTCCAATAATCTCTGAAGATGTTTCAGACAGACTGGCTGATTTTACGCGTTATGCATCAACCTTTTGAAATTGAATGATCCAAAATTTCATTCCTCAGAGGTCACGGTACATCTATAATAAATGAAATTAAACGAATCGAATAAAGGTAAAAAAACACACACACACGTGGACTCGAACTCACGACCTTTTGGTTGTAAACTCTATATCATAACCACTTGACTAGTCAGTAGGACGGTACAAAACGTTTCATTATCTGCATAAGTAAATGCAAAAAATCCTGTAAAACTTACGGTAAATACCGAAAGTCGACGGAAGGTAAAAATATCCTGTGCACTAACCGTGAAATTATGCACCTGTGTCAGGTTAATAAAATCGGACAATATCTTCTTATAAATTCTGTGCAATTATTCCAATTCAAGATAGTCAAGCATCTTCCTATAATCTCATTTAACTTCTACGTTTGTGTATTCAAGACAGCCATCATTTAAAAATTCTAATCTTGTGGCTGTGATCTATATGACCTGTAGGACTGTTTTTTTTATATCAAGTTTACCAGGCAAGGCTTCTAGAATGATTGTTGAATTCAACTTGCATTCTCAAAGCCGAGCCTGGTAAACTTTACAACTAAAAGACGTGAACCTGGTATTCTATTTATCAGTTTACCCACTTTTCAAACTGGGGATTATCAATTTTCATATCAATTCAATGTCATCAACGTCATTAAAAATCTGCAACGTCATGTTGACCTGATAAAGATAACTGCAGTGATAGACAATGTTTATCAGTTCAATGTGTAACAATGCTATTAATATGAGAGGTAACTGATAAAAATCATTAATACAGCCTGTAGCATAATAAAGGGACAGTCCTGAAATAAAAGCCTATTTCTATGATTCCCATCAGGCAATTTACTGAGATTATAAGAATCTATCATGAGTGTGAGGGAAGGATAGAAAATCTGTCCCGAGGATTGCTGTTTGGCACCACGAGGCTTGCTGAGTGATGACAAACGGTGATGCCGAGGGACGGATTTTTCTATCCTACCCTCACACGAATAATGGATTCCTTTTCTTGCTCACCACTGTTTTTTTTATTTAAAAAATAAGCATCCAGAAGTCCCTGAATACGCTAAGATACACTTTCACATGATGATGTCACTTTAACAGAACAATGATGTCATGACAATGTGCGTGAGTTCCAATACAACCAATGTATGTAGCCCTCACGTGACAGCCTGGGTAAGATAACATGGTTTAGATAAGATTTTCTATCCCTGGGTAAAATCTCAGATATCCTTATCCGGTGTGCAAGAAATACTTATTTAGGCTTGTATATTGCAGGATAACATAAATATAAAAGTCTATCTCTCAAAAGATAAGAAAATCTGAATTTGAAAAAGTGAATCCACAAAATTTGAAAGGAGATAAGGACCATAGGTCCAGATAATAATAAATTTTCAGCTTTAAATTGTAAATTTTCTTATCCATCAGTTTTTACTTTTGTTAAGGTTGCTCAAAAGAGAAGGTTCTTTGTAGTACCAACAACATATTGTTTGGTTGAGAAATATGAAAAATATTTTTCAATTCGAGGCCTGCAGGACTGGGCCTGTTCATGACAAACAATATATAAACAGGTTCAAAATGAAAAGCGTTATTAAAGATGATATGCCAAATTAAAAAACCTCTCAGGAATTATTTTATATTACATGTAAAACACCAAAGAGCTGGTATTGCCTGATAGTACTCATTTAAAACTAATATAAAAAAGCATGATGACCATACACTTCAAATTTCAGAACATTTGTTTTCATCTATTTTTATCCAAAACTTGCAGAACTGGCTCATATATCAAATTAACATGTTATTCCTTATAAATTCTTAACATGTTAAAATTTCTTGAAAAATTGCAGCCATTAAGGGTTTATGATTTTATGACATATACTTAAGCAATAAATACACGGATATAAAAAGTAAATAGCCAAATAAACCTTTAGCAGATTACTTTTAAACATTTTTTAAAACTTAAAAATCTAGTCATTTCTTTCATCCCTTTTTGTTGCATAATTAGAAGAAAGATTGTAAAAGTAACAAAATCTAAAATGTAAGGTGTTGTTCTGAAATATGACCATGTCTGGCAGTTCCACCAAACTAAAAGCCTGACCATAACAGTTACTGTAAAATTGTGTCAAAAGCAAATATATATATGAAGCATTTAATTTGCAACAAATATAACTACATTACATGCTCAAACTAAATTAAAATCTACAGTATGACCTCTAAAATTTTAAGCATATTTAAAGAATGCATAGATGAAAATGAATATTATTTTTTTCTTATCTGTCAGAACTGTTAAATATACTGACACAAGATGTTTCATTTTAACCAATTACTCCATAATAATGCCTTTTGATGCCTTTGAAATATCATGTATTTGAAAATATTGTGGAAAATGGTGCATTTGCTCTTTTGGAGCAAATGCTCCATTTTCAATAATATTTTCAAAAGTATTCAAAACTTAACTTAAATGTTTCTTGAATAATTTTTATGTTGTCTAAAAATAGAAAATGAAGTCATGATCTAAAAATAGCCTATGGAGTAAAGGGTTAATAATAGCTCTCCTCAAGTTCATGTATTAAAACAATTATTTCTTCCAAACCAAAGTTCAGTTAGTCCTGCATCTTACCATACAATGAGGAACAAACCATTCCACAAACTATTAATTATTTTAGAAAAACCAGACTTTTTCAGTATCTGTTTTTTTTTTTGTTACGTTTTTGATCAGGGGTTGTCTTTCTTTGTGTTTTAATGTCTCTTCCTCATCTATGATTGTGGTATATTGCCTGGACATAATCATTGGCTATTTGCTTGATGATTTTGTAAAATTCTGTAATAGCATTGCAAGCAATGACATTGTCCACCTGATCTTATAACAGCACAAAATGTGTTATTTCAATCAGGGTAAACAGTTTTGTAGCACAGTGGTATTTTATGAAAGTTACAGGATGTGCAATTTCAACATCAAGTGAAGATTAAAGAAAAGTTGCCAGGTGAGACAGTGTTTAGTCCTGATTTTGTGATGTAGTACTTTGTGCCATTTCTAGTTAGGCATCTAGAAATTCACATTCATGGGTATTCACTAAAATTACCGAGATTATCATGAAATATTTATTATTCATGTATTACCAGTAAGCTTACATTTTCAACCTTTGACCAATTTATCTACTGAAAAAAAAAACTTGTTTGTGGGGTATACTACCCAAGAACACTAAACATTTCATGTGAATTGGTACTTGGAAAAATCATAGGGTTGTCCACTGAAAACTTGTATTCAGACTATAATTAACTTCCTTACTCTTCAACCCCCCATCATGATATAGGAAATAGAAAATGTGGAATCAAAGCAACTCTCTGGTATTCCTCTACTACTAAAATAGCATTTGCCTTAGAGTTGGTTTCCCCTAAACTCTATTAAAATCTCTCTTGAAAAATGGTATTTAGGTAAACTTTCCCAGCCATTCATCCTGAGCCTTCAAACTTAGTGACTATATGGTACATATATTCAGTATTCATTTTCCCACTCATCCTTTCTGAGCCCTACAAACTTAATGACTATGGTACATGTATTCAGTATTCATTTTCCCACCAATCCATCCTGAGCCCTTCAAACTTAATGACTATGGTACATGTATTCAGTATTCATTTTCCCACCAATCCATCCTGAGCCCTTCAAACTTAATGACTATGGTACATGTATTCAGTATTCACTTTCCCACTCATCCATCCTGAGCCCTTCAAACTTAATGGCTATATGGTACATGTAGTCAGTATTCATTTTCGAACACATCCTTCCTGAGCCCTACAAACTTAATGACTACATGGACATGTAGTCAGTATTCAGTATTCATTTTCCCAGCCATTCATCCTGAGCCCTACAAACTAAGTGACTATGGTACATATATTCAGTATTCATTTTCCCACCCATCCATCCTGAGCCCTTCAAACTGAATGACTATGGTACATGTAGTCAGTATTCATTTTCCCACCCATCCATCCTGAGCCCTTCAAACTCAGTGACAATGGTACATGTAGTCAGTATTTATTTTCCCACCCATCCATCCTGAGCTCTACGAACTTAATGACTATGGTACATGTAGTCTGTATTCATTTTCCCACCCATCCATCCTGAGCCCTACGAACTTAATGACTACATGGTACATGAACCGGTATTCAGTATTCATTTTCCCACCCATCCATCCTGAGCCCTACAAACTTAATGACTATGATACATGTATTCAGTATTCACTTAAGTGTCCAACACATCCATCCAGAGTCCTACAAACTTAATGGCTATGGTACATGTATCCAGTATTCACTTTCTCACCCATCCATCCTGAGCCATTTAAACTTAGTGACTATGGTACATGTATTCAGTATTCATTTTCCCACCCATCCATCCTGAGCCCAACAAACTTAATGACTATGGTACATGTATTCAGTATTCACTGTTTCACCCATCCATCCTGAGCCCTTCAACACAATGACTATGGTGCATGTATTTATTTTTCATTTTCCCACCCATCCATCCTGAGGCCTACAAACTAAATCACTATGGAACATGCAAACAGTATTCACTTTCCCGCACATCCACCCTGAGCCATTCAAACTTAATGACTATGGTGCAAGTATCCCACCCATCCATCTTGAGCCCTTCAAACTTAATGACTATGGTGCATGTATTGAGCATTAAATTTGAGCCTTAAAACTTAATGACTATAGAACATGTATTGAGTATTCACTTTCCCACTTTTAATTAGACACTCAACTTAAAACTATAGTACCCAGTGTTAACCATGTGAGGTATCAGATTCAAAGTTAGCTAGTGATACACAGGAACTATACCTTCTCCTTCCGGTAGCCCTAGAGACAAATACATTGTACAATTACATGCGTGCTTGATTTTCTCCAAACCACAAGCATGGCTCTGCTTGTATTAACACCAGGGACCCATGTAGAAATACATGTTACATACATGACTACACTTAGATCTCTATTAGATTAACAAGTGATAAGGGATAGCCGTAATCATAGGGCCAGATAAGCAAAAGATTTTGAGACTAAAATTGCAATAACTTGCTTATCCATCAGTTTAAATGTTTCGTCTCAAAAGAACTGCCTCAATGAAATGGTTCTTTTTAGTACCCACAACATATATTTTTGGTTTGGTTTGTGGTTTAACGTCTTAGGCAACAGCTATGGTCATATCAAAATGGTTAGTTGACCTAACAACACTGTTTTTCCTGAACAAGCTTAGACTAAGCAGTTAGCTGAGTACTCATGCAGTGCACATACCTTCTCTTGAAACTGACAACAGCTCTTCTTGAATCAGCAGAAGGAAAAGAATGACCAGAGAACAAATTTAAAGATCAATCTCCAGGAATGTATGGAGCCGGGATCAAACTCAGGACCCCTGGATCAGCAATCAGACTCGCTACAGATTGTGCTATGGGGCACGGCCCAGCCCACCAACATATGTTTTGGTTGACAAATAAATTTTTTTTAAATAATAAATAACTTCTTATCTGGAGACCTGGCTAATTGTTACTGATGAAGTCCACTTTACTAAAACACATAACAGAGAACTTGTTATCTTTTAACATAATGGCTACTGAGAAAATCCACCTTATTAGATACAGCAGAAAAACAGGTACTGGGGAGTCTTTATATTTGGATAAAGTTTTGTTACTGGGGAGTTCTTATATTTGGATAAAGTTTTGTTACTGGGGAGCTCTTATCATAGAAAAATCTAACACTAAATCACAGCAAAATATGTATTCCATCTTCCAATTAAATGTATATCAAGGTCAATTGGGCCTCGACATGAGAAAACCTGTCTTCCGGGATTTGCGACCAGCCTGCTCAGTGCTGATCAGCGCCTTTGTTATTCACTTAATGGAAAGTATCACATCTAAACTTGCTACAAGCAAATTTTCAAGTTTCTAGCTAGTCTCTGTAGCTGAGGAGACTGGTTTGAGTCTCGCTTTGTGGGAAACCCCGAAGACATGTTTTGTCGCGCCGAGGCCCAATCAACTACTGTAGAATGCATGCACTTCTGAAAGGAAATGACAGGGAATTTTTACTCTAAAAAGATATCACACAAGTATTTGCTTTTCCTCTTTTTCAATACACACAGGCAATTGATTTAACTTAGTGTGCTTGCTAAGCGTGAATAAATTGATCTTTTTTTTCTTTGACAACATACCATTTGATGGTGTTATATCCTATCTTTTTTCTAATCATCATCTATATATAAAACCTATAAATTTGCTAACAAATTCCTTGTTTATAATTTGAAATCCATTGTTAGTATACTACAGAGCTAACTTTTTGTGATCAAGAATTGTGAAAATTATTTAGCGTGACTTTAAACAAATTATATATGCATATGGTAAGATCAAGCTTTATCTAAATTTTTATTTCTATAATAATATTGTGAAAATTATTTTGCCTAATGGATCAAAGAGAAAAGCAATTCTGTTCTGAATGATGATGATGATGATGATGATGATGATGATGATGATGATGATGATGATGATGATGGTGATGGCGATGATGATGATGATGGTGATGATGATGATGATGATGGTGGTGATGGTGATGATGATGATGATGATGTTGATGATGGTGATGATGATGGTGTTGATGATGGTGTTGGCGATGATGATGATGATGATGGTGATGGCGATGATGATGGTGATGGCGATGAGGATGATGATGATGGTGATGATGATGATGATAATGATGATGATGGCAATGATGATGGTGATGATGATGATAATGATGATGATGGCGATGAAGATGATGATGATGGTGATGGCGATGAGGATGATGATGATGGTGATGATGATGATGATGGCGATGATGATGATGATGATGTTGATGATGGTGACGATGATGGTGATGAGGATGATGATGATGATGGTGATGATGATGGTGATGATGATGGCAATGATGATGATGATGATGATGATGATGATGATGATGATGATGATGATGATGATGGCAATGACGATGACGATGATGATATATAAACACCAATACTAAATGCTAGTAATGAATCTGTCTTCTAGATGTATGATTAGTAAGACATTTTGATGCCATCAGTGCTTCAACTGAACTAATGACTTCTTGTTCCAGAATAGGCATCATATTTAGGGGATAACTGTATTAAATATTTTCATCTGTGGAGGTATATCGTCAGATATACGGTCGCAAATTTAGTTTTACGGCGACGCGCATATATCCGATGATATACCTCCCAAAATGAAAAATTGGAATATGGTTATCCCCATTCTAATGCACTTCTTCAGTTTTGTCTCAAAAAGGAATGTTGCAAGCCGCATAATGTCGCACGTCATCTAATGAAATGTGATGTAATTAATGACGTCAAACTGTTTCCTACAGTATATCGCAGGATATACTGTGGCAAATTTTTGATGTTATCCAATCAGAAGTAGCGTTACAAAAGCAAATGCATTAGAATTGGTATTTATATCATCTTGATATCTCTATGTTGTCATAGATACAGAATCCAGATAAGATGTTTTCACAGTTTAAAGGCACTTTTTCATACTTAAGCAAAATACCCTATTTTAGTGTACTCTCAGACTGATCAGGTATTCTAGCATATATAATAAATGCAGGATAAGTCTGCATCTACTTTCATGACAAACCTAGTTTTCAAGGACTTTTCAAGACAGTCCATAATCTTAAAGGCTGTATGATCCCTGGATAATCAGGTGCCAGAAAACAGTAACCTCAGTTCCTGTTAAAAACATCTTATCTGTATTACCTAACACTCTCACTAAATCTATTTCCAATACAAAAGCTGCAAAATTCTCTACAAGGCAGCATTATCTGACTTACACCTACTTTTCATACTGACTGTCGTGTGTGGGGTGCTGGCTCCATGTATAGGGGGTATTGGAGTCTGAGCACGACTGCTGACAGCCGATTCAAGCAGCGGCTCCACTTTTAGGGAGGCACAAAACTCCAATGCCCCTTTTCTTTCTGGTGATTTAGATTTTTTAGTTTTAGCTGTTCAACAAGATAAACAAGATGTGTTATGTATAGAATTTTTGGGGCTTGTTTTCGCCACAACATATTGATATATTGTCAGCAAAACTTGTGACAGTTTTCCACCAAATATTTAATAGTTTTACCAATGTTTTGATTTTCTTACACATTTCATGCCCAATTTAGTGCTAGAACAGTCTTTTGCAACTAGATGGTTCCTCATGACATAATTGTCCTCAAAACAGCTAATAATTCAAAAATTTAAAAAAACAATGCCACAAGGCAATAGGTGAAGGAAAATCGGTCTGATGAAATAAATGACTGGTGACATAAAACTGTCAAAAATTTTGTTGCCCTGAAAAAATAAATAAGTTAACAACCAGTCCCTCAAAAGCAAATATAATAAACAAAAGTAGGGAGGTGACTTGTTGTAGGTTGTCTCAACAATACATTTCATTCAAATATAACTCTTTACACTTTTTGGTCTAATGATATGAAAAATGAACTGGCCAAATAAGCTCCATTCCGTTGGGAATTACATTGAATTTGACCAGCTTAATATAGAAATTCTTAGCTCATAATGTTGCTTGTCTAGAGTTATAAAAGACAATACAATCACCATATAATAAAATAACATACAAGAGGGTCATAGCTCACCAGTCTGTACATTGTGCACCAGTCATCTAAGCTTATGCGACCGGTAGGGAGGCACATTTTTGGCCCAGGGGTATAATTTGAGCAAACTTGGTAGAAGTCAACCAGGTGATGCTACATACCAAATATCAAGGCTCAAGGCCTTTTGCTTTCAGACATGAGGATTTTTTCACATTTTCCCAATATAAGCCTATGTAAAACGTGAACCCTGGGGCTGGGCCATTTATGGCCCAAGGGGTATAATTTGAACAAACTTGGTAGAGGTTCACTAGGTGATGCCATATACCAAATATCAAGGCTCTAGGTCATCTGGTTTCAGAAAAGAAGATTTTTTTAATTTTTCATCTCAAAAATCTATTTTTAGCCTCTGTGACCTAGATATGCAACGGACCAGAACCATTTGAACAATTTCTATAGAGGGTCCCCCAAGAATCATTTGTGTGCAATTATTTAAAAATTGGACAAGGGGTTTAGGAGGAGTTGTCATTAAAGTCAATTGTTAACGGAACTCCGATGGACGATGGACGAACACTGATCACAAAAGCTCACCTTGTCACTTCGTGACAGGTGAGCTAATAACAAAATAACAAAAGTCTCTTCGCAATATGTATCACAGAAAATAGCATAAAACTTTTGGGCTGCCCGTTGATTTAAAAAATTAATACTTTAATCATATTATCCAGTAGTAACAGACATGCTTTAACTCTTTAAATGCCACATTAATTTTACATCTAGTCCATCTTAGCATTTAATCAACAATTTACTGAAGAAAACAAACAAATAATCTGTGATTAACTGCATCACTAAGATTATTCTGATCTGAGACTATTTTGCTTGAACAAGCTTTTCATGTCCGAGTAAATAGGATCTGCCTCTAAAGGCACTATATTGGCTAAAAATGACCATTTTACATCTGACAAAAAATAATCAAATTAGGGGATTTCTAAATACAATTTTTTTTATTTGGGGAGGCATATCTTCGGATATACGGTTGGAAATTTTGCTTTATGTGACACATGAGCAGAGCAGTAAAAAGTGATTTCTGACCATATATCCGACGATATACCTTCCCTAATGAAAATTTTCAATATGGTTATCCCTATTCTAATGCACTTCAGCAGGTTTGTCTCAAATTGGAGTGTTGCAAGCCGCAAAAAGGAGCACGTCACCCAACTATGATGTAATTTATGACATCAAACTATTTCAGACAGTGTATATCTGTTGCAAATTTTTGACAATATCCAATCAGACGTCGCGTTACAAGTAAAATGCATTAGAATAAACTTTGATATCAGTAATAGAATTATTGCTGATAGGAGACTAAAAGTTTATTAGATTATTTGTGTTAGACTGTAAATGGTTTAATATTTAATACTGCAAAAAAAAATGTATGATTACTGGTAAATTTATCAAGGGAAGGAGTTGTTCTACAAATAGCAAATTGTGATCTAAATATACAATGAATATATATTATAAAGTGTGACTGGCTGGTATTATATAGCTTATCAGTCACTGTATCGCCATGTGGTATGCAATGACACGGTCTCTCGTAACGCTAACAGAGATAGAAACCAGTTGGGGGCGTGGCATTACAGTGACCAAAAAGCCGATTAATACGTCACTGTAATACCCTGTTTATATATGTACCTTTTACTGGGTAATCTCACATGATTTGTCTTGTTTGCTGTTTTTTTTTTAAATTTATGGTTTCGAAACATTCTTTAAAAAAATAGCAGAGCTTCAAACAGTTTGGATTCAGATGAGGCTCAAGGTCTTGTTGAGCCTGATCTGGATCAAAACTGTTTGCAAAGGTTTTCTACAGACAGCAACATGCCACTAGCAGGTAAAGAGATAAAAATAAGACACCAATAAAAATGATTCAGATGAAAGAAATCAAATGAAAAAAAGAAAGAATATAACAATATCCACTTACATGGCTGTCTTGAGCCATGACTTTTTAAGCTTTGAGTAGATCCTTTCCAAGGTTGGCGGTGAACTGTTGGCTGAAATCCTGAGCCTGAATGAGCACTTCCTAAACCTAAACTTTCACTGCTAGACATCAATGCTGTGCCCCCTTTTGCAATAGGACCTGAAATACAAGAAGTTGCATTGACCATTGTATATTAATTAGAAGTGCGCCATATTACCGGTATACCAGTAAATCACAATTTAGGAGTCCCGAGATATGTATCGTGACATGCTTTTGACCATACCGGTACACTCGGCAAACTCCGGCAATTTTCTGAACATAGTTCAGCTGCTTTTGTTTCACGTTTTATTTTATTTGCATATCAATTTTTATTTAATCTGGCTTGAATAGAAACGAGATGTCTAACAGCCAATGAAAAGCCAGTAACTATGATAAACAAAGTGTGTTGTGTCAAAAACTTTAATACCATTGGCTAATAGGAGGATTTTCCCTGTCTAAAACCAAAATGGGGGACCCGATTGAGATTGAGATTGAGATGGAATACATTTATATTCTCACTTTATTTAATGATTTCTCGTAAGATAGCGAATTTGAAGGGTTTGATTAAGATAAATTAACAATAGTTGAAAATGTCCATGCTGTATTTGCGATCGATCTATGCTAGCATGACTTTCAATTGCCCCATGATGTTGAATATAGTCAGCTCTGAAAAAATTCCCCTCCCACAAGCCCATCTGTTATTAAATTTTGCGATATATTGTGATGCATATCTCATTACAAACCCCAAAATCGCGATATATCACGATACAGTATACAGAGGCGATACCAACCCATAATATCAATGGATTCTTCCATCTGATTTAATACAACAAGTACCCCAGTTAAGTGCCATTGACACATAATTCTTTAATAACTGAACAGTGTCTTGAGAACTTAGTACTGTTTATCCTCTGTTAATGCAACTTTTAAATGAGCATGTACAGCTATCCCAGGGCTCATACAGGCAAGTGTGAGTAAGATTCAAGGACCTTTCAAGGACTATTAAAAGTCTCTCCAACAGTTTTCAAGGACTTAAAGTTAATGAAAATACTGACTGAAGTGTTTAAATTCTTCTTCAGAAATGCTAGACTGAGATAATGGAGACATTAGTACTGGAAAATTAGTATAAAGTTGTTTAGCCTTTATTTTGTGCAGCATATGCTGCACAAAATATAGGCACAACAATTTTATACTGATTTAGGTCTTTATCTACAGTGCTAATTCCTACAGAAAATAGTAGAATTCAAGGACTTTTCAATGCTTTAGACTAATTTTCCAGTACTTTTCAAGGCAGATTTAATTTTCAAGGACTTTTCAAGAAAGCCCTTTAAATTCAAGTACTTTTCAAGCCTGTGCGAACCCTGAACTTTTAAATGAGCATGTACAGCTATCCGATGGGGCTACATGTCTACATTTTGGTCCAATTCTTTATCTTCTGTCAGTCAACTTGACAGGAAAGAGAACACTGCCACAACACTGTGCAGATGTGCTGGTTTTTGTTTGAGATAGTGCTTTATGTCCCAGGCAACAATTTTTCAGTCATGTTGGGAAATTTCCTGGGTTATACCAGTATTAAGTATCTCGCTCAAAGATGCTACAGTGTTTCAGATAAGGGTCGAACAAGCCAACCCTTTATCTCAAGTCAAGCACTCTATCACTCAGCCACTGCACTCCCAAGGTGTGCTGAGTTACAGGCGTTATCACTGGTTGCCATAGGATAAGTAACATACCATATTAAAAATTCAGAACTTCAAATCTGAAGCATAAACTCAAACCTCATTTTGAGCTATCTGGCTGGGATTCAATTTTTGTCCCCAAAAACAGAGTAGGTTTGAGAGGGAAGTGTGTAACAGTATTGGCTCTGAATATGTAAATTTTCTTAAAATCTTCCAAAGAGGTGTTGACTTTAAAACATTCAAGGTTTAACCTGGCAATCTACCTTCGAGGTCTAGGCTCTGCTGTGATATTTTGGCCCTCCTCTTATCACCTTCTCTCCGCCTTCTCTCTTCCGCCTCCCTTTGGGCCTTCAACAGATGGTCCTTCTCTGTCATCCCATGACCTGCCCAGCCTTCTTCATCATCTTCTGTAAAAGTCAACAAATAATTGAGCCGTGACATGTGATTTCCAACAATGTGGCATTTTGACAAGTGTAGACTCAGACGAGCCTGTGTAGCCTCTTTTTAAGCTTAGAAACTCAAAATGATGTGCAGTCAGTAGATTAACAGTCATAGAATACTCAAGAGACTAGCAAAGGCTCTGATCAGACTGCGCGCATGCGCAGGCTGGTCTGAGCCTTTGCTGGTCGCATATACCACATTGTTGGAAATCTCATGCACTGGTTCATATAATTTGCCACAATGAATAAAGATAGAACTGCTTATTAGATATTCCACACAGTACCGGTCAATAAAAAGAAGTATGTGCCACCTTTGACCTCCCTTTAAATGTGAATATGTAGTAGGTGGCTGGAATTCCTTGCTCTGCATGTCTTCTCATTAACATGGACATATTGTGTAAAATATTTTATGAATCGGAGCAGGGACTCAAAGCTGACACAAAGTCTGTAAATGATTGTGACCTGTGACCTCTCACTATGACCTTGACTGTGAAGCAGGTTGTCTGAAACCTTATAGAGGTCCAGGAAATTTAAGCTTTCAGTTCAATTGGGGAAAAACACTAGATTTTTATCAACTGCTTTTTTCAACTTTTCGTCTGACCTTACTCTGCACTTTGTCACAGGGGTGTGAATTATTTCAGAATCCAACACAGGTTACAAGAGATATGAAATAAACACACATTCTGTATACGTGACCATTGACTTGAGATAGGGTTTTTCAAACCTTCTCTTGCATTTGTTGGACTCCCACTCCTACCAGAACCCAAATTAGAGTGACCATTTTAATCAATTCACCCTATAGCTTGAGCACTGAGAATCGATATGGAGATTGATGCTGGGAGTAAAAAGGGAAAACTTATTACTCCCTATAACACTATACATGTATATGGAACAAACTTGGAACCTCCTGTTCAGACTATCATGTTGCTTGGCAGAAGTGAAGTTAGAACTACACCCATGCCATATTATGGCAATTTAAAACCTAGTTGATCAGAAGGTTCACTATATATGGAACAAACCTGTTGAATCAATTGTCTTTTAGCTAGGTTAGAAAGAGAAACCTCATGATTTCCCAGAACAATATAGTGAGAAAAAACAAAGCTAATTTTATTAGATTCAGATTTCAAAATTAAAAGTAGAAAGTGAGATTAAACATCAGAATATCATGTTTGCAATATATAAGCTTTATAGCTTTATCCAAGGTTCAAACAGGCAATTATGAGTAAAATTCAAGGACTTCTCAAGACTATCCTACAGTTTTTAAGGACTAACAGTTTATGAAAAATCCTGATTTAAGTGTTAAAATTCTACTTCAGAAATGCTAGAATGTGATAATGGAGAAAGTAGTACTAGAAAATAAGTATAAAATTGTTGAGCCTTTATTTGGTGCAGCATTTGCTACACCAAATAAAGGAACAACAATTTTATACTGATTTAGATCTCTATCAACAGTGTTAAGTCCTACAGAAAAAATAAGATTTCAAGGACTTTTCAAGGCATTTTAGTGATTTCCAGTACTTTTCAAGGCATATATAATTTTCAAGGACTTTTCAAGAAAGCACTTTAAATCCAAGTACTTTTCAAGCCTGTGCAAACCCTGTTTATCAGACTTCTGAAAAATCTACAGAAAAACTTTATCAAACAAACAAGCAGCAGCAGCTATTTTTACTGAAATCAATGAGATGTTTCTCATACATGCTTTCAAAGAAAATATCAGTTGTCACTTAATTTAATGATAATTTCTTCCACTGAGATTCCACTCTGTATAGAACAAACCTGGCACTTCCTGTTGAGACTGTAAGCGACTGTCAAGTTGCAGGGTAGTAGGGGGGTTAGAAAGCGTTGAATGCTGAGGCGTCGATGGAAGAATATTTACTTGAGGCATCATAGAGTCAGCTACATAACAAAACATAATTCAAGCAGAATAGTTAGAAATAAGCCATGCAAAGCAATCATAATACATAAAGCAAGAAATACATGTATACAGAATAGTATTAATCAAAAAGCAGTTTGTAACTTTTAAACTTCCATGTACTGTTTGCATAACACACAGTGGTTAATGTAAAGTTTGTCAGTGATCTGTTTCGTGACCAAAGACCAAAGAGATAATCTCATTAAGGCAGCATCACACAAATCAAATAAATACATACAGTGATCTGACTAGAAGGGAGATATTCTCATTAAGGTAGCATCACACAAATCATGTAAATTAGTGATCTGTTTCGTGATCAGACAAAAAGCGAGATAATCTCAATAAGGTAGTGTCACACAAAACATGTAACTACTATTAGCTGCCCATTGATACTTAAGCCGATGAAGCTTTAAGAATATTTATAAATATGCCATAGCCCTAGATCGGGAGAAAACCTGATTTTCTTGCATTTGAACAACAAAGGTGCAGACCAGCCTGTGCATCCGCACAATCTGATCAGTGCCTTTGTTATTCGTTCTATAGAAAGTATAATAGCTAAACTTGCTAAATTTCAATATTCTAAATAGGTATAGTCAATGCAGTTGGTAGGTTTGAACTTTAACAGGTCCCAAATTCAAAAGACAGGTTTGCGACCAGGCCCAGATATTCCATTTGACAGAAAAATGGCAATATTTTCTTAAAACTATATTCCATGTAAAACATGTATTGCAATACTTAAAGGAAACATCTCAAAGTGAGGTTCCTAGTGAGTACCCATGACTTGGATTTAGATGTCTATAAAAATACATATATGCCCTTACATGAAATTTTGGTATTTATCGCAGATCATGTGAGAGGAAAAGCTCACAATGCAATGTTTTCAGAGCCTTTGCATTTTGCACACATACAGCAGTGATGCAGATGGAGGCACAAGCCAAATGTAAAGGTCTCTTTCCCCACTAGCTGTGCATGCATGTTACAAGAATGACTTTATCCTTACACAATATTAAAACCAAATTCTGATGAGCAATTATAGCAGGCATTGAATATTTTAAGGTTACTGCATCAACATACTCAGTAGGACGCCAACTACATGTAACTGTTTCTAGTTATGCATACATGCGTTTATTAAATCCAGCAGAGTTACAGAAACAATACTAATTTGCCAACATCTTTGAATCAACAATAGTACATGTTCTAAGAAAAATCAAAAGATAAATGCCAACGAAAACTCAGCAAGCAAATAACTGAAAACTCAACCCTTGTCATGCTGAATATTAATGTACAACACTCCTCCCCAATTTTTATCCTGTTTAAACCTGCAGCATTCAAGCAGAGTGAAAACAGTGTAGATCCTGATCAGATGGCTTCATCAGAAGCCAGCTGATCTGGATCTACAGTGTTTTCAAAAAAGGATATATCATAACTCAGCAAGACAAGGGTTAATTCAATGAAACATACATTTTCATGCATTAGTTAAAATTAGGATGTTTAAAGTCTATTAAGCAGCATACTAAGACAGATCTTCTTTGGTAAGGGTTCTGGGGCTCCTCTGAAACATACCATTCCAGTGTGCTCCAAATTAAATATTTTGTCTTCTTTCGTTCCTTGCTCACCAAATTATTTTGTTTCCAAGTTAATTATTACATGATTTTTCATAGATGTTTGTTCTACTATCACCCCTGAAATAAATTCTATTGTTCTAATATTTTCATAACCCCTGGAAGAGCCTCATTATACATGCAGCTAAAATACCTGTACATTAACTAAAATTAGTACCCAGGGGGTTTACTTGTCCAAAACTGGGACCAATATTTTCCATTTGAAAAATTAGTAGTTTTTCTCGATCTTGATAGGTGCATTGCTCATACTGTTTATCAAGTGATGAACATTGTATCATGAACCAAAATCAATGCTGTTCATAAATGAAGACATTTCTGTGTCAGTATTAATAATAATTGCAATGACAATTCTCAGCACTGCCAAAAAGTGGCACACAAAATATAAGACATCAATGAGAAAAGGGCAAATGACAGGTCTGATCATTTGACATTGACACGTAGGTCCAGATAAGCAAGTGAAGGCTGAGCATCAAAATCCTGAATTCGGGAATTATCCTGAGAACATTCCCTTAATTAAAAGCGTCGCAATATTTGTTGGTATGTACTGGTTGGCTCTGATCAGTTTTACTGTCTGTACTTAGCCCTTTTCTCATAGGATGACTCATATAACTAGTTGATTACCATCGGCCTGTGGCATCGGCAATGAAAAAGCCTGAGTATGTTCTCGACTAGCTTCCCCGATTGTTGTCAACTTTCCGTGTGACTGACCAATCGGTGGCAAGACTGGCATTCCTGGAATTCCATCTCGTTCATGAGGGGACGTCAATCCCACAATTCCAAGCGGGGACCCTAGAACCACAAAGCATGTACACATACAGGTCACAAGAGGCAAAATGTAAGGTAACTTAACAGTAAAGGCCAAAAATGTTAGCTTTTCAGTGCTCTATGCGTGGATCCAGAAAGTTTTGTCAGAGGGGGTCCAAACTCTAACAATGTTTTTTGGGGGGTTTTTTTAGTTGATGAGGGGAGAGAAGATCCAAGTATCACTAAAAGTGGGCCATCATCTGCCAGCCAGCAAAATGCCATTGTAATGGCGTTTTGCTGGTGGGCCGATGATGGCCCAACATTGAATGCTGGCCTGGTAGCTTTGTCATTTTTAGAAAATCAGGACCAATATTGCTAGGAAACCCTATATTTTTGTGATTTTCAGGGGGGTCCAGACCCCCTGTCCCCCCTCATCCATCCTCTGGATCCGCACATGCTCAATTTCTGAAATGGAAACATCCAGATGATGGTTTGAACTAATCTGCAGTCAGATCTGAGAACTTTTGTTTCAACAATAATTTCCTGTCAGAATAATTTGATTAAGAGTAATTTGGTTAAAAGTTATTTGGTTATGATTTCTAATCATAAATTACATAATGCATAATAAAAGTAAACTAGTGACAGACTTGATTTTCAGATTAATTAGACCACTAATTCTAATTTGACCACTATGTCTTTTAGAATAAAATTACTCTAAAATTTATCACTCAGAAGGGACTGGTACTCAAGCGCCCTATATGAACTCTTTTGCATGCAAGGAAATCTTTTAGGAATACCATGAGGGTGTCAAACAGTTTGGATCTTGATCAGGGTACAAATTGTTTGCAACATTAAATTATCAGCGTTAATCATCTCACACTTTGCCTCTTCAAACAACAACTAAAATACAACACTAAACTAATGCATTACAAATGCCTAGTCATGCTATATTCATGCTGTTTACTGTAATACATAGATTACACTTATCATGCTGTATAATAAATTACTACATAATGATACCATGCTACTGTCATGCCAGCCAAGAGTGACAGTGACTTCATGTTTAGTTTACAAAGTTATCAGAGACTTAGAATCGATAGATCACTTGTGTATTAATCCTATCCTCAGGATAGGATTAATACACAAGTGATCTATCAATTGAGGATAGGATTAATACACAAGTGATCTATCGATTACTTGTTTACAAAGTCATCAGGGACTTATAATTGATAGATCACTTGTGTATTTATCCTATACTCAGGATAGGATAAATACACAAGTGATCTATTGATTCGTGTTAGCTCAAGTGAAGTGTACACTTAAGTGTTTTACTGAGCAATTGTAAACAACTTATTACGTCACTGTCACTCTTGGTTGGCATGACAGTATAGTTACTGCAATAGGAATACAAAATAGCCATGCTGCATAATACACAAATATAATATAGAATAACAGTAGCTGTTTATAAGGGGTTCATGGGAGCAAATCAACTTTAGGGGAAATAAATATACAAAAGCTTAGTTTACTAATGCAAGCTTTACATTACACTCCAATGCACTACAATCTCTTCCGCTTTATTCTTTAATACTATAAATTGTAAGTTGTCCTCATTATAAAAGATATAAAAAGCCAATTTTTATGAATAAAAAAAATCATTTTTCTCGTCGTCAATTGGACATCCTGATGAGGATATGAAACTGCACAGTGTAGACCCTGCTCTGAATCTATAGGTTTGTTCAGATTTAGAGCTATACAGTAACAAGCAAATATATGTGAAACTATAATTACATGTACATGATTTAATTGCAAAAGAAAGCTTGAATAAACTCTCCTATATAAAAGAACCCAAACCAAATCAAATGCCATCTCCAATCCCAGCCCAGCCCTCCACCCAATAATTAAGCTACTATTTATTACCAGAACTGAAAGTCAGAACTAATTCAACCCTTCATTGACTGGAACCACATAACAGGTAAACAATGAAGACCCAGATGAAATACTGCAGCATTCCATCAGGGTCTGCACTGTTTGCTAAGTCAAAATCATTCTTCAGAGAAAGAAATACAATATTATTTGGAAATTTTAATCTGTATGTGGCCGCTCAATATATACGATGGACCATCCTGATTTAACTCACAGTGTGAAACTTTATTAAAGGGGTACTTTCATATGTGCCCACGCATGGATTTTCTTCAAACTTTGCATATTAATAACTCAATATATACGAACTATGAAAATGTATTTATCGAATTAGATAGTTAAGAATAAGGCTTAGGAAGCAACCCTGACGTACTCCACCTTTGAGGTGGTACCTGTCTCTAAATTTTCATGTCCTAAATCAATAGTTTTGTTTATTTCTATGATTTGTCATCTAGATTGAATCCAAAATACCATAGACATTATTTTAATACCACGAAACCATTTGGATAAGTTATGGTTTACATTTTCAGAAGAAGTGATTGTAAAATTTCAATATTTTTTTTCAAAAATTTACAAAGCATTCAACATTCAATTCAAAAGATGGATATGTTCTAGTTTTTGTCAAGATATCATATTATCACTAAAACATGCCATATATAAACTGCTGATCTGAGCCAAATATCATGAAAATCCAAAACCGGTAACTTTGTCATTTCCTACCTCTTATGGGTATAGGGCAGTTTTAGCAAAATTAATTATTTAGTTCAAATGAATCAATAACTCGACATACGGAGGTTGTTTTTTAATCTACTTCCACTTTTCTTAAAGAAAGATATGCTTAGACAATTTTAAATGATTCAATGGTCAGAAATGCCGAAGGTCATGGCCCTGTGTCATGGCACTATGGGGCCAAGACAATATGTATCACTTCCTCAAGTCCTGCATGACATTGTTTAAGAAACATAATATCCTAACAATAAACATGTGAAAACAAGAAGACTTAATATTTCCTTTACATCCCAACTGAACTAGAGGAACCACATTTTGGTGCCGTGACCAGGATAATGTGTAACAGAGTCTTATCAAAGGTATTTTAAAACAGTGTTCTAAATGAATAAGTGAGGTCCAGAAACAAAAATATATGCCTAGAATATACAGCCAGCTAAAATATAAATGTTGCTATTTGATGGAAACCAGCATCATTTTCACAAAACAGAATGAACAGAGAAGATTTAAGCATTAAATTAGCTATACCTTTGAAGCCAAGAGTTATCTGTGACCAAAAAGGTTAATTTTAACCAATAGGTTTTACAGGGGATTATTTTTGTGAAGTAGGTATGTTAACGAGTCTTACAATTGTAAGATCATAGATATAAGGTTCTTCTCCTGTATGAACTGACCTGTCATAAGGTTTCTCTTCTGTATGAATTAAATTTCTTAAAAATGTTACATATTAAGTGTAACATTGGCTAGATGTAGTTTTAATGTTAGAAACTGGATGTGTTAAGTACAGGTGTCAACATATTGTATCATTTTGGCTAATATTATTGTGTAAGCACTTCATTAAATAAGAATCGTGGCACTTAATATCAAAGAATATTGTTTTTTTTTCTTTTTCCAATTCATAATAGGGGAAAACACTGAACATATCAACTTCTACCAATAAACATACTAGCATGATGATTAAAACAAGGCAAGTATTCAAGTATGTTTTACACTGAAACATAATTATTGTATTTTTTACATTTCGATGAATTAGGGCCATGTGTTTACATCAAGTTAAAAAAATATGTTACCGGTCCTTGAATTTCATGAAATTTGGTCTACATATTCTTAACATATATGGATAGTTTATATGTTGAAATGGTATCTTGACAAAGACCGCAACCTGTAAAAATGTTAATTCCAAATTTGACTGAATACAAAATATTCAGTCCAAAATTGTGGTACCATGCTATAAAAATGAATGCCTACCCAATATCCTAATACATACAAAGCCATTTTAAGTAACAGCGAACTTATCAATGATATTGCTATTTAATAAAACATTTCTCCGCCCGTTACATGATATGTCAATTACTTTAGAAATAATAATAACTGGGTACCCTAAGGTATTATAGTGATATCATTCATGAGGTCATAAATTAGCAATGGAATTGCATAAAAACTCAAACGCACCATAAATATTAAAGTTATACCCCAGACAATTAAATAACATAATATTTTCAAAATCCAAGCGTGGGCAGACTCCCATGTTAATTTCCCATACCATGCAAGAGCCCCTTTCTATCGGTCTACAAAGGCTTAATGTCATCATACGTAATTCATACACAACAAGCAAATTCAGAGAATTTATGTCCCCCGCCATTATTGTTTATTATTTAAATGAGAAAAAATGACTGTCAATAAACTGTATTTGGAAATAAATTGTGAATTTAATCATTCTAGCATTGTTTTAAATCAAATTCCACTGTTTGTAAGAGAAACTTTTTGATAACTCATTGTTAGCTTACATAAGCTTATGACCCAACCCACATTAAAATCCAAGCCAGGCACTGATCATTTCCTGTAGTTTGGTTGTTGTGAAGTTTCAAAAGAATTGATATAAAACTGTAGGAGGAGATGCGCACACAAGGTACCCACTATCCATTCACTTTGACAGTAAAAATGCCAGAAAAATGGCTAAGTTTGACTAGCGGAAAAAGTGATAAAAAGTAATCTGAGGATTATATCCAAACCACATGCATATCTTCAGACCATGTCCAAAACAACTGTGAAGTTGCGCACACAAGGTACCCACTATCTTTTCACTTTGATAGTAAAAACACTTAAAAATGACTAAGTTCAAATTGCAAAAAAAGTGACAAAAAATAATCTCAGGATAATATCCAAACCACATGCATATCTTCAGATCATGACAAAAACATCTGTAAAGTTTCAAAAGAATCGGCATAAAACTGTAGGAGGAGTTGCGCACACAAGGTACCCAGTATCCATTAACTTTGACAGTAAAAACGCCAGAAAAATGCCTAAGTTAAAATAGCAGAAAAAGTGATCTTCAGATCATGACAAAAACATCTGTAAAGTTTCAAAAGAATCGGCATAAAACTGTAGGAGGAGTTGCGCACACAAGGTACCCAGTATCCATTAACTTTGACAGTAAAAACGCCAGAAAAATGCCTAAGTTAAAATAGCAGAAAAAGTGATAAAAAATAATTTGAGGATTATATCCAAACCACATGCATATCTTCAGACCATGTCCAAAACACCTGTGAAGTTTCAAAAGAATCAATATAAAACTGTAGGAGGAGATGCGCACACAAGGTACCCACTATCCATTCACTTTGATAGTAAAAATGTCAGAAAAATGGCTAAGTTCAACTGGCGGAAAAAGTGTTAAAAAATAATCTGAGGAATATATCCAAACCACATGCATATCTTCAGACCATGTACAAAACACCTGTGAAGTTTCAAAAGAATCGATATAAAACTGTAGGAGGAGTTGCGCACACAAGGTACCCACTATCTTTTCACTTTGATAGTAAAAACGCCTAAAAATGACTAAGTTCAAATTGCGAAAAAAGTGACAAAAAATAATCTCAGGATAATATCCAAACCACATGCATATCTTCAGACCATGACTAAAACATCTGTAAAGTTTCGAAAGAATCGGCATAAAACTGTAGGAGGAGTTGCGCACACAAGGTACCTACTATATTAGGGGGACGGAAGGACGGAAGGACGGAAGGACGGAAGGACGGACGGAAGGACGGAAGGACGGAAGGACGGAATGCCGAAAACTATGTCCCTCCGCTTTTCTTCGAAAAGGCGGGGGACAATAAAACCATAGCCCTAGATCTACTAAATTAAACATGAAATTTCTACAGCCCGACAAAAGGCCAATACTCCTTTCAAAAGCTGCCCCCTACTGAAAAAAGTTAATGTAATATCAGTGACATTTCAGTGATTTTCGCTGATTTACTAAATCTCACTGAAAGTCTGGGGTTAAAAATTATTTGAATAATTTTTATTTGAATTATTTTTTTGATATAATATTTTTCAGCATTCAATACACTTTATTTTCATAAGTTTCATTTTTATATGACCTGCTATTGCAAATGTATGGTTATCCAAAGTGACATAGTGTCTGCTGCAACCATTGTGGTGAAAAATCTAGCACCAGTGGATAGTCCTATTTATCATATGAAATCGCGTCTGGGAGTGAAATAACACCATGCAATATAATCGATAGACCACTAGTGGCTTACAGATTTTCGGGAAACGTTATGACATCCATAACAAAGTTGCGTACATAATGACAAAATAAAACGTTTTTTTTTACGGCAGAAATGAGATTTCAAAGTAATCGTAATGTTATTTAACTCGTTGCGAAAAAGAGATAAAATGCTCGACAAGCCTTGCATTTTATCTCTTTTTTAGTTAGTGTGTGATTGTGGTATTTTCTGATCATACTCACTTTTTTGCGATGAATATTGATTATTTTAATTTAAACTTTGTCATTGGAATCCTGGAGATTTCCCGAATAACTGACGGATAACTTTTCTGAATTGAAATTAATTTGAACAAGGCAAATTCGACGAATTTATATCCCCCGACAAAGGGTTCTTTGAGAGAAACATGTAAATCACAAAACATAAATCCCATTTATCTAACCCTTAGTTCATCTACAGTATCATTCAGATCATAACAAATGCCTGTCAAGTATGTTTTAGTGCTTAGTTCAATAAAAAATATACTTACATCTGCACAATTTCAATATCTGACCTTTAAACCCAGCCTCAGAGGTCAAGATTGTGTGTAAATTCAAAGTGTTACCTTGCATGTAGGTCTACACTTGTTCCACTTTACTTTGATATGCAACATGACCCTTTGACCCCACCCCAGGGGTCGTTGGTGTGTGTAATTATAGCACACTTGCTTTCATGGTGCTCTGTGCTCAATTCCCTTTAATTTGATATGCAACATGACTACTTTCAGTAAAAGATATAGTTTGACCTTTTGACCCCACCCCCTGGGTCAAGGGTGTGTCTGTGGGCAAAATATTTGCTACCATGTAATGCTGCCAGCATCGTCAGCTTTAATTTGATAAGCAACATGACTACTTTTAGAAAAATATATAGTTTGACCTTTTGACCCCACCCCCTGGGTCGAGGGTGTGTCTGTGGGCAAAATATTTGCTACCATGTTGCTGCCAGCGTCGTCAGCTATAATTTGATATGCAACATGACCATACTCTGAAAAAGTTTAATTTTGGCCTTGGCCCCACCCCCTAAGTCCACCAAAGGGGCTCGGAATCAGGCCTTCAAACTGAAATCTCGTTTGATATGTTTCATATCTATTGCTGCTCTGCCTGCATGCAAAATTTCAGCAAAAAATATTAATAATTGCCTTAGTTATTGCGAAATTTAAATATTTGACCTTTGACCCCTTAGGTGGGGTCAAAGGGGGTGGAGTAAAACTTTGACACTGCCATTCTTATCTACAGGCACTTGGCGATCATGGTCTATAGCAAGAAGTTGTTAAATATTAGGTGGGGTCAAAGGGGGTGGGGTAAAACTTTGACACTGCCATTCTTATCTACAGGCACTTGGCAATCATGGTCTATAGCAAGAAGTTGTTAAATATAATAGCTTTGATGAAATGTGAAGATCATCACACAAAAAAGCTAATATAGGTTTTGCCTTATAATTGCCTTTACTTAAACAAGGGCAATAACTCAAGTGTTAAGGGGTCTATTTTGACCAAACTTATAGGATATCAAGAGTCCATGGTACTTATCATTTGTACCAAGAATGAATTTGATCTGACCAATAAGTACTGAGATATGGATCCGGACGGACGGACGGAATGGACGGAAGGACGAACGGACAGACGACGCCAAAACTATATCCCTCCGACTTCGTCGGGGGATAATAATTTCAGTGAATCACCCTGAATTAAGTGAAATTTCATTTGTGATTTTTTTATTTTCAGTGTTTTTGATACCACTTGGTCTGGCCCATTATATATGGAACTTTTTCTCTACTAAAAGAATTTAAAAAACCTCCCCAAGAAACAAAAAATGTCACCTTCCCAGCTGAATTCACTTTCACTGCTCTCTGCTATCACTTGATGCTTCCGTTTCACCAATACTGGTACTGATACAAGATCAAACATAATATAAGGGGGTTCCTATTCTTTACATAAACATATCTCACTTTTACTTCTCTCTGCTATCACTTGATGCTTCCATTTCACCAAAACTGACATCAGATCAAACATAGATATAAGAGGTATTCAATTTCTGTTGTTGTAAATGAGCCTTATAATTTTGTGTCTATTAACCATTTATATTGCATTTTGCTTGTATCAAAAAACAATTTCTTTATTAACTAACAGCTTTTTAAACGTTCAAGTCATTTTCAACAGCTTGCTTTTAAGTAAGATTTAGTAGCAATCTCTTTGACAAACTTAGATACATCAGAGTGTCAAACAGATAGGGCTCCAATGTTTTGTCAGGCCAAAAAAAGGTGTACCTAACCTGACATTATTATTATCATCTTTTTTGTCTGCTTACCTTTCTCTTTTGAGTGACGATGAGTAAGTTTCCCTCCTTTTAGAGAGCCAGAGCGCTGTGATCTGTCGTCAAACTCTGGTAAATCTGCTTCAAACTGGCCACCATGGTGAGGTACTTCTTTCTGGTCTATAAGCAAGGTCTGAATTAGAACAAGTATTCCTTTTAACAAAAAGCCTGGACTACAAACATCAATAAAACATAAACTTTGGGTAGATCTGCTTCAAACTGGCCACCATGGTGAGGTACTTCTTTCTGGTCTATAAGCAAGGTCTGAATTAGAACAAGTATTCCTTTTAACAAAAAGCCTGGACTACAAACATCAATAAAACATAAACTGCTTCAATCAGCAATTTCTTAGTCCATTATTAAGCATTGAGGTTTGAAAAATAACAACTATTGGCTTTCACAAAAAACACTGGTCGTACAAACAACAATAAAATATCTTTGTTTTCTTTGTACTGTCTTTAGTTCTTCTTGTTTGTTTGTTTGTTTGTTTTAAAATAGCACAGTTTTGAGTTTTTGCTCACATTAACATAATAACACAACAGGCAACTAATAAAAAGAAATCATTTATTATGGCAATGAGTCTAACCACAATGGAAAATAAACTCCAATAATTACTAATTAAAGAGACTACTTCGCAACTGAAGTTGAAGGTCAAAATTTGGCTTGCCGCCTCTGGATTGAGAGGTTATTGTGGCAATATAGTCTAAATGACTTTGCCAATGTTACAGTTCAAAGTCTGCTGGATTTAGCCAGAGCAAACACACAACTATTGGTCAATACAGTGACATTATGTATACCATTGTCAAGACTGACCTCTCATGAGCATCTGAAGTTTCAGTCTATCCAATCAAATAGCTTGAAAGATAATAGGTCTGAAAAGCTAGCTACTTCCAGTCCCTTTTTTATATTATTTAATGGGCTAGGGCGTAAATTCAGATGCCTTTGGTTTGATCAAGGTCTTCAAAGCTGTGACTCCAGCATAGTGCTGGTCAACTATTACCATGCTGAACTGGAATTTGAAAACAGAAGCCAGCTGATCAGGAACTACATTGTTTTCACAATGCTTGTAAATGATTGCTTAGGACTGAATCCTGCAGGTTTAACCCTTAATACGCCAATCACAACAAGTCGTCTGCTGAAATGTTTAAGAAGCTTCTATGGCAAACAGTGTGGATCCAGATCAGACTGCTCCTATAGGAGCAGTCTGTTCTGGGTCCACACTGTTTGCTTCTTTACTTAATTCGTCAGTAATGTTAGGCAATTATTTGCAGCAGACGACTTCAGCAGACAACATTTTCAGATGCATTTTTTGGCACTTAAAGGGTTAATATTTAGATAAAACTTTGGAGGATGTAGTACATAAAAATATCCAGCATGATATAACCCTTATAAGGGTCAATATATTGATGAGCGCTTTCATAGTGCTATCGCATGAAAGTGTCAGGAACTTGGTAACTATATTTTTGTCATTCAACAGCAATGGACAATTCACACAAAAAAAATCAAAAACTAAGATTTACCGGCATCCGCAGCAAAAGATGATCCAATATTAGACTGTCAGGCATAAGTGGCGGTAGAAATCCAGATCCAAGCCTCCGTAATTTGATTCTTTGATCTTTTATATTCCGTAGCTTATAACAGTGTGTCTTTCGAAGTTTGTTTTTGTACTTCGAAGGCTTCAGCCTCAATGGGCTTAACTGAGGCAACAGAACCGCCACTGTCATTTTGTTGTTTTTATAGCGGATCTAGTGAGTTACCATAATGCTACTCTTCTCCAATTCAACATCAAACTTTGTTAAACTTTCACACAAAGTCTAAAATGCCATTTTGAATGTCCATTGAAAATTATTAATAACCTTGATCTATGTCATTCATTTAACGTTTCTTGACAGAAAAACCTTATAAAAGATAAATGAACAATTTGTACATTAAAACTAGAAATGTGTCCATACATTGTTGTAAACCTCTTTAAATAAAGTCTTTACTTACTTACTTGCTTTTATGACTGTGGAATTGTTTGAAAAAAAAATCAGCAGTCTTACAAAAAATCATGAAAAATACACAGATGACACCACCTTAGTAACCATCACATATTTGGAAATATCCATACAGTTTGACGAAATAAATTAACATTGCATTTCGTCCCCTAAAATATCATTTTAGTTTTAGCAAACTTTATTGAGTCAGGTCTTTCTTCACAGTCTGTCAAAGTACTGATTTACAGGCTTCTTGTCAAAAGGATTAAGAATTGAGCAAAAAAAATTAATTATGTAAACCAACAAGGTGACACGGTAATACATTGTGCAGACATCTCAAAAACCAAACTTTAATGTAATGCAAATGTTATGACATACTTTAGATAAAATACCAAAATGCAGTGAACAAAAATGTTTTGTGTTCATATCTGATTTGAGTGGAGCTATTGAAGGTGCAATATAGACCTTGGATTATAAGATAAACTACTTTACCAACCCTAATAATGCACTTGCTTTGTTTCTGTCATATCTTCAATATATTCAACATTTTTATTATTTATTTTTCTGGGTAGGTGGGGGATTGTTCTTGTTGTTTTTCCCTATTGCTCTAGAGAGGGATTTTCATACATTCTCAACTGATAGCATTACCAGTTCTGACATAATATTTCAGAGAAACCTGAAATTTATTTGATTTCTATGCAAGTTCTTTCCAAATAGAGGCTACAAATTATACCCTTCTACAATATAATTGGAAAGGGGGAAAATATCACCTTTTCAACTGGGTTTTAACAGAAATCTTTATTGATAAATAATTGAGCAGTGAAATGTGATTTCCAACAATGTAGCATTTTGACAAGTGTAGACTCAGATGAGCCTGTGCAGCCTCTTTTTATGCTTAGAAACTCCAAATGATATTCAGTCAGTAGCTTAACACTAATAGAATATTCATTGACTAGCAAAGGCTCTGATCAGACTGCGCGTATGCGTAGGCTGATCTGAGGCTTTGTTAGTCGCACATACCATATTGTTGGAAATCTCATGTGACATGTGGAAATCTCATGTGGCTCATATTATTATTATTATTTAACGTGTCACATATAAAGCTATAGTTTTGATCTAATCAACATGGAGAGTGTACCTAAAAGTTTTTATTCAGTATTTACCAATCAATCAACAGTATTAATGCAGTTATTTTAGCTAAAATGATAACTTGAAAGATAGGAATTAATAGTATGGGTCTTCTTAACTTTGTCAATATTTTGTAGATAGCTTTGGCACATACACAAAAGATTTTGGCAAATGAAAATCAACAAATTTATCAGTAGTAGTTAAAAAAGCAATACAAATTGCTGCACATTATCAGGTTGGCCTTTAACTTGCTTCAATTAAAAACAAACTTGGGATTAAGATCATAAAATGTTTTTCCAGTTTTCTTTGAAAAATATCATTCATAACAGCTAGCTACAGTCATTTGCAGTTTATTGATATGGTTTCTATTATTATTATGAGAAAGACAAAAGGCGAGCATACAAGAAAGCCATCAGGCTAGTGGTAGGGTAGAAGATGCTGACAAGTAGTCAGGGAGGATACAAAAACACACCCAGTATAAGCACAAAAAGGCTGACAACTCCTACATTGGTGACATTGTTGCTGATTGAGTCTGAAAAAATTATATTGATATATCAGAAGCAAATGGTGCAGGTGTGTTGAAGAAAAATAGCATTGGTTACAGTAACTCAACAAACATGCATCTATATTGAATGACCAATTCATTAGTGTCATCTCTCAGGAAGTAAATGATATCATGACTTCAATTTCAACACAAAGAGCCCTTCTGTTTTTCAAGTCCGCTGAGAGAAACTTCTGAACAATCATCACAAGGTACACCTGGCCCCCAGGGGGGGTGCTCTAATTTTTTCTGCATACGTAGGCTTGGACCCAGCATCTACTGTTCACCCCCAAAAAATATCAGAAAATTGAAGCACCCCAAAAAAATATTTGAAATTTTTGCAACCCAAAAAATATCCCGATTCCGTATATTTACCTTAAAAAAAACCCCGAAAATACATAGAAATAACCCCTAAAACTAGTCCAATTTTGGGATGACCCCAAAAAAATATCCACAAAATGTTCATACCCCAAAAAATATTCATTTTTCTGAAAACCCAAAAAAATATTGAAATTCAAAAATTTGACCCCAAAAAAATGGACCGAGCCTACGTATGTATGAAAATATCAGAGTACCCCCCCTGGGACCTGGCCCTGGCAACAATACCGACTCGCTTCCTGAAAGAATTTACTTCTGAAAATGCTCCATCCCTGATAATGATCTTCAGTGCCTCTCTAAAGCAAGGCAAGATTTCAGCTGACTGGAGACACCACTGATCAAAAAAGGTGACAGGATATCTGCAGCAAATAACAGACCATTTGCTGCAAAGCCAGGTGATGAGGCATTTCAACAAACACAGTGTTAACTCGCAGATACACAACATGGCTTCAGGAAATAATGCTCCTGGAAGACCCAGCTGATCATCAACACTCAGGACCTTGCTTCGGAGATTGAAGAAGGCAAGCAAATTGTCGCTGTGCTACTGGACTTTAGAAATTAAAGCCTTTGACAAGGTTCTGCACCAAAGACTTCTCGACAAGGTGCAACATAATGCTATAAAAGGAAATCTGCTTAACTGGATAGAGAATTTCCTCACAAGTACAGATAGAACGCTGAGGTCAATCCCCACCCACCGTACCAGTCAGATTAGGTGCCACTTAGGGCAGTATACTGGGTCCACTACTTTTGCTGCTGTACACAAACGACATGTCTGGCCTGAAGTATCATCCACCAACAGACTCTCTGCAATATGCCAGTCTCATATAGAAACGCATTATTTTATTATGGTCATTGGACAGCAAAGAGGCTTTATAGGAGGGCATGAGGAAGCTTGAGCAGTGGGAAAAGGACTGGATGATAGATTTTAAACCTTAAAGCGCCACCTGTAATTTGCAGCAGACGACAATTTCAAGTTTTGCTGTTTTTTTCAAAAATAACAAATAAGGCATGATATTTCATGAGAATCGTCTGCTGGCAGACGATTCTCATGAAATATCATACCTTATTTTTTTCAAAAATTCGAAAAGATGTTGCAAAATTTGTCTTCCGCTGCAGTTGTGATTGGCGCTTTAAAAAAAGGCAAGTACCTATGAGTACACTAAAATGAGAACCTATTCTGGAATACACAGTCATATAGATACATGCTGTAGTGAGATGGGGACCCTCCCAGGTCATGGGGAATCCCAGCTTCTGTGAGCATGCACAAAGTAAAATTATGTTTATAAATGCAGGGTAATTTCTGAGTTTTCATACGGCAGTTTTATGTTATTTTCATCTGTTTAATAACAGTTTATCGTTGCTTGTAAATATTGTTTTGAGATCAACCCTTTCTGGCACACGTCATTGAATTTTACCTGTCAATAAAGAACTTTGAAATTTAGGATGAAGTGAGTTTATTGCAGATTTTCATTTATGTACATAAAGTCTGCTTGTGCCACAAAATTGGAGCCTTTTGGAGTAATGGCACTAAGTCGCCTCTACATCTATCATCTCAAACACATTTTTTCTAAAATTAATAATAAGAAGTTAGCCTCGAAAAACAACAAAAAAACATATGACCTTAGCAGGACTTTAGTTAAGAGTAAGTAACGAAAATTTCATTTTCTTATTTCTCAACCAAAACATATGTTGTGGGTACTCAAAAGAACCGTCTCAATGAGACTGTTCTTTTGAGCACCCAAAACATATGTTAAATTGATGGGTAAGAAAATATTTACAATTTTACGCTGAAAATGTTTGTTTATCTAAACCTGTGCCTTAGCCTTAGAGTGACACAGATCTTGTATGGGACAGAACTTGCCACAACAGTTTTGCTTTTGCTTTGTTTATTATATATAGTTTGTTCATTTATAAAATGCTATCAAAGGTCTTCCAATAGATAAAGGTGCTTGATATATGAGCAATCAGTTATACCCTGTGATAATCAATAGGGGAAAGATACAATACATTCAAAACTGGATACGAACAAGATTTTTTAATATTATGGCTTGAAATAAATAAACTGATATTGGAAAAAAAGGAATCAACCAGCTCAATATTGAAAATGTAATCAAATGACAAAACTTTTCACTCAAAAGCCAAGATAGCTATGCACATCTCTGGAATCCCAAGTTAAGACATGGCAATGTTGGCCCAAATGGAGAACTTTTGGTCCTGAACTTCTTTACTATACCAGCTAAACTGAAGGTCCCTGTAGTCATACTACAAAATTTATTATTACTATTATTATTATATAATCATTATTATCATAATTATCATCATCAATTAATATTGGTAAAACACCAGCTTGGTTCTGGTTTCCCTTTCGTACTCTTAATTTTTCAACCCAATTCTATACATTTTTAAAATTAGGCTTCTTGTCCCTCTAGATATCTGTGTATGTATGTTTGAAGAGTGATTTTATCCATATGTGATCTCATATGTGATCTCCAGACCAAATCATAAGCCATCTCATCAGGATCTTCACTATTTAACAGTCAGTTAAACTATTAAAAACATTATTTCATAAAGGGATAATAGCATTATTATATGATAGGAAGAAGTAAAAAAAAATATATTTATATTTTAATAAACTTTTAAAAAATAATATTATATAAAAAAAAAATGCTATCCCCAGCTACCGACCCTTATATATTCATATAGGAAGCACTGATATATGTTGTTTATGTTTTATTTTATTTTACAAATCCAGATCAATAAAAAAAAATGTTGGACCAATTTTAGTCACATATTACATATTCTTCCCATAAAATGAATAGTCAAAGTAATATTAAAATCCACAACAATTTTTCTCCTCAATAGCACTTCTAAATGACACAGAATTTCACAAGTTATTATCCAAATCACAAAATGTAATAAAGTTCAATTTTTTCATGCCGTTATATTAATCCACAACCAAAACTGGCACTTTGCTTAAATATATTTGTTTTTGTTCCCTGTATTTTAAATTGTTCAATCTTCCCATATGATAAGAAATCAGATTTCTAGCTAATACTGTGAAAAAGGGTATATTACAATTATGTGAAAAAATCTCAACATTTACAGAAATATCCGTATCTTTTTCTGAAATTAATATATTCTTTCAAGCATGGTGAACATTACTGATGGGCATTATGACCCAGATCAGACTGCTCACCTGGGCAGTCTGATCTATATGCCTTAATTGTCCAAATATGCAATAGGTACCCTTTTTCATGAAACTGCTCCTAATGATCTGCAATTTAATTAACACCATTTAAATAACAAAGCCTAATTTTAACACTTGAATAATTGCTATATTCCCAAATCTTAAAACAGGGTATCATAAACATGACTTGAGATATTAACAAAACATGTTTGATACTTTGATAAAATATTTAAAACCCATGTTGACAGTAGGGGAGGTACAGTACGTTGCCACAGGTCAACTAAAATATATCCCTAAGAAGCACTCTATAATGACTTTAATGTTTACTGTCGTGAGTTGGCTCCTGGTACCGTTAGTTTAACAGGTGACAGGGCCCAGGGCGACAGTAAACATTGCGCTTACAGTACACCTGTTTTGTGTTGCCATCCCGTACCTGTATGTTGACAGTAGGGGAGGTACAGTACATTGCCACAGGTCAACTAAAATATAACCCTCACAAGTACTCTACACCTATTTTGTAATGCCATTCTGTACCTGTATGTTGACAGTAGGTGAGGTACAGTATGTTGCCACAGGTCAACTAAAATATAACCCTAACAAGTACTCTACACCTATTTTGTGCTGCCATCCCTTACCTGTATGTGCATCTACCAGGAAATTTAATAGTGTAAGTGGATATCCAGGGAATTCCGTGTACCAGGATTTTGCACGTGGATATGTACATGGAAATTCTGCAAATCCATGAATTTTTGCTTACGCTAGAATTACCACGTACAGGTGTATATATTTCACGGATTTACGTGTACACTTGATAATTTCCATCAATTCCAGAAATTTCCTCGTAAAAATATTGCTACATTCCTTTTAAAACTTCTTTTCAATTTTTCAAATATTGGACACGGATTCCATGGAAACTGAGGTGCCAATACTCCGCCTATTTGATATCCACGTAAATTCATGTCAATCCACAGATTTTTGAGAGAAGTGCTAAGTGAGGCTGAGAGTGAGTAGTGGTAGTGAGCCCCTAATAAAAAGAGAAGTAGCGTTTACACCCTTAACGGTCAAGATTCTAGGGACATTTCCAATCAACACCATAACAAGAGCTCTATTTGAGAAACAAGAGAAGTTTTCATTTGAAAGAAAAATATTATCAGTACGGTAAGGCCAAATAAAAAAATTGAATTGTTTCTCTGGCACAGCAGCATCTGTTTTAAAAGCCCCATATTACTTTTTTTATATTCCTTTCTAAAACTAAAAATTAATAAACGCATTTCCAGTTTCATAACATTGTTTATCGGTCACAGACCATGCGGTTCCATTTGGACGTTGTGGTCCATTGCTGGTAATGTTGGGTTGTTTATTTATTTATTTATTCTCGCCTCCATTTCCGGCATTCCGCTCGATGTTTTCTACTGTTTTTTGTTAGTTATCAAGCCCCAACAATGTAAGTTTTATGCATGGGTGATGAAGTCAAATCTACTCAATGTGCAGAGGCTTTATACTATCAAATTTCATGGCCTGTCTGGAATAATATCTGATGAAATAACTGTCAAAGCACAACTTTTAAAAAAATGTTCTGATTTTTGAAAAAAAAAAAATAAATAAAAAAACGTCTGCTGCATCTGTTGTTAAAAAAATGGCCTGACAAACAATTCAATTAAAAAAAAATTGCCTATATGTTCTAAAATTTCAAACTTTTCTCATTCTGTTTTCAAATCAAAGGCTAGTTATCAGGGCTGAATTCACAAAATGCTTGTCAGAATAGCAAACAGGGAAGACCTTTTTGTGAAGGCTTTTTTGGCAGGCAACTAGTGTTCGAAATTTTAAAACATTTACTGTATATATACATGTAGGGCCATCGTTAATTTTTCCAGTTCACAGCTAAATGACACACTTTGATTTGAGCCAGCTGCCAAGTTGCATATTAGAGGGTCTGGGGGGGTCTGGTATTTTCTTTTCATTAAAAATTTAGCCCATTATTCATCTCGTTTTCATTAAAATAAGACCAATTATTCATTAAAAGTAAGAAAGGTGGCAAAGAAATCTGATTATTCACTATTCATTAATTTTTAGGCCCTCATTAGTCACTATTCATTTTTTTTTTTTTGGGGGGGGGGGGGCTAATTATTCACTATTCATTATAAGAAAGGGCCTTTATTCACTAATCATTATACCCCATTCAGACCCTCATATTAGTCTATTTAACACTAGGATGAATGTATAACAATGTGGATCCACATCAGCTGGCTTCTGAAAATCAGCTGATCTACACTGTTTACAAATGAGTATCTATCCTGGTTTAAAAAAGTTATGAAAAAAGTTATGTTGGGTACAGTAAAAAGCAAAAATACTGTACACATGTTTTACAACTTTTTTTGCACATTAAAAAAAACAACACAAGGCATCTAAAAACGAACAGGATACAGAATATTGATCAACATTAATCTAGCTTAATTTGTAAAGAAAATGTAAAGCTATTCTGCTTTATTGAACTTTCCGTATGCACTGTTACTCTAAATACGAATGAGCAAAACTGTTATTCTTCTCTTCAGACTTTAACAGCAATTTGGACATTCAACAGTATCACCTCACTGACACTGTTCTTGTGAGTATCGAAGACATTCAACAGTATCACCTCACTAAGTATCCAAGACATAATTATGTTTGCAATTCTATTTACATGTATAATTCACCTTATTTGAAGCAAAAAGAAATGATGAATTAAAGACACCTTACATGGGACTCATCACAAGAAATTCTCAATTTCTTGCATGAAAAAATAACAAAGGCACCAACCAGCCTGTACATCCTGTCAGTCTGATCAGCGCCTTTGCTTTTCATTCCAGCTAAACTCACTATAAGCCAAATTCTCCTATTCTAGCCTGTATCTGAAGCTGAGCAATCGGTTTTCTCATGACAAGATTCAACATAATCATGCGAGTAATTACAAGATTTACTGAATGATGACATTTAGGTCTGATCATGAAGAAAATTTTAATAATATAGCAGTTTGAAGCTTATTATATATAATGAACCCATTTAGCACCACCTACAATTTGCAGCAGACCACAATTTCAGATTTTGCTGGTTAAGCCAGCTCATGAGATCACATATGGGTAGAATCACTTTTCAAACATGCAGACACAGCTATCTAGTGGGACAAGAGGGCTAAGTTTAGACCTGAGGAGCCTGCACAACTGTGCAGCTTCATCAGAGCCTTTGCCCCATAGGCTCAGGTCTAAAATTAGGCCTCTTGTCCCACTAGATAGCTGTGTATGCATGTTTGAAAAGTGTTTTTATCCCAAAACAATCGCTAATCATTAAAATTTAGGGCCATTATTCACTTATCTTTAAATTTTAGGGCCATAATTTGCTTATCAGTAAACCCCATTGGCACCCTCATTAAATAACATAGCAAAACAGGAAGAAGGACCAGTCTGATCAGTAACAACTAAATAAGCCAAGATAATGCACTTTTTCCAAACAAAAATGGTAATATTGTTCTTATTTGTCCATGATAGCACTTGTTGTAGTACTCATTGAGAGCAGCATCTCAAACATGTTTTTATGCAGAGGTAAGAAAAATAATAATCTTGATACACCTCTTATCAATCAGGTTTACTAGTATGTTTGTCCAGACTTTTCTGCTTTAGTTATCCCAGGTTTCGTCACTTATAAGGTTAATACTGTCATAGTAAAAGCTTAGGAGACATCATTTTGCAAGTTGTAAAAATATTTTTTCGACTTTATGAAAATACAGTTTTTCTCACAATACCTGCCTTTTTCAACAAGTTTAAGAACCTTGAGTTTTATTTGTATGATTTTTGGTTATGTTTTCTTAAGATTTAAGTTGGAAGTCTTGACCCAAGGTACAGATTGGAAGTTAAGTGCATACCTATACATATAGCACTTCTAGAAAGCTATTTTTCAAATTTGTCACAAATACATACATTGTGGATACCCACAGGATAATTCTCATTTTGATGGTTAAGCTATGCAGTGAGTACACACAACATATTTTAAGAGAGGTCCATTTAACAGGAAAACAGCAACTTTTTGTGGGTCAAAAAAGCATTACTAAAACTTTCTTCGTTACGAAGTAAAAACCGTTAAGCCATGTTTTACACAATGTGTGTAGATAGTGATAATTGTGATTAGGCTGTGCATTTATGCAGCCAGATCAGGACCTGAGGCCACGGGACACTTTTGATTGTACTGAATTATTAGTAAGATTATTTGGGCCCATTCATGAGAAAACCTGTCTTCCGGGGTTTGCGAACAACACAGGCGCAGACCAGCCTGCGCATTCTAGCTAGTCTCTGTAGCTTAGGAGACTGGTTTGAGTCACATTTTGTCTGAAACTCCGAAGACAGGTTTTGTCGCAACGAGGCCCATTTAATGCTGTCTGATCAACAAATTTTGATCTCACAAATGATAAGGTATTCATTAGTGTAATGTACTAAATAAATATGGAAGAAAAATATTGAAGTGAAGATATTAACCATTTTCCTACTGCAGTGACTTTTGTTCTACAATTCATTAAACCACTCACTCCAAATGGATATACCGTGCTTATGGCACAGAAGAGCAGAGTGGATGAGTGATGGACTTCTTTATAGGAAAACCTGTTGAAGGCAACACGGCAGATGTGTGATGTCTCCTGGAAGAATCAGATGCGGTGGTGTGGTAGAAGCCAAAGCATTTTAAAGCCTGAATGGGGAAGTGCAGTCAGGCAGAATATCATAATGCAACCAAGCATATATCTAATGGCAGTGCAAGGCGCACAAGGCGGTTCTTAAGAAAATTGACCCTAGGATGACAGACATCTATTGCCTTTCAAACCAATTGTAAACAACAACAAGGATGTTTGCCTCATGGTTTCAGAAGAAAATTTTAAGTTTTACCCATTATAAGTCTATATGGGAGCTTTATGTTACATTGACAACCAGAGTTCCAATCCAATCAGCCAAAGAATCAATCCAATCAGCCTAATTTCCCGCTATCTGATGATGGTTTTACTCTAAATTGGATCACAATTGACCGACTGACTTTAGAGATATAGTGTAAAATCTCTATAAGAGGCCCATGCTCTAATAGAGGCCCATTCCCCAGTTACGACGCCATAAATGCCAATTTTTCAAGCAAATTTCCCCAAAAATCGACACACGAATATTGAAAGAAAATCGGACCTACGTTATGCAGAAACATCTGGAATTTGTTATAAGCAGCGAATTTCTAGTTGTCTGCCTCCCAACAAATTGTCACTCTAAATAAGGTACGGTACATTGTTTTCTGGCCCAACAGAAATACCAACCCTCACTAGCAAGTTGTAAACCCAGTTCTGTGTTATGCCCTGGACAGTGCATATTTAAAGTTTTATTGATACCTAGCGCGGAAATAACCATTTATCGTGCCAATTGTCTTCTACCTACGGACTTCGCGGCACTAGCATCTCAAGATGGTGACCCTTACCGATAAATTGGAGCTACAGACTTTTCTTGCATTTGTAGCCTCTATTAGAGGCCCGCCTCTAATGATTCTAATAGAGGTCTGGGCCTGTAATGGAGATTTTACAGTACTTCTTTGAAAATGTAAACTATGTCGCTAGATGCCAGACCCATGCCATACTAATACCTCATTTGAGCTGCTAAAAATCAATGTATATACTCATCCTAAAAAATTAACAACAGCTCAGGTATTATTAAATGTAGTGATGGCATCGCAAACAGTGTTGACCCTGTTCAGACTGCTCTTGCTTTGTAGAGTCTAATCAGACTGATCTGTATTTATGTTTTGAACTGACAGGCCTATATATATAATCTGTTTAGCATAAATCAGGCAGTCAAGAGAATATTAACCCTACAGTTTGGAATCTCAATCTCTAGTCCCCATAAATATACAACTATAATATGTCAATATGTATTTTTGATTTTCTAAGGTCTCTTCAATTTTAAGATAACAATAATTCTATTTGTTTAATACCATTTCAACTCTACGTGAGCTATCAAAGGGTCCTTAGCAGTGATTCCAAAGTCTATTTAACTTTCCATGTGGGTACAATACATAAATGGCTATCAACATATTTTAACCCTTAAAGCGCCAATCACGACTGCAGCAGACGACAAATTTGGGACATCTTTTCCAATTTTCGACAAAAATAAGGTATGATATTACATGAGAATCGTCTGCCACCAGACGATTCTCATGAAATATCATGCCTTATTTGTTATTTTGAAAAAGCGGCAAAATTTGAAATTGTCATCTGCTGTAAATTATTGGTTGCGCTTTAAGGGTTCAGTCTAGGGACAAGATGCCCTGTGTACTTTTAAACGATCAATGCTGTAAAATTACATATATCAACGCTCTGTCAGATTTGCTTTCAAAATAAACAGCCTAGATACAATCTGTAAGCTTGTGGTATCTCCATGCATGTAAAACATGAGGCCAGTGATTGATTAGCTTTGGATACAAGTAAACTTCATTTAACAGTGAAGACCCAGATGTAATGCTACATCTGGCGACATTTGATCAGCGTCTGCACTGTTACCCATTGAAGGGCCAGCAAAACACATCTGAAAATGTCGTCTGCTAAAGTTGTTGGCTGTATATTTAGTACTAGTTAACATCCCATGTAGATGGAAGATGATTCAATTGGAACATGAAGGGTCAATAGACTTACCTCTTTTTATGTATGTGGCTGTTTGTCGCATACTTTGCTGTTTTTATACAGTAGGAACTTATTAAATTTAAGTTAATTTCTGGAACAGTCTAGTCTGGGTTTTGATAGATGAAATAGATTCAACAAAAACAAGGCAATGATGAATATATTATGTTTTGCTGTATGCATGGGGCTATCTTATAACAGAGTAATTTCTAAATTCAGATGCTGAGCCCAGTTAAATAAACAATTAATCTCAGAGTGTTGATAATACAATTACTGGCAAAATTTATGAACTCGGATCCGTGTTCCTCAAAAGCGCTTGTCTCTAGACAATATTTGACATTAACCCTTTTAGTGCTGAAATTTGAAAATGGAATAATCCAGTTGATGATCCATCTTAGCTTTTAAATAAAATAACCAGCTGAAGAAAGCAAACTAAATAGTCCCTGATCAGACTGCTCCTCTAGTACTGCTGCTCTAGGACTGCTCCTCTAAGACTGCTCCTCTAGGAATGCTCCTCTAAGACTGCTCCTCTAGGACTGCTCCTCTAAGACCTCTCCTCTAGGACGGCATCCTCTAGGACTGCTCCTCTAAGACTGCTCCTCTAAGACTGCTCCTCTAGGAATGCTCCTCTAAAACTGCTCCTCTAGTACTGCTCCTCTAAGACTGCTCCTCTACCACTGCTCCTCTAGGAATGCTCCTCTAATACTGCTCCTCTACCACTGCTCCTCTATTACTGCTCCTCTAAGACTGCTCCCCTAGTACTGCTCCTCTAGGACTGCTCCTCTAGTACTGCTCCTCTAGGACTGCTCCTCTAAGACTTGCTCCTTTAGGAATGCTTCTCTAAGACTGTTCCTCTAAGACTGCTCCTCTAGGAATGCTCCTCTAAGACCGCTCCTCTAGGACGGCTCCCTCTAGGACAGCTCCTCTAAGACGGCTCCCTCTAGGACGGCTCCTCTAGGAGGGCTCCTCTAAGACTGCTCCATTAGGACTGCCCCTCTAGGACTGCTCCTCTAAGACTTCTCCTCTAAGACTACTCCAGTACTGCTCCTCTAGGACTGCTCCTCTAGGAATGCTATTCTGACACTGCTCCTCTAGGAGGCGGCTGATCTGGGACTATTTTGTTAGCACATGTACTCTTTTACTGACCAAGTATTTTGGTTCTGTTTGAGTTAACAGAGCAAATTTAATACTCACACATGACCTTATCAGCACAAACCTGTTCACGCCCATATTTTACCTACTACACACAATGTCCTTATAAGGACATAACAGGGTCACATGATACGTCACAAACTTTCTTAAAAGCATCTCCAATTTTTCACCCATACTTTTTGTGCACAGCAAATACTCTGGCCAGACTGCAGATATGCATGCCAAAAATCTGAGCTTTTTCTGGTTACATATTTGTGAACCATTTTTATATGGGTTGGTCGGTTGATTATAGTACATACGGTACCAAACTGCTCTTGTACTATAGACCAATCTCTCCAATAAAAATCTAGTGGCTGATAAGAAACTCAAACAGTTTGCTTTTGACACTTTTCATAAGGTAATTAATTCAATACAAGCAAACTGACCAAAGTTTGTTTGAATTCTAACTTAATAATAAAGGGAATTAATATGACATTAAAACGACACCTGATAATAGTAGTAGTGCCAAGGAAAAATAACTCTTACAAGACACTCACAACTAGACAGTTTGCAACATGCTGCTCTGAGTGCAGCTTGAAAATGGGACAGCTGGCTCTCTGTATTCTATATATACAATTGCTATATCAACTGTCACAAGAAAACGTGACTGGGGTTTGCAGAAATGTTAGGCTCCACTCTGACTGCTCAGCAACAGAGACTAGCTAGAATCTAGTACATGTATTGCTATAATAAGAGATATCTGATGGGTAAGAAAATATTAACAATTTTATGCTCAAAACATTTGTTTATCTTGACCTACGAGTATGATATGGCATAAAGCAGTTTTCTCATGTCATGTCTCCTGATTATTTACTATACACCTGGCTTTAGTCTGGTCACAACCTTAAAATAATCAGCTTTTTCACGATTTTAATGTCAACAAAACTTTTGATTTTCTTATTTTATATAAACTGGTCAATCTATTGAAAGTACAGGTGTGCTGCAAAATTCTACCACTAAATAAAGTTACCTTTACAGCACTTAACATTTAATTGTTGGGACTGCCAGGACAAGTTCAATCTATCGACAGACTTGGGGTCAATTACTTTGAAAAAGTAATTAATTACTTAAAATTACATTGGAAATCATTCAATTAAATTACAATTACAATTACATGGCTTTTGAGCAAAGTAATTAATTACATACAATTACTTTGCCAAATGTAATTAATTACATTACAATTACATTTCATTGCAACTTAGATAGCTTCATCAGATTTTAATTTCAGAGATATATGTGAATGAGTTAAAACTCCTTAAAAAGTCTGAGTAACCTTGGCATTCTAAATTCAATATATGTCTATTAGGTTGATTTTATTTTAGGACTTGTGTTATTGTCAAGTGATGCAACTTTAAAGAAATCAAATGTAAAAAAATCAGTTGTTGTTTTTTGTGGTCGATGACATGAGAATACAATAAGAAAATACAGAAATTATTATTATTATTTGTGGGGGAGAACATCTGTAAATTGCCAAAGTTCTCAAACTAGCTGTTAACAGCAGAACAAAGTTCAGGAATACACATTGGCCTGAGAAAAGTCTTACAATTGTAGAAGATAAATCATGGAAATTGTAAAACTAGCTTAAATGCCAGAGAATAACCCCATAGAATAACTGTTCTCAAATAGTGTCATATAAGAAATCTGTGTGGCCCTATGGGACATGAAAGTTGGCAAAAAAAGTACGTAAAGGAATATCAGATAGTGATGAATTAAAATATTATTTGTGTGTGAATTCCTGGCTTTGCAAGCAAGAGGTTGCTAGTTCGGTTACCACTGGACCATCAATTTTATAATTTTATTTTTTGTTATTATATCGACAATGATAGGCCCCAGCTTCACTGAATGAGTGAAATCCAATTAAACTTTTTGAATCACATTTTATTATTATTATTATTATTATTATTATTATTATTATTATTATTATTATTGAAGATGGCAAATAAGCAGTTTAAGGATTTAAAATATTGTAATGGATAGATTGGGTCATGCACTTTAGTATATGAGTGTGTTGATCCTAGGTGTGAAAATTTAACAAATTGCCTTCAAGGAGTCAATTCACTAACCAACACTTTTGTCTGAGTAAATACTATTGTTGAGATTTTCACACCTTCTTTGTTTTTGTAATGTTTTGGTAACATAACAATTAAAGGTTGATGGTCACAAAGCATATCTTTTATGAGCAGATGAACAAAGAATATATAATTTGCTTAAAAAAGGGTGCTTTCAAAATAGTAGAGGTAACATGCAGTCTGTGATAAAATTCTTATATGCTATTTTATGTTTATACTAGCATGACTAGACTAGTAGTTCCAATTCTCATTTGTTCCATGTTGCATTCAACTTTTCAATCATATATTGAATACCGCAAATGATATAATGCATTTACAAAAACCAAGAACCATTTAGCAGCATTTTAAATATCTATGATAATCTTAGGTAACTGAAGTTTATAACTGGTCTGAAAAGTAATTTAAAAGTAATTGTTAATTACTCCCATTTTTGACCATGTAATTAATTACATTCAATTACTGTAATTAAAGAAATGTCTTAATTACAATTACATGCAATTACTCTAGAAAATGTAATTAAATTACAATTAATTACAATTACAATTTTAATTACCCCAACTCTGTCTATCGATGCGTTTGAGCGATACCTGAAATGATAACTCTTGTAAGCTCATGTCTACTCAAAACTTGTTTTTCAATGCTGCCTATGTTTAACTGATATTAGCTGGTGCATGTGACATCTGTCTGGCTAGATTTTAGATAATTAACTATTTACATCATAAGTATCCGTTAAGTAAACACTGTGAGGAGCCTCCTCATATGCGCAAATGGATCAATTTGTCTGCTATCCCATCTACTTTCAGTCTGAGCTGTCTCTGTATCTGTTTTTCAGTTTTTATCCAAACTAAAGTGAGGGCAATAAAAAGAACAAAAGAAAATGATATTTTCTATGTTTTCACTAAAGCTTCAAATAATTAATAACAACGGATAAAAAAAATATGACAAGCTCCCATCAAACAATAACTTAGGACAAACTCCCCAGAAAATGTCCCAGGGGATATGTTATCATCTAGTCAACGTTGATGTGAGGTCAATGCTTAGGATATGCATTGTATCAGTATTGTTTCAATGTCTTTTTTTCTGTGTCCCCAGATAAGCAGTTGCTGTAATCCCAAGCATCACCGTTTATTGCGTTTAAGCACATCAATGTCACCCTTCTACCACCTGATGCAGATACGCTCCTTTTTGGTCTTGTAGCCCAGCAAAGAGAATTTAGTTTTTGCTGCCTGGTTTGTCGTCTTGTGAGTGAAGGCTCCATTTTATATCTGTTAGTATATTGTCATCTGACGAGTGAAGGCTCCTGATCCATTTATAAATATGTCGTGGTGTCACTTTTGTAGCTTAGGTAAAACCAAAGAGCCATCTATTGAATGCAGAGGAGTACTTTCACTCTCTTCTTAAAGCAATGTCTTGTTTGAGCATATTTGGGCCTAGACGCAAGAAAACCTGTCTTCTGTGTTTGCGAACAACAAAGGCGCAGACCAGCCTGCACATCCACGCAGTCTGATCAGTGTCTTTGTTATTTGCTTATTGAAAAATTATCATATCTACTACTGCGTCCATCTTATTTTTCGAGGATGAAGTAAGAACATTGCTGAGTGTGAAGAGGAGTATCAGGTATATACAAAATGTTTAAGGTCAAACCAAGACAAAAGTGAGACAGAGTCTTAACAACTGTAATCTGTTTTTATTTAATAATAACAGCTTCTAGATATACATTGTACTGTATTGTAAGCAGGCGCCTTTATAATAAGGTTTCTATGAACTTATGATGTTTTCAAGTCAATGATGTGATGTTATAACAATATGAATATAGATTCATTATTTAGATGAAAAAGTATGGGCCTTGACCACCTGGCTCCTGGTGAAGCCAGCTGATTTGAGCATACACTGTTTTCAAAAGAGTTTTGATTTGAGTATACACTGTTTTCAAAAGAGAGTAATGGATTTTGAAGACAGTTTCACACACAGTAGGGTATTTCATTTTATTTGAACCTGCAACCCCTCGCATTGTATGATTGATGATTCCCAATAATACAACAACCAACTTGATGGAAGATCTCATTCTCAAAGGCAGTGTAAACTCATAAATCAATTTTTTACTTCTTAACCAAAACATATGTTGTGGGTACTCATACACGAGTAGGAAACTTCATAAACAGAGTGGCCGGCTCTGTATTTGGAGCCTGAAAAAAATCACATAAATAGAGAATACTAGGTGAGTGTCTTTTGATATCAAGTTTACCAGGCAAGGCTTTGAGAACGCATGTTGACATCGCGAGGCTTGCCGAGCGATTCAACATGCGTTCTCAAAGCCAAGCCTGGTAAACTTGATATCAAAAGACGCGAACCTGGTATTCTATTTATCAGTTTACCCATTGTTGAACACTCTTCAAACTAACGATTATGACGTAATTTTTTTATTTTTTTGTTGATTCAGCGTCATTAGCGACGTCATTCAAAAAGTGCAATATCATCATGACCTGATAAAGGTAACATGCCATGAGATAGGAAACGTTTATTAGGTTATGTTGAAACAATTCAGTTAAAATTAGTGGTGACTGATAAAACCTAAAAACAGTTCTTTTATGGTGTAAAATAGCAAAAAAAGGAGACTGTAGTTCTTCTCTGGTCATTCAACTTCCAATCAAATGATGTGCGCTGCAAATTGTGTATGGCTTTATCTGAATCATTTTTGTCACAAGGTAAATAACCTTCATTTACAAAGGATTCTGACAAAACCGACACAATTTGCAGCTTGCATCAGCTTAGGTAGCAAACCATCATCAAACAGAGACCCCAGAGCGCGCCGGAGGGCGCACTAAGATAAATTTTGATTGAGACCAGTTCCAATATAAAAGCCAATTCTCTTTAATCTTAATCAAGATTTGAGATGTTTTTTTGTGGATTCTAGAGAAATAAAACACTAAAATTGATCTTACAAAAGAGAGCCAATAGCATAGAAATCTTCTCGGACCCCACTTTTTTGACGGCAATTTTTACGACAAAATGTACCAAATCTGATGCCCCTGCTGGACAGTGTGCTCGAGCAAGCCACTGAAATCTTGCTAAATCATGCAGAAATCTCCATGATCATGTGCAACATTTACAACTCAATACCTGCCTCCCACCTCGTTTCTTTGATAATCAGCTTCGAGTTTGTGTATATGAAAATGAAAGTAGAATTCTGGTACATTTCCAGGCCGCGCCACACATTCTTATTTTGGCCGGATAGCCACATTTAGTATTTTCAGTTGCCAAAAAATGCTTTTTATTGATGATCAAACATTCCCAGGCACACAGAAACAGCACTTTACAGTATAAAATACAACAAAGTGTATTTAGAGCCAAGAATTGAAGGGTACCCCCTTATATTATCAAATTTGCCCAGGCCCAGCTGATCCGATCAGTGGTTTGCTACCTTAGATAAGAAGTGAAATGACCAGATTGGAGCACTTGATTCTCTTTTTTTCGCTATTTTACACCATAAAAGCACCGAATGGAAAACTTACTGGTTTTAGACGATTTGTTTCAGCTTCATATATAGAACCGGAAAGACACTCATAAGATTTCCTTTTCAGAGCTCCAGCTCTGTTTATGAAGTTTCCTAACCGTGTCATAAGAACTGTGAAATAGCACTTTTGAGCACCCAAAACAAATGTGAAAACTGATGGATAAGAAAATATTCTCACTTAAAGCAGGATAAAGTCCTGCTATAAGTGAGAATATTTTAAGAGTGCGTAACGAAAATATAATTTTCTTATTTCTCAACAAAAACATATGTTGTGGGTACTCAAAAGATCCGGCACAATGAGACAGTTCTTTTGGCACCCAAAACATACGTTCAAATTGATGGGTAAGAAAATATTTACAATTTTACGCTGAAATTTTTTGTTTATCTTAACTTGTGCTTTTACTCTCAAAATATTGTGTTGACCTTGACCTATGAGAAGGGACATACCTCTACTGCATCTTTCATGTCAAATGTTGTGATTGGTTTCCCCTCTCTGTCTACTTCAGGTATCTCTGCAAGCCGGGAATCATCCATATATTACTTATATAAAGGTACATACCTCTACAGCATCTTTCATGTCAAATGTTGTGATTGGTTTCCCCTCTCTGTCTACTTCAGGTATCTCTGCAAGCCGGGAATCATCCATATATTACTTATATAAAGGTACATACCTCTACAGCATCTTTCATGTCAAATGTTGTGATTGGTTTCCCCTCTCTGTCTACTTCAGGTATCTCTGCAAGCCGGGAATCATCCATATATTACTTATATAAAGGTACATACCTCTACAGCATCTTTCATGTCAAATGTTGTGATTGGTTTCCCCTCTCTGTCTACTTCAGGTATCTCTGCAAGCCGGGAATCATCCATATATTACTTATATAAAGGTACATACCTCTACAGCATCTTTCATGTCAAATGTTGTGATTGGTTTCCCCTCTCTGTCTACTTCAGGTATCTCTGCGAGCCGGGAATCATCCATATATTCAGACACATACTCCTGTTGTAAAAATAACACTCCATGAAATATTGGCATTTGATATTCATATGACCAGTTAAGCAAAAAAAAATAGCATGAAATTGTGAGTATTTTCTTATCCATCAGTTTAAACATGTGTTTTGGGTGCTCCAAAGAATTGTCTCATCGAGACGGTTCTTTTGAGTACCCACAACATATGTTTTGGTTGAGAATATGAAAATTGATTTTCAGTTACACACTCATATCTGGGGGCCTGGTATTAATATGAAGCGTTTCTCAATCCAAAAATAATATTATTTTCATATTTATCAATTAAACAGTTGCTGTGGTGTTCATAGGATACAGTGAAACTTCATTGACCCAAACACTCATGGCTGCATGGTTTCGCAGGTTTAATTCAATCTCTAGATAGATATCGAAAATATTAAGGATGATTTAGTCAGGTTAGTCTTATTCCATCTTCAACAGGTTTGTTGTGTGTAAGCATTAGATTTGCTTTATTGAGGGGATTCTAATGATGAAACACATTATGAAAGACCAAAATATTATCCCCATTTTGCTATAATTAACTCTCAGTGGCCTGAACTACCCATCTGGAACAAATGTTGATGGTTCCAAATGTGTTTCAGCAATTGAAGATAGGCTGTTTTACTGTATTTCGGAAATTTTCGCGAGGGGTTTATTTTCGCAAAACTTCGCATATGCTAAGTTTTGTGAAAACAAAATCCACGCAGAATGGCGAAACCACTCTGCCGTTTACTGATAAAGAAAAATCATGCCATAGTCCAGATTTTTTAATGGCACAAATATGTTTTTTAACCCTATTCACCAAAATAAAATTCTCGCGAAAATTTCCAAATTTACAGTATTGCAGTTATCAGAGATTAATACAAACTGAAAGTTATGCAACATCTACATTGTGTAGATAAATAGGGTGACAGCTTAACACTATTGAAAAAAAAGACTTATAAAGGACTTAGTTTTCAAATTGTTTGTCAGTAAATGGCCTAGGAAGTTTTGGTACTTATCTCTGGTCTTGTGAGAAAATGCTAACATCCTTTCTAGTTTAGCAAACCTCTTACTGAGGAAGAGAGAGCTGGTTTCTTTGCTTACTACGTATTTGCTTTTATGATAAGACGTCACGTCCGGGAGTGATAGAATCATCTTAGTGAGGAAGAGAGAGCTGGTTTCTTTGCTTACTACGTCTTTGCTTTTATGATATGACATCATATCCAGGAATGACAGAAGGCCATGTAATAAAATTGATAAACCACTAGTGGTTTACAGATTTTGCTAATGTTATGAAATGACGCCCTGAATAACGTTACATATATATGGCACAATACTAACGTTTTGCCAACAAAAATACGATTTCAAAGTAATGTTTATGTCATATGATAAATAGAATCAAACATTTGTGCTCCTGTGTAATTGAATTTATTAAACTTGTAGTGAAATAGTGATAAAATACTCGGCAAGCCTCGCATTTTATCACTTTTCCCCAACTCCTTTAATAAATTCAATAAAACATGAGCACTCATGTAAGATCCTCTATGTATATACAGTAGAACTTAAATGTCTCGAACAGGTTTGGGACCATGAAAAATAGTTCTAGCCAAGGGTAGTTCCAGCCATGCATAAAATGTTCTGTAGGGACCATAATTATAGTTCTAGCCAGCCCAGGTGAATGAGCCATCAGAGTTGGAGCCATTGAAGTTCTACTGTATGTATGTTGTTGGCTTGTCTGTGTTCTTGTGTCTTCTACTCTGGGTGCCTATGGTTGGCCTGTGATTATGGCATTTCTTGGTCATTTTCACGTTAGAAAATCAACATTACAAGGGAAGCAACTCACAAATAAATTGACCAATTATATTGAACAGCACTACAGATGCAAATAAAAAGAGGATCAAACAAGTGCTCATGTTTATTGCGGAATAGAGATCAAATGTGAGGCTTGCCCAGCATTTTATCGCATTTTCCCTATAACTTTAATAGATACAATAACACAGGAGCATGAATGTCATATGATGAAAAGGCATTTTGGTGTGAAAATGTTAAGCCTTTTTTATTATGTACCTTATGTTGTTATGGATGTCATTACACAATGTTCTAAATATGTAAACCACTAGTGGTTTATAAATTTTAATACATAGCTTTATATCACTCTCAGTATGCAAGAAAGCATATAAAACAAAGATAGATAAAATTAAAAACAACAGCCTCAAGAGACATAAGTAAGACCCCTTACCAAGTACAATGAGCCATCCTTACTTAAGCCAAAATAAAAAAATATGTGTGTTTCGTGTAACCAGTCTGGAAAACTTAGGTAGTGTAGGCACTGTTTGTTTTGATTTTTTTTTTCAGAAAACCTGATTTTTTTTATAGGTTTCACCAGTACATTTAGGTAGGGTCAGGCTACCCTAAACACAGGTATTTTTTTTATTTGGCCTTATCATAACATAGCAGATTGAAGATTCAATCACACAGAAAAGAGATAACCTATTCTCGATTGATAGATTATATCATAGCATCTAGATTGACGCAACAAACTTTTGATAGTCCATTCAATATTTTGAGGGGTCACCGGTTACAGTTTTAAACTTACATTATTGTTGTCTCTGAAGTATATTTTTATCCAAGAAACCAGTGCAGACACTGATGAGATACCACTTCTAGCAACATTTCATCTGAGTCATCACTGTTTGATGCTATATCAGTTTAAGCACACTGGTAAATGTATACGTTGATTTGCTGGTATTTACGTGTATTGCCGGTACTTCATAGACCGGAAGTGGTAGAAATTGGTGTTAAAACTATATATAAAAACATGCCATATGCCTAAAGGACTATAGAATTAGAACATTTTTAAGTATTTGGCATGCACATGGCGATTTATGTAAGCATTTAGGAATAGATTCGAGTACCGATCGGGATGATCCAGCAAATCGACGTATACATTTACCAGTGTGTTAAGGCTGTCAAGAGCATTAAGTACACTAACCTGTTGTTTCTTCATGGCATAATGAACAGCACTTTTCACAAGAAGATCTGTAAGCACCTCCTTCTGTCCCTTATGATCAAGGGCCTCATAGTGAACCTCTTTCTGAACACCATCATGTGTACTGACTACCTTAACTGAACGGGTCTGGTCTTCTTCTTCTAACATTTCATAATCTGAAAGTTGGCAGAAGCATGTAGCTGCTCTAAATACAACTGTGCAACCACCAGTTTAGCAAAATGCTTGTTCTTCAAATCAAATTTGATGATAGAAATGTCATGTTAATATACACAATTTGCCATTTATTGACATGCATTTTAACACTGATCAGCAGCTTCATGACATGTTGTAAAGAGGCAAAGATAAAGGGTATGATACTTGATAAATGTATATTTCAAAATAGGTTTCATTAATTTCAGTAACATATGTTGTTGGTATACATTGGAATTGCCTCATTGAGGCAATTCCAGTGTGCACCTACAACATGTGAATTCAACAAATGAGTGGGTTTTTTTCACAAACTTCTCAACTATTTTTTTTTTGCTCCAGTGTAATGAGCATGTAGAAATGAACAAATTTTTGTGTAGTTTGGATGCACTTAGATGACAAAAATAGACAGCCAATTTTATATTAATGGCAGCTTATCTTTAGATGTTCCATTGGAATAAGATGCTAAAGTGGTGGTTTCATAAAGAACATTTGGAATATGCCTTCAAATTTTTTTACCTTATTAACCCTTATTGATCAGCATACTGTGGACATAACTTTTTTTTCAAAAATTTACATACTCTTTATGAAAACAATGTAGATCCAGATCAGCTGACTTCTGATGAAGCCAGCTGTTCTGGATACCCACTGTTTTTTATCCACTTGATGAATCCATAACAGTGACATTATGCACCACTAGACTGGTTGGAAATCAAAGTTAATAAGGCATGCACAGCTCAAGAGCTTTGTATGCTTATTAAGTGGAATATGGTAATATTCATTTTTTTTCATAGAGTCATCATGAGAATAGAAGTATGATTTGGGCACTTGTAGAACTAATATAGATGGCTTTATACACTCAGCTCTCAATAAGGGTGGTTTCTATGCACATTTACAATGACAGCTCATCTCAAAAACCCAAGAGATATTGAAATGTCTCCTGAATTTCTAAATATCCATTAAATTCAAAATTTTGGGAGGACATGTGTCAAATAAGAGGGGTGAGCAAAGATATTCTTCAAATGTGCATGAGGGAGGCTAAATGTGTTGTTTATGGTCTGAACATTCAAAAATTTACTTTAACAATTCATATACTACTATAAGGCAAGCAGTGAAGTCTCTGATGAGACTACACAAATGTACATCTGAGTCATTGCTGGTCACCTATATGATCAGGGGACAAAAATATTTCAATATTGTACTTGTCCTGCAGGACGAGTGACTTACAATTTCCACTCGTCCTGCAAACACATGCACCTGTCCTTTAAAAGCGTATGCAACAAAGAACATATAAGGGAGTAATATGTAATATGACTCCCTCGAGTAATTCTTTGCAAAGCACTCCTCCTTTAGGATGAGTGCTTGGGAAGAATTACTCGTCCTTTCTAGATTTTACTCGTAATTACGAGCGGACGAGTGTAATTTTTAACCCCTGTTGATAGGACCAAACTTTCATGGGCTGGCCCATTTCATTCTGTAAATGTTGAAATATCCTTTCATCTTTAAAAATAAAAACTGTTTATATGAATAATTTAAAATAAAACTTAAGCCTTAATTCTTTCCGAGATTAAATGATTGATTTTTCCAGTGTTTGAAAGACAATATGTTCTATTTGCTTCTCTCAGATCTCAAATGATCGAGCCATGCCTGGGGAAAATTGGAATATACTGTATGTCATCAAGAAAGAAGCAGATAAGCCTGCACATCTGTGCAGTCTCATCAGGCTCACTGCTCATAGCCTCTTAGACATTTTAATAACTCTATAAAGCCAGGGCTCATCCTGCCATTAGCCATTGTAGCCATTTGCTACAAAAATATAGAGTGGCTACAAATGTAAGTCATTGGCTAAAAGCAGTCTAAGTGGTTCAAAAATTGCATATTTGCGAAAAAGTATATTTTGATCAGCTTTTGGATTTTCAAATATTGCTTTTATTATTCCTTGTGCCATATTTTACTCTTTGGATGCTGTGTTTTTCAATACCATCTGGGTGTCAAACAGTTTGGATCCAGATCAGGCCCGCCATTTTGTCTGGCCTGATCTGGGTCCAAACTGTTTGCAAAGGATATCAGTAGAAAACAAAAGTCTCCCCTGGTGGGCAAAGAGTCAAATACAAAACAACTTGTTGATACCACTTTCTGGCTAAAACCTTGGCTAAAGTTAATTTAATTTGGCTAAAACAAATTCTGAGCCAGGGTAAGCCCTGAAAGCACACACCTCCTTTAAGCAACCATTTTTCATTAAACCTATTTTATTTCTCATGCAAATGCAGCTATATACACAAATACTGTAAGCATGTACAAGTTCAAAGCAGCCACCCACCAATAAGTTTTATCCCCAAATTGCAAAAAAATTATGATCACTGATCCTGTCTCTTTGTATTTACAGGAGCCTTTAAAATTGGTATTCTGATGTATTTTCCCATACAGATAAATACAATAAGGATGAGATTGTCCATTATATATTTTAAGGGATCACAGGTAGGATTTCTAAATATTTTTTCTGGGGATTGTTTTTATCTTAGCAAACAGTGCAGGCCCTGATTTCGTCTAGGTCTTCACTGTTTGCCAAAGTACCCCTTTAGGGGGTTTCCAGTATACGAAGGGGTAAAAATATCGTCAAATACCCTACATTCGCCAGCTCCATACATCCACCAGGTTTGTTGTTTACTCTGTAATATCGCGAAATCTCGAGTGCGAGCGAGAGTGACAGTGGGAATTTTTAAGGGAAGTGAAAACACTGCGAGGAAAAAAAAGATCCTGTCAAAATGAGGCACAAACAGTTAAGTACAGCATATTTAACTTTAGATAGCTTATTTTTACCCCTTCATAAGTCAAGTGATTTTCTAAAATTCCGAAGGTTGGGCAAAATTGAAGCCGGTCGTCTGCAATGTTGACATTTTATGAATGGAAGTCACATGGTAGCGTAACACAATTATTAGGCCAAGCTATTTTAATATTGATTTTTTGTAGCTTTGGGTCTTAGAATAGAACACATTTTTATGACATTTTTTGTCTGTGTTTCTTTGTCCATTTTAAGGGGGGGGGGGGGGGAATCTCAACGAATTCTGCACCAGGACAGAATTCAGAATCCCAAAAGGTCCATGCACATGATGCACTGAAAAATGCCTACATTCAGTGTGTAGAAAATAAGATGCCAGTGAGAAAAGCTGCAAAACTGTACAACTTACCCCACACCACTTTGAGAGACAGGCTGTCCTGTAGAGTGCATATAGATACTTTGCTTTTACAGATTGAAACAGTTCTTTTTCCCCAATTTTGTATTTTAAGAAAGTTGAATGTTGTTAAAACCCAATATTAAAATCATGCTTGGCCTTAATTTTGAGTTTTTCCGCGGGAATAGTGTGACGTCACTCCCCTGGCGGAAGTAGGTCAAACTCAAAATGGCGGACTTCAATTTACCATGTTTACATAAGCTTTGCATGTCTTGTACGATGTTGGATTGGAGCAAGGATTTATCGCAGTCAAATGCAAAAATGATGCATAAATAAGGCAACCACATTTAATTTTGCATGCTTCATTTGATTTATAGTTAGAATTACCCATAAAGCTTAGCAGGGCGCAGTTTGGTCACCCGAGGATAGAAGAATGGTATATGCATAAATACCCAATTAAGATAAAAGTATACCAATCAAAAATTATAAACAAGAGTAACTAGAATTGTCAGAGAATCTGATTATAGCCCCACCTCAGCGCTTTTCATGCTGTAAAGGCCAAGTGTGCATAAAAATTACAATCAACTTGAATCAAGGGCAATAAATCTGCTGCAAATTTGCTGAAATATTACAGGTATCAATCCCAACCTAGATCTTGTCAAAATCAATGCATATACAAAATTTTATGAAATTCTGTTCATTTGTTCTAAAGGTATTGAACGGAAACTAATTTTGATGTCAATCAAGGGCCATAACTGTGTTACAATCTGACATACCTGTTTCTTGTGACTCTGGTCTCACTCTATAGAAGGTATAGCCAGACAAACTTCCCGGGGACATCAGCATGCTTCTCATCAGTTTGTAGGGTGTGGGAAAATGGGAGAGGTCATCATTGAGGCGGCGAGTTAGGTGTGGCAGTAGTGGGTTGTAATAAAATAATGATTTCTCTGTCAAATATCCTGTAAAGAAGCACTAAGCATTGTCATTTCTCAATAGTCTTATACATGTAGGTCAAGATTACTGAGATAAGGCCAAATAAAAAAGTAAGTGTGTTTTAGGTAAGGGGTCTGAACATTAGGGGTAGGGTAGACACACATATTTTTTTTAATTATTTTTTTGCGGGAAAAAAATAATTTTATGCTTTTTGAAAGGCATTTCGCCTTTAAAAATGCATAAAATTACATTTTTTCAGAAAACCTGAAAGAATTCAAAAATTCTAGGTTTCACCAGTTAATTTAGGTAGGGTCGGGTTACCCTTAACACAGGTATTTTTTTATTTGGCCTTAGTAAATTTTTGAGCATAAAATTGCAATTTGTGTTTCATCAGTTTAAACATGTGTTTGCACATTGCATTGAGACCATTCTTTAGGGTACCTACAACATGTGTGTTGGTTAAGAAATACGAAAGTTCTATTTTGATAATACCTCTAATCTGGAAGCCTGTGTCTCAACAGGTTGCTATTAACTCTGTCAGCACCAGAACCAATCTTTCAGACAGGAACAAGAAAAAGTACAAGAGCAATCTGATTCTACGGTGCTTTCTTTAGCAAATTATTTATTGGTTACTTGGATGAATTAGTCCAGATCATCTAATGGAAGATTCCATTTTATAGTCAAAATAAAGTTATGGTAATGAAGCCCAATGACATGGCAATTATTTGTTAACTACTAATGGACAGAGTATGTACATTCTCTAAGTACGCAGTAACTATTCAACCCAAAATGGTGATATATTTCTCACCTCTACATAAGAACATTTGTTGTGTTGCTCATTGGATGCATCTCAATGAGACACTTGCAGTGAGTACCCATAACATATGTTTTGTTGAGAAATAAGAAAATACTAGTGATCTGGATTCTATATTGAAGAATTAAAATTTTATTTTTCAAATTTGACCTTCATGATGTGATGAATTCAGAGGGCGGAGCTAAAATTCTTCATTTTTATATTTACACTTTAAATTTCACATGGGCAAATCTCTTCATCGGCATGGAAGTCAGTTGCTTGATAAAAGTTCACCAAAGGGAAGACAGCGACAAGTGTAAATATAAGCTAAGTACTACAGTTTGATAGATTAACAGACATGATCTAAACAGCTTTCACTAGGTCCTGAAATATAATGACAAGCAAAAAGTTTTAGTCCAATTGATAAGTTCATTCTTTTAACAGAATTTATTTTATTAGGAACTACTAAGTTTTTCTAAAGCTGATTTTGGTCACATTTTGCAGTGCTAGGCAAGATGGTAGCCAGCATGCTATCAGGGCATGCTATATACATGAGAGCATAGGGCCAGATAAGCAAACAATTTTGGCGTACAATTTTGATGATTTTCTTACCCATCAGTTTAAACATATGTTTTGGGTGCTCAAAAGAACCGTCTCATCCAGACGGTTCTTTTGAGTACCCACAACATATGTTTTGGTTGAGAAATACGAAAAATAATTTTCTGTTACACACTCTTATCTTGGGGCCGGTGAGGGTTTGGACATTATTTTTGCTTAAAATTGGCAGCTCATGTTCAGTGACCTTTGGGCAACAGTCACAAAAACTTAACCACCTTTTCATCATGTACAAATGTTATATCCAGGCAATTTGGTTAAAATCTCTCAACATATCCCATACAGTCATCCAAATGCCAATATGATGGGGACCAAAACTAATATGTCGCTCTCCTCTTAGTTGGGGGAAGGGGGTGACAATATCTACAGTAAAACCTTCAAAATTTGAACTCCGAATTTTCAAAATTCTCGCTAATTCGAAATAAAATTCAGACAAAAAGGAGTCAGAGAATAGGGCCTATTTATGAACTATTATAAAGACATTCTTAGTTTCTAATGGTTTAAAAACAAATGTTTAGTTTGGAAAAAATAAACGTCTCCTCTCTATACGTTTTTTTATGCACACAAAACATGTCTGAGAGGAAAAAAATGACAATAATCATTTTTTTTTTTGGGGGGGGGGGGGGGGGGGGGGGGTAAATAATCTTATGTCTACCTCCTTAAAATCCAAACTTTCTTTACTTCTAAAAAAATCTCTAGTCCATAGGACTTCCAATTTATGAGATTCGACTGTATAAACAACTCCATGTAAGGAAGTGTTGTCCATATCGAAGAACAATGATCATGTACCTTTGCTTATAACTTTCTCCAATACAGCATCATCCCAGCTGCGGGTCCAGGTAGAGAGGTAACGTTTAGCTGAGAATCCTGGACGTATCTGTCTCTCAAAGTAAGGTCTTCGTCTTCCATGGAGAAACTTTAGATTCACTTCTCCATCCCTATCCTGAAATATAACACATGAAATCATTGTTGCTGTCCTCTGTCAACACTCAAGCTTGACGTAAACATCAATTTACATAAAGTCAATAGTTAAGAGTGTGTAATTAAAAATAAATTTTCTTAATTATTTCTTAAGTTAACCAGAACATATGTTGTGGGTGCTCAAAAGAACCATCTCAATGAGCACCCACAACATACGAGGGATGATCCTAAAGTTCTGATCCTGGCGTGATATCTCTGTAACCAGCAATTCAACATACCTGAAAGTTGTACCAAATAATAATATATTCTTGGTCTATACACCGCTTTGACAGGTTTTATGTAACTTGAAGGAGCGGCCTGAAAACTACCCCAAAACAGCCATACCCTCAATGTACTGACTACCAGGCAGACTGTGCATATAAGAGACCCCACAATTTAGTCAAGAGCAGTCTCAGCATTTCATATTTATGGCTGCGCAATGTTCATCCAGAAGTCAATATGTCCTGTACATATGGTGCAGTTTCAATATGAATTCGGATTCCTAGGCCCCTAAATGAATGGCTATGCAACTGTCAGCTTTAATCAAATTTTGGACAACTTGAAGTTTTGGCCGGCCCATACTGCCGTAAAAACAGCTGCTTTAAAGGTGAAAAAGATTTTAGACAATCTTAGGGGAGCTGACTCTTGTCTGACGCAATTATGAATAGTTGGTATCGTTGGAGACTGATAGTAGCCAACATTAGAAAATTAAATTGAGTCCACAAATTAGGTCAATATTCGGAGGTATACCAATTTGCATGTGTATATCTAATAACAAAACCCAATCAATCGTCAAAATGTGCACTATATCATAGCATGGTGTAATATGAAATTAAATGGAACATGAAGCATCCGTCTAAAACCAATAACAATTTTGAAAATTCTTGTTTAAAATCAATCATTTTTTTCAATAAAAATTAACTTTTCACAATATTCCAATTAAGATTAAGATATTTCATAATCAAAATAATATTGGTATTAAATATTTTGCAGATATAAGGTTTGGCATGTTTTTAGTCCAAATCAATAGACAAAAATAGAATATTCTCTGAAATGTAAATTATGCAGTGTTCTCAAAATGATGTAGTTGTCAATTTCGATGACTTCATAAGAATTGCACATTGTGCTTTAAATATTGAATCAACACAACCTGTCGCCATTCTTACATTTGAATTGACAATATAAGTAACAAAAAGTAAAAATACAGTGCAGTTTTATTTTGTAGTTGTAAAGATGCGAGCTTGAAAGATTCAAATTCAAATTCTATTAATATTCTATAACATGAAAACAGGCCAGTGGTATGGAATGGACCATATATAATGTGCTGTAAATATTAAACAAAACAGTTCAGCGAGAAAATACTAGCATCATTATTAAGGTAGACGCTTGTTCGTTTGAATGGTGCATGGTATGCCTCTCAAAAATGTCTATGGACAAAGCTACAAGGTAACGATCAGAACTTTTGTATCATCCCTCGTATGATTAAACTGATTGATAAGGAAATATTAACAATTTTACACACATTTCTTTTTGTTAATTTGGACCTATGTACAGCCCCCCAAAAAATGTGTGTTTACACCCTATTTTTTGCTGCCGACCTGAAAGGTTTTTTTAGTATTATATGGGATTTCCCTTTTCAGACATATTGTTCCCATTCATCCAATATCAAAGAATTTTGCAGAAAAATAATCCAACCTACCTACCCTATTTCCATGCAATAGTATACATACATATTTTTTTGGGCCACATACAGTAACATGTATGGCTGCAACAATGGTCAAACATCTCGAACCTGTTATTGAATCTTTGGACCGTCATCCTCTCCCCCACTCCCTCTACATCGTGGCGATTTCCATATATGGGCCTCGACACGAGAAAATCTGTCTAGGATTTCTGATCAATTATGACCCAAACCAGCCTGCTCAGTTAACTTACAGAGACTAGCAAGAATGTTGATATTTTTTATGAAGCGAATTTAGATATCACTTTTTGCTGAGCAAATAACAAAGGCATTTATCAGAATGCGCAGGCTGGTCTACGCCTGTGTTTTTAGCATGCAGTCGAGGCCCATATTATGATCTCTGACTGTGGGAGCTCTTAAATTGTCAAATTTATATGTTAAATTTACCAAATATCAAAAGTACAGATAATAATAATAAGGCAAAATTTGTATGAACAAAAATTTATGATTATTAACTCATTGATGGGTCTAAATGTTTTTGTGCTTAAAAGAATCTTCTTTTTGAGCCACCACAACATGAGAAGAAAACTAAATAACTGCCTCTTTAATATGTGGAGGCTTAATATATCAACTTACGTGGCCTAACTGATTCCCGTATGACAGTATACTTCTAGCCAAATCATCAACTGTCCTCAAATCTCTATCCAAAGATGAGTCTGACAAAACTGAATCTTCTGGGGTGCCTTCTTCATGAAATCCATGTGCCCTGTGTCTCTTCGGCTCATTATGACGTGTCTTGTGCGCCTGGTCCTCAGAGAAAAGAAGAAGTGCCCCCTTCCTTGTTGTAAAAGTCTTTGGCAGGTAGACCTTTTCCTTGGAGCTGTAGCGAGAGGATATCTGGGAGAGATCACTGTACCCATACTTGGGTTGGATTGGGGGTAGATAGAAAGGACGCTCGCTTACTTCATCAACAAAGTTGAAGTAATCCTGTAAAACAATATGAAAGTATAAGATGAGCTACATCACAGGAAAACCTGTTTATACTATTGTATCTGAATATTGTGAGCTGAGCTGCTTAATTTGCACAATCAGTAGCAACTAGCAAATGTAATTAATGATCTGACAGACAGACTGCTATGGATTGTGTGTGGGTTTCTGAGTTAAGCCATGGCTTGACCACATACTTTTGTAGTGATACAGTCAAACCTGTCTTAAGCAAGCGGTCAAGGGATTATCCAAAATCGCTTGCTTAAGACAGGTGGCTGCTTAATAGAGGTTCAGCTAAGATGGCCATATGATTGCGGACTCGAAAGAATATTGGCTTCGAGTTGAGGATACCCATATAATAATGAGTAGAAAAGTATAAAGAATAAGGTCTACACTGCTGCAGTTATTGCATTTCTTCATAAAATATATAAATGAAAAAAGAAACACAACAAAATATGAAATAAAAAAAATCATGTCCATTCAGTCTAAAGATTCCCATGTATGTCAAAAGAGAAGAGATAGCACTGCTAATCATATTTTTTTCAAGAAGCTAAAACTTGCTTTTTGATAAGCAAGTGTATGTTTAATGGCCGTCGTGCTATTGAACATGAAGAGAATGTTGTAAGAATTGTAAATTTATTCAGGTGAAAAAGAATCCGAAAATGGTTCAAATTTTGTTACTCAAAAATAACTTCTTTTTTCTCAAAAGCTATTGCTTGTTGACTTTTAGCAAATATTGCATCCTTGTGTAGTAAGTATATGCCTCCAGCAAAGATTATCACTTTGCATTTAGATTTTCACACATTTACCGTTAAACATATGTCACGGTATGGATGAATGAACTTTGGCAGCGGCAAAATGCTTTGATCTCGACAATTTTATCAGCTGACTGACTCTACGACTGGTTACCCGCTTGCAATAATGGTTTCCCGCTTACAAAAATCAACAAGAGGTGTTCGTTTAGCGTATTCAGGTTTTCGGTTACTGTTGGCGCCGTTTTTAATCCACATGTGCTGGATTCCTGAACCATGTCGTAGTGTTTTATTAGCCTAAACACTTGAACTTAGTTGATTTCGGCCCCGTTGCGGTTCGACCTCACCACAAACTTCCAAATAGTTGGGCCCAATAACCTCGACATAGGGTAGCGGCCGTTGAAGAATTTGTTCTGGGAGACATCACTGCTGGGGGGTTTAATTGCACCAAGCATATGACCGGTGCAAAAAAGTTAATCGATGCAATTTTAATCGGAAACTGGCCGCATCAACGCATAGAAATTGGCCGTTTGAGGACATAATTTCAGCGTTTTGGGGCGAATTTCGCCGACCGCTGGCCGCGTTGGACAGGTACAGGCTTAATAAAGGTGCATTTGCATTCAAAATCGTTCGGGGGGCTCTAAAATGGCCGCTTAAGGGAGGGTCACGCTTAATAGAGGTGGCCGCAACAGCAGGTTTGACTGTATGTCTCTCCTACCTCTGATTTAAGTATGACAATAGTCAATTGAAAGAATGAACCTTTCCAAAGCTTCTAATAAGCCGGTCTTGACCGTGACAAACATTAGTCACTGACATGTGCCAGGGACGCCCAAGATGACATTGAAGAAATTGACAGTTAATGACTGCAGACTGAGTGGAAGCTTGCGACAGTTGACCCCCCAAGAAAGGAATATCTGTAGGCTGTAGATCAGGTGTAAAATCTGCTATGCATGTAGGTACATTGTACCTGGAAGGGGGGTCCACATTATGTGGATGGTGCCCATGCACATGCACGTCAATCAAAAACCTGATGATGATGATGTGACTATGGTCTTCAGAGAGGTATGAGTCTTTAATTTAAAAAAAGATTAAAGTGGGCTCCGTAGTCTTTTAGGCCGACCTTATCTGAGGGATTATTAAGATGCCTGATTTATCAGTTTGCTGTATTATCATACTTGTTGTATGTGATACATGATACAACATACCTCTGACCCAGTATAAACCGACTGGTCAGTGAGGGAAATATAAAGTTATGTTGTCCAGGATTTGTTTTATGCACTATTTTCAAATTCAAAGTACTATACAGCCTATAAAATTTATTCTGAACATACTTCAGTATCAAACCGCAGTGTCAGGAACAGCAAGCAGCTCTTGCGAATCAATGCCAAACTAAACAGAATAAAACATATGTCAATGTAGAGAGTGCCAAGCTTATGCTGGGGCTTTGATCCTGTGAATATAAATGACTGGTAGATCTACATAATTTAAAATATCAAAACTCATCATTCAAGGTCAAGGTAATTAATTACCTGTGGTTCGAGTACCACATCCACTTTTTCGTTACCATTCTTGCTAACTTCCCCTATCCCCCTGCTGAGGAGGGATAGGTGTAACGCTCCACCAGACATAGACCACCTACTCCGTCAGCGTGTGCATAGAACACTGATTAATTGATCCTAATTGGTGACAATCAACTAATTGAAACTCTAATTTCACTTCACATTTTAAGTTTCAATAAGTTCGAACAGCGTGAAGCATTCCCTGTATACATGAAACAAAAGTGTTTGAACTTGACTAGTATCTGTTTAAAGACCAATGAACTAAGGAGAGATAAGAACGACATAAAATAAACAAAATTATTGACACGAAACAGCTCTTTAGTCCGCCATATTGTTTGTCGTTGCTGGGTGCGCGTGACGTATCAAGACCAGTCCATTTTTACAATAGGGGAAACTTTCAACTTTTATGACGGAGAAAACGATTTCATGTCGGAAATTTGTTAGCATGGAAATGCCTTCTGCATTTCATCTCCTATAAAGATATCAATTACCTCTTCATAACATTAATTGTTTGTCAAATCGTATGCTGTAGAATTTCGATTCTAGCTGTTGTCTCTATTTAATACAATGTACATGACCTTGTACTTTGAGCGGGAGATAACAAGTTGTAGCTTTTAAGAAGATCTTAAGGCTAAGAATTAAACGTGCGAATGAGAAGGAAGATTAAATAAAATATATAAAAGGTTGAAATATTTGAAAAATACAGATGAGATCTGTTCAAGGGTATATAGCTGCATTCATACTGGGTCCGAGCGAACAGTGAGCAAAAAATTGAAGACAGTATCCCATATCCCTGGAAATAAAATTCAAGCCTCTTAATACATACATGGGCGTAGATGAAGGTGCGACTGGTCGCCCACACCGGTATTGGCTAAAACAGTGACTGAAATCGATAGCACAATGGGGAGGGGGGGTATGGCCAGCTGACATAAGTCACTGGTGCAGTCGTGAAAAAGCAGTAGCTGGGGTGGGGGGGGGGCAGTGATAGGGAGACAGTTCGCCGACAAGACAAGTCACCGACAGTTCACTGGGCCTAGTTCATCGACACGTTTGAAGACACTTAACCGACACATTCTCTTTATGCTTATTGACCTATGGCTCGAAAATATAACTGGTACAATGGAGAATTATGAATCCATTTTAAGGAGATATAATTGGACGTAATCCTCCTGAGGGTGTGTTATTAATGCAGTATAGAAAGAAAGGGAAAGAGAATAATGGTGATCGCCCAGGACGGGGGGGGGGGGGTACACTGATATTTTCATACATACGTAGGCTCGGGTTATTTTTTGGGGTTCCAAAAATTGAATTTCCTTTCTTATTCAATATTTTTTTGGGGGTTATCAGAAAAATAATTATTTTTTTGGGTATGATGATTTTGTGGATATTTTTTTGGGGTCATCACAAAATTTGACTATATTTAGGGGTTATTTCTATGTATTTTAGGGTCTTTTCTTAAGGTAATTGTACAGAATGGGTATATAATGTTTGGGTTGTTAAAATTTCAAATTTTTTGGGGTGCTTGAAATTCCTGATATTTTTTTGGGGGTGAAGGGTAGATGCTGGGCCCGAGCCTACGTATGAGGAAAAATTGAGAGTACTCCCCCCCCCCCCCCCCCCCCCCCTGGGGATGATCGCTGCCAGTGTAGAAGCTATATATAGATAGAATATTTATTCCCGCCAGTGAGAAGGTATTTTACTGTTGCGCCACATCAGTTGGACCATGAGGACTTTGGTGGGTTTTAGCTGTTTTAGCCTTTTTCACCTTGAAAGTTATCTTGTATATAAGAATTGGACATTGTCATCAATTATGTTTGCTACTGGTTCATTTTTTGTTGTTGTCAATGCCTTGAAGCGGGCCTTAAAAGTTAAAACCTTTGATTTTTCAGTTTTTGCAGGCATATCATCAGCTGTTGCATTTAAAAAAGGAAACTGGACTATAGGTAGAATAGGATACCAAGTAGGTCTATATTGTGCTCAATGGATGATTTATACAGAGTAAACAAGTTGATAAGGCCATGACCCGTTGAAAGGCTGAAATTGAAAATACTTTCCTTTGACGGTTTAATCAAAACTCATTTATTTTGTCAAGTTATATATGTTACATCTTTTAATGAGCGCTCTGATTTTAGAGCCTTAGGGAATCATTGAAGTGAAATGGTCTAATTTATGCTCTGTTCATCCTGCATTGATAAATCTAGCACGTTCATCCGGAGGGGAAGAATTACCTCTCTTTCAGCACTTCAGAAGTACTAAGACTTCATAGAAGTTTTTGAATGCTTGGGGAAAGATAATTAGTGTTCGGAGACATTATTATCATATAATCGGGACGCTATTTGCCGCGATAACCCAAAGTCTGCATATGCGATAAGCTTTTTCCCGTCAACAGTTACTGGTTATCAGCCTGCCATGATGATAACCGGATGTTGTGCATTTTAAATGGAGAGAGGTTATCATCTTTTTTGCTTTTGCCAGTATACTGGTATGCCCTCAACTATGAGGATTATCACCAGTGGAGTGCGAGAAGGGAAATGGTAGTTGAAGTAACGAAGAAGATGAGGTAGAGTAGAAGAGAAATTGGAAAGGCAGAAGGAAGTAAGGGAAGAAAAAGACAAAAGAGATAGAAGAAAAGTTTTAAACTAAATGAGTCTAGAGTGCTCGATCCTCGCGACCTGAGTCTTGAAGGAATCTAGCTACTCTGCCAGGCAGATTTGACTTGGAAGCTGATTCCACTGTATGACTGTCCTGGGGAAGAAGGAAAAGCGTGTGTAGTCTTTGTCTGCCCTCAACTGGCGATATTGATACTCACGGCCCCCAGTTCCTCTCTGTAAATAAAGATTCTCTTCACTTGCTACAAGGTGGTTTCTTATTTTATAAAGGATGGTCAGCCTGGAATCTACTCTTCTTTGTTCGAGGGATCTCCAGTCTAGACCACGAAGCATGTCAGATGCATTGGATGAATTATGGTACCTTCCTGTTACCCACCTTGCTGCCCTCCTCTGAACCATCGCTAACTGATATACTAGCCTGTGTTTTGTTTTGTCGCCTTCTTTGGGATTTTTAAATACATTTTGGGTCCCATACTGTGCCACAATATTCTAGTTTGGGGCGCGACAATAGATTTACAGACCTTTTCCTTGATTGCTTGGGAGTTGATTTTAAGGTTGCGTTTCAGAAAACCTAGAGTCTGATTTGCCTTTGAGGAGATGGAGTTGATGTGAGAATTCCACCTAAGGTCTTGAGAGATGTGAACGCCAAGGTATTTGATTTGGGGCACTGAAAGAAGAGTATGGCCATGGAGTGTATACTTGTGTATGATAGGGTATTTCTTTGTGGTTATGTGGATGACCTAACATTTCTCTGGGTGGAAAGACATTTGCCAGTCTGATTCCCATTTTTGTAAGTTGCTGAGGTCATCCTGGAGTTTGGTGCAGTCTGAAGAGTTGTGGATTGTTAGATACAGCAAGGGTATCATCTGCAAAGAGTCGTACAGTACTGTTAGAGACGTATTCAGGAAGGTCATTGATATAAATGAGAAAGAGTACAGGGCCCAAAGCTGAGCCTTGTGGGACGCCTGAAAGCACTGGGGCAGAAGAGGAAGATTTCCCTTCAAGGACAACTTTCTGCGATCTTCCTGAGAGAAAAGAACCTATCCAGCCCAAGGTACGAGGATGGGATCAAAAGTAATGCCACTGGCTAATTTTCACCGCAACTGTTGGCGGGAAGATAAAACCCACGCCTTGTATGTGTTCTCCATTCTCTCACCTTTCAAGCGATGTATCAACTGCACATGTAGACACAATATCTCTCGTGAAATTTACTTTTGCACAAACACTACTCATAGGCGGTTAAGCAAAATGGTTGAGAGAAGCATTGAAAATGAGATCGAAGTCAGGGCTGAGTCAGGGCTAAGACTCGCGCATTACTTAGCAGAGGTTCAACGGACATTTATGCTGAGATATGTACTGTTTATATTCGTAATTCAATGTCATTTTCCACAGTTTGCAGACAGGTTAGGGACAGGTCAGTGCAGGCGTAGGGTCTGTTACAAGTGCTCCAAAATATTGTAGATCTAAATCTGCAAGTAGTCCAAAGATTGTTATAAATTTTTTTTTTTAGTAAAATCAGACGCAAAGATATACTTCTCAAGAGATTGCGGACATGGTTGGCATTTCAAAAGCATTTGCACTGCGCTTTTGGCGAAATATTTTGAAAATGAAGAAGGAAAGCACTTTGTTGGCCCCACATTTGCTCAATGAGGAGCAAAAATACACGCATGTTAGGACGGCGCGCAAACTGTTAAAACGATTTCCAAGATATGATCAGAAATTATTTATGAATGTAGTAACATATGATGAGTCTTGGATGCACTATTTCGAACCGCATCGAAAAATAAGTAATCGAGTATGGCTTACCAAAATGCAAGAAGGCCCTGCATTGCCAAAAGGATTACCAGTGTAAAAAAGGTTATGTATGCCATATTATTCACTCCTAACGGACTAGCAATACAAAGTAATAAGGTTGCAAAGATCAGGAATCGATACAATCAAGTACCACACCTGACCCAGGATACCAATGGGAAAGTGACAAACTCACAGAAGACACCACAAACGAGAGCCAAGAGGTCAGCCCTTTCCCAGCAGGTGACCACAAAGCACATATAAACAGACGCGCACAAAACATAGCAAACACAAGACAGAACAAAAACATAAAAGATCCACAAAAGAAGTACCGCCTTGGAACGGTCAGTAAAATATTTTACTGGAGGGCTTAAACCGGTTTAACGGCGCCAACCTCACCCTTAATTCAGATGTGGATCAAGACACATAAATATTTGGTTTGCATGAAAGACCCCTAACTTATCAATGCAGTCTCTATACCCAAAGGCAAGACAATGAACACAAGGTTTTACAGGAACAAAGTTCTTAGAAAATTTGTCAAATTCTACCAGAAATGTTGACCGAAGATAGGCATCTGTGGTATTTATTTGTAACATGACAATGCCTAAAGTCACAAGGCTGGAAGTGTGGCGTCGTTTTTGGAAAGAACATGACGTCTATGTTCTAGAACATTCACCCTATTCCCCTGATCTAGTCCCCTGTGACTTTTTTCTCTTCTCTCGTCTCAAGAAAAATCTTGTTGGCAGAAATATACCTCCCGCCAAATGTTAGGTGTCTCCATATTAAACCTCCTTAGAGGTATACCCCAAAAAGACTATGAGAAAGTCTTCAAGGATTGGATTAAAAGTTAGAAAATTTGTTCATCTGTGAAGGGATGGTATTTTGACAATTTGAAATAAACAAAAATGCAATTCCACCTTTAGTTGTAATTTAACATCATTGGTTGCTTTACTTTTGATCCCGCCCTCGTATTTTCCTTAACCCCATAAGATGAGAGTTTGTAAAGCAGTCTGTTGTGAGCAACTTTATCGAAAGCTTTAGCGAAATCCATCACTTCAACATCATTTTGAATCCATTTTGGTGACCGGCACGAGCCGTTGATCATTAGATGACGTAAGATTAAACAAGTGGCGTGACGTAACACGAAATTTACGACTGTCCTCTGTTTTACTTACATTTTTGTACATCAAGCACGTTAAATATTTGATAAACAGATTATAACACGGGGTTTTAGGTATCACCCTCAGTATCAACCCTCGACCAATATCAGCCCTCGAGCTAAAGCTCTCGGGCTGATAATAGGGTCTCGGGTTGATACTTTGGGCGATAACCAAAACGCCATGAGATGATCTCTAATTAGGTGAAAATGTGTTTGTTGCATGTATGGAAAGGCAACCTATATCAAAGTAAACCAGCTGAGATATGATTCTTTTTCATAGAAAAAGCAAGGTACATCAGGCCAGGTACTCATTGCTTTAATGGCATCGTTTTCCTTCTTGTATATCTTTAGTCTGTCTCCTACTTGCAGAGTATCACTTGAAAAGCATGTTCAAAGAGCCAACTACCAGGAATACATATCGGTTTCTGAATGTTCTAAGCCATGAATGGCAAAGTTGGAAAGTTGATGATGGCTCATCGATTTTGAGTGGACTGGTGGTAAAATTGTACAACAGGAAATGATTGAAATACTGTGTGGTTGCAAGGAAGCGGATAGTAATGATGATTAGCCTACCACAGAAGCAGACAACCACAAACGTTTAATATGCTTGTTACTTGGATGATAATTTGTTTTGAACATTTAAAATAAACAGGCACATTTATTGTATTGTCTTGTATAACTGTTAAACTATCTTTTCTATTAGTGGTGGCTCTATATTTACGAGATAACTCTATTCAAAATTTTGATTTGGGGAAGTATATCATCGGATATACAGTCGGAAATTTAGTTTTACTGCGATTCGCGAGAAGAGCCTTAAAACCCAATTTCCGACCCTACCTCCCTAAATGAAAATTTTGAATATGGTTATCCCCATTCTAATGCACTTCTGCAGTTTTGTCTCAAATTGGATCAAAGCAAACCGCATATATGCCGCACACCACCCAACTAAATGTGACATAAGTAATGACGTCAAACTATTTCCGACAGTATATAGCAGGATTTACTGTCGCAAATTTATGACGTTATCCAATTAAACGACGCGTTACAAAAGAAAGTGCATTAGAATTAACATTATTGCACAGTATTAGGAAATGGGTCAAAAAGTTCATTAATAACATCTGTAACAACAGTCTATGGGCTTGTATTTTAAACATTAATAATGTTTATTTTGACACTTAGGTAATTCAAATATACCCTTCAGAGCTCCAACTTAATAAAACTAATACCTTTGATACCGAAGCCGCGTTTTAGACTCCAACTTAATAAAACTAATACCTTTGATACCAAAGCCGCGTTTTAGACTTGCATTTGTCAATTTCTAATGATATTGTTTCTAACAAAATTTGTGATAAACGTGACGACTTTATTTTGAAATTGTCAATTTCCCATTTTAGATGGTGATGTTCCTCGCTCTATATCCTATAGAGTGTATATCTCTCAACTCATTCGTTTTGCTAGAGCATCTAGCTATATTACTGACTTCAATACTCGAAATAAATTTTTAACTCAGAAACTTCTTAAACAAGGCTATCGGTATCAAAAAAATTGCAAAACCTTTTCTAAATTTTTTAGACGATATTAAATTCCAAGTTGGACTTAAATCTCTCTTGCGCCAAGGACTTTCGGAACCTGAATTCTATGGTGACTTGGTTTATAAATTAAAGAAGATTGTTGGCTCTAATAATTTTTCAGCTCAGTTCATTAAAATAATTTCCCATTATGAAAAGATTGGCTATAACATTAATGTATTGCAACAGACTGCATGCTTAGTGGTAAACCCAATCACGGTTGGCAACTTTGCTTTCCTCTTTAATTGCACACCGGTGGGTGGGACTTCAGACCCTATGACGGTTCCGACTTAAAGACTAATCTATTGATGAGATGGTAGGGGCCTGATGCTTTGGCTGTTTGTCGGGCCCACGGGCTTTACCTGTTGGATTTCTTTTGCTCCGGTATTCAGTTTTATTTACTGTTGAGTCCTTATCTTTTCTTTATCTCCTTTTTATACCTTGATTTATATGTTCTGGGAGATGATGCATTGATAAGTACGGGGTCTTTCATGCAAACCAAATATCTATATGTCTTTATCCACATCTGAATTAAGGGTGAGGGTGGCGCCGTGAAACCAGTTTAAGCCCTACAGTAAAATATTTTACTGACCGTTCCAAGGCGGTACTTCTTTTGTGGATCTATTATATTTGTTCTGTCTTGTGTTTGTTATGCCTTTATGCGCGTCTGTTTATTTGTGCCTTGTGGTCACCTGCTGGGAAAGGGCTGACCTCTTGTCTCTCGTTTGTGGTGTATAACTGTGAGATTCTCACTTTCCTGTTGGTATCCTAAGTCAGGTGTGGTACTTGATTGTATCGATTCCTGATATTTGCGCCTTATTTTACCTTTGTACCTGCTGCTTGTCTTTAATTGGGGTTTCTTTCTTTAGCTCTGGTTGTCTGAGTTAAAAGCCATTTTCTTTGTGCTTCATGTAAATTTGATTCGACTGTTTACATTGTTTTCTCCATGCGAGGTAAACATTTTTTGTTATTTAACCACAACAGAATCCAGGTCTAAGATTTAGCCAATGGAAGATATTAAAGCCCCAATGGTCTGGGCTACTGTCCTTTCTACGCAATGATTCTGTTATTATTTGAACCGCAACATGATATTTCCAACAATGTGGTATTTGCGACCAGCAGAGCCTCAGACCAGCCTGCGCATACGCGCAGTCTGATCAGAGCCTTTGCTAGTCGCTTGAATATTCTATGACTGTTAAGCTACTGACCGAACATCATTTGGAGTTTCTAAGCTTATCAGGAGGCTGCACAGGCTCGTCTGAGTCTATTCATGTCAAAATGCCACATTGTTGAAAATCACATGTCGCGGCTTATTTATTCATTGTTTGTTATTGCATGAATTGTGTGTGTGTGTGTGTGTGCGTGCGTGCGTGTATGTGTTTGTTCTTTGTTCAGTGCTGTAATTCTTAGTGTCCTTTCTGGTTTTGCCATAGAGAGAGAGAGAGAGAGAGAGAGAGAGAGAGAGAGAGCTGGTTGCTTTACTTAAATAGTGGTCTTGCTGTCGTGTGGCTGTCAGTGTTCTGTGTGTCTTCCTCTCGGTGCCATGGGTTGGTCTGTGGTATGTGATTGTGGCATTTTCTGGTCATTCTCACTGGTCTCTTTAATCATTTCAGAGGATAACCTGTATGGATCATACATGTACTTCTGCACTGGATATGTATAGGTTATTCAATGTTTTGTGTTGGTTATGGAATATATACGAGGGAGTAAAGAACCGAGTGTTTATACCACCCTTACCAACTTTTACACGAGATATATCTCGTCATGTGCAAGGTCTACACTGCTGTTGGTGGTATAAAATAGTTATACCATGTTTGTCCACCTGTACGTAAGATAATCCACTCGCTAAAGCTTGTGGATTATCTCCACGTACAGGCGGACAACCCATGGTATAACTATTACATATTTCATGACCAGCACAAAACATTGTATAACCTATTTAGCCCTGACCCAGCTGTTTCCTTCGTTGCTGAAAAGCAGGTTTCACATTGTGAAATATACACATTATGAAGCATTTTGCTGCATTTCGTTTAGTAGCTTGTCATTTCTTGCTTAGCCATGGGTGCGTTCACATGGGACAAATGGATTTAATCAACAGCATTTTTGTTAGAATTTTTTTTTCAAAATTATCTTGGAAGCATTTCGCTGATCACACGTTACAGATGCATATGCTGATCAGTCCCTACTGTTTGTGCATTCTAGCATGATGGACAAACAGTGGAGACACACTGACTCAGATCAGCGTATATATCCATGTGCCGTTTGATCATACTGTTTTTATCAAATAGCATTTTGGGACAATAGTGTAATTTCTGACCAGGCTGCAATGTACATATACAGCCTGGTCAGTGTTTTCTATTTTCGCCACTTTTCAGTGAAACAGCTAAAATTTGAAATTTACAACATTTTGTGTCGATATTCTTATCACAGTTTTATCAAGGGTTTTAAAAATAAATTTGGTGAAATTAACATTTCGGACTGCAACTTCCTCTCATCAAGTTATGGGAATGAGTCTCAAAAAAGTGTTGGTAATGCAAAATATATCATGCTGAATATGGTCCTTCTCTTGCATCTGATCGACTGAAAACAAAAAGAAGTGGGCGGGTCATGGGCTAAATAGATGTTATAACCCCTGTCTGTTTGAAAACCCTTACAAGTATACGTTATAAATTCATTTAGCCCATGACCCGCCCACTTTCTTTTGTTTTCAGCCAATCAGTTGTTGCAAGAAACTTTGTGAGACTCATTCCCATAACTTGATAAGAGTCCAAAATGTTAATTTCAACATTTTTTTATTTTATTTTTAGAACCCTAAATAAAACTGTGCAAAGAAAATTGACACAAAAAGATGTAAATTTCAAATGTTTGCTGTTTCACAAAAAAGAGGTGACTGCAGAAAACACTGGCAAGGCTGCACATGTACATTGCAGCCTGGTCAGAAATTACACTGCTTGTCCCGAAATACTTTTTGATAAAGACAGCATGACCAAACCGCAAATGAATATACATGCTGATCAAAGTGTCTCCACTGTTTGAGAATCGGGGTAGAATGCACTGTAGTGGTAGGCGAGTATTCTATTCTATTGCAACCGGAAGGACCACGGAGATAGCCGAAGTATGCCGAAGACAGCCCCTGGAATACTGGAAGATAGGACCCAAGGTTCTGACCAATGGGAAGCTGAGGCGAGAACAGCTGATGCTGTTAGAGAGCATGATGCAGGGATTCTGTCCTGAGACGTTGAACGGAACAGACGGATCTACCGAGCTCTGAGGTGCTGTCCAAAGACTAAAGAAGAGTTCACCCCAGAGCCAGCAAGAGTGTATTTAGCAGGTAATATTACACTTCACTGGTGTCAGAAAGTGTCTGGTATGCGATCCCAGGCCTGAAATTGTGGAAATTTGATTGATTTTGTAAATTTTGGCCTTTGCTGATTTTGTTCGCGGTTGCAAATTCCGCGAGCAGTGTCTGAAATTTCCGCCTATTTAGCGATCGTTGGAGGCAATGGTAGCTGGCTCTGCAGTCTCAAATTAGTAAAAAACAGCCAAACAATTTAATGCACAATCACTAAAGAGCATAAATAGCGGTAGAGCGAACTTTTGAGAGAGAAAAAGTCGATCGTTGTGGATTTGCGGTCTCAGGGAAAGCACGTGGTTGAACCTCGTTGGAGGGCCAGTGAGTGAATTGAACGGAATAGCTGTCCGCCATTTTCTAGCCCAGAATCCTTTGTAAAGATGGCGGATATGGAGGAATAAAAACACACAAGAACAGGTCCGTAGAATTTTTTGTACTTTATTGGCCAAACTGTGGTAGTTGTTAGTAAAGCAATCGACTTGTAGTTGTCGTCATGTATCCCCCCACCAGCGCGATCGTCGAATAGTGTTGTTTAATCGAGATTAGCGATTATTATGCAGTTGTGACACATTCGAAAATTGATGATGCATCGTGCTGCTTGGATTTTCTAGAAGAAATCGCTGGAGAGCGCGTTTTTATTAGCCCACAGTGTTTTAAATAAAGTGGCCTTGTGTTGTTTATTGTGTTCCCAAACTAAGGGTTGAAATAAATTCTCACTGTGTTTATTTTTCTGTGTTCGAATTTCGTGGCACCCTATTTTCGTGACATTGCCATATTCGAAGCTTTCGGTTCGTTTTGATTAGTGTCTGATAGTTCAGAAAACATGTCTGCTGTTGCAATTAACTTTGCAACTCTCGACCAGTTGCAAACAATTCCGGGAGTGAAAGAGAAACTGGCCAGAGCCATTCTGTCTGTTAGGGAGAACAGCGGAAATATAACTCCGGATGTTTTGTTGACGCTCACGCGTGGTAAAATACTGTATAATGTCATTGACAATATTGACTTCACTTTTGATGAAGCCCTCGCCGACGAGGAAGACTCATTGTTTGAGACGCTAGAGTCCACGGTCAAGAGGGACCCGTCGGAAGGTTTACGTGCGCAGTGGGGCGGTGCAGCTTCACTTTTCGCGTCAGCCCATAAGGCTAGTGAAAATTTCGGTACGCTGAAGGGGTTCACTACCCCTAGCAAGGAAGACATTATACCGGACATGAGTTCTTCATATAGCATGAAGAAACCGATTCCGCCAACGGCCGCGGAGACACCTAGGGTGACTCACGGCGATTTGGACAATTTAATTGGCCAACTTCGCAAAGCGCAAGAGATAATAAGTCTCACACCCTTCCCAGATGTAAGAACTAAGCCAGCCGAGTCAGGTTTAACCCACCAGGCTACCTCGGCTTCATATCTGTCTAGGCCTGATGCGTTCGCGGGTGCCACGGTCCCACCCCTTGAGCCCAAAATACCGGTATCGCGTGACGGTAATTTTGCGCGTAATTTTACTGTGCCAGAAAGACGGAGGCTGCAGTTTGAGGACAGGTCTAATCCTCAGGTTCCAAAGCCGGCACCAACGGTAAGCTTTGATTTGGGTGAACCGGCGGTAAGTGATATTGGTGATATAGCCCCTATGCCCGATATGAGAGCCATTGAGAGACAAAGAAAGCATACAATGGATGTGATGAAGGCCTTGCCCAAAGGGTTGATTTTTGATGGGAAAAGCAATTGGTTTGCTTTTAAACATAAATTTTCGTTGTATGCGTCTCAGCTAGGCTGGACGCCGGAAGATTGTTTTAATTGTCTATGCTGGAGTCTTACGGGGAAGGCGGCTGATTTTTACGCCATTCTGTTGGAACAGAAACATACCCTCAATTACAGACAATTGCTGAATAAGCTTGAGTCTAGGTTTGGGGCTAAAGAGCTCCCAGCCACGGCCCAGGGATTATTCCAGCAAGCAACCCAGGCCCCCAGAGAGACTCTGGAGGACTGGGCTGATAGGATAATGACTTTAGCCACACGCGCGTTCAAAGATTTACCGGAGCATTACTCCAACAGCCAGGCTGTTGTGAGGTTCTGTCAAGGGTTGACTGATAAAGAAGCCGGTCATCATGTTTGTATCCAAGAACCGAAATCTATGGAACAAGCACTTAATGGTATTAAGTGGTACCAGTATGTACACCAGTCCATGTACACTGGGACACGTAGAGACAGCCAAAGTCACGAGTACGATGAACCCGCTAATATCTATCAGGTATCGGAGACACCCACCAGGGGAGGGGCGGAGTCTTTCTCTGCCTCACCTCAGCTGGCTAACCTCCAAGAAGAAATTAGAGATATTAAAAGCGAGCTGGATCAGTATGTAAATGAGTCTAATAGAGAGACTCCCGCGGTACGCAGTGTTTCGGAACCCGTGCCGAAACCGCCAGTAAGTAATGGCGAGAACCGTCTCGATTCCATGGAGGGGAAAATTGATAAACTCGAGAATGAGGTACGAAAGCTGTTAAAATTGGCTCAACCCCGTCCACAGCACCATCAGGGAGGTAATCACCGAAGGGATAAGGCGCCTGGTAGGGGTGGTCGGGATTGGATAAAGGATGAGGAATGTTATGCATGCGGGGAAAGGGGGCATTTTGCCAAGGACTGCATAACAGTACAAATTCCCCATGGGTACAATGATTTAACCGACAGAGGGTTGGGAGTGGGGACCAATCCTAGACCCAGTCATCGGGATAATTCAAGGGAATTTCCAGATCGGCCCAGTTTGAGGGAAATACGTGCTGAGCCCATCCTAAGGGATTCTAGGGAGGTTGGGTCCCCTAAGGTCTGCCAATTGAAATCCGTTAATCAGATAAGCATGGGTCGAGATGCCAATGAGGTGAATTCCCAGAGGCTGGTGGAGGATCACCTCACTTCCATTGAGTCCGCCAACAGCTTTGGTAGACTATTACCAGCTCGTGAGGTCGTAGATCAACTTGGGCATTGTCGCCGGCATAATTTTGATAGACGTGACGAGGCTTTACTAGGGCAAGTCCGTTTAGCCCGTGGTCGTTTAGATAATCGGTGGATAAAGGTGGCCGCGCGTGAAGCGAGATCCAAAAAAGTATGGGACAAGGATTGGATTAGCCAATATATTAACCCAGATGCAAGGCTGCAGCCACGGAGGTTGCAGCTTCCCAATCGTGGAGAAAGGTCCGAAGACCAGGCTAGGCCTTCTTCGAGTGCCTGCTCGCGGGATAGATTCCCACGACCAGAGGGCAGGGTGGAGCCACCACCTGTTGCCCGTGTTCTGTCTGTTAGTACCAGCCAGGGTACTACTTCACAGCCGTCAGTCGTTAGTACCAGCCAGGGTACTACTTCACGACCATCAGTTAGTACCAGCCAGGGTACTACTTCTTCCAAGTCGCTGGTCCGTACCGTCCGAGGTACTAGAAGTAATACATCCATGTCTAGTAGTCCACATCATGGTGGTGGACGTAGAGCTCGTCAGCGTAGACGTAGGAGACGTCGTCGTCAGGAGAGGACTGGTAACAATTACCTGGAGAAAGCACCAAAATTTGAAACGGTAGTTCGACCGAGGGAACAGCAGATGAGGGTGGAGATGCCACTCCTTGATTCGTCAGGTCCTACTATTGCACCAGGATCCAGTGGGGCACAGTGTCCCATTCCTAACTGTTCCGGTGATGGATCAAAAAGGCATGCGTTTGAATACCATCTGCCTGCCATATTCAGAGAAGAGCTCCATGGTCAGGAGATCACGGTTCGTCGAATTGGTGCGTTATCCATGATCGCGTCATGGCTTATAGGAGACCGCGCTACTCTCCGTTCGTTAGCGAACTATTTTCACCTTATGGATGTGAGTACTACATTTGACGAGAGCGTCACCCAGGATCAGCAGCGTGCTATGATAGATATGTGTATAGAGATGGAAACGAAACCCCCATCGTCATTTGTGTTGTCCCAAGCTGGGAATGAAGAATGGGTCCTGGTCCATTGGCAGGTGGTGTTGCGGTTATTGGCCAGAGTTCAACCCCTTAATCGTCTACAGCCACTGTGCGATTTGTATCGTCTGACTCCGGAAGAAGAAGTGTTACTTCAGAGTTCACTATTAGCCTTAGATAGTCATTGGAGAGACATGGACCAGATGCGTTACAGTGGCACGAGGGTTTTGGGTGCTAGGCGCCCTGACCCGATCCAGTGCTTATAGGTGTATCATGCTAGTTCGCCTGGCGTCTAGCTGAAGATTTTTTATCTAGACGGCTTCAGGTCTTTGGAGGCCTGAAGCAATGCTGACTTTATCCTATCTTCCAAGGTGTTTGCTATGTGGTTCCGGATCCCTTTGACATGAGAGATGTGGTTGATATGAATACGCCTCACAGTGGGGCTATGGTTATGTGTCAAAAGAATACTCGCATCCATTGTCTGTTAATTTGATCCCTGGATCAAGCACTTTCAAATTAAAGTGGGGGGGAGTGTAGTGGTAGGCGAGTATTCTATTCTATTGCAACCGGAAGGACCACGGAGATAGCCGAAGTATGCCGAAGACAGCCCCTGGAATACTGGAAGATAGGACCCAAGGTTCTGACCAATGGGAAGCTGAGGCGAGAACAGCTGATGCTGTTAGAGAGCATGATGCAGGGATTCTGTCCTGAGACGTTGAACGGAACAGACGGATCTACCGAGCTCTGAGGTGCTGTCCAAAGACTAAAGAAGAGTTCACCCCAGAGCCAGCAAGAGTGTATTTAGCAGGTAATATTACACTTCAGTGGGGACTGATCAGCCTCTATATCTGTAACGCGTGATCAATGCAATGTTACCCAGATAATTTTGAAAAAAAAAAGATCTAACAAAAATGCTGCTAATAATTTATAAAATCCATTTGTCCCATGTGAACGCACCCATGGCTAAAAAAGAAATGAAAAACTCCTAAGCGAAATGCAGCAAAATGCTACATATTATGTACATTTCAGGATATGAAACCGACACAGGAAACTCCTGGGTCAGGGCTAAATAGGTTACGTATACAATAGTTTGTGTTTGTTATGAAATATACACTCGGGAGCTCCACTCCCTCATATTTATATTCCATAACAAACACAAAACACTGAATAACCTATACTAGAACCATACTAGAACCATCTCCACATTGTCCAGTCACATTACTCATGATATACTATACTTAAACTATACTTTTATTTCAGCATTAAGCACACATATCAATGCTTATAGCCTACAATAACATATATAGAGTAGATATAATCAAGTTGATAAAATGAGCTAGCACATGATACATTGGTTGAAACCACATTTATTCAGATAAAATATATAAATTAATGGTGATAGGAACTGACATAACCCAATGGTATTTTGTACTTATCGTTTTGGAGAGCAACCAATGCTCAGACATGCCTGTGAATTCACTAAGCCTCACCAGAGCCTTCGCTATTCGCAAATACAAAGTATGGGAGACTCAGACCAAAATATTGACTTCTGGCTCAGCTGTCTAACTGCGTGTGGATATTTTAAAAGTGGCATTGCTCTTATGCGAGAAGTACCATTATATATTATAAACTGAACACAATTTCTAATTGGTCATCTATGATTTATGCAATTATTCAACAATAACGTCAGACAGTTTAAAAAGCAATACACCAATCTTTAGTTGAGTAAACGATTTATCTGGGCCTCAGAAGTATACATATGAAATTTCAATGTTATATCTTTCATACTTTTTGCAAAACAATCAAGTATAAAGGATGACCAATTAGCAGAGATGACCAACTAGAAATTTTGTTCAGTGTTTTATCATACATTTACTAGAAAATATGTTCATTTTATATCATGTATACTGACAAGGTTTTCAAGCAATTATCATTATCGTGGAGCGCATTATAAGCGACATCAGGCTAAAACTAGTCTCAGTTAATACAAATGTAATTGTTATATGATGAGTAGATGATTCAATGGCACCAGGCATGTAGGTAAGAATTATGAACCAAAACATATGTTGTGGATTCCAAAAGTCTGACCAATCAGTCTTATTACCAAATAAAATTTTTTATGCAGAAGACTGAGGCGAGAACCTGCTCTGGGACTGATTCCCAAAAGAACTTTCTCAATGAGACGGTACTTTTGAGAACCTCACACAAATGTTTAAATTTATAAAAAAAAAACATTTAAAATTTTACATTCAAACATTTATCTATGTGGAACCCATATTCAATCTAGGAGCTAGTTTTTTTCAGAACTCAGATATGAGTGCATAAATTTCACTTGAATTCCGTTCCTGTTAATAATGTCCGAACGGTGCTCATTAACCCACATGTTTTTTGCAACATGTATTATTTCCCTTTTACAGTGTACTAAGAATGAAGCAATCTGCCAGCGTAATCAAAGTAGGCTGTTCCAGCAAATGATGCTAATTTTGTGCATATATTTTTTTATATATCAAAACAACAAGTTATAAGTATTTAACTTCGACAAACCATGTTCCATAGGCTAGCAGTGAAAGGATATATGGCAATCTAATGATATTATCAGGAACTTTTTCAAATGGGTTTGATATATGTTTAGTAGTATTGACCGTCATCCCGACTCAAGTATGATACGAAAAAACGTTATTTCCGCTCTATTCATATCATGAGCTGGGCTGGATAGACTGAATGCTGTTTTAATATTTATGTGTTTAATTATATAGTTGTGAGGAAACTATTTCACTATTTATCTCCAAATCACTATTACTTAAACAGCAAATTATAAATCATTACTTAGCAACAACACCTTGCCCAGAGAACTTCATGAATGATGTCGAATTTTCTGGTCTTTACAAACACCATATTTGAATTTATTGTCACGGAAACGTCTCAAGATAAGCTGTAAAGTAAATGAAATTGGCATACTCAAGTTCATTAAAAAAGTATCTTCCATTTTATCGTTTCTTCAAAATACCCCCCCCCCGCCCCCCCCCAAAAAAAAAAAATAAATAAAATAAAATAAAAAAAAAAAAAAATTAAAAAAAAAATTAAAAAATAGATATATAAAAAAAATAATAATGTGTACCTTCTAAATGATTTTTAAAAGTTATTACCACTGTCTCTATAAAGTTTGACAATGAACATATTTAATAAAGTTCGAAAATGAACATATTTAATAAGTTTGACAATGAACATTTTTAATAAAGTTTGACAATGCCCAGGTCTAATTTCTTCAATAAATAATTTGTTCTTACTGGAAACTTTTCAATGATACACTTTCATTTTCATTTTTTGAGGAAAAATAAAAACAAAATATAATAGGAAAGCTTTAGAAGCTATTTTGATTCATCGATGAGCGCAGATGCCAACTTTTACCTTATACTGGATCCCAACTCATACTTATACTATTAACATCTTCTAATTGCATTCCAGTTGATTAATAATTCGTTAATATATAGTTTCGATTACTCATTGTTTCGATTAATCACAGTTTCAATTAATCGATTCAACTATTGCTATAGGTACATGGAAATTTTTGGGGTATGACTGCTATTGAAATAGTGGACGATTTGTACACAGGTCAATACCCAGAGGTCACAAAGGATATGTAGTAAGGATAAACACTAAACACTTATTGTGTGGAAGGGTAAAAGTCCAAAGCAAAGTCAGTACACCAAACTCAGTGTTAATATATTTTGTCGTCAGCGACAGATACAGTTCAACGAAAGATTACATATGTACGCTCATACTGAGAAAATATGATTTGAGCATTCAACACATGTAATGTCTTTGGGCTGTAATAATCAAAATAAGAAAGAACACACACACACACACACACACACACACACACACACACACACACACACACACACACTATGTACATATTTCAAATTTCTCTATTTAAATTATCTAAATATTGTGCAGAACTTTTGAAACCGGATAATTTTTTAATCAAATGGACCAGGTCCTGAGAAAATGGTACTGAGAATAGGACAATACTCACTCTTTAAAAAGCTCTTACTCAACATATATAATTATACAGTGTGTATGAGAGCAGTACAAGCTGACTGGCGGCTTTGCTGCCCGCCTAGAAGCGATAAGTACAGAAAGCGCATATACTGGCAGAATTATCTATTTGATAGATCGACAAGCAAAATATGACAACACACAACTGTAAAATATACATTATAAAACCACAAACCGATCAAAAACAGCTGACAGTCGTCCCCGCCTTCATTAACTGGACAAAGCAATATGTTCACTGTCTCTCCCCTTCCCCTCTCCAAAACTTGTTCCTTAACTTTCACAGGCTCCTAGGTAAGAGTGTGCAATTAAAAAAAAATCATTTTCTTGTTTTTCAACCGAAACATATGTTCTGGGTACTCACTCAATGAAACGGTTCTATTGAGCACCCCAAACATATGAGCCAAGATCTGACAAAATGGACCGTCCAACAATAAAAGTCAAAAATGAGATATCTACAGAGAAAGAAAGACCTAGCTGTTGTGAACAATTACAGAAAATTTGAAGAGATTATCTTTACAAATAACAAAGTTATGAGCGTTTAAACTCGTATATATGATGCGTTTTATACATGACGTCATTTAACGTTGTAGATGACGTTCTGACGTCAACGCCATTGTGTTAGCATTTGACGCTAAAACAAAGATGCTAGGAGCAATATTTCAAAAATGCTTCATGTTTCTGTAAATTTGATGTGTATGCAATTGCATAGACTGCACAAATAGCCCACATACGCACATCCCATGTTTACAAAAGCATTTGAAGTGAGGTATCCTGTTTTCGAGGAAGTGTGTAGTCCATATGCACAGCTGTAGCCATGGCAACATACATTATTCGTATCACTTAATTTTATCAGAACTGTTTGCGCCTTTGAGCATATTACATGTGAGAAGCAATTTGAGTGTAACATGCAAAATTTTGAAAATGTAGGCGTTTTGGAAATTTTGATTACACAAAAACTGCGAAAATGCCTGAAGGACCCTTTTCTCAGATCGGCGCTCATATGTTAAATTCGATGGATAAGAAACCGTTGATAATTTTACGCTCAAAAATCTTTACCTATGCCTTAAGAGGGCCTGAACGTTATGAGAAAGCCTCGGATAGACGACAAATGGGTAGTTTCATAGCGACACCAACCTAATACACACTCACAGATTATACTTCTGCCATATATAAAAACCTGGGTTGGCAGTCACAAAATCAGGAAAGACTCAAACCAACCATTCAGCTGATAAGATGAGTAAAAAAACTTGAAATTTGAACTTGGCAAAAATGATTATTATAAAACTGTACAGTGAAGAATAATGAAGCTGATCAGATAATGCAGTTTTGCATTCATCGAAAACAGATTTTTTCTTATGAAGTCATAATACGTCCTGTTTGCAACAAACTAGTCTAACTGCATGCGCACATCAGCGTGACATAAACACTTGAAAAATGCTGACGCCTGCACTATTCTCATATGTTTTAAACAATAAATCCACTTCCTACGGAGGACATACACACAGCCACTTTTCTATACAGTTTTACTCCACGGAATCTTTAGGTCTTGTGTCTTCTAGAGTCTGTCTGGTGGAACTTAATAACTACGTATCATTTCTTTCTGAGGGAACTCAAAAAGTACTCATGTCATATTTTTGCTTGTTGTCTAGTCCATCTCTGTAATAGAAAACAATGTCACGAGGTTATAAATCTTTTCATGCTCAACTCAACTAAGCATGAAATTTTTCAACAATTGTTGGCATTTTAGCATTTATAAGCATGATAAATACACCATCTGAGAGTTTAAAACAATAAATATTTTTATTTTTCTGCATTTTAGTAGAGTGGGAGTGAATATTGTTGCACTTTTCACTAGTTCTCAATATAATACTCACAAAACCGAGTCTGCGGGTTTTTTTTGTTAAATATTGTTGGTTCGCTCTATTTCTGAAGGATCCGTTTTCCAGATAATTTAGAGGTCGCAACATCTGTCGCTGTTTCTCTGGTCCTTCAGGAATATTTGGTTCTGATGGAAAGCAGAATACCGTCTAAGGTTTTTACTGACACCAATAACCATAACTCTTGCATGACTAAACACATTTTGCCTTATAACTTCAATATTTGTTATTGTATTTACCTGAAACTTACTGACGTAAGTGGAATTGGTATGACGGGTGCAAATATGCATAATACTATCTTGAATTATCAGCAAGAGTTACTGCCCCTATTTTATTTGTTCACCATTGTTTTGTATGGGAAAACTGGAGTAAAGTGAGTAAACGCTCATCTTGAAAACTTATTATATGAATTGGATGAAAGCTGTTCTGAAGCATGAATGTGACAAACTGTAGATTAAAATTTGCTTCTGACGCAATTTTATTTTTCGAACATGAGTTATTGCCCCTTAATATTGATTTTTACATAGAAAGTAGGTCTAAATTCCAATGTTCTCCAATAACTTGCTCACTAAGGATCAGATTGCAGTAAAAGCATATACAAGATACTTGGTTCGATAATCTTTACGTTTGTTTACTAAATTGATTTAAAATTTCTTCATCAAACAATAGTTATTGCCCTTGATTTTGCATTTTAAGGTGGAAAAAATCAATAAAATATGCCTTATGAATGCATCAATAACCCCAAAATACTGAACGAATATTGAATTACCCAATACTTTTGATACATGTCGATGACTTATACAATTGTCTTTATATATCAACAACAAAAATGTTTGTTTGTAACTGTTTGAAACATTTTAAACTCTTTCCATGCGTCAAAGTTGATAATAATTGAAAACAGTGGGTGGGGTAACAGAATGCATTTATTTGTCACGGAAAACTTTCATTTGCAAGCTGATCTTTTCAGAAATAGTTTCTACACATACGGATACCATCAAATCATTATTACAAACATGTTTGATTTGTTGAAAGTAAATTTATTCCTTGTTATGCAGTTGATAAGTTACAAAATTGAAATTGGTCATTACAGGTATTAGTAATAAAGGCATATCTCTCTTTCGAAACAGTGAAAATTGCTTAGATTTCACACAGATTCGGCTTTATTCAAGAATGGTTGTTGTCAGTTACAAGCGAAAGTATGTGCACAAATTACTGGTTAACCGCTTGCTCAAGCCTGCCCAGGAAAAAGTGTGGTTAAGTGAACTGACCGTCCCGCAATGACCATAGCTGTTGACATGGGACGTAAAGCAACAAAAACAAACAAACAGATTCAGCTTACGTACTCGTGTTTAAGATGTACAAGTTTCACAAAAATCTATTTTTTTTGATTTCCTAAAATATTTGAATATGTAGTGATCCAACGTAGAAATTACAATAATTTTGACTATTCTTTTTAATGTAAAAGTTGGTCAGTAAATATGTAATAGCTAGATTCCCATCAATTAACTATTCCTATATTTCAAGTAAACTTAAGTTGTTCTGATTCAATAATTCATAATATCCATAATCATCAGCTACGATACCATAGGCCAGTTTATCTCTTACTTCAACCCTGAACATTTTTGGAGAAAAATGGCATATTAGGCATGTCTTTGGAGAGCCATAGCTCAAATACTAAACGGCGAAAATTAGAAATATTGCTTCATATCATTATTAATTAAATGAAACAGCAAATAACAGAAAATGAAGAAAATCTATTGTTTGGAAAAAAATGCCTATGTGTCAATAGTGACCTTAAGCCAGTCCAAGGGGGCATGATAATTGTTGCTTTCATGAACAGACTTAAAACGAGTCTGCTGTTTTCTGATATTTTTGGTTCGCTCTATTTCTGAAGGATACGTTTTTTCCAGATTATTCATGAGCAGTGGAAGTTTCATGCTCAGCTGATTATAGCATGAAATAAGTATTCTTCGGAGCCAGAAGAGAAATATCGTATGTGACGAACCATTCATTGGTAAGCTCTATCCCCTTGGTTTTTTTGAACGGACAAAGCAGCATGGGTGCCCAGTTAAGACTCAATTCAGCCAGGAAATCCACCACGTCTGAGTAGAGTCATAATGGTCAGAATGAAGATACTGTGGATTCCCTACAGAGCGACAACGAAGACTTGTTCAGGTTGGTCTTATAGTGGCAAAACATTACCAAATGGTCATCCAACTACAGATGCCATGTGATTTTACAAAATGTCATTTATTTGTGCATTACTTATATTTACTTTTAATTTAGATGATTTTTTTTTAATTTGAGGAGTGGGGCAGACAGAAACGTTTTTCAAAAGAAAATAAGGCTTCTATTCTTTCTAACATTTTGTATGCTTTTGTTGTCGTCTGATAGCCTTTATAACAAAATTTAGCTTATTAAAACTAAAAATCATGATACTATCTGAGTGTCAAACTGTTTGCAAAAGTTTGCAGCAGATTACAAAAGTCGCTAGCAAGAAAAGAGTTAATCACGTTTGTTGAGGTAGTTTATATAAAAGTACAATAATGCACTCATAAACCTGACTCTATTGTAAAAAACTGACCAGAACTCATCCTTCAATGAATGGAATGACTAGCTATTATTCTCAAACAAATATTATTGCACATGTCAAATATATTCCACTGTTTAATATCAGATGCATGTATATGCAACAAACAAGCTATGGTATGATGTATATGTATGAACGGGCGAATATCCACTCGCTAAAGCTAGTGGATTATCTGCGAGAACATACAATAACTTATTCTCAACGAATGTTTCTATTTGCACTTACCCTTTATAGTTTATTTTCACACACAATATTACAACCAACATAAATAGAATGACTATAATAGGTATGGTGACTCCTAGCATTATCTTTCTTTGTCGTTCTTTACTGGATGAAGATTCCTCACAGAGGGTGCCACTATAAATGTAGTCTTCGTCATCTTTACATCTAAAATAGTAAAAACATTCATGAACAACTGTGTTTAAAATGCATAAAAACGATGCTGGCCATAAAAAGGTTCTGTTCTCGTTGGGTCACGTGGTTTATATGTTATAGCACAACATCAAAGCCACGTTGGGTTCTTGGTTGCTTAAATTTTCAAGTGTAAATAACCATGAATCTCTGTTTTTATAATCTAAGCAACCGATTCATGCATTTTTCAAGCCCACTATTGTCGAATCTAATGATACCAAATCTTAAAGAGGTTTACTTTTAGAAAGCACTCTGTCCAGCAATTTCCAGCAACAGCCCGTGCAGATTAACCTGATATTGTATTCTAAAGGTGTTGTGATTGTTTACCACAGCAATTTTGGGATCCAAAATATAAATCTTTATTAGGAAAATGGAAGCTTGAAATAATGACAAAAATTAGTTGGAATGTGATGCTTAAGGTCGATTGATATAATTACCACCACAAAGGGAAAGAGCTTTCTACTCTTACAAAAAAACTTAGAAGTTGCCCATTTTTCTGTACAGTGTACATCTATTTGTGGAAGAGTATCAGTAAGAAATAGAAGAACAAGAAACCCAGCAACATGTGATTCCACACACTCTCAATCATTTTGTGTATTTCAGTTTCAGTTAACTGGATTGAATTGTTGTTGTTGATTCGTTGATTGCTACTCCCATTGCGAGATTCTAAAATTGTTCTATGTTTTGTTGTGCGTTACTTTGTGTCCATTCTAGTTTTGCAATCATCTCGATGGAGAAGAGAGAGCTGGTTGCTTTGCTTTGTTTGTCTTCCTGGTGTCTTGTGATTGTTGTGTGGCTCTTCCTCACTATGCCACGGGTTTGTCTGCAGTTGGTGATTGTGGTATACCCTGATCATACTCACTTTTTTGGTAAGGAGATGCTCTGTGTATAATGCATAACCAGCAAAATAATTTCATTATCAAATAACGCTTTAATTGAAAAAAAGGAAAATAGTTCCGAAAATGAATATGGCTTCTGGTATTCTGGAATCTGTTGTATCCCTTTACTTTGTTTAGCAAGGTAGTACCAAAGGGGTGGGGGAAGGGTACTCTGATATTAATATATATGTAGGCTGGGTCATTTTATGGGGGGTTAAAACTTTGAATTTCAATATTTTTTTTGATTTTCATAAAAATGAATATTTTTTGGGGATATGAAGATTTGTAGATATTTTTTGTGGTCATTGCAAAACTTTTGGGGGTAATTTAGATGCATTTTAAGGGGTTTCTTAAGGTCAAGTTACATAATGTGAATATTTTTTAAATCGCTAGAATTTAAAATGTTTTTGGGTAATAATATGTCTGCTATTCATGATATTTTTGATAAACAGTGATGCAGGTTCCAAGCCTACGTATTAAGAAAAAAATCTTTGTACCCACCCACTACCCTGGGGATAGTACTACATTTTAAATAACCATCTACTGACCCACACGAACTTTAAACCACAAACAAAACAAAACATTTTTTTATGATTAGAATAGTCCATATACTGAAACCCCTAACAACTACGTAAGTGATACCTTAAGCATTAATATAGGCACCCAAGTTGTACTTTCTTTTTATATAATTGATATCTAAATCAAAATTCTTAAAAAACAAGAACAACTACAAAACAAACCTGCATTCTGCTAAAGCGGTTCCTGAAGTATCAACAGTCACTTGACACACACCATCATTCTGACAGGTTATGTCCTCACAAAGGTGTACACACAATTTCTTATTTTTATCACATCTATATCCTTTTGGACATATATGTTTGGCTTTACATATGTCCGCATGTTGCGCTAAAACTGAAAATATAAAATAAACAGCCCTTCTTTACATCTACACCGTGACGATTTAAACCAATGCAAATATTTTGTTTTTTGTCTCTTTCAAACTTTGTTTTGCCAACAGCTCTGGATACACATTGAAAAGTAATTGAACCTGGCCAGGAAATGCCAAAATCACAGACCACGCACAGTAAGGAAGAGACTCAGACCACAGACAACCATAATACTATTAAATATATGAAACCAGCTCTCTTTTCCTCAGCAAAATGATTGCTAAATTAGAAAGGACACCAATACCACACCTCAAAACTAGGCACCATCACAAACCGCCACACATAGTTGCAGCAATAACAAACATTGAATGGACTACAAAACATCACAAAGTCAATTCAAATGTGTTAAATCTAACAGCAATTAAATCACCACCCAGAACAGTGAAATTACAAACTGTCTATTTTTTGCCCAAACTTACTCTACTTTCATACTTTGTAGCAATTTCTTTATTTATACATTGGAATTGGCAAGATGTCTATGTTGTCTGCATTCATGCTCTTGTATGACAGCAGCTTTGAGTAGACATTGATACCCTTTTAAGAACATATTTGACTTCACTACAGCTGGTGACTGGGACTGTGTGGCGGCGGTAGAATGTCTCCCTGCCCCTTACTATGGTGTAGATTTTATTTTCTTGTCCTTTGGGATCATGGGTTTCATTGTGGAACTTTGAAACTATCAGAGGGTCACTGATGACGCATAAATGGCAGAAACTAGCTAGTCTGGCCCAGGAAACTTGCACACTCTGGTTTCAGTTCTTTGGTGCAGTCTTTGCTTCTAAAGGATACCCTTTTAAGAACATAATTGAAGTTGAAAAGAAGACTTGGTGTTTTAGTTAAAACTTGAATCTACCTACTTTGCTTTCACCAATTACTCTTGGTACAAGATGTATAGCTTTATGACCTGAATTGTATTGTATTTTCAGTCCGCATAATTGATCCGCATGATGGATATTTAATGGTATGCGATCATCAAATGCTGTTACAAGCTTAATAAAAAAATAAGTCTACGCGGCTTGGCACATGGGAGTCAGCCCCCTTATTTTGTTGCTACTAAAAGGTAAGTAGTTTTGCATAAAATCTAGAAGACATTATACTCACATGTCGAAACAGTTTCGTTAGCAATGGCGGAGTTATTTACATGGAAATTAGACTGTGTCTGGAATTGTTGAAGAATTTGTTCCGCATCCAAAGATGATACTGGTAATGCAAACAGTTCTATGTATACCTCCAGCGTGTTTGTTTGTGACCTGGGAAGATAAAAAAGATCCATAATTTAGCATTTGAGCCACCTAATGAAAAACCCCCAAAGTAATGAGCTGTATCACCAGGACATACTCATGTATCAACAATATCATGCCAGGGTCTACACTGTGCACTCAATGGGTAACTAATGGTTTACGTTTGTTCATGCAGCCAGTCAACCCAAAACCGTTTAAAATTACACCAGTACTTTCCCTGTAAAATGTAGATCTGATGCAGCTGTACTTTATAGTAACACCCTTATCAACCCAGATCATTGCTATGATTGGTCAGGGTACACACACATTTAATCAGTTAAATCTGTTTTATAAGCCTAAGGCAGGTGGTCCTTCATTTTTCAGAGAAACCTGTTAACAATTTAGTCCGACTTACCACGTGTATTCTTAATTAAATGATGACATTATATAAATGAAAATAAAGTAACACTTTTTATATGCTTTTTAAAATATAGTTATTTCAGCTGAAAGAAGCATCTGTTTCATGCCATCCTGAGCCATTTTAGCACGAAATTTTCTTGTATTGAGCAATAGCTACACTAATGTAGGGGTATAAACCAGTTACACCAAAGTGGTCTACATATACAGGAAATAATCCACCTTTTCTTTGTAGAGGATTATCTCCACAGACAGGCGGACAAACTAAGATATAAAACATATGTGCAAAATGTGAAATATGCCTGTGTCGTTACATGTAGACATATACACATGCAGTGCACTTGCATTTTCCAATTTGATTTAGGGGTTCACATGTATTCCACAATTAAACAGATTTACAGGCCTATCTTTATTTCGCATATATGGTCAAACGTACAATGGATGACTACTTGATTATGCAGTTAGCATTTGCTGTATAATCAAATGTACCAAAAACTTCTATATCCTTAAGTGAACCCTTGTTTTCTATTGTAAATTAATATTGATAATCTAGTGACATAACAACCATTAGATATACATATAGATATGTATAACCATATTACTGAAAATTGGGACAATTGCCTATTTTTGTCTTGAGACATATAATCTTGATACAAATGATCTTGATCTCAAACCTTAATGTCAATGTGTTGTTCTCGGTGTGTAAGCTTAGCTTTTAAAAGTATAACAAACACCCTTATTGATATTCTTAACTGAAACTACCTGATCGAAGACGCCAAACACTTTATACTATTGGATGTTGTTATCTTTAAACGTAAGCCTTTCACAACCTCTAAAGTACTACTATGTGGTAAGCATCAGACATTATTCTCCTAATGGTGCTGTCACATATTTATGGTGCTGTCACACATTACCGGATAAAGGTAACAGACGCCAAATGGACATAAAAAATGTGAAAAATGTTTATACGGTGGTGGAAGACGTCTCATTTGCGGTGAAGGTCGTCACGGAAGCAGAAAGGAGTACATATGTACCAGACAAGTAACTGACAAAGAACAGTCAAACGGATGTATAAGGGACAAACCACGGAATATGTACCGTATAAGAAATGGACAAAACGTTCGTTGAGCGATCACAGAATGTACATGCCGCACTGGTCTGGGGAACTCCATTACATGTCTTGTAGTTGACCGTTCACAGCTAAGGTCGAACAGATACATACAGGATGCCTAAAGGATGCCAAACGCATGAGAAACGGACAAACTGCATAAGAACCGGACAAACCGCATGCCAACGCATGAGTAACTTCATCCTATGGACATCTTTATCCGGTGGCGTCTGTTTGAAGTTTTGAACAGGGCCAAAACTTGCAAACGGATACAACTTGACAAAACGGATATCACCTGACATGGAACACATTCACCGCATGAGGAACGGACAAGAAACGCATGCGAATGGACACGAACAAACAGAGAATTCTACTGTCTGTTACGCGCCCGTTAGGGCTATCCAGTAAGGTGTGACAGTCTCTTAACGGATAAAGGTAACGGACGCCAAACGGACAGAAGAATTGCAAAAAATGTTTATCCGGTGATGGAAGTCGTCTCAGATCCGGTGAATGTCGAAGCGGGAGTTATAAGGAGCGGATACGTACTGAACTAGTAACTGACAAAGAACGGTCAACTAAGTTACATGTAACAGATGTATAACGGACAAAACGAATATGTACAGTATAAGAAACGGACAAAACATTCTTTGAGCGATTACAGAATGTGCATGCAGTACTCGTCCAGGAAACTCTGCAACCTGTCCTGAAATTGACGGTTCACAACTCAGGTCAAACAGACATCAACGGATATATACAGGATACCTAAAGGATGCCGAATTCATGAGAACAACTGTACGAGAACCGGACAAACCACACACCAACGCATGAGTAACGTTCATCTACCGTACATATTTATCTGCTGGCGTCGGTTCGAAGTTTTGAACATATCAAAAACTTGCCAACAGATAGGACCAGACAAACCGAATCTCACCTGACACGGAACGCATTCGCCACATGGGGAAAGGAGAAGAAACGCATGCAAAAGGACACGAACGGACAGAGAATTTTACTGTTCGTTATGCGTCTGTTAGTGCTATGGGGTAAGGTGTGACAGTCACTTTACAGATTATAAGACTTTCGATGAAACTACAACGCATACACATTACAATACACAACGTTCAACCCTAGCAACTCTATTTCACCTAAAAATAATTTGTACACGGATTGTTTGTGATGTGCAATTAAGTAAGTACATGTATTACTCACTGGCAGTCCACAATCTCTGATTTAATTGTATCTTTCAAGTTTTCTGGTATATTTCCTACCTGTAATGACAATAAAAGAGAAATTATAAACAGTTTAATAAGAGTACGCTTTAAGTGCTTACTTTTCCAACTGGAATCTGGTCAAGACTACAATCAATATTTTGCTGAAGAAAACAAACAACTAAATAGTGTATGAGCAGACAGTTTCAAAGGGATGTGGCTGTTAGCACATGTTTTATTTCCAGTCTGGGTAGCTTTGGTCTGTCATTCAAAGAGCTAAATGTTTAAATCAAAGTTACTAGAACTGTAACTGCAAAAGGAAACCCGTACAGATAATCAAAGAAAGGAATCATGCAATGACAGAACACTTGTCATTAAATGACCACTCTGCTCGATCCATCCATCCACCTGACCGTCTACGCCTCCATACATTCATGTAATTATCAATGCATCCATCCATACACCAAAACAAAATCCACGCTTCCATCCACATACTGTTCCATCATATCATTACATCCTTCCATCCATGAAATGGTTAATTACCCACCCATATCTCCAGCCACCCATTCATCCATAAAATGTTTTTAGTTATACATACCTGGCTCATATTTAGTGTAGAACAATTAGATGAGTCTTCTGTTAACTCTAGATTGAAGGTTAAGACATCTGATACTGTTGCTGTGCCTGAAATATAACAGAATAATCTTAGATATACTCGATAAGTATTTGTTCAGTGGATTTTTTTCTAATTCAAATCCTGATAACCCAAGAGGTCTCCAGGTAAGAGGGTGTACTTACAATAACATGTTTAAACAACAACACAATTCAGAGTGAAGACTTGGCCAGTATCAAAAAGCAAAAGAGTATGACCAGGAAATGCCATAATCACAGACCATACACCAATCCACAACACTGCGAAGAAGAGACACAGAACACGAACAGTCACACCGCATCAAGAACACAAGTAAAGTAAAGTAACCAGCTACAATAAACAATGCATCAACAACAACATAACCATTGCCTTAGAACGGACAGCTGCGCTCATCCGTCCCTGGCAGTGTTATCAGTAGTTCAATGTTAAGTTTTTACTCATTTTGAACTTATGGGTGTTTATGTTTGGTTCTGGTTTTGTGATAGATCCTTTGTGTCCTGTTTAACGTGAGAATCACCGTCTAAATAAGGAAAAGATAGAGATAGTTATTCTGCTTGTTTGTGATTGCTTGTGTATATCGATCAGCTGATGTGATTTTGGCAACTATCATATACATGCATACGCTATTAGCCAGTAGAGCAGCTAGAGCTCTAATTTTTGATCTGAGTGTAGCGCAGTTTAGTTTGAGGCGTCGCTTCTAGCATATGCGTTAACTACAAAAAAATCTTGTACTGGCCCATATAGTTTGTTGGCCTTGTTGGTTAAGCCATGTTCTTGTTTTCTTCTTGTATGCTTTGCTCTGCGATTATAATTATTATTAATATCAATACGTTCCGTGTTCCATCTGGCTACATTATTGAATTAAGTTGTATTTATGAGGAAAATGACAACCAAAATGGGTAAATGGTAGATATATGCATTTATTAATCATGGCTAAATAAATGAGAAAACATCCAGAAAAGTGCATTTTTGTAGGTACTAGGCACCAAACTGAATATAAAACACATGACTATCGAAATTGTCAAACATAAAAAATGCATTTATTAAGCATGGCTCGCCAACTTGAGAAACATCTAGAAAAACGCAATTGCTTAGGTTCTAGGACCGTAGCTTAACATAAAGGCTGCCAAAATTGGGAAACATCTTATTTACGTATCTGAGGAACCCCGGTTTGAGGGCATTCCAACAATATTTTTTCCCTTTGTAAGATGCAGAGGAAACCCAACGAACTGAACAATTGGGGTACCCGGTTTATGAAATGAAATACTGTAAGCCTAAATAAGACGTTCATATGATGCTATATCTTTCAGGGCCAAACTTAACGCAAAGTGCATGTAGCTCATTTATACATCAAAATTATTTGGCATTTATTCATGTATTTATAGCTCTGCGTGATTTTACACTGATCAATACAAAGGCAAGATAAAAGCACAGACGGTATGCGGAAGTTTATAATCTTGAAAGCGTCAAATGAGTTTAGTCAATAGACCAATGTTATATGAAAAGTGTACAAAAATGACACAGATCAGCCTGCGCACCTATATAGCCTGCTAAGCACCATTTTTTTACGACTGTCTAAATAGCATACAGGCTACGCTTGCAACATGTCAAGGTTTTAGCTAATCAACAGATTGGTTTACGGTCGCAAGGAGTGGTTTTAGCTGACATGAGCATGAAATGATCAAAGTGAGGTATCGGGATCAGCCAGTCTGTCGTCCGTCGTCGTCTCCTTTAAATGACAACTCCTCCAACCACTGGGTCAATTTTACCAAACTTCACAGGAATGTTCCTTAGGTGGCCTTCTACAAAAAAAAAAGCTAAAAGAAATTTGATCAGTCAAGAAACATGGCCGCCCGGGGGCGTAGCCAGTTTTCCTAATGTACTTATATAAGAAACTTCAAACATCTTCTGCTCTGAAACCAGTGGTCAGAATTAAAAATGATTTGGCATAAATGGTAACTAGTTCACCTATCTATAAAAATAGCGAAAATGAATTTGATCCATCAAAAAACATGGCCACCAGGGGGCGTGACCAGTTCCCCTTATGTACCTATGTAAGAAACTTTAAACATCTTCTCCTCTGAAACCAGTGGTCAGAATTAATGATTTAGCAGAAATGGTAATTAGGTGACCCACTACAAAATTAGCTAAAAAAAATTTGATCTATCAAAAACATGGCCGCCAGTGGGCGTGGCCAGTTTCTCTTATGTACTTCAGTATATATGAAACTTTAAACATCTTCTACTCTAAAACCAGTGGCAAGAATGGCAAATGATTCGAAAGAACTGGTTATTAGGTGATCTTCTACAAAAATAGCTAAACAAATTTGATCCGTCAAAAAATATGGCCGCCAGGGTACGGGGCTAGTTTCCCTTATGTACCTATGTAAGAAACTTTAAACATCTTCTTCTCTGAGACCAGTGGTCAGAATTGAAAATGTATTTGGCAGAAATGGTAATTAGGTGACCATCTACAAAATTAGCTAAAACAATTGATGCGTCAAAAACATGGCCGCCAGGGGGCGTGGCTTATCGTGATAACAAAAACTTTAAAAATCTTCTTCTGTGAAACCGGCGGTCAGATTTCAAAATAATTTGGTAGAAATGATTACTGAATAAACTTCTCCAAAATAGCTAAGCACATTTGATCCGTCCAAAAACATGGCCACCAGGGGTGTGGCCAGTTTCCCTTATGTTCTTATCTCCTGTGAGCGATTAAGTGTCATCTTGACCCTCTTGTTATAAGATAAAAGCAATAGAAGAAGCGAGGAAACAATGGCGCAGTTATAAAACATGCAGTCGATCGAGATTGTAGCTAGTTTCTGTAGCTGAGAAGACTGGTCTGAGTCTTATTGGCAAAAATGACCATTTTTAAGACGACAAATGTGTAAAAGAAAAAAGGAAGAACACATCAAAATGAAATTTAAGCATGGTGAAAAATATACAATCGTTGTTGCTGATTTTGATTTAATAGCAACCACAATGATTTTTGAAACCGAAAAAGAACCAAATATAACGTTATCAATTTACATTTGTCACTCTAACCTCATATCTTTATGAACCTAACTTATATGTTTTATAAGTTTCGAGTTATTTCATGGTGCAGAAAATGGTGGAAGACTAAAGTTATATTTTGTCGGTTTAAACGCACGTATTGATAGACTTTTCGCTTACTGTAAAGGCGGCAACTTTAATATTCATACCTGGACGTGGTTCGGCTATTTCATCTGCTTAGGAAGGGAAATCAGGTTCTATTTATAATTTGGTAATAGTTAATAAGCTTTTTGGGCCGCGCAAACGTGCGTGCAATGAAAATCCTAACCGTTTACACACTGAACTCACATTTTTAAACCCTTAAAGCGCATAATCACAAAATGTATGTTTTTGTCGTTCACTAAAATATATGAAGCCTCATAGACAAACAGTATGGACCCAGATCAGACTGCTCCTGGAGGAGCAATCAGATCTGGGTTCACAATGTTTGCCTCTATGCTTATGCTAAATAGACATTTTCAGATGCAGTTATTTTGCTGGCGTTTTAAGGACTAAATAATGTGTTTAAAATAAAACCACGCCTCATTTTCAGCTTTTACCTATGTCTAAGGTTGATCAGTCTAAATTACGCATTCATGAGGTGCCGCCTTTACAGTACCCAAAGTCATATTAATGATACCCATGTCTGTGTCAAATGACCGTTAAATTGCGACTTTGTAGAAATTAAAAGTTTTCAAATTTACAAGTCACATTATCAATACTTTTAATAATGTCATACTTTTAATCTTGTGGGCATCAACATTGTAGGATGAATTTGAGCTATTAGGCACAGTAAACTTCCTTGCTTACTTGTTCTAAGAGTTTCCGAAGGGTATCTAGTTTGCTGCGGCATCTTCACTGACGTCACATGCGTCATTGGACTGGAACCAGGTGAACTGCTGTGCGCTGATGTCTGTGTAGAATCTGTTGAAAGCTGGTTCTCTGCCGATGCGCTAACAGATGGGCCAGTTGTACTAGAAGATGGTGCAGTAGATGATCTATCAAGTATGTTGCTCGTTGAAGCAGCTGTTGCCGACGATGCTTTTGTAGTTGATTGTTTGATTGTTGTTGTATTTGTCGTTGTTGGTGGTTTGGCTGTTGTTGTTTTAGTTGTTATTTTAGCTGTTGTTGTTTTTGTCGTTGTTGTTGAGTTGGTTGTTGTCGTTGGTTTGGCTGTTGTTGTTGTTGGTATGGTTATCTTTGTTGTTGATTTGGTTGTTGTTGTTGTTGTTGTTGCTGCTTTGGCTGTTGTTGTTGATGATTTGGTTGTTGTGGTTGATGGTTTGGTTGTTGTTGGTTGGGTTGTTGTTGGTTTGGTTGTTGTTGATTTGGTTGTTGTTGATTTGGTTGTTGGTGGTTTGGTTGTTGTTGGTTGGGTTGTTGTTGGTTTGGTTGTTGTTGATTTGGTTGTTGTTGATTTGGTTGTTGGTGGTTTGGTTGTTGTTGGTTGGGTTGTTGTTGGTTTGGTTGTTGTTGATTTGGTTGTTGTTGATTTGGTTGTTGGTGGTTTGGTTTTTGTTGATTTGGTTGTTGCTGGTTTGGTTATTGTTGGTTTGGTTGTAGGGGGTTTGGTTGTTGTTGATTTGATTGTTGTTGTTTCTTTTGTTGTGAGTGGTTTGGGTGTTGCTGTTGATATTGATGAGTTGGTTATTGATTTGGTAGCTGGTGTGGTTGCCGTGGATTTCTGTGCTATTGCTGTGGACGATTGTTCTTTGGAAGTTAAATCTATCTGTCTTATTGTTGTGGGGATTGGTTCTGAAATTGTTGATATCGGCCTAGGTGTTGGTGAAGTTGATTTTGTATAAACAAGTTCAGCATAAAACGTCAAGGATAGGAACACAATCAGTTTCATAGTGTCTATCTGAAATTAGACCAAAAATAAAGCGTGATGGTAATTTGTTATTATTGCAAAGGTCGATGCTATTATATCATCATGTAAGATATTATATAAATATTACATTCCCTGCGCGGGTGATAGTTGAAAATATCATCCCGAGGAATGTGATTATCAACCGAGGCGCAGATGATTTTTTCGACTATCACCCTAGCAGGAAATGTAATATTTATTTTATTATACCGAACAGAACATTAGATCCCCTATTATTTTCTGAAGTACTTCTCTTACTCAATATACCTATCATGATGAGGGGAGATTCGAAGGGTAAATAATGAACAGCCTCTTATCTATATGCTTGAATGAAATTCGGTCTTTCGCAAAATTTTTAACGATCTGAATGCTCGACTTGATCACTGACGTTCCGGTACATGATCTGTGATTGTGTCATTTCCTGGTCAGCTATGTATACCCGCTTTGTATTTACCTGAGAAAGCTAAATATACTGACCCACACTTACAACGCAAAATGTTTCAGGGATGAAACTTTTATTTATATACGAGGTCTTTCAGAAATCATTGTACCGTCCAGGGGTTTTGGCAGACATTCACCAAATCAGGTTATGATTAAAAGGGAATGATCGACTGGTGAATTTTCAAAAAATAAGTTTGAAATTTTGATAAAATTACGTTACAATGGAAGAAACAATTTATGCAATATTTAAGGCTCAGTTTGATTTTGCGTTAGAAGTGTGGTTCAGTATATATATTAATAATCCTATTGTAGCTTAATATATCACGTATGGATCTATTTATCCAATTTTTTAGTTTACCAAATATATTTAGAAATCCTCGAAAAATGACAATATAACCATGAAATCTTCTATCGTCGAAAAATCACAACACCTTTTTATTTCCTAAAATCTATGAAACCTACGTCTAGGTCATTTCTTATCAAAATAAAGTATGAGACCGCTGAGATAACGCTATGATAACATTCATAAAGAATGGGTTTGGTCGATTTCCTACGACTCCTTAAAAACTGATAACGTGAAGATATGAGCAATAACGATTTCTTAAATTTTCTAATCAACATTAAACAATGTTTAAAAATCGTGATGAAAAAATTGATCTGATTTTGACATTGCACAACCAATTTTTATAAGTGGACTTTGTCACGGGAAAATCTGTTTTTGCTGTAGATTCACACTAACATGCTCAGCTACAGAGACTAGCTATAAAATTGACCATTTGTGTTACGCATATATATATTTAATTGGTTTTACTATCTAGCATTATTGTCCAGCTGAATTGTGATTTTGTATCCTCTCTATGTAGTTTGGCAAGCACATCACTGGTAAAGAGAGAGAGAGAGAGAGAGAGAGAGAGAGAGAGAGAGAGAGAGAGAGAGAGAGAGAGAGAGAGAGAGAGAGAGAGAGAGAGAGAGAGAGAGAGAGAGAGAGAGAGAGAGAGAGAGAGAGAGAGAGAGAGAGAGAGAGAGAGAGAGAGAGAGAGAGAGAGAGAGAGAGAGAGAGAGAGAGAGAGAGAGAGAGAGAGAGAGAGAGAGAGAGACTGGTGCAGGCACATTGAAGTTAACATTCCATAGGCGGATCGACAAGTAGAGAGAGAGAGAGAGAGAGAGAGAGAGAGAGAGAGAGAGAGAGAGAGAGAGAGAGAGAGAGAGAGAGAGAGAGAGAGAGAGAGAGAGAGAGAGAGAGAGAGAGAGAGAGAGAGAGAGAGTTTGTTCATTCCTGTGTTTAGTTTTTAATTTAACTATATATGCTATTGCTTATCTTCGAGTGAGTCCTCTTGGTTCTACGGTATGGTGATCTGTAATTGGGATGTTACGTAGCAGTATTCTCTATACTCTGTGGTTGGGATATATTTGGCCATGTGAAAATCTGTCATTGGGATACTACCTGGTCATTTTCTCTATGATCTGTCATTGGGATATTATCTGACCATATTTTTAACACTCTGTCATTAGGGTGATATTGCCTGGCCATATTCTCTGTCCCCTGTGATAATCTGTAATTGGGATATTGCCTGGCAATTTGCTCTTTACATGTCTTGGGGATAATACCTGGCACTTTTTTCTATACTCCTTGATGATCTGTAATTGGGATATTACCTGAATATATTTTCTATGATCTGTCAGTAAGATATTACTTGGCTATATTCTCTATACTCTGCAATTGTGATATTACCTGGCCATATTCTCTATAATCTGTCATTAGGGTATTTCCTGACCATATTCTCTATGATTTGTCATTTGGATATTACCTGGCCATATTCTTTATGTTCTGTAATTGTGATATTACCTGGCCATATTCTTTATGTTCTGTCATTGGGATATTACCTGGCCATATTATCTATGATCTGTCCTTTGGATATTTCCTGGCCATATTCTCTATGATCTGTCATTGTGATATTTCCTAGCCATATTCTCTATGATCTGTAATTATGATATTACCTGGCCATATTCTCTATGATCTGTCATTGTGATATTACCTGGCCCAATTCTCTATGATCTGTCATTGTGATATTACTTGGCCATATTATCTATGATCTGTCATTGTGATATTACCTGGCCATATTCTCTATACTCTGGCATTAGGATATTTCCTGGCACTATTCTCTATGACATGTCATTGTGACATTACCTGGCCATATTCTCTTTTGATATGTCATTGGGTTATTACCTGGCCATATTCTCTATGATCTGTCATTGTCATTCTGATATAACCTGGCCATATTCTCTTTGATATGTCATTGTGACATTACCTGGCCATATTCTCAATGACATGTCATTGTGATATTACCTGGCCATATTCTCTATGACCTGTCATTTAGATATTATCTGGCCATATTCTCTTTGATATGTCATTGGGATATAACCTGGCCATGTTCTCTATGAATTGTCATTAGGATATTTCCTGGCCATATTCTCTTTGATATGTCATTGTGATATTACCTGAGCATATTCTCTATGATCTGTCCTTTGGATATTTCCTGGCCATATTCTCATTGATCTGTTATTATGATATAACCTGGCCATATTCTGATTGATCTGTTATTATGATATTACCTGGCCATATTCTCTTTGATATGTCATTGGGCTATTACCTGACCATATTCTCTATGATCCGTCATTGGGATATATTCTGGCCATATTCTCTATGGTCTGTAATTATGATATTACCTGGCCATCTTCTCTATGATCAGTTCTTTGGATATAATCTGGCCATATTCTCTATGATCTGTCATTGTGATATTACCTGGCCATATTCTTTATGATCTGTCATTGTGATATATCCTGGCCATATTCTCTATGATCTGTCATTGTGATATTACTCGGCCATATTCTCTATGATTTATCATTGTGATATTACCTGGCCATATTCTCTTTGATCTGTCATTGGGGTATTACCTGGCCATATTATCTATGATCTGTCATTGGGATATTACCTGGCCTTTTCTCTATGATCTGTCCTTTGGATATTTCCTGGCAATATTCTCTATGATCTGTCATTGGGATATAACCTGGCCATATTCTCTATGATTTGTCCTTTGGATATTTCCTGGCAATATTCTAAATGATCTGTCATTGGGAAATTACCTGGCCATATTCTCTATAATCTGTCATTGGGATATTACCTGGCCATATTCTCTATAATCTGTCATTGGGATATTACCTGGCAATATTCTCTATGATCTGTCATTGGGATATTTCCTGGCAATATTCTCTATGTCATTGGGATATTACCTTGCCATATTCTCTATGATCTGTCCTTTGGATATTTCCTGGCCATATTCTCTATGATCTGTCATTGTGATATTACCTGGTCATATTCTCTTTGATCTGTCATTGTGATATTACCTGGTCATATTCTCTTTGATCTGTCATTGGGGTAATACCTGGCCATATTATCTATGATCTGTCATTGGGATATTACCTGGCCATATTCTCTATGATCTGTCCTTTTGATATTTCCTGGCAATATTCTCTATGATCTGTCATTGGGATATTACCTGGCCATATTCTCTATGACCTGCCCTTTGGATATTTCCTGGCCATATTCTCTATGATCTGTCCTTTAGATATTTCCTGGCCGTATTCTCTATGATCTTTCATTGTGATAATACCTTGCCATATTCTCTATGATTTATCATTGTGATATTACCTGGCATATTCTTTATGATCTGTCCTTTGGAATATTACCATGCCATATTCTCTATGTTCTGTCAATAGGATATTATATGGCCATATTCTCTATGTTCTATCATTGTGATATTACCTGGCCATATTCTTTATGATATGTCCCTTGGATATTTCCTGGCCATATTCTCTATGATCTATCATTGTGATATTACCTGGCCGTATTCTCTATGATCTGTCATTGTGATATTACTCGGCCATATTCTCTATGATTTATCATTGGGATATTACCTGGCCGTATTCTTTATGATCTGTCCTTTGGATATTACCTTGCCATATTATCTATGTTCTGTCATTGGTATATTACATGGCCATATTCTCTATACTTTGTCATTTGGATATTACATGGCTATATATTCTATACTTTATCATTGGGATAATACCTGGCTATATTCTCTATACTTTGTCATTTGGACATAACACGGCTATATATTCTATACTTTGTCATTGGGATATTACCCGGCTTTATTCTCTATACTTTGTTATTGGAGTATTACATGGCTATATTCAATATTTTTTGTCATTAGGTTATTACATGGCTCTATAATCTATACTTTGTCATTGGGATAGTACCTGGCTATATTCTCTATACTTTTTAATTGGGATAGTACATGGCTTTATTCTCTATACTTCGTCACTGGGATCTCACCTGGCTATATTCTCTATATTTTGTCATTGGAATATTACATGGCTATATTCTCTATGCTTTTTCATGAAGATATTACCTGCCTATATTCGCTATACTTTGTCATTGCGATATAACATGGCCATATTCTCTATTCTTCGTCTTTGGGATATTACCTAGCTATATTCTCTTCGAAATGTCATTGGGATATCACCTGACTATATTCTTTATACTTTTTCATTGGGGTATTACTTGGCCATATTTTCTATACTTTATCATGGGTTATTACATGGAAATATTCTTCATACTATGTCATTGGGATATTACATAGCTATATTCTCTATACTTTGACATTGGGATATTACAGTGCTTTATGCCCTATACTTTGTCATTGAGATATTACCTGTCTTTATTCACTATACTTTGTCGCTTGATATAACATGGTCATACTCACGATACTTTGTCATTGGTATATTACATATGACAATATGTGCTTTATGCCCTATACTTTGTCATTGGGACATTACCTGCCGTTATTCTCTATATTTTGTCATTGGAATATAACATGGCTATGTTCTCTATGCTTTGTCATTGGGATATTACCTGGCTATATTATCTTTACTTTGTCATTGGGATATTTCCTGGCCATATTCTCTATACTTTGTTATTGGGATATTACCTGGCTATATTCTCTATACTTTGTAATTAGCATATTACATGGCCATATTCTCTATTCTCTATGCTTTGTCATTGGGATTTTACATGGCTATATTCTCTTTACTTTGTCATTAGGATTTTTACATGACAATATTCTCTATACTTATTCATTGGGATATTACATGGCCATACTCTCTATAATTTGTCAATGGGATATTACATGGCTATATTCTCTATGATCTGCCTTTGTAATATTGCATGGCCGTATTCTCTATACTGTGTCATTGGAATATTACCTGACCATATTCTCTATACTTTGTCATTGGAATATTACATTGCCATATTCTAAAATTTGTCATTGGGTTATAACCAGGCTATATTCTCTATACTCTGTCATTGAAATATAACCTGGCTTTATTCTCTATACTTTGTCATTGGGATATTACATGGCTATATTGTGTATCATTTGTCATTGAGATATTACCTGACCATATTCTCTATACTTTGTTATTGGGATTATACATGGCTATATTCTCTATGATCTGTTATTGGGCTATTACATGCATGGCTATATTCTCTATACTTTGTCATTGGGATAATACCTGATCATATTCTCTATACTTTGTCTTTGAGATATTACATGGTCATACTCTCTATACTTTGTCATTGGGATATTACCTGACTATATTCCCTATACTTTGCTATTGGGATAATACATGGCCATATTCTCTATGCATTGTCACTTGGATATAACATGGCCATACTCTCTATACTTAGTCATTGGGATATTACATGGCTATATTCTCTATACTTTGTCATTGGGATATTACCTGACTATACTCTCTATACTTTGTCATTGAGATATTATATGGCCATATTCTCTATACTTTGTCATTGGGATATTAGATGGCCATAATCTCTATACTTTGTCATTGGAATATTTCATGGCCATATTATCTATGATCTGTGATTGATATATTACCTGTCTATATTCCCTATACTTTGTCATTGGGATATTACTTGGCCATATTCTATATAATAGATCATTGGAATATTACATGGCCATATCCTCTGTGATCTGTCATCGGTCTCAGATCAGCGTACTTCAAGAAGAGCAGTCTGATCAGTCTGCTTTGGGGAGTTATAACTGTGAGCCATAAATATATACAGTGGACTGTATCAAACTTTATAGAAAAGTTCATTAACCGTTAATATCATAAGTCAAAGCATGCGAAATTAGGATGGATTTACCCAGGCAACATTTAAAATTTGGCCAACATCGGCCTGTCAGCGAAACGCCATTTTAATGGTGTTTTGCAGACGGGACGATGTTGGCCCGATACTGTGTGTTGGCTTAAACCACTCACAAATTTCGTTAAACTTTATGTTTCATTGAAGACGCTAGGCTTAAATTAGTTATTTCTTAATAGAGATTCTCAATTGAAAATGAATTCAATTACGAGTTTATTATCAAAAGACACATGTACATTGGATCCGGATAAGGCCAACGACTTAACACACACGATCTGGGTCCAACCTTTTTTGCTAAGGAATATGTAACTTGTGTCATTTCTTATACCGGTATTGATTTTCATTGTGGACAAGAAGTTCTCAAGTAGTCAGAATGTCTTGTCTCACCTGTGTCTCAGATGAAGTTCAAAGTCGTGTGCATACTTCTCTCTGGTGTAGTGCACATGGGCTGCATTTTATGTTAAGTGTTTTCTGGCTTGACTGTATCACGGGTTCTTTGTACGGTACAAACAAAATAAAGTTGAAACACAAAGGGAAATCTGAGGCGAGTTCAAAAACGCGAGCGCTTGCTAGCGCTCGTTGTACTGGTGTCAGGCTTTACACATTATGAATAAAGATAGATATCAATCAACGAGCGCTCGGCGAGCACTCGCATTATTGAACTCGCCTCAGAAGAGTCTTTCGAAGTGATCTTGAAATCAAAGGGAGACTACTAACACAAGCCTTACGACTATTTGCAATTATTATTATTTAAGGGCAATCACGTGCGGGAAACGGTGAAAGTTGTTTTGGTCCCGTCGTTGGACCATTTCCAAATTTGCATCAATACAGTTTATAGATACGCGAACGTCAAATGGATATTTCCGCAATTTTCTGGACAACATAAAGTAACTAAAATGTGTCCGAAATATTTATCAACCCGTGTCGCACGCCTAAATGTGAAAATGTAATAAGGCCCGGTAAATGTGAAAACTTTTCACGCTAAATGTAATAAGGCCCCGTAAATGTGAACACATTTAAGGGGATATATCTTTCAAAAGCTCTTACTTGCATGAAAATTTTCCTGTATAAACAAGAATTGCTTTTTTGACAAGGAGACGGATACCTTTGGCTACATTGTTGTATGAACAACTTATACATCTCACATAGATCACCTTACGCCCCAACATACAGCTTTTGAGCAATCGGCAGCAAGCTTATCAGTCTTTTTAGAGTTACTTCCTGGTTTGATACCGTTAACAATGCAGTGACACGCTGGATGAACTTTTGAGAAAACCATTTGCATGAACATGACCTACAATTATTGGACTACAATATTTAGAAGTATTTTCGCCCAAAATGTACAAATTCTGGTAGAAAAATATAAATTTGCAATTTTTGCTTATGATATTTTCAAGGTCAAATTGAAAAATTGTAAATAATACAAGAAATACATAATATTTGGGTCAAAATACTTCTAAATATTGTAGTTGAATAATTGTAGGTCATGTTCATGCAAATGGCTTTCTCTAAAGTTCATCCAGCGTGTCACAGCATTGTTAACGGTATCAAACCAGTAAGTAAATCTAAAAAGCTTGCTGCCGATTGCTCAAAAGCTGTATGTTGGGGCGTAAAGGAATCTATGTGAGATGTATAAGTTGTTCATACAACAATGTGGCCAAAAGTATCCGTCTCCTTGACAAAAATTCGATTCTTGTTTATACAGGAAATTTTTCATGCAAGTAAGAGCTTTTGAAAGATATATCCCCTTAACCGTAAACGTGAAAACAAATATACCTAGTTGCAACGGTAAATGTGAAACCTTTTTATATACACATAAACAGTGATTTTTATAAGCAACTATAAATTGCGAAGACTGGCATTTAAGGTGCTTTTTCCTCCATGCTTCAGCGGATCATTGGTGTCAAACCCATTACGCAGGCTACGCACGTGCGTAATAAAAATACTAACATTCGAGGGAGGTCACTTAATGCGATTAAAATGATTAGCTATACTACGAGGGGCATTTGGAAAGTTCTTAGCATGGTCTTTTATCTCAGTAACCGATTTACAAACCCTATCATGTTTGATATCATTTTAAAGATCTATCTTTTCTCTGCGTTATAGCACAAATTTCATGAGGATATTATAATGCAGACACGAATGATATCATTGTGAATACATGTACTGTTTGTATACTGGAAAATGCAAAATTTCAGTGGAAAATAAAAACATTTTACCTTTTGAAAAGTGTGCAGAACATTTACAATAGTTCATGAAATGAGATAATATGTACCATTTGGTAGGCCACAATCTGGTACAGTTATTATACATTTGATTACCGATTTGGATGTTTCTAATAACTAATTACAATGTACCTGAACAGCAATACCAAAACCGTCTAGAAAGCAAAGTAATGCGCTATTTTTTCGACTAAAGATCGCATGTCACAATGCACATATTTTGAAAATATATAACCGACAGTATTTTGAAAACAAGTAGCCCAATGGGCAACGATCGCTCACCTTGGAGCCAGCATAATGTTTGGAGACACCATTTATGATGCTCAAAGGCAGGTAATTCCAAACTTGAAACAGTGAACAGGAATATATTCAAGCACTCAAGATATTTTGCTAATTCTGGTCATCTGCAAGTATTAAAAAAGATATTAATAAAATTGCGGTGGAAACCTGGTGAAACTATATTTTTCAGATGCTCAAGGGCAGATAACATCATAGTCAGTGATGAGATCTGACCAAAATACAAACTCATCCATGCTTTATGTATGCATGCTTTTAAACACCACATATGAGCATTCTATTGATAAACAAGACTGAAAGGGGATATTTTAAAAACATTGTTTCTGGTGTTGTTTTATTGCCAATATGCGATGTAAGTTACAAACTTCAAGGCGTCCTTTATATTGCTTAATACGCTAAATGATACATCATAGGGTATCTTATTTTGTTTTAAGCAATGGTTTGTGTTATATAGATTTTAAGATAATAGTTTGCCTCAAATGGAAGAAGCTCTAGCGATAAGGCGTATAATTTCCCTAGTTGACATGATTACAAAAGCTAAATTTCACTTTACTGCGCTTTACTTACCATTCCGAAGATACTTTTGAATTCTCCCCCATTTATCGATTCATTAACCCGCGAAAATGTTTAAATGCGCATGCGTCAACTATACATCTCTCAGCGCATGCACAAACAATTTAGTTTTTCCTCTGGCGTCGAACAGAAAACATCGATACTGAGAACACTCGCGAATGAAACAAAGAAGACTTTATTTTTTCTTAGTTTTCTTTTTGTGTTTAGTAAGGTCGGTAAGTTGGCTACGGCCACCTGTCCTCATGTCTGAGAAGCAAGTGAAAACGGCTTCAGCGGTGGACATTATGAGGGAATTTGACTCAGTTTGTCTGGAGTCCGACTCTGAAAATGTAAACAATATGGCGGCTGCCACCAGTGACACGTGTGCTAATGTCAAAACTCCTAGCAAGAAAAGTTCGTCAATGTCTCGCTCGTCGACTCCTGCTTCGGAAAACAAGAGCACTAAATCCAAAGTTTCAGTAGACTCTCGTATTGACCTGTTGGAAAAGAAAATGGACGAACAGCTGGGTTCTATTTTACACTTGGTACAAACTTTAGCAAACCCAAGCTCTTCTCAACGGGATACTGGGGTGCTTGCACCTGGCCAGAGACCCGTTTTTCAGGATGACCACCCAGCTGGGGTGAGTGGACCTGTTTCTGAGGAAGCCGGACCTATAGGGACCCGCAGACCTCTCATATCACTGGAAAATGATATTGACTCAGATTTTGCCATTCAACCTGTTACTTTGAGACAAGATCATCCTGACGATACATTGTCTTTAACTCCAGCTCAGAGAGAAAAAGATTCTCTGGGTCTACTTTCAGATAATGACGATTCAGTGTCATGTAAAAGTGTTGGTACAGATTCGGTGCTTTCATTGTCAGAGGCAAGGAAAGCGAATCGATTCTGTCAATATTTGTCAGATACCCCTGAAAAATCTCAGAATAATCTTGCTCATTTATTCGGGGAAGAGGCTGGCTTGAAACAATCCAGTGAAACCGGCATTTGTCTTGACCAGGCTCAAATTGACACTTTATCTAAAACATGGCGTTGTGAACATCCAGAAAGATTATCTGCTTTCAGAGATGAATATAGATCTGTTTTTCCAGTACATGACAGTTCTTTACAAACTTTACAGGTTCCTAGTTTAGACGATTTATTGGAACCCATGTTAAGTAAGAGACATGGTTCTAAAGCAGTGAAAGCTTGGGGTAGAAATAGAACTTTAGCAACTCAGCCATTGAAAGCAATTGAAAGTGTAGCTTTTCAAGGTCAATCTGCTGCTAGATACGGTATTATAGCAGTTTCATATATGCAACAAGCTTTAGGATCTCTTTTGAATAAACTTCAGTCAGATAATTTTAATATTGACAGTGCTATTCAGTCAGTCAGAGATATATTTGCCATGTCTACAAAAGCCCTGGATCAAGTAGGCCGTGCCGGTGCTTTTCATCATATCGTACGTCGGAAAGCCGCAGCTTCTGATACAGGCTTGAATAATTTGAGAGATGTACAGGCCAAGGTTTTATATTTGCCGTTATCAGGTGAAGGAGCTTTTGGCAAAGGCTTGGAAGGTAATCTACAAAAGCGTAAAGAGCAGAAAGAACAACTGAGTGATCTGGTTCCAGACTTCGCACAAGCTAGGTCTGACAGTGGTCGTAAGCGGAAGTTTGTTGACAACAGGAACTCTTGGAACAACAAAAGATCCCGGACTGATTTGTCCAATAAGACTGCTTTTCAATCCAAGCCTAAAACAGCATACTCGGCATATAGTCGGTTCAATGATGACAAGAAGTCCAGCTATGGCTACAAGAAGGGACCAAAAGACACAGGTCATTCCTTTCGGATTCCTCTTAAACAGAGGAAAGGACTCAAAGGTAAATTTGATACAACAATGTCCTCAGATACCAGTTGGGGGTCGTCTCAGATTTTTTCTGGAAAATTGGAAAAAAATAACGGACGATCAATGGGTCTTATCTTTAATAGAGGAGGGATACAAACTCGAGTTCATCAGAAACCCCCTCAATCTGGGATGAAGGAAACAATAGTGCCCAGAAAGAATTTAGATATTTTAAATGCAGAAGTGGCAGAATTATTAAGAAAAGATGCTATAGAAAAAGTACCTCCAAACGAGAGGGGATGCGGTTTCTACAGCACCTTCTTTCTAGTTCCCAAGAAGAACGGGAAAATGAGACCAGTAATAAATTTGAGACCCCTAAACAGGTATCTGAAGAAAGAACATTTCAAAATGGACACATTGAAAAAAGTCATAAACCTGATGAAACCAAACGATTGGGCTATTTCTCTGGATCTGAGCGATGCATATCTACACATACCAATATTTCAGAAACACAGGAAATATCTCTGTTTTTGCATAGCAGGACAATGCTGGCAATGGAAATGCCTATGCTTCGGTCCTTCGACCGCGCCTCGGGTATTTTCCAAGGTAATTTCAGTGATTGCAGCGCATTTAAGGGCTCAGAATATCAGACTAGCGTCTTATCTAGACGACTGGTTGGCTCTGAATCAACTAAAAAGACTGTTGTTGCAAGATCGAGAGAAATGCCTGAATCTTCTGGTAGCACTGGGCTTTATAATAAACAAAGAGAAATCAGAACTGATTCCCAAACAAGAGATTGTTTACATAGGGGGTGCTTTCCACTTAAAGTTAGGAATAGTAACTCCAACTCCAGAGAGATTAAGAAAGTTAGATTTAGCAATACAAAGGTTACTCTCGGGCCAAAATCAAGCAAGAGATTTTCTTCATCTACTAGGCCTAATGGCTTCATGTCTGGAATTAATTCCCAATGGCCGACTTTTCATGAGACCCATACAATTACATCTGTTAGCTTTTTGGCGTCCAGCATCAATGGACCTAGAAGTTGTTGTTCCCATTACGCAACATCTAAAATCGCATCTTCGGTGGTGGTCAGATCCAGCCAACACCATGAAGGGTCGCTCTTTGCAACAGGCTCATACACAGATAACAATAGCCACGGATGCATCAAAACACGGTTATGGGGGCCATGTGGGCAAAGATTTTATTCAGGGAACATGGTCCAAATCCCAGTCAGAACTTCATATCAATCTCCTGGAGTTGGAAGCAGTATTTCTAACTGTAAAACATTTTCTACCTGTCCTAAAGAACAAAAATGTCCTGATAAGGAGCGACAGCACAACCGTCTGTCAATATGTGAATCGACAGGGAGGCACAAAGTCGCCACCTCTGTGCTACAGAACTTGGGATTTGTGGAATTTTGCACTAGAAAACAACATGCATCTAAAAGCAGCGCACATATTGGGAGCTCTGAACATCTTTGCAGACCAATTAAGTCGCGTGAGAGTACGACCTACAGAATGGCAAATGCACAAAGTAGTAGTACAAACACTGTTTCAGATCTGGGGGACACCCCTGATAGACCTATTTGCATCCAAGGAGAACAAACAGACTCCAGTCTTCTGTTCTTGGATTCCACACCAAGATGCATTGGCAATAGATGCTCTGTCAATCTCTTGGGAAGGAATGTTTGCATATGTGTACCCTCCAATATGTCTCATACCCAAAGTTCTGCAACATATGGAGCAGTTTCGCTGTCAGATTATTCTCATTGCACCAAAATGGCCTCGCAGGCATTGGTACCCAGACCTTCTAAAATTCCTGATAGCATGTCCAAGGAAACTACCTCTGTGGCCAGACCTGTTACAACAGCCCAAAACAATGATCAGTCATCCAAATCCAGAAGTATTCAGTCTGCATGCCTGGCTACTATCGACAGAAGTTTCCAAGAGAAGGGCTTTTCTAACCAGTCTAGAAAGCTCATTTCAGCCTCTTGGAGGTCAGGTACTCAACGGGACTACACTGGTAAATTCAATAAATTCTGTAGCTGGTGTAGTACAAGACAAATTGATCCCTATAGTGCCTCTTTAGTACAGGTAGCAGATTTTCTGACAGATTTGTTCAATAATGGCTTACAATACAGGACAATTGCTGGTTATAGGTCGATGCTTTCGGCGGTATTACAGCCAATAAATAATACCCCAGTAGGTCAACATCCATATATAATCAGACTTCTGAAAGGGGTTTTCAATTCAAGACCTCCTAAAGTCAAAATTCTACCAGAATGGGACTTACAGTTGGTCTTGAATATGTTACAGAAACAGCCTTTTGAGCCTTTGAGTAAGGCTTCCTTGAAACGCATTACTTTTAAGCTGATCTTCCTTATGGCTATTTCTACTTTCAGAAGATGCAGTGATCTACAGTCTTTGAAATTTGGGAAAGGCTCAGTTTGTGTACAGAAAAAGGGAATCACTTTTATTCGCCATGATTTGGCAAAACAAGACAGAGAAAGTCATTTTGGATCTAAAATATTTGTTCCTGCTTTTGAAGAGAATTATCGTTTAGACCCAAAGAGGGCATTATATTGGTATTTAAAGAAAACTCAGTTGTTAAGAGTTAGTTCTGATGGAACTGTGGAAAGGAAAATTTTCTTAGCTCTCAATAAACCTCATCAGGCTGTGTCTACACAGACAATTTCAAATTGGATTGTTCAGACTATAAGAATGGCATATGATGATCAAAAATTGAAAGTAAAAGCACATTCTACAAGAGCAATTGGCCCTTCCTGGGCTCTTTATAAAGGTGCTTCTGTGAAGTCTATTTTGGACGCAGCAGATTGGAGCAAAGAGTCTACATTTACACAGTTCTATTTGAGAAAATTAGATGTGGAAGTGTTAAAGCAATAAAGTAACGTATGTAAATATGTGACAATAATACAGCTGTTTTAATTGGAACACGGTTTTTCAATCTGGCGGGTTGCCATTTGGAAATCATTTCTATTTTGGTACAATTATTCATTTTATGTGGATTGTGTGATCAGATTGGATTGGTGATTTGGGTATACTCAAAGTGGAATACCAGTTATGAAGGGGTGAAGTTATCCGATACTCATAGAGGATTGTCATTTTAATAAATGATAGATACTGGACAAAGAAAGGTTAAAAAAAAAAAAAGTGAAAAAGAAAAAAATAAACAACATTGGTGATTAGATATACTGTACATGTTATAGATTGCTCAAGAAGAGTGTTTTAGGTGTATAAAATTCTCAAGAAGAGGTTTTTAACTGTACATATATGAACTAACAGACGAAGAAATTTCCACAGGCCTCCTGGTTTGAGGGACTGCTTGGGAATCTGGAATTCAAAAGTATCTTCGGAATGGTAAGTAAAGCGCAGTAAAGTGAAATTGGTAAATTTGTAAACAAGTTACAATTTTACGAACAAGCTTTACTTACCATTCCGGCTTCCCACCTTCCACCCCTGGGAAATTTTCAGTTTTGTTTGGTGGAGATTTTCTGTTCTCCGCCAGATAAAACTAAATTGTTTGTGCATGCGCTGAGAGATGTATAGTTGACGCATGCGCATTTAAACATTTTCGCGGGTTAATGAATCGATAAATGGGGGAGAATTCAAAAGTATCTTCGGAATGGTAAGTAAAGCTTGTTCGTAAAATTGTAACTTGTTTACAAATTTACCAATTTTCAAATAACCCTAATGACTTTAAAATTCGTCTGTTTGGGTAGTATAATATGTATAGTTAGCATCACAATGCGTTTCAAAGCGATTCATCATATACAAAGTCTTGAAAACTTGCGCTTTCTACTCCCTTCCCTATTTTACGTCTTCATACTGGGTGTCGTTTAGACCAGAATTTTAGTAAATCCATTATAGGTTTTCAAAAAGTAAAAGTACTTAATTATTAAGGATATAAATGACCTTCGTTTCCCAAACTTTGCAGTAGTCCTTCTGCCAATGCGTGCGAATTATTCTTAAAATTGTGATGTTTGTCATTGAAAAGATGAAACTGGTGTCTTTCAGTTTGTTTTTAGATGCCCCCCCCTAGACCCAAGATGCCCTTTGGACAATTGAACGTCATTATATAAATAAACAACATGTGTAAAGGGCGTCTTGGGTCTAGGGGGGTGGGGGTGGGAAGGGGTTGTATAAACGAAAGAAGACATCATTCATCTGACAGAAATAGATCTCTTTGCAAAATGGTCTTTTTATTGTACATCAACTGCATAAATATATACAATATACTCTATCGTGATTTACTTGTTCTCCACGGCACATCCTGTAGTGGAGAACATATGTCCCTACGGATTATCGAATACAAACCAGTAAAGCGGGTATTGTACTTCGATAGATGAGTAGAGTTTGCAAGAAGTCCGTGCTACGGGTGTATTTATAGTGGGCGGTAAATATTCTTGTCAGTTTCTAGCGAAGTTTTCTTTATGACAACACGTTTCTACATTCAAATTCAATGTTAAAACTAAGTTGGTAGTTTCACATCAGTGAAATACATTGAAAAATATACATCTTTTTGTATAGATGTTTGGTCACATTGACATCCTCTGGATAAATTCAAATATACACAATTTTCATAAATTATATGGCAAGAACACATCATTTTTCCTAATGCCAGAATGAGGTCCGACATTCAGTGGTAAGGCATTTGACAAACGGACACAGGTTTCAGGGTTTTTCAATAATTGTTTTTATCCCTGTTTTTCCTGGGCCAGTCGACCACCAAAGTAGGAAAGTCTTAAGAAAAACCTTAAAGCTAAGCTCAAAACACTTGTAAAATACTGACTTATCTTTATTGTTGCTATTATGTATGATTGTCATGTACTATTGTCAAGCTCATGCCATGTTGTCATTCTCTATATAAACCTCGCTATATGCACATAAGATGTTTTGTAGTTTTGTATGTAATGAGTAAGGACAAATATAGGACGATTGTTTACCTTAGTTTAACGGTCTATTTCCCACACATGTTACTGAATAGCGAGCACAGTTGATGATCAAAATAATTTCTCATTCAAAACGAAGTAGATATTATTACATGCATTTAGGGAAACCCGTTTTAAAAATACGAACTATCGGGCAAGGGTACATAGACGGCTCGTCTATATGTCTTTGAGTGTGCCTAGTGTCTCCAGTCGTTATTTCAGCAAAATAAAACGAACGTCTTAATTAGGGAAATAGCCCGCCTTATCGCTATAAATTCTTCATCGGTTCGTATTAGACATTTTACCCACAAGCGGACTGCTGATAGCGGATGACTGCTTGTGGAGTTTATATTTGGGGAGCGTCTCAATATTCATGATGATAACAAATAAATACTGAGTGTTCATTAGATTGAAACACCGACGGCGATTCATTCTCTGGTCGGATTTATACATTGATGTACACAATGGGTAGGCGGCAATCATGAATTCAAATTTTTAATAAAACTGTTTTCTTTCGATTGCCAAATCCAACTTTTCGATCGCCTAAAGTACAAATACATAATATGTTATCAATAACATTAAATCTACGTTCGGTGATAGTTTTTGGGCATTATAAAACGAATTTTTGATAAAACAGTCCATTTGCGATAGTTGCCTACTTTGAGTACCTACCCGGTGTTATTTTTAATTCCATGCACTGTTCAATTGCTTTCCATTGACATAATCTATGTGTGTAATGTCTCGAAGACATAAAACTGGCTGGTTCTTCTGTTACATACCGACAAAACCTTCGTCAAAGACTCTTTCATGAGCATGATAGGGCGAGTATTTGATCAGAGACACTTTCATGAACATGGTAGTGCGAGTATTCGGACAGATGCTCTTTTATTAGCATGATAGTGCGAGTATTTGGTCAGAGGCTATTTCATGAGCATGATAGTGCGAATATTTGGTCGGAGGCTCTTTCGTGAGCATGATAGTGTGGGTAATTGGTCTGAGACTCTTTCGTGAACATAATAGTGCGAGTATTTGGTCTGAGGCTCTTTCGTGAGCATGATAGTGCGGGTAATTGGTCTGAAGATTTTTCATGAACATAATAGTGCGAGTATTTGGTCAGAGACTCTTTCGTAAGCATGATAGTACGGGTAATTGGTCTGAGACTCTTTCATGAACATGATGGTGCGGGTAATTGGTCTGAGACCTTTTTCAAAAGCATGCTAGTATGAGTATTTGGCCTTAGACATTATCATGAGAATAATAGTGCGAGTATTTTGTCAGATACGATTTTATGCACATGCTAGTGCGAGTATTTGTTTTTTGTTTGATTTGATTCTTTACGTCCACTCAACAATCTTTCAGTTATGCGGGACGGTTCTTCCTGGGTTGAACCAGTACTAAGCTAGGATAAATGTGTCTTGCTCAAGGACCACAACTCAGTGACGCCGGTGAGGCTCGAACCCGCGGCCCTTCGGTCTCGAGTCAAGCACTCTACCACTGAGCCACTGCCCTCCCTATGTGCGAGTATTTGGTCTGAGACTCTTTCATGAGCATGATAGTGCAAATGAGCATGATAGTGCGATAAATTGGTCGGAGACTCTTTCATTACCATGATAGTGCAAGTGTTTGGCCAGAGACTCTTTCATGAGCATGATAGTGCGTGTAAATGGTCTGAGACTCTTTCGTGAGCATGATGGTGCCAATTTTTGGTCAGAGACTCTTTCATGAGCATGATAGTGCGAGAAATTGGTCTCAAACTCTTTCATGAGCATGAAAGTGCGAGTAATTGGTCTGAGATTCTTTTATGAGCATGCTAGTGCGAGTAATTGGTCAGATACTCTTTCATGAGCATAACAGTGCGAGTATAAGGTCTTAGACTCTTTCACGAACAAGATAGTAAGAGTATTTGGTCTGAGACTCTTTCACGAGGATGATAGTGAGAATATTTGGATGGAGGCTCTTTCATGAGCATGATAGTGCAAGTATAAGGTATGAGACTTTTTCATGAGCATAATAGGGCGAGTATTTGTTCTAAGACTGTTTCATGAGCTTAATAGTGCGAGTATTTGGTCAGAGCCTCTTTCATGAGCATGTAAGTGCGAATTTTTTGTAAGATACTCTTTCATGAGCATGATAGTGCGGGTAATTGGTCTTAGACTGTTTCATGAGCATGATAATAAGAATATTTGGTATAAGGCTGTTTCATGCGCGTGATAGTGCGAGTATTTAGTCTTAGACTGTTTCATAAGCATGATAGTGCGAGTTTTTGGTCTTAGACTGTTTCATGAGCATGATAGTGCGAGTATCTGGTCAGAGATTCTTTCATGAGCGTTATAGTGCGGATACTTGGTCGGAGACTCTTTCAGGAGCACGATAGTGAGATTATTTGGTCGGAGACCTTTTTATGAGCATGATATAGCAAGTATTAGGTCTGAGACTCTATATGAGCCAAATAGTGCGAGTATTTGGTCTTAGACTGTTTCATGAGCATGATAGTGCGAGTATTTGGTCAGAGACTCTACCATGAGCATAATAGTGCGTTTATTTGGTCGGAGCTCTTTCATGATAGTGAGAGTATTTGGGTTGGAGGCTCTGTCAAGAGCATGATAGTGCAAGTATTAGGTCTGAGACTCTTTCATGAGAATAATAGTGCGAGTATTTGGGCTAAGACTGTTTCATGAGCACGATAGTGCGAGTATTTGGTCAGAGACTCTTTCATGAGCATGTTAGTGCGAATTTTTGGTCGGAAACTCTTTCACGAGGATGATAGTGAGAATATTTGGTTGAAGGCTCTTTCATGAGCATAATAGTGCAAGTATTAGGTCGTCTGATACTCTTTCATGAGCGTAATAGTGCGAGTATTTGGTCCTAGACTCTTTCATGAGCATGATAGTGCGAATATTTGGTCGAAGACTCTTTGACGAGCATGATAGTGAGATAATTTTGTTGAAGGCTCTTTCATGAGCATGATAGTGCAAGTATTAGGTCTGAGACACTTTCATGAGCATAGTAGTGCAAGAATTTGAGCTTAGACTGTTTCATGAGCACGCCAGTGCAAGTATTTGGTCAGAGACTCTTTCATGAGCATGCTAGTGCGAACATTTGGTCGGAAACTCTTTCACGAGCATGATAGTGAGAATATTTGGTTGGAGGCTCTTTCATGAGCATAATAGTGCAAGTATTAGGTCGTCTGATACTCTTTCATTAGCATAATAGTGCGAGTATTTGGTCCTAGACATTTTCATGAGCATGATAGTGCGAATATTTGGTCGAAGATTCTTTGACGAGCATGATAGTGAGAGAATTTGGTTGGATACTCTTTCATGAGCATGATAGTGCAAGTATTAGGTCTGAGACTCTTTCAGGAGCATAATAGTGCGAATATTTGGTCAGAGACTCTTTCGAGAGCATGATAGTGAGAGTATTTTGTTGGAGGCTCTTTCGTGAGCATGGTAGTCAAAGTATTAAGTCTGAGACTCTTTCATGAGCATAATAGTGCGAGTTTTTGGTTTTAGACGGTTTCATTAGCATGATAGAGCGATTATTTGGTCAGAGACTCTTTCATAATGATGATAGTGCGAATATTTGGTCGGAGACTCTTTCTCGAGCATGATAGTGAGAATATATCGTCGGAGACTCTTTCATGAGCATGATAGGTCGCCACATACAATATAATTCGGTTGTGAATGCTGTCACATGTCAAGAAACACTATGATGACTTCAACAGACCAAAGCTGTATTTTCCCATCACCACGTTGTCCACCATGTTCGAAACGGTAAACTACTCGTACATTTAACACTCTGCATGCTGGGCGCTTTTGCTAGTTTTTTTTTCAGCCTGCTAAGTTTTTCAAAATTAGCAATTTCTCAAAAAGACAATCTAGAATATCATCAAAATGTCATATGATCAGGCCCGACATGTTGACGGCTTGACCTGGTTCCAAAGTGTTGCAAAAACACAAGTCGCTTCCAGCGAGGAAAGAGCTAATCCCATCAGATGCATTGACGAGAAAGCAGTATGTTCGCATTTTTAAAAGTGGCACAAAAACCTAAACTAACGAGAGAAAACGACAATCATGGTCGCCCTTTTCTCTAAAATTAACCCCTTCTGTAAAAGCATCTAACATATACAATGTACATGTGAGGGAGCCCAGTGGCTCAGTGGTAGAGTGCTGTACTCGAGACCGAGAGGCCGCGGGTTTGAGCCTCATCGGCATCACTGCGTCGTGCCATTCAGCAAGACACATTAATACTAGCTTAGTACTGGTTCAACCCAGGAAGACCCGTTCCTACATAACTGAAAGATTGTTGATGAGACGTAAAGCAAACAAAACAATGTACATGTAGATACTCAAAGAAATGTCCCTGAGATATGGTATGTTTTAACAAGAGGGAAATCTTCTGTGCAGCAGTAATCATTTAATTGACAAATCCTGTATTACAGCAAAGACAAACTTCGTTGAGAATGAGGATACGCCTTTCTGATCGCCTATATGTAGCGTCCTTTTTGGGACATCGGTCTTACATTGCAGAACTAGATCAGACGGCACAGAACGGTGCGTTTGATCAAGGTTTCCATTGTTTGCTTACAGAATTTTCTAGTAAAATTCGAATATTACCCACATAATCTTATAATGGAAATTGAAAGGCTAACATGATAAGAATAGTTTAAATGGGTATAATCAAATGATACAGTTATGATTAAAAAACATGCATGAACTTACGTGCAAAGGTTATTGTATCAACAAAGAAGGCAGAGACTGCTGAACAGAAATACTCTACAATACAGTGTCCGACAACTTCCAGACGCAAAGATCGTGTCAATGTACATGTAAGGCTACTCCGCATATTGTGAGAAAGTCCCCCGATATCTTATCCCGTGCAATGAGTGTAGCGTTTTGTGTTTTTGTGGTAAATAATTATCATTTTCCAAAGATAACTTATCTGATTGGATGTTGTTATATGTAACCCAGTGCAGAATATGGGTCTTTTATTTGAACTTTGCTATTCGCTCAAAGAATATGAAATTAGTTGCTGAAATATTTATAGTTCCCAGAAACTTGCCATTTGCAGTTTTTGGGGCATTACTCTTACTTCACACAAGATTCCGTGGCGATATATACGGCAAAACAAATGTTAATTCAGCCTCATTATTGTGCACTAAGTAATATAAGATAACATATTTTCAAATAAATTTTGCTTGGGAAAAGCTAATAAAATTGACCGCAAATGCATAAGACGCTGCACCACATAAAGTCAGTGTAAGCAGTCAGCAGTCCTTGTCCGCTTAGGGTAAAATGTCTATTAAGAGACTATGTCAAATTGTCAAAGCATATTTGCCTTTCAAACTATTCAAAACAACAAAATATTTCTACAAATTCGGCAAAATTTATAGGTTGTAAACTTCATTAGCAAACAGTATTAGAGCTCTCAAGTGATAGCTGAATAAGACTATATTCTCATGTTTGGCAAAACTGTTAAAGTCACGTATATTACCATATATAATAAAACATAAGGTACTATACGAGGGTCATTTTTTATGTTCGTAGAATCGGGCTGTATATCTATAAATATAGAAATTACGGTACCATAACTATATATATTTTAAAAGGTCTAGTTCCTGTCTATCACTTGATATAAATTTTACATCATTAGCGCTTAGTTCGGTCAAGATATATAGCTTTGAATAGGGCGTAAAAAGGACACTGGCCGAAATCCGTGTCATTTTAACCACGCAGTCATTAGGAAATTAGACGCTGTTAAGTTCCATTCGCTATGGTGATATAAGCATTTTTCAAGCCGATTTTTTCTTTGCACCATCAAAATTAATTATTCAAACGCTAATCGTAGACAAGTGCAGCAAAACTATAATCATGTTGTTTGCTCTTCTGTAACAACTTTAAAACACCCATCAATATACCAAAATAATCCCAGTCAAGTTCTAGTTATTATATCTGTTAAAATTACGATTGTGAACAAATTTTAAAATTTCTTCTGGTTTTATATAGCACATGATATACTTGATCATTCGTCAGCAGTTATATTGATGTATCGATTTAAGCGTGTAACTGACAACTTCCGGTACTGGCATACCCCCATCTTATAAAAAGTGGGTGGGGTAAATCAACCCCGCGTAGAGAACCCGATAACAATCGAATCTGCATACTTTTCTTATAGCAGTTATTTAAAAACCTGTTAAGAGGCACAAAAACAGTTTTAATGTATTTTCTAAATATAGTAACGCTCCATGACGTCATTTATATACAAAATAAGTTATTTAAGCACCCCTAGGCTATTTATTTTGCAGTTCATTTCTAATAAAACAAAAGTATTAACCTTGTTTTGGTATGAAAGTTACCATAACACTTCCATCTACCATATAAACAAGAAAAATTATAATACTACTTTACCGCTAACATATTAAGCCACATTCAAAAGCCCGTATCCAACTTCCACTTGTGTCAACTTTTTACAATAAAAGTTTATATGCCTACTGTTCAATTTGCTGAGGTTCCAAACAAATCTTCCATATCCAATAATTGCTGCGCATTTGCTATAATGTTTATATAATATTGTAGCACATGGTGTCCGTGATCTGCAGCCATATTTTCAGAAGCTGTGTATGGCTATGGACCCATTTTCATGCAATTGTTTCTAACATTCTGCCAGAGACTAAGTCCATATATTTCATATTTCTACCATATTTCCAGTGTATGATATATAGGTATGTCTTTGCCTCTTGGAAGCCATTTAAGTAATGCATTTTGAAATAATTATAGATTGCATGTATAGATAAAAGCTCAATCTTTCCAAATATATGCATGATGTTTGCATTTACTTTCGTCGTTTTCATTAAATCTACCTTTCTACGAACATAAAAAACGTCCCTCGTATGTGTCCAAAATGTTGTCAAAGACAGTTTAAATTGAGTCTGAAATAGTAATATAAGGTGGACTTAGACCCTGTAATACTAAGTTTAATTTAATTACTTATTTTATTGCTAGTGTTGTTCATATTATACATAGTCAGTAACACGCAACATGCTAGTATTCCTTGTATATTTAGGCTCATCTACAGCAACAATAAAATTTGATACATGTTACATTCGATACTTTGCATTAAAAGTATATGTAATCAGATACTGTTTGTGAGCGTAGTGGCTCAGTGGTAGAGTGTATGACTCGAAGCCGAGGGTTCGAGCCTCTTCTGCTTCACTGCGTTGTGGTCCTTGAGCAAAACACGTTTATCCTAGCTTAGTACTGGTTCAACCCAGGAAGACCCGTTCCTGTTTAACTGAAAGGTTGTTAATGGGACGTAAAAAATCAAATAAAAAAAAATCAGATACTGTTTAAAGAATTTGTCTCCAAATCAAATTCTATACTGACATCTTATTTGAATATGCAGATTTTGACACGTTACTTTGTTTTTTATGTGCTTTGAGTTCAAGTTTCTACCTTTTCACCACCCATGCTTTTGTCAGAGTTTAATCACACTTATATTTTACGTTGAAAAAGACAATATCAATTGTTTCTTTTATTTAATTGAGCCCTCAAATTGCAATTTACATCCTCTAGCAGTTAAACCTCTTATAATACTAATATTGCACTTAAACAATATATTTAAAGAAATGCAACGTATATAACGGTCATAAAAGGTGCCAAAATGTATTAAACTGATACTGCTTGTCATTTAATTTCAATTACAAGATACTATTGGTATGTAAGAATAAGAAACAATGCCAATTCCCAAACAAAACCAATTCTGATTCCTTGTTCTTGAATGATAATAATTTCAAAATCTCTCTTGGGTCATAAAAGGGAGCCCTGATATGAACGATACATAATCTAGGGCCAGTAAAAAGCTGTTTCAGACTCTCTTCAGCTTCCAGCCTTCAAACATCACCCTGGCTCGGACTAGTAAGGTGGTGATTATATTGTCATTTTATGTGAGGTTTAGACTGCAGTCCACAGTTTCGCAGGATTGGCCCTGTCAGTCTGTAAATAGAGGATCTTACATGAGTGGTCATGTTTTATTAAATTTATTAAACGAGTTGGGGAAAAGAGATAAAATGCGAGGCTTGCCGAGCATTTAAACTCTTTTTCGCAACGAGTTTAATAAATTCAATAACACAAGAGCACGAATGTTAGATTCTATTTATCATATGACAAATACTTTGAAATCTCATTTCTGGCGTAAAAAAACGTTATTTTGTCATTACGTACGCAACGTTGTTATGAACGTCATAACGTTTCCCGTAAATCTATAAACCACTAGTGGTTTATCGATTTTATTGCAAGGTGTTATTTTACTCCCAGACGCGACGTCATATGATAAAATGTTTTTTTTTCTTCTAAATTTAATGAAGAAATCTTGACTTGTACCTGACAGAGTCTTAGCCAGCAGTGAGAAAAATGCATTCGGTCAGTGTCACTTGACCGTACTATGTTTGTTTGAAGGAAAGTACGGATCTCTTGAATTTTGACTGGTTGTCCGCTTTTGCCTTATTGATATTGATGTATTAAGGCGGGCTTGAAGTAGTCAAGGAGCTAGGTTTTGAAAATTGACTTGGCACAACTGTCCAGCCAGAAAAGGTTTGACTTCAGAAATAGTTAGAACTACCCTTCTACAACATTTCTAGGCACGTCGTACAGTCAAATTGTGGTAGCAGTTTTCCAGGAGGAGTCGTTTTGTACACCTACCCCATTTTTACTATAAAAAACAAAATGGCGACATTTGAATATGAAATGGTATCCAGGTTGTATCCAGATGATGCATACGGTCGTTATTTACTGCCAAACCCTCGATAAGGACCTAAACAATTATGAAAATAAACTGTTTGCATCCAGAAGCACAACTTATATGTTATAACTGTCATTTACGTTATATCTTTAATTACGCCTTATAAAATCAATTAATTTTGGTCAAAGTTTAATTTTATAAGTTCGATAATGGGTATATACGTTTTACATACCATGTTTATAAAAGATAATTACCTGACTGTTTCAAAACTGCAAGCATCTTGTTTCTATCATAATTCATTTAAAAATTATAAGCTGTTGAATATGATTACCACCCAAAAATGGTGAATATGGTTAGAACCATTTCACTTTGCAAGTTAGCATGCAATACCATCTGCTGACTTTTTAAACCATAATTTAGCATTCTATCGATAGACGGTAGTAAAAAGCTATACTAAACTGCGTTTCTGGTGTACAGTTCCATATTAAATGCTTGTATGACAATAAGTAACGTACATTACAAACTTTAAGACTTCCTATATACATTGCAAAATACCTTATATTATATGTCATATGGTATTTCATTCAATTTCAAACCTGTTTTGTTTTAATGTTATATCAAGACAGCAGTTTGTTCTAAAATATGTATCAGTTTTTATTAAGTTACTATATCTTTAAACATTTACATTTGCAATAAATAATATTTTTTTAAGTTTTCAACTCCACGAAATATCATTTTGATTTGACCAAAGTTAAAGATTCAAAAACACATGAACAAAGAAATGGACAGCTCTTTATTATTAGTAGAATACATTCCATTTCTGTCAAATTTATCAAAGTAACATATATAACCATATCAAATATCATAAGGCCATATGTTTGTCCTAAATGTTATCAATGACTGAATAGGATTGGGCCCTGAAAAGCTAAACTATTAATAATGTAGAATTTCGTAATATTTATCGCAGGAGAAAAACAAAACAACTAATTTTTATTGAATGAAGTCTCATTAGTCATTTGAAAATATTTTCATGTACCCAGTTTACTATTGTACACATTATGCAAACAAAGTCAGTAGCATAATATGGGTTAGCTACTTGTATAATATCCAGGTTAATTTCCCATAGACAAAAATACAAATAACTAAATGTTTAGAGAGATGGTAATAAAATTATATTTTCTTTTCTTTGCTTACATTCTAGACAAAATCAATTACCTAAAAGTTGGTAGGCTAAAATTTATATTATATTACAATATAGGTTATACGTGTCTGTAATCAGTTATCTTTGAAAGATAATCTCTAAAAATCAATTTGTATACTGACATTTATATGCATATTCAGATGATGGCACATTGCTTGTTTCATCTTTTAAATAGATTTTAGTTTATTTTCAGCATACCTTTTATAGTTTATTAAATGAAACTGTTAGTACCTTTGATCATTTGCTAAACTAAAATCACTTTATAAGGAGAAGTTTTATATTGAAGAAATATTTCTCTGAGAATGGGTAAAATCAGTTATAATGAATGACAACGATCTCATGTGATATGATCATATCAAAGGAACACATGTTAATTGCTGCTTTAGAAACTATTTTTTATCACATATGACATTATCAGTCAAGAGTTATGTCAGGCTGAATAAGACATTGTGACACTCAGGTAGTGTAAAATATATTATAAAATCTTCTTTAAGATATTGGATGGAAAAATAAAAAAAGTTTAAAAACATGCAGTCATGAGATCTTACTCAGTTTTAGCAATGAATGCTCAAATAACTGATGGAAATTTTAATATGCAGAATGTGGCATGGCCAAATTATTACAGGAGTCTTGTAAATATAATTCTTGATAACAAAGCGCTATATGTATTTAGACATAAGAATGAATAAGTGATATAAAATTAAAATCAACACAGCTTTTTCTAAAAATATCTTGCTTTTTCAGACAGAAAACAAATACATTACACATAAATATGAACTTATATAAAAGCGCAAAACATGTTGAGGGTAGTGATATATAGAGACAAACATAGAGTCAATTGTTCTTACAAACACTTTGTGCAGTAGTCTTTGCCATCAATGAAAGACTTAAATGCAATGCCATGAAAAGATGCATGAAAGTATATAATATATACTTTCATGTTATGCATGTCATATTTGCAATGCTTCCTTAAAAAAGAAATCATACTCCTATTACTTTTACAGGTAAGTATAAATCTTAGAGTTTAATAAAGCAGTGTCTCTATTGTTGTATATGTTATGTGATATAATATACAATATTTTGAATATCTTATCTTCGATTTGATCTTTGACAGTGGCTCAAGTGTGAGTTCGTTGCCATAAAATAAAACAAAACAATTGCTGACCTCTCCTATGTCATTTATACATACTCAATTAAAGATTTGAAGCACCATATGTGATTTTGGTACCTACCTCACATGATCAAATGCACCGTTTAATCCCCCATGCTGATGCAGTGGAGCTAGCGTGCGCCTTCACCTACATATACAAGCAGCAAATGCTCTTATGTGTCTAATGACATATTTTTGCAGGCTCGCATGAGCCTTCATTGCAGAACTAAAATCAAATGTGCTTACTAATTTGATATTTTATTTACGTTACTATTTATCATCAATTTAGTTTGATTTGGAACATACGAAGGATTAATGGGATGCCATTCTTTCATCAATGAGTATGTCCTCATTTTACATGCTGAATATCGTAATGATTTTATATGAACAAATTCCACGTTTAGACTAAAAAAAGTAAGTGAGTATGATCAGGAAATACTACAATCACAAACCGCAGACAACCCCGTGGCACTGCGAGGAAGAGCCGCTCAACCATCACGAGACACCAGAAAGACAAATATGGAAAGCAACCAGCTCTCTCTTCCCCATCAAGATGGTTGCAATACTAGAATGGACATAAAGTAACGTACAACAAAACATAGAACAATTACAGACTACCACAATGGGATCATGTAATATTGTATACTAAATCACATAACATATACAACAGTAGAGACACTGCTTATCAACCTCTAAGATTTATACTTACATTAAAGCCTAATTAATAGAAATAATGCAAACCGAAATTTCCAATAATTTATTTGAGTCCATTTATTTTGCAACAGCTACAATATAATCTTTACAATGCAAGAGAGTTATTCTAAGTGATAAGACTTGACCTCTAAAATGTATAACCATAAAGAACCTTGGAACAAAATATCCTGTTTCAATGCTCTATAACAATGCAGAACCAGACAAAGCGTATGATAAATGTCACCATCTCCTTAACCCTTTTGAGTCTAATGAAACTTCACACTTTTATCAAATGGACCAGTATATTTTCGTCTTCAGGGTTGTTGGGTGTTGTTTTTCATTCATCTTCAAATTTTAATAGAACATCCTGTAAGCAACCAGTAGAAAACCTGATCAGACATTGCAGTCTGTGGCGTCTAATCTTGGTCTGTACTATTTGTCTATGTCCCACAAAAAGAACGCTAGTCTAATCTGGGTTAAATTCTTTTGTTGTATAAATTACTCAAATCAGTTGTATTTTTCTTCATCGAAAAGGATAATGATTGGATATAGAGCGGTTTTAACCATATTAATAGGCATGACGTTTGCCATATGTGGGACAGAACCCGTTACGATTAAAACAGTTTTTTTTGCTATGGCAAGGATTATAGTTTGCTTTAATCTTTCATTTCTCGATTTCAAAAAAATAAAAAAGGTAATTTTATGAATTAAGTGTAAGTTTTTGCCCAAATCATATCTATCAATACAATTATTGTAGTCAATAGCTGACAAGCTATAATTGCATGTATTTTGGTGGCTTATACAATTGGTGATATAGTGCTGTCATTTCATTAAATATTGTATCTAGCAGAAAGTAGCATATGCAACTGTAATAACAGGTGCGAAAATTAGCTTAAAATCATATTGCTAGTAATTTTCTTTTAAATAAAAGTTAATATTGATATGTCCGAATAAGAAATGACTGGATATTAACACTATAGGAAATCCTGTTATTTTATAGTAACGTAGTGAATTTGGCTATTGCAGGGTAACGCCTTATCCGCTGAAAAGCTAACACACTTCATTATGTGGCTAATAAACTTTGGCTTAAGAAATTTACAGTCTACAAACCTCATTTTGTGGAGGTCGTTTGGTAGCCCATAATCAAATGAAATTACTGCATTAAATAGTAATACATTTGAAAGTAAGTATCGTATATAACTCTCATATCATGCTGTATAATGGTTAAACGCATACTGTCTAATTGTTGCATTCTATTTAATGATTCTAAGGCTATGGTTCTGTCCATTTATAAGAATTAAGTATAAGTCACATATACAATATATTGCAGCAGAGAATGTACACTGAAAATTGTGTAATGCACGCATTCCTGAATTGTCATTTCAGGTGGTATGTTCTTTCTTTGATTTGTAACAAATGTAAAACATGACAAACTTACTATAAAAATAATGTTTAAATATGATTATAAATATGCTATTTTACTTGATAAATTAAGAAATGGGGAAGATTTCATTTCTTTTTGAATTTGGATACATTATATTCAGGGTGGTGGGGTAAACCACCCCTTCCGTTGGACATTTTCACGTCTAATATACAATACATACACATTTTTTATATTGCTTTACTGTCATATGCCATTGTATACATGTTATGTATAAATTTAAAGGGAAATATTCGGAATAGGAAGCAATGGTTGAACGTGAGGCGTGTTTTCCTCTCAATTCACCTAAGCCTCATTTAGCGTAGGGTACGTTCAAAGATGACGTCCTACAGCAAAACTGCTACCACAATTTAACTGTACGACGTACCTAGGAGTATTGCAGAAGACCCCAAGATTGCATTTCTGCAGTCAAACCTTTTCTGGCAGGTAAGTTGTGCCAAGTCAAAAACTAAGGCCTGTACAGAAATCAGCGCCTGGACTAAAGGTAGCAGAGTGGTAAAATCAAAACGGTTGATTGATGATGAAATGCTGATATACTTATTTCTCTCTGAAGTGTGTCTGCAGACATATTGTCTTATTTCACAATTTTCATTTTTTGGGAGTGATAAGCTTTTGAAAAGGTGTCTTTTAGGCTTAAAATAGGCCGTTTTCATATGGGTGGGGCTTTGTTTACATGCACGAAACAACAACGTGTGTTCTTATAAATAACTTAATTTTCATAAAGTGATTGTGATGCATGTCTGGTGTTTTTCAAAAATGCTACTGACTATCCATATACCATTGCATTGAAATAATGGTACTTCCGTGTCGGACGGCAAGGCAGAGCCTAAAATGGACGAAAACAAACTGTGTAATGTAACCATAGTTAGAAGTTTGACGAACGACAACACTTACTTTCAAACTGGTTTGCTTTTTGTTTAGATACGTTCCCTTGAATGTACAAATACTGAAATTATACCAACAGTTTTAGATAGCTCCGTGACATGTATTTTTAAGTCCCACCGTTGTTGGACACCCAGCCGTGGTCAGTAGCAGCAGGATCTTTCTACACATGGAAAGATCCTGCTAGCAGAAACGTCTCCAAGTCAAAACGCATCGAATTAGTCAATACAATTCAGTGGTGGGGATTTTGACCACCCGGGAGGCTTAGGTGGTAGAAGCGCCTGGTCAGTATTCCGAGGGCTGTGAGTTTGAGCAGCAAACTCTATCTATCTATCTATCTATCTATCTATCTATCTATCTATCTATCTATCTATCTATCTATCTATCTATCTATCTATCTATCTATCTATCTATCTATCTATCTATCTATCTATCTATCTATCTATCTATCTATCTATCTATCTATCTATCTATCTATCTATCTATCTATCTATCTATCTATCTATATATCTATCTGCCTGCCTGCCTGCCTGCCTGCCTGCCTGCCTGCCTGCCTGCCTGCCTGCCGGCCTGCCTGCCTGCCTGCCTGCCTGCCTGCCTGCCTGCCTGCCACAAACCTACGTTGCACTTTGATTAAAACATTAATTTCTCGGAGTTTTTTTTAATATGAAGTTATCGTATAGTTGAACAGTTTGATATACCATTTGAGATGATCGAAGGCTGCATGAACTCTCAGCATGAACTGTTTGATATGCTAAAGAACCACTGAAACAAGATTGCCAGTGTGTTAACAGAGTTGTTGAACAATGAATTAGGATACTTTTACGTTGTTAAGTAGAGAGAGTGAACAAGAGTATGTATTATTGTATAATGTAATTAATGTTTCTACTACCAAACCATTGGTAACAATGAATAAGCCCAAACCATTTCAAAGCTTTCTATGCCATAGTCGTAGAAGGTCTAGCTATATCTAATAGCCGTTCCACCATTATAGTCGAGAAAAATCGCTTTTATAGTCCGTTGCTTTTCTATTTACATAGCTAAAAATGCAACGAGTGTAAGCCTTGGTCAGACTAACCATATGGGGCGATAGGGAACAGTCTGGTAAGTATTTAAGCGGTTTGTCTGGTCACACTGCACCTAAGGAATCTTCTAACGCATATACTTTTGCTTTGACATTTTCTTAAAGACTTGAATTTCAATTTAGAAAATTCTTGGAATAAACAAGAACAATGTTTCCCGGTAATGCGTGGCTGTTTACAGAGAAATCTGACTCAGAACATTTAAAATATTGAAGTTTGAGTTGAAAACTTAAAAAAAAAAAAAAAAGGATGAAAGTCACAAATTTACCTACATGTATTTTCAAACAAATCAATACAGAAAACAGAATAGCAATATATTTCCATATATTTATGCGACATGAATTCTTTTTTAAGGTAAGTCAGTCTGTATTATATTATTCAAATAATAAGAAAAAATCACTAAAACTCTATCTTCTACCTTCATAAAATTGTACGGACAATACGCACGCATACGTAATTTAATAATTCCTGACAATCACACTGCATATGTGCTCGATTGGGTTTTGATCTGGGGAGCAGGATGACCATGAGAAAACATTTATTCTGTAGCTATAGCTTGCAGCAGAGCTCTGTTGATGGCACTCGATATTCTAACATTTCAACCGAGCAAATCATGCATTTCTTACTGCAAAATGATGTTTTCATCGTTTAGTATGACAAATGAAATTAAAAATTGAGTCACTGATACGCGGAATGGGACCTATATCTAACTTTTGTGACTTCGATTTTAACCCTTTTCAAATTCAATTAGCTGCATAATACTCAAGGTATTGTTCTGTTCACACATGAAGTGATATTGAATATTTGTTAACAACAACAAATTGAATATTTTCACATAATTGAGCTTTTGTAGCAAATTGTTTATTGTATGCGTTTAAAGATTCCTTAAGTATATTCCACATTGGACAGTAGAGTATTAAAGCTGCTGTACGCGGCTTGAAAAAAAAAGTTATGTAAGAAACTATGTAGCAGGGGCCATCAGAAATCGAGATTTTCGGATCTTGTTTTCTAACGATGAAAGAGTTAATTCAATGACAATACAGATGAAGTTGTGCAGATATACTGAAAGATAATACAAGAATGGTTAGTGAAGTCCAGGCCAGAAAATGGTCTCTAGCCAATATCGGCCCACCAGCGAAAACCCCATTCGAATGTGGTTGCATCTTTACGATCCGTTCTTATTAAGGGAATGTAGGTCACCTACCACCTACCACAATAAAAACTTGTTTGGTCACCAACAAAAAGAAAAAAAAACGACAACAAAAACTGGGTGAACGCAAAGTTAATGTTGCACACGAGAGTGGTCATTGACTACTAAGAGTTCCGGTCCCAGTATTGTGCTGCATTGCCACAGAGATATTTGAACAGTGGAGAAAGTGATCTTTCGCTATTCGTTACTTTTGGAATATCGCAACTTCTCGCATATGCTTTTGTTTTGTATCGTTACATTTTCCGAAACGGTTTTTGTCGCCAATCGCTTAATCCTTTTCATTCTAATGGGTTATTCCATATATACTGATAAAATAAGTTTGAAATAGTCCATTTGAAGGGGCTGCAGGTCAAAATTTCTATAAAATGATGTATTTCTGTCACAGAAGATTGTTTTTATCTTAGCAAACAGTGCAGACCCAGATGAAATGCCGCCTTATGCGGCATTCCATCTGGGTCTTCACTGCTTGCCAAAGTACGGTATCCAGAATGAAATGGGTTACTATTATTTTGGTAGTGTTCTGTCTTTTTGTATGGTATGGCTATATAGAAAGATAGTGAAAATAAACAATCTTCAATTTGTTGTGATTGTCACTCAGCTAATTTTAAGTTTTGTCCATAATTTAATTTTAAGCAAATATCACGAAGCGGCGAAAGTCCATCGCTCTTGACCTCAACTGTCATACACCATGGTCTTTCTTTATGTACCCTATCAGATCACCTATATCTGTGCTTGATAGGTTTAAACTTGCAATAGAAATAGGCTAGTGCAATGGTCAGGACATTAGTTTCAGTTGTGCACCCAGGCGCCCCTTTCCTCCCTGGCCCTGCCAAAACACGATGAGGGTACTTTCACGGACGGGCTCGAAACTGTCTGCCGGTCAGTCGTAAGTGGACAAATATCTTCTCATGACATAATAATGTTTGCGATTAAAGATTGTTCCAAAGTCAAACATTTTAGTAAAATAAGACTAAAGTCATGTGACAATTAAGAAAGTTACATGCATTTGAAGTTCATAAACCGCTCAGTCAGTACATCAATGACAGTCGCCATTTCGAATATCTAATAAGGGTCCAACAATTTCGATCTCAAAATACTACAAAAGGAGCCCATATGGTATTCTTTTGATGATTCTACAATACCAAATACAGGTGAATCTGTACATACATTGGAATCAATAATTTAATGGCGTGTGACGTCACAACATTTCCATTTGTTTTTCATGACATGCATACGTCGTTTCTGGTCGAATTTTCCATGTAAAAAGGAAAGACCGGGAAATGCCACAGTCACAGATACCAGACCAGAGCATGTCACAGTGAGGATGAGACATTAGAACAGAGACAAAAAAGACAAACACATGGAAGCGAGAATCGGAACTGCCTCGGCCAATTCCCTGGGATTCCGTGGAATCAGACCTCGTATGTACAGATGTACATCGAGGATCTAATTTGTTTTAAACCCATTCACGGTTTATAGCTATGGTTTCCTCTTTAATTGCACGACGGTGGGTCAGGCCTCAGACTCTATGACGGCTCTGACGTAAAGCTTTAATCGGTGGGTTGGTGCCATATGCTTATCTGTACAGTAGCTGGACCCAACGTGGCTCAACTTGAGGTTTTCTTTAGCTCTGACTATCTGTGAGTCATGCGCTCTTTTCTTTGCTTCATCATGGTGTGTTAATTTGATTTGAGTGTTTCTCCATTATGATACATTGCATTAGTTAGAAGGTTTCCATGCGAGCTCAACATTTCTTGTGCTTCAACAACAGCAGAATCTAGGGCGAAGATTTGGTACCAGTAAAATGCATTTAAGCCCCCCCCCCCCCGGTGGCTTAGGCTGCTGTCCTTTCTAAGGCGGTGGTTCTGTTGTTGTTAATTTTTGTTTTATAATTGTTACTCCTATTGTGGGAGTCTGTTATTGTTCTATGTTTTGTTGTACGTTACTTTATGTCAATTCTAGATTGCAATCAATTTGATGGGGAAGAGAGAGCTGGCTGCTTTGCTTAATTTGTCTTCCTGGTATCTCGTGATGGTTGAGTGGCTCTTCCTCGCGTTACCATGGGTTTGTCTGCGGTTTGTGATTGTGGTATTTCTTGATCATACTCACTTACTTTTTTTGATAACGTAACGCTTCGTTACATAAGGTGACGCTGAAGTCACAGCAACCATGTCAACACAATAACAAGTGTGATTGTAGCAAAACAAACGGTTATAAATGAAGTTTATGTTTTTTCCAATAAAGTATCGCTATACTTAAATTAAAAATGCATAAACTTAACTTATTCTGCTGATTAAACTTTTCGGGTAATACGAATATTAGATTTTTATAGGGCTGAACCCACATGCTACAGAACTAAATTTTCCTTACGCCTGTTTAAAATGGAGCTTTTTCGTACATAGTGCATTACCTACACCAGAGGCTTGATCCGATTCTCGAATTGTGCCGGGCTTTCCCGATTGATGGAAGCGAGAATACAATTAAAGTAAAGCTACCCGCTCTCTAGTTCACAGCGAAATGATTGTCAAAGTAGAATATAGGGTGTAAAGAATGGCATGGTGTATAGTGAAAGCGCAAAAATTTAAAACACGTGATTAACAACATGTATCTCTGTAACTGACAAGACACTTTGAATTCGCCAGAACCATGTTGGCACTAGTCTGAAAAATAGGTCTAGCATATTTTCGCATTTATACGAATTCAAAGGAAGCACTTTAGGGCCCCATATGGCGGGGTAAGGGTATACCCCCAAAAAGGGGTTGGTGTATACACACGGTGTAGCATCGACTCCGGAACTTGGTACCAGGTGAATCGAATGTCAACACAGACATGGCATGTAGTGGGGTGAGTCAAACGTTTTTTTAGTGGTTTGTAATGAGCGCCTGCCTTCGAAGTGAATAGAATTCATCTTTAGGGAAGTCAAACACTTGTCCTTGCCCGCTAAAATGATCAATTCTTGCTGTATGTCACAAAACATCGTGAAACACTGCCAGCTGGTACAGCTAGAAACAGCATGTCCCATCGAAAAAAGTTTGTTTCTGCATTGTTTAAAACTGTTTTCCACCTCATTTCCAATGCCAAAATAATGAGCATATTGGAAACCACGTTCGGTATAAGTTTTATTTGTAATGATCTTGATTTGACTGATATATTATCAAAAACAGAAAACGCTTTGAGTACGGCAATTTACCAGTCTGAAGTACGGCAACTTGTTAAAAACATTAAATTTACAGTACGGCAATTTGCATCGACATGTTTGTCCGTGAAAACTCCCAAAACCACCCAAATCACCCTAAACGATCACCAAAACAACCCTCTCCAGCTTCAAACAACATCATGTCCCCAAACACACCACACCAAACACCTGAGCACCAGATATGGGCCAGCACACTACACTTTGGTACTTATCGCATATTAGCAAAAGTTTTATTTAATATGCTCACCCTGACGTAGATCTTATGGAGACTTACTTCTAAACCTCCATCTATTTGCATTTTGTGTGAGAGCAGCAAAGGCCCTGGCGAGACTGCGCGGATGCACAGGCTAGTCTGAGCGTTTGGCTGCTCGTAGTACCCAATCTCATGTACATACGTAAGGGTGTAAATGGGGATTACTGATTAGCGAATTATGGCCATAAAATTAAGCGATTAGCGAATATTGGCCGTTAAAGTTAACGATCAGCGATTTTAGGGTTAATTTGACCGAATAGTGGAATGAGAAGTGCTAGTGATTAGCGAATTTCGGCCTAAAATTTAATGATTAGCGATTTTGAGCGAAAAAATACCAAATATCGAAATGACACGTTTTCGATGGAAAAAAGTTATTCCAATTCGTTTTACAATAAACCGTTACTGATAAAGGATTTAGTGGGCTACTTTTTTTACAGATACAGAATTTTGGGTCTTAATTTTTCTGATTACTAATTTTTAGGTGTAAAATTTACTGATCAGGTGATTTCTAGGCGTAAATTTTACTGATTAGCGAATTTTGGGTTCAAATTTTACTGATTAGCAATTTTTGAGCCCAAATTTTACTGATTAGCGACTGTCGTGCAAACCAAGAGTGACAGTGACGTTATATTTTTTTTACAATTGCTAAGTATATAGTACAATGCTAGTACAATGTTAAACATTGACTTGTACTGTACACCTCACGTTAGACGATGCCGTTTTAATCATATCCTGAAGGTTGCTCTCACTGTCACTCTTAGCTGGCAAGACAGTAAATTCTATTTGGAAAGGCGGGTTTAATGCGGTGGTTTGGTTAATTTCTTCAACCGTGGGTGGATATTTGAACATAATATTTCCACTCCTCTTGACAAAGACGCTCAAAACCTTTAATCCTCAAGGGGAAAATTCACATATTTTTTTTCAAATGCATTTATTATAGAGCTTACAGTATGGTAGGAATAATCCCTCATTAAATGTTTGTGCATGCTCTGCTATTAGCCTGTAATTAATTACTTTGCTTGTTTATGGGGGTCTGGCCATTTGATTTGATCCTGGTAAATCAAGTCACATGGGGCAATCTAACGATCCCAAAAGAAATCAAAGGACGATCAGTATTGTTAATAATTATTACAAATTGTAAAATAAACCTGTACTCTCGATTTCGACTTGAATTGTATTGTAAGTGCATCGAGATTAGACACCAAGTCAGGGTCTGAAATATGAATTGTTCAGCGTAGACCAAGCTTTTTTTGTAAAAGTTTAAACTTGTGTAAGTAGTAAGGGAAATAATTAAGTGGTACAGCCACAAAGCCAAATGAACTCAAACTTAAATCGAGTTCAAACGGAATCTGGTTACACCAAGCCGAAAACCACATAGACGTAGCTAGGAAGCTTTGGGGTGAGGGGAGGGGTGTTAAGCTTCAATACATGTGGGGGCATGATGTTTTGACTGAGGGGTCCAACTTTTACTTTTTTGATAGGGGACACTGTTAACGTGACGACATCGGGCTACCAGCGAAACGCCATTGAATTTGCTGGCAAACCGATGAAGGCCCAACATTGAATACTAAGTTGGCAACTTTGTGATTCTTCAGTGGATCTGGAACAGCATTGCAAGGGATATTTCTGTGATTTTCAGGGGAATCCAGAGACCCCTGACCCCTCCCCCGGATACACGCATGAATACCTGCAACATTTTCAGTACAATACAAGAGGGTCCGTGAAAGCACCCCAAAACCTCCACAAAACCATATTGGACCAGGCCAAACCGCAAACTAACCAGCACGTATTCCACCAGGATAACCAACCATTAAAGAAGACTTTAGCGCATCATGCATGGGCCTCTTACAAGGCGATTAATACAAGTACTATTGTTTTCCGTTAGAAAAAAAGAAACTGGTAAGGTATCTAAGCATATGGGCCACTCTGTGAAATAAGCAGACGAAAAAAGTGAAAATCTGGATCCGCGTATGCGCAAAGGCGATAAGCACCGAACCCTGGTGCACTTAGACGTACATGCATGTATGCCCAGTGTTTGTGTGTGTGTGTGTGTGGGGGGGGGGGATACTCTCATTTGTATATACATATACCCCCAACTGAAAATCCCCAAAAATATTGAAATTAAAAGATTTTGCCCCCCCCCCAAAAAAAAAAAATGGTCTGAACCTACATATGTGTGAAAATATCACAGTCCCCCCCCCCCCCCGGCAAGTATGTTAGTACACGAGGCAACGGTTTGTCGAAAAGGTTTTGTTATTGAGTTGGTGTGCTGAAGTGTGTCACTGTGATGGGACAGGGAAAATTGAAGTCAGGATTGGTGGTGGTTTGGTGTTTTAATGCTGACCCATAAATAACATTTCCGATTTCATCACAAATAATGTCTTATGATGTCACCTTTCAACGTCACGCTCAGTATAGTAAAACCCGGGAACATCTGATTGAATACTTTCACAAATTTGTACTATGTATCCATAATAGACCATACTGGCCCTCTTGAATCATTACGACATTGGTTGGTTCCCAACGACAGCTTCTTCGAGAAGAATTTTATCATTTTCAAAAAAAGTCGCCGTACTGTTCACTAGCAAGACGCCGTCCTGTGATTCTGGGTTGTGTCGCAAATTGCCGTACTCAAGTCGTCGGAAATTTCTCTTGATTATTTCCAGCTCCGTTAGTTGTTGGAGAAAACTTTTGCTTCAATATATACACTAGTGATGTCAATACATGTGCATAGTAGCGGATTGAATTGGCATCCTCCATTTACAAGATTACAAGACGAGTTTTGAAGCTGACATGAGTTTTCGCGGTACCAGGCAGCTACAATTACAGTAAAAAAGTCAACTAAAAATCACTTTCATATCATTGTTGGGTGTATATTTCAAAGATAAATATGTTCAGATAAAAATATATCCATCTTAACGCATAACGCCGTGATAAAACAGTAAAATAACAACTTTTTCTTACCGTCGTCATGCCTGCCATTTGTTTATAATCGATAAAGTTGGTAGCAAGTTCCGGAGTCGATGCTACACGGTGATACAGAACACCGTAGAACTTAAGCAAAATTGTCAAATGACATTCTGTGTACGTGACGTTATTGGGTTAAGTCGTTGACCTATTTCAGTTTCTCAGTTAACTTAAAATATATATTCAATGATAAGAGGCCAATATTCTGATAGTTCAGGATATAAATCAGAATTAATTATTTTAAATCTTCTTTGATTTTATCCAGGCTTCAAAATCCGTCTAATCACATACCTACATATTCGAACGTGAACCTAAAGAAGGCCTCTTGGCTCTTGTTGGTGATGTTTATTGTAATTTTGTTACTTTCCCATGTGGTATCCTGGGTCAGGTGTGGTACTTGATTGTACCGTTTCCTGATCTTTGTCATCTTTCTTACTTTGAATACATGTACGCTACGCTTGTGAGCGATTCGCTATGATCATGTTGGTTACTGAATTTAACCATTTGCTATATTGGCGATCAGTGTTAGAAATCTGTTTTCACTATTACAAAATTATAAATATACCTTCTTCACGAATAAGTTTGAAAAAACAATGAAAATACCAAGTATGATAATGATGATGAAGAATCACTGGCTACATATCTGACGCAAACTATAAGACACTTGAGACACAAGACGAGGATTTCACTCCCATTGAAGACAATGTACTCTTTTTGATTTTCTACCTGACAATTATTCAGAGATTATCCAGAAATTCTAGATGATTTTCATAAATTACTATCAGAAGCTGAAAATGAACATTTCAAGTGTTTTTTGCCAAAAGGGTATGCACTTGATACATCTAAATGCCTGCTCGTGACTCCCAAAAATTTCGTAATTTAAATTAATTCTGAAAAGACTCGAGCAACAGTTATTTCTGTTACAGAAACATGGCTAGATTCCTCAGTGATGGACCCAGAAATTTCGATAGAAATTTCAATTATGTGTTGCCCGTAAAGACCGGAACCGTAATGGCGGTGGTGTTTGTACATATATACGTTATGGTGTTGCTTTTTGTACCAAAAATGACATTTTATCAGAACAAGACGAGCTTCTCTGGCTTGAACTCCACTTAACTAAGACTAAACCAATTATCGTTGGGACATGTCACCAACCGCCAAAACTAAACAACTTTTTAGAGGAATTTGAAAAAAAACCCCTGTGTAAACTGAGAACAGACTGTGCCATTATAATTTTAGGTGATTTCAATATCTGTTTCAACAAAATAACTCATCACTTTTCAAGGACTACAGTAACTTATTGAGAATGTTTGGTCTGAAACCCATTATAGAGGAGCCTACTAGAATCACATGTACATCAGAATCACTTATAGACCATGTTTTATACAACAACCCCAGGAAAATATTGTTCTGTCAGGGGTCATTGCTATTGGTTTAAGTGACCACTTTTCAACACTTTGCTCAAGAAAGGTAGTCAGGGGAACTTTCAGTAGACATAAAACTGTTAAAATCAGATCTCTTTAGAATTATAGTAAAGAGGACTTTTTACTGAAACTGAAAAATGCAGATTGGAATGAATTTTATTAGTTCTCTTTGTATAAATTCAGCATGAACAAGTTTTAGAAACACTTTCAGTAAGGTTTTATACACAGTTGCTCAAAAAAAAAAGTTGGGTTAAAAAATAAAACAAAACCGTGGATGTCAGCTGAAATTTTAGATTTGATGAAAAACAGAGAATTATTTGTACAATTTTAAAAAACATTATTTACAAGAATATTTTAAAAGCTACTGTAAATTGAGAAATAAGGTGTATAGGGAGATCAGGATGACTAAAGCTGATTATTTTTCAAACAAGGTTGAAGAAAAGAAATATGACTATAAAATATGGCAACAGCTTAAACTTTAGGATATAAGAATAAGTCAAACGAAAGCACTAAAGTTGGTTTAAACATTAACAATGACACTTGTGATGATCTCTAAGCAGTTGCAGACCATTTTAACACATTTTTGCAAATATAGCTTCAGATCTTGTAAGAAAATTGCCAAGTGCAATTAACATTTTTTCACTCGGATCAGAATTCTTTGGAAATTTTTACAGTTCAAGAAACCCTAAAATCGCACCTTCCATATCAAAGAAATCAATGAAAGTTTTGTTCTTAAAGAACTAAAAAGGCTGAGTGGAAGCAAAAGGACAGGTCCAGGTGGCTTACTGGCTAGGTTTATTAAATATGGTGCTGAATTTCTGGAAACACCAATCTCTTTCATTATTTATAAGTCTATTTCCTCAGGAATTGTTCCAGAGGATATGAAATTTGCTAGGGTGAGACCCATCTTTAAGAAAAATAGTCCATTAGATGACGGCAATTACAGGCATGTCAGTATTCTTAGCATAGTTTCAAAAAATCTTGAAAGATCCATTTCTACTCAATTAAATGATTTTATCATATGACGTCGCGTCTGAGAGTGAAATAACGCCATGCAATAAAATCGATAAACCACTAGTGGTTTATAGATTTACGGGAAACGTTATGACGTCCATAACAACATTGCGTACATAATGACAATAGTATAACGTTTTTACGCCAGAAATGAGATTTCAAAGTATTTGTCATATGATAAATAGAATCTAACATTCGTGCTCTTGTATTATTGAATTTATTAAACTCGTTGCGAAAAAGAGATAAAATGCTCAGCAAGCCTCGCATTTTATCTCTTTTCCCCAACTCGTTTAATAAATTCAATAAAACATGAGCACTCATGTAAGATCCTCTATTTATAAAAACAATAACCTTTAATATATATGAGTATCAATCAGGTTTTAGAGGCAGTTTCTCAACAGACATCTGTCTAATCTATCTTCTTGATTACATCAGAGGCAATAATGCAAAGAGACTGTATGCAGGGATGATCATTCTTGACTTACAGAAAGCATTTGACACTGTTGATAATAGCATTCTTTGTAAAAAGTTGGAGGGCATGGGGTTGTCTCAATATACTGTTTCAAATCATATTAACACTTTCACTGCCAAACGTGACTGTAGTCGAATTTACCGTTCACTGCCAAACCCGACTACAGTCAAAATTTAAAGGCACAGTTATAAGGGACGCAAACCTTTGTTCTTTATTTCAACATGTTCAGGGGACATAATAATATCGTATAATTTTTTGTGCAAGAATGGACTTTACAAAATGTTTGTAATGTCATTAGATTTCGAGGACGCCAAAAACACCGAAAACATGTCCATGGGAATGGCATACATGAGGCATCAAGCCCTTCATTTGCTATATTTTGATTTATTTCTGATGAAACAATATAATATCAAAATAAATCCTTATTTAATACTTGGTGTAGATGGATGTTTTATCTATTTTTGCATAAAATGATTGTTTATAGGCATTTTTCACATTTTTAAAATGGCTTCCAAAATGACCGCCAACGGTCACGTGACTATTTTTGTTATTATTGGTTCAAATGAAAGTTTTAAATATTAGCAACATTCTGTGAAAGTTTTTTAATAAGCAATAGGTTGAATGGTTCTGGAGATACTCTGTGTTGAACCGATATACATGTACCCTCTATATTCAGGGGTCCTTGAAACATGCTTGGCACTGAGGTATTGGTTTTTTGAGGTGCTTAGCAGCGAAAGTGTTAAGCTGATAGTCAGCAGGTAGTTAACATTAATGGGGTCACATCAAGTCCAGGATATGCAAAATGTGGTGTTCCTCAAGGGAGAATACTTGGGCCATTACTCTGTACACCAGTGTCAGTGCTGATTGTTAGTTAATCCTTTATGCAGATGATAGTGCCATACTATTGGCCCATAAAGACCCTGAGGTATATCACAAAATTGTCTAAAGTAATGGAATCATGCCCAAACTGGCTAATTGATAGTACATGTACATTATCTTTGATTTAGGAAAGACAGAGTGTGTTCTTTTTGGGCCTCGCAGAAAACTTAAAAAGATTATAAGCAATGTAAAATGCAAAGAACAAAATATTAATTATCAAGTCGCAAGATAGTGTAAGATATCTTGGACTTTCTATTGATAAATACGTGAATTGTGAAAGGGTAGTAAATTCAATTATTGGAAAAGACAATTCAAGACTGAAGTTTTTATGGAGATATATCTTTCAAATGAAAATTTTCCTGTATAAACAAGAATTGCTTTTTTGTCAAGGAGACGGATACTTTTGGCCACATTGTTGTATGGACAACTTATACATCTCACATAGATCACTTTACGTCCCAACATACAGCTTTTGAGCAATCGGAAGCATGCTTAGCAGTCTTTTTAGAGTTACTTCCTGGTTTGATACCGTTAACAAATGAATGCTGTGACACGCTGGGTGAACTTTAAAGAAAACCATTTGTATGAACATGACCTACAATTATTCGACTACAATATTTAGAAGTATTTTGACCCAAATATTATGTATTTCTGAAATTATTTTCAATTTTTCAATTTGACCTTGAAAATTCATAAGCAAAAATTGAAAATTTATATTTTTCTACCAGAAATTTGTACATTTTGGGCGTAAATACTTCTGTAAAAATCTGAATCGCTCAACAAGGTAAACTCTGTCAACAGCTCTCATACAATGTTACTTTGATTATTCATGTTGCTCTTGGTATGGTGGATTAAATAAAGTCTTAAAACAAAAGCTTCAGGTGGCTCAAAATAAAATAGTAAGAATTATCTTAAACCTAAAGCCAATGACAAGAGTATAATGCCTCGGTTACATTTGCCTTACGACAAGTATACGATGCCCGTACGATGTCCAAATCACCGTTTCCGTGCGGCCTCCGCAGGGAGACCTTGCGATCATCGTACGGATTTTCGGGCATCGTGGCCTCTACCATTTTGTTTAACTCCGCACAATGACAAATTTGAAAAAAAATCGTAAGCCCGTAGCCCGTAGGCACATCGCAGAGACATCATACGATCCCCATACGGGCATCGCAAGGTGATCGTGAGGACAACGCAGGGTTTTAGATTGTCATCTTGGCCCAAAAATGATCGTAGACTGTTGCGATAGTCATAAGGAGCCCGCAAGGTCGCCGCACGATGCCTTTGCAGGGCTCATAGAATCGTACGGACATCGGGCGGTCATCCTGCGGTAACCCCAAGGCGATGGTACGATGATCGTGCGGTCGCCTTGCGACTTGTCAACAATTTCCCGGATACTTATCATTAGCTGTTTGTTTCATTTTAATATTTGTCTTAAGGCGATGTCTCTAATACCACCACTTAGTGTGACTCAATATGGACAGAGTTCAGTTTGCTGATGGAAGCAGTCTAATCATGGGCGGATCCAGAGGTGGTGACAGGGGGCCCGGACCCCCCTGGAAATCACAAAAATATAGTTTTTTAGCAATACTGGTCCAGATCCCGTAGAAAATCTCAAAGCTACACATGTACCAAGCCAGCATTACATGACGGGCCATCGTCGGTCCGCCAGCGAAATGCCATTTAAAATGACGTTTCGCTAGCGGGCCAATACTGACCCCCGCTTTTAGTGGTATTTGGATCCTCTCTCCCCCTTTTCAGCTAAAAAAAGGTTCAGTTGGACCCCCTCTGACATAACTTTCTGGATCCGCGCATGCTAATCAGGGCCCATAGAGTATACTTCCATGATAAAAGTGTCTGAAGTGCAATTCTAAATATGCACCTAATGTGAAATGCATATGCATTTTCAATATATAAAATGCTGGTTGGATAAGGGGGTTAATAAATTAGATAAGATTAATAAAAAGTCCAGATTTTTTTTGTGATTTATAACTCTGAGATTCGAATTTGAGTATTACTTCAAGGAATAAAATATATGGGTCTCGTAGTGAGAACATGTGACTAGTTCGAACATTGAAATTTGAATTAATGAATGTTCTACAAAAATGTATTTTACTGAAAACGAATGGCAAAATGTGCTGACCAGGCCGGGTGAGAGAAAGCGCATTCTGGTCAGTACCTTTGTTGTTCGGGTGCAACGACTTCATTTTTGCTTATGACGAAGATTTTATGTGTTGCTGGCCGTAGAGTGCCTTTGGATGATTAAACTGAATAAAACCATAATAAGCGTTTTAGTCTACGCTGATACAATTAAAGCATCTTTATATTTTCATTTAAAGTGATACTTTTCGAATTATAAAAGTGCACTATAATAAAGGGGTTGCAATATTCTGTGATTTAAACTTGATGAAAACTGCAGAACTTAGAAATTGACATTTAAATATACACAAACGTATCACGCTGTTCCATACCTTGGAACCATGTTCATCTAAAAACGATAGCCTCTTCATGGCACGATTTGTGATCACATGGCTTTGATACATAGAGTTCAAATGGAATGCAAAAATGAACATAGATAGCCGTTTAAATCCGTGCACATAATTACACGACAATTGCACAGTCAGCGTACCGAATTCTTGCGACTTCTGCAAGGTCATCGTATGGGCATCGTGCGATTTATATAGGGAGGTCGTGAAGATAACACGATGATTGTACGATAACCTTGCGGTTTCCGAACGATATCCGCAAGGTCTCTGTAAAGTTTTGCTCTAGTTTGTCGCCGAAAGAAATCGTAAGGTTATCGTAAGCAATGTAAACACATACGTCGTAGCTTATAGCCGTCTACGATGCCGAAAAAATCGTAGAGAAAATCGTAGACAAATAAATCGTACGACGACCGTGGCAAATGTAACCGAGGCATAAGCTATTCTGTTTTGACGGAAATAAACATGCTTAAAGTAGAGGATAGGGCAAAGCAATTGAGGTTGAACCGTGTTTTAATGTACTCTATGAACTTGCTCCTCAGTACCTAAATCAACATTTTTAGAGTAGCAGATAGCCACTCACATAGAACAAGGGGTCGTTTATATAATTGAATAGTACCTTCTATCAAAGGTTGTGATTCACATAATTTTGACTACAATGCAATTTTAGATTGGAGCAATTTGCCAGATGACATCAAATCAATTTCAAACAAATCATTTTATAAAACTGCTGTAAAACGACATCTGTTAACTGCTTGTCAGTCTAATGAAGCAGACATTTCAGCTACTTGTAAAAAGATATTTTGTCTATTTTTAACATTATATTGTTGTATTATAAGAAACTTGTTTCTGTGATTATTTTGGAATATTGATCAGAATTTTAGGGATACTGCATCCCCGGACTGCATCTAATGACATAATTGGTAGTATTAAATAATGCATTTATTTTATACATCTTTTCATATTTAAACCTACAAATTTTATTGTTTATCTACAGGACCCCATTGGAAATAAGCTATTAAATTGGCTTGCGTGGATTATCCTAGGATATGAGATCAGAAATATTTACATGTTTATTTAAAATCTTTAAGTACATGTATATCAATTTTTATGTAGAATTTATCAAAGTTTAGATATTTATATCCTACATGATTTTATCTGTATGTAGGAAAAATGGTATGTACTATTCTATGTTCGTGTCTGATCTGATACATGAATAAAATTGAACTGAATTGAATTGAGAAAGCATGTTCAGTTTTGCTATATTGACTGTCTTTTGATTAGATTAATTTTACTACAACACCGGTTTATGTCATTGTCGCAAACAGGAAGCACGCTAGCACGTACTAACCTGTCGCCTTTCGCTCGGTTGAGCCGCCACTTTTATTAAAAAATATATTATGCGATCACTGCTTGCATGACTCGGGACTTTACATCCAGAAAAAATTGACTAAAAGAGAAATGATAAACTGTCAAAAATTTAACTTTTTGCTATTTTTAACAATAAACTCTGTCACGACATCAGTGCGAGAATTGAACTGGACTAGCCAAATATCGCTAGTTACCCATGATGCAAAGGGCGAAATGCGAGAGATGTCAGGTCTCGCGAAAATGCGGTTGATGTAACAAATTTGAAAGTGACGGTGTAGATATGATGGGCGCACGTGCCAATTTGTACCTTTTGCTGGACACCTTTGCTGTTTTTGTCAAGCTAAAACATTTAGTAAAACCTCGATGATTCCAACTCCAAAATTCGACGTATCCGCTAATTCTAATTAAATTTGGAATATACTGGATTCAAATTATCTCATTGAGACATTTCTTTTTAGCGCTCAAGTCATATTTTTCGATTGGATATCTAAATATAATCATATTTGGGCACAAGTAAATTATTTTAATAACTTACTCCCTTTATTTCGAAAGGCATAAAAATCTAGGCTCGAGGACTCCGAATTAAGAAGGTTTAAAAAATCAAATAACCGCCCAAAAATGTTAGTAATGAATGGAATGGCATATTCTTTTTATCATTTTCCTCTTCATCTGATGCTCGGTCGATTCGTTTAATTGATGACGTCAGGTCTGGACACAACAAATCGTCACTCAGGTTAATATCTGGTTTCTTTGCTATCTATAATTTACAGATAAACCTTAAAACTAACCTCATTTTACCCGCAAAATTGATCCCAACTCGTAACTTATTTATTTACATTTCTATGACCTGTTTGTTTACAAATATTAAGTCATGTATTTGCCATGTAATAAGTAAATTATAGAAGGATATACGGTTATTTGAAATCCGGGTACAGGAGTGTCATATAGACAATTTACCAATTGTGTAAAAGTTCATTTAGTCTATCCAAAAGAATCAACAGGATCGACTTATCTAATTGTTGCTGAAAGAACCAGAAAACTAAAGTACAGTACAGACCACTCGAGACCATATGAGCCTCATCTGGAGAAAACCAGGAGCTCATCATACGAGCTCCTGAAAAAACCCTCATTTTTGTATCGTTTGTCAGTCCCCAAGAAAAGTGCCTAATCAAAACATATACTAATCTAGGTACTCACAAGAACCATCTCAATGATACGACTCAAACATATGTTAAAACTGATGGGTAAGTAGATATTCACAAGTTTACGCTCAATTTGTTTGCTTACCTTGACTTATATAATTGTATTTCCATTATTGCTCGATTTTGTTGTTGCTAGAAACCTTTCTTTTATTGCCCCCCTTGCATGATGATGTATTTCTTTGTGTCCTTTTTAGTTTGGCACCGTTTTATGTTGGCATATTCTCGCGGAGAGAGAGAGAGAGAGAGAGAGAGAGAGAGAGAGAGAGAGACAGAGAGGCGATTCGTTTGTTGTGTGTGTGTGTGCGTGCGTGCGTGTGTGTGTGCGCGTGTGTGCCATCTTGGTTTATCTGTGTTCTAGGGTCTCTTACATTTGGTGACAGCTGTTGGTCTCAGATCTGTCATAATGTAATTTTAAAAAAATGGCAATAATCCAGGGACAGATCCAGGATTTCTGGACAGGGGGTTCATATGTTTAATGGTGTGGGAGTTCGCTTTGCTGATTTTATCTATTTTTTTTATTATCAAATTATCCTTGAAAATGAAATAATTTGGTCTCACTGAGACCAAATTATTTCATTTTTCTTAGGATATTTATAAACGGGGGGGGGGGGGGGGGGAGGGGGTTCTTCTTCGGCGACCACTCGGAACCCCCTCTGTATCCACCACTGTAATCAGTCTAAGCTGCGAAACCACGGATCCTAAAAAGGGTCCGAGGCGAAACTAAAGCGTTACCATATACAACTCCGTTCCATGTCAATAAAACTGCAAACATTGAGTCACATTTGCACGGTTGTATTTCTGTGATATTTCACAATTTCTCGAGTGGACACTTTTAACGGACGTGGCTTATCCGCGCATATTCTAGTTTCTATACACTTAAAGTTCTTATATTTAAGGCCTTTAAAGTTCACCTGTACATTTGTTTTCTCAATGCGCATGCGCCAGTTTTAATGAAGATAACGAGTATAAATAATCGGAAGCACTCGAACTTTAATTTTTATTGATTTGAATTTGACTTATTCACAGTTAAAGTGATAGGAAAGCCATTTATTGCATTAAGTTGTAAACGATTTTGGATTACTAGTGAAAAGTAGTATTTGTTTTAGCTGGAGAAAAGCAGACAGGTATATATGCAATAATTTAATTCCGTTACTAACACATGTTTTTATTCTTTCTGTGTGTTGCACATTTGAGTGATATTCAAATGTTTTACAGTAGATATCATACAATGCACAAAGTGCACATTTATGCTGGTGCAACAAGGCAGTTATTGTATGGTTGTGCACACGTACGGGAGATAATCCACTCGCTAAAGCTCGTGGATTATCTTCCCGTACATACGCACAAACCATACAATAACATACACTTAATAACTGCCTGTGGGCTACAACCGTGAAGTTGCAAAGTTAAAACATAAATTCAGCTACTAGAAGTAAAAGCTAAATAAATTTCAAGCTTTTCAGCTGAAAGAGATTTCTTACTGCAAGAAGCTGAAAGGTAAAAGAAATATCCAACTGCTGGCACATGCAAATTTTAACTGCTGAGAAATCACAAAGTTTCAGTGTTTTCGACCACAGGACACTTTTATCAAAAAAGCTAAAATATATTTCGAGCACCTCGAAATTTTGGGATTTTAGTGTTTATACTAGATTTTCCCTCAGTACTTAACGAATCAGTCCGCTATCAGCGGATACCTTATATGGCTATTATACAGCACTGACAGCATCTCGAAATCATGTATCGAAATTGAGTTTTGTCCAATACTCAATCACCCTAGTGAAACGTACGCGCTTTGTATTCTGCAGTCATCCTTATAAAAACGTTTGAAGACCTAGTGCTATAGTTGACCTTTGTTACATTTGTAACAGCTAATAATGGCTGAAATAAGAGTGATGCCCGGAAAACAGCATGTAGTTTTCCGGACATCACTGATATTTCTGTCGATATTTTAGGGTGGTATGAGTAGCAAAACATGCAGTGTCCACATCGTGAACTTGTTCATATTTGGCAAGATCTGTGGAAACAATTTTTATTTTTAAAAATCTAGATTAGATGACCCCAAGCCACCATATGTTGTACCCCATCATAGTCTGCTTTCAAGTACAATGTTTTGCTGTATATATACTGAAACAGTCTGATCAGCGCCGTCGTTGTTCACGTGATGGAAGGTTAACTTATAAACTTTGCTACATCTGAATTTTCAAGAAAAGAGTCTATGTAGCTTAGTTGAGTTCTTTTAGAGTTATTTGTTCTCAAACCCCAAAGACAGCTTTTCTTCTAAATGGACTCATGCATTTCTTTTGTAAAATATAACATAACATAACATAACATAAAATTTATTAGACTTAAGCATATACAGCTCATCGTCATATAACATATATACAATGCGTGAGTTACATGCTCTCGTGAGGTTTCAAATACATATCATCACCTGCATTGTAAAAAAATGTGTGTGTGCCTACGCCAAAAGAGTATACATACGCTTATTTTCCTATTAAAACAAGTTGCGATAAGCATTTCCCCAATGATCAATGTTAAACATTTCTACCTGTTATTGCTGTCCTTATTATCTACAATGTGTAAAGAAGAACAAATACCAGGTTTATGGCAAATGAAACCTTCCAATTTATGTTCAGTCAGGTTGGTAAATTCAATTCTTTGTAATAAGGATTGCTGGTGGAAATTGCAAATTACTTCAGTTGCAAAATATGACTTTTACGACAGCAAACAGTGTAGACTCCGGTTTAGCTTTTTGTGACTGTCCCAATATAATGGGGTCGGTGCGCTCTGTATAATGTTTAAGTAATACGCGCTAAGAAATGTACGTCGTATATAATGAGAAAACTTCGTTTTGTTGCAAGACGCAGATTAATACCTTTGGTCTTTGCAGTCAGTGTCTGCTTTTAACAAGTTACTAGCTAGTCTTTCTAGCTGGGTAAGACAGTAATGAAAGATAAATCAGCTCATACAGTTATTTATCATTTGCCGTTGCGTCTGGGAGTGAAATAACGCCAAGTACATGTATTAAAATCGATAAACCACTAGTGGTTTACAGATTTTCGGGGAACGTTATGTCGTCCATAACAGCGTTGCGTACATAATGACAAAAAATCACTTTTTTACACAAGAAATTGGATTTCAAATTAATCGTAATGACATATGATAAATAGAATCTAACATTCGTGCTCCTGTATTTTTGAATTTATTAAACTCGTTGCGAAAAAGTGATAAAATGCTCGGAAAGCCTCGAATTTGATCACTTTTCCCCAAACTCGTTTAATAAATTAAATAAAACATGAACACTCATGTATGATCCTCTATTTATAACGTCTTCCACACAAATTTCTAAATTTAATTGTAAAATCGCTGGGAGCTAATTTTCTCCTCTCATTCATCAAGTTATGTATCGTTTTCAGTAATCTTATAAAAATAATTTTTATACTTCCGCTAAATTTAGTCTATAAAATTTATTTATACGTCCGACAGTCAGCGATTTTCATTCATAAATTTAAACTGTCCCTCATATCACCGGTTTAAAGGTCATCTTAACTTTGAGACCCCATCAACAATTTTTAAATTAAATAGAGGCCGTCTTCTAGAAAAAAACCGCGAAATTTATTTCAAAAACAGATCAGGGTTTAAAAGATTATACCAAATAAAAGGTGTCCTCGTGGATCTCGGCATATGACTAGAACACGACGTTGTTGTCGTATTTGGCTGGAAAAAGTCAGGTAACTTCGGACATCAGGTAAATTCGGACAGTGGCCTTGTTTGTTCCATATTTTATATATTAGAATAAAAAAATACCAAGCAAACAGTGAAAATCCTGATGAGACGGTCTCATCTGGATTTCCGCTGTTTGTAAATGTTTGTCCAAATTTACCTGGGGTCCGAAGCCTAATGACTCCTAAATGCGTACTTTTGGCAAACAGTGAAGGCCTAGACGAGATACCGCATGATGCGGTATTTTACCAGGGTCTACACTGTTTGCTATGACAAAAACGATTTTCAAAGAAAGATAATTAATGCATTATTATTTGGAAACTATGTGACCCATCGATATATACAATGGAACATCTCGAGTTTATTATATCCAACTACAAAGAAGAATTCAATAGTATCGTATAAATGAAATCTTGACTGAAATATATCATCCATAATATGCTGTTTCCAAAACGAGCCGTGACGTTTGATTTCCGACAATGTGGTATTCTGACTCGTGTAGACTCAGACGAGCCTGTGCAGTCTCCTTTTAAGACAATGTTCGATCAGAATCTCAACAATCATAGAGTTTTTAAGCGACTAGCAAAGGCGCTGATCAGTCTGTGCGTTTGCGCAGGCTGGTCTGAGCCTTTGCTTGTCGCACATACCACATTGTTAGAAAGCTCATGCCACGGCTAAAATATCGTTGCAATACAAACGTTATTACATTGCACGTACTTTTATTTTAAAGACTAGTTCATGTAGTTAATAAAGCCTCAGTATCACAGTTACGATTCCGGCCACGATTCATCCCGATTTGAGCCAGACGGTAAAATCGGGGGTGCATCGGGATGGAAAGAAAGAGAAAATCCAGCACGAATAAGGTGTTCCAAGATGCTCCTACGGTGTCTGCTCGATTCATCAACGGACCCACTACAAGAGGGTCTGGATGGGGGAGGGGGGTCTCGTATTCACTATTCATTAAAAATTTAGCCCATTATTCATCTCATTAAAATTTTGGGTTATTCATTAAAATAAGACCAATTATTCATTAAAAGTAATAAAGGTGGCAAAGATATCTGATTATTCACTATTCATTAATTTTTTCTTCAATTCATTAAAAAACAGGATTATTTATTAATTTTAAGGGCCTCATTATTCACTATTCATTATTTTTTTGGCTAATTATTCACTATTCAATATAAAAAAGGGCCATTTTTCACTAATCATTATACCCCATCCAGACCCTCCTACAATGCATGACGACAGCGCTTCGATTCACCACGGTGGAGCTACGCATGCTCACTATGCGTCCACTATTCGATACGGTGCTAGCACGGTTCAAGCCGAAAGCGCGCCGGTAGAACCACGACCTCCTCCTCGTACTGTGTTCGTGATGAATCGGGGTGAATCGGGACAAATCGGGGTGTCAGTGATACCCCGATTCACCCGAACGCCCAAGAATGACCACAAATACATATACGGTGCCACTATGAATAAGCCCGATTCCGCTACGGTAAAGCTACGATTTAGGCCACGCCCACAATCCACCACGATTCGCTCCGAATTTTTTAAATGGTTTAAAATTGTCGTAGCGTTGTCGTTGAGGTTCCCGAATCACCAAGATTCTTCAGGAATCACTACGGTACAACTGAGTCAAGCCCCAGTTACACTGTCACGATTCAAGCCCCGATTCACCACGACTCATCCCGATTTGAGACAGATGGTAAAATCGGGGTGCATCGGGATGCGTCGGGATGGAAAAAAAGAAATTCCAGCATCAATACGATGTCTCACGATGCTCCTACGGTGTCTGCACGATTCATCTACGGATCCACTACGACTCATGACGGCAGCGCTACGATTCACCACGGTGGAGCTACGAATGCTCACGATGCCTCCGCGATTCGATACGGTGCTAGTACTATTCAAGCCGGTAGCGCTACGGTAGCGTCACGACCTCCCACGAATGTGCACGATTTAGTGGTTGTCAGGCGACAGTCCTAGGGGGGAGGGGTTACTCTCATTTTTTCTCCATATGTAGGTTCGGGCCCAGCATCTAATGTTCACTCCCCCCCCCCCCCAAAAAAAAAAAAAAAAAAAAAAAATCAGGAATTTCAAGCACCCCCCCTCCCCCCAAAAAAAAATAAATTCTAAATTTCAGCAACTAAAAAATATTCCCCATTCTGTACATTGACCTTAAAAAAGACCCTAAAATGCATAGAAATGGCCCCTAAATATAGTCCAATATTGTGATGACCCCCCCCCCCCCCAAATTTTCACAAAAATCTAATACCCAAAAAATATTCATTTTTCTGAAAACCCCAAAATATATTAAAATTCAAAATTTTGACCCCCCCCCAAAAAAAAAAAAAAAAAAAAATAACCAGAGCCTACATATGTATGAAAATATCAGAGTAACCCCCCTGGGGTGACAGTTTGCCAATATCATTATCTCTTCAACCTTTGACGATGTAAGTCATGCCATCAAAAAGAAAAGCTGCGGGAAAATCAAAACAGTCACCGGACCTACGGGCTAGGCTCAGTCCTGTCCCAAGTCCAGTGTCATGTCCAGTTGTATCAGATGACTTCCAGTTCAAGCTGCAAATTCACACTTTGAAGTCTCTGGACATAATCCATGATGCGCTGCACTAAAATTGAGCCGTGACATGTGATTTCCAACAATATGGCATTTTGCATGTGTAGACTCAGACGAGCTTGTGCAGCCTCCTTTTAAGCTTAGAAACTCCAAATTATGTTCGGTCAGTTGCCTTAGGGTCATAAACTATTCAAGCGACTAGCAAATGCTCTGATCAGACTGCGCGTATACGCAGGCTGGTCTGATCCTTTGCTGGTCTCACATACCACATTGTTGGAAATCTCATGTCGCGGCTCAATTCACTTTTGAAAATGATTTTCAGCAATGATACCTCTGTTTTTATACCAGAATCTTGTGTCAGTGATAACCCGATTCGCTACGAACGCACACGAACGCCCACGAATGACCACGAATACTACCACGGTACCACTAGGAATGATCCCGATCCCGCTACGGTAGAGCTACGATTTAGGCCACACCCACAATCCAACACGATTCACCCCGACGAGTTTAAACGGTTTAAACTCGTCGTAGCCTTGTCGTGTAGTATAGGTTGCCGAATCACCAGGAGTCTTCACGAATCACCACGGTACTACTAGGATTCGCGCCGATGTCTCTACGGTGCTGCTACGACTCATGCCGATGCATCACGACTTGATAAATCGGGGTGAGTCGTAGCTCCGTCGTGGCCAAAATCGTGACAGTATAACTGGGGCTTCACGCCGATGTCTCTACGGTGACTACGAATCATGCCGATGCATCACGAGTTGATAGATGATGTGAATCGCAGCTCTACCGTGGCCTAAATAGCGAATGTGTTACTGGGGCTTTACATAGAGACATCATTGCACAGTTGGCATTTGCGGACGAAACGTGAATGAAGCCTTGGTGATGATCTGATAAGAGTTAATCTGTTATATCCGCAGATCAGAGTCGCCGCCAAAAAGCTCGACACGTGAAAATCCAATGAACCAGAACCTTGCGCGCATTAAATAGGAAGAGCTACAGCGATGCCAATTCGTCTTTGGCGCAGTGCATGTTCTGTTTGTGTGTCATGAACGAGTGGGTCGGACACCAATCCAGCCTTTTGATCCGAGCGTGTTATATTGTTTTGGCGTCACCAACTATATTGTATTTACTGTTTTATTATACATGTATCACATGTTTGTTCTCTGATGTCACCTGCGAGTAAACTTTTAGAAGAAAAAGGCAGAAGTAAACTAGAAGATAACACTGTCAATGATAAAAAATAGTCAGGGGAATGGACATAGAAAAGCAGATTAGGACTCTTAGGAAAGTTTAACTATTACCTAAAAGGCACTTTAAATCGAGCCTATTTTGGTTGCTACGATGGGGTATGAGATTTTCATCAAACGTTTGTCTGGAAAGGGGTCTCAATCGTGTCTAGAAAGGGGGAGGGGCCCTGTGATCATATTGGCACCCCTATACATTCTGATATTGACTGGCGCGACATTATCACATCAATATTTTCTGGAACTGCGAAATATAACATCAACATTTTGGCTGCGCAAATAAAGATGATCACGGAAACATCTTCGTCCAAAATGACATTTAATTTGCATCTTCGATATACATGTATTAAAAAGAGGCATCGATCTTCAGCAGCTTAGTTGTTAATATGCAGTTCTTTTTCCCCACCAATGCTAAAAACTGTCGCATCAAATGTCGTACATACATGAAAACCGTTGCTACGCCCTGATACTGATCAACAAAAGCAAGAGCTCCTATGAGAAAGATATATATAATACACCATAAACTATTCTGATATGGACCACGTCGCCAGTAGACCCGACCTTGTTGTAAGGGCGTTGACCAGCCTGTACTTCCGCAGAGTCTGTTCAGTGAATTTGATTTAAAGTATAAGAAGTTAAACTTTCTACGTTTTAACAAGTCGACGTGGTTATGCATGTAGGTTTAGGCATTAGCTGGTCGAAACCCCGAAGAGATAATGTCTCACAGCGAAGCCAATATTCATATGAATATTATAGTCTTATTGCATGCACTTATGAACAGGTACTAACGTACCTCGAATAGCCCTTTTCAAAGGCTGCGCTTTATGTTTTTTACTTGAACCCTGAACTTTAAGATAATTCATCGTCACTCGTGCTTTTACCCGGGGTTTATCAAAATTGTGCCTGAAAATATCATGATTACTATAAATAAACACGCAACTCCAAGAGAAAACATGCCTTCTTGCATATGCTTGTGCTTGTGTTCAATCTCCTCAGAGCAGGTGTCTCTCGCATTTCTTGCAAAAAGTTATGCCTAAATATATCGAAAACAAACTGTGCACACTCTGACCAGTCTGTGTATTACGCAGACCTGTTAGCGCGAGCACAATTCGCCTTTATTCAAATACCGACTTTTAAGTGACGTTCACATAAACCTAATTTTTATGATAACCTATATATGAAACAGTTCGACAAATGTGACATTGAACTAGATAAAGCCTGATAGTATTTTATACCTGAAGACCTAAGAACTCTTTTTTTTAAAATATCGGGCATCAGTATACATATATGCAACTGCAACACTGGTAAATGTATACGTCGACTTGGTGGTATTTACGCATATTGCCGGTACTTCATAGACCGGAAGTGATAGATATTGGTGTTAATACTATATAGAAAAACATGCCATATGCCTAAAGGACTATAGAATTAGATCTTTTTAAGTAATCGGCATGCACATGGCGATTTATGTAAGCATTTAGGAATAGATTCGAGTACCGATCTGGCTATATATTGATTTTGAGATCTTCGTTCCCACAGTAGAATTGTTTTGCAGCATTTAAAAAACCCTAAACAGAAATTGTGAATTTACCGTTGTGGGTCGTGCAATGACTACTAAATTAAAACAAAAAATAATATGGCCAATTAGTTTACAGCTTATGATACCTTCTGTGGCTCAGATCAGATTAGAGCTTCCCATGTTTTGGTTAAACACCTGAGATCACTATCTGCAGTTTTTCTTGTTTTGCAGTTAAAAGCGACGGCTCTAAGGAGGAAAATGCGAATTACAAAAAGCCGGTCTCTGTCAAGTTTGTCATCGTCGACAGTTTCTACGACATCCGACTACTCTCGACGGTCGACCCTGACATCCGACTACTCACGAAGATCGACGTTGGCATTAGTAGAACCAACAAGTCCAACTTCCAGTTCGAAGAGATTCCGCAAGAAACGAGAGAGCTCAATAAAGTGTACACGTTACACGTGCGTTCCTTGCCTCAGTGGCGATGTCAATGCGGTGGATAATCAGGGGCGATCACTCTTGTTTTACGCATCAAGATATGGTCAGATAGACTCTGTGAGACAACTATTAGAGGCAGGTTGTGACCCCAACAAAACGGACATTATTGGGAAGACGCCATTACATGAGGCTATAGAAAAAGGATGTCTGGATGTTGCAAAAGTGCTGTTAAAAGAAGGTACGCGTTGCTGACATTTCCTTATTTTGTCTGAAATGATTCGAAAGCTTAAAGGGGGCGGCAACATTGGAATCATGTGAAATGCAAGCCCTTATCAAACCATGCAATCTGTCGCAAATTGAATCAAAATCGGACGAAAATAACTGAGTTACAGAGATCTGAGGAGCCATGGAAGGTAGCCATTTTTAGGCTGTGTGATGTCACACAGATCTGTGTGATGTCACACAGATCATATTAAATATGCATATATAGAATAACTAATTACTGATTTTCATTTTACCTTTGTTTTGCGTTTCTATTGATTTTTCTGTTTAAAATAGTTGATTTGAAAAATAATGTAAAGTTTGTAATGAAATTAGTTGTTTTCTTGGACTTTCAAAGTTTACTGGAATTTAATTAAATATTTGAAATGGCTCCTCCACCGGCTTATTAGAACTCGGATTTTAGATTTTTTAATTGCTATAACTTTCTTATTGATCAAATTTGCGCGAAAATGCACAGCCTGATAAAGCCAATTATTTTATGTACATTGTTAGCCGATTTTGGGCTGAACTTTGCTTTTACATTTGTCACTTCCTCACGGTGCTGTGGGTTGGTCTATGATCTGGAGATAGTGGCATTTCCTGGTCATACTCAATTGTATTTAGTGATTGTGGCGTTTCAGTGATTTGGTTCATTTGTAACTATATGATTGTTCCATTTCCTGGCCATGGTCAATTGTTTCCCTATAATGAAAATAGAGGGTCGTACATGATTTCTCATGTTTTATTGAATTTATTAAACTAGTTGGGGAAAAGCTATAAAAAGCGAGGCTTGCCTTGAATTTTTTCTCTTTTTTACAACGAGTTTAATAAATGCAATTAATACAGGAGCACGATTGTTAGATTCTATTGTCACATGACATTAAACTTACTTAAAAGTAACATTTTTGGCGTGGAAACGTCAAGATTTAGCCACTTTTACGCAACGATAAAATGGACGTAATTACGTGACGTTGCTAAATCTGTGAACCAATAGATCTAGTGGTTTATCGATTTCATTGTATGGTGTTATTTCTCTCCCAGGCGCGCCGTCATCTGATAATCAATCTTGTTATATGACTGGAGAGAATCCTGTCTCCTGATTGGCTCAATCTGTCTTCATAAATCTCTATGTCTACCTGAAAACTGGTCTAAACTGGCTCAGAAGGTGATATAGGATGAAATCCAGCTCAAACTAGTTTCCATACGTTAATATTTTTGACACTTCTGCAATATCACCCTCTAGAGAGCTAAAAATAGCATGATGAGTATAAAAATAGCATGTGCTGCATGAAATTGACATGATTTGCTGTTTCACATCCCAACAGGTAAACTAAAGAGACAACTGTTTTGTTATGTTTTGTTTGTTCACTTATCTTTGTTTGAATAAACAAAATGTAAAAAAAAGTTGTATGATTAAATTTTAAATTCCACATTCAAAGAATTAATATACATTTCCAATTGCAAAATACTACATTAAAATATTTTAATAACAGTTGATAAAACTTGTTAGAAAGTCTTTAGGTTAAATGTTGACTTCAACAACAAAAGTGAAAGTAGAAAATTTTCATTCTAAGTTGAAAAGTCATATAACAAAACAGTTATTGACTTCAATTTTGGTAGACATAAGGATTTATCTACCCTTAAAAGCGATATTCACCTCGGCCTAGCGGCCTCGGTAAATTATCACTTTTTCAGGTAGATAAATCCTTATGTCTACCTCATTGAAGTCAATAATTGTATAATGTTGCTGTATTTAATCGATCTGTAAACTCACATAGGTAAGCTACTCGAATGTTTGCGTCATTGCAATTCACAATTAAAGTAAAATATATTCCCAAATTAAGGATTTTGAACCGACGCATTATTTCATTTGCTGTATTTGCCTTTTGCAGGGGTTGGTATAGACGTAAATTCACGGGATGAGAATGGACAAACCCCTTTTATGGTGGCAGTTACGTTGGGCCAGATCGAAGCTGTTCGATTGTTGCATAAATATGGTGAGTACATGTAATTAATTCGCGCACTTACATAAATAATGATCTTGTGATATTTTAACCCATTTAAACCGAATGGAATTTCCCACTCTTATCAATTGGACCAGTCCATTTCTGTTTTTAAGGGTGGTTTGGAGTTTCTTTTCATTTTTATTTAATAGACCATTCGGTGAGCAAACAGAGGAGACCCAGATCAGACGCCGCGTTCTGCGGCGTCTGATCTGGGTCTGTACTGTTTGCCTATGTTCCATAAAAAGAACGCTAGGCTTATATGGCTAATTCTGCTTCAAAACATATCCATACTAAACTGACGTTTAAGTTGCGAAATAGAATGCTAACAATAGCAGCGGCTACTACTACTGCAATTTAATTGTTTGGGCACTTAAAAGACGCGCATCTATAGGGAACTACATGTACATGCATGGTTTAGTAAATGGTTTCAGCATCATCTGAATTGAGATTGTCTTCCATATTGACATAAAGTGCTCTTATCTTAAGTTAGTAAAATAAAATAATAATATTATTCCCTTAATATATGTCCTTTAATAATATGACATTGATTAATCTTATCACGACCTTGATATAAAAATACTTTCAAAAGGCACTGGACTTGTTATAGAAAAAATGTAAATGGATTACATTTTTGTATTAAAATAATGCCAAAATAGTGACAATACTTCTTAAAAAATTCTTAGACATGCTAGAAGATTTCAATAAAGGTTGACAAACCCATGGTATCTCGACAATATCTATATTGAATGTAACTGTTTTGTAAAAAAAACAACATAATTCTTATAACATTTTAACACTTAGTGAAATATCGTATCATCGAAATGAAACGTCATAATAGATAAAGTTAGATAATTTATTGATTCATAGATTAAAATACCTTGTAATAAATATGATCTTAAAGGCGTTATCAGTTCGAGATTAGTTGTTATTGGATATGATAATATACTCATTTATGCAGAATTCGTTTTGTTTTATGTTGATATGGTGATTAGTTGTCATAATTGTTTGCCTGTCAAAATTTCCTGATTGTCTTTGTTGTAGCATCAAATTCGAGTTTAAACTGTTTGGTACTGTCCCAGGTTTGAAGAACCAGAAATAAAAGACTTAATTGCAATGAATTAACATTTAATTGCAGTACACACCAGAACACAGTCTGTGGCTGTTAAGATAAGGTTGCATATGTATCTTTATCATATGATGTCACTGTTATTCAGTGGATAACGTCATGTCATAAAGAATGTTATGACCAAACGTTACATAACACTCTCGGGTCATGACGACGTCCGTTACAACAATGCAAATTTTCATGGAAATAAAAAAACTTTTGAAGGCGATAAATCGCATTTAAAAGGTCATATAATAAACAGAATCTTACACTCATGATCATTCATAATAAATTTATCAATCTCGGCAAAGGCTTGTTTAAAGAATATCATATGAAATGATCACTCATGTAAAATCCTCTATTTGCTAATTGGACCATTTGTACGGTAATAAAGCCAGTGGTGTGTGATTAAGTCACTTCCCCAACACAAAGTGGCTACAGCTGCTGTCCCTTCCAGGGCGGTGATTCTGTTGCGGGTGGTACATAGTATGTTATTGCTCTTATTGTGTATGGTGATAGTCTTTGATCCTGGTCTTGAGGATGTCAATCTAGTCATCTTGCTGAAGAAGACTTCAGATAGCTAGTTGTTGCTCTTATTGTGTATAGTGATAGTCTTTGATCCTGGTCTTGAGGATGTCAATCTAGTCATCTTGCTGAAGAAGATTTCAGATAGCTAGTTGTTGCTCTTATTGTGTATGGTGATAGTCTTTGATCCTGGTCTTGAGGATGTCAATCTAGTCATCTTGCTGAAGAAGATTTCAGATAGCTAGTTGTTGCTCTTATTGTGTATGGTGATAGTCTTTGATCCTGGTCTTGAGGATGTCAATCTAGTCATCTTGCTGAAGAAGATTTCAGATAGCTAGTTGTTGCTCTTATTGTGTATGGTGATAGTCTTTGATCCTGGTCTTGAGGATGTCAATCTAGTCATCTTGCTGAAGGAGATTTCAGATAGCTAGTTGTTGCTCTTATTGTGTATGGTGATAGTCTTTGATCCTGGTCTTGAGGATGTCAATCTAGTCATCTTGCTGAAGGAGACTTCAGATAGCTAGTTGTTGCTCTTATTGTGTATGGTGATGGTCTTTGATCCTGGTCTTGAGGATGTCAATCTAGTCATCTTGCTGAAGAAGATTTCAGATAGCTGTCTGTTTTGGTTGTTGTATTCTTCCTTTGTGTGACTTTTGTCAAAGATATTGTTTTTGTTCTTCTTCTTCTTCCAATATAGTTTATATTGCTTTCGTGTTCAGAATAAAGCAGTCAGACCTGGGATCAAATACATTGAAAAGTATTCAAATACAATACAGTTACTTTCACTGGTCAATGATTACAATTACATTACAATTACAGGACCTGCAGAAATATAAGGATTACAGTTACAATTAATTTAGCAATGTAATCAAATAATTACTGATTACTTTGAAGCTTTCGTATAGAAAGTAGGGTATTTGTGCTTTATACATATAAGTAAATGGCATGCTGCTTGTTAAATGAATATAAAATAACTACTTATGAAGTTTTAAAAGTTTACAAAATATATATAGTACACAATGCACAGTTCGTACCAATATTGATTTAAAAGTTCGATATATCATACATCAGATCTGCCTACATACTTTGTAGATGATGAACATGCCACATAGTATTAAAGAGAGATAAATAAAGTACAGTAAAAAGGAAATTGTCTGGTATTTCAATCTTTTGCTAAGTTAGTCAGCTATTTTTAAATTGTTAACAGATTTACTTTTATGACATCATTTTATGTCATCATACGTATCATTCAAAATGGCTTAAAACTGGTCCTGCCATTGTACAAACATTAATTTAGAAATTTTAGTGATGTGATTGAAATAAACAATTGCAACTTGCTATTATTTAGCCACTCCACAAAAAAGGTATTTTTTTTGTGTCATTATCTTAATCCAGCTTGCACACATACACAGGTAGCTATTTAGAGGATGGTAAATCATATTTCACACGAGCTAGCTATATTCAATAATAAAAAGTTATTAACACCTTTGAGAAGTCTTGTTTATGGTCTGGATTTGACAAATTATTTACCTGAGAAATCAGGAGAATCTGAGTGAATTTAGGAGAAAATGTACCTGATACCATTTACAACATCTTTTGCAGTATTTTAGAAAATATTTCAATTTGTAAAAAAATCAATTAATCAGTCTGATTTTTTCACATTTATCTCAAACATCTGAATAAAATTTATGTTAATTCTGAAAGTGACTAAATCTTTAAAGTTCGCTTTTATTAATTTATTGTTTTTTTTATACCCACGTTACACCTTTTACCAATCATCTGACATAAAAATACCATTAGTCATCACTCATCAGTTAGTTTCTAATGGTGAACAAATTTTCTAAGTAACTAGCCAGATGTAATGTTTTCAGTAATAGTTACAATTACATTACCTGTATTTGAGCCAAACCATGATTACAGTTACATATGATTACTTTGCAAATTGTATAAATTTATAGATAATTACAATTACTGATTACAATTACCCCAGGTCTGAAAGCAGTCTACTATTTTATCATAGATCCCACAGATGAAACTCAACAAATATTTTCTTACTGTTTAACAATTTGAGTCTGTTCATGAGATGTTGGTACATCTTGCATATGCTAACAGTATAAGCTGCAGAAAGATGGCTAGAGGATGAACGCTCAGTCACTAGCCCCAGTAGCCCCACTAGCACCACTAGATAGCTTACTGTAAATTCAGAAATATTAGCGAGAATTTTATTTTCGCGAATAGTGCTAAAAGACATATTTGCGACGTTAAAAATTCGCTACTAGGGAATGATTTACCTACATCAGTAAATGATAGAATGATTTCAACATTGTGCGAGGGTTTTATTTTCGCAAAACTTCGCGGATGCGAAGTTTCGTGACAATAAAATCCTTGCGAAAACTCCCAAATTTACAATATTAGGAGGGAGCGCAGTGGCTCAGTGGTAGAGTGCTTGACTCGAGACCGAGGGGCCGCAGGTTCGAGCCTCACCAGCATCACTGCAGTGTGGTCCTTGAGCAAGACACATTTTTCCTAGCTTAGTACTGGTTCAACCCAGGAAGACCTGTCCCTGTTTAATTGAAAGAGTGTTGATGGGACGTAAAGAATCAAATAAAAAACGAACAATATTATGACTGTATCAAGAATGGCTTTAGCTTATCGATAAAGACCAAAACTTCATGAACTGCTTCATTGATCTGTTTTAGGTGCTAACATAAATGATTGTGATAAATTTGGAATTTCTCCACTATATCGAGCTATCGACAGCTGCTGGGAGGATATTACTGAATTTCTATTGGACAACAGCCGTGACGTAAGCAGAGGGTCAGCCAATGAAACTTGTTTATGTGCCATCGTACATAATGACAGAATTGGATCTGTACAGAATATCAAACGTCTTATGAAAACAGGTATAATTATGCAATATTAATATTGTTACAAGTCACCGTTTTAAGAGTTTTTTTACAGTCATAAGCCAGAATAGAAAAATAAAATGAATGTCTGTATAACAATCAAATTGTAAGCCACACTTTTTACATGAAAATAATTTTACATTTTTGATGTATTATTTAAAGGCTCAGCAAAGATTTTGATCAACCAAGGCTTCCACCCAGTCTGATTAGAGTCCTTGCTTGACGCACAAAACCCCTCTTTGAGCGCAGAATCTGATCTGGCTTGGCTGATCATGTCAAGGTTTAACCACCTCTTGATGCAAACAAGCAATTTTGTATGACTGGGAAATGCCACAATCACAAACCACAGACCAACGCATGACACCGCGAGGAAGAGACACAGAACACTAACAGCCATACGATAGCAATAACACAATTAAAGTAAAGCAAAAAGCTCTCTCTTCATCAGTGAGATGATTTCAAAACATGAAAGGACACTAAGTCCTGCATTACAAAAGAGGACCAAACACAAAAGTATTCTTAAACAACTGGAGCAACGTTAAATAATAAATCAGTAACAACATAATCGCCAAAGCCACTTTGGGATTTGGGGAGGCTTAAATTGGTTTACTGACCAAACTTCCACCCTAGATTCTGTAGTTGTAAAACATAAAACCAGAACATAGATAAACATAGTAACACATATAAATACACTCTTTTAATTAAAGTAAAGCAACCAACTCAATCGGCTATCAAGACGATTGCAATACTAAAACTGGCATAAAGTACTGTATCACAAAACAAGTTCAACACATTACCAAGTAACAACAACAGAATCACCGCCTTAGAATGGAAGCAGTTTAATGGCTACATCTTCTCCAAAGATTCTGCTGTTGTTAAAACATTAAACATGTTTATATGGCGTGAAGGTTTTCTTATGCACTTTGTCATCATGGGGAAACAAATCAATTTATCTTACTGGGATGAAACAAAACAGAGCTGTTACCTCATAGACAGTCAGAACTCAAGAAAACCGCAAGTTTAGCCACGGTTGGCCAAGCCAAAGACAAGCATCAAGCACTGGCCAACGGATGAAAGTTTTAGGTCAGGGTCGTAATTAAGTCTGAGGCTTGACCCTCCAAGAGGAGACTACACCTATACACTGTGATTAGTGATTGTAGTATTTTATGGTCACCTTCGCTAGTTTATATTGAAGATCTTACTTGAGCGCTCATGTTTTATTTAATTCATTTAACGAGTTGGGGAAAATAGATAAAATGCGAGGTTTGCCAGTTTTGCACTTCAACAATACAGGAGCTCGAATGTTAGATTCTATCTATCATACCCTAAAACTACTTTAAAATCGCGTTTTGCTCGAAAACTCTACGATTTTGCCATACATACATGTGCGCGACGTTATTACCGCCGTCAATACATAACGTCACTAAAATATGTAAACCATTAGTGGCGTTATATCACTCCAAGACACGACGTCATATGGTAGATTATGTTTCTTAATATTACTTTGTCTTTGTTTCTCATGACTGAGAATAACCCTAATATTAAAATGTGTTGCATCATTTTTCAGATTATGACTTTAAGGAAGATGCTGATTGGCTAGAAACAGATGAATGCCCAGAAAGCATTAAGGAGAATACCAAATTATACACCAAGCTTCTAGTAAGAGCTGGTCTAAGACCAACGATCAAGAAATCAAGTTCTGTTAAATCAAAAATAATGAAGACAATTCGACAGATTTCTAGATGATCTACAGTTTAATTTGTACAGTGAACTGCGATCAAACGCACTGGTGCAATGGTTAAAAGAATCTGGTGTACGTAGATTTCTGGATAATTTAGTTCCCAATTTGTAAAATGAGATTATGTGTGATCAGCGATCATGCAAAATAGAACAAACAAATATATATGGGACATGCAGATTTCTCGATGATCTTCATCTTTTTGTTCAGATAATTATAATAAAACACACAGTGCTGGTGGATTCGTACAAACCAGTAAATCTGGTGTAAGCATGTATCTAGATGATCCATATCACAGTTTGTACAGCGCACTGTGCTCCAACTCACTGTTGCATATGGTACAAACAAATCAATCTGGTGTAAGCATGTATCTAGATGATCCATATCACAGTTAGCACAGCGAACTGTGCTCCAACTCACTAGTGCATATGGTACAAGCAAATACATCTGGTGTAAGCATGTATCTAGATGATCCATGTCACAATTTGCACAGTGAACTGTGTTCAAACTGACTGGTGCATATGGTACAAGCAAATACATCTGGTGTAAGCATGTATCTAGATGATCCATGTCACAATTTGCACAGTGAACTGTGTTCAAACTGACTGCTGCATATGGTACAAACAAATAAATATGATGTAAGCGTGATATAGATGATCCATGTCACGATTTGCACAGTGAACTGTGTTCAAACTGACTGGTGCATATGGTACAAACAAATAAATATGATGTAAGCGTGATAAAGATGATCCATGTCACAATTTGCACAGTGAACTGTGTTCAAACTGACTGGTGCATATGGTACAAACAAATAAATATGATGTAAGCGTAATATAGATGATCCATGTCACAATTTGCACAGTGAACTGTGTTCAAACTGACTGCTGCATATGGTACAAACAAATGAATATGATGTAAGCATGATATAGATGATCCATGTCACGATTTGCACACTGAACTGTGTTCCAACTCACTGGTGCATATGGTACAAACAAATAAATCTGGTGTAAGCGTGTATCTGGACGAGCCATGTCACAATTTGCACAGCGCACTGTACTCCAACTCACTGGTACGTATGGTACAAACAATTAATCCAGAACACAGTCGATTCAGGATGATAACAATGAACAGTGAGCTGGAATCAAACACTCTGTTGATATTACATAGAATATTGTGGTTATGCAGAGTTCATTACATAATTTTGTGTTTATGCCGGAGTTGAGTAGTGACTGATGGTTATGCTATTGGCATAACATAGCATTGGATTAGCTATAATTTAAATTGAAGATATTATCTTAAGAAATAGGTCAAAATTTATGTTATTTAAGTTGTCATTGTTTTTATTATTATTGCTATTGTTGTGATGTTGCATGCATAAATAAAATATATTTCATTTAATTATTGGTATTTGTACTTGTATATGAAAAGTAAGTGAGTATGATCAGGAAATGCCACAATCACACAGCGCAGACAAACACATGGCACCGTGAGGAAGAGCCACAGAACAATAACAGTCACAAGATACCAGGAAGACAAACTAAGTAAAGCAACCAACTGCCATTCTTGAATGCAAAACTAGAAAAGACACAAAGCAATGCACACAAAACATAGAACAAACACAGAATCCGACAAAGGGAGCAACAATTAACTACGAATCAACAATAACAGAACCGCTGCCTTAGAACGCAAAACAACCTAATTTCAATTTCTAAGCTAGTCTCTGTAGATTAACAGGTTGGTTGTGAGTTGAGTCGTGTCCATTCTCAAATCTCGAAGCTAGTTTTTCTTGTTATGAGGCTCATAAGAAAATTAGCGGTTACAAAAAGCAAATGAGTATGAATAGGATCAGAGACCGTAGACAAATCCATGTCACCGCAAGGAAGAGACACAGAGCAAAGAAAAGGGCGGCTCTTGACTTTCAGACAGCCAGAGCTAACACCCCCCCCCCTAAATTGAGTCATGGTGGGCGGAACCAAAGACAAGCATCTGGCACCAGCCCACATACCAGAATTGCTACTGCAGAACCTATGGCGAAAATGTGGCCTGTAAGATCTTGGTGATTTAGCCGGCTGTCCGTTCTAAGGCAGTCGTTCTGTTGTTGTTGATTCATCGTTTATTGTTTGTGTGGATTTTGTGTTTTGCCCTTGTTTTGTAATGCAGTACTTAGTGCCCCTTCTCGTTTGGCAATTATCTCGCTGGGGAAGAGAGAGAGCTGGTTGCTTTACTTCAATTGTGTTCTTGCTGTCGTGTGGCTGTCAGTGTTCTGTGTCTCTTCCTCGCGGTACAGTGGCTTGTTTATAAATTCAAAAGAACTGTTGGAAAACCTTATTTTAGTGATCAGTTCAAAAAGATAATCAAACGTTATACAAAATTGAATATAGCATGGATAGCATGCGACAGTCTGCATGTCTGGTTGTAAACCCAAATACGGCTTTTAAGTTATGGTTTCCTCTTTAATTGCTCGACGGTGGGTCAGGCCTCCGACTCAATGACGGCCTGGTGTAAAGCTTTTATCGGTTGGTGCCTAATGCTTGTCTTTGGCTGGGTCAACCGTGGCTCAACATGAGTTTTGATATTAGTTCTGACATTCTGTGAGTCGGGAGCCATTTTCTTTGTTTCATCATAGTGTGTTAATTTGATTCGATTGATCCTCTGTGATGATACATTGCAATAGTTAGGAAGCCTCCATGTGAGCTCAACACGTTTTGTAAAATTTAACAACAACAGAATCTGGGGTGATGATTTGTTACCAGTAAAATGCATTTAAGCTACCCTGGTGGCTTAAGCTGCTGTCCGTTCTAAGGCGATGGTTCTGTTGTTGTTGATTATAGCGATCAAACATGTATTTCTATGCATCAACATCTGCTGGATCCAGAGGGTGGTGTTGAAATACGAGCCTGAAAGTCGAGGGTTTTAACGATCCAATTCTAGCAGATATTAGTATATCAGAAAAACATGTTTGATCGTTATTATTGCATACAGTCACTGTGTCACTTTGGAAAAACTCTACGAAAAGTTTATTTTTGTATTGCTATAATGGCGCGCAAAAGCATGAAGGATTCGAAGGCTTTGAAAACGCCCGTTCCAGAGCAAAGATTTACTCATCCTAACGTCTTTAAATTGTGTTTATTTCTATATACGTTACTGTTGATGACGTCAACTTTTGTGACGGCCTAGAATGCATATATGTAAAGTACATTTGCCGTGCACCAACAGCACGTGAATTGCCTGATTAATACATGGGTTTTTACCGGTTAAAACATGGCTGTTAATAGTGTGCGACATGGCTTTTTTATGCAATAATCGTTGTTTATTGTTGCATCCTTCGTGGGCGTTCTCTGTTTGTACCATGTTTTGTTGTGCAGTACTTTGACATGTCCTTTCTAGTTTTGCAATAATCCTGATGGGGAAAAGAGAGCTGGTTGCTTTACTTTGTTTGTCTCCATGGTGTCTGGTGACTGTTAGTGTTCTGTGTCTCTTCTTCACGGTGCTTTAGGTTGGTCTGCAGTGTGTGATTATGGTATTTCCTGATCATACTGTTTTGGTCCGTGGTTCGTGATTGTGTCTCTACCTGGTCAATGTCTTTTTCCGAAGATTGAATTTAAAATTGAAAGCAACGTAGCTATTATATGAGCCGCGACAAGTGATTTCCAACAATGTGGCATTTTGACAAGTTAAGTGTAGACTCAGACGAGCCTCTGCAGCCTCCTTTTAAGCTGAGAAGCTCCAAATGGTGTTCAGTCAGTAGCTTAACAATCATAGAATACTCAAGCGACTAGCAAATGCTCTGATAAAACAACGCGTATGCGCAGGCTTATCTGAGGCTTTGCTGGTCGCACATACCACATTGTTGGAAATCTCATGTCGTGGCTCAAATATCGTCATCTAGGTGTACACTGCCCTATTAAAACCAGTTTAAAATAGAGGAGCATCTCAACGATATTATGTTACCAGATCAAATATTCACCTGGATACCAATGTTGCTTAAACTACAGAAATGGCTCGGCGTTCATAGGGGCTCTGTAGTTTAATCATTGTATCAACACAGACCATTTTATCTTTAAATGTATGACGTACACACAGACAGAGATAAAGATAACAACCTAATTGTCATTTTCATAACACAGAACATGTCATAAATAGGCCAGTGATAGCAAAATAAATAATAAAAACCGGAAACGTTTTGACTAAAATATGACTTGTTTCATAATAGTGGGTCATTTGGAAAGTTCTTAGCATTGCATCATAACTCCACAATGCGTTGATAAAATGCTATCAAATTATACATTTTTGGAAACTAGAATTTAACGGCTATTTGATGGTTTAATTTTTGTCGAAAAACGAACTTAGCGTACACGTGCAGCACATGCTCAAAATGAGTAGGGGTTTATATACTGGCGAAAATTTTAAGTAAACTACTTGGAAAAAAGCGAAGGAAAATTGGGGAACCTATTTGCGATCATGATTTGACAAATTAACGATTTAGTGCCAACTAATTTTTTATTAAAATATATTATGCGATCACTGCTTGCACGACTACCACCTTTACATTCGGAAAATGTTGACAAATAGAGAAATTATAAACTTTCAAAAATGGGACTATTTTTCGATTTTTCTTTATACTTTTACTATAAATTGAGTCACTACAGGAGCACGAAAAATGCCTATTGAATATGTTTTTTGCTTTATTTGTAGCGAACAATGCATAAAAATTATTTCGTCGCGCAAAAAGTGTGGCTTGTGTTGCTCTGTATTCAAGAAAATTAATACTTATAACACTACCCCTACTTTTCAAGAAGTGGGTGGGGTAACTTAACCCCTCACATTTTGTCGATGGCATAAAAATTTCTCAAGGTATCGCGTCTACTATCACAAAATTGATTGATTTCTACTCTCAAGGTATTATTACTGTTTTGTTTGCCACCGTTTTCAATTGAAATGAACAGAACGTCAACTCATCGCTAAACTTACTCTGCCCCATGGGAAGATTATAAGAGTTATCTTCCTTTTGTCCTGGTTTACAAAATTTATTTTGGTTTCAATACAAAGAGCATAAAGTATGATTTGACAAAAATACCAACACATGACATTTATAAACTACTGTCCGTAAAATATTTTCAAAATATGTGCATTGTGACATGCGATTTTTAGTCGAAAAAACTAGCGCATTGCTTTGCTTTCTAGACGGCTTTGGTATTGCTGTTCCGATATTTAGTTATTAGAAACTTCCAACTCGGTCATCAATTGTATGATTACTGTACCAGATTGCGGCCTACCAAATAGTGCAAAATTATCTATTTTCATGAACTATTTTTAATGTTCTGCTCACTTTTCAAAAGGTAAAATGTTATTTTTTCCACTGAAATTTTGCGTTTTCCAGTATACAAACAGTACATGTATTCACAATAATATATTTCGTTTCTGCATTATAATATCCTCATGAAATTTGTGCCATAACATAGAGGAAAGATGGCTCTTAAAAATGATACCAAACATGATAGGTTTTGTAAATCGGTTACTGAGATAAAAGACCATGCTAAGAACTTTCCAAATGCCCCTCGTATATTGTTGTAATTTCTTATAGTTGGTAAAGCATGTAATATGATAGGTTCTAATAAAAAGTCACAACATACATTTTGAGTAATAAGTATAAACAAATCATGGGGTTCTGCCCCCTCGTACGGTTATATCACTTACGAATACAAACATTTTCTAAATATATTGTATCATTATTCAAGTAGAAACGAGTATTTAAATTCTACTAGTTTCATTGCTCCATGCTATTTGTTAATTCAAATATTTCATCACATCACCAAAGAGAAAATTATAGACCATAATACAAAAATAGACAGCTAACGTATACTGACCGGAGCAGAGCATGTTACCAATTGGAAGGCTTAAACTTTGTTTCCCAAGGTACAAAATAATTACTATGTTACTATTGCTTGTGACATGGTTTGTAAAAAAGCAGAACAAATGCTATGTTATCTCTGATCAAAGGTGGCGGTTGACCCCAATTTTAGACAAGGTCAAATAAAGCTAAGTTAGAGGCAAACAGGAATCACACTTTGTGCTCCCTTGCTCCCTGAAAATAATCAATTAGTCTCCCCGAAACTCTGGAAAATATTTCCTCAGCTCCCTGAAAGTATTTTGCCTTTGCTCCCCAAATCCCTAAAATGAATTAAGCTTCTCCCCAAATCACTAAAATATTAGCCAATTCTCCCTAAACTGTATTCATATTTTACGTTAAACATGTTAAGACAGGGTTTAGCCATGGAGTACATGACATATAATTATTTAATGAAATACATGATATGTAGCTATAAGTATGAGGCCATCCTTAAAATGCTGTTGCTGTACCTATTGGGGTAGGTATGGAGGAATGCTCACTAGATCTGATTTTGTTTCGCCTATAGCAAGTTTATATATGACACTTTTCAAAAAGCGAAGAACAATATACAAAACATAGCGAAAACACGTTTATTCCTTGAAACAAGAAATGAATCAAAGCACGTCACACGACAAAGCCAGGACCAAATACGAAACACCCCACACAATGGGAGACACATAATATCAAATATTATAAATCCTTCAAACAATTTTGGATCCAGAAAAGTTTTACTCAATGCGTCATTCCAACCGAAATACAAGTGAACTGAAACTAATAGTACTGAAACTAATACCCGCACTGAATGGGTCCAAATTGAACAACAATCCTGAACGTTGTAGTCTATTCTTTGGTTTACAGAAAATTATAAAGAAGAATGAAATAAAAAGGTTGATGAAGGCGTGGTTAAAGATAATACAAAGTTTCTTATTTTTTGACATAAGACATGTTGTAGATACTTAAAAGTACCATAGTGAAACGGTTCTAATATAAGTATACACATAACATAATGTCAAGAAATATACCCCCCCCCTGCAATTGTGAGTTCCGTGTATCACAAATTTGCTTAAATCAGCATCAATATGGCATATGACCATTATACTTTCCAGATTGTTTCAACCTTTGATATGCCAAATGAACCTTGTCTGGAACAGGTTGAGCAATTTGAAATCCTTTGTTTTCATAGAGCTTAATCCGGGCCATATCACCGACCATAACGGATATGACGTCACTCAAATCACCAACAGTCTCGTTTGGATAAGTCAGCAGATCAATATCAGGTGATGTTACCATAATGTTCATACTGGCTGTTTCACCGGGCCATTGTTTTAGAAATGTTGCGTAGGCTCGTCTCTCCATATACGGTTTCTGAACTAAAATCAGTGATCGTGGGAGCAATGAATTATCCTTAAGGACAGAATAAGAGAATTTTATGTTTTCGCCGGTGTTTGTTGACTTGTTCTCTACCAAAATATTTGAAGCTGGCACTTTTAACTCGAGCGCCCTCTCTCTAAACATATCAGCTTCTGGTTTATTCCATAACCCTGAAACAAATAATCAGGGCATTTAAATATTTTCCAAGAAAAAAGGTGAAGCTTTCGAAATATGAATTAACACTTGTTATATTAATGAAATTAGATAAAGTGGTGACAATTTACAGCAAATTGTGATTCGGTAAACATTAAGGTAAATGACTAGGCATGAACAATGCACAGTTACCCCTAAAGTGTCCCTATTTACTGCCCCATTGTGGCAGTTTCATACCACTATGAGATGAAACAGACAGTGTCATATTATTACAAAGCCAAAAACAGGTTTTGTCTGTAAATTTCAGATAGAACAAAATATATGGAGGTGTAAAGAATGACATGTTTTATAGTGAAAACACAAAAAATAAAAACATTTGATTAACTTTCTCTGACACTGGCAACAAACCTTGAGTTTGCTAGAACGCTATTGGCACTAGTCTGAAAAAATAAGTTAAGCTTTTTTTCGCGTTAATACGAATTTAAAGGAAGCACTTTGGGGTCCGCTACGACGCTTTTTAGAGTATACCTCCAAAATAGGAGTTTGTGTATACAGGACACCGCAGAACTACAACAAAAGTATCAAATGGCATTCTGGTAGGTTTGACAGACCGAGGAAATATTTAGGTAACAATATTTGACAAATTTATTGTTCTTATGAAGAAAAGCATACATGTACATGAAAACATTCACTGAAAAAATAATGCTTGGGTGGTGCTTAACTTTTGACGCTGTGTGTTGAAATTTTAAGCAGCAAATGTTTTTAATTTGATTGTAGTGCAAATGTGGCAGAGTGAGTCAAATGCTCTGGGTTGCAAAAAGCAGATGTGAATAATTTTACAACTGTTGATAAAGTAAGACATAAAATGAATTATCTGTGATTCTTTCATTGGGAGTAAAATACAACTATACGACAAATAGAACAACCAACTAAAATATTTGGTAACAGTTGTATGTTTATTATAGAAAAATTCATTTCAACAAAGTAAGCCAAATTTAATGTAAAATAATGTAAAATTAAAAAAACTATAAAATACCTTCTGTTAGCTTTCCTGAATTTCCAGAAAACAGAATGACATTAGCTAATCCATCATGCCAGAGTGAGGCTGCTTTCTCGGCGACCCGGATGTCATAACTGCACAGGCATAGAATTAAGTCACTCTGAAAAAGTTAAAGAAATTATGGATCTTTACACAGGCAAACCTGACTACAAAGTCCGATCAGGGCCTTTGATATTCGGTTTTGGAAAGCACGACAGCTAAGCTTACCACAAGCCAAATTGCAATATTCTAGCTAGTCCCTGTAATCAACCAGGCTGGTTTCAGTAATAACTGGTCGCAAACCACAAAGTCAGGCTAACTCGCTATATAATGAAAGGACACTGTCATTGAATGATCCGTTGTGGTGCAGTGGATAAACCACTTGCCATGTAAACCAGGGATCGTGGGTTCGATCCACGGCTAAACAGTCTGTCGGATGATATTTTAAGCTGAGACCCCGTCTCAATTTGGCCTTAGCTATTGATGGAATGTTAAACACAAACACCCACATAGAATGCCCCAAATCCCTGAAAAACTACATGTTGACTCTTGTTATATACATATGTTTATATTTCTACTGCGAGTCTTTAAATGAACTTTTTTACACTTGAGATGTCGTTCATACTTCATGAACAAATCGATTTAAGCCGTATATAAGTAATAAATTCCATTTTTGGTCTGTTCATGGAACCATGAACACTTTGGGTCTCTTGCAAGAGACCTGAAGTGTTCATGATTCCATGAACTGACCAAAAATTGAATTCAATCTTAAGTACTATCTACTTTAGTTATGGTGCACTACGAGTTTAACTTCTTGTCTCTATATGAGCAAGCTAATAAAACATGTAATTAAGTACTAATTGCATGACATAAAGTTACTCTTAAACATACTTGCACAGCTATCAAGTGGGCTAGAAGTCTAACGTTTTGGTCTGAGCATTCAATTGTCCATACTGCGGGAGTAGATAAGACAGGCTCATCTGAGCCTTCTCTGTACTATATGTGATAAGTACCGAAACCCATAAGCTAGCTTACACGTGCCAGGCGCTGTGTCTTTAGTTTAAAAAAAAAAAAAAAAAAAAAAAAAAAATAGGTGAGGTTTTCTGTAGATTGTTTATGTTACAATGACAACTGTATGATTATTTTCATAACATGTAGGTGTTTGTAGATTGAGTAATACTACCTTGATAACTGTATGATTCATTGTGTATGGGTGAACAAAAACTGTTTGTAGATCTTTTAAAGTTCAATGACATTTGTAGGATTTAAATTGTGTTGATGGGCAGAAGCTCGATGTAGACCGTTTAATGTTACCTTGACAACCATATGATTCATTTTGTGTGGATGGACAGAAGCTCTATACATGTAAGTGTTTGTAGATCGTTTAATGTTACCTTGACAACCGCGTGATTCATTTTGTGTGGATGGACAGAAGCTCTATACATTAAAGTGTTTGTAGATCGTTTAATGTTACCTTGACAACCGTATGATTCATTTTGTGTGGATGGACAGAAGCTCTATACATGTAAGTGTTTGTAGATCGTTTAATGTTACCTTGACAACTGTATGACTCATTTTGTGTCGATGGACAGAAGCTCTATACATGTAAGTGTTTGTAGATCGTTTAATGTTACCTTGACAACCGTGTTATGATGTATTATGTCAGGAACATCAGAATCAGTGATGGTTGCGTATACGCACAAATACGCAAAGGTTTAGGTATGCACCTGGTCTCCTATACGAACCGTGATATGGTACCTTTTCTACTATAAGTCCAATATGAGGGCGGTTTGTCTGAGATGGAATTCTTTGTGTCTTTATTTAGTAACGCTTGCATGATTTTGTTACTTTTCTTGAAGATCTTGGAGATCTTGTGCACTTCTCTCTATTTAAAGGGTGGAATTGCCCATTCTTGTTAGGGGACATTATAAAGATACCGTAGTGGGGTACGATATAGAGACGCTATTCATTATTATAGAAAGGTATGTGAAGTTATATATATTTGACCGTGTTGAAATTGTACATGACAGGGCTATGGCGATTTGTGTTATTGCATTGAATCGCGATGTCTCTGGCAGGTCACATTGTATTGAAATAATAAGTCACTCGTTTTCTATTTTGTCGTCTGTTGAATCTGCCAGCATTCCGTGTACGGGTTCTATCGGGTGTTATCAATAACGTCCTGTTTTTTTTTGCGAAAATAGTGATTGTTACGCACTTGCGTATTAATCTACACACATGCCTAGTGCTTAAAAATCTTTTGGGACCATTCTTGCGGCTATAGTAAAGCTGTCCAGATGGACTCGAAATGTTATTTTGGCTAAAGGTGGTCGCAGGCCATGTCGGGTCTGCACATAAAACCATAATTGTATGCTGGAAGATTTACCGGAGACTGATAGGTGAATAAACAATTTTAGCAGCTAGGTTTTAAGTTGTTGTGATTTATATTGCGTTGTTTGAAAGACAATTTAAATGCCAGTGATAGTCGACTTTCTGTAGCGACCTGTATGTGTCACATCGAGTTATATCTAACGCATATAAGAATAAGGGTTAGGTGCATAGACTACAACACACTTACATAAATAAGGTGATAGCTGACATGTATGTTTAGAGATTAGGTAGTTTTTTTTACCAAAATACATGTAGAAATATTGTACGTTTTTCATGCATAAAACAGTAGAATGTTATCTCTCAATATTAATGTAAATATGTTTGACGAGGGGTCATAATTAGCTTTTTACAACTGATACGTTATACAAGTACGAAATTAGCGCGTGGGCAGGGTGATGTCCGACGTAAACGTCCAAACGTTATGTCGGCACCACGCTGTTCAACGTTTTCCTGGAATTTCAAGAGAATTGGTATCAGTATTTGTAAACCTCGAAACTATCTAGATTACGTGACCTGAAAGGGAAAAAAGGCCACGGGTTCTTGATGTTTCGGCTGCGATAGCGTCTCAAACCAGGGTGACGTTACGACAGCGTACTGGAAATTTTTGTAACGTATGGGTTTGTTCGTTTGGCATAAGAGGTATTGTTTAGCGCTGACATAGGCCAGTCACTAAAAATACTTCTCTATTACACATTTTTGAGTGTAGGTATTTAGAAGAGCCGATCCATCCTAACCCCATGGGAGCCGTTAGCCATACACCCACGGGTGAGGGCTAATCGCACGCTTATAGGGTTAGGCTGTAGTTTTAAAAAAATAAGACCACTGAAATTATTTTATTTTTGTAAGCTTGAAACGAACAACTCCATTATTGACGCAACAGAGTGATTCTGAGTAACAAGATTCTAAAGGTAGATTGTTTTTTGCAGAATTATCTCTGATTTGTGTCTCCTCCTACGTTGGAGGCCGAATGTTGGTGAACCACAGAATCTGGAAACCTGAGGGCACTAAGTAGCTGTCCCCTCAGGCCACGAACAGCGTGAGATCAGGTCCCAATATTCGCGACTATCAATGTAGCCAGAACAAGTTGTTAGCCAACCGGCTGGAATTGTGATCAAACAAACCAGACGACTTCAAGAGTCAAGATCGCAAATAAAATTACGCAGATTCTATAAGAAGTCCCATATAAATAAATCTGATGTCCAAATACGGAGAGACAATCAAAACCATATTATCTCAGAGCCGATTGACTTAGTGTCATAAACGTGTGGCCAAGAAGATATAGTGTTCGCGAAACGCGTATACTAAGGGAAAGTACTCAATACTGCAATACTTAAGTACCAAAGGGCCCAGTTTTTCTTTCTTAGATCTTAGATTGTATGTGAATCATATTCTTTACGTTTCTTATTTCTGACTAGTTGACGTACATCTAGAGCAGGACACTCTAAGATTGATTCTAATTGAAATGATCTTCGAGTGGCAACTTGCCCTAGTATAGGATGGTCAACTAGCCAGAAATAATAGCGTAGGTGGTGTCATTGTATTATTAATGTGTTGTCGATGTTTATTTTAGTACATAAAGTACTGGAAAGTTATTACTAGTTGTGTGCATTATTTTTCCCTGGTAGCATCATCATCGCATAAAGGAATTTTCCAATAAGATTTCCCCTCTTCCTTCCTGACCGGCTTTATGTCGTAACAACTGTGTGATTCATTTTGTGTCGATGGACAGAAGCTGTATACATGTAAGTGTTTGTAGATCGTTTAATATTACCTTGACAACCCTATGATTCATTTTGTGTGTATGGACAGAAGCTCTATACATGTAAGTGTTTGTAGATCGTTTAATATTACCTTGACAACCGTATGATTCATTTTGTGTGAATGGACAGAAGCTCTATACATGTAAGTGTTTGTACATCGTTTAATGTTACCTTGACAACCGTATGATTCATTTGTGTGAATGAACAGCTCTTTATATGTAAGTGTTTGTAGATCGTTTAATGTTACCTTGACAACCGTATGATTCATTTTGTGTGGATGGACAGAAGCTCTATACATGCAAGTGTTTGTAGATCGTTTAATGTTACCCTGACAACCATATGATTTATTTTGTGTGTATGGACAGAAGCTCTATACATGTGTTTGTAGATTTGACAATTGTACAATTCATTTTGTGAGGATGGACAGAAGCTCTATACATGTAAGTGTTTGTACATCGTTTAATGTTACCTTGACAACCGTATGATTCATTTTGTGTGGATGGACAGAAGCTCTATACATGTAAGTGTTTGTAGATCGTTTAATGTTACCTTGACAACCGTATGATTCATTTTGTGTGGATGGACAGAAGCTCTATACATGTAAGTGTTTGTAGATCGTTTAATATTACCTTGACAACTGTATGGTTCAGTTTCATGTATTCCCAGATGGTTTCCACATCTACCAGATCCTGCTTGTCAATCATTGTGTCTGTTGCCATGATTGAAGTAAAATCATTTGTCGTTTATTTGCATTTAACACAATAGTTGACCGTGTGGTATCTGCTTTCTCAGAAATCTACAAACTGTGGAGGAAATAGGATATAATCAAAATAAGATCCAGGCAATGAAACATGCAAACTAGACAGCCATGGTATTAGTATATGATACCACCTTTATCAGTGTAGAATTGGCACTTAACGATATAGTTCATGCATAAGTTGGTAAAGGTGGTTTAAAGCATACACTAGAATTCTGAGTATCGGATGTGTCGCCTGGCAAAGCATAAGTCAGAAAGGGCCATAACTCAGTGCAAATTTTGTCGATGATCTCCAAATTCAAACTTGACTTGTATTTAACAATCTTTTATCCTTCTGTAAACTTTGAATACAATTGATGTATCCCTTCAAAAGTTGTTGATCGGAAACCAAAAGTAAGGCAAAACCTAAGTCCAAAAAGGGCCATAACTCAGTCAAAGTTTTTGTCGACGATCTCCGAATCCGAACTTGACCTGTATTTAACAATGGTTAACCCTTATGTAAACTTTGAATTGATTGATGCATCCCTTCAAAAGTTATTGATCGGAAACCGAAAGTGAGGCAAAACCTAGTTCAAAAGGGCCATAATTCAGTAAAATTTTGTTGATGATTTCCGAATTCGAATTTGACCTGTATTTATCAACGCCTCACCCTTTTGTAAACTTTGAATCGAATTGATGCATCTCTACATAATTTATGGATCGGAAAGTAAGGCAAAACCTAGGCAAAACCTAAGTCAAAAAGGGCCATAACTCAGTCGAAATTTAGCCCATGATTTCCAAATTCGAATTTGACCTGTATTTCACAATGTTTCACTCTTCTGTAAACATTGAATGAAATTGATGCATCCCTTTAAAAGTTATTGATCAGACCAAAGGTGTGACGTCGCGGACGACGACACCGACAACGCAGACGGAGACATGATCCCTATATGTCTGTCATAGTTCGCAGGCGACACAAATATCAGTAAACGAAACTATAAAAAGGTCAACACGAATTAACCCTAAAAGCGTCAAGAAAAATGCATCTGAAAATGTCGGCTGCTAGAGTCGTCTGCTGCAAATAATTGCCTAACATTACTGGCGAATTTAAGTATAAAAGCAAAAAGTGTTGACCCAGAAAAGACTGCTATAGGAGCAGTCTGATCTGGGTCGACGCTGTTTGCCAATGAGCCCTCTTAGCATTTCAGCAGACGAGAAAAGCAGGCGACTTTTGTTGCGATTGGAGTTTTAAGAATTAATGCACGTTTAAGAGTTGTGGTAGTAGACTTTCGCCGATTTATTTCCATGGTAGTATCAATTGTTTCATATTCTGACAGAAAACAGAATACCACTTAAGCCGTATATACGTAGCAGGCATTAGATTTGTCGCACTTTCCATTAACTCTCATTTACAGACACGGTGAAACCAAGTCCTGCTGTTTTCAAATTTTGTAGGTTCTCTCTATAGAAGAGGTCCGTTTTTCTAGCTTATTTTGACGTATTTTGTCTAAAGGCACCTGAATTTCTGACATCCTATCAAGACATATGTTTTTAACATAGATAAGCCAGATCATGAAATTCTGTGAAGAGTCTTTGAATCCGCACAGTCTCGCCAGTGTCTTTAATGTTCGCATTTACAAAGTGTGATAGTGGTTGAAGGTTTGGATACCAAAACTTCATGCCAATGCGCTAAACCGACAACGACACATTTTAATGATAAATGAACAATATGTACTTTGTCACCCGTTTACAACAATAGACGATGTCCACTTACCAAACTGACGTCACTTTTAACTTATCCTCCGAAAACAGTATGAATTTCGATAAGACACGTACTAGGTTAACAACATTGCCATGAGCTGTGTATAAAAGTGCATTGTCCGTCAGCTCAGTAACTTTGATGAGCACAGTTGGATAATACCATACATAATATGCTCGTATGTGTTGATAATGGGCAATTTGGGTTTTATTTACACACCGAACAGCATACTAAATAAACACACTCATACAGGTATATCTTCTTTTAAAAACGATGTAGATCCATACCAGGACCAGGAGCCACAAATTATGCTTGTAAATACATGTTGATAAGCAAGATACATGAATAATATAGTACATGAAATATCCAACATAATAAAAGGTTTAAAGGTTAAATAGATACTCGTGTAATGTATTTACAAATTGAGAAATAAATAACATAAACTTACATGTGGTAGCAAAATGTCCTATTTCTTCCTAGCAAACATTAACATTTTCACTGAACAATAACCTTTCAGTGACTGATTGGATCTTCAATATAGTGTAATGACTTTATAATAAGATTTGCGAGGTGCATTATACAATTTCATTACATCAATGAGATAAGCAGCAGAACAGTTATAAAAGTTTTACTTTGTACAGAACACTTGTATCCCCGTAAGTGTCTTGCAGAACCAAATTTAAAGATGACACATAGTATGAACTACGCAATACACACATACCTAAAATTATCCCTACCTCCAATGTGCTCAATATTTTAGGCTCTGTCACTCTCAAACGTTGTAAACGATTGCCTATAGAATCCTTTATTTGAGAAAAACAGGCAAGACATACGTTATGGATTTTACCATGGGTTTCCAATATGTACGACAATTTCCAGGCAAAAACTTAAATAGTTATATAACTCTTTATAATAAATCTATAAATAAGCATCTTCTGATTGGAACAGAAGCCTATCCGCTTGAGCGGATATTACTCTTTATAGTGCTGCAGCAAAGCAGTAAAAAGTGCGCTAGTTTTCGAGATGGTGGTCCCCACAGGGTAACAAGCAGCAACATGCATCAAATTAAAGCTAAGAGTCTCCCGAATTAAAAAATGCATGATGCCACCTCGGTATGTCGGGGCGTAAAATTTTACGAGTCATTAAAAAAGGGCACCCATACAAATAAATAACTTTACTGATAATACTTAAAGGGGACGGCAACCCTGATGATTACTATGTTTTATATAAAAGATCTTAATAAATCATGCATTTCGATACAAGTTTCATATAAATCGGTAGAAAAACGTAGAAGTTGTGGGCGTTTGAATATTTGCAAAAGGACTGTAATGGAAGCGGTCCTATTGTAGGCTTAAGGACGTCACACAGCCTAATTAAATATGCGTAATCAAAATAAAAGACAAACCAATGGATTATTTGCAATTATCTTTACTAAAACATTTTCTTTATGTATAAAGCTGCATAGCTGCTGAAACATAGATGCTGTGATAATATTGTTAACTAAAAATTAAGCAGTTGAAAAAATTCTGAAAACTAATTTAATATTCAAAATGGCAGCTAAATGTTGGCCATATTGAATTCTTTAAATGCCCATAACTTCCCTATTTTTCAACCGATTTTGATGATACTTGTATCAGAGTTCATGGTTCATAGAGCTCTTTCTGATAAAATATACTTAGCATTAGGGTTGCTGTCCCCTTTTATTTAAACCAGAGTTCAAAAACATTGCTAAAGTTGGTATAATTTTAACACTAAATGATACAGAAGGATGTTAGAAATACTTTGCATTATACATGAGATGCAAACAAGTCCAAGTACACTTACGGTGAAAGGTTTTTAGGTACGTTAGTCACGAAAACCCATGATTTTCTTGAATTCCTTTTGACAAATGATCCTCCTTAGGTATAAATGTATTGAAAACAAGTTAAAATATTATCAATGACATCTGGGAAGCAAACAGTGCATAATGTCACTACCATTAATTGGGGCGAAAAATTTTATGGCCCATCAAAAAAGGGTATCCATACAAGTAATAACTTTACTGATGAAAATCAATTTAAACCAATGATCAAAAGCATTGCTGAAGTTGACATAATATGAACCCTAACTGTTACGAGGGTGCTTAAATATTATAAATCATATGTAAGGTTCCTATAAGTCCAAATACACCGATGGTGAAAGGTCATTAGGTACATTAGTCACGAAAACCCATGATTTTGTAGAACATTTTCTGGCAAATGATCTGTTTTGGTATAAATGTATTGAATACAAGTTACAATGGTAACAACTGACATCTGATAAGCAAAAGGTGCATGATGTCTCTTCCATGTATGTAGAGTAAAAAAATGACCCTCAAAAAAACCCTTAAAATTAAATAACTTTACTGATAAAAATCCATTTAAACCCATGATCAAAACTATGGTTTAAGTTTGTATGAAATGAACGCTTAATGACAAACTACGGTGCTAAAATATTTTCAGTATTATATGAGGTGCAAATAAATCCATATACACCAATGGCGAAAGGTACATTTTGTCAGGAAAAATCATGATTTTGTAGACTTCTTTTTGTCAAATGATCTTAAGTTCAGATGTATTGGAAACAAGTTAAAATGTTATCAAATGCCATTTGGGAAGCTTCTACTCAAAAAATAAAATCCTCCCAAATGAATAGATGATACATTAACGGTTCATTTATGTAGCAAAATCCTTATCAGATCTTATTAATGTAATATGTGGGAAGAATGGTTTGTCCAGGACATTGACAGAAATGTTCCATTTTTTGCATAAAGTATATCAACGTGTGTAAGGCAAGTATTAAACTATTTCTTTTTGGGTTAAGAGATTTATTCCATTGACCATGAAAGTTCATCAAGTGCACCATCCATGAAACACATGGCATACATGTGTATTATACTTTATGAATGTCAGACTTTTGTAAACAATTGACAGTGACATATTTAGTTATTATATATGGCATTTGAATGACTAGTACTAATAAAACGAGCCAAGGTTTATGCGTCATGGCGTAACACACTCGTTGATTTATCAGATTCAGCGTCTGATTCGGCAACATCGTCACAAGACAAAATAGAGGAAATATTCAGACAATTTTACTTCCCGTGGCACTACTACATTGCACACACACAAGGTTGTACAAAGCTGTTCATTACAGAAAGAATACCGTACTCATAATGGAAAATTTACATAATAAATCATTCAACAACTTGTGTGGTGAAGCGGACTGGCTCATTATTAGCCATGCGCTTCTTCATAGGATTCATATCCAAACTCTGCAGTTGCAAAACAATCCACAAGTCATCAAGATAAGTACATGTAACTGATGAAAACAATTCATAACATGCAGTGTTAAGCTGTTATCTGTTGGGTGGTAGCGTTTTGGTGGTACTTTCTTCATCGCTTCCTCACATCTGATTTCGTTAAGTGGGTTGCATTGCTTTTAACCATACAATAACTCTACAAATTCAGTACAGGCAAGTTGCTCACATAGTTGTTGAAAGATTTTGGCATTCTGCACATCACTTTATGTGTTAACTTCTTTCCTGTTCCATAAAAGGCTTTACAAGTGCCACAGCTCGTCAAACGATAGAAATACATCAATATATTTTGTTGTTCTGTGGCCTTGTGAAAGAGTTCATGCTCAGGAATAAAACGTTTTTAATAGGCCTGTGTTCATTTTCATCTTAAAAACGAATATCTCACTCGCAAAATATTTGGCCTGTGATGCAACAGAAAAAGCTAAAGGTAAGTGAGTATGACCATGAAATGCCTTTATATATAATCTTAAAACACGCATCTTCTGATTGGAACAGAAGCCTATCCGCTTGAGCTGATATAAAAGTAAGTAAGGTTGCAAAGATCAGGAATCGATACAATCAAGTACCACACCTGACCCAGGATACCAATGGGAAAGTGACAAACTCACAGAAGACACCACAAACGAGAGCCAAGAGGTCAGCCCTTTCCCAGCAGGTGACCACGAAGCACATATAAACAGACGCGCACAAAACATAGCAAACAAGCGAGAACAAAAACATAAAAGATCCACAAAAGAAGTACCGCATTGGAACGGTCAGTAAAACATTTTACTGGAGGGCTTAAACCGGTTTAACGGCGCCAACCTCACCCTTAATTCAGATGTGGATCAAGACACATAGATATTTGGTTTGCATGAAAGACCCCTAACTTATCAATGCATCATCTCCTAAAACATATAAATCAAGATATAACAAGGAGATAAAGCAAGGATAAGGACTCAACAGTAAATTAAACTGAATATCGGAGCAAAAGAAATCCAACAGGTAAACCCCGGTGGGCCCGACAAACAGCCAAAGCATCAGGCCCCTACCATCTCATCAATAGATAAGTTTTTAAGTCGGAACCATCATAGAGTCTGAAGTCCGACCCACCGGCGTGCAATTAAAGAGGAAAGCAAAGTTGCCAACCGTGATTGGGTTGACTACCAAGCATGCACTCTGTTGCAATACATTAATGTTATAGCCAATCTTTTTATAATGGGAAATTATTTTAATGAACTGCGCTGAAAAATTATTAGAGCCAACAATCTTCTTCAACTTATACACCAAGTCACCATAGAAATCAGGTTCCGAAAGTCCTTGGCGCAAGAGAGATTTAAGTCCAACTTGGAATTTAGAAATCAAATCAAAGTATCGTCTATAAAATTTTGAAAATGTTTTTCTAAGTTTATGATACCGATAGCCCTGTTTAAGAAGTTTCTGAGTTAACAATTTATTGCGAGTGTTGAAGTCAGTAACATAGCTAGATGCTCTAGCAAAACGAATGAGTTGAGAGATTTAGACTCCATAGGATGTAGAACGAGGAACATCACCATCTAAAAATGGGAAATTGACAATTTCAAAATCAAAGTCGTCACGTTTATCATAAATTTTGGTAGAAACAATACCATTAGAAATTGACAAATGCAAGTCTAAAAATGCGGCTTCGGTATCAGAGGCATTGGCTTTATTAAGTTGGAGCTCTAAAGGGTATATTTGACTAACCATATTTTCAAAATAAACATTATTAATATTTAAAATATCGTCCAAATATCTGGAAGTAGTGTTAAATGCATCAATAATATCAGCCTGCTTATCATCAGAAAGAGACATCATAAAGTCCCTTTCATAACAAAACAGGAATAAATCTGCAACCAGGGGAGCACAATTAGTGCCCATAGGAATCCCAACTACTTGTCTATAGAGCTTGGTGCCAAATTGAATAAAAATGTTGTCCAACAAAAAGATCAGCGCATCACATACATTTTGACACGACCATGCATGATATTTTTTAGGTTTTTCTGAAGTAAAAAATGCATTTCTGTCACTACATGCAAGGTAAGGAGAGCCTTCTCTCTGGAAGGTTCTTTCAATAAGATCAATATGTTTATCTTTAATTAAATTATGAGGTAAAGTAGTGTAAAGAGTAGAAAAATCATAAGTAGACAAACTGGTCGCATTGAAATCTCTAGCTTTAAGTTTATCTAAAATTTCACCTGAATTTTTTATCGACCAAAATAGGTTTTTACCGGATCTCTCATATACTTTTTCACAATATTTGATAACATGTTTTTTAACAGCTGTAAGACACGAGGTTAACAATTTAGAAAGTTCTGTTGTCGTACAAGAACTAGAATTTGCAATAAATCTTGCTTTATAGGGTTTTTTATGGAGTTTAGGTAACCAGTACAACGTAGGAACTTTGTCTTGATTTTCTTTAGCTTTTACACCAAAATGTAGGGCTGTATGACAACCATGCCCATCAACAATCACCCTTTCACTTAAAGAAGGCTGCAGTTTATAGGCATTAGTGTCAACAAGCTCACGCTTAAGAGTATTAATGTAATACAATCGTCATACAACTACAACATTGTTAGCAGCTTTATCTGCTTGAACCAAAACATAGTTCATATGAAAATCCTGGATACCTCGTTTAAGATGACGAAAAGAAGATTTAGGTTTAGGGGGCAAAAGATGTGTATTACGAGAGTAAAATGAAATACGAGTATCAATAATTTTAAAAATGTTAATCTTCCATTCCTTCAAAGCATCAGGTTCAACATTTTCCCGTTTGCACCATCGATTACTGAAGTCATTTAAAGAAGCAGCGATCTCTCTACGACATTTAGAGAAATCAATATTAGAGGGAAATCTATATTTAGGACCTTTAGAAATGATATTGCGAACTCTAGCGTCAGGAATGACATTTAGATTACCTGTAATAACATGCCCTGCAGAGGGATATAAATAATTTGAATTTTTACAATCTCAGGAGGCAGGAGTTTTGGAATCTATATCTAAATCATTTACAATTTTATTAAAGTTAAATATCGTAGACCTTATTGGTTTGTTATATTTATAACAAATGATAGGAGTTTCAGAATTATTAAAGTAATTTGGAATAGATGAAATCACTGAATTATCCTTGAAGATACTATGTAAATCAATAAACTCAATACCTTTGTTAATGAATGGAATTTTGATAAAATGTCGTTTATGGTTGACCTCAGAATCGATATAAGGACTAAGGAAATGTTGAACATAACACCTTGTAAGGAGTGCTGCTTTATATAATTTTTTTGCTCTATCATAAAGTTTATTAGCCTCTAACTCTAACTTTAAATAACTCATGTACTCAGCCACCGCAGAGTATTACCATTATAAAGAAATTAAGTGGGAACGAGCGCAGCGAGTGAACCACTTAATTTCTTTATAATTGTAATTATACAATCTATAACCTACTTATAGTTTTCGCCTCCCCCCATTGGAAATAGCCGCATTGACCTCTTCAAATTTTTACTTCATGATTTACTTAATAGATATTACACATATGAAAAAATTTGCGATTAAGTTGGCAAAAATTCAAATTTCTGTGCAGTCCGATTGGTTGTAAAGCACATTAAGGGGCGGAGTAAACTATAATATGTCTTATATTGCCCAGGTCACACATTAACGGATTTGAAACAGGATTAGCCACGGATATGATCCTGCATCATCCGTGGTAATCCTTATTAGTCCTTATATTTCCGTATTGCATCCGTAATCATATGTAGTAGTACTTGCGTTGTGCATCCGTATCGGACTACTAAAATTGTCATTTCCGAGGTCATCCGTGGAATTTGATCCGTAGTGGAACCGGCGAGGTGATCCGTGAATGTGTGACCTGGACATATTAACCTGGGGTTTTCCCAATATAATATTAGTTACTAAAACAGATTTCATAGAAAATTTTCCATAACATGTGTGATATCAGAATGAAGCTTGCATGGTTTGCTGTAAATTCAATCGGTGGGTGACATTAGTGTGAAATATACAAGATTTGGTGTTTTGTCATATCCATGTATTTCAAGACTTTGCTTTGTTGTTGTTAACCGTATTTTGTATTACAGTGAATATTAGAGATTTACAGTTTGATAAGAAGAATACCTCGACCATCATTTAATTGTGAAAGCGCTTCAATTAGCTTGTAATTGATTACTTTCACTTGTCCCTGGAGTCACTCCATTTCTCAGGACTATGAGCTCCAGGCATGTGTAACGGGGTCACTATTACCTATTTACAAACATTCAGAGCAGTATCATAAATCTCTGATAATGGTTAAATTCATCATGTTTCAGTGTAATATCCAAGCAAGGGGATGATATTTATGAGCATAGTGTTTGATACTTAGGCAGATGTTTGATAATTTTCCTAAAATTTAACCCTTAAATCACTAATTATTGCTTCTGCAGATGACATATTTTGTAAGAACTTTTTTTATTTTGTGTATAATAAGACATAACAAAATCAAATGAAACTTTTTAAAAAGCATAATACTTTTCATTTAATCTCTTGGATTTGGCCCAGGTCCCAGCAACTTTGGCTATCTCCATCTGTGCCTGTTAACCCTAAAACCCTAACCCTAGCCTAAGCCTAACTTGCCTCCTGCAGGCCAAGTATGGGCTGCCATTAGGCCAGGCCTTCTTTGCCACCTTCTGACAAGCTGCCCTCTTCCATTCAGAAGCATAACCCTAGCCACATGGTTAATGGGAGGTTATAACCCTAACCCTAGCCTAACCATAACGCTCCCCGTGGAGCCTAATCACAGACTGCCACTAGGCCGGTAACACTATTTCAGCCCATGACAAGTTGGCCTCTTGGATTCTGCCCAGGTCCAAGGCTGGCTGCCTTCCTCCTTCTGTGTCAGCTTTCTAAGCCCAAATCTAGGACCAAAACCTAACACTAGGTAGCCCTAACTAGGCTCCCGCAGGCCAAGCATGGGTTATCATTAGGCTGGCCCCAATTTGTTGGCCTCCGACAAGTTGGCCTCTTGGATTTGGTCCAGGTCCTGGCCATTTGAGCTGTCTCCATCTGTCACCTTGCTAAACCCAAGTCTGAGCCGAAACCCTAACCATAGGTAACCCTAAGTTGGCTCCTGCAGGACGAGCACGGGCGAGCATTATTTAGCTATGAGACTCTGCATACCATCATTACAAAGATTGAATGCGTTATTAACGATCGACCACTAACTTACGTGAAGCCATGAGCCACTTACTACAGCGCATCTGCTATATGGTCGACGTATCACATCCCTTCCACACCAAGACAATGTTTTGGTATCGCACACAACTACACAAACTGACGTAACTTAACGAGCACGAGTACAGCGACACCTTATCAGTCACTTCCGGGAAAGATGGCGTCACGAAAACCTTACGTCATTAAGTCAGTTTCAAGACACGTAGGGCGACATTATACAGACTATAAGAGTTGGTGACGTTGTTCAGATCTACGACGAGTCACAAAGGACTCAGTGGAAGCCTGGAACTATCGTGGAGCTGCTTACAGGAAACGACTGTCTCACACAAGCAGCGACGTTACGGACGAGCAGTGGTATCATCACATCGAGGCCCATACTTGGCGGGAACCACGACATTGCACACAAGGCGCCAACGTTGATGTTACGTTACAACACAGCGGGAAAGGGTAGAGCCGAGGCCACATCCGTAAATACTTGTAAACATTGTAGAATATAAATTGCGTAGAAACACAACGCGAGTCTATCATCATTTCACATACCTACAGAGCCAAAGCATGGGCTGCCACTAGAGCGGCAACACCATGTCGGCCTCCAACAAGTTGACCTCTTAGAGTCGGCCCAGACCCCAGGATAGCTGGATTCCTCCCTCGATGCAGCTTGCTAAGCCCAAGTCTGGGCCCAAATCCTAACCCTAGGTAACCCTATCTTGCCTCCCGCGGGCCATGCACAGGTTGTCATTAGGCTGATCTCACTTTGTCAGCATCTGACAAGTTCGCCTCTTGGATTTGGCCCAATTCCGTGCCACTTGGTCTGTCTCTAACTGTGCTTGGCACCAGAGGTTGAGTTAACCCTAACCCTAGCTTAAGCATAACTTGCCTCCTGCAGGCCAAGCATGGGCTGTCATAAGGCCGGCCCCACATTGTCGCCATCAAGAAAGTTAGCCTCTTGGATTCAGCCAAGATCCTAGTCACTTGGGATGTCTGTATCTGTGCCTACCATCAGAGGCTGAGTCAACCCTAAAAGCCCTAGCCCTAGCCTAAGCCTTACTTGCCTCCTACAGTCCAAGCATAGGCTGTTATTAGGCTGGCCCCACTTTGTCCGCGTCCTACAAGTTTGCCTCTAGGATATCGACCAGGTCCATAGCCAGCTGGCTGTCTTCATCTGTGCCTGTCATCAGAAGCTGAGTTAAAACTAAAAAACTTAACCCTAGCCTAAGCCTAACTGGCCTCCTAGAGGGCCAAACACTGGTTGTCATTAGGCCGGCCTTCCTTTGTCCACATCTGACAAGTTGGCCTTGTGGATTTGGGCCAGGTCCCCGACCAGTTGGCTGTCTCCATCTGTGGCAGGCACCAGCGACTGAGTTAACCATAAAACCCCTAACCCAAGGTAACCCTTACTTGCCTCCCACAGGCCAAGTGGATGTCAATAGACAGGCCCCACTTTGTCAGCATCTGACAAGTTGGCCTCTTGGATTTGGCCCAGGTCCCATCCACTTGGACAGTAACCATCTGTGCCTTGCACTAGAGGCTGAGTTAACCCTAAAAACCCTAACCCTAGCCTAAGCCTAACTTGCCTCTTGCAGGCCAAGCAAGGGTAGTCCTTAGGCCAGCCCTTTTTTAATGGGCTTCTGATAAGTTGGTTTCTTGGATTTGGGTCAGTTCCTTGACCAGCTGGCTGTCTCCATCTGTGCCTGGCACCAGGCACTGAGTTAGCCCTAACTAAGCCTTAAAAACACTGATTAACCCTTAGCTCAACTAAGGCTTATGCTCTCCTAAAAACAATAACCATAGCCTTAGCCTAACTTACCTCCCACAGGCTAAGCATGGGCTGTTTTTAGGCTGGTCCCACTTTGTCAGCATTTGACTTTGACCTCTTGGATTTGGCCCAGGTCCCAGTCACTTTGGCTGTCTCCATCTGTGCCTGGCATCAGAGGCTGAGTTAACCCAAAAAACCCTAAGCCTAACTTGCCGCCTGCATGCCAAGCACGGGCTGTCATTAGGCATCTTGGATTCAGCCATGTCCTGGCCACTTGGGATGTCTCAATCTGTGCCTTGCACCCCAGGCTGAGTTAATGTAAGTAAGGTGAGTTAAGCCTAAAAGCCATAACCCTAGCCTAAGCATAACTCGCCTCCTGCAGGCCAAGCATGGGCTGTCATAAGGCCGGCCCCACTTCGTCAGCATCAAAAAAGTTAGCCTTTTGGATTCAGTCCAGGTCACGGCTGAGTTAATCTAATCTAGTCTAACGCTACATTGCATCCTGGAGGCCAAGAACGGGCTGCCATTAGGTCAGTCCCACTTTGTCGGCATCTGACAAGTTGGCCCCTTGGATTTGGTCCAGGAAATATTGACATCAATCAAGGGCCATAACTCTTTTACAAACGCGTGAAAATGATGTGTAACAATCCTAATCTAGAGCTGTTCAATATAAATGCATGTACAAAATTTGAAGAACTTCTATTAATTAGTTCTCAAGATATTGAGCAGAAATGAAATTGTGATGGATGGATGGATGGAATGACAGAATTATGGAATGACATGGATTTACTGACAGCCCATATCAAGTATAGTTCCCCTTTTTCAAATGGGGCTATAAAGAATTACCCATAGACTTTTATTAATAATGAATGCAGTATTTGTGTATAGAACTGCTATAATCTCTAGAGATAATGTGATGCTATGAATCAGTAACTAATTGACTCAGATGCTTGATTCATCCTGCTGTTTAATGCTGTTTACTGTAAGATGTCTCCCCGTAGATGTTTGGATAAAAGCAAAAAATACTTTTGTAATTACCTTAGCAGGTAGAAAAATGATTCATGTAAATTAAATTAATTTATAATGAAGTTTATCATATGACGTCGCGTCTGAGAGTGAAATAACGCCATGCATTAAAATTGATAAACCACAAGTGGTTTACAGATAAACGGGAAACGTTGTGAAATTATGCTTTTAACGTCACATATATCGCAAACCTAAACGTTTTCAAGCCAAGCGGCAAGCCTCGCATTTTATCTCTTTTCCTCAACTCGTTTAATAAATTCAAGAAAACTCTAGCACTCATGTAAGATCCACTATATTTACTTTTTATTTAGGGAAAAAGTTCAAAACCATGAACATACACTTTCATGGATTCTTCCTTCTGGATTGATGCAATAAACTTGGAATGTTCCATTGTATAATTTGATGGGTCATGGGTTACTATAATTTCCAAATCAAATTGTAGCTTTTATTCTCTGAAGATTTTTTTTCTTAGCAAAGGAAATCAGGATTTCACCAAATGCAGTAGGAAGCAAACAGTCAGCTATAAAATTTTAAGGCGAATACATATCAGTATTTCAGTGGGTGCATAATAAGAAACGTTCAGTAACAAAATATGTAAAAAATGAATAATACATTGACATACAATATGTATTTCACTGGTTGTGGTGGCAAAATAAAAAAAGTAAGTGAGTATGATCAGAAAATACCATAAGCACACATTGCAGGCTAGCCAATGGCACTGTGAGGAAGAGTCACAGAACATTAACAGTAACAAGACATCAGGAAGACAATTAACGCAAAGCAACCAACTCTCTCTTCCTCGTCAAGATGATTGCAAAACTAGAAAGGACACAAAGTAATGCATACCAAAATTAAAGACCAACATAGAAACCCCACAAACAATGGGAGGTACAAAAACAATGAATTAAAAAGAACAGAACCACCGCCTTAGAACGGACAGCAGCCTTAGCCACTGGGGGCCTTTAATGCATTTTACTGGCGCCAAATCTTCGACTTAGATTCTGTTGTTGTTAACACAAAAATTGTTTAGCTCGCATGGAGGCTTCCTAACTAATGCAATGTATCATTACAGACAAACAATGTAATCAAATTAACACACTATGATGAAACAATGAGAAGGGCTCATGACTCACAAATAGTCAGAGCTAATGTGTACCCAGCCAAAGGCAAGCATAAGGCACCAACCAACGAATTAAAGTTTTGCGTCAGGGCTAGCATTGAGTCTGGGGCCTGACTCACCGTCGTGCGATTAAAAAAGGAAACCATAGCTATAATATGTGATTGGGTTTACTACTGTCACATGATATCCATGTTGTATCCCACTTTTTATAACGTTTAGACATATTTTTAATTGATCACGAAATCTAGGCTTTCCAACAATTCTTTTAAATGTAGCAACTAAATCACCATAAAATACAGATTCTGATATGCCTTGCTGCAGAAGAGTTTTTAAACAAATATTTCATTTAACAATAAACTCTGAGTGTCTGTGAAAAAAATTAGAGAAAGCTTTATGATGTTTATGACAAGGTTAACCTTGTTTTAATAACTTAGAAGTCAAAAATGTGTTTCTTTTCTTGAAGTCATCAACATCAGACATACTCTCGCAAAACGAATAAATTGCGAAATGTATACACCATAGAAAGGGGAGCAAGGAACATTTCCATCAAGAAATGGGAAATTAACTATTTCAAAATTAAAATCGTCCACTTTATTATAAATTTTAGATAAAATCCGTTTTTACACTTAGATAAAAACCCACACGTAAGAATATTGATATATGCCTCGATTTTACAGTGTTAATATAATGGAAAAAAACATGAACTGTACATAAAACCTTCACCAGTTTAAAATTTAAATTAAGACCCCATTTGAAAACCCTTACATTATATGGTGGTGACTCGATAAAGCAACAGGGAACTCTCTGCATGACTTGAGGCAAGGTGACGTTACTTAGCAAACAGCAACGCCATTGAAGAGAAACGTCTGCCTAAACAATAAAAGGTTGGTTTCAGCGCAGATTGACGGTATCAAAACGAACGTTTAAATTTCAGTTTACTATTGTGGGGATTTCAGTCAGGACTTGTGAAAATAGGTGCTTTTTAAAGTTGCTTGTTAGTAGATCCGTCATGTCCGTGGTAGGGCTAAAATTTAAATGTTTTTCAGTGAGCCCAGCGAGCGGTATTAGCCTTGAGGAAAACTACTCCCAGAATACCACTTTAATTATTATGTAATAAAACAAAGTTTTGAACTGACATAATTTTCAAGATGACTACCCCGTCTTCTATGGACAGCGGATTAAAACTATTTCCCTTGGCGGTCTGTTGACATATTCCTTTACAAAGGTGTTGTTTTGTCCCAAATTTGGAATTATAAGGAATGAATTGTTATTTTTGTGGATTTTATCGATGTGTAAATGTCGACAAATCTCTCACAAATTTTACATAAAGCCTTTTGTGCTTTACTAAGTTTGTGAGTGATTCGGCGGAGTTAATACACATTGATAAAATCCACAAAAATTACAATGCATTCCTATAGTACTAGTATTATGAACAAACTCGAGAATGTATATTTAATAAGATATAACAAATGAATATTCCATTCGTTGCTTTTTGTGCAAATATTCAGTAAATGTAATAATTAAAATATGTAGCAGCAAAAACAAGATTCAATTCATATAAACAATAATCTATGAACAATATATACATTTTTACAAATCTCAGTAATACATTATACTTCTGTGTGAAAATATATACATATATGGTAATACGAGGCGTGTTCAAATATGAATGTTTCTAGCTTCATAACTTTTTTTTCATATATTAGCTATGACAAAATGCTATACGTTTCTAGAAAAATCTATTTGTCGTCTTTAAACTTGCACCAGACATAACGATAAAATACAATATACCTCTCTCGAGCTATAGCGCTTTGTATGAGGGTCTCTCTTGTACACTAACACATTCAATTCATCAAACATATAGACGAGCGCATAAGTCTTTGACAAACTGGTGAGATATCTTGATTTATTTTAATTACTTATCCCTATGTTTTTTTTTTGGAAAGATTATGTAAAAGTTACGTAAGTCCGACACGTTTTTGTCAACTTACATTGAATCTTTTCTTTTTATCAAAGTCTTATCATATTTGCAAATAAATGGTAAACAAAACACTACCTTTCAGTTAAAATTGTTTCTAACGAAATGTACGAAGCAACATTTAAACTAGTTATAACTAAAATACATTATGTTGATCTCTCATGCTGAGCTGTTACTACAAATTATTTATCGATAGTGGATTATTTTTAATCGCTGAAAATTGCTTTTTATTAAGTCCAAAATGCCTTAAGTGAAAGGCTTACTGACTTCATACTTGATTTTTGCTTATGGCATTGAGTCTTTATTCTAATTTTGAACATAGACTTTAAGATGACCACTGTAGGCATTATTTAGAATAAACTTACTTACGAGGTTTTGAGGACTAGACATAATTAATATACACTCGTCACTTAGAAACAGAAATATTCTTGAAAACGATATTAATTGTGATAAGGGCATTGCGTTTTGAAAACGCCCTCATGGCAAATTTAGCCATTTTCAACAAAATGCAAAAATAAATTACAGCGATGTACATTAATACGTAATCAGTAGATCACTCAAAATGATGTTTATGTTAAAATTGCTGACGTCATAAACGCGTCTTTTTACTCCGGATTCAAACAAGAATATATCAATTTTTATCTTCCAAGCAGCTACGAGAATGTTACGAAAAGTTGCATCAAAAATTTGATGACAATTTGTCCTTAGCTTACAAAGATATGATACTTTATCCGCTAATGTACTAAAATGTGTGTTAAATTTGTTTCAAAAATTGCTTATTGTACTTGAATGAGCACTAGATAAATGGCTGTAACTCGAGAAATGCATTGTGTATTTCTTCAAAAAGTGAGTGAGTATGAGCAGGAAATACCACAATCACTCATTGCAGACCAAAGCAAAGTCTGGTACCAGTTTAAAGGAGGCAAATAATTATTTCTAGAAACGTATACCATTTTGTCGTAGGTAGCATGTCTGGGAAAAATTAAATGAAGCTAGATGCATTCGAATTTGAAAAATCCGCATATGTCACAAGCATTTACAAACAAGTCCTTTGTTAAAAGAGGGAATATTATTTTTCTTTATCAAGACTACTATACCAGCACAACACGGTGATATGAATAGAAGCCCTGCACGCTATCCTCTGCACCGCTCAGGTTGGTTGGAAAATGCATCACTTTTATCGCTTATGCCTCGGTTACATTTCCCTTACGACGAGTATACCATGCCTGTATGATGTCCAAAACACTGTTTCCGTGCGGCCTCCGCAGGGAGACCTTGCGATCATCATACGGATTTATGGGCATCGTGGCCTCTAGGATTTTGTTTAACTCCGCACAATGACAAACTTGAAAAAATCGTAAGCCCGTAGCCCGTAGACACATCGCAGTGACGTCGTACGATCCCCGTACGGGCACCACACGGTGATCGTGAGGACAACGTACGATTTTAGATTTTTATTTTGGCCCAAAAATGATCGTAGACTCTTGCGATAGTCGTAAGGAGCCCGCAAGGTCGCCGCACGATGCCCTTGCTGGGCCCATAAAATCGTACGGACATCGGAAGGTCATCCTGCGGTAACCCCAAGGTGATGGCACAATGAGCGTGCGATCGCCTTGCGACGTGTCAACCATTTCCAGACGGGTATATACATGTAGTGGTTATCAGCAGCTGTCTGTTTCATGTCAATATTTGTCTTCAGGCGATGTCTCTAGTACCACCACTCAGAGTGACTCAATATGGACCCAGATCAGTTTGCTGATGGACGCAGTCTAATCAGGGCCCATAGGGTATGCTGTCTGAAGTGCAATTAAAATATGCACCTAACGTAAAATGCATATGCATTTTCAGGTTGGATGATGGGTTTGATAAATTAAATAAGATTAATAAAAAGTCCAGATATTTTTTTGCTTTTATAACTCTAGGATTTGATTTTGATCATTACTTCAAGGAATAAAATATATGGGTCTCGTAGTGAGAACATGTGACTAGGTCGAACATTGAAATTTGAATGTATGAATGTTCTACAAAATGTATTTTACTGAAAACGAATGGCAAATGTGCTGAGCAGGCTGGTGGAAGAAAGCGCAGTCTGGTCAGTACCTTTGTTATTCGCATGCAACGACTTCAGTTTTGCTTATGACGAAGATTTTATGTGTTGCTGGCCGTAGAGTGCCTTAGGATGATTAGCCTTGATAAATTCATATAAAGCGTTTTAGTCTACACTGGATCTACGAGGCGATACAATTATTTCAATCAAATGTGATGTTTTTCGAATTATAAAAGTGTACTATTAATAATGGGTTGTTGTAATATTTTGTGATTTAAACTTTATGAAAACTGCAGAACTTAAAAATTGACTTTAAAATATACACAAACGTAACAAGCTGTATGGTATCATGAATCCCATACCTTGGGACCATGTTCAACTAAAAACACTAGCCCCTTCATAGCACGATTTGCGATCACATGACTTTGAAACACAGTTCAAATATATATCCAAAAAATGAACATGGATGGCCGTTTAAATTCATGCACATAATTAAACGACAATTGCACAGACGGCGTATTGACTCCTTGCGACTTCGCAAGGTCATCGTACGGGCAACATCGATTTGTGAAGTTAACACGATGATTGTACGATAACCTTGCGGTTGTCGTAAGATATCCGCAAGGTCTCTGCAAGGTTTTGTCCTAGTTTGTCGCCGAAAGAAATCGTAAGGTGATCGTAAGTAATGTTAACACAGACGTCGTAGCTTATAGCCGCCTACGATGCCGAAAAAATCGTAGACAAATAAATCGTACAACGACCGTAGCAAATGTAACCGAGGCATAATTACCATATTTATCTAAGAACATGAGGATGTAGCTACCTTATATAGATGTAAGAGGAAAATTCACCTAACGGTTTCGTTGAACCAAGATATCACGAATCAACAGTAGAAACGATATTAAGCACTGCACAACAAAAACAAGCACCAAACACGCACCCCACGCAAACAATGAGAGCATCAATATACAATGAATTAACAACAGCAGAACCAAAGACGTAGATCAGCCTGTAAATCTGTTTAGTCTGACCAGCATATTTGCAATTCGCTGACTGGATATTTAAGTATCTCTGAAGTGCAAAATTTGAAGGATGTAGCTCATTTGCTGGTTTTAATCTTACCTAGTTGGCAGGTTTTCTTATTCTCAAATAATCTTTTTGCAGATATGAGCTGCGTCATCAGAAAGCCTGCTATATGCATATGCAAATAACAAAGAAGTAGACCAGCCTGGGCATCTGCCCTGTCTGATCAGTGTCTTTGTAATTCACTGACTAGATTTAATAATATTCGTAGTTTCTGTGTCCAAAACTTTAAGATTCCAGTTCACTTCACAAGCAGAGCTGCTGAAATAATGTGTGGTCCCTTTATATGAAAGTTCAAGCCTCTAACCATATTCTGTGGATGCACAGCCTGGTTTGTGCTGGACCTGGTTGGAAACCCTGAAGTCAGGTTTTCTCATGACGTGGCACATATAATGTATATATGTCAATTAACTGAGGTTTCTATTTATAATGACATAACACGATAAAACCAACAAAATGATGTGCGCAGCGAATACTCAGATCAGCATTCTAGTAAAAGTCTTTGTTGCATGCATGAAGAAAGTTTGGGTATACATGTTTAAGTTCTCGGTCATGCTGATCCATGTTTGTGCTTCAGGGACATGTGATTCTAATGTTTTGTCTTATGATCGCTCAGTATATATATATTTACAATTTCTAGATGCAGTGTGCTCCATCAATTAAAATCGCCTTCAAAACTCTGTTCTTTGAGATCATGGTGCTCGCCCAGTAGTGACTCCAAACTGAAGAAGATAATGTCATATTTGCCATTTTCCAAATCTTCTTTTGTCACATTTGACTTGAGCAAGACCTGTAAATACACAGCTTTGATCCCTTTTTTGAAGTCCGTCTGCCTGGTACTGCATAAGGGCCACTAGTTGTGACACAGCATTGACAGACAGATCATTCACATCTTGCAGACAACTTCAATTGTTAAACTCGTTTCACTGCCTGTGGGGGAGCAAAATGATACATCCTGACCACTTAGGTATCCTTACATCATAGCCTCCTGATTTTGACGAACATTTTAATATTATTTCTTCAATCTTCAACAGTAAGTACACACCAGGTTGTATTTTGTCCATTTTGACGACTGATATTGGGCCATGTTCCCATGGCAAAAAGTATGTTTTTTTCCCAATTTCAAGGAGAAATTCCAATTTAAGCACAAAAATTCATCATTTTGTGACACCTCAACCGCAATTAACAGCATTCCAGTTTTGAAATATGCTTATTAGTGAACCAAATATTGGAATGTTTGCTTAATTTGATCATATCATACAGTGTGAGTTTTTCCTAATTTTGTATAAAACGACGCCAATAAAATTCAATTCTTGTGTCGGGGCATGTTCCCAAAATAGTAAGAAAACCCTGTACACTAAATAAATGAACTGTTGGCAACCAACACCAAGCAATTTGATAAAGATCATTAGCTTATCAGTGCTGGCAGTAACGACTATTTTTTTTCTAAACTCTTATTGCTCTCAGCTGTGGATTAAGAATCATAAACTTCTGATCATGATTTCGTAGAAAGGTGAAGGTTCACCACACAGAATTCTGCTTATAAATAAATCAATTGTAGCGAGACCCTATCTTTTTAGCCAGAGAACTTAAGCCTGTAAAATATCTATAGCTGTCCAAGATTTGTGTCCCTTCATAAGACAAAAATGCAAAAAAGAAAGAAAGATAGGGTCTGGGGCCAGACTTTTGTGGTAGTAGTGGGGGAGGTCGATGTAGTAGTAGGAATTGACATTGTAGTAATATGTGTGGCTGTTGTTGTTGTAGGGGTGGTTGTAGTAGTAGTAGTAAGGGTGGTTGTTGTATTAGTAGGTGTGGTTGTTGTAGTAGTAGGTGTGGCTGCAGTAGTAGTAGGCGTGGTTGTTATAGTAGTAGGCGTGGTTGTTGTAGTAGTTTGCGTGGTTGTTGCAGAAGTAAGTTTAGTTGTTGTGGTAGTAGCTGTGGTTGTTGTAGCAGTAGGCGTGGTTATCGTAGTAGTAGGCGTGGTTGTAGAAGTAGGCGTGGTTATCGTAGTAGTAGGCCTGGTTGTTGTAGAAGTAGGCGTGGTTGTTGTAGTAGTTGGTATAGTTGTTGTTGTAGTAGGTATAGTTGTTGTAGTAGGTGTGGATGTTGTAGAAGTAGGCGTGGTTGTTGTAGTAGTTAGTGTGGTTGTTGTAGAAGTAGGCGTGGTTGTTGTAGTAGTTGGTATAGTTGTTGTTGTAGTAGGTATAGTTGTTGTAGTAGGTGTCGTTATAGAAGTCGTAGTTGTTGCACAGGTGCCACAGCATCCTTCTGGGTTAGCTACACAAACGGAAGGTTCATTAGTACAGCCAGTATATCTATCACCATACTCACATCCTAAAATAAAAATGCAATGGAAACTAGCAACAACAAAACAACAGCCTAAACAGACTACAGGCATAACCTCTGTGAGCTTAATTAGATTGTACTGTTAAAATCCCAACAGACTAGTATTTGTTGTTTGTTTGAGTTGATGCTTTATGTCCCAGTCAACATTTTTCAGTCATGTCTGGACGTTTCTCTAGATTGATGAAATAATAAGCAGCGTAGATAAAGTGTATTGTCGATGGACCTCTCAATCATAGGTGGAACAATCTCACACTGAACTCCTAATAATTTGCTGTTAACCAAACATGTGTTTTCAAGCAATAACGTTGTTAAACATGGCTTTGACTTCCGTTTTTATGCCCCCAACTTTGAAAAAGTTGAAGGGGCATATTGCTTTGGGCTTGTCTGTCCGTGTGTCCATCCCTCCATTCAAAATTTAAGATAGGGTTTTGAAATTTCATATATGGGTTCCTCATCAAAATATAACTTTGTGGAGTTAAGCATCTTTTAACGGGTCATAATGAAATTTTGTAATGTAGATATTTCAAAAACTATTACAGCTAGGTGCTTCAAACTTAATCAGCTGATAGAGTATAATGAGTAGATTACCTGATTAAAATTTTTTGATTTTTTGTTTTAGTTATTGTTCTTTGCAAATTTAGACATAGAAAACTTGATATCTCAAAAACTATTACAGCTAGGATCTTCAAACTTGTATAGCTGATAGAGGATAATGAGTAGATTACCCGTTTAAATTTAAAAAAAGTTGTTTTATTTTTTTCAAGTTATTGCCCTTTGCATTTTTTAGTTATTGTCCTTTGCGAATTTGGATATAATAGTAACATTGAGATCTCAAAGACTAATACAGCTAGGAGCTTCAAACTTGGACAGCTGATAGAGGAGAATGAGTAAATTATCCCGTGAAAATTAAAACAAGAGGGCCCTAGGGCCCTGGGTCGCTCACCTGACAATGATTGATAGGCAGAGTGGAACCTTTTTGTGAAATTTTGGTAGAGTGCATCATGAAGAACAATTATGTACATTATTTTGAATTTGGGTCAGTGGTTTAGGAGAAGATTTCGTTTAAAATGTTTCTTATCTGGATCTCTGGTAGTCCTCCTGTATGGTACAACAGAACCATTTATGCAATTTTGATAGAAGGCATCATGGGGAATATTCATGTGAAGTTATATGGAATTTGGACCTGTGGTTCAAAAAAGATGACGTCTAAAGACATTTCTTATATCTAGAGCCCTGACAGCCCCTTTGTTCAGCAGACCCAATCCAGTTGTGCAATTTTGGTATAAGGTATCATGAGGAACAATATTAATTCTGTGAAATTATTTTGAATTTGGACCAGTGGTTCAGGAGGAAATGCCATTTAAAAGTATTTCTTGTCTGGATATCTGGCATCCCTTTCGTTCAGCGGAGTGTAATCATTTGTGCAATTTCAGTAGAGGGTATCATGAGGAACAATTCTGTGAAAGTATTTTGAATTTGGGTCACTGGTTCAGGAGCAAATGTTGTTTAAAAGAGTTCTTATCTGGACCTTTGGCGGCCCTCCTGTTTGGTAGAGCTGAACCGTTTATGCAATTTTGAAAGAGGGCATCATGGGGAACATTCATGTGAATTACGTCCAAGTCAGCATTTATCAGCCATATCAGGACGTTGCAGTGAACCATTACTAAGCAGAGTATAAAGTGTCTTGCAAGTGCTTCCCGTAAGGCTCAAACTAGTGACACTGTGATCTAAAGTCAAGTATTCTGCCACTGAGCCACTGTGCTCTTCATTATAAAAAGTGTAGACTAGGTAAATGACTGCAGCATGCAGCATTTCACCAGGACTTGCAATGTTTGATAAGACAAAAAATATGTTTGGAACAGAAATATTTACAATAATATATATATACAGTCAGAAATAAGTTAAGCATCGCGTCAATAGTTTCCTAGAACCCAGTCATGAATATGTTCTTGTTTTATTTATAAGAATAGATAAAGTGGTGACAATTTACATCAAATTTCGATTCGATTACCACAACGGTAAAAACAACCAGGCATGGTAAATGCTCACATACCCCTAAAAATGTCCCTATTTCTAACCTATTATGGTATTTTTCCAAACGCTTAGACATGTAAAGTGTTTGTGTCATATTGTTACAATATCAAAGACAAGTTCTGTCTGAAAATTTCAGATTCATATCTCAAAAAGAATAAAAGCTATGGATGTGTAAAGAATGGCATGTTATATAGTGATAATGCAAACATTAAAAACACGCAAATAACTATCTCTATGGTCCTCTATAACTGACATGAAACTTTGAGTTCGACAGAATCAGTTTAGCACAAGTTTGAAAAATATGTCTAAATTATTTCTGTGTTTATTTGAATTTAAAGTAAGCACTTCGAGTTAAGCTGTGTCACTTTTTAAGGGTACACCCACAAATAGGGGATAGTGTATACAGGACACCGTAGAAATTCAGCAAAATGACCAAATGGCATTCTGATATGTTCAGTGGACCAAAGGAAGACTAGGGTAACAAAATATTACAAACTGGTTGTTCTTCTGAAAAAGAAAAAAATTGTACACGAAAAACGTCATTGAAATAATGTTTGGGTAACCTAACTCCCCATTATATACAATGTACCACCTTGACTTTGTTCTGTCTAACTATAGTGAACATTTAATTGGTCTAAAATATGTTGAAACCTACCTACAATGCCTGTAGCATAGTTTAGACAGGTTAAACAGCAGGTGTCGTTATTATTGTAGCAACTTTTTGGTGACTCTGCCATAGAATCAGGACACCAGTCAGCTTTATCACCATATTCACAACCTAAAAATGATAACTATAGCTTACAGTGAATTATCTCTCTTGAACACACTGCTACCATCTATTATAAAGTACATAGAATCCAAAAATGAAATGAGCTGCAACATGTGATTTCCAACAATGTGGCATTTTGACAAGTGTAGACTCAGACGAGCCTGTGCAGCCCCCTTTTTTAACCTTAGAAACTCCAAATGATGTTCAGTCAGTAGCTTAACGGTCATAGAATATTCAAGCGACAAGCGAAGGCTCTGATCAGACTGCGCATATGCGCAGGCTGATATGAGGCTTTGCTGGTCGCACATACCACATTGTTGGAAATCTCCTGCCGTGGCTCAAATACATTGTCTTTTCTATACACCTATAATGAATTCTTCAATGAGAATACCTAATACATGTGGGCCAGTACAGGAGATTTTGGTATTTACCATATATGCACCAATGCCTCTAATAAACGCCCATGCTCACGTATCTGGCAAAGCTAAAGGTCTCAAATTTGGTCTGAACCTTCAGCAAGTATAAGAAGCTCAGACTCGCCTTAGTCTTTGCTGCTCGCATACACAAAGTACTACATCTATACTTTGTGTATGCGAGTAGCGAAGGCTTAGACGAGCCTGATCTTCTAATACTTGTTGATATGATAAGTACTGAAATACCATGCAGTCGCCTGAATATACATCTTGTGGACCCACGTCGAGTTGGTAGAACTAGTATAAGGCTGATATTTTTCATATTCTAAACTGTATGGGCTATTGGATTCTAGTAGAAAGCAATATACTGATAAACCTGGTGCTAGGCGCATGAGAGCTGTTACACTTTCCATTAGGTGTCATGAACAGACTCAAATAAATAAAGTAAACAGTTTTATTTAATGTCCACTGAATGTACAGCCAGTCAGGCCATGGCTTGATCACCTTTTTGGTAAAATATTAGGGTTTGGGCTGTACCCACCTTTTCCAATGTTCTTCTTTCACCTTTTCTTTTTAATGCAGCAATCAAAGTTCGAGTAATGAGTAAAATTGAAACTCATTGTGAAGTTCAATACTGCCACATTTTTTCAGTACTCACGATCTGCATGATTATGAAAATGATGCAAGTGTTAACTACAGTAAGCATCGCTAAAAGAGTATCATAGACAGATATTTTTTTAAATTTCATCTTGAACAACAAAATATTCAATACATATCATATTTTGCTATAGTCGAAATTGAGGATTTCTAGAGACTATCACAGTTGCATATTAAATGTATAATACTTTACAAATCTAGATCTATATTCATGAAATTGTGTATACTTATGTATACTATGGTACACTAGAAGCGTAAAGTCTACTTAAAATGACTGAACTTTGTTGAAATTTAACCCGTTGTGACAATATCATAGCTATAAATCATGATAATGCAACAGTCTGCACGCTAGGTTGTAAACCCCATTATTGCTCTTATCAGTTACCTCTCATATTAACTGCATTGTTGCGCGTTGCCTGATAAACGTTGTCTATCTCACAGCATGTTGCTTTTATCAGGTCATGATGACGTTGCACTTTTTGAATGACGTCACAAATGATGCTGAATCAACACAAAAATCGAAAATTACGTCATTAGAGTGATACAATTGGTTAACTGATAAATAGAATATCAGGTTCACTTCTTTTGATATCAAGTTTACCAGGCTCGGTTTTGAGATTGCTTGTTGAATCGATCAGCAAGCCTCGCGATATCAACAAGTGTTCTCAAAGCCTTCCCTGGTAAACTTGATATCAAAAGACACTCACCTAGTATTCTGTATATAGCTATGGTATTATTGGTGTCCTTTTAACTACGCAGCGGTGGGTCAGTCCTCAGACTCAATGACGACCCTGACCAAAAACTTTAATTGGTGGACTGGTGGCTGGCTTTGGCTGGGCCCACCATGGTTCAACGTGAGACGTTTCCTTAGTCAGTCATGAGCCCTTTTCTTTATTTCATCATAAATGTTGATTTAATTGAATTTGATTGTTCCCCTGTGTTGATGCATTGCATCAGTCAGTAAGCCTGCATGCGAGCTTAACATTTTTGTGTTTTAATAAGGGCAGAATTTGTCATTTACACCTCTGAGTTGCTGCTTCTAAGGCGGTGGTTCTGTTGTTGTCGATTCATTAAATTGTTTATTTTTGCTCCCATTGTTTGTGGGGATGTTGTGTTTGTTTCTTGTATTTTGGTAAAATGATCTCGCTGAGGAAGAGAGAGAGAGAGCTGGTTGCTTTACTTTAATTGTGTGCTCGCTGTCATGTGGTAGTAAATGTTCTGTGTCGCTTCTTCTCGGTGCCGAGAGTTGGTCTGTAGAATGTATTTATGGCATTATGTGGTCATACACACTTACTTTTTGGGTTTATAACCAGGCATGCAGACTGTCGCATAATATCCATGTTGTATAACACTGTTGTTTATAATTGCTGCAATCTCTAAAGATCTCAGCTTTTCCTCAAACCAATTATGAATTTGGAATTTTAGAACAAACGAGTAGGATTAGTAGGAATTTTCTAAAGAAAAATTAGGAAAAAAATTAGAAGAGTTAAAACAATTCTGCGAAGTAGGTAAAGGTAGGACTACGTGTAAGCGTGTGGTGACTTAAAAGAATTCTTACCAGATATTCCAGTTGCTGCATTCTGACAGAGTGCACAACACGTGGGCACATTGTTTTCGATATAGCAATATGAACCAGGGAAAGCCCCATTGCATGCTGGATGCTTATTTCCATATGAACAATCTGAAAAGAAGATTTGGTTACAGGTGACTGTGTGTTTCAGTTGATTATAAGAATCTAGTTTGAGGGTGGGATATCAGATATTAGAAAATGGTTCATGACCCACCAAAAGAATACAATGTATATAGTTAAGTTTTCATACTTTTGTATTGGCACAAAAAGTGAAATTCAGTTTCAACTTCATTACATTCCTCACACAATCTATCCTCTGCCATTTCATCTTTTTATCGCTCTCTCTTTTAATGTCAAGCTTATGAGCACTTATACGAAATGAAGAAATGCATTTCCTTACATTAAAATCATGTACTGTTTCAAGATATGCTTCAAAGTCACAGTGATTTTCAGTGTTTTATATGTGTGTACTTTCTTAAGGCCTTCCTCTTCAGCCATTCGTTTCTCCCAAAATAAGATAAATCGTTGCCTTAACTTGTGCTTTATAGCATTAAGAAGTGCAAAAGAATTTAAAATGCTGTGATTGTTCAAAACATGAGAACATCCTCAATATTTTAATACATTTGTAACCATGTGCATTATGCACCCATCCGTCTCTATCAATATTTGCATTTAATTGCTAAGCGTAGGGATAAGTGAATTACTATTTTGATTGAGTGCCAAATTAAAACACAAGAGTTTAGTTACTTTTTTGTGCCAATGTTAATATATTTAATTTATAAATTACCTGTTAAATTTGCATACTTTGCAGCGGCTGAACTACAGGAGTCACAACATTTTTCTTCTATCGACGTAGAGTAGCACTCAGTCTCATCTTCAGCGACCAGCTGTGCACACGTTTTGCCCGTGTCACTTCGATTATATATCACAGTGTATGGTTGATCGCCAAAAAGACATCTCTCTGAAGATCAAAGCTCCAATTAAAGCAGCATTTATTTTCGTTATCAGATTTACAGTGACTTTTACTTCCATCATCTACAGTAGCATCCACTTACATTATCAGATAAACAGTTGCATTGGCTTACATAATAAGATAGACAGTATCATTCATTTATATCGTCTACAGTAGCATCCACTTACATTATCAGATAAACGGTTGCATTCACTTTCATTATTAACAAGAGTACTCACTTACATTATAAAATTGACAGTAACATTCATTTTCATTATCTACAGTAGCATGCGTTTTCATTATCTCCGATAGCATATACTATTTAATATCATTATTGAATAGACAATAGCATTAGCTTTCATTATCAGATAAATAGAAGAATCCACTTTCCTCACAGATAGACTGTAGCATTCATTTCCATTATAAGACAGACAGTAGCATTCACATTCATTATCATATCAATAGTAGCGTCCCCTTTCCCAATCAGATAGACAGTAGCATTCCATTTCAATATCAGATAGACAGTAGAGTTCAGTTTCAATAAAAGGTAGATACTAGCATTTACTTTCAATATCAGATACACAGTAGAAATTATTTTCCTCATCAAAAAGACCTTAACATTCACTTTCAATATCAGATAAGCAATAGCGTTCTCTTTCATTATCAGGTAGACAGTATCATTTACTTTCAATATCAGATAGATGGTAGCATTCACTTTATTATCAGATAGACAGTTGCATTCACTTTCATTATCAGATATACAGTGGCATTCACTTTCATTATCAGATAGACAGTATTATTTACTTTCAATATCAGATAGACAGTAGTATTTACTTTTAATATCAGATAGTCAGTAGCATTTACTTTCATTATCAGATAGACAGTAGTATTTACTTTCATTATCAGATAAACAGTAGCGTTCACTTTCATTATCAGATAGACAGTAGTATTTACTTTCAATATATGATAGACAGTAGCATTTACTTTCAATATCAGATAGATAGAAGTATTTACTTTCAATATCAGATAGAGCGTTGCATTTACTTTCATAATCAGATAGACAGTAGTATTCACTTTTAATATCAGATAGATAGTAGCATTCAGTTTCAATATCAGATAGATGGTAGCATTTACTTTAAATATCAGATAGACGGTAGCATTTACTTTCATTATCAGATAGACAGTAGCATTCCCTTTCATTATCAGATGGACAGTAGCATTGACTCTTTTACAATTAAATAGCCAGTAAAATTCACTTTCTGTATCAGATAGACAGTAGCATTCACTTCCATTTTTAGATAGACAGTACATTTCGCTTTCTTATCAGATAAACAGTAGCATTAACTTTCATTATCAGACAGTGGTTTTATTTTTATATCAGATAGACAGTAACATTAACTTCCATTGTCAAAATATGGTATCATTAACTTTCTCTGTCAGATTTATAGTTGAATATACTTTCACCTTTTTTTTTAAAGATAACCAGTAACAGTCACTTTCATTAACAGTAGCATTTATTTTTATACCAGATAAACATTTGTTTGAATTATAAATTCAAAAATAACATTCACTTTCCTTATCAGATACACAGTATCATTATATGCTAAAAATCAGCATTCATTCTGTATCAGATTTACAGATTGACAGTAGCATTCACTTCATAATCATAGTAATGGTAGCATTTGCTTCAATTATCGGATTAACAGTAGCATTTACCTTCAAAATCAGAAAAACAGTGACATTTAATTTCTTTCTCACATCGCAGGAGGATTTTGCCAAACTTCCATATTTTTCCATCAATGACTTTAATATCTATTCAATTATGCTCCCATTTCCTTTAATTTTCGTATATCAAATATCAACCCAAGGGAAGAAGCTCGTACTGGTGTAGCGTATAATTGGGATGAAACTTTCAGAGTGGAGTTTTTAATAATAATAATAATAATAATAATAATAATAATAATAATAATAATAATAATAATGATAATAGACTTTATTTAAAGAGGGTAACACATTTAGTAACAAAACTAATCTTCCATGAGGCCCTCTGAATACCATCTAGCGTGACATCCAGAATCTCAACCCTTAAGTCTCAGAGTAAATAAATCTTAATTGCGATCCAAATGCTATTGTATCAGAATTATCACATTTTATTGCAGACAGGGTTGAAAAATCCTATAAAATAAACACTCAAATTTCATTTCACTCGTCGAAAAGTAACAGGAGTAAATGGTTTAATAAAAAATGTATACATGAATGGGAAGCCTACAAAACGCAAGTGTTTGAATTTAACTTAAGCAAAAATGAGGATAGGGGACGTAACATAATAATAGGAAAAAAGATTATAAATACTATTACAGGTCATGTAAGCTTTCTGAAAATGTTTAGTAGGTAAACACGGTCTGACAGTAATGATATTCCACTTTGAGATTTTCAAAATTATTTATAGACACTAGTATCCAACGCGGATATATGTAAAGACGCGGATGTAGAGGAATTTTTGAGTTTGTTAAGCCATAGCAAGGAAAATAGTACCTTCCAAGAGCCCAAAGAACCTATTATAAAATCCGAAAAACAAAACAAAACAGGCTATTAAATGATTTAAATCCAATAAAGCTTGCTCAACAGACTGCTTATTAAATGAATATTTCATTCAGTGCGCTCATATGTTTTTAAAACCTTTTCATAGTATCATTATCTCATGAATACCCAAACACTTCCAAGTATATGGGCAGAAGGAATTATCATCCCAGTTTTCAAAAATGGTGACAAAAATGACCCAGCATATTACAGATGGAATAACCTTAGCAAGCTGATTGGGCAAGCTTTTTACCAATTCATTAAATATACATTTCAAAAGCTACGCTATGGAAAACAATGTTATTACAGATGGGCAATTTAGATTTAAAGCGGACGATAGCACTGTTGGTGCATTTTTTAAATTTATAGTCGTTGATTGATAAGAAAATAAAGGATAAGAAAAAAACTTTATTGTGTTTTGTCGACCTGAAATGAGCATTCAATTTGGTGTACAGAAATGGCCTGTGGTTTAAACTGATTAAAAATGGTGTCGATGGCAAGTTACTTTGAATGTATAGTCAGGCAAAGTCTTGTGTGAGGCATTTCAGTTCTTTGTCAGATTTTTTTTCAAATGTGATGTCGGATTGTTGCAATACTTTCCCCATTACTATTTTCATTTTTTCTTGCTGATCTTGAAACGTATCTCCAAACTAATGTGGATGCTGGAATCACATTGGAACAAATTTCCATAAATCTATTAACGTTTGCTGATGATGCTGTTTTTTTTAAAACTGTGGAAGGATTGCAAACATCTATTGATAATCTCAGGCAATATTGCGATAAATGGAATCTTAAATTAAATATCATAAATACAAAAAATGTTGGGTATAGAAAAGGTGACCCCCTTAGTCAACAGGAAAGATGGACATATGGCAATGAAGAAATTGAGATTGTGAATAACTTAAATTATCTTGGGGTAGTCCTTAAGAGTGGAGGCTCCTTTATTAAGGCGACGAGTACATTATCTGGAAAAAGCTTTAAAAGTAGCCAACTTTAAATAACTAAAGATAAAGATGTCCCTGTGGATGTGATGTTTGAATTTTTTGATTCCTTTGTAACCCCAATATTAAAATATGCATGTGAAGTATGTGGTGTCATAAGAGCTGATAACCTATAGCGTGTACATAGAGTGGCGAGGAGGAGTAAGATCGTGTACGTCATTAATGTTATATAGAGAAATCAAAAACTACTTTGAAATTTCGAACTATCGTGAAATAAAAAAGAGAAAATAAGACAGCTTTTGTCTAAAATCCGCCTCTCCCCTCACAAATTAGCAAGGAAGGACTGAGCTATTATTATAGTTAAGAATAAGTGAGTATGATCAGGAAACCGCAGACAAACCGGTGGCATCGTGAGGAAGAGCCAAACAATAATAAGGAGACACCAGGAAGACAAACAAAGCAAAGCAACCAGCTCTCTCTTCCCCATCGAGATGATTGCTAAAACAAGAATGGACACAAAGTAACGCACAACAAAGCATAGAACACTTATAGAATAACACAATGTGAGTAACAATCAACACCGGGTACTGAAGTTTTGACAGTATTAGGGATTCTGACTGAGTATATCATAGATACTAAAAGGCATTTTCTCATGTTTTACCCGTTTTGCTATACCTTATTATCCTTATTTAACAATATGACTACTTTAAACTTGTGTATGGTAAAATGTATTATGCTTATATATGTTATATGATGTTGTTTCTGAAATAAAATAATTAATAACAGAATAAATAAAAACAAACAAACAAATAAAAACAACAAATCAACAACAGCAGAACCACCACCACCTTAGGACGGAAGCAGCCAAATCCACTTGGGGCTTAAATGCATTTTTCTGGTACCAAATATTTGCCCTAGATTCTCTTGTTGTTGAAGCACAAAAAAGTTAAGCTGGCATGCATGATTCCTTACTATTGCAATGTATCATAATAGAGAAACAATATAATTAAATTAACGATCTATGATGAAACAGAGAAAAGGGCTCACGGTTCACATATAGTAAAAACTGTATAACCAACATCTATATTCCAAAGCATATATTTACCTGTCTCAACTGAAGTCTGTGATCATAGATTCTCCTTAGAACTGCCTGAAGGGACCGTTCTACTGAGCATATACGACGTATTTCCATACACACCCTAGTAAAGACTTAGTATGATAATACCTGGTTATGATTTCATGGATGCTTGCTAATATAGTCCCACAGAGACGCTTCTATCAAGCATACATGAGGCGAGTCGAGATTGACTATGATCCAAACTAGCATAATCTTGATTCATTTTCCTTTGCTTCAGAATAGAAATACTAGTTATTACCATGTATTAATAAATGTTTGACACACTCCAATAACAAACATCCATGATGTGTATAAATAAGCCTAATGGCTGCTTGTATGTAATTATTATTTCATGCTGATTGTATATTTGTTTGATTGGTGATGAACTGTTTTATGCTTAAGCCTGAACAAACTTTATGTTATGTTATGTTTGTCAGATTACCAGTAGCATTCACTTCATTGTCACTTTCTGTGTCAATATTTGTTTTACCAGTATCATTAATCTTCATTATCAGATTTACAGTAGCATACACTTATAATATCAGATCTACAATAATATTTACTTTCATTATCAGATTTAGAGTAGAATACGATACCATTCAAATTCTTTATCACGTTTTACAGTCATTGTGAGTTTACCTATTAGATTTAAAGGAACATTCACCATTATTTTCAGACTTAAAGTAAGATGTACTTAATATTTCGTTTTTACAATATTATCTGATTTTTACATTATCAGATTTACAGTAACATTTGTTTTCACTAGTAGATTTAATTGACATTCACATTCAATGTCAGATTTACCACACTGGTAAATGTATACGTCGATTTGGTGGTATTTATGCGTATTGACGGTACTTCATAGACAGGAAGTGGCAGATATTGGTGCTAATACTATATAGATAAACATGCCATATGCCTAAAGGACTATATGGTTAGATCATTTTTAATTATTAGGCATGCACATAGCGATTTATGTAAGCATTTAGGAATAGATTCGAGTACCGATCTGGATGATAGAATTGCCATGGACATACTGAATACTTAAAAATGATCTAATTATATAGTCCTTTAGGCATATGGCATGTTTTTTTCTTTATAGTATTAACGCCAATATCTACCACTTCCGGTCTTTAAAGTACCAGCAATACGCGTAAATACCACCAAATCGACGTATACATTTACCAGTGTGTTTACAGAAACATTACATTCATTATCAGATTTAATATTCACTACTATTATCAGATTTACTAAAATTACACATTTCAATTATCATTTTGATAGCACCATCCTTTCAAAATCAAAGTCAAAAGTAGCATTTAGTTTTTATTATCATATTTCATACTGGAACCCACTCAATTATCATGAAGTATTACAGCAGGCATATACTTTTATTATTAGATTTCTATGGAAGCATTCTCTTTTGATGTAATATACTATAGTAATATTCACTTGCATCGTCTTTCAATTCATAGCATTCAATGTTGTTATCAGATTTCTAAAGTAGCATTCGCTATTGTTATCAGAATTCTACAGAAACATCCACTTTCGTTATTACAATTCTACATCAGCATCCACTTGCATTATACTTTTAACAGTAAAATAAACCTTAATTATGCTTTGTCATGTTCAATGAATATGCAGCAAAGTTAGAGAACCTGTTCACATATATGCAAACAATACAGATGCAGATCTACATTCTATAATGAATTATCGCTATATCATATTTTACATATACCCAAAGTAATGCAATTAATTTTTATTTAAATTCCACTCCTTTCTCAGTTTCATGATGCATATTATGCGATAAGATGTACCCAAGCAGCAAAAGCTAAAGGAGTAATTTTTTCATTAGGCTCATTTATATACGTTATAAACTAGATGTATTGACACATATGAAATAAATTGTATCCATCCAATATATCTAAACTTTTAAGGCAAGCATTGCTTATTTAACCTATTAAATTTTACCTGTTAGATTGGTAAGTCCAAAACTAGAATCAACACAATGTCCACCTTCACACACCTGTAATAAAATAATTTTAGGGGTGCAACATTTTCAACATGTTTGATTTGTTTTTTGATTTTGCATTTATGTTCTGATAAATTCTCCCTGTCCATTAGCTCTAAGTAATATATATCAATTTAACCATGTCTGTTGTTTTTACTTGCAACTTGCAGATTAACACTATTTCTTGATAATCTTTCGTTCATTCTATAGACACTGTTGAAAGAAACCCTGCGTTTTGGGTTTCATCCCAGATAAACAATTAACTGACTGAGTAAGACCAGACTCACACATGGATGTAAGAATATAATTTTAGCAATTAAACACAACAGCTGACACACCATTGGAGTAAAGTAAGTAAGGGTGCAAAGCTCAGGAATCGATACAATCAAGTACCACACCTGACCCAGGATACCATTGAGAAAGTGACAAACTCACAGTTAGACACCACAAACGAGAGCAAAGAGGTCAGCCATTTCCCAGCAGGTGACAACAAAGCACATATAAACAGACGCGCACAAAGACATAGCAAACACAAGACAGAACAAAAACATAAAAGATCCACAAAAAAGTACCGCCTTGGAATGGTCAGTAAAATATTTTACTTGAGGGCAACGGTGCCAACCTCACCCTTTATTGAGATGTGGATCATGGCACATAGATATTTGGTTTGCATGAAAGACCCCTAGCTGATCAATGCATCATCTCCTAAAACATATAAATCAAGATATAACAAGGAGATAAAGCAAAGATAAGGACTCAACAGTAAAAAAACTGAATACCGGAGCAAAAGAAATCCAACAGGTAAACCCTGGTGGGCCCAACAAATAGCCAAAGCATCAGGCCCCTACCATCTCATCAAAAGATAAGTCTTTAAGTCGGAACCATCATAGAGTCTGAAGTCCGACTCACCAGCATGCAATTAAAGAGGAAAGCAAAGTTGCCAACCGTGATTGGGTTGACCACCAAGCATGCCGTCTGTTGCAATACATTAATGTTATAGCCAATCTTTTTATAATGGGAAATTATTTTAATAAACTGCGCTGAAAAATTATTAGAGCCAACAATCTTCTTCAATTTATACACCAAGTCACCATAGAAACCAGGTTCCGAAAGTCCTTGACGCAAGAGAGATTAAAGTCCAACTTGGAATTTAGAAATCAAATCATAGAATCGTCTCTATAAAATTTTGAAAATGTTTTGCGAAGTTTATGATAATGATAGTCTTGTTTAAGAAGTTTCTGAATTAACAATTTATTGCAATTGTTGAAGTCAGCAACATAGCTAGATGCTCTAGCAAAACGAATGAGTTGAGAGATATAGACTCCATAGGATGTAGAACGAGGAACATCATCTAAAAATTGGTAATTGACAATTTCAAAATCAGAGTCGTAACTTTTATCATAAATTTTGGTAGAAACAATATCATTAGAAAATGACAAATGCAAGTCTAAAAATGCGGCTTCGGTATCAGAGAAATAGGCTTTATTCAGTTGGAGCTCTGAAGGGTATATTTGACTACCCATATTGTCAAAATAAACATTATCAATATCTAAAATATCATCCAAATATCTGGATGTAGTGTTAAACGCATCAATAACATCAGCCTGCTTATCATCAGAAAGAGACATCATAAAGTCCCTCTCATAACAAAACAGGAATAAATCTGCAACCAGGGGAGCACAATTAATTGCCATAGGAATCCCTACTACTTGTCTATACAGCTTGGTGCCAAATTGAATAAAAATGTTGTGTTGTCAAACAAAAAGATCAGCGCATCACATACATTTTGACACGACCATGCATGATCTTTTTTCAGGTTTTTCTGAAGTAAAAAATGCATTTCTGTCATTACATGCAAGGTAAGGAGAGCCTTCTCTCTGGAAGGATCTTTCAATAAGATCAATACGTTTATCTTTAATTAAATTATGAGGTAAAGTAGTGTAAATAGTAGAAAATCATAAGTAGACAAACTGGTCGCATTGAAATCTCTAGCTTTAAGTTTATCTAAAATTTCACCTGAATTTTTAGTACACCAAAAGAGGTCAACAATAAATTAATGACAGCATAATATTTTTTAAAGAACAGACAGGAGCCACATCTGCCTAATTATTGATCGATTGATCGATTTCTGCTGTTGTTAAAGCGTAGTATCCACATAGGCTTCCTAACATATTTAATGTATCATCGCAGCAAAACACTGAAATTAAACAATCTGTTATGATAGAATTTGCTTAATTTAACTGAAGCTCAGCAGGATATATCTGAAATTACCATTTGTCAAACAAAAAAAATTGTCAATTTTGAGCAAGTTATTAATATATCTAGATAAAGAGTTGCAATGCTAATATACTTAACTACTAAAGAAACCTGACACATACTGTGTGTCAGTTTTTTGGTAGTAAATGAATACGATGCACACTAGACTAAAATGCACTGAGACTATTTGAAAAGATGAACTAATTTCAGACGTCAGCTATCAAAACGTCACGTAACCCCATAAATCAATTTTTGCAAGAACAAAGAAATCACGCAAAATTCACCAGAAACTGTTTTAGTGTGATTCTTTGATAATTCATTGACATATTCTGGGCATTCAAATAAGCATGCACACATTGTTCAACCCAAAAGCCTATTTTCATTTTCTTAACGTCAATTTTACGTTTTCAGCATTTTATGAGCTTTTAAAATCAGCACAACCACTTTATAAACTTTTTTTCACTTTGTAAGATGTTTGGAATGCACTTTGACAATGTTTCAGTCCTATTGAACTCCGTAGCTGCCGCCTACGTCCATTTAGCGACGTCAAGCGTTACAATTACATGCTGATATGTGTATACTGCAAGGCTTGAAATTCATATGCGATTAGAGTAAAGTGTAACCAATTGGCACTATAATAGAGTAGACAGCACACACTAAACGGCGACATACTGTGACAAAGAAAAAACGGTTATTATCTATAGTTTACGTTGTTTCTTAGTTGACGTTAAATTTCGTTTATTCCGCTTTTATCCTTTAACGTTACGCGTAACATAAGTTCTGATTCTTGAAAATGCATTCTCTTACAATGATTGGTTGACTCCAGGTCATTTCAGTTTCTAGAAATTGCTCAAACAAAGGATAAAAACACTGCCGTTTAGACTACGTCGAAAGCACAACTTAAAACCCCCTATATCATACGTCAAAGCAAGAAATTGCAAATTTTAAAATTGCACTTTTGTCTGTGCTGGTATTGGCCTTGCATACATGAAAAAAGTTTTCAAGAAAATATCTAGACATGCAAAAGTGATGAAAACGGTATTTTTGACGTCGTGACGTCATGTTCTATATTTGATAAACAATTTTTTTCGAAGAATACTTTCTAATGTCTTGTTATTAAAACAAGCATATCGGTTTAGCTCTATAATTTGTTATTTACGAGTTTGAAGCAAGTAAAATGTGTCAGGTTTCTTTAGTAGTTAAGTGTATAATCAGATTGAATATTACTAGAATGAGAACACATGAAGTCTCTTCCATAAAAAAAACAAAACCAAATATGCAACAGGAGGTGCACAATTAAAAAAACACTACAATTTGTCTATACAATTGAGAGCCAAATCTAATGAAGTTATTGTCCAAAGTATAACAAAAAGTACACGTAATAAACTTTCTGGCATGACCGAAAATTCAATTTCTTCTAAATTTTAGAAGTAAAAATCATGTCACTTATCACAAGCTAAATAAAGTAAGCGCTCTTTGTTAATCCCTTCACTGCAGTTTTTTTTTGGGGGGGGGGGGGGGGTGAAAAGTGCTTCCTATACGTCATTTGCTTGATCAGTACTTTGAGTGATTTCATAACATATTTCCAAAATGATAATATTTTCTATTAGGGAGAAAACTCAATTATACTAACCTGTTTGAGATATGCATAGTTAGCTTTCAAGATATTTACATTAGTACACATGACAAAATTAGCATAATTATGTTGTTTGTTTATGAAAACAGGGAAATTTGTTTTTCAAAGATTATGGCTGATGTTAGGAATACTACTGTCCTGCCAACCAAGAGTGACAGTGACGTCATGTTTTGTTTACAAAGTGATCATAATTGATAGATAACTTGTGTATTAATCCTATCCGCAGGATAGGAATAATACTTAAGTGATCTATCGTTTCACGTTAGCTCAAGTGGTATATACAAGTTAGTGCTTTACACAACAATGGTAAACAGGGAAATTTGTTTTTCAAAGATTATGGCTGATGGTAGGAATACTACTGTCCTGCCAGCCAAGAGTGACAGTGACGTCATGTTTTGCTTACAAAGTGATCATAATCGATAGATAACTTGTGTATGAATCCTATCCGCAGGATAGGATTAATACTTAAGTGATCTATCGTTTCACGTTAGCTCAAGTGGTATATATAAGTTAGTGCTTTACACAACAATGGTAAACAGGGAAATTTGTTTTTCAAAGATTATGGCTGATGGTAGGAATACTACTGTCCTGCCAGCCAAGAGTGACAGTGACGTCATGTTTTGTTTACAAAGTTATCAATGATTATAATCGATAGATCACTTGTGTATTAATCGTTAGCTCAAGTGGTATATACAAGTTAGTGCTTTACTCAAAAATTGTAAACAAAATATTACGTCACTGTCATTCTTGGTTGGCACGACAGTAGCTGACATTTCTTGGTAGCAGATGTTGTTACAGAACTCTTTTAGCGATATCAAAGTTGGTAGTTGCTAGAAAAGTAATTTATACTAGAAAGTGATGCGTATAAAAAACTATTTGCATGTTTCTGTAAATATTTGGAGTGCTTTGTTGCATTTTCAATTAGCTCTCATGAACACACTACTGTTATCAAATTTTGAAGGTGCTCTTTATTTCTAAAGGAACCAAATTTCCCAGATTAGTTTTTGCTTTCAGTACTAGTTTCTAGAAAAAGCTTAGGTCGAAAGTTAGAAAAATGACAAATTAGATATTTTCAAGCGTTAAAGAAATAATAATTATTTAAATGCTGTATTTTTTCTGAAGTTGAATTATATGTCATATGACTGTCTGTCTTATGTGTCTCTTCCTGGTAGTGGCGTGGGTTAGTTGGTGATTGAGGCAATTCCCAGTTATACATACTCGTTTTAACCCATCTACTACCGTGTAAGGGGCACACTATATCCCAGTAGGGCTCTTTTTTACTCTGTTATGGACTCATAAAATATTATTTCCTAAATATATTCAAAGCAAATGAGGGGTTAACATCAAATTTAAAATGTATGATACATATAATTCAACTTAAAAAAAATTATAGCATTTTAATAATTATTATTTCTTTAACGATTGAAAATAATAAGAGTGAAACAACCGTCTTTATCTTCAGCAAGATGATTGCAAAAATAGAAAGGACACGAAGAACTACATAACACAGATCCAACACAATAACCCAACATACTGAGATCAGCAACAAAAAATGAATTTATACCAACAAAATCACCACCTTAGAATAGAGAGCAGCCAATGCAATTAAGTATGTATGTGTGTGGGGGCTTGAAATGTATTTTACTGGTCAAGTGTTCAGTGGGGTTTTGTGTGTAGCCCTTGCTTAGTGATGTAGGTATCAAAGTCATGTAGAGTTTTGCAATCATCTTGTTGATAAAGAGAGAGTTGGCTGCTTTACATAATTTGAGTTCTTCATGTCATGTGCGTTTTTTTGTGTTCCAGCACTCTTTCTCGCTGTGCCGTTAAGCAGTCTGTGATTGTGGCATTTTCTGCTCATACTCCCTTGATATTTTAGATCACATTCGTGAGTGGGTCTGAGACCTGACAAACCAACGTGCAGTAAACAATATTTGCGTTTTTCAGTAGTTTAGAATATAGGGATCACACATGTGTTTTCATGTATTTACATTTGCTAGGTCCCGAAGAAGCTGTTTGAACACAAGGCCGTTAGGCAGAGTGTTCAAACACTGTCTGAGGGACTCAGCAAGTGTTAATGCAATGAAACAAATATGTGTGATCGTTATTCTTGCATATTTTACCAGATTTCAGCATAAACCGCGCTGAAAACGTCGCTTAAACATTAGATATCCATTTTCTTACACTTGATTTCTCAAAATAAAATGGCGTCAACGTCAACTTTCGAACGTCATTACGTCGCCACAACGTCATATATACGCGTGCAACGTTTTCGCGAACGAAAGTATCGGCGAAATGACCAGTCACGGCCGCAACGCTTTTCAGTGTAACGTCATGCATGCAAATCAGGGCCAAGTTTAGGCTTTTTCAAGTAAAAGCCATGTTCAAACAGCACGTGAATCGCATGATTTGACATGGATTTTGCGGCTTCAACAGCTTGGCGTAACTAATTCCCATGCAAGAATAGTTTGTTCACTAGACATGCAGACTGTCACACTGGCCTATGATTTGTAATTGCTGTACATTTTAGACATGCGCACTCTAGTTTTTTTAGCAATTTTGCTGTAATATAATATCAATATCGTTGTAATCCAGTTTACTATCAAACAATAGGTGTTTATACTAATGCCCCAAGAGCTCATAATTTTCGTAATAACCTACATAACTAATGTAGGATTTTATGGCTGTATCAAAAGTAGGTCAAAGTCATATATTTTGTATATTTGATTGATCCTACTACTTTCTGGTGCCATGGGTTGGTATGTTACCTATGTTTGACTTTCGGGGCCATGATTGCCCTGTTTTAGAATCAAGAAATATCTTGTTTTACTGAGATAATGTTTAAGATACCAACTTTTCATTTGATAACAGATAGAAATAAATAAAAAAATACTCATACTTTTCCATTACCACAGCTGCTACCCTCAAGTGGAACACGATAAATGCAATACCCTTCTGTTGAGCTGGGATCATGACATTGCATCTCAGAACAAATAGTCGTGTAATTAAAATCAAGGCGATCCTGCAAAAACAAAATACTTGTTAAATTGTCATCAATGTAATTTTTCCTGTGCTTTTAATTGTCATCCCTTCCAAAAGCAAAACGGTTGTTTAATTGAAATATTTGTTTTTCTGCTATACATTAGAACTATTGCGCTTTTGAGATAAAGGTTTTTCTGCTTATCAACAAAATATGCAATTAAAATCAAAGTTTCCTGCAAAAAACCTAATCAATATACCATATATCTATTCCAGCTAAATGTATAATATTCCTGCCATTGTTATCAAAGCTTAGTAAGAGAGTAGGTAAACATGAATTGCCCCCAGAGCACATAGGTCTCAAAATGAACCACATAGCTAGTATGATTTGTTGTTGCAGTATCAAAAGTAAGTCAAAGTCACATATTTTTGTATGTTTGTTTTATTAGTTTTAATCTTATCCTCAAATTATAGAAGAATGTGTACTTTATAATATAGAACCCTTTTGTGTCTGATGAGCTATTCTAGTATACTAGGATGTAGTTCAATGTTTATCAGTGTTAATGTGAGTAGCTCCCAATAATACGAGTTTGTGTACCTTTTAGTCAAGATCCCTTGTCTACCTGATAAGTTTATTTGGTATACTTATTTGTAGTATACAGACAATGTTCTTTTTAGTTTTAATCATAGTAGACCCAAATAAAAGAAGTATGCGTGCCTCGAAGTTTAGAACCCATGTCTGTTTGATAAGCTATTTTAGTATACTGGGCTTAAGGGTAGAAATGTGATATCAGCTTTCTAATTCTAGTAGATTCCAATGATAGGAGTATGTGTGTTTTTAAGTATAGAGCCCTTGTCTGTCTGATGAGCTATTCTAGTACACTTGGTTGTAGTACAGACAATGTTTTATCAGTTTTTATCCTAGTGAAGTCAATAATAGAAGTACATGTATGTGTGTCTTTAAGTTTTGAATCCATGTCTGTCTGGTGAGGTATTCAATAGCTTAATATCAAAAGTCTGTGGTATGTTTGCAAAGCGCTTAAAGGTGTGCAAACTTGTAAAGTAAAAAGCTATAATTCAATGCTATAATAAAATGAACAATTTAATAATGTTAAAAGAAAATTTTGATATACTAGGGTTAAAAGGAAAACAAACAATGAGAAACAATAAAAGTGTCTCTCAGTCAGATGCGTCGATAAATTGGTTCAAAGTAACATTCATGTCAATGTTAAGGAATACATCAAAGATAAAAGTCGATTGAAAATGTTTGATTATTTTTCATAAATGACAGCGAAAAACCAACTTACTCACAATGACATCGAATTCTTTGTCTTCATGTGCTGATTTGGGAAGTGACATATTGAGTTTGGTAAACATTTTGGGTGGTGTATTTATTAGTTTAAATCCTAGTAACCCCCAATATTAGAAAACTGTGTCTAAGTTAGTGGACTTACTCTGCACAGATACGACCCATCTCCAATATTTTCATTACATTGTACATCAGGAGGATAGACTTGTCCTGCTAGTCGATTGGCAAACTGATCCAGAGCACTAGCATTGTAACCTGGGTGGGTGGACGTCATACAATTGGTATTAGGTGCACTGTAATAAGAAATGATACAGAGTTGACCATGGAATAATCTGACTTATCAAACATGCACAAATTTACAATTTTAAAATGGGAACAAAACTATCAAAGGGATTAGGATTCTATGTTTGGTCTTACCCTTCAAGGTATGTGAAAGTGAGCCGTGAATTCCTTGGTAAGACTGTTTGTACAAGCAGCCTTGTTTGAGCATAAATAAGAGCATAATATCAATATATTTAGCGCATTATCTCAGCTATTGCGATTATCTAGTGGGGCTAGAATTTTTTGATGTTCTGATTCTTTACATACTATCATACTTTGTTATGTTAACATTCTCGGTTTTGGTTAGAATGTGTAGGAGCAGTTTGTTCTAAGCATAAGCCAGAATTAGTACCAAAATCTAAAACGCATTTCCTATTTTATCATATCCACCTAGTTGTGTTAGAAAGCTGCATTTTTATATGATACGTTTTAGTCTGACTCTTTAGCATTTTCGATACTCTTTGTAACCCAGCAGCATAGGTTTATAGTCAGATTGTCTAAGCTATAAGTATGAAAAAGTAAGTGAGTATAATCAGGAAATACCACAATTACATATTGCAGACCAAGGAAGAACCACAAAACACTAAAAGTCACAAGACACTGAGATGGCAATCTATGTAAAGCATCCAGCTCTCTTTTCCTCGTCAAGATGATTGCAAAACTAGAAAGGGCACTAAGTAATATATAACAAAGCAAGGATCAAAAACAGAACCCAACAAACGAATTTGAGCAACATTAAATAATGAATCAACAACAACAGAACCGCTGCTTTAGAATAGACAACAACCTAAGCCACCAGTGGAGGGGGGTTAAATGCATTCTACTGGCGCTTAAAAACTTCGCCTTTTATTATGTCGTTGTTAGAACACATACAAAACAATTTACCTTCTTAACTTATGGATTGTATCGTCACATAGGTAAAATTCCAATGAACTAAACACACTTTGATAAAATAAAAAGAGCTCACGACTCATAGATAGTCAGAGCTAAAATAAAATTCAAGTTGAGCCAATATCGGTCCATCAAAAAACAAGCATCAAGCACCAACCAATTGATGAAAGTTTTATGTTAGAACTGTCATTGAGCCTGAGACCTGACCCACCCCAGTGCAATTAAACAGGACAACAAAGTTATTAATTGTGATTGGTTTCACAACCAGGCATGCAGTCTGTTCCATGATATCCATGTTGCATCCTATTTTTTATAACGTTTGATTATGATTAAAAAAAATCTAAACTAAACACCATAAAAATCTAATAAACCCTGTTCTGTGTTGCGGTGTTTTTAAACCAATATTGTAGTTAACAATCAACCCTGAGTGTCTGTGATAAACTTTAGAAAAGGGTTTACAAAGTTTATTATATTTATAACCTCGTTTGAACGACTTTGAAGTCATAAAATGGTTTCTATTGTTCAAGTCACTAGCATTAAAACATAGTCTTGGAAAACAATCAGCTGCGAAATATATACACCATAGGAAGGAGAGCTAGGAACTTCTCCATAAATGGGAAAGTATTTATTTCAAAATTAAAACCATCCAATTTATCATAAATAAAAGGTGATACAATGTCATTCGTAACGGATAAATCCATGTCCAAAAAGGGGACTTCAGTATCAAACAAATTAGCCTTATTTAATTGAAGTTCAGTGGGATATATATCTGACTTACTGGGTGTTGGGAATATAAGGCAACATTAAGCGCAAAATTTGTACTGAAAAACGCTTAAATACTTCTCTAAAGGATCTTTCTTTGGCTTTAATTAATCATGGTTGACATGGCTTATTTTCATTTTTAAGTTCCTTGCCTATCTCAGTTTTACGCCATTTAGAGTTATAGGCTAATAAACTTTATGATAGAGCAAACAAATTATATAAAACAGCACTCCTTACAAGGTGTTATGTTCAACATTTCCTTAGTCCTTATATCGATTCTGAGGTCAACCATAAACGACATTTTATCAAAATTCCATTCATTAACAAAGGTATTGAGTTTATTGATTTACATAGTATCTTCAAGGATAATTCAGTGATTTCATCTATTCCAAATTACTTTAATAATTCTGAAACTCCTATCATTTGTTATAAATATAACATACCAATAAGGTCTACGATATTTAACTTTAATAAAATTGTAAATGATTTAGATATAGATTCCAATACTCCTGCCTCCTGAGATTGTAAAAATTCAAATTATTTATATCCCTCTGCAGGGCATGTTATTACAGGTAATCTAAATGTCATTCCTGACGCTAGAGTTCGCAATATCATTTCTAAAGGTCCTAAATATAGATTTCCCTCTAATATTGATTTCTCTAAATGTCGTAGAGAGATCGCTGCTTCTTTAAATGACTTCAGTAATCGTTGGTGCAAACGGGAAAATGTTGAACCTGATGCTTTGAAGGAATGGAAGATTAACATTTTTAAAATTATTGATACTCGTATTTCATTTTACTCTCGTAATACACATCTTTGCCCCCTAAACCTAAATCTTCTTTTAGTCATCTTAAACGAGGTATCCAGGATTTTCATATGAACTATGTTTTGGTTCCAGCAGATAAAGCTGCTAACAATGTTGTAGTTGTTTGACGATTGTATTATATTAATACTCTTAAGCGTGAGCTTGTTGACACTAATGCCTATAAACTGCAGCCTTCTTTAAGTGAAAGGGTGATTGTTGATGGGCATGGTTGTCATACAGCCCTACATTTTGGTGTCAAAGCTAAAGAAAATCAAGACAAAGTTCCTACGTTGTACTGGTTACCTAAACTCCATAAAAAACCCTATAAAGCAAGATTTATTGCAAATTCTAGTTCTTGTACAACAACAGAACTTTCTAAATTGTTAACCTCGTGTCTTACAGCTGTTAAAAAACATATTATCAAATATTGTGAAAAGGTATATGAGAGATCTGGTAAAAACCTATTTTGGTCGATTAAAAATTCAGGTGAAATTTTAGATAAACTTAAAGCTAGAGATTTCAATGCGACCAGTTTGTCTACTTATGATTTTTCTACGCTTTACACTACTTTACCTCATAATTTAATTAAAGATAAACTTATTGATCTTATTGAAAGTACCTTCCAGAGAGAAGGCTCTCCTTACCTTGCATGTAGTGACAGAAATGCATTTTTTACTTCAGAAAAACCTAAAAAATATCATGCATGGTCGTGTCAAAATGTATGCGATGCGCTGACCTTTTTGTTGACAACATTTTTATTTGATTTGGCACCAAGCTCTATAGACAAGTTGTTGGGATTCCTATGGGCACTAATTGTGCTCCCCTGGTTGCAGATTTATTCCTGTTTTGTTATGAAAGGGACTTTATGATGTCTCTTTCTGATGATAAGCAGGCTGATGTTATTGATGCGTTTAACACTACTTCCAGATATTTGGACGATATTTTAAATATTAATAATGTTTATTTTGACAATATGGTTAGTCAAATATACCCTTCAGAGCTCCAACTTAATAAAGCCAATGCCTCTGATACCGAAGCCGTATTTTTAGACTTGCATTTGTCAATTTCTAATGATATTGTTTCTACCAAAATTTATGACAAACGTGACGACTTTGATTTTGAAATTGTCAATTTCCCATCTTTAGATGGTGATGTTCCTCGTTCTACATCCTATGGAGTCTATATCTCTCAACTCATTCGTTATGCTAGAGCATCTAGCTATGTTGCTGACTTCAACACTCGCAATAAATTGTTAACTCAGAAACTTCTTAAACAAGGCTATCGGTATCATAAACTTCGCAAAACATTTTCAAAATTTTATAGACGATACTATGATTTGATTTCTAAATTCCAAGTTGGACTTAAATCTCTCTTGCGCCAAGGACTTTCAGAACCTGATTTCTATGGTGACTTGGTGTATAAGTTGAAGAAGATTGTTGGCTCTAATAATTTTTCAGCGCAGTTCATTAAAATAATTTCCCATTATAAAAAGATTGGCTATAACATTAATGTATTGCAACAGACTGCATGCTTGGTAGTCAACCCAATCACGGTTGGCAACTTTGCTTTCCTCTTTAATTGCACGCCGGTGGGTCGGACTTCAGACTCTATGATGGTTCCGACTAAAAGACTTATCTATTGATGAGATGGTAGGGGCCTGATGCTTTGGCTGTTTGTCGGGCCCACCGGGGTTTGCCTGTTGGATTTCTTTTGCTCCGGTATTCAGTTTAATTTACTGTTGAGTCCTTATCCTTGCTTTATCTCCTTGTTATATCTTGATTTATATGTTTTAGGAGATGATGCATTGATAAGTTAGGGGTCTTTCATGCAAACCAAATATCTATGTGTCTTGATCCACATCTGAATTAAGGGTGAGGTTGGCGCCGTTAAACCGGTTTAAGCCCTCCAGTAAAATATTTTACTGACCGTTCCAAGGCGGTACTTCTTTTGTGGATCTTTTATGTTTTTGTTCTGTCTTGTGTTTGCTATGTTTTGTGCGCATCTGTTTATATGTGCTTTGTGGTCAACTGCTGGGAAAGGGCTGACCTCTTGGCTCTCGTTTGTGGTGTCTTCTGTGAGTTTGTCACTTTCCCATTGGTATCCTGGGTCAGGTGTGGTACTTGATTGTATCGATTCCTGATCTTTGCACCATTACTTACTTATATCAATATTGAGCAAGTCAATTAGATATCCTGATGTAGAGTTAAATGCTGCAATATAATGACTTGATTATTGTCAAGAAGAGAGAACATGAAGTCTTTCTCATTACAAAACAAAACAAAATCTGCAAAAAGGAGCACCATTCGCATCCATTGTGAGTCATACAATTTGTCTATAAAATTCTAGCCTCATCTTTATTATTTATATTGTCCAAAAGGTTATGTTATGTAGAGCATTACAAACTTTCTGACATGACCTCAAAATATATACTGTATTTAAGGTTGTTCTAGTCGTATGCACGCTCCTAGTGTTGACTTAATTTGGGTTTGATTTTTCATTTTACATGTGTATTTTGTGCATGTGGGTAGTTTGAGCTGTGGCTAAAATGTTTATGCTAAGCTTTTTTAATACCATGCGCATGTTAACATCAAAAGGAAGGGTTTGAGACAGCACAAGGATTTTGGTACTTATTAACATTGCCCAGCAAATAAAGCTCAGACAAGTCTTTAAATATGAGTAGACTCACAAGTGCACAAATTTTAGCCTTCTAGCTCTTCTGGCTACGTCAATATGAGCGCTTATTGAAAGGATTTTGTGCCTATGCAATTAGAACCAAAAGCTCATGTGTGCTGCCCCTTGTGTTTTAGACAACAGTGATAAAGGTTTAATTTTAGTTTTGAAAATAATGTCAAAAGTAGATAAAGGCAGCATAATGCATCAATGATAGCTAATGAAAAAACTACAGGAAACCAATAATAAACTAGTTAAACTTTTTCAAGCTTATCTCAGCTACCAAGGAAATGTCAACCGCACATAAAAACCTTAAGTGCATGCTGAAAAGTAAAGATCCATCTTTCTTTAAACTCCTTCTTATATACATATGGAAAACGTTTTTAAAAATTCCAATTAAGTCACAGCTTGGTGGAACTGGATGTTTTGGAATATAATTTAAAGCATCACCAAGTTGTGTACAGCCTTGGTTATTAAAGTACAATATATTTAGTTTTTTTGCTTTTGCTACATATGAAACAATATGTCACACGTGAATAATATTCAATTCCCTGAAAATAATTTGACCTTTCAGTTCTGCTCACCACAGAAACACTTTTGGAATAAAAAAAACATGAAGTGAAATAATGGAATATTTCGAATGTATAAATGAATTTGGTTTTCAAAATTTTGTATTCGCTCTAAAATGCATTACCGTAGATAATTTGCATTTTGCACTGTTATCTATGGAAACAGAAATTTTTTGATCATTTGCAAATAAAAACAACAAGGATCAAACACAGAACCCCCACATACAGCAGGATCAACAATAAACCAGCAGCAGCAGCAGCAGCAGCAGCAGCAGAATCACCATCTTAGAAAGGACAGCACCATATGCTACGGGAGGGGGGGACTTAAATGAATTTTATTTGTACCAAATCTTCGCCCTAGATTCTGTTGTTGTTAAAACAAAAACAATGATGAGCTCACACTGATAAAATCACATTAATTAATTGAGTTATTATTGGTTCATAACCTCAAGTTGAGCCACGGTAGCCCCGGCCAAAGACAGGCATCAGGCACAAACCAACCAATTGAAGCTTTATGTCAGGCCATCATGGAGCCTGAGGCCTGTCCCTCCGCTGTGCAATCAAAGAGGAAACCATGGCTATAAACAGTGATTTGATTTACAACTGGAGATGCAGACAGTTGCATGAAATCCGTATTATATCAGCCTTTTTTTTATAACATTTGATTATCTTTTTTGAATTGATCACTGAACCGTAACTGGATTATTCTGTGGTGACGATGACCATACTGGGCGTTCTGAAAGTCTTGAAAGATCATGTTTAATTTTTGGTCCAAATCCAACAACCAACAAAAAGCATAGCCAATCAAGGAAACGTCGGTTGGAAACCTGCCATCGGTAAAGTACACCTCTTTTATTGACAGTTGGTCATGAAATAAAATAATTATGGTCAATCTTTGTCAAACAGATTATCAAGTTTAAACTTGCACTATGATAAGACAATCAGACTTCATGGTAAGTACGAATCATAAGAGATATCAATGATGACATAAAATGAGAAACAATCTTCTGTATCCACGATGGCTGCTGTTCAGTGCAGTTGTTGATCAATTTTGTCATTTTCAAATAGAAGCAACCTTAGATAATGCGAACTCTGATTAATTGAAAACTGTTAATAAAATGTTTTTTAAAATGTAGGAAAAGATTAGTCTAAAGTTAACCCTAATATTAGCAAAGGAAGTCCTTAACTTTTTACATGTGTATACATTTATTGGCAGGATAATAATTGTTAATAAAAAAGTAAGGAAGAAGGTAAAGATCAGGAATCATATATAATAAAATACAACACCTGACCTAGGACACCATGTGGGAAAATGACATAAACACAAGAAAACATAACATACATGTGAGACAAGAGATCAGCACTTTCCCAGCAGGTGGCGACAAGGCTGCAAGGAACAGATAAAACAATATGAAAAACAGAAAATACAAATGACAAAAAGAATCCACAAAAGAACCACAACTTTTGAACAGTCCGTAAAATTTGTTAACCTGAGAGCTTAAACATGTTTTACGATACCAACCTTACTCTTATTTCAGATGTGGATCAAGACAAATAGAGGTTTGGTTTGCATAGAATAACCTAACTTATCGATGAATCATCCCCTAGTATATACATGTACAAATCGAAACATAAAAAACAAAACAAAAAAAAACAAAAAAAACAAACAAAGATATTGACTCAACAGTATATACAACTGAATACCAGAGTAAAAGGAATCCAACAATTAAACCCCAATAGGCCCGACAACAGACACACTATCAGGCCCTAACCCTCTGATCTTTACAAAAGTTTTTAAGTCTGAGTCGTCATTGAGTCTTAGTTCCAACCCGCTAGTGCATAAAAGAAGACATGGACTCAAGGTTAATAAACTTGAGTACAGTCTCAGACTCAAAATAAAGCGCAATGATTGGCTGCTTGTGGACATATATAAGCAAGCATCAAATCATTGCGCTTTATTTTGAGTCTGAGAATGAACTCAAGTTTTATAACCTTGAGGCATGGTGTTCCCTCTATTTCTTATTGAAAACAAATTCCATTTCAAAAACATATGCAGCTAAATTCCATGCGCACCAACTCAGAAATCATTTATCTATTCTGCAAGTATGATTATTGTGAGCTTCGAACGACCTGGCCTCCTGGTGTAGTGCAAAACGTGTTCGATTATGGAATAGGAGTACTAGGGTTGATTCCTGGGTGGGCACCTATTTTACAGTGCCTTTCTTTTTAGCGTTTTTATGCTGATTTACTTCGTACTAGCTATATGGAATTATAAAAATGACAAAACTTCACTCCGTTAAGTTTTATATTAAATTATGCACGAAAAAGATCTTTAAATATATAATTTTCTCTAAAAGCAAATCCTATCTTTTTGGCAAATTACCAAAATAAATCATGCGGTGTCTTGTCTGGCCTTGGGATAACAAATACATTTTCACATTTACTAGAAGGTTTGAAGCCATAAGCAATAACTAAAATAAAAAAGGAGCTGTGTGAAGAGTACAGACTTTTTAGCTTCAAGGTAGGGAAACACGCGACGTTTGATGTCAGATTTGTTAAAGTAAGGACACAGCCATATTGGAAATGGTATCCAGATGTGGTAAGCTATTTTGCTTATTTCTCTTAAAGTCTAAAGTTGTAAAAGCGAGCCACCATTTCGTGAGCAAGCCCACAGCTTGTGTAGTTTAAATAGCTAAACTTTTGGAATCATACGCTACTAGTTGACATTTTTACTTAGACACAAGGTTTTTTATTGGGTCATTGTGTCAACTGTCATAACTGTTATTCCAGATTACAGAACATACGATGCATTTGTTACCAACACAACTGCAAAATAGTACGACTCCTGCACTAATCATATTTAGCTTACCTCATAAATAGACGCAGAGCAGACGAAAATTGTATCATCTAATTGGGTACAAGCTGCGATTTGGTCGTGGACACAGTGTTGATACAATGACGTACGATGACGTCACAAATCATGTGTTCCACCCCCTTGAGCTTGTTATCTAGGGCTTAAGTTATTCTTCACTTGTTCAGAAAATTGGTCAAAGGCTGAAAACTGAGATTATGAAAAAAAAACTGAGCATAGTGACAAATTGTTTTTATTTCATTAATTGACAGTCCATGCATAAAACAAGCTGTATGCAAAAATTTCAATGTAGCAAGCATTTAGTAGCATACGTACTTAAAACAATCTTATGTTCAACATAGAATCAAATGTTTGAAGAGATTCTGATTGATCAGAAAAATGCTCCAATTGAAGAAATAGAGGATCTTACATGAGTGTTTATGTTTTATTGAATTTATTAAACGAGTTGAGGAAAAGAGATAAAATGCGTGGCTTGCCTCGAATTTTATCTATTTTTCGCAACTAGTTTAATAAATTCAATAATACAAGAGCACGAATGTTAGATTCTATTTATCATAATTCATTTCTGGCGTAAAAAGGTTATAATTGCGTCATAATGTACGCAACGTTATTTTGGACGTCATAACGTTTCCCGTAAATCTGTAAACCACTGGTGGTTTATCGATTTTATTGCATGGCATTATTTCACCCCCAGACGCAACGTCATGTGATAAGATCTGTTTAATAATTTACAGCTAAGAAATGCATTTACATACCTATTTAAGCCTGTTGAAAAAATGTTGAAATAATCTACAGAACAAGTAGAGAACTCCCAAAGTCGTAGATTCTCAACTGGGTCACCTCCCACACCTGAACTTGCTTCCATGACATAACCAGTATTATTGGGACAATTGTTACCATCACTATCATGAGCGGCACCTAGGCTGAAAAGAACGCATTTACTTTATACACAGCAGTAAATATCCTCTTTATAACCTATACATCATAATATCTGACGACTCAGATTCCATTACAAAAATGTTGCATAATCATCGTGGATTTGACATGAGTGGTCATTTTATATATGACATTTATCAAGTAAGCCTTTGGCAAGTTTAAAAAGAAATAAAAAACTGGTAATACATGACCATAAGATTCTTTATAAGTGAATATAATTGACCAAAACGTGGATAATATTTCAGTGATAAATTGCACTGTTATATGGCTGGAGAGAATCCTGTCTCCTGATTGGCCCATTTTGCGGTTATAAATACGTATGTGTACCTGAAACTGGTCTAAACTGGCCTACATGTCGTTATATGATGTAAATCAGCTCAAACTTGTTTCCATGCAGAGGCTGATATATTTGACACTTTTCTTATATCTCCCTCTAGAGAACTAAAAATAGCATGATGAGTATGAAATAAGCATGGGCTGCATGAAATTTACATGATTGTCTGTTTCATTTCTTAATAGGTAAGGTAAAGACTTTTAATGAATTTTAACAATATTTATGTTTTGTTAGTTCATTTTCGTTGTTTGAAAGAACCTTACAAAGAGAAGGCTCTCTTTACCTTGTATGTAACAACAGGAATACGTTTTTTCACTTCAAAAATATATATGCATAGTCTTGTCAAAATGTTTGTGATGTGCTGATCTTTCGGCTGGACAACACTTTTATACCATTTTGCACTACGTTTTATAGACAAGTTGTATGGATTCGAATGAGAACTAAATGTGCTCCCCTGGTTGCAGATGTATCATTGTTTTGTTATGATAGAAACTTTATTATGTATCTTTCTTATGATAAGCAGGCTGATATTATTGCTGCTTTAAGCACTAAATATTTAGATGCTATTTCAAACATAAATGATATATATAAGTATATATATTGACAATATGGTAAGTCAAATAAACCCCTCAGAGTTTCAACTTAATAAAGCCAATATATACTGGTACTGAATCCTCGTTTTTAATGGTATATACTTACTTAAGGTCTAATTCATGAGCTGCTGTCACTGCTCTACTGTTGTAGCCCATGGGCTCCTATATTTGCTGCTGTAGTAGTCTTAAGTGGTATATACTTACTTATGACTAATGCCTGAGTTACATTTGCCACGGGTATCATACAATTTATTTGTCTACGATTTTTGTGACGATTTTCAGGCATCGTAGGAAGCTTTTAGCTATGACGTATGTGTTTACATTATTTATGATCACCCTGCAGTTTCTTTTGGTGACAGAACAGGACAGTCCATGCCGGGGTCATACGGAAATCGTGCAGTCATTGTGTTATTTTCACAACCTCCCCACAAAAGTCCCACGATGTCCTTAAAAAGTCCTTGTGGGTTCTTGTGATGTCCTCGCAGTCCTGGTGTGGTGCCTGTAGGAAGGTCGTGTGATCTACCTGTGATGTAGCTACGGGCTACAGGCATGCTATTTTTCAAACTTTGTCATAGTGTGGAGTTAAATAAAATCCTAGAGGCTAAGATGCCTGTGAATCCGTACGATGATTGCAGGGTCTCTCTGTAGTGTCCGCAGGAAAAGGGTGATTGGGACATACAGGCATAATAAACTCATCAGAATACAAATGTAACTGAAGCATTAGTTCATGAGCTGCTGTTACTACTTTAGTAGTCTTGAGTGGCATATACATTGTACTTACCTATGGCCAAGTTAATAAGCGGCTGCCCTTGCTGTAGTATCATTGTGTGGTATATACTTACTTATGGCCTAGTTAGATGCTGTCACTGCTATAGTAGTCTTGAGTAGTACATAAAAGGTGTTAAGAAAGTTCGTTCTGCTGTTCACCATAGAATTTCGAATTGTTTTAAAAGGAAATGATGCTGAAAATTGCATTTTCCATGAGCCTATTATTCTTTGTAATAATCTATGGCATTTGACATCATGTCTGAGATCGAATGTCTTCACATGATTATATTTACCGAGGGTACTGTCTGTCAATCGTTCAAGAAAAATCTTAAATTTTACCAATTTATAACATATTTGATTTTGGATGGTTGTTAACATCCTTTTGGTTAAGTAAATATACTAAAGGCTTATATAAGATATATAACAACGACAATTAGGGTTTCTTAATTAATAAGGAAATATTCTTATCACTATGCCCATTGCATGAAATGATTCTTTGTCATATACCCCCATTTTGCTCCTCAACCCAAAATATTTCCACGGGGTACTTGATTTTGCAGATTATTTTTTTTCTGTAATAAAATATTTGATTAAACACCCCATTGTTTATCTCTAATCGAATGTTCTGACATTCAAGGATTACTGTGGCATCTATGTCATAAGACACAATATAACTTAAATAATAGGATCATAATTGTATTGCAGAACGAACTTTCTTAACAACCTTTACTTACTTATAATCTAGTTAATGAGTTGATGTCACTGCTGCAGTAGCATTGAGTGGTATATACTTACGTATGACCTGGTTCATAAGCTACTTTAACTGCTGTAATAACATTGAATTGTATATACTTACTTATGACCTAGTTTATGAGCTGTTATCACTGATGTAGTATCCTTTAGTGGTATATCCATCCCCATGACCTTGTTCATGAGTTGCTGTCACTGCTGTAGTAGCCTTGAGTGGTATATACTTACTTATGGCCTAATTGATAAGCTGTTATCAGTGCTGTAATAGTCTTGAATGGTATTTACTTACTGATGAACAAGTGCATGACCTGTTGTCACTGCAGTTGTAGCATTTAGTGGCATATACTTACTTTTAACCAAGTGCATGACCTGTTGTCACTACAGTTGTAGCATTGAGAGGTATATACTTACTTTTAACCAAGTGCATGACCTGTTGTCACTACAGTTGTAGCATTGAAAGGTATATACTTACTTATGACCAAGTGCATGACCTGTTGTCACTACAGTTGTAGCATTGAAAGGTATATACTTACTTATGACCAAGTGCATGACCTGTTGTCACTGCAGTTGTAGCATTGAGAGGTATATACTTACTTATCAGAAAGTGCATGACCTGTTTTCACTGCAGTTGCAGCATTGAGTGGTATATACGTACTTATGTCCAAGTGCATGACCTTTTGTCAATGCAGTAGTAGCATTGAGTTGTATATACTTACTTATGACCAAGTGCATGACCTGTTGTCACTACAGTAGTAGCAATGAGTGGTATATACTTACTTATGATCAAGTTCATGACCTGTTGTCACAACAGTTGTAGCATTGAAAGGTATATACTTACTAATGACCAAGTGCATGACCTGTTGTCACTACAGAAGTAGCATTGAGTGGTATATACTTAATTATGAGAAAGTGCATGTCCTTTTGTCACTGCAGTTGTAGCATTGAGTGGTATATACGTACTTATGACCAAGTGCATGACCTGTTGTCACTACAGTTGTAGCATTAAAAGGTATATACTTACTTATGACCAAGTGCATGACCTGTTGTCACTACAGTTGTAGCATTGAAAGGTATATACTTACTTATGACCAAGTGCATGACCTGTTGTCACTACAGTTGTAGCATTGAAAGGTATATACTTACTTATGATCAAGTTCATGACCTGTTGTCACACTACAGTTGTAGCATTGAGTGGTATACACTTATGTAGGACCTAGTTAATGACCTGTTGACACTGCAGTTGTAGCAGTGAGCGGTATATGCTTACTTATGATCAAGTTAATGACCTGATTTCACTGCAGTTGTAGCATTGGGTGTTATATACTTCAGCATGACCTAGTTCATGGGCTGCTATCACTGCTATAGTAGCATTGAGTGGTATATACTTACTTATGGCCTAGTTCCTAAGTTGCTATCACTACTGTAGAAGCATTGACCATAAAATTCGAAAAAGCCTTTTCTAAATTCTACTACAGACACTCAGCGTTGATTGTTAAATACAATGATTCGTTGTTGATTGTTGCTCCAATTGTGGGTTTCTGTAATTGTTCTAAGTTTTGCTGTGTGTTACTTTGTGTCCATTCTAGTTTTGCAATCATCTTGATGGGGAAGAGAGAGCTGATTGCTTTGTTTTTGTCTTCCTGTTGTCTTGTGATTGTTGTGTGGCTCGTCCTTGTGGTGCCATGGGTTTGTCTGCAGTATGTGATTGCAGTATTTCCTGATTATACTCATTTACTAGTTTTGAGTGATATGTTATTACTTATGACCTAGTTCATAAGCTGTTATCACTGATGTAGTATCTTTGAGTAGTAAATACTTACTTATATTTACATTTTCAAAGCAAGCCTTTAATGAATCTTTATATTTTGCAACCGCCCATAGCCTCATAAACAACATAAAATTTGATTGACAGCTGCCAAGCTCACTTGCCCAAGCAATTAGCTTCGCACATCGAATCCATTCGCCAGATGTGCCACTGGTGTTGTGATTGACAGTGAGCAACACCTGAGTAGCACGTGCGAAACACGCTTCTTGTTTGGTCCATTGGCTGTCCGTGTTTACACCGGCTGTTCAACTTTTCTGTTTTAAACTCCAACAAAACCCTTAATACGATTCAATTTTAAATACAAAATAGTTTTGTCTTAAATTATAAATAATTTTATAATGAAATATAAATATAAGTAATAAATTCATTTTATTGAATGTTCATGGAATCATGAATGCTTGGGGTCTCTTGCAAAGTTAACGTGAAGCCCTTCTTGCCCTTTGGCTTCACTTACTTTGCAAGAGACCCGAAATTCATGATTCCATGAACATTCCAAAAACTGAATTCATTTCTTAAATGACCTAGTTATGAGTTGCTGTTACTGCTGCAGTTGTCTTGAGTGGTATATATTTACTTATGACCTAGTTCATGAGCTCCTGTTATCACTGATGTAGTAGCATTGGGTTATATATACTTACTTATGACCTTGTTCATAAGTTGTTATCACTGATGTAGTAGCATTGAGTAATAATACTTACTTATGGCCATGTTATCATTGATGTAGTAGCATTGAATGGTATATACTTAACTAGTTCATGAGCTTGTTATCACTGCTGTTGTAGAACTGCGTGGTGTATACTTACTTATGACCTATTTCATGAGCTGCTATCGTTGCTGTAGTAGCCTTAAGTGGTTGAAGTTCAACTATGGACTGTTGGCTACCACTATTACATAAACCACACCACTGAACATCAGGATTAGAGTTGCAGCTGCCACCAACGTATGCCAGACCTATCAAATATATATTTAAAATATATGGGTATCCTGCAAAAGGTACAACTTGGCATGTGAGACAGTCAAGACAAAAATCACCTGCTGGGGAAGGGCCGACCTTTTGACTCTCTTGCATGGGATGTTTTCTTGTGTATTGTGGTGTCATAGGTAAGGTGTGGTTCATGATTAAATCGATTCCTGATCTTCACTTTCTTCCCTACTTTAGCTCGGTGTGACTCTGTTTTTGCATGCACAAAATCAGGTGTCATGGTCATTTTCAGATCATACTGATTATACCCACTCAAACTTTGTTTGTGTTGGGTTACAGTTTTCACGTTGTCCACCAGCCCATTTGTCCTCCTGTAAGGTTTTGTTCGTTTATATCTTAAAAAGCAATTTCTATATTTTCATCAGACCTTGCAAACAGATTTTGATAAATTAGTTCAATACTTTACCAACATGATGTAACCATTACCATACCAAACGAATGCATTAATGAGTTTGGTGCTAAAGATAATTTTTGACAATATGACTTATATTTATATTTATTCAAATACTGGTCCTTTGGGAATACCGCTCAAGCTGGTGATAGGGGGTGTGAGAATGGTTGCACTTTCCATTAGTTCTCATGAACAGACTGGATAAAGCAGAGTCTGCTGTTTTTTGATATTTTAGGTTCTCTCTATTTCTAAAGAATCCGTTTTTCAAGATTATTTAGACAATTTTTCCCCAATATGTTTTTTATGCTTTGCATAAATAGTGCATTCATGGGCCGATCAACTCCTACCTCATATTTTGATGAACTACTCAAATACTTTATTTACACAATGTAAACATATAAAACATATACTTGAAGGAGATTTGTGCAAAAACAGAAACAAAAAAGAAATGAGGATTTAGATAACAATTTTAATTTGGCGCTGTTTGCAATATAAACGAAAATAAACACAATAGAAAACCACCAAATACAGTTCTAAACTAAGTCAGTAAATTACTCTACAAAATATTAAAAAAACAACAATGGACTCTAATCACTGGTATGTTGCTATCTGTATTGATCATTTAACTAAAATGTTCCGTTTTTATTATTAAAATTTTTAATAATATATTTGCTTTTACATTGACAGTAAACATTATAAATTGAAAACCATAAGTAACCCAAATAATTCTACAATAACAACATAGAAATATATAAATCCACAAAAACTAGGCTATATACACTGTATAATATACTTACCTGCAACACTTGGAGAGTCATTCCTTTCTAAATCATATCTGAAATAAATAATGAGATAAAATAAAAACGTGTTTTGTTTCCTTTAACCAACCAATCAACCTGTATAAATGAGCCTGTACAACGTTTTACTGTCATGTACTAGATGTATATTATTTCCCATTTATACAATGCAAACGCACTTTTGATGCTATACGTAGTCTGTGATTGTGGACAGTTATATGTAGTTACCTGTTGAATTGGCAACCAACTAATTCTAAGCTAAGCCCGCGGATCCACACAGTTCGGCCAAAGAATTCACTTCTTTTATTCACATCAAAGTGTTAAGCAACTAAAATACACCAATAGCATAGTCAGATGCAGTGATCGCTGTGAGTGTGTATGCATTGGTTAATTTATGTGCATTGTTTCATTCATGCATAGACATGTGTACATTGGTTCACTGTTTTGTGACAAAAGTGTACTTTTTCTTATATATACATTCTTAGATATATCCTGATTAGACATTGAAACATTGAATCTGAGTACTACATTGCAAGCACAAGAAGATTTTAATCAAGTTTATGTTATTTCTGTCTATTTTTGTTATGCTTTCGTGGGCGTCGGTTTATTGATGCCTTCTGGTCACCTGCTGGGAAAGGGCTGACTTTGGCTCTCGTTTGTGATGTCTAATTGTGAACCTGTCACTTCCCATTGGTATCATTGGTCAGGTGTGGTGCTTGATTGTTTTGCCCTCTTTTTACTTTGTCACTTCTGTAGTCCACAGCATTCTTAGAACTGTCCTGACTAGACACTTCAGCATTAAATCTGTGTATTACATTGCATATACAAGAAGGCTGTTGAGGTGAAAATCTTTAATCAATGTGTAGCTACAGCGGTCTATGGCATTCTAAAAATGCCTTGATTAGACACTGAAGCATTCTTAGAACTCTCCTGATTAGACATTGAAGCACTTTATCTAAGTACTATATTGCATGCGCTAGAAAGCTGTTTAGATGAAAAATTGTAATCAACCTGTTACATTTGTGGTCCATGGCATTCTTAAAAATAACCTGATTAGACACTGAAAATTTTAATCTGTGCACTACATTGCATGCACTAGAAGGCTGTTGACTTTACAGATTTTAATAAAATCGTCGTATCATACTTAGAGATATCCTGAATAGAAACTGAAGCATTTAATCTGTGTACTACATTGCATGCATTAGAAGACAATTGAGCTAAAAGAATGTAATCATTTTGTTACTTTAATAATCCATGGCAGTTTTAGAACTATCCTAATTAGACATTGAAGCATTTAATCTTTGTACCACATTGTATGTACTACAAGTCTGTGGGCATTCGCAGATTTCTATCGACTGGTCACTGCTGCATTTCAGGGCATTCATGAAAATATCCTGATAGACACTAAAACATTTAATATGCGTACTACATTGCATCCACTATAAGGCTGTTGACTTGAAAGACTGCTATCAACAGGTCATTGCTACATTGCATTTTTAAAACATCCTGATTAGACACCGAAACATTTAATCTAATTACTACATCGCATCCTCTAGAAGGCTGTTGACTTGACAGACTTCTATCAACTGGACACTCTTGTAGCTCAGGGGATTCTTTAAAATATCCTGTTTAGACACTGGGGAATTTTAAATGTGCACTTCATTGCATGCAATAGAAGGCTGTTCAGGTGAGAGACTTTAATCAACTTGGTACTGATGCAGAATTGCGAATTCATAGGAGTATCCTGGTTAGACACGGAATCATTCAATCTGTGTATTACAGGCACAAACAGGCTGTTAGCCTGACAGACAAAATAGTCATTACAGCAGACTATGACATTCTTAAAAATAAATTGATTAGACACTGAAACATTAGATCTGTGTACTACATTGCATGCACTAGAATGATGTTGAGGTGAAATACTTAAATCAACTTGTATTTACTGTAGTCCAGGACATTTTTAAAACTATCCTGATCAGATACTAATACATTTAATCTGTATACTACAATACATGCGCTAGAATGCTGTTGAGGTGAAATACTTTTATCAACTTGTCTCTATCGTAGTTCAGGGCATTTGAGAACTCTCCTAATTAGACACTGAAGCATTTGATCTGTGTACTACATTGCATGCGCTAGAATGCTATTGAGGTGAAATACTTTAATCAACTTGTCTCTACTGTAGTCCAGGACATTTAAGAACTCTCCTGATTAGACAGTGAAGCAATTGATCTGCGTACTACATTGCATGCGCTAGAATGCTATTGAGGTGAAATCCTTTAATCAACTTGTCTCTACTGTAGTCCGGGACATTTAAGAACTCTCCTGATTAGACAGTGAAGCATTTGATCTGTGTACTACATTGCATGCGCTAGAATGCTTTGGAGGTAAAATACTTTAATCAACTTGTCACTACACCAGTCCAGGGCATTTTTAGAACTATCCAGATTAGACACTGAGGCATTTAATCTGTGTACTATATGACAGGCATTGGAATGCTGTTGACTTGACAGACTTAAATCAGCTGGTAACCGCAGCAATCCATGTTATTATTTTAAAATGTCATGATTTATCACGGAATCATTTAATATGCATACTACATTGCATCCCCAAAAAGGTTGTTGAGGTAAAAGACATGTATCATCTGCACCAATCCAGTGCATTTTTAGCACTTTCCTGATTAGACACTGAAGCGTTTAGGCTGTGTATTACATTACATGCACCTGAAGCTGACAGACTTTAATAAAATTGTCACAACATCAGTCCATGGCATTCTTACACATATCTTGACTAGACATTGAAGCATTTAATGTGTGTGCTACATTGTTTGCACTGGAAGGCTGTCAAACTGAATTAATTTAATCAATTTGTCACAGCAGCAGTCCAGGGCATTCTTAAAAATTATCCTGATCTTTAAATCTGCATATACATTGTATACAATACCAGACTTTTGGATTGAAAAACTTTTATCAACTTGCCACTGAAAAGGTCCATGCGGCTTTTTGAATTACCACTAAGCAATTTAATCTGAGCACTACATTGTATGCAATAGAAGGTTGTTTTGGAGAGAAGCTTTAATCAACTTGCCACTGAAACAGTCCATGCGATACTTAGAAATATATTGAATAGACACTGAGCAATGTAATCAGTGCACTACATTGTATGATTAGACACTAAAGCATTTAATCTGTGTATTACATGGAACAGAAAAGCATGTGAATATGATCCGGAAATACCACAACCACACACTGCAGACCAACCCATAGCACCGTGAGGAAAAGACCAGAACACTAGCAGTCACAGGACATCAGGAGGACCAATTAAGTATAGCAATCAGCTTTGTCTTCCCCATGAAGCTGCATTCTATACTAGAGGGACACAAAGTAGTAAATAACAAAACAAGGACCAAAGTAGAACCCCAACACAATGAGAACGAAGACTAATAACCTTACAGACTTTAATAAAATTGTCACTGAGGCAGTCCATTGCATTCTTAAAAATATCCCAATAAAACACTGAATCATTTAATATGTGTCTACAAGGCTGTTGAGCTGACAGATTTTAATCACATTGTCACTACAGCAGTCCAGGCTACAATGATTTAAAAATCGTTCTCATTTCAACTGAGAATGCAAATAAACCTGCTTGTAAATGCTAAAAAGCTAAACATTGTTGTTGGCATTTCAACATTTATAAGCAAGATAAATACAATATTTTTAAGTTAGAAAAGTCTTAACATGACCACATTTTAATTTTTATGAGCAGTTAAATTTCATGCTCAGTTGTGTTGAAGTTGACAATTGTTTCCTATAATCTTAGGTCCTGGTAAAAATAAGAAATATCCTGATTAGTCAATGCATTTACCATGTGAACAACAATAACAATGGATGTTTTGTCATACAAGCCTGATCACCTGACAGGTTTCATTTAATAAATTAAAAAAGTATAAGTCAAGATAAACAAAATACTTTAGCGTAAATTTATTATTTATTTCATTGAAATGTTTTTTTGAATACACCAAAATATGTTCTGGTAGAGATGTAATTTAATTACCCATTCCTATAAAGTAACCTTGAACTTTCCTATACTCAGTATGACTCATCTATGAAATACATACATTGTAAATAACCATGCATGTCCGTGCTTTATTAAGCAGTTCATATGCCTGGGTTCATTCAGGTAATCACTGAAACCATGGCCTGGCTTGACAATTTAGTTCTCATTCTGTAAACAACATTGCATCATTGTGACTGAGAGTGTTGTAGACTGAACTGGCTAGCCATCTCAGCTGTTCTAAGCATCTTTAGAGTTGACCTAAGTAGTCTCTGAAGGTCTTTTCTCAAAATTTGGTGGGTTGTTGACCTGAATTATTTCAGAAATTGTCCAGGACATCCCTTACGCTGTCAGAGATTTATAAGAAGCTCTTACCCCGTAAATAACATTGCATGATCATGACCAGGAAGGCTATTGATTTGAATAGCTTCATTCAACCAGTTACTAAAGTTGCTCAAAGCAATCTGAGAATTGACCTGGTTTGGTGTGACACTTCTGACAGCTATATCCTCTGTCCAATACGAACTAGCAGCAGTCTGTAGAAATGAAAAATCAATGCTACAAACAAATATTAGTAATCCAGATCATGTAGACTCAGACGACCCTGTGCAGCCTCCGTTTAAACTAAGAAACTCAAAATGCTGTTCAGACAGTAGCTTAAAACTCATAGAATATTCAAGAAACTAGCAAATTCTCTGATCATACTGCGCATATGCGCAGGCTGGTCTAAGCCTTTGCTGGTCTACATACCACATTGTTGAAAATCTCTTGTTGCGGGTCATATGTTTGTGCTTATTGTAAACGCGTCGATAAGGGTGCATGTCTGCATATTTTCATCTCATTTACTGCTCAAGCACACAAAATATGACAGTTGACGGAGACTGACACCAACAAAATTACGCAAAGTTTCATTGGACATGTAACCATCAAAATACATATATTTTTATTCGACAATCGTGTATCAAATCTCACATGAAATAAAAGTGCTGCCTGGATAACTGCAAAAGGGAGCATTAATATATAGGAGCAATTTTCAAAATTGAATATTTATTTGTATAATTCTGATTGACAAAGAGCTAAGTATGTATCAAGTGCAAGTAAATGTAATTTTGCTAGTAAACTGACAACTGTCATATTTTAGTTAAAGGTGAGGAAATAAAGGCAAAATCAAGTATTAAAAGATATGCTGTTGCACCTGAAACAACGTTCTCATTCATATGGTGGGACCTTGAAATAATTCATTTAGAAGTTGTCCGACTCTGCTGTTTTCTAATATTGTAGGTTCTCTCTTTTTCTGAAGAATCCGTTTTTCCAGATTATTCAAATATGTTCTATAGGAATTTATCAATCCATGGCTGGTGAAAACTTGGTATAATATGTAAAAAAAATCATGATTAAATATAGTCAGTACAGCTGTTTAATAGACAGGCCATTGTTCGAATTCTAAGCACTAATAATACCCCCTATTCATAAGATCATTTATTTCCCCATTTGGAGCCCCAATAGGCTACTGAGGTTTCTGGACTCCATAGTGAAGCTGTCAAAACAAATGCAAACTGAGGAAATAATGGGGTTCAAAAGAATTCGAAAATGGCAGGAATGTTAATGCAGGTAAGTGGCCAACATCTTACTTCTCAGTTATGCATTATCTTATTATGTTCTGAAAATAAACAGGTAGCTCTTCCTTTGACGTTAGAAATCCCCTTTCAGTTTAAGACTGTGACGTCACGTGCGCAAAAATACTGAGGGAATGTAAATTTGGCGAAATCTCCTTCTGGACAAAATTTACTTACTCGACATGAAAAACGTTTTTATGAAGTCAAATTCAGATTTCACGAAGTTGTGTGACACTTTTTCCCCCGACGTTAAGAACGTTTGACGTCATATCTATAGCATCATTCAACAGCATGGGATGAGAAGTCATCCCAGTTTTCACTGTGGTTAATTTAAACTGATATTTCTGATTTTATCACTTCAAATGGTGTTATGGTAAACATACAGCGTCTCCAGCTGTTTAGGAAAATTCTTATTACTGAGTGCTTGCTTTTAATTTAATTTCGTTTTTTTAAATAAAAAAAGTCTCATTTTGGTAAAATATCAGAACTTTGACAGAATATACTCTTGAGTAAGCTGTTAATAAAGAATTTTTTATTTCGGTTTTGTTACAAAAAACTTTGATTCATGATAAATGTGAATATTAAATTTCTGGTTCCACAATTTAATTATTATTCAATATATTTTCTACTAAATTACTTGAAGCAATTATATAAAATAATGCTTACTAATCTAGAAAAATCAAGCAGATAACATGGCTGTCTTATGATTTGATCAACTTACCATAACATCGTTTGAGGTGACGAAACCAAAAGTGCCAGTGTAGATAAACCACAGTGAAAGGGTGCCAAAATTAGTAAGTATGCCAATAAATAGTTATATGGACAGGCTTTTATCCTCAAGTTTTAATCAGTTGATCTGTATTGCTATTTATTATATACCTATAAATGATACGCCTTTAGAACTGTCTGATTTCTGGCCATCAGATACAGAACGCCGGATCAACGAACTGAGGTTTTCTGAAACCATATCACTATCCTTTAAAACGAGGCTGACGTCGGTTACCTGCTTTTGCGGCGACGCTACGTAAAGTAAATTTAAAGCATGGAACCAGAGACGGAAAACATGATGACGTAACGTCATATTATATGACGTGAATATGACGTGACAAAACGTTATGGCACACGTTCCCGCAATCTTTCTGGATTAAAAACCAAAACTATTTAGAAAATTAAAATAATGTCAGAAAAGGTATATAACTAACATATTATTATAAAAGTAATTTGATCTGGCGTACATTATCACGTCTCGTGGATGAGGCCATGCCATTGGATCACCCTCGACGCTTCGCGTCTCGGGTGATCCGATGGTATGACCTCATCCACTCGACGTGATACAGTACGCCAGATCAAGTTACTATTATAATAATGTGTATGTAATAATCGAATATAACTGTTTCATGCTCAGACCAACTGTTAATCGACTGTTATTTCCTACCTCTCTTTCTACCACTCTAACATCATGTTTAGGTATCTGAAGTGTGCATACTTACATCAGCAATATGAATGCCAGCAAACAGTAACTGAATTACATAGTTATTTTCACTGGTTCCATCAATTCCTGTGACTGTTTTATACCTTAAATCGATCTAAAAGACACATGGAAAAGCAAATAACTAATTGAATGTACACATAATAACACAAAACTTTTTGTAGTATAATTCAAAAAATGAAAGTAATTAGATTAAATGATAAAAAGACTAAGTTCAACTTGTGAAAGAATATAGCAAAATATTAGCTGATGATTATATCAAACGCTCATGCCCATCTTCCAGACATAACTAAAGCATCTGTAAAGTTTAAAAAGAATTGGCATACAACCATGGGAGCAATTGCGCACAAAAGGTATCATGTACTACCTAGATTCGCTTTAATAGTAAAGAATGCCTAAAATGACTGTTTTTGTGCATACGTTTTGTTTTTGTTGTTGTTGTTATGTTTTTGCTTTATTTTCTGATATTCTACCAGCCATTTATCATAAGCGGCAATTTATTTTAGAACAGAGGCTATGCAAGGGCTCAGTCTAGTGCTAGACTTTTGTTCCCATCGATAAAATATTTTCAATTACTCGCATGATCTATAGTATTGAACAATCCTGCTTATTAATTGAATTCACACAGACCCTCTGTCTGCTTCTCTCTACCCCTCTCTTCTCTCTAATAGTTAAGAATTCGTGCTAGCTCTTCAAATGATCTCCATATTTATATGTTCGCATAACACGGTATATGAGTTAATGTATATATAAATTCTGAACAATATTTATAATAAATAGAAAAAATGACTAAGCTCAACTTGCAAAAAAATGATATAAAATAATCTGATGATTTCATCAAAACATATGCACATCTTCAGACCAGGACAAAAACATGGTCAAACATCTGTAAAATTTTAAAGGAATAGGCATACCCATGTTTGAGGAGTTGCACACAAAAGGTGTCCACTATCTATTTACTTTAAATGTAATAACGCCTAAAATGACTACATTCAAATTTGAAAACAGTGACAAAGACAACTTGTGGATTATATCCAAACCACATGCACATGTGCAGATCTTGATTAAAACATCTGTAAAGTTTCAAAAGAATTGTCACAAAATAAAAGGAGGATTTGCGCGCACAATGTATCTATTACTTTAGGGGACAGGAAGTCAGAGGGAAAGAATGATGAATTCGGTGTCCCCTCACTTTTCTTCGAAAAGATGGTTGACAATAAAAAGCTGTTATCACTCCTGCCCTGTCCCTCTGAAAAACTCTTTAACCATACTTATAAAACTTTGATTACATTTCCGTTCTGCTGAAGCAATGAGATAAGGCAGGGAATAATGTAAAAGAACAATGAAAGAAAGTTAGGAAGAAGGAAACAAAGAAACAAATGGCAATAAGAAGGAAAAAGAAAGAAAGAGGAACACTTTTACTTTCAAATTAACAAGTTTCCCTTCTATGGAAATGGTAAAAGAGATAAAACAAATGAAAGAATGAAAAAAAATCTAAAATAGGGAAGCAAGAAACAGAAACAAAGAAAAAAGAAAGAAAGAAATCGTTTCTTACCATATCAAGCAAGAAGGCAGCATATTCTGTAAGATCTTTTTTGGCATCTGCATCTTTTTCTTCGTCAGTGGATCCTGTTGCCCTGGCTAACCAGCTTAAAAAAGTAGAAAAAAATGATCTTCCACATGTGGATTGATCATATGAAATGATTACGAAAGTAGGATTCTATCTATCATATGACATATCATGCGATTTTATTGCCTTCAAAGTCGATATTACTTTGATGAAAAAAGCCTGCTGACACAGTTGGTCATGATGTTACAAGTTCCCACGAACGTGTTGTGTACTGCGCGGTCCTGTCTTTTAATAGGGAGCGCAGTGGCTCAGTGTTAGAGTGCTTGACTCGAGACCAAGGGGCCGCGGGTTTGAGCCTCATCGTCGTCACTGCTGTTTGGTCCTTGAGCAAGACACATTTATCCTAGCTTAGTACCGGTTCAACACGGGAAGACCCGTCCCTGTTTAACTGAAAGATTGTTGATGGGACGTAAAGAATCAAATAAAAAAAACAAACAAACTTTTAATAGCATGAGCCATGGCATGAGATTTCTAACAATGTAGCATTTTGACATGAACAGACTCAAACCAGCCTGTGCAGCCTCCTTTTAAGCTTAGAAACTGCAGATGATGTTGGGTCAGCAGCTTAATATTAATAGAAAATTCAAACGACTAGCAAAGACTCTGATCAGACTGTGCATATGCGTAGGCTGATCTGAGGCTTTGCTGGTTGCACATACCACATTGTTGTAAATCTCATGTCGCGGCTCACATGACAATACCCACTGTATAGTGGCAAAGTCATATGGGAAGTTTTAAATAAAAGTAAGTAAGTAAATAAGTAAGTAATTACTTCACTTTTCGCTTTCTGTAAAGGCGGCACCTCATGCATGCGTAATTAGGACTAATCCATCTTAGACATAGGTAAATGGTGAAAACGAGGCGTGGTTTAGTCAGTTTCGGAGCGCCCAAACAAGCTTAACGAGTATTAACAACATAAATCACAGTCAAATCGGTGGCGCAAATGGTTACGTTGAAGAACGATGATCAAGGGTTCGCCAGTTCGAATCACACTGGAACAATTTTTTTTATTAATCAAAAGTTGAATCTTGCGTCATTTTGTTTGTTTGTTTATTTGATTTGATTCCTTACGCCCCACCAACAATCTTTCAGTTATAAAGGGACAGGTCTTCCTGGGTGAAGCAGTACTAAGCTGGGATTGAATCTTGCGTCATAATACCTCGATCAGTTATGATTGATTTTCAGAACACACGCAAAATATTATATAATCAATGAGGGTTCAGTTTCCAGTCACGATTTTCATGAAATATATGTACATTGGCGCGGATCAAACAGCGGGAAAAAGAAATAATTATTTCAATCTTCATTGCGGGTTCAAGTCTCATCATGGCAACACCAAGGAAGATATACGACACTGTCTCCAAGACTATCATATTGAACGTGTTCAAGTACTTTAAAAAATAAAACGTGAATATATATTATTAAACATGTCAGAACGTTCTAAAACGAATGTAAAAATTATCAGAAAAAAAATAAAAGTAAATAATTCTCTTAAATAAAAAAAAATTCATCGCCCCTGCTGGGGCTTGAACTCAGAATGCTCGAATTTGAAAGTGTTATATTTATCCAATACGCTACGGATCTTTCTGCCTAACACTTTCCAATTTATACTTATTAACTCTTAGCAAACAGTTAAAATTTTCTGTTTTACCGTTAATATTACCTGTTTTCCCTTCGTGAGTAGATGAAATAGCCAAATCACGCCCAGATATGAATATTAAAGTTACCGCCTTTACAGAAAGCGAAAAGTGAAGTAATAAGTAAATAAAACACACTTTTCGACCAAACATGGCAACATTTTTTGAACTTATTTATTGATATGCTTATTCAAATTACCGACAACACATGTTCTTGTTTCAAAATGGTAACGAATGATAGAACTACTGCTTATGCCTAGATATTCTGTTACTTACTGAGATGAACCACATATAACATACTATAATTATTATCGTTTTAGCATTCAGTCAAAAAGATGCTTCCGTACAGTCCTGCTTCACCAAACCTATCATGTGGACTACGCCATTTAAAATATCACCCAGAATTGCAACAAGGTTCAGATTCAGAGACTAATACCATGGATATAGCTTTTATCCCAAAAACCTTCGATAAGACAGATATGATTCTATATAAATAGTGAGCAACAATGCAATACATTGATTAAACTGTTTGGGTTTGCAGCATGCACTTGACATTCAATATTTTTTAAGTAATTATCTAATATTTTTGTTGCAAAAGTACATCATGATCAAAGACTTGTTTTACTGCCGCAGAGATACACCAGTATCATATTTGAACGCTTTAGATATGCTTGATTCGATGTTTTGGATACTTAAATATTTAATCAGATATGAGGCTCTGAATTTCAAACTAATATTTGGATAGGAGCAATGGTGATAAATGTATCCAAAGGAATTATTTGGATTTCAATCTTGAACATGTATTATGTAGTTTTAGTAAACATACATGTTCTGGTTATGCATAGCATCAGGGAGCAGCGAACGTACGAACCTAACTGCATAAACTGCAGTCTAGTCATAGCATTCATCATTCACCCCACTTATGGATGTAATTGAAGAATCAGACAAAAGCCATTGACACCATAATATAGGGTTATCTTTCATGTTAATAGAGTGATATTACCAATATGAGATATAAATTACATTTTTCTTATGGACTGGGTCATTTATGTTCTCCAAAAAGTGGATTTCTGTTTTTGTTATTAATTATTTTATTTAAAAACAGCATCATACAATATATACCAGCACAAGACAATTTACCATACACAAGTTAATGTATAAGTTAGTCATACAATAAAATATGACTATTTAGGTATCAAATTATCGATTAAACATGACAAAATGTATTCTCAATATAAGCTTCTTTTGACTTAAACAAAAACCCGTGTACTGATAGACACTTCAGTGTACATTGTATCAGCAGAAAAAGGAGATCCTGAGCAACTCTGAGAAAGGTTCTATACATGCATTGTTTGCAACAGCAAAGAGATACAGTTTGTCACGTTTGGTAGATATAATGTATGACTAGTTGTTGTTCGCTTATTATCATAGATTCACATGCCTTACATAATACCAGAAAAAACTTATTGGAAAGCGGAATGTGCTTTTAGACATTTATTCTTTGACTAAGGTACAATCTAAAATGTGCTATTGTTGGTTGACATTTTAGACATTTGTTTTTAAATAAGAAATATTTTCTGAGCAATTTAATACAATGCTTTCCTTGATACCGAATGTAACATACTTTAAACTAAAATATTATATTAAGCCTCAACAAAAACGTAGTCAAGTTTGTCCAACAGTGTTGTAGAAAGTTATATTCCCTAAAACGAATATATATAGTTTCGATTTCCACTGTACAGAATTTGCATAAAGCCGTCTCTCCAATTTTACATTTTAAGAGAAATTTGTCGGTGTGAATAATTCCTATTAGCATTTATATTGGGAAATTTTGAAGTCGAATGTATTTGGTGGCTGCAAGCGGTTGGTATATATGTTATTCCAGTTTGGATCTTCGTCACTGAATTGTTCTAACCTTTTTTTGCTAGATTTTCTTTCTGGTGGTAATTCCTTTTTTGTAAGAAGTTTATAGATGTACTTATTTGTTTGTTTGTTTCGCTTTAGTAATTTGACCAAGAATAGATGGCTTTTTTGGTAAATTAATAATTTCGGTTTTAATATTTGTTTGCCATGCATTGGGTATACTATGCGTCTGGGTTAAATATTTTAGAAAATAACCATCTGAGAGAGCACATTTTTCTTTTAATCTTCTAAATGAGTCAAACGAGTTTGCTAAATCATATAAATCTTCAAAATATTTTATACTGCTGCTATTGTTTAAACATCATTGTGTTACCTTCAATTTTATATTGCTTTTGTTCTATTAAAGCTCTTGTCTGTAGCTACTGATAACAGAATGTTCAATAAATTTACACCACGCTGCTAAGGCCCCATTCACATGCACACATTTACTTACGTAAGTAAAGATACTTACGTAAGCAAATTTACTTACGGTGTCATGTGAACGCATTTACTTACATGAGTATTAATACTCCTGGAGTAAACTGGGGTAAGTAAAAGTATATTTGCACCACCTCTGGAGGTCATGCAAAAGTATATTTATAAGTAATTATACTCCATGAGCAAAGTATGTCATGTGAACAGACCTCAGATTTACATATGTAAGCAAATTGATGCTTCTTGAACACATGTGCATCCCTGCAAAATGGTCTGGAACTATTCTAGAATAGTTCTTCAATTTTATAGAACTGTGTTCTAGAACTACTCTGAAACTGCTCTAGAAATGTTCTAGAATGTTTATGGGGCAGTTGTAGAACATTATATGGAACAATATTTTGTTCTACAATTGTTCTAGCGAAGGTCATAAGTTTTGTTGTAGAAAAATTCTGAAACAAGAAATGTTCTAGAAGATACCTTTAGAACTATTCCTAAGCGGTTCCAGAAAAAAATCTAAAGAATTGTTCTAGGATAATTCTAGAACAAACCTGAAGATTTTTTTCTGGAACTATTGTAGAATATCTCTTATAAAAATGTCCCATATAGCGCTCTATAAATGTTTCTGAATTATTCTAAAACATTTTAGAGTGGTTTTAGAATAGTTCAAGAACTGTTTAAAAGGTTTTTAAGAGCTGTTTTAGACCAAACATTTAATTTTTTCTAGAACACCTCTCCTAAATTTGTCCCATATAACGTTCTATAAATGTCCCTGGATTATACTAGAACATTTTAGAACAGTTTCAGAACTATTCGAGATATGTTTTAGCGGTTTGTATTCCATTATTTCTAATAAAAACATGGACTGGTCTGGAACAATTGTAGAACACCTCCCATACACCCCCCCACAAAAAAAATGTCCCATATAACATTCTATTAATATCCCAGAATATTTCTAGTAGATATTAAGAATTGGGTTCGAATAATTTCAGAAATATTCTAATAGTTTGTTCTAGAACTTTTCTAGAGCAAGCATCGAGAACTTTTCTAGAACTGGTGCATAAAAAGTTTTTTTAAATAACAGTTATAGAACAAACCATTTCAACATTTCTGATAGTGTTCTGAAACCGCTCTAAAATGTTCATACCAGGTGCCCCAGGATTGATTCCCATTGCTATGGCAATGGCCGTGGTCAGGAATGTAATCATTTAGCAAGGCAAATTTTCCTTAGCCCTAGCAGATCACATGAGAAGTACAATTCCATGATATGTCACCTTTAAATACTGAAATACTGTTGACATGGCAGTAATCCCAAAGTGTCTTCCATGCTCATTCTAATGACACAATAAATAATAGAGCTTGACTGAAGAAGAACTATCATTGAAGAAACCAAACAGAGGCCCTGTTGGCCTGAATGCTGTCAATTATTGTCACACTGCTACCCAATTTAAAAACATTGCCTTACATTTGCTCAAAAAACAGCTACCGAAACCGTACCTCAAGTCTACTTTCTGTTTTAGACAAAAATACTATCATATTTGCCATCTAGTAATTGCCACATATATGTTTTTGAAGAGCCTTTATAATCCCTCCAGTTTTGGTAGCCATATTTTCCCATCATCCATCTATTTATGACATGATTGTTCTTGTATTGTTCTAAAAATGTTCCAGAATAATTTTTAACATTTGTAGAACTTGCAAAAGTACTAAATAAGTTCTAGAACATAATTTGAGGAGTAAATGTAAAATTTTATTTTGCCCTTGAAAAGTTCCAAAACATGTTCTAGAAAATTATAAGCAGATTTGTAGAATTAACTTGTTCTGACATAGTAAGAAAAATGTTTTTATGATTTATTTTGAATGAATTCTTAGAAACTTTCTTTCAACTTATTTTGTACTTTCAAACATTTGTAGAACCTACTGGTTCTAGAATCGTTGTAAAATGTTCTAGACTATTTCAAGAACACTTTCAGAGTAATAACAAACTATAGAAATGTGTTGAAAAAGAATTCTAGAACAAACATATGTAACTGATTCAGAACTGTTGTTGAATTTTAGTTCCTTATATTCTGTACCATTGATTGTAAGTAATGCTACTTTAACATCATCAGTCCACCACTCATGAGATTGTTCTTTCGTCCCTAATGTTTTTCATGAGACAACCCATGTGCAAGACTAGTGCACAAGTAATATGGTAGCTGTCATCAGTAGTCTGTACATTTCTGCTGTACAACAAGTGTGTGTACCTTTAAAATACTTATGTGGACACTATTAGCATGAGAACGCAGAGTAAATATACTTTTACTTACGTGTGTATATTTACTCCATATAGCAAAATACTTACAGGTGTAAATTGTGAGCATGTGAAGATAAATCTATGTAAATAATTATCAGAGATGTTACATTTCGCCAAAAGTCATATTTTAAAGATTTTTTTAAACTTTTGCAGACCTATCAATTATTAACCACGTTTTCATAATCCATGGTAAGTATATCTCCTTTTATCGTTTTATTTGAGCAGGTTTTGAATACCATATAAAGTCACTTTTTATTGTTTCGATGTGTTTAATTGTTTGTTTAGCTGGGTCAGGCAAAGAGGAAAGATTGAGACAAATGTAAGTTACGTAAGTGCATCTTTTTTGATTGCAGTGTCAGTTTTCTATGTTGCCAATGCTTTAAACATTTATTTTCAAAATGGTTAATTTCAGGTTCAAAATCTTCTTTAAACTTTCTTTGATACTGTAGTACAAAACGTTCTACCAAGTGAACTAGCTTCTGAAGAACACCATTAAAATGTTCTGTCTTTTAAAGTATGCTACATCCCTTTCAGTCATGCTACCTATATTCAAATGACTTAACATTTTAGCGTTAAGTTAAGATCCAGAAATATATATTAAATTATCTAAGATTCCAATCAATGTTTGAAATAACTTAAATGAACTATCAATTTTGAATTATGCATCATCAGCGAAATGATTTTTTAAAATGAAATTTCCGTTTAAATAATGCCTTATATATCATCTGTTGTTAAATTTTGTATGAAAGTAGTTCAATACACATAACAAAGAGGTAGGTAGAAAGTAGAAATACCTGGCCAACACTTCGCAATATGGAAAAAAAGACATGTTGCTATTATTCGAGACACAGATAAAAAGTTATAACCAACTGATAAAATCTTCTCGGAAGTTGAACTGCTTGGTTTAAATATAATTTAACCCTTAAAGCACCAAGAAAAAATCTGAAAATGTTGTCTGCTGAAGTCATCTGCTGCAAGTAATTGCCCAGCATAACTGACGAATTAAGTATAAAAGCAAACAGCGTGGACTTAGAACAGAGCTCTGATTTTGATTTGGGTCCACACTGTTTGCCCAGACTAAGAACAGACTGCTCTTATAGGAGCATTCTGATTTGGGTCCACACTGTTTGCCATAGAGTCGTCTTTAACATAAACTTTTGTTGCGATTGGTGCATTAAGGGTTAAGTTGAACTGCTTCAGATACACAATTATAATTATGTAATCAATGCTATCAATTGCCTTTGCGAAATGCAGAAAATTAATTTACTTGCGAAAAATTAGATTAACAAGTAATTTTGTTTTTGAAGCATTGGTCACCTCTGCAGGAAAAATGCCTTTAAACAGCTTTTTGTGTGAATTAGGCGCATTGACTAGCCGAGCCAAATACATATTGGCATAGAGTCGAGAAACCATTACTTTTTAGCATGCTTAGAACAGAGGCAGAAACCAGCCTACGCATCATCGCAGTCTGATCAGCGCCTTTGTTATCCATTACCTTAAAGTATAGAAGTCAAACTTTATGTATGCAAGCTTCAATATTCTAACTGGTCTATGTAGCTGAGCAGGTTAGTTTGAGCCTTACCTTGTCACAAACTGAAAGACAGAATTACTTGTGTCAAAGACAATATCGGTACTACTTACTATGAATATACTTCATAGTCCATGACAATCAGAAGTTCAATTTCGTATGTGATCGTATCCCTCTTGTGCCTGCTTTTCTTCGTATTCTGTATTCTATCTAAACAGATAACATAGGTCTACTTACTATGAATATATTTGATAGTCCATAACCATCAGAAGTTCAATTTCGTATGTGATCGTATCCCTTTGTGCCTGTTTTTCTTCGTATTCTGTATTCTATCTAAACAGATGACATAGGTCTACTTACTATGAATATACTTTATAATCCATGACCATCAGAAGTTCAATTTCGTATTTGATCGTATCCCTCTTATGCCTGCTTTTCTTGCTGCTCTGTGTTCTATTCATTCTTTTATTGATAAATTCTGAAATGAAATGGTCAATGTATGAAAGAGTCAGCTCATGAGATGATGATACTTATCAAACAAGTGAGCAGTTAAGGGTCGGACGAGCCAGAACAAATATGTAGTCTTGTGAGAGCCGTCGATGCACAAAGTAGGGATATAGAGGTAAGCACAATCCAACAGTTAGGCCTCTAGAACCACTTGACTATTTTGAAACCATGTTTAAAAGATGTCTATATTCGAAAATTACCAAAATCTAATGTTCTGGCTGAATTATTCAAAACATATATTCTTTATAATATAAATGCAGTCAAAATATTGGGAACAATTGATCAAATCATAATTTCTTGAATAGAAATCAAATTAGGTTAATTTAGCCAGCAGATATAGCAGTACTTATCCTATAATTTTCTTTTAAATGCATTGTAAAGATTTCAGATTTTAAGAATGGCACTTTAACTGCTTTGTTATTAAAACAAGGTTATTGATATGATAAAATTTGTAAAGCATTTTCAAAATTCTACCACAAACACTTAGAGTTGGTTGTGCAATACAATATTGGTTTAAAACTCTTCTGCAACGGGGCATATCAAAACTGGTATATTGTGGTGATTTAGTTGATAAACTCAAAAGAATTGTTGGAAAGCCTAATTTTAGCGAACAATTTAAAAAGATAATTAAACGTTATAAAAAAGATAACATGAATGTCATGCAACAGTCTGCATGTCTGATTGTAAACGCAATCAAGGTTTTTAGCTTCAATGGTCCCTCTTTCATTATACGACGGTAGGTCAGGCCTCGGATTTAATGACGGCTCTAATGTAAAACGTATATCTGTTGTATCTCTGACTATCTGTGAGCCGTGTGCCTCATGATAATATTGTTTCTCTGTGATGACACATTGCATTATTTAGGAAGCCATCATGTGAGCATAACAAAATTTGTGTTTTAACAACAACAGAATCTAGGAGAAAAATTTGGTACCAATAAAATGTATTTAGCCCCAAGTGGCTTATACTGCTCTCCTTTTTAAAACGGTGGTTCTTTTGTTGTTGATTTATTGTAAATAAGTGCTCCTGTTGTTTGTGGGAGTTAATGTGTATGGTTTTTGTTTTGTTATGTAGTACTTAGTGACCTTTTATTGTTTTGCAATCATGTTGATGGGTATGAGAGAGCTGGTTGCTTTACTTTTACTGGCTTCTTAATGTCTTGTGACTGTTAGTATTATGTGACTCTTCCTTGCGGTGCCATGGGTAGGTCTGTAGTATGTGATTGTGATATTTCCTGATCATTCTCACTTACTTGTTAACAAGTCACCTTTTTCAGGTTAGTGACATACTAAACCCTTAAAGCGTCAATAACAACTGCAGCAGACGACAAATTTTTCGACATCTTTCCCAATGTTCGAAAAAAGTAAGGTGTGATATTTCATGAGAATCGTCTGCCAGCAGACGATTCTCACGAAATATCATGCCGTATTTGTTATTTTTGAAAAAGCAACAATATTTGAAATTGTCGTCTGCCGCAAATTATAGGTGGCGCTTTATGGATTAACTATAAATCCTCCATACCTTGTGTAGAAAAGAAAGAATAGTCGTTGTTAGGCAGTAGAAAATCAGCGGCGGTCGGTTCTTCCTCGTCCACTTGGCTCACAGAATGAGCTTTATGCTTCTTGTCTGGTGGCTGTATCAGGTAAGACTTGGAACCATGGTGAAAAATTCCAAACTGAAAGAAAGGTAAACCAGAGGAGCTGAAGGTCCTGAAGCGCTCACCTGACACAAAGTTCCAAGAATCTATATCTCCTTAATATTTATTTATATTTATTTATACAATATTTCAAGAGGGTGACATATTTAGCTCGACGGCCAGTCTACCATATAAGGTTTCAAATTGTCATGATCAACCTAGGATAATCATAAACACCCTTATTTAATGTAATGTGAAAGAAGAAATTGTATGCGTATCACTGCGTGCTGGTATTAGGACATGTTATATAGCTGTACATGTTCTATTAAAGGAAACGAGGCCTTTATGAGTATGCCAGTATCCTATTTATCAACTTAAACACCTTTCATATTATGGAGGATGGTCTTATTTTGTAAAGATCTATTATTGGATGATGTTAGGGGTTACTGTACACATTTAATTGTATGTTAATTATCTTTTAATTGGCTATTATTAAATAAAGCAGGCATTCTATTTGGCTTTTATTGAATAAAGGAGGCATTCTATTTTCTGTTTGCGTATACCAAGCGTATACCAAGCACAAAAAAAATCCCAAAACACTTTAGCTTACAGTTGCACTGTAAAAAGTCGTCCAGGCGTCGGTAGTGACCTTAAAATTTGAACATACGGATTATTTTCCAATTTAGGACAAATGAACAAGATAAACAACATAACTATTTGCAGAGTATACAAGAAATGAACAATATACCTACAAATTCAAATTCGTGGTCAGAGCTTGGGTCTATGTTCTTTTGCACCATGAAAGCTGAGCCGTTCGTGATGTCATAGTAATATACAACCTCCTGAAAACAAAGAGACCCACCTATCCAAGGTTATAAAACGTTTTCATGCTCAACAACTGTTGTCAATTAGGGGATAGCTGTATTCAAAATTTTCATTTTGGGGAGGTGTAAGCGGAGCCGTAAAACGTGATTTCCGAACGAATGCTACTCAAAGTTTGATAGGGATCACTTTTCATCCATCGAAATTTGCATAGTAAATGTACAAATCCATGGCCGAGTTGGCACTCCGTATATTGCATACTGTCTTGAGCAGCAACTCGTATGGATTGCAGTACTCACGAAAGAGCTGACTTTGCACACTTTGCAAATGAACCCATGTACCCTCAAAATCTTGCGTAACACTGAATTCCTAACGGCACATCGAAATTGTCAACAATTGGATTCCTGGCGCCTTAAAATGCCTCTGTGACAGTTTAGAAATCGTTTAAGACCAGAAGAAAATGAACCGTGGCGCCGGAATGTTAGAATCTGGCGTCTCGCAACGCCTCTTAATGTGCCACAGAGAGTGATATATCCCATAAAGTTCTGATCGTTACCACGTAGCTTTGTCCAGAGACATTTTTGAGAGGCATATTATGCACTATTCAAAAGAACAAGTTTTTACCTTTATAATGATGCTAATATTCTCTCGCTGTAATGTTTCGTTTAACAAATATAGCACATTATATATGGTCCACTCCATACCACTGGCCTGTTTTCAAGTTATAGAATTAAAATAATATTTGAATCTCAATCTTTCAAGCCTGGCATCTTTAATACTACAGAATAAAAGTTTTACTTTCTCTTACTAATGATGTCCTTTCAAATGTTAGAATAGCGACAGGTTGTTTTGATTCAATATTTAAAGCACAATGCCGAATTCTTATGACGTCATTGAAATTGACAACTACGTCATTTTGAATACATTGCAGAATTTTCATTTCCGAGAATATTCCATTTTTGTCCATCGATTCGGACTAAAAACATGCCAAACCTAATATCGGCAAAATATTTAATGTCAATATTACTTTGATAACAAAATGTCTGTATCTTAATTGGAATATTGTAAAAAGTTTTATTTTTCAACCAAAAATGATTGATTTTAGATAACAATTTTCAAAATTGTTATTGGTTTCAGAGAGATTCAATCCCATATTGCATCATTTTACGATATAGTGCACCTTTGGACAATTGGTTGGGTTTCATTTTTAGATATACACATGCAAAAGTGTGTACCTCTGAATATTGACCTATTTTGTGGACTCGTTTTGATATTCTTATGTGGGTTAATATCACTCTCCGGCGATACGGACTAGTCATAATTGCTTCAGACAAAAGTCAATTCATCTTCGCTTGCATAAAATTGTTTTAGCTTTAATACATTTGTTGTAACGACAGTATGGGCCGGTCAAAACTTCAAATGGTCCAAATTTTGATTATAGCTGACTGTTGCATAGCCATACATTCAAGGGCCTAGGAAACCCAATTCAAATAGAAAGTTCGCCATTTGTGCAGAACATATTGGCTTACAAATGAACATTAAGCAGACATTAACACGAATTGCTGAGACTGCTTTTGTCTAAATTATGAGGCATCTTATATGCACAGTCTGCTTGATAGCTCAGTGCTTTGAGGGCTGTTTCGGTGTAGATTTCCGGTCACCCCTTCAAGTTACATAAAACTTGTCATAGCGGTGTATAGAAAAAGAATATATTATTATTTGGTACAATTTACAGGCATGCTGCATTGCTGGTTACAGAGATATCATGCCAGGATCAAAACTTTAGGATCATCCCTCGTATGTGGAATCGTCATCTAACCAACGGAGATCCTTCACACAGACATGGCGGAGGATGCGACAGGGTTAAAGCTTTTTTTTCTAATTTATCTTTATTTCTCTACTGACATGTTCACAACAATATCACAGGACAAATAGTACATGTATGTAATATGGTATCATTTCGATTCAAGGTCTATGCTATTACATATAAAAAATACGAAATATGAGTCGCAACGCTAAAGAGAGTCCATCTGGTAAATATTTGACCATGGGCTGCCCTTGGCATATAATTTTATATTCTAAATAAAGAAAAACTAATTGTGTCATCTATTAAAACTGCATCAAGAGTTAAACTAAGGATACAATTTGTGCAAGCCAACCAGATATGTGCCTACCCGAGCATACCTGAATGAACTCTCTTAGCGTTGCGGATAATCTCTCGAACAGACATACTAAATTATAGCTTTTACAAAAGCATCTGTATTACTAAAAGTTCTCTGTACATGTTTGAGGTTTCCTACTTTTCAATTGAAAAGGCAGTGGAAAAAAACAGATTTAGCCTACACAACGTACAAAGCCAAAAGCAGCGTGTGCACAGCGTCGTGGTGCTATACAACAGGGTTAAAACTTAACAACAGGACCGCTTTTGTTGGTTCAGTCTCGACGTCAACGGTTTCAGAACGCTACGTGCTTATATAACGAGTTCAGGAACGGAACTGGAGTGCGCATTTCTACACAAACACTGAGAAACAGACTCCATGAGTTTGGAATGAATGCCAGGAGACCCGCTATACGCGTTCCTTTGACAAGACAACACGTGCAGGACAGGTTAGACTTTGTCAGAACTCAAATCAGATGGGCTATTCGTAACTGGACCCAGTGCTATTAATCGGGGCGCGCACGAAAAATGTGTACATGTATAGAAGGTGGTCAAAGTATTCGCAACTCTGTTAGTATTGTCTTGAGCAGCAACTCGTATGCATTGCAGTACTCACGAAAGTGCAGATTTTGCACACTGATGAGTCCAGATTCTGTCTCAATTTTACTGATAAACGTCGGTTGGTGTGGAGAATGCCCAAACAGAGATTTGATGAAATGAATGCGGCAGAACATGACCGTTATGGCAAGGCAGAACATGACCGTTATGACAAGGCAGAGCATGACCGTTATGGCAAGACAGAACATGAACGTTATGGCAAGGGCTCAGTCTTTGTAGCGGAGACTGGTTTGAATCTCGCTTTGTCAGAAACCCCGAAGACAGGTTTTCTCGCGTTGCGGCCCATTATTATTGGAGCCTGTATCCAGTTAAAGGTACAGGTTGACATGTGTGCCCATCCACGCAGCCTGATCACTCTTCGATGGGCGGTCTGTGGGCAGGAACTGGCTCGTTTGATCAAACTGTTATGATGCACAGACTGATTTGAATATTTGTGATTCGAACATACCAGCCTGTACCTTATACTCGATACCAGCTAATTCCAAACTAAGAGAGAAGGAAACGTGCATTTTTTTCCTTAAAAGAATCACACTTCCTGGTCTAAAATCCCGTAACATGGTAAGTGTTCCTCGAAAAGTTTTTACCACGAGGCATAAATATGTTTTGACATAGACTAACATGATCGAGAGTGGTCATAATTCAAAATTGAGAAAGAAGAAATAGTAAATCCCGCATAGTGTTTACATTGCGGCAATTATAATTTTTGACATGACCGAGAGTAGTAATAAAAGGGACACTTCACTTTGCGAACATGGCTTGAGGTTTTACGACAGGAAATCCCGATTCAAGCTTTTTAAAATTGCGTCAAACGAGTCAAAGTGTGTATTTTTTAAAGCCAAGTGTGTATTTTTTAAAACATTGTATTGTATAATGTATTGTTTCATACATATAATTTTGAATCGGTTCTTAGCCTGAACAAAGTTTTGTCAAAATCGTCGACAATAATATTTGACAAAATTTTCGGGAATTGTCAACCCTCAAACTAACAGAGTTGCGAATACTTTGCCCACCTTCTATACATGTACACATTTTTTCGTGCGCGCCCCGAATAAAGGCTTCACACAGTATAAACGTTTTGTTCAAAAATAAAACCAATGCCCATCCCACAAAAAGCACTGTACCATGGGGATGGTAGCTACAACGAGTTTTCATAGAGGCTTAAAGCCTGAAATGCAGCAGACAGCTTGAAGACATATCCCCTTAACAAAGTATTTTATGGCATTACTCCTGGTGAAATCCATTCTTTAAAACATGTCTCATACTTCCCCATAACTTCGGGGTCTCAAAAATTTAATGTCCTGTATCTTAAGTAGCGCCCTGCTATCCATTGTTCGATAAGAATAAATCAAAGGGGTCGGCTACTTATCGCATATGCGTAGAGTTGCTCTTTAAACAAGATGTGCAGCTACCTAGTGGGACTAGTGGACTATTTATGGTTCGAGCTTACTTCTACGATCCTTCCTTACCTTTACATGTTTTCCTCTGAGAATTTGTCATTTTTAAATTCTACTTGGTACATTGTAAGACTTTGTTTTCAAGCAAAACGTCAATTGTGAGTGAATTTCAAAAGCCAAATAACCACACCGGCTATATATAGTTGCCTAAATTCATCTACGATCTTCTTTGTCTGTGCGAGAAACGAAGGCTCTTGCGAGACAGTGCGGATGCACGGGCGCTGCTAACATTATGTCACAAATGTTGAGAAAAGTCAAATTTGCGCATTGGCAGCTACCAATTCGCATCGAAGTTTTAAGGTTAAAGCATACATTAAATGACGTTACGTTCTCTGGTCGCAACACCGTGCGCAACGTCTCTAGAATCACCTGTGTTACTTCAAATGTTGGGGGCCCAGACGTTCGCTGCAGTCTCGCGTGGATGCGCTGACATTTGACTTTAAAATTGCAAGACTTAGAATTTTTGAATGATATATTTTCTATCATTATGTTTCAATTTTGGATTCAATTAAATCATTTATCAAACTTTCATGTTGCATTTAAACGTGATCGCTATCAATCTTTTAATAGTATACATCTGACGATATACCTACCCAAATGAAAATTTCGAATATGTGTATCCCCATTGTTATGCACTATTAACATTTTTACTTAAAAACTGTACTTTGATGCGCCTACCTCCAGCGGCTGCCAGCTGCATATAAACGCTCGCCAGCTGCATATATTCACTTATCAACCAACCAATGAAAAGCGACGTTTCGGGTTTGCGACAGTATATCGCAGGATATAATGTCGTAAATTTATGACGTTATCCAATCAGACGTCGCGTTGTATTTGCAAGTGCATTAGAACTGAAATTGTACGAACAGAGTAATTACATTGATATTCTCTGGCAATATATATTCTTACAAAGATATACAAACCCCTATAAATGAAATCATGGATTAAACAATATCAGCGAGCAAGGCATGAGATGTATTACACTTAAAGCTTGACAACATTGATATTCGTATAGGAGATGCAAGCTCTTGTTAAACCATGCAATCTGCTGCAAATCTGTTAAAAATCAGATGCAAAATACAAAAAAGTAATAGCAATCCGAAAGTAAAAAGACCAAAATCTGCTCTGGACCTGCGTCGCCGGAGCACATCTTCAATGTTTGAACAATCATTATGGAAAGTTTGAATATAAAGGAATGAAATCTGTTTTAATTACAGATTACACACAAATAAACAATGTAAGCACTCCAAAGGTGGTGTAGATGTAATAATGTCTAAGTTCAACAATATCAAAAATATTATCAATTATGCACAAAATATAGTGTGCACACATGTTCAATGTGTGAGCAATCATAATGTATAAAGTTTGAATATGAAAGAATGAAAACTGCTAGAGTCACGTATAACACAAACCAGACACTCCCTAAGCGTTTTAGTTGGATATAATATTTAAGTTCAACAGACCTAAACAATAAGAAAATATTTATCAAATGTGCACAAAATAGGAGGTGCACATGTTCAATGTACGTATAATCACCATGCAAAGTTTGAATATTAAGGTATGATAACTTTTGGAGTTACAGATTACACAAACCAGACACCGTCTTAGCATTTTATAGAAAAAAATGTCTAAGTTCAAGACCCCTAAAAATGAAAAAAAATCATAAAATGTATACAAAACAGAAGGCGCACATCTTCAATGTATGAACAATCATTATGCAAAGTTTTAATATAAAGGAATGAAAACTGTTGGAGTTACAGATTACACAAACCTGACACCCCCTATGCATTTCGGATGGAAAAAATGTCTAAGTTCAACACCCGTAAAAATGAGAAAATATTTATCAAACGTGCCAAAATAGGAGATGCATATCTTCAATGTGTGAACAATCATTATGCAAAGTTTGAATACAAAGGAATGAAAACTATTTGAGTTACAAATTTCACAAACCTGACTCCCCCCCCTATGCATTCTGGATGGAAAAATGTCTAAGTTCAACACCCGTAAAAATGAGAAAATATTTATCAAATGTGCACAAAAAGGGGAGGTGCACATCTTCAATGTATGAACAACCATTAGGCAAAGTTTGAATATAAAGGAATGAAAACGGTTGGAGTTACAGATTACACAAACTAGGCACCCCAAAAGTGTTGCGGACAGACAGACGGACAGACGGACGGACGGAGTTGACCCACTACTAGACCTGCTTTCGCTAAAGCGACGCTGATAAAAAACTGACTTATTATATTCCGTATGTCGGCACATATCCGCCGAAAAAAGGGTTGGCAGAGCTCTAGATAAGAAATTCCGACAAATGAAATCTCCTGAACCACTGGTCCAAAATAAATATAATTTCACAGAAATGGTCCTCCTGTTGCCTTTTACTTAAATTAATCAAGTCAACTTGGCTGAACAACATGGCTACCAGAGCTAAGAATAGATATATTTTTTAAATCATATCATATCTCCTTAGCCACATCATCTACTCATGTGCCAGGACTCAGGTGAGCGATCCAGGGCCCTAGGGCCCTCTTGTTAGATTTATAATATGTTCTTAAAAGGGCATCTTTTGGAAGCAAAGACTGCATCAAAGAACTGAAACTAGAGTGTGCATATTTCCTGGGCCAGACTAGCTAGTTTCTGCCATTTAGGTTTCATCAGTGACCCTCTAATAGTTTCAAAGTTCCACAATGAAACCCATGATCCCAAATGACAAGAAAATAAAATCCACACTATAGTGAAGGGCAGGGAGACGTTCTACCGCCGCCACACAGTCTCGGTCACCAGCTGTAGTGAAGTCAAATATGTTCTTAAAAGGGCATCCTTTGGAGGCAAAGACTGCATCAAAGAACTGAAACTAGAGTGTGCATATTTCCTGGGCCAGACTAGCTAGTTTCTGCCATTTAGGCTTCATCAGTGACCCTCTAATAGTTTCAAAGTCCCACAATGAAACCCATGATTCCAAAGGACAAGAAAATAAAATCTATACTGTAGTGAAGGGCAGGGAGACGTTCCACCGCCGCCACGCAGTCCCAGTCACCAGCTGTAGTGAAGTCAAATATGTTCTTAAAAGGGTATCCTTTGGAGGCAAAGACTGCATCAAAGAACTGAAACTAGAGTGTGCATATTTCCTGGGCCAGACTAGCTAGTTTCTGCCATTTAGGCTTCATCAGTGACCCTCTAATAGTTTCAAAGTTCCACAATGAAACCCATGATCCCAAAGGACAAGAAAATAAAATCTACACTATAGTGAAGGGCAGGGATTGTCATTTGGCTGCGAAATTATTGCTTACCTGTGACAGTTTCAAGGATTGGTACACAATTCTTCTGTCACGCTGAACCGTGACTGGTACTCGAGTATTTATACGTTTGTTCCGGTGTAGCGACAATGTCACATGACTGCCGTTGAGCGGTAAATCAATGTCCATGTCCTCTGGAAACTCACCAGTTGATCTCTTTTGACGATTTTCATCATACACGTGGGCGTTGATTCTGATATGTTCTGAAAGAAGATGATATATATGAACATAAATATTTTGTTGAAATAATCAAGCAAAAGAGGAGATAACCACCGAGAGCTGGTTCCGTTTTATTTCCAGGAACGTAGCCATTAGACCACATATCAGAGGGTCATCAGAGATTAAACAAAAGTAGATGTTCCCATTTCTTTTCCCAAGATATAAAAATTAAAGATGTACATGATGAACCATCTTGTAAATATTTGGACAGTATGTATAAGACAACCCAGAGTGTTATCATATAACCACAAGGACATAAGAATATCTTAAGAGATATGGTTTTGTAAGTTAAAAAAAAAACTTTATGTCCCACAGCTTCGCCTTTAGCGCTTTAGGACCACGTTGAAGCACAAGAAACTCGAAAGAGTTATAATTATCTTCAAATATTTGCATCTTTTTCTGCCAATATTTTGTAAATTTATCAAAATGACCAGTTTTAATGGCTATTTTCTTTTCAATATGTATGAAAAACTTAATTTCTTTGGCCCATGCAGCAATATTTAACTCTTTGTTGTTTATGCGACATTAATAGATAAAGATTCTTGTTAAGATTAAAATATAGTTTATATGTTTATTATATTCATTTTGATTACATATACCGAAGATGGCACGTTTCTTGTCAATGTTCACCAAGTACTGAATTTTTCGTAAATCTCATTTTCAATATTTTCCCAAAATTCCATAATGACCTTGCATTACCAAAATAAGTGTTCAATTTTTTTCGGGAACTCTTTTGGCAAAATCTGCTTAAGTTATCTTGTTTTATGCCACATTTAAGCAGTAAATCGTTAGTAGTCAAAATTCTGCTGAAACCAGTGCAATTTCGCATTTCTGCAACTTTTGGCGGGAATTTTGTAGATTTGTTACCAATCTAAATTTTCGCTACCAAAAACATATTCCATTTAATTTGACTTTTTGGTATTATTTCTTTTTCATTTAACAATTTGTACACATCTTTACAGCCATTTTTGCTCTTTAATATAATTTTGAAATTAAAAGGTTTGTTGTTAATTGCTGATTGAGTGGGACCAATATGGATTTGTTTTCTCAATATGTAATTTAAAATCGCAGTTCTAACACTAAAGTATTGCATAAATCTATTTGTAAGTCGTATTTATTGATAAACTGATTAAAATTTATCAGGGTCCCATCTTCGTTAAGTAGGTCTTTAATATAGAATATGTTTTTTCGTACAATCTCCTGTAAAAGAATGAGTTGTTTGCTATTATTATATCTTTATTATTCCAAATGTTTATTGATCGATTTAGTTTCATTTTGTTTGTTGCAGATCTCTATCTAGGATTCTAGAACATCATTTCAAAATATGTTGTTTTTGTTTCGTATCAATCTTTTAGTGAATTCTAAACCCTGATTAATTAAATCATTTATTTTAGTATACGTCGTTTCAAAAACTGATACATATTTTGATTTATTAACTATTAAACGGCTAATCCATGTTGATTTTAATGCCAACATATAATTCTTTAATTGATCATTTTAGGCCCACATTATCATATTCTTGCACAAGTGTGTCATGTTTTATCCTGTCTGTTCTGGACTGCCAAATAAAATAAAAGAATTTATTTTGTAAATTTTTGATAAGTTCTTCAGTTGGGTTCGGCAGTGCAATAAATAGTTGGTTCAATTTAGATATAATAATTATAGTTTTTAAGACTGTTATTCTTCCGAAGGGAGTAAGTTTTCTTTTAGACCATATTTTAGTTCTTTATCTATTTGCTCTATTTTATCCTTAAAATTAATTTTTACGATTGTGTCCAAATTACATGAAATTTTATTCCTAATATTTCAAAGTAAGTTTGGGTCCAGTTAAGTTTAGCCTACGATTAAATGTTTCCCCACTAAACTTTTTACAACCTATCTATATGTGGGCCCATTTTGTATGCAATATAGGCTACCTAATTATATAAACAAACGAAAGAACAGACAACAGAAGTTGTAACTAGAAAATAGTTTAACTTTGTATATAGAGAATACTAGGTGAGCGTCTTTTGATATCAAGTTTACCAGGCAAGGCTTCGAGAATGCTTGTTGACATCGCGAGGCTTGCCGAGATATAGAGAATACTAGGTGAGTGTCTTTTGATATCAAGTTTACCAGGCAAGGCTTCGAGAATGCTTGTTGACTTCGCGAGGCTTGCCGAGATATAGAGAATACTAGGTGAGTTTCTTTTGATATCAAGTTTACCAGGCAAGGCTTCGAGAATGCTTGTTGACATCGCGAGGCTTGCCGAGATATAGAGAATACTAGGTGAGTGTCTTTTGATATCAAGTTTACCAGGCAAGGCTTCGAGAATGCCTGTTGACATCGCGAGGCTTGCCGAGATATAAATACTAGGTGAGTGTCTTTTGATATCAAGTTTACCAGGTAAGGCTTCGAGAATGCCTGTTGACATCGCGAGGCTTGTCGAGCGATTAAACATGCATTCCCGAAGCCGAAAGTTGATGAAATACCAAAAACGTGATTTTAACGCTTGATTTTACGCTACAAGATGAAAACATATGAAAACGTAAAATGTGACGTGAAGGTCAGATCGAAGATCAAGAAATCTAGTCTTTTGCCTGCTTGGTTACATGGCGTCGACTCGACAATGTGCAAATCAAGAAAACGTCATATAATATTCGCAATACAGTCAAGTATTGCGTTAAAACATGCTATTTGAATGGCAAGATACCAAATGACAGTGAATAAACGATAAACGTCACTTTGAGCCGTCGGGTTTGGGTCATGCACATACGGGGTAAGATAAACCTAGAGACATCAGAATGTAATTTCTTGGGAAAACTGACTTTTCAGATACCGTAGAGATACGCTAGCAGGGTGTTTATCTTGACGTTAGCCAAACAAAGCACGGCAAATGAAAACTGCCGAAAGTGAACACTAAACTTGCTTATTGTAACATAAACTTTGTCTCTGGACCATTTTCTCATTGGAAAAACGCGTAAACATTATGGAAATCATGAAATTGTAGAAAATCGATTTTTTACGTTATTATTGACGTTTTTATGACATATTTCGATCTCAAGTCATAATTCTTGAAGAAAATGCCTTGAATTGAATATGGCTCAATCTTAAAAGAAATTTTACACGTTTAATGCAGTTTTTGGAGTTGGCGTAATGACGTTAAGCCCTGACGTTAAACCGTTTCAGAAAATTACAGGAAGGTCGCAAGCTGATCATTTCGATGATCCGCAATCTATGCCAAGAATTTTCAAAATAAAAAAAAACGGTTGTCGATTCAAATTTTGGCTTTTTTACCATGTTTCAACAGTTTACTACGGGGGTTAGGCTGGTTACGCGCATACCAGCAAGATAACGTAATCGGTAATTACGTTGAACCTGTTGTAATTTGACGCATACATACTGCTTCCATGAATAAATACCTGTATCACTTGAACTAAAACTTGAATCATATTGTTTTCATACAATGCATTTGATACAGTGAATCGGGATATTTTATGGCATAAGTTACAACATATTGGCATTAAAGATAAATTATTTTCAGCTATTAAAGGGCTTTATGATAAGGTTATATGTACAGTAAGAATAAATGGTTTCAATACTGACTGGTTTACTAAAATGTGGCTTGAAGCAAGGCTGTCCATTATCACCTGTCCTATTCAGCTTCTTCATAAATGATCTTGCTTTGAAATTGAAAAGTACAAATGTTGGTGTGGTCTGTGGGGAGGAAAAAGTAAACAATCTGCTGTTTGCGGATGGCATTGTGCTTATAGCTGAAAACCCAAATGATTTGCAAGTTTTACTGAATATTTTGAGTGCCTGGTGCAAGCTTAATGGGATGGTGTTAAATTGAACAAAATCAAATAAGGTTCATTTCCGAACACCCTCAGTTCCTCGCTTAGATTCAGTTTTTACTGTTGGCGATATCAACTTAGATGTGGTCGAGTCTTACAAATACCTAGGACTCGTTTTAACTGAATTTCTAGATTACTCAAAAACAGCTAAGGCAGTAACTAAATCTGCAAATAGAGCTTTAGGCCTGATTTTAGCTAAATAAAAAGCTTTTGGTGGTTTATCTTATGATGTGTTTTATAAATTATATGAGAGTATTGTATGTCCTGTAATTATGTATGGAGCCCCAATTTGGGGGACAGAATGTTTTAGCTGTATACAGGCAGTGCAAAATCGAGCAGCTAGGTATTTCCTTAACGTTGGTAAATACACTCCAGTTGCAGCTGTAAATGGTGACACTGCATGGTACCCAATGAAGTGTAGATTATGGAAGTCAGTTTTGAATCATTGGTGCCGTTTAGTGAACATGGACAACGACCGTCTGAACAAACGAGTCTTTGTCTGGTGTGACCTAAAAGGAAATAACTCGTGTAGAAACTGGAATTTTAGAGTAAGAAAACAATTCCAAAAGTATAATATACAGGAAAATTACCAAATTTCGCATTACATAGAGCCAAATTATATTTGTTCCCTTATTGTGGATAAAGTAATTGAATATTTTGTTCAGAAATGGCATTCAGATTTAAATAGAAACTCTGCAAGAAGTGGCACGGGTGGAAACAAACTCTGCACATACAGACAAATGAAAAATGACTTTCATGCCGAACCATATTGTTTTGAAATAATGTCTAGAAAGCATAGAGGATCTCTAGCTAAGTTTAGATCTGGAACAGCCCCCATCAAAATAGAAACTGGTCGGTACCAAAATTTAGACTTGAGTGAGCGGGTTTGCATCCATTGTGCCTCTTGCATTGAAGATGAGGGACACGTACTGATGGTATGTCCTATATATGAGGATCTCAGAATGAGTTTAGTAAGTGGAGCAATGTTGGTAAATCCTGCCTTTGGTGGCTATAATGATATGCTAAAGCTGTGCTTTCTTTTGTCTGATTCAAAATGGTGAGGTCGAGCTCAAAGGTAGGCACACTTATACTTGAGCGTAGGAGAAGTTTTCTAAGTCGTGTATAATTGACATTTCTGATAAGTAACACTTGTTTATATCATACAGTAATCACAAACTTTACCAGCAAAGTTTATGTGTGTTCTCTTGTGCATTGGTTTATACTGTTACATGTGTTTTGGGTACTCATGGAAGTTGTCTCATGAGAGGATTCCCACGGGTGCCCACAACATAGGATTTCTGCCGCCAGATATGAATTGGAAGCACAGGTAATGGAGGTTCTCCTGTACACTGGTTTAAACATGTGTTTTGGGAGCTCGTGGGAGTTGTCTCATCGAGACGGTTCCTTTGAGTGCCTACTAATGTACATGTGATACCTACTAGTGTGCATTGGCTTTGGCATGTGGTTTGGGAGCTCACGGGAGTGGCCTCACTGAGACGGTACCTTTGAGTACCCTTTGAGTATCCATATGTGATATGTGATAGGAAAGGTAAGCACAGATGATGGACGTTTCCTTGTGCATTGGTTCAGACCTGTGTTTTGGGAGCTCTTGGGAATCCTCTCATTGAGACGGCCTGAGACGTCTCTTCTGAGCACCTGCAGCATGTGATTTTGTGTCCAGGCATGGCAAAAAAAAAAAAAAAAAAAAAAAAATTAGTACATATCATGGGTATATTCTTGTGCATTGGTCTTAACGTATGTATTGTGCGCTCAATCGAATCGTCTCATGGTGACGGTTTCTTTGAGTGCTCACTACTTGCGATTTTTGTCGACAATTGAGGAAAAGTTAGCACTGAAACTGAATTTTTTCTAGAACATTGGTTTAGACATGTGTTGTGGTGGCTTTTGGGAATCGTCCCATTGAGACGGTTCCTTTGAGTATCCTCATCATGTGATTATTATCGCCAGATAATAAGAGTTAGTACAGGAAATGGATACTTTCCTTTACATTGGTTTAGGTATGCATAGGAAGGTATCATAGAAATAACGGTGATATAATTTTTAGTCTAGTAGATGGTGTGTGTCATTATAAGGAGGTAATCGCTAGAACCATTGAAAAAACATTGATAAATCTACTTACCACCAACATAAGCAGCCAAGAACCCCCCCGATGGGCAAAAAAAACTTAAGTGTAATATTGTAGATATATTATTCTGGTATTTTAGTTTCATAAATTGTTTTGGATGCTCAACTGAGCCATCTCAAGAGATGGTTCTTTTGAGTGTCTCCAACATGTGTTTTAGATGCGAGATGCAAAAAAACGCATTCCATTTTAAAGATTTGATCATTCTTTGCCAAAATCCTTTTACATCATTTTACACCAATTTACACCAATATACTGCTGTGATTTTACAATTTTACCAGCACAGATACAGGTGTTTATGGAACTGCACACCTGTTTGCCCTTTGTATGTGTGTGTTTGTGTAAATAATGTGTATATTTGGGACCCATGAACTATGGCGTGAGAAAATATCGCTGTACGATTTGGCACCAGTGCGGCTGAAAATTATTTCATGTGCAACTTAATATTGTCGTCTTTATAGTTTAACTATAAGGCTAATCTCTATAACAGTTTTTCTCATGGCAGGGCTCATGTATATGTTTTTTAGAAATAGTTTTAGAATTGTAAATATCTAAAGAACTTAAATTCTTACTGTCTCTCACAATTCTTTTAGAATGGCAGTTGTATATGTACTTATGTATTTTAAGTGTAAGATATGTTTTACTGTATACACTGGTGAGACAAAAATAAACGATACTTACAATGAATCGAAGTGTTTTTTGTGTTTCTTTATTCCTAAAAGTATATAAGCACAACTGTACATGGCCCAATTATTTTCAAAGTTCAAAATGAACGATCTAATGCATGACTGGACCTAAATAAACCAACATTATCACGAAAAGAGCTAATCAAATCATCGAATAATTTCAAACTTGTTCAATCGCGCAGTTTTGTATTTTCGTTAAAAAATAGATTTGCTGTTTCTAATATTATTGCTTTTATAAAATAAAGATTCTGGCAGAGTCAGCTGCAGAGGCTGACTAGAATTAAGTCTTTAATATTAAGTATTTGCCGTTTTAGTATAACTCAACAAAAACTAATCTAATCTTTGCATACATCCTCTTTTGTTTTACTATTCTTATAATTGTTTATTGAATAAATATGTAATAGTCGGGTATGCATTTAAATAGATTGTTTTCAAGGACTAGTAGTACTTCAGCAAAAGAAAAAAACGCGATATGTTTATATAAGGGACCGCTCATTTTTTAAGTGTCGGGGGGGGGGGGGGGGCGGCTAAAAAGTAGGGGGGGGGGGTCATGTAAATTTCCATGTGGCTAGTAGGGGGCGGGGTCATCATTAACTTTGACTTTCCAGCAGGGAGGGGGGGGGGTCATGTTTAAATTGTTCCGATAAAAATAATTTTAAAAAATCCTGGCTCGCTTCGCTCGCTCGTGTTTTATTAATTAATCTCTTATATTTAGATAGGCACTGCCGATAAATTTATCGGCTTTTAGTTTTTGCAAGCGCAAAAGTTATTCTATTTGGGTGTTTTTATTGTTATAATCATGCTGATTTTGATAGAAGATTGATTAATCAGGCTTTCAGAAGTTCTTATTTTTCCCTATTTTTTCTTGCCTTTCTACTTTTCTACTGTTTCTTGAGAATGTCCTACTTTCCCCACTTTTTCACTCTAAAATGTCGATTACGCGATATAAATACAGAAATTTTTCCTCGCTCGCTTCGCTCGCTTAAAACCTTAGAGAGTAACTTAATATTTTTTTCTAGAGAGCAGACACATGGAAAGATTTTATTTCTGATTTGCTAGTATTATTGTCACAGATATTAACCTGCTTAAATATTGAGTATTGAATTTCTTATTTATTGTTTTTCAAACAACTTATTGTAATGATTTTGTACTTGGAAAAGCCCTACTATCGCTACTTTAACACACACAATTCCTGCTTTTAATATCACTACTTTTTCCAAATTTCTATCTGTACTTTTTTGTCTAAGGGCACTTGATAGCGTTATTAATCACTTTTTTTTTCATATGAATTCTGTATTTGAAAAAAGTCCTTCTATCTCTGCTGTTTTACACCCCAAATCACTTCCTTATCGCTCATGATTTTTTTCTTCAAAATTTTTATCCCTATACTCTTTCCTTACTTTTTACGGAAGGGCACTTGAGAGCCTAGCACCTGCAACTTAGTACTGGTTCAACTCAGGAAGGCCCATCTAGACACAACTGAAAATTTGTTGACTGGAAAATAAGGAATAAATACAAAGATAAAGATAAAGAAGCTTTATTTAACGTCGCTTATTTGAAAAAAAACCAGCATAAGCTCTGTAGAGCTTTTGTTGCGACATAACAATATCTTTTTAACAGATACTTACCTGACTTACTCTATCTTCCTAGCACAGCCCCTTTTTTATGCGAGCGTCAGCAAGGGAGCTGCTAGTACCATTTTTTACACCTTTTGTATAATGCCGTTCGGGATTCGAACCCACGACCTCCCGCTCCGAAACGGACACTCTACCTACTGAGCTATCGGGTAGGGCCAGGTTACCCTAACAAATACAAACAACATAGTCTCAAATATAAAGATTCCTAATGTTTCAATGGTGGTCAAAACTTGTCAAGATTTAGAATTGAAGCTCAGATATTCATGCAGGCCAATAAATAAATAAAAGTACCATAGTACCATACATATGACTTACAGGAGTATGAAAAAAATATTGCATTTTGACAATATGATATAAAATGGGGGGGGGGGGGTGGGTCAGGTTATTTTTCATGTGGTTTCCAGGCGGGGAGTCATTGGATTTATATTTTGCTAGGAGTGGAGGGGGGGGGGGGGTCATCCACAATTGGAATGATGGATCGAAATTTCAGCCGCCCCCCTGACACTTGAATAATGAGCGGTCCCTGACTATATGAAAAAATGGCTTCCAAAAAGACCCGCTGGGAATTCCAACGCAGCCAAGCCCGAGCGTACCAATCAATCAGCGGTATTTTTATGGATTTTCTGCGACTTTCATGATCATGGCATTGTGTTCTTGGGCAACACACATGTTCACCACTATTTAGTACTGGTTAAGCCCAGAAAAACATCCCTATATAACTGTAAAATTGTTTTCTCGAATTAAAAGAAAACATAATCAATATGCTACTGTTTATTCAAAATTATAAACATAATCTCGTCGTGGTATGCTTTGATTGCCAAGCAACATAAATGATATGACTTATCCTATGTCCCTTCAAAATGTGTAAGAACCTTTCACAAAAATTTTATTGCATCAACGTGAAGTAATGACTACACCAGTCAAGAAATAAATATTTTGCAAAGGCCTTTGACTTCCACATAGGAGGCTATTAGACATTTTACCCACAGGCGAACAGCTTACTTTGGCTTCATGAGGTGCAGTGTATTATGCATTGGTGGTCAAATGTTATAGATTTTCTAAAGCAAATTTATTCGCAGACATTACGTCATCCTGACCTGATAAAGGCATATCCCAGCGGGCATTTTATGTTGAATTTATATTGATTCAAGACTGAGGATCAATATTGATTTTACCTTGCGTTAACACCAGAAAATGGAAACAGACTCTTTCAAAGAATGTGTATGTTGAATTCAATTTATTTTTCCAACCTTGAATCATGGTTTGTTTTTCAACTTTCATTCAACTTTGCAAGACAATATTGAATCAACCTTGATGTGAGATATGAAATCAAGACTTGATTCTTTCTAGGTTCGTCTAAAGTGAATCAAACCTTCTTCTTAAATTAGGCTTCATACTTTGGTATTCAACCTACTGGTAGTGTCAACTTTGACAATCAATATTGGATCGACAATTTGGATTAAATTCAAGGCTGCACCATAGAAAGGTGTGTCAATGTTAATTCAATCTTTAATCTCCAACTTGGATTTCTGTTCTGTTGTTCAACTTCCGCTAATCCGCAACAATAAACCAGAGGACCAATGGTCCTACAAACGCTCACCTGACTATCGAAGCCAAGCCTGACTATTGACTGGGTATAACCACAACAATGAAAAGAATCACTGTTGTGAACGTTTTGTCAAAACAGCTGCAGTAGCATGGCAATATAAATATCACAACTTAACTACTAGCAAATGCCATAAACATGTATTTGCAAACATTCACCTTTTTTTCGAAGAATTACCAGTAATGTTGCTCCAGCAACCAATCGAATTCAGTGATTTGGGCAAAAGTCTTATGAAATGATAGGGAACTATTCACTTAATATTTCTGTAAAAATAAAATCAATTATCTCAAATGAGACAGCAGAAATTGCTAATTTCCAGTTTTCGCATTATAAATCTATAAATATTTTAATTGCAATAGCAACTTAAATAGCTGGTCAAACATACGGCTTCTGAAAAAGAATTTTGACTATTTCGTCAAAGATTTAGCCTGTATGTCACTCTAGCAACCAATCAAATCAAGCAATTTGTACGAAAGTCATATGAAATAGGTTCTTAAAAGGGTATCTTTTGGAAGCAAAGACTGCACCAAAGAACTGAAACTAGAGTGTGCATATTTCCTGGGCCAGACCAGCTAGTTTCTGCCAATTAGGCGTTATCAGGGACCCTCTAATAGTTTCAAAAGTCCACAATGAAACCCATGATCCCAAAGGACAAGAAAAAATCTACACTATAGTGAAGGACAGGGAGACGTTCTGCCGCCGCCACACAGTCCCAGTCACCAGCTGTAGTGAAGTCAAATAAGTTCTTAAAAGGGTATCCTTTGGAAGCAAAGACTGCACCAAAGAACTGAAACTAGAGTGTGTATATTTCCTGGGCCAGACTAGCTAGTTTCTGCCATTTAGGCGCCATCAGTGACCCTCTAATAGTTTCAAAATTCCACAATGAAACTCATTATCCCAAAGGACAAGAAAATGAAATCTACACTATAGTGAAGGACAGGGAGACGTTCTACCGCCGCCACACAGTCCCAGTCACCAGCTGTAGTGAGGTCCAATAGGTTCTTAAAAGGGTATCCTTTGGAAGCAAAGACTGCAAGAAAGAACTGAAACTAGGGTGTGCATATTTCCTGGACCAGACTAGCTAGTTTCTGCCACTTAGGCGTCATCAGTGACCCTCTAATGGTTCAAAGTTCCACAATGAAACCCATGATCCCAAAAGACAAGAAAATAAAATCTACAACATTGAAAACTACTCTATTAGCATTTATGAAAAAAAAGATAATTGAGACACCAGAAATTGCCCTTTTCCACTTTTCCCATTATCAGTCTATGTAAACTTTTAAGTTGGCATCGCAACTAAAGCAGCTAGACAATGACAATAAAAACATAACTTTTGTACAGGGCAATATCCTAAGCATGTATACCTAATTTTAGCTTCATCCTCCTTATGATTTCTGAGAAGACATATATTTTTTCGAATGCCCAGCAAACCAATCAAAATTAACGATTCGGACGGAAGTCGTATGAATCCTGGAGGACTACGCAAAAATATTTATGTATGAACATTTTTCATATATCCTTAATGACTTGGCAGAAAGTGCATGTAATTGTAGTGTACATATAATCCGGAAAGTGGTCAGATAAATATTGCGTACCTATACAAAAGTAAGTACATTTATCCAATAAACTAGTTGAAGCAATAATATAATCAACTAAACGTTTAAAAGATCTCCTGCAAGAAATATTTCTGTTTCTGGACAGACAGATTCAATGGTGTATATATTTTTTCATTCAAAATTACAACTTCATCATCATTTTCTGGTGAGTAAATAGGAGATTTTCCAGGCGCAACATATGTAAGTATGAGAACAATATAATGTATCCCATCATTGAAAATACTGTCTATTAAGAGAACGACACAATCTGACATATCTGTGAGAATTATTTACTAAAAAATCTTTCACAAAAACATTTACTCCCCCTGATCCACGCTCTGCTGTGCCTCTGGGAGCACGCATACAGTCAAAATTTGTGTAGCCATCTAAAAAAGAGTCAAATGCTTCTTTTTGTCATTGCCACGTTACATACAATCCGATAATACCGTATTTTATGCAAAAATTTAAGAAACTGTGGTCACCTTCAAAATGTTTAACCTTGCACGTTCAGCAAACATAAGTCAATTCAGCGTGCTGGGGCTTTCCGTGTTCGACACTCAGATTATGGATGTTATTTAGTGACGTCATAAAGTTTTGCGTATACTCAATAGTTTCTGAACCTTGACCTATGCCCTATTACCTGACAAGCGCGGGTCATGCATTATCATAGGCATATGCCTATTCTTGACCTACAACCATTAGTCGATCGAACTTCAAATACGAATGTCTCCCTTCTTCAATACTCGACTTAAAGAGACCTCACTCTAATAACGTGCTCAGGAAAGTACTCGCTGACACGAATTGTCTTCCATACACCCTGTTCATTTGTAGGGTTATCTGGAGCCTGGTTCACAATATTTTTTGCGTTTTTCGCGATAAGTTTTGAGAACATTTTCTCTACCTTTATAGTGCGAGAACTTCACTATAATGGGTCGTGGAGTAATACCCCAGATACAAAAAGCTCTTTCGATTTGGATGGAAGCTTCATAAATGTAAATGTGTTCATCGATGTAATTTCGCACTTTGGTCTCCGATTCTTCACAAAGTTCATTATTTTAGTCATCGCACCCATAAACCGTAGATTGTCACGTCGGGAATGCACTTCCAAACGCTTTGTTTTCATCTCCTGTTTTTTATTTTGCGATTCTTTTTTTCATACAGATGCTTTTAATTCGTAGACCCGTTTCGTAAGGCGCGCATTTTGATCTTTTAAAAATTTGCTGTCACGTTTTAGTTGGCGAACCGATGTTTCCAAGTGGTCGAATTTTTGTTCATCTTCTTGACATCTTAACGTATCTCTCACAGTATTCACGTGGTATTAATTTCGCTGAAATTATCATCAGATTCCGTCCGTTGTTCTGACGTCTCGCTGGCTAAATCCATATCGCTCTGCGCATTTGTATTTGTGAGATCGGTTCTAGTTGATTCGCCCAGTTGAATCTGAGTTTGGGAGCATGGTGGCCAAGAGCTCACTGACGGTTGAGAACAAACTGACGGTTGATTTTGTGATCTGGATGCTCGACGTAAGGTTTACTCGGTTGCTCAGACCAGTGGGATCGCGTACAGATGTATCCACAAAAGCATCATCGATAGGATCCTGTTGACTTCCAAGACCACTTCCATGGCCATTGTCACCACTATCATGACCTCTCGGGCCGCCTCTTGGAGAACTATTACCACGGGTAGATGCAGTTTGAGGCCCAGGAATCGATTTTTCCCCTCCACAACGAGCAGGTAAAATAATACTTAGCGAATGACGAGGTTCATTGGTACTTGTTTCAGAGTTCTAAGTTGGATCTTGCATTTCCTGGGCATAATGAAACAGCCAATACGTAAGCGCCACACCCATTATAAATATAGCGAGTCTAGCTATGACCAAGTTGAGCTTCCATACTTTTTTTCTTTCGAGCGCAGGTTCAGTAAGTGTTGTTTACGGTCCAGTGATCACACCGCAATAAAACGAGTAATGTATATTCGTGGTTCAAGAGAATGAAATTCAAGCTCTAAAGTCACTTACAGCAGTCATGTGTGTCGAAATATCTTACTCATGCCATATCGATGTCACTAAACTACGGAAGCCTATATATGACATTGTGTTTTGTGTATGTCCTTTTGATTTAGGCGTTTTTGTATGTTGAGTTTTGTGTACAATGTTACACATTTTAAACGGCGCAATTCACGAGGTAGAGCCAAGATGGAGAACAAACGAGGAAAGAAGGACGAGAGTATAAGTATTTTAATTCATCTGTCGTAATGTTAGTTTTTTTTTATTATATTTGAAATCGATGCAGCCGGTAACTATCACAGTCAAAAACTCTACTGGAGGCTTTTGGTTTGATTATGCTACATACTGGGATCTCACTGTGAAAGTAGTCACATAGACCAGTACTATTCAATATAATACAGTTCGACTGACTATAATAGTTCGATCCATTTATATCAACCCATTTAAATTGTTTCAGAAATTAATTCTGAGATCTTATTCTGTATGTCTAGATCTGATACAGTGCAATAGAAAATAAGATGGCATTAAAGGCAAAACGTATCTATCTATCTATCTATCTATCTATCTATCTATCTATCTATCTATCTATCTATCTATCTATCTATCTATCTATCTATCTATCTATCTATCTGGAGGTTATCTGTATGTCAGTCTGTCAGTCAGTTTTAATGCTGATTTCAAACGTCACAACCACTGCCATATAAATTTCTTGGGTTTATCAACCTTTCTGTTTGCCTAAATGCATTCTTTACCATCTACCCCATATCCACAACCCCCCAACCTGCCTACAAAAAATGCTTGAGTTTATTCACCTGTCGGTCTGTCTGTTCGCCTGTCTGTCTGTCTTTCCGCCTGTCAGTCTGTCTGTTTTTCTGTCTGTATAAGAAAACAAGTAAGTATTACAAGGAAATTCCATAATCGCTATGATGACGAAGCACAGTACACAGACAGTCACACGACAGCAAGAAAGCATTCAAAGTTAATCAGTCAGTTTTCTGGCTCTTTTCATCAGTAAAATGACTGCAAAACTACATGTATAAAATCACTGCGAACTTCACCACAGAATTAGAAGACAATACAATAACCCCACACACAATGAGAGCAACAAGGAATAATTAATTAACTACAACAACATAATCAATGCCTTAGAACGGACAGTGGTCGAGATCACCAGAGAGGGGCTCTTCACCCTAGATTCTGCTATTGTACATAAAGCTGTTTTCCATTGCCTACCCTATATCCACCCACCACCCTATAAATTTCTTGGGGTTATCTACATGTCTGTCTGCCTGTCTGTCAAATGTGGTTAGGTGAACAGACAATCGTTATATTGCAAGGCTATATGTGTACTTATATACTTTTTTTTATTCATTTGACTTTTATCTTTGGCCCTTTTACTTCATCTTTTGTGTTTTGCCTTTTTGTGTTTTAAATTTTGTCTTCAGAAAGGTTTCTTTCCTTTATTGTCTTTTGCCTTTTGCCTTTTAACTTTCAGCTTTTTACTTTTGTCTTTTGTGTTTAAACTTTTGCATATTGTATTTTGGGTTTTCGTATGCTAGTTCTATGCTAAATAGGCATTCCAGTATCCCTTCAAATTTTGGCAGCAGACAAACACACAGACAGACACACAGACAATTTATAGCGTATCGGATATGGGAAGGCGGCGGAAATAGATTGATAGATAGATACGTTTTGCATTTAATGCCATATAATGTTTGATTGCACTTTATTCGACCTACAGAATAAATAAATTGTTACTATTAAAATGAGTCAAACTGTCGTATACAGAATTTGAATACTTTCACAGGTAGCATGGTTGAACGGAAACCCTACAGAAGACATTTTGGACTGAATTATTTACCAGCTGCATCGATTTCAAATGTAAAAAAACCGTTACACAGGATGCATTAAAATACTTGTACTTTTGTCTTTCTTACCTTTTTTATTTCCATCTTGGTTCTACCCCTATGAATTGCGTTGTTTAAAATGATGTACAACATAATACACAACACATACATGTGTATGCAAATTCATATATGAGCCACGTCATAAGAAAACCTGCATTTTGAAATGTGAGACCAAAAGGCACTGATTAGATGTGTCCAAACATGCTGGTGATCACAATTTTAAAAGTTTAATATCTTATTTCAAGATTCTAACACACCTTGCCTGTAAAGCCAATGCTAAAAAAACGTGATGTATTAAACAATAATTCAGAGGTTTGAAAGCGCGAGGAAGACGCGCGCTAGCTGACGTCATTTGTTACTGCAAAATGACGGCAGTCATGGCGTTAGACGGTGTAACGTCGTTTTTACGCTGGAAAGACGTACCTTATACTTGTAAATATATACGACACAATCCAACTATTGGCGGGATTTCCTCAGTTCAATGGCGGAAAGTTGTAAGAAGCTAAAAAGTGCAAATGTATTTTCGTTGTTTATTGTATGTTAAAATCGAAATAGATCAGCTCTATTGCATGAATTGTTAGTAATAATTAACTGTTTGTCGGTCAGTTGTACTAAGATAAATCACTCGTGCTCTGCGCTCATGATTTGATCTTCTTTACAACTGACCTCCAAACAGTGAATTATTACTCAACAATTCACTGCTAGAGTTGATCTATTTTTTTTTATTTATAGCAAGTTTTTGAAGCTTAGAAGGTCAATTCGAGCCCAACATAGAAAATTGGAACATTCGCAATTCAAAAACGAGATGTCTAGCGATTAGGCTAATTGTCACTGTTTCAATGCTTTATCAGTTTCCCAGTGGATGCACAGCTGATCTGCGCATTTGTTTTCTGTATGTGTAATTCACCAATAAAGTTTGTATTGGACATCTCTTTGATGAGTTCATTATATATATATACTTAAGGAATAAAGAAACGCAACAGACAAAAATATAATTTTTGCGTGTTTTAATGACGGTTTGGTGAAATCTCTTTTGATTTTTTTACTGAGTATTTATAGCATGTGGTGAAATACCAAAACGTCATTTTAACGCTACATTGTACGGTACAAGATGAAAACATATGAAAACGTAAAATGTGACGTTTACGTCAGAATAAAGATCAAGAAACCCCGTCTTTTCCATGTTAGGTTATTTGGCGTCGACTTGACAATGTGAAAATTAAACAAACGTCCAATCATATTCGTAATGCAGTCAAATATTGCGTCAAAACACGCCACTTGAATGGCAAGATACACAATTGTAATGAATAAACGATAAACGTCACTTAGAGCCGTCAGGTTTGGGTCGCTGGTGAATATACGGGATGAGATAAACCTAGAGGCATCAGAACATGCTTTCTTGGGAAAACCCGACTTTTCAGATACCGTAGAAATACGCTGGTAAGGTGTTTATATTGACATTAGCCAAACAAATCACGACATAATGCAAGAGAAAACATCTGATAACATGCTGAGAGTGAACACCAAACTTGTTAACTGTAACCTAAATTTTGCCACTGGACCACTTTACGATTAGAAAAACACATAAACATCATGGAAACCATTAAAACGTAGGATATCGAATTTTGACGTCAGAATTGATTTTTTTTGACGTCTGAAGATCTCAAGTCATGATTCTTGAACAAAACAGATACCGTAGAAATACGCTAGTAAGGTGTTTATATTGACGCTAGCCAATCAAATCACGGCATAATGCAAGAGAAAACATCTGATTACATGCTGAGAGTGAACACCAAACTTGTTAACTGTAACCAAAATTTTGCCACTGGACCACTTTACGATTAGAAAAACGCATAAACATCATGGAAACCATTAAAACGTAGGATATCGAATTTTGACGTCAGAATTGATTTTTTTTGACGTCTGAAGATCTCAAGTCATGATTCTTGAACAAAACAGATACCGTAGAAATACGCTAGTAAGGTGTTTATATTGACGTTAGCCAAACAAATCACGGCATAATGCAAGAGAAAACATCTGATTACATGCTGAGAGTGAACACCAAACTTGTTCACTGTAACCTAAATTTTGCCACTGGACCACTTTACAATTAGAAAAACGCTAAACATCATGGAAACCATTAAAACGTAGGATATCGAATTTTGACGTCAGAATTGAGGGTTTTTTTGACGTCTGAAGATCTCAAGTCATGATTCTTGAACAAAACAGATACCGTAGAAATACGCTAGTAAGGTGTTTATATTGACGTTAGCCAAACAAATCACGGCATAATGCAAGAGAAAACATCTGATTGCATGCTGAGAGTGAACACCAAGCTTGTTCACTGTAACCTAAATTTTGCCACTGGACCACTTTACGATTAGAAAAACGCATAAACATCATGGAAACCATTAAAACGTAGGATATCGAATTTTGACGTCAGAATTGAGGTTTTTTGACGTCTGAAGATCTCAAGTCATGATTCTTGAACAACACGTCCTTGTTATGAATAAATCTCAAGCAGAAAAGAAAGTTTACGCGTTTCACGCAGTATTCAAAGTTGAGGTTAATGACGTTAAGTCGTTTCAGAATCCTACAAAAACGTCGCCATTTGATCATTTCCTTGATCCGCAATATATGCTAAGACTTTTTAAAACAATAAACCGATGGTTGATTCAAACTTTGCTTTTATTGACCCTGTTTTAGCAGTTTTCTACAGGGTCAGGCTGCTTACACGCATACCAAAAAGATTATGTAATCGATAATTACGTTGAACCTGCTGTAATTTGACGGACACATACTGCTCCTATGGATAAATATCATTTGCACTAAAAACTTGCATCATATTGTATGCTTACAATGACTCGAAGTGTTTGTTGCGTTTCTTTATTCCTTACACATATATATAACGAAATAGATGCCATGCATTGAAAATGAACCAATATACGACATGTACTGCATCAGGCGTTGTCAATATCAGCGCTTCCTGAACATCCTTTTTTTGGGGATGTCTCAGTGGCGCAGTTGGTAGCGTCAATGTCTGGTGTAGTGCTAGGCGGTGTTGTCGAGGTCGTGGGTTCGAATCTCGCTAGAGGCAAAATATTTACAGCATCTATCGGCTCAGTTGATTCACTATATCCCTCTGTATTTATCTACTGTCTGAATCTGCATCAGTTTCTGATCCTGTGTAGCTAGAAAGCAATGATGTTTGTGAAATTATATTTCCGCACTTCTGATATTTATCTAATTTCACTTGTATTCTTGGATCCATCAGGCTTTCACTTGCGAACGAAATAGATGCCATGCATTGAAAAGGAACCAATATACGACATGTACTGCATCAGGCGTTGTCAATATCAGCGCTTCCTGAACATCCATTTTTTGAGGATGTCTCAGTGGCGCAGTTGGTAGCGTCAATGTCTGGTGTAGTGCTAGGCGGTGTTGTCGAGGTCGTGGGTTCGAATCTCGCTAGAGGCAAAATATTTACAGCATCTATCGGCTCAGTTGATTCACTATATCCCTCTTTATATATATACAGAGGGATATAGTGAATCAACTGAGCCGATAGATGCATATATATATATATAAACTTTTATTTGTCTATAGCTACACAGCCAAGTTCGTGTTTGACCTGCTAGAAGTCCGAATAACCAGGTTTTCTCATGATGAGGCCCATATGTCATACAATGCATCCGCTCATATTTGGCGTGAAAACTACTGGTCCCAATTTTCACAATATAGAATAACAAAATTAATGCAGGTACACTGAACGACTAACGAAACCTGGCACTAACGACTGAGGAAACCTGGCACTTTTCGTTTGTCTCTAGCTTGTAAAGAACAAGTCCTAAGGCAAAAAGCAAGAGTTTATTTTAATAAAAGAGCATCAAATGTGATTTTTATTTTAATGCATACCACCATCAAACTGTTGTAAAGTATCTGCTTGACATGCTGAACTGGCTAGCACATTAAACCAGTGAACTTGACCTATATTTTACAAGCTCCAATGGCTAGTATTTTCATATTTGTATGTCAACCCTTGTGCTCTCATCAACCATAATGCTTAACACTATCAAACATAAGGCATAAGGCATCCCCCTCAACATCTTGCGTCAGCACGCATCTTAATCTGATGACTTCGACTTAAATTTCAAGCTTCATTGACATTGTCATTTTTATGTTAACCTTCAGTGTCTACAGCCACCAAATCGTGCATAAGACATATCCTCAAAATCTTGTGTTGATTCAGAGACATTGACCTAAACTGAAACCAAGTTCTAATTGGTCAACACATTGACCCCTGACCTAAATCATGTGCTTTATTAAGAAAGGCCCAATGACTTTGTCTCTCTTCCCCAAGCGGATGCAGCACCAACTTCCATGGAATTCTTGTTCTTTGTCAAAACATCCCCGTTTCATGTATGCTAATTACTTTGTTGTGGCTGTGTAGCCAAAGTACATCGCGTCAAAGTTAGAATGCAAAAACGTTTCTGCCAATCCATCTATGTTTTTCTTAATTTGAATTAAAATCACACGTTCATCTCATCAAAATTTCAAGTAATGTAGATTGAACCTTGAAGAAATCTGTATTAACTTAATTCAGAATGAAGATTTCTTACATCTAAATAAACCAAATATTTGTTTACTTGGAAATTAAGCAAAGCAATGTCAGGAACGGGTACAATTAGTTTCTAAACCCTACCCTTAAAACCACAAGGTAAAAGAGTCACAACGAGATTGATTGGAGTTAACAGATGATATATGATGAACCAAGTAAGCAGCTTTTTTCCAAACAGGTGGTGACTGACTGAATAAAATTACAGCTTAAACAGGACAACTAAATGATAACACAGAACAGCAAGTAACCACAACAAAGCATCAACTTGGAACGGTCAGTAATGCGTTACTAGTTGATTTAAGTTAACTTTACGAGGGTTTAGTCCCAATCCTCACTTTTGGTGTGGTTCTAAAACACGCATTTGAATGGACCACGTAGAGGTTTCCAACTCATCAATAATTCAACACAGATAACAAAGGAATCATAGGTAAAACCATGGTGGTTCAAGGATGAAGAGTTAACAGAAACAACGCTTACTCTGACATTTCACATCGCCACTGAAACACTGGAGGGAATGAAAGCCAAAAGTTGAATCCTGGTTAGCCAACACATAGAGTACGTGTAACGGTTCATTTGTGCAACAACTATTGCTAATTTCATATGTTAAGTAAATACAAGTTTTTTTTAAAATAAAATTAATTAGAATTAAATTTCGTTGCTCTTCTATGGATGATGTAAAAGCTTCAATGCTTCATACGTCTGGCATGTGTATGCAATGCAAATTAGGGAAGGAGGCAAATTTCTGGATTGGATACAATCAATTACCACACCTGAGCCTGGATACCATATGGGAAAGTGACAAATACACAATAACATTAAATAGAGGAGAGCCAAGACGTCAGCTCTTTCCTAGCAGGTGACCACAAGGCTGTATGACACAGACAATATAATATAGCAAAGAAAAACACATAAAAAAACAAAAAAGAAATACTACCTTGGAATGGACAGTAAGAAAATTACTGGAATGCTTAAACTAGTTTCACGGTACCAACCTCACCTTTCATTCTGATGTGGATCAAGACACATATATGTTTGGTTCGCATGAAAGATCCCTAACTTATCCATGACTCGTCTCCAAGTACATATAAACCAAGATACAAAAGGGAGATAAAGCAAAGATAAGGCCTCAACAGAACATTCAACTGAATACCATTGCAAAAGAAATCAAACAGTTAAACCCTTGTGGGCCTGACAGCAGACACAGCATCAGGCCCAAACCCTCTCATTAATAGATAAGGCTTAAATTTGGAACCGTTAAAGCAAATCTCGTAATATCCTACCACCACTGTCATCATATTAAGGAAATCTACTGCAGTTGAAATTAGTTAATAGAACTTGTGCACTGGTACATGTAAATAAAGCAAAACGTGAGTGTCTCAGAGTTTTTCAGTAGGTCTTTAAGTCCAATGAACAAATTCACTGACGTTTCAAAATCAGTTCTTGGGTTTTATAAGGCTCAGTAATGCCAGAAATTCATTTAAACACGTCTTCTTATACATTTTTTAACATGTTGTTTCATCAACTTGATCTACCAGTGTTCCAAACTCTATGTGACCATTGAGTATAGTATATCAGGCTATCCTTCTTGTATATCAATATTTTTTCTACGCTCTTATTGAATTGGGATTTCAGTGTTACACAAGCTAAGAAGCCACCATGTGAGCTAAACACTCTCTGTGTTTTAACAACGGCAGCAACTAGGGTACATATTTGGCCAGTAAAATATATCTAAGTAAGAATGACGGCAAATATCAGGAAACAATACAATCAAGTACCACACCTGACCCAGGATACCACATTGGAAAGTGACAAAACACAATTAAACATCACAAACAAGAGCCATGAGGTCAGCCCTTTCCCAGCAGGTGACCACGCGACAGCAATTAACAGACGCTAAAACATGACAAACACAAGACATAAATAAGACAAATGGTCCACAAAAGTACCGCCTTGGAAACGTCAGTAAATTTTTTTACTCGAGCGTTAAACCAGTTTCACAGCGCCAACCTCACCCTTAGTTCAGATGTTGATCAAGACACATTTATCCACCCCCAGTAGCCTCGGCTTCTGTCTGTTCTGAGGTGGAGATTCTGTTGTTGATGATTCATTGTTTGTTGTTGCTCCCATTGTGTTGGGTCTTTGTTTTATAGTTTACTTCTTATTGTCCTTTCTAGTTTGTTGTCATCTTGCTGAGGTATAGAAAGATGGTTGCTTTACTTTAATTATGTTGTCGTGTGGCTGTCAGTGTTCTTTGTATCTTCCCCTCTGGTGTCATGGGTTATTCTGTGGTCAATGCTTGTAGCATTTCTTGGCCATACTCATCTGTTTTTGGCGCTTCTACCTATTTCTACTGAATGAGATCAATAAAACAGAGTCGGAGACATTCAACATAAAATGGGGTTAGTGTCTTGAAATTATCCTGCATCTCTCAGGTCTTTAAAAAGCGTATCAAGCAATGTAATCTCTGGCGCCTCAGCGTTTCCATTTGCTGATAGGAAACACAGTTTCAGTACATGAAGGTGTCAAATCCAACAACTGAGTCTGCAGCTGTGTGTCTAAAAAGGGTTGCAGAAGCACAATTTTTTGTGTCTAGGTCACAACGTAGATCATCTGGTGCTATCTAGAATAGTTCGAAACATCTAAATATGAGATAGGTTCTGAATGCTGAAATCGCTGTTGTGATTTTGTTTTTTGTCTGTTTAGGATACATATTAATTCTCGTCTACATAATGTAAATCAATGAGCACAAACTTTATCATTTGTCAAAATATACCAGAATTGATAGTACTCTAGATTGGTCATTCATTTAAAGGAGGTATGATGAAACAAAATTAACAACTCCACACTTTTTAGCAAGATGACCACATTAATCTTGCAGAGACATGATTTAACCTGAAAATAAAAACCGATAAATTATGCATATTATTAATAGTAAAACATCTTCGGATGCACAAATATATGTATTTTCTGCGTTATGTTTTGCTGACTGGTTTCACATTATATACATGTATTAAAACAACTATTAAATTTTTTTTTTTTTTTTTTTTTTAGAAAAGGTAAACTGATTTGATATCAGTAAGACTACCAAATTTTAAGGTCATCATAGGTACAATTATTGCATTTTAATGGTAAAAACAAAGATCTCCAGTAGAACACACTGCGCTCTCAAACATTGATCGAGTACAATTCAGTTATTTCACGACCCACAGACAGACAGAAAGACAGATATACACATAGATAGAAAAATTTATATATGGATGGATAGATAGATACATACAGAAACTGTACATGTACGTAGATAGATAGATAGATAGATAGATAGATAGATAGATAGATAGATAGATAGATAGATAGATAGATAGATAGATAGATAGAGAGATAGATAGATAGATAGATGGATAGATAGATAAGTTTCGCCTTTCATGTTGTCTAATTTATATTGCACTGCATCTGACCTACAAAATAAAATCTTTGAATAAACTTCCGTTACAATTTAAATTGGTCAAAGTATTATAAGGGACCAAATTATCTCGTATTGAATTGTCCTGGATCTATTTGAATGCTTTCACAGAGAGAGAACCCACTTTGTAGCATGACTTGTATATTTTTGACTTTGTGATAGTACCAATAGCATGGATTTCAAATGTTAGAAACCCCACTAACATTACATGTACAATGAATGCATTAAAATACTTACAACTTCGTTTTCGCCCGTCTTTTCGTTTATATCTTGTCTCTACCTCGTGAATTGCGCCGTTTAAAATGAACAACGTCTTACACAAAACACAAAACAAGAAACTCAAAATATGAAAGTAAAAAGTTAAAACACCGAAATCAAAACGCCATAGCAAAAAAACACAATGTTACATATAGGCTTCCGTACTAAACCGTGCACAATATACAATTTGTCATATTTGATAAATCCATTTACAAGAAATTGAACCCATCTGTAATTTCTTTCACATTTGGTATTATTAAAAAACGGTTTACATGTATATTATGATATATTATCAATTCTTTGAGATCCGATTACTTTTTCAATATATCACATGGCAACTCCTGTTGCGTAGCAACAAGAGAAAATAAGGCAAACGACCTTGGCCGCGCTTAAAAAAAGATTTTAATGATGAAATCCTGTGTCATACGTGCAGCAAAATTATGTCAATAATGATTTCATTTGAAAGTATAATGACCCATTTAGTAGATATACTGTACACAGCAGGATGAGCTAAGCGCCGCATAAGTAATTACGATTTAACTAGCATAACCCCCTCAATTATTTGTCACTTTTGACTGCTCAAAACAACCCAAGTATCTGGAATACCCCTGTTTGGAAGCCCAAGGGAGTAAACTCTATTAATAATTTATTTTCTGAATCAAAAGACTTCGATAATACTTGTATAGTCATTTCAACCGATATTTTCCCCTTTTCTGTGCCAGATATGCATCCAAAATATGGGCTTTTTCAAACCAGATGAATATTGTGAATTTTTTTGTCATCTGGCGTTGATAGGGAACATAGAATAGCATGTGACGACCTTAGTGTTTTGTTGTTTTACGGATTTTCAAACTAAAGTTAATACAAACAAAATATTGCCAATGTTTAAGTATACTCCTCAAAATAATTGAAGGACCAAGATTTTAGAATGCGAGTATTATTAGCTCAAACATTTAAATTCTGTAAAACTTGGCCCAAAGCTTTCTATTCTTTATGCCCATAGGTCAAGAATCATTATAACTGATTTTCATGCCTAATTCTGCCATGACTGTGTCTCAAATGAACATACCCTCAAAACACACTTTCAAAAGGCAGTGGGTGGGGTAAAGAAATTCTTCTGTGGTCATTCAAGTATAATGAAAGAGACATCAAATTAAACTTTGTTTTAAACAGTTCAGTTTACATGCAAAAAAAATTCTTCAAACAGTTTCAATATACTGGGAAGCAAGCATTTTCATCTCTGACATTGGAGTTTTGACATTGTTTTGTTTTATGAAAACAATGTGTGTACTTGGCCACCCAGAATCAGATTTTCAATCGTCATTCTATGCCTTTGAGTGTTAGAAAGATGTCACAACAAATTGTTTAAAGATTGTCACAGACAAACGCCAAAACCAGTTGTCTGAACCCATAGTCTTGCCATTACGCCACAGCCAAAAGGGGCAATTTTATCTCAAAGGAAGAGGTGGGTGGCATTGAAGTGATTAAAACACCATACAATCATGTGAAAACAGAGATTTCAGTATCTAAAAGCTTTTTTCATTCATTTCATACAGTTCTGTGGTCCATGGATCACACACAAAAATGACATTCCAGTGCATGTAGGTTAAGTTTTAAAATGACAAAAATATCCTTGTTAGTAACATTTCCTACCATTTTTTTTTGCCGTTTCACTTGGCTATTGGGCGTCAAAGATGTCCGAAAAATTTAGGCTAGATCGTAAAATTGGTTTTCAAAATACGTTGTACACAAAATGCATCAATTTTATAATTGATAGCATTGGTCCTTCATTTATTTTGAGGAGTATATATAAACGATACTTTTAAATTTTGGACATCAATTCTTTCCCCTATACCCCAAAGAAAAATGAAATTTTCAATAAATTTCGCGGCCATGCTGAATTTGGTTAGGCAAATCAAATCCGCCTTAAATCGTAACCCATCATTGGAACTTCTTAATATTACACATGCCCAGTACACATATACATACTTACTAACTGCTAGAAACTAGCAAATCGAAAAATAAATGAAAAAAAAAAATTCTTAAATGCTACTGGACTCGAACCCACATCTTCTGAGTGCTACAACACAAGACTATCCACTAGGCTATCGGGGAATTATGATTAAATTCATTCAGATTAGTAATAATACAACAGTCTCAAGCGCACTTTTTACGAAGATTCACGAAGACTGAGTAAAAGGTCATTGAATATTCATATGTCTCGGGTCAATTTTGACAAACAATACCGTTCCTCCGCTAGCTCACGCCTTATAAACATGAATAACAGCACTCGTGCGTAACCAGTAGTCGGAAAATGCGTGTATTTAGGTACATGTACACGTTACGATTTATATTGTTAGCGATACAGACAATACACATTCGAACAAGGTAAGAAAAGCCATTTTTATCTATTTTATTCCGTTTTATTCCAAGATTTTAACGGTTTCCTCCATTGCATTTTGCTTTGTTAAAAAACGACTTGCTCACAATCAGAGCCGTTCTGTGTCGAAAACGAGCTTAAATGCCTGATTGCACGATTTTAGTGGAACTGGCAATCACATGTATACATGATTACATGGTTGTAACTGTAACAGTTACTTAGATGGAAATATGAATTTTAATGGGTGGGCCCTCTCAATTACAGCTGTACCAACAATTTTCACATCACGATTTCCGACAACTGGTTACGCACGAGTGCTGTAATTCATAATGTATAAGGCGTAAGCTAGGAGGAACGGGTACAGGACGTTTATTTCAGTTTACACACTGTGGTAAAGAGTATAGGTTCGATACACATGTAACAGCGAATCAATCTAGAAAGGGTATACTAAAGACATCGGGTATAATAATGACCCTATGGATCACTATCTACACGTGCGCAGACAGACTTTGCAAAGACATATGGACATACAAACACATACAGTACCTTCATTTTCGTTGTCGTCGGAAATCCTTTTGAAACCTTTAGTATAAACACATAATGATATCAAAACAGTCGTCACAGCCAGTAAAATTCTCCAGACTGTAGACATTTCTCTGTTTAAGCTCAACCCTATAGTCCAAAGTGTACTTAATTTGTACTTAGTACTGTAGACGTGAGTGCCATTTTTTCAGTTTATCTGTGGCCGTTAAAAAGTTTAGTTTGTTTTTACATGAGTCAATAAATCTTTTGTTCTGTAAATGAATACGACATGCATAAATATTAGTGGGGCACGACATGAGATTTCCAACAATGAGGCATTTAGACAAGTGTGGACTCAGACGGGCCAGTGCAGCCTCCTTTAAAGCTTATAAACTCCAAGTCATTCTTGGTCATTAGCCTTAGAGTCATAGAATATTCGAGCGACTAGCAAAGGCTCTGATCAGACTGCGCGTATGCCCAGGCTTATCTGAGCTTTATCTGTTCGCACATATCACATTAATGAAAATATCGCGTCGCGGATCATTTGATCATATACAGTATACAATGCCATTTAATCGTGTTCGATAAACAAAGTGATTTTAAAATTCAATAAGTCCAACTTATATATTTTTACACGAACTATAAGCATTCTGAATTAAGAAAGTTGTATTTTGCTATAATAAAATGCAAACAAATAAAATATTGATTTAATAACAAATGATGTTAATGTAAATAATACAAAAAATATATGCATTTATTATTATTATTATTATTATTATTATTATTATTATTATTATTATTATTATTTAAGACATTCAATGTGCATGTTTCAGTACAATATTTATGTAAAGTTTTTATTCCAAATTATTTTAAAGTCATAGATGCTAAACAAGTCTCACTGATTCTAAAGTCCTTTGATAAAATATAACACAAATGTACATATAACCAATTTATTTGGTACAATTACAAATCAAAATTTAGAATCACGATCTAATGTACCAAACCCTTCCACAACAAACCAACATTATCATGAGTAGGGCTTATCTAATCATCGAATAATTTCAAAGCTATGTAATCGCACAGTTGTGCATTTTCGTTGCTGAAAAGATTTGCTGTTTCTAATATCATTTCTTGAATAAAGTGAAGATCCTGGACAGCGTGTTTGTCTGCTGCAAAGGTTGACCATAATCGCAACTATTAACATTTATTGCTATGATGTTTAAGTGTGATCCAACTACAATTAATTTTAATCTAATCTTTGCATACATGCTCAACAATGCTTTTGTTTAACCATTCTTATATTTGTTTATTGAACAACATTTTACAGCCGGGTATGCATGTACCTAGATTATACACAGGTAGGTCTTTTCAGTGAACAGCGTACTTCAGCAAAAAAGAAAGCGATTTGGTTATATACTCAGCGTCAATGAAAAGTTACCAGTATCGAAATTTCAATATTTTGGAAAATATATAATACAGCTCTTTGGCTACTGTTACGTTAATGTTTCTGGTCTACGACAAACAGGTTTGGAATGATAAACAGTTACACGAACTCTGGAACTATGGTGCATGTTATGCACGTGCCTTTTATGTTTTTCGCAGTTTTTAAAAATTTGAAATAATCATTTTCAGAAGACAACATGCCAGGCTATGCCCTAGACATTTTCAATGAAACGCCACCAAAATGATTAAGGTCATCCCATTAAACGCGAAAAAAGAGGATAAAACTTTAAGGTAGCGTTTGCCTATACAATGCAATGGAAACTACAGGGGTCCATCAAGGAATGATTATAATGCATTCGGGTGTGATGAATACCGTTTTCCATAGCAGTGGTGCATGGGACTCTATGCCATAAAATTGAGTGTTGAAGTATCCGCCGTTTGGACTAAATATTGTCCTGTGTTAAGTGTATGCGATTTACTGGTAACATTTCACTGACGTTGAGTCTATAATTTTAACAAAGAGTGTTCAAACCGAAAAAAAACCTTCCAAAAAAACCGTTTGGTACTCCAACGGAGCCGAGTCCAAGCTTAACAATTTTAGCGGGATTTTCGTATTGATTCATTTTGTGAATACCTGTTTTATTCTATGCCTTTTGTAAAGCTGAAGTACACTCAGTATGGCGACCTACAAAAAGAATGGAAGGACTCGTTGTGCGACCAATTTCGTCGCTGTCTCATAGCCAGGCTTGCTGACTGTGGTTTATCACATTGGTGTTGATGATAGAACTTCTGTAAATTCTTGTGTCAACCGATTTTCTGAAATATTAAATTACATAGCCAAACCACTCTTCTCCAGGAAAATATCTGCAAACAGCCACATACTTCTAGTGCATTCAATTATAAGTTGGGCAAAAAAGCTGAGTGGTTTGATGAAATATGTTGCATGGCTAAACAGTTATATTTGGATGCATTGCGCAATTCTAACAATTAAAAGACGGATGCAAATAGAAGTAAGTAAGGGTGAAAAGATCAGGAATCGGTACAATCAAATACCACACCTGACCCAGGATACCAATAGGAAAGTGACAAATTACAGTTAGACATCACAAACGAGAGCCAAGAGGTCAGCCTTTTCCCAGCAAGTGACCAAAAGGCACATATAAACAGACGCACACAAAGGCATAGCAAACACAAGACAGAAAAAACACAAACGATCCACAAAAGAAGTATCGCCTTGGAACGGTCAGTAAAATATATTACTGGAGGGTTTAAACCAGTTTCATTGCGCCAACCTCGCCCTTAAATCTGATGTAGATCAAGACGCAAACACAAGACATAAATTACAAATGATCCACAAAAGAAGCACCGCCTTGGAACGATCAGTAAAAATATTTTACTGGAGGGCTTAAACCTGTTTCACGGCGCCAACCTCACCCTTAATTCAGACGTGGATCAAGACACATAGATATTTGGATCCGCATGAATACATAAAAATCAAGGTATAAATCCATAGCAAGAAAGAAAAAATGCATATACGAGTACATGAAACTGAAAGAAATTGAATAATTAAGGCACAAAAAGCCTAGAGATTTTTGGTATTTCAAAAATTCAATTAAATGGATTTTTTGACTATTTGCTTCAATGCAACATGATTAAGCTAATGTGCATGACGAAGAGACAGAAGAATTAATCTTAAACGATGATGTGTTTTCATTAAACGATAGTACTTTTGAGGATTATTGGAATAACGGTAAAAGAAATTGAAACTGCAATCCGCTCTCTTAAGAGAAATAAATCAGCTGCTGGCAATGCGCATTTTATTGAATCTGCAGATATTTTGTCTGGCCATCTCGTTGACATATTTAATGCTTCTTTAAATTCTGGTGTTTTTCCCAGTCAGTGGTCTGAGGGTATAATAGAACCACTGTTTATAAAATGATCCCAATGACGTAAATAATTACAGGGGCATTATTCTTGTAAGCTGTTTTTCGAAAATATTCATTGGTGTGTTCAATAACAGACTAAAAAACTGGGTTGAAGATAACAACGTTTATCTGATTCACAATATGGATTTCGGAAGGGATTTTCTACCACAGATGCATGCTTTGTGCTAAATGCAGCTATTCAGAAAATTCTGTCCAAGAAAGGGCGCCTCTACTGTGCGTTCATTGATTCAAAAAAAGATATTGGACAGTGTAAACTTGAATGGTCTATGGCATAAATTGCTTAAACTAGGTAAAATGTTAAGAATTATTGGAGATATGTATAAATATGTCAAAACCTGTGTCAGGAAGTGTAGTCCTTATTCAGATTTCTTTAAAAGTGTTGTTGGTTTGAAACAAGTGGAGGTTATTTCACTGTTATTGTTTTCTCTGTTTATTGAGATAGATAGATAGATAGATATATAGATTTTGGCAAGGTATTTAAATATACAGGGTCGTTTGTTCTAAATCAGGAAACGCTTGTTGGCAAAGGTCTGAAAGCACTTAACTGTTTGTTCTATAATATAAAAAAGTATTCACTTTCTCCAAAAGTTATGTGGCAGCTGTTTGATGCTTTTGTTGGTTCTATTCTTAATTACTCATGCGAGGTTTGGGGACTCGGGAAATCAAAAGTATCAGAGCGAGTTCATCTTAAGTTCTACAAAACATTTTAAAAGTGAAATTCTCTACATCCTCTTGTGATGTGTATGATGAGCTTGGCAGATACACACTAATTATAACCAGATATGTAAGGATTGTTAAATACTGGTCTCGTATAGTTAACTCAGAAAATTTTTGATTGTCCATCTCTTGTACATGCGTGCAACAACAAAAAGGCATCAATAACTGGGCAAAAATGCCAGATCACTCCTGGATAAGTATGTATCTCATATGTATGGAACAATCCCAATTCAGTCAATCTAAAAACATTCTATTTGGTTTTTAAACAAAGTGGTTGTCTTTAGCAAAACTGGTTTAATGGTCCACATCAGAATTGAGGGCGAGGTTGGTGCCGTAAAACTGGTTTAAGCCCTTTAGTAAAATATTTTACTGACCGTTGCAAGGCGGTACTTCTTTTGTGGATCTTTTATGTTTTTGTTCTGTCTTGTGTTTGCTATGTCTTTGTGTGCGTCTGTTTATATGTGCCTTGTGGTCACCTGCTGGGAAAGGGCTGACCTCTTGGCTCTCGTTTGTGGTGTCTAATTGTGAGTTTGTCACTTTCCCATTGGTATTCCGGGTCAGGTGTGGTACTTGATTGTATCGATTCCTAATCTTTGCACCCTTACTTACTTTTATTCTAATTTTTTTAGACAACTCATTAAACAGTTGAACATATTATCAAAGATAACGTATAATAAAATTTCTGATCTATTCTGTTCTGTGGTCCTTACCGCAAATTGTCTCATTATGAAATCAAAATATCCTCTTTTTACAGGTATATATATATACCCGACAAAAAAGAAACGCACCACTATGATTTTCCCCATTAAGCTCTCCTTTTAATACGAACATGTAAATTGTCATAAAATATTCATTTCTGATCAAATCTTACTTAGACTTAAGTGTGGCGTAAATGAGTATCTGTACCTTCCATGGGTAGGACAAATCCAAGCAAGGCAAATGGTAAACGAGTTTTGTAAGCGTTTATTCAATGCTACTGTCTACATGGAATTCTGAGTATGTTTTACATTTGCGCAGTATGAAAAATACATGTATAGGTTGTCGTTTTGTGAGACAACAAATGTGTTTATATATGCTTATTTTCTATTTCAACAACCCATTTACATAAGTTAGAACCGCTTGTTGAGATCTTTACATGTTTTGTAAGGTTTATCTTCAGCATGGAATCGTTATGAAAGGGTGGTCACAATAAAGAGGCTACGATGCTTTAAATAATCGCGTATGATGAAATTAAAGATACAATTTGCAAAGAATAATTGTCTGAGTACATTTTGGTCTACTGACTCTATTCCCATTGTTTGCACTTATCCAGCAAGTGAGCATTATAAGAACGCTTATTTTCTGTGACTTTACAATTTGACCCCCACTTGGTTCATTGCCAATTTTCTTTAACACGTTTTTGACGACTTGTTGCAAACGATGTGTAACGCAGCAGTATCTGACATACCTTTGCACCAATATATACTAAACTGGCCTATCAGTTGTGATCTTCTTGATATTTGAACAGTTCGATGGTGCGTTTCTTTTTTTGTCGGGTATGCATACAGGGAGATATAGTAAATCAACTGAGCCGATCGATGCTGTGAATACACTACACCAGACATCGACGCTTACAACTGCGGCACTGAGACATCCCTTAGGGGTGCGACAATTCCCCAAAAAGGATGTTCAAGTAGCACTGATATTGACGACGGCCAATTCAGTACACGTCGTATATTGGTCCTGTTTCAATACACCGCATCTATTTCGTTCGCAAATGAAAGCCTGGTGGATCCAATTAAGGATACAAGTGGAATTAGATATATCATTATTATATATATCATTATAAGTGATTTATCAATCTGCCCATGGGGTCATTATAGATAGTTTTATGCCCATCTTTCATATAAAACTTGTTAAACCACATTACAGTCCTGCATTTCAACATGTTTCTAATGCATTTGACGTTAAAAATCTTCCTGTGACAGCATCTGCTAATAACCATTGCAAACTGTTTGTACCCAGATCATGCCAGACAAAACGGCGGGCTTCAATGGTATCCAAATCACTTGACACGGTGGTGGTATTACTGAAATATTAAAAAAAAATGTTTATTAAACAGTCTGATCAGGGTTCATACATTTATTGGTTGCTTCCATGAAAATAACTAGACTGAAGTGCACTTAGATATATGCAGCAGATGTAGAGAGCAGACAACATATTTAGGACAAAAAAAAGGTTAATTTTGCTGAATAACCATACAGACCTCACCACAAGAACACTTTTTTGTATGCTTACTTCTAGATGAACCCCAATTTTGTTAGGCAAACTCATAGGGCTATTTAAGCAAAAATGTCAGCGTAAAATTGCTATTATTTTCTTATCCAGCAGTTTAAGCATGTGTTTTGGGTGCTCAAAAGAACCGTCTAATTGAGACGGTTCTTATGAGCACCCACAACATATGTTTTGGTTGAGAAATAAAAAAAAATCAGATACGCACTCTTATCGCCTGCAAAATACAAAGATACAGACCAGCCTGTGCATATGTGCAGTCTTATCAGCATCTGACTTATTACTTCACTGGATTTTGTAGTACAGCCTTAATCTCTGACATGCTTAGTTTAAATATTTTAGTTAACCCCTGGTTTTATTGTATGCGGACAAGAAAGGCGCAGACCAGCCTGCTCATCTGCACAGTCTGATCAGCACCTTAGTAATACCCGCTCCGGGGTGTAAAGAAGCTGACCTTATGACATGAATACTTTAAATATTCTAGTTAATCCCTAATCGTGTAAGCGAACAACAAAGGTGCAGGCCAGCCTGTGCATTTGCACAGTGTGATCCACACCGGAAGCCAAGGCGCCCAGGTAGACTTTTAAATTTGTCTTCAAGACTGTTTTGACACCTGTGTCTTGGGATTAGAGGTATATAGATAATCTGGTGCCTATGAAAATTAGCCTAAACTCTGTACCTTTTAGTGTCGTCTGCTGATGACTGCAAACAGTTTGGATCTAGATCAGGCCAGACAGAACTTTGGACCCGATCTGGATCCAAACTGTTTGACACTCTGATAGTATTCCTGAAAAAATTTTCAATTAAGTTTTTAAGGAAAAAAGCAGACGACAAAAAAGTTATGCAAAATATCCCAGAAGGCAAAGCCTTTAAGGCATTACTAGCCAACATAGCTCATTTTAACCCATTTAAGGCCTAGCGCCATTTTCTTGGAACATATGCAAAAAGGCAGGCCCAAATCAGATGATGCAGAATGCGGCGTCTAATCAGGACATCCATTGTTCGCCAACAGAATATTCTATTTAAATTGCAATGAAGTATACCTACCAACAACCCTTAAATGGAAATGGACTGGTACAAGTGGGATATTCCATTCAGCATAAATGGTTTGAATCAAAATCATTTGTTTAAGCTTTAAAATTTTACACTAATAATTAGCCTGAGATCAGGGTAAATATTAAATTGTATTACCCCCTGAGAAATGCATACACTGTATACATTGATGTTTTCCAGCCCCATGCTAAGATAATCATTTTATCAGTAATTAATAAATAACAAGATGTCAACAAAATGAAGAAGGCTTTTTAATTGTGACAAGTATAACTATTGTACTTTAGAGACATTGAATCTCAAAGGCCTAGATATTAATTCGAAATTTTAACTTGTATCAGTAAAAATGAACCTGTTAATTTAATACTTAAATACTAGCCCAATTATTTACTTATTCATTTCTTTGTTTAGTTAGTTAGTTATTCATTTATAATAGCCAATCAAATAACTCCTGGATAATTCTAAATTTCATATATTAAGATAGAAATAAATATTTATATGAATGATGCACATGCCACACTCATATCCAGTCCTATTTCCTTATCAATGACATAGGTCCAGAATTACAGTACTACGGTATAGAACAGACTTCGCTAACTAATGCTAAATAACATTAGTCTAGCATTATAGTATAAAACAGACTTCTAGTCAACTAGGAGTTAACTTCATATAAAGTTAACTCCCTAGTTGACAATTGTGACTGGAGTAGTTGACTAGAAGTTAACCAGGTTTTCGAATGTAGTTGACTACTAGTTGACTAGGGTGTAAAGAATAATCTGATTGGTACTGTGATCGGCATTGCAATGATTATACGTGTCTAAAAAAAGAAGTCTTTTTTTCTGTTTCTTACATTTTTCTGAGAAGAAAAGTGCGTATGTATTCTACCGCTTCAGTATGTAGCCCTAGATTTTACATTTATTTCCAGTATTTGTGGTGCCATATAGCCACTCTTGTTACTAAGCAATAAAAACACATAAATATTTATTCACAAAGTTCATAAGTGGCTCAATAAATTTACCAAAGCATAATATTTTAGCAGGTACTCTAAAATGCAAAGGATCATTGATACCTGCTGTTGGTAAATGCATATGATTTTCAGTAAAAATAAAAGTTTGTCAACTGTCCTTCTATGCACAATCTAGCTTTCCTGACTTGAGCTCTTTATGTTCTTGGAATAAGTTTTAAGTATAAAGTATTAAATTTTGTGTTTAAACAATCATGTTTTTGGGGACGGATGTTAGTCCGTTCCCCAATTTTAACAATAGCGTTTTGACCACACGTCGTAATTTGCTCTTGCACTGTTGAACACATCAATATGTTACCATTAATCCCATTTTTTCAGCATATGTGTTGCAAAGTATCAGGTTAAATGGTTGATTTAGAGGCAGAGTGGTAAACAGTTGATTCTGGATCAGTTACTTTCTGAGAAGCCGGCTTATATGGATCTACATTGTATTCAAAACAGGGCATTACCAAGCCGCATGATAAGGGATTAATACGATCCTAACAACACCTATTAAGAAGCTTCCGCGTAAAAATAGTTCAAACTTGTTTCGTGTTTTTTATTGTCGTTGTTGTTTTTGTCTTTTTAAAAATAGGTCTAGATCTACAGTATTTGAGATTTATCTGCTCGATTTCAAAAAACCAATCATAAATATATGTAAATTATTATCGCGCAATAATAAATTTATATAATTAGCGACCACGAGAGCAGGGAACCAGTTGATACATATACAAGAATTGGCTTTTTAAAAAAGTTAGCGGTCGTTTAGCGATATGATTTTAAGTCGTCTTACGCACTACATACTTGTGTTCGAACCTCTCAGACTTGTCCAATTGCATTAATATTTGTTATAAGTTTTGATTATTAATATCCCAGCTGTGATTTTATATTTAGTTTTTACAATTTAATACATTTTCCCATTTAATGCACCCTGGAAAATGTAAAAGCCAAAAGGTAAATAAAATCTAAACCTGTTGACTGTACAATGTGCAGACTTCACGGAGCCTTCGTTTCTAGCATAAATGTGAACCATATCACCATTTGAGTCAACACGACCTTTTGGTACTTAACGCATTGTCCAGTGACGAAGACTCGGGCGACTCCGCGCAAACATGTGCAGACTCGCCTTCGCAGTCGCATTGTTGAGTGTCTCAGGCAAATGTGCAGACTCGTCATGCATTCGCTGCTCGTATTAGCGACAACCCAATCACCATTTGATCAAACACGCGACATTTTAATACTGTTACGAAGGCTCAGACGAAACTGTCAGCGCAAATATGCAGACTCGCCAAAGCCGTAGTCACTTCACAATGCGATAAGTGTCAAAATCTCGTGCTCTCTCAAATGGCGATTTCGGTGTCATTTTTGCAAGCAGAAAATGCTCTAAAGAACAGGCTCACCTAATGATTCATCACAGTTCCAAAATATCATGTGGCGGCTCAAATGGAAATCTGTGTTCCAGAAGCGAAGGTTCTGGTGAGTCTGCACATTTGCACAGGCTCGCTTGAGCCTTCGTAACAGTATCAGAATCCCATGTGCATGCTCGATCGGCGGTGTGTGTGTCATTTATGCGAGCAGCGAGTTAAGGCTCTGGTGAATATTTACAAGGCTGCACAGGTTCACCTGAGCCTTTTGTCACTCGACAATCTAATAAGAACCAAACTCTCTTGCTGGCCCGAAATGCGCTTTCGCTGTCATATATGACTTCAGCGAATGCTCTGGTGAGTCTGCACATTCGCACAGGCTCAACTGAGCCTTCGTCACTGTACCAAATTTTTTTGCGTTGGCTCAAATGACGACTTGTGTCCTATTTATACGAGCAGCGAAGGCTCTGGCGAGTCTGCACCAGTAAATACAACAACGGGGTGCAACCATCGTTGCGTTATTTCAATGCTCACTTCAAGGTTATGAAAATCCTCAATAAAACTTTTATCAAAAAATGTCGTTTAATGGAGGTATAATGCTGCCTATGCTTTCATCAATATAGGCTGCTAACTGACTCAAGGGTCGTTGTCGACTTTTGAAAAGTGGTACGATCTTGAAATGTAGTATGCGTCTTTCGAGTGTCAAAGGCACGTGTGTGTGTGTGTGTGTGTGTGTGTGTGTGTGTGTGTGTGTGTGTGTGTGTGTGTGTGTGTGTGTGTGTGTGTGTGTGTGTGTGTGTAGGGGTGGGAGGGGGAGCACGAGAGAAACGACCCCTCTCGTTGGGGGATAGGGCCTCCCTAAAGAAATAATTCAAAATGTCCGTAAAAGCGATTCTAATGCATTTTGACTTCATATTTTTTCTAGTGAAGCCAAGTTTATTTTTTACAAGCATTAGCTTTTTTTTAAATGCATATAGCAGCTTTTTGAACCCTCACCATCAATGCATTAACACATATTTCGGCCCATCGGCGGTGGCGGTGGACAGTTTCTATTTCTCAACCAAAACATAGTTGCGGGTACTCAAAGAATTGTCTCAATAAGACGGTTCTTTAAAGCATCCAAACATATGTTTAAATCTCTACCAAGGCATATGTTGTGGATAATCAAAATGGAACTGTCTCATCTTTTGAGTACCCAAAGCAAATATTAAAACTGATGGACAAGAAAACATTCTCACTATTACGCTGGAATTGTTTGCTAATCTAGACCTATGATTCTATATCGAGAGAAGACTCAACAAATCAGGTTGCGCATCTACAACATTACTACGGGTAAACACGAAATCATGTTTGATTCGAAACAGCATAATTTTATATTATTTTTTTCTGTTTCTTCTCAGCTCACAGGGGTCGGCAATGATGATTTAAGACCACTTTGATGCACGCTCACTATTATACTTTAATTGTAATTGGTGCCACTTTCTTAATCTTATTTTTTGTAACGTCCGCTTTTCACACCCTGATGCCCCAAGAATGTGTTTGTGTGTGGGGGGAGGGGGGGGGGGGCTGAGATTTTCATATATATACGTAGGCTGGGACCATTTTTGGGGGTTCAAAATCTTGAATTTCAATATTTTTTGGGGGTTTCAGAAATATCATTATTTTTGGGGGTATGAAGATTTTGTGGATATATCATAACAAAATTGGACTGGTTTTAGAGGTCATTTCTATACATTTCAGGGATTTCAGGGGTTTTCTTAAAGTCAATGTGCAGGATGGGGATATTATTTTGGGTAGCCCAAAATTACAAATATTTTTTGGGGTCTGCCTGATATTCCCGATATATTTTGGGGGTAGACAGTAGATGCTGGGTCAAAGCCTACGTATGAAGAAAAACATGAGAGTACATAATAATGTCTAAGTTCAAAACTCCCAAATATACTATCAAATGTGCACAAAATAAAGGCTGCACATGTTCAACGTGGGAACAACCATAATGCAAAGTTTGAATATAAAAGAATGAAAGCTGCTGGAGTTACAGATTACATAAACGAGACACCCAAACCATTTCGGATGGAAAAATGTCCAAGTTCAACGGAAAATATTTTTCAAATGTGCACAAAATAGGAGGTACACATGTTCAATGCATGAATGATCAATCATTATGCAAAGTTTGAATAATAAAGATATGAAAACTGTGGGAGTTACAGATTACACAAACTAGACACCATCTAAGCATTTTGAACGTAAAAAATACCTAAGTTCAAGACCCCAAAACACGAAACAAAATATTTGGGGAATGTGCGCCAAATCAGAGATGCACATTTTCAATCGTATCATCATGCAAAGTTTTCATATAAAGGAACGAAAACTGTTGGAGTTACAGATTACACAAACTATACACCCAAAGCCATTTCGGAGTGAAAAAAATTCTAAGTTCAACACCCGTCAAAAATTGAGAAAATATTTTTCAAATGAACACAAAATAAGAGATGCACATCTTCAATGTGTGAACAATCATTATGCAAACTTTGAATATAAAGGAATGAAAAGTGTTTGGGTTACAGATTACACAGACAAGACACCATCTAAGCATTCTGGACAGAAAATATGTCTAAGAGCAACGCCCCTCAAAAATAAGAAACTTGATATTCATGAATTATGCACAAAATAGGAGGTGCACATCTTCTATATGTGAACAATCACTATGCAAAGTTTTAATAAAAATGAATGAAAACTTTTGGAGTTACAGATTACAAAAACTAGGCACCCTAAAAGTATTGCGGATGGATGGACAGACGGAAAGACGGACTCTCTTACAAATGGATTCTTGTTGGTTGCCAATAAAGCGTAAGTACCCAACAAATCCCAGAAAAGTTTAACGGAATAAACTTCATTTTGAGTTTATAATGCCTAGGTTACATTTGCTACGGTCGTCGTACGATTTATTTGTCTACGATTTTCTCTACGATATTTTCGGCATCGTAGGCGGCTAAAAGCTATGACGTATGTGTTTACATTGCTTACGATCACCTTACGATTTCTTTTGGCGACAAACTAGAACAAAAGTTTACAGAGACCTTGCGGATATCGAACGACAACCGCAAGGTTATCGTACAATCATCATGTTATCTTCACGACCTCCCTATATAAATCGCACGATGCCCGTACGATGACCTTGCGGAAGTCGCAAGGAGTCGGTACGCTGACTGTGCAATTGTCGTGTAATTATGTGCATGGATTCAAACGGCTATCCATGTTCATTTTTGCATTCCATTTGAACTATGTTTCAAAGTCATGTGATCACAAATCGTGATGTGAAGAGGCTAGTGTTTTAGTTGAACATGGTCCCAAGGTATGAAACAGCGTGATACCTTTGTGTATATTTTAATGTCGATTTCTAAGTTCTGCAGTTTTCATAAAGTTTAAATCACAGAATATTGCAACCACTTTTTTATAGTACACTTTTATAATTCGAAAAGTAGCACTTTAATTGAAAATATAAAGATGCTTTTATTGTATCAGCGTAGACTAAAACGCTTATTATGGTTTTATTCAGTTAAATCATTCAAAGGCACTCTACGGCCAGCAACACATAAAATCTGCGTCATAAGCAAAAATGAAGTCGTTGCATGCGAACAGCAAAGGTACTGATCAGAATGCGCTTTCTTCCACTCGGCCTGGTCAGCACATTTGCCATTCGTTTTCAGTAAAATACATTTTGTAGAACATTCATTCATTCAAATTTCAATGTTCGAACTAGTCACATCTTCTCACTTCGAGATTTTATTCCTTGAAGTAATACTCAAATTCAAATCCCAGAGTTATAAATCACAAAAATATCTGGACTTTTTTTTAATCTTATCTAATTAATTAAACCCCTTATCCAACCACCATTTTATATACTGAAAATGCATATGTATTTCACGTTAGGTGCATATTTTGAATTGCTCTTCAGATAATTTTATCATGGAAACATACTCTATGGGCCCTGATTAGCAAGCACGGATCCAGAAAGTTATGTCAGAGGGGGTCCAACTCAACTTTTTTTACTTGATAAGGGCGAGAGGATCCAAATACCACTAAAAGCGGGGGTCATTATTGGCCCGCTAGCGAAACGTCATTTTAAATGGCGTTTCGCTGGCAGACCGATGCTGGCCCGTCATGTAATGCTGGCTTGGTACATGTTTAGCTTTGAGATTTTCTACGGGATCTGGACCAGTATTGATAAAAAAACTATATTTTTGTGATTTTCCAGGGGGGGGGGGTCCGGACCCCCTGTCCCCCCCTCTGGATCCGCTCATGATTAGACTGCTTCCATTAGCAAACTGAACTGTGTCCATATTGAGTCACACTGAGTGGTGGTATAAGAAACATCACCTGAAGACAAATATTGAAATGAAACAAACAGCTAATGATAAGTCTCCAGGAAATTGTTGACACGTCGCAAGGCGAACGCACGATCATCGTGCCATCGCCTTAGGGTTACCGAAGGATGACCGTCCGATGTCCATACGATTTTATGGGCCCTGCAAAGGCATCGTACGGCGACCTTGCGAGCTCCTTACGACTATCGCAAGAGTGTACGATCATTTTTGGGCCAAGATGACAATCTAAAACCCTGCGTTGTCCTCACGATCATCGTGCGGTGCCCGTACGGGGATCGTACGATGTCACTGCGCTGTGTCTACGGGCTACGGGCTTACGATTTTTTCAAATTTGTCATTGTGCGGAGTTTAACAAAATCGTAGAGGCCAAGATGCCCGTAAATCTGTACGATGATCGCAAGGTCTCCCTGCCGAGGCGGTACGGAAACGGTGATTTGGACATCGTACGGGCATCGTATACTCGTCATAAGGCAAATGTAACCGAGGCATTAGCTCCCTTTATATGCAAATGAGGTTTATTCCGTAATTGATTTTGGAAATTTAAAGTACCAAGAAATTTCGGAAATTTAAAGTACCCAACGAGAGTCCATTCGTGAGTACGAACGGACGGAGTGGACCTACTACTAGACCTGCTTTCGCTGAGGCCACGCAGGTAATAATAATTATGAAACAAGTATTAGCCTAAAAAAGCTGGCGGTCGTTTAACCTGATTATAATATGTATTCATGCCTACTGCATGCTTCAATTTTTAACTTCTCGAGCCTGTCCATTTACAATGGTTCAAAGCTCTGAGATATAAACGTCAGAGCTGTAATTGTTTACCATTTAAAACGTGCTTCCATCGCGTATAGGTCTACTCTTTTTATGTGGCTGGATTTTAAGTACCCGGCTTATGCATGGGCATTTATAGTCTATCGTGAACAAGATATGTTATGATAATGGATCTAGCATGCGACACAATTATGGAACGTTATTTGACAACATTGGACAGCCCATTTTTACGATATTTTTTTTTCTAAAACTGAGGCCAGAAAGCAAGGTAACAGTGACACTGAATGATATTCGACACTCCCTGACCCCCAGGATGTGTCCACAAACCAAATACGGGATTCCTATATCATATAATATAGGATTTATGCTCGTGACACGATTTTTCTAGATCTGAGGGCATATGTTAAGGTAGGGTACGCGACGCTCCGTGACCCCAAGATACATGAATTCACGAATTTTGGCATTCCTACTTCAAATAATACAAGAGATATGATCCCGACATTATGTCAACACTGAAACACTGTCTCAGAGCTGACAGCAGCAGAAACCACTTGGTGCCTAAATTAATTTTATTGGACAGATCTTCACTCTAGATGGATTCTGCTAAAGTCAAAAGCTGAGAAAGAATAGTATCTTAATTTGACCATATGTACATACAAATGGACGGTGATACTAAAGTATGAGAGTAAGTCCTGTTCCTTCAGCAATTAAGTACCTATAGTCTTATATTGTAGATACGTATGCATAACCATTAATAGTCTATAATAAAACTGTTTACCGTGTCCGTTATATGGCAGTACATCAATTCATATCTAATTCCGTGTGATGTAGATACAAATAGGAAATGACAATTTATATAGGAACCAAGTGGTTTCAAATTTTGATGCTGCCAGTTCTAAGGAAGTGGTTTTGATGTTGATTAATTGTTTATTGTTTCTTCTATTTTTTTTCTTGGTCCTTGTTTGGCTTTTTTGTTGTAAGGTTTTAGTTAACCATTCTTGTTAGCTAAATCACAGGTTGTACAAAAGGTATCAAACTAAAAATCTCCCTATTTGAAGACTTGAACGCTTAAATACAGCCGTCCCCATCAGTACTCTCAGTGCTTTGATTATTTAAATGAATAGCAATTAGAAAAACGTTTTATACGATAGTGTCCCCCCTGTAAACCAGCAAAACGCGTTTGTCTGTACATGCGTTACCACATTATACGCAATATATGACAGTGGCGCGTTGATTCAAAGGGGATGAATGATATTCTGTAGCCCAAAAATCAGGGCCCAAGACCATTAAAATGCAATTCATACCGAATAGGGAGGCAGTGACATTTAAGTTCTCCAGTACAAACTGCTTATATTGCTTAGTAACATGTGCTAGTTTTATTTCAATCGTATAAAATGAGAGCAACTTTTGAACACATTTTTCTTTAGATTATGAAAATCGTCCTTTTCTAAATTCTATTGATAGATTATTTTGTACATATACTGTATCTTTCTAATACACATTACACGTTAATGGGGCGGACTTAATTTTGCTGTTCTTCCTTTATTTCGTATAGTACGGATGTGCGGCCCGAAAAGCCCCCGTTTTCAGCTCTGCTTCATTTATGAACAGATCCCATTTCTTATCAAAATATATATGAATAGCCCCTTTTTACTTGGTCAAAACATGAATGCCCCTCTTTTCGTTTTTCGGGCTTTTGTTATTTCCATATCAATATATGGTCAGTTTGTTTTCTCAGTGTCACACATACTTCAGTTTTATCAACGTCTACATTAAAACAATTTGATGTTGGATTCATCCATTAAATAATGACTGCTGAACCGAATATTTTCCTCTTGTGAAGAATCTGAGGGAATGGGGGGGGTGTAACTTGGATGTCATATTGGTACCGAGGAGCGGTCCAGAATTTCAAGACTTGGTACAAAAGAGGCATTTAAAAACAACACAAAAACCACTAGGTTTGTACGACAAATTTTCTCGTACGTTGTTATTACTTTGTTGAATGAACATGATTTATTAAATTCATTGATTTCGTTCTATCCTCATGTAACACATTATTTTTATATAACCGCTTCACACACTAGTTGTCTGTGAATTTTACTCATTCACATACTTATTCGGAACAGGGAACAGTTTATTCCGATTGGGAGCAGAACGTGACTTTAGACTTTAGTTCATAGAACCAAAACAGGAAGCTTTAAAACTGCAACTCACCCGTATAAATGTATCTAACCCTTAAGTCGTTAATCACAACTAGAGTTGTCTACTTTGTTGTCTGCTGAAATGTTTCAGTTTAGTTAGTACATATTTTATTGCCACAAATTGCAGCAAAGGGGTTGGGTCACAAGTTCTCGCAATATTAGTTACGACACTCCCCCTACATCTACAGATCAATCAAAGCATGTAAACATACCAGCAAAACATATCTTCAACTATACAAAATCATCTTGAATAGATAAATAAATAAATAAATAAATAAATAAATAAATAAATAAATAAATAAATAAATAAATAAATAAATAAATAAATAAATAAATAAATAAATAAATAATAAATACATAAATAAAAATGTCTATGAGTACGTTTGTGAGTGCAGGTTAGAATCATTCAGATTCCTAAAGGCAAAAAATCCATCTGCCAATCCTAGTGGATGGACATCTATACTATTTGTCTTTAATTATATGATATACGTCTGTTGGATTTTGTTTTCTCGCCCACTTATCGCTAAAGACAAGCTGTTCCATAGGCAAAACACCGTACGGAATTTCCTTATCCCATCCACGTGACCTGCTTATCCTATCCACATGACCTGCGTATCCCATCCACGTGACTTCAAATTATAACAATTTAGGCTGTTTTCAGAGCAATTTACGCCTAAATAGTATGTAGATATATAAAAATGGCAATGTTTAGTGCGTCCGCCATTTTCGCATTGTTGAATGACGTCAAAAACCATTCTGACGTCACTAAAATGCAACAACAATGTGACGCACGTTATTGACACAGTTTGGCGCCTTGACGTCTTTGTCAATAGATACTGATACGAACGTAAGTTTCAAACCCCAATAAAAACAAAACAGACTCTTGAAGTGCTATTTCGCTTCCGTTTTTAGGTGCTAAACTATGTTTACACCAATTTCTGTATCTGGAAAAATCGCTGGTGAACTTATTTTTTAGATTGGAACAAACGCAAAAAATCTAGAAAATTATGCGGAACTGACAGAATTCAAATAAAACCTTAAAAAGTCATAAATTGGGCGAGAAAAAGTATACATCATGATGTATTGTTGTGGGACAAGCAAATCCCACCCTCGGACCCGAATAATTTTGTCAGAAACTCGACAGAGCCTCGTTTCTGACGAATTATTCTGGTCCTCAGGTGGGATTTCCTTGTCCCACAACAATACATATGAAGGATACTCTTATTCCCACACTCGTGAACATTTATTACAATGAAATGTTTCTGAAGCAGTGTTGACCCAGATTCGATTGCAGTCTGATCTAGATTCACACTGTTTGCCTCTATATTAATATTCGTCATTAATGTTAGCAAATACATACAGCAGATAGACCAAGGGAAGATCCCCACAGCATGGAAGCCGGTCTACATCTCTCTGATCTTTAAGAGGAGTGACCGACACAAGCCATCAAAATTGAGCCATGGCATGAGATTTCCAACAATGTGGTATTTGCGACCAGCAGAGGCTCAGACCAGCCTGCGCACATGCGCAGTCTGATCAGAGCCCTTGCTAGTCGCTTGAATATTCTATGACTGTTTAGCTACTGACTGAACATCATTTGAAGTTTCTAAGCTTAAAGGTAGGCTGCACAGGCTCGTCTGAGTCTACACATGTCAAGATGTCGGAAATCATATGTCACGGCTCAAATTATAGACCAGTATCACTGACGTCAGTTAGGTGCAAGATCATTGAGACAGCCATGTGATGAGCCACCTTGATTGTAACAAGCTCCTCAGCGATGTACAATATGGATTCCAGAAAAAAACCGCTCCTGTGAATCTCAACTCATCCTGACCCTACAAGACTTTGCTAACAGACTGAGCAACGGTGATCTGAGAGACGCCATTCTCCTCAACTTTAGCAAGGCCTTCGACAAGGTGAGGATAATGCGCAGGATAATGGCGGGCTACAGCCAGAAGTCATTTTTTGAAGCCTTAGTGGGTGCATAAAACTGGGCGTTTTGTGCGTGCGCTGTGTATATGCCAAGTGCAGGGGCCGCACTACGCCGACTATATAACTGAAATAATAAGAAGAAAGTCGTTTTATCCTGTACATAGTCTGTTTTAACTTGCACTACAGTCGCGTTTCAGGCGACACATGTACAGCATAGGTCCTCAATACCTGGTTTTCTGAGGGATAAACTAAAATGGAAGAAGAAGAAGATTATGACTGAAGCAGTTATTAATATTTTCAGATGCAGTTTTGTTGGCGCTTTAAGGGTTAAAAGTAAGGCCATGGTGACAAAACAGAAGAGTAAATACTTACTCAAGTCTTTAACTCTTTTCATATTTTCCTTTCTTGTTATTTCTTAATAGCAATAGTCGCTGGATAAGCATATGCTACACAAAACCTTTATATTAGAGATGATAATAGAATTCTTTGGTATAAAGTCCCGTAAAAAGATGTAATTGCTAGTCAAATAAAACAGTACAATGGCCCAGCAAGTTTGGTATTGTCTATGATTATATCAATATTTGTTTTAATAGATTGAAACAGTGGCGATCCGGCAGTCGTGGATCTTTAAGAAGTTGATTCTATTGGTAATACCTGAGAAATTCAGCATTTTTGAACATATTATAACTCGAGGCCAAGTGAGTGGCGATCAAAAAGAATTAATGGAAGGCTAGTGACAGTGACAACGGCTAAAGACAGGTAATTTACATCTTACAACAAAGACGTCAATGATCATTATCACCAAGATGATTGGTGAAATCTTTCTTTTCAAATGTTACTGTTATACAGATATTGCCAAACATTCTACTAGCGCTACTAGCCATAGAAGTGTAACTTTGATTCACCTTTGATCAGAACTGTTACATTGAATTACACCTAGTCTCAATTAGATAGTCTTGGTCTAAAGAAATAGGTATGTTTCCTTTTTAAATACATTTGACATTCGTTTCAATAGTATGGTGGTGCATAGATTGTAAGTACCTGGCGGACCCACCCTTCCATACACTCTGGCAGCACACCCATGTTGCATACGCAATTGTTTCGAACTCTGTAGTATCCAATCAGGGGCCACCAACCCCACGTTTACTCCATTTCTGACCAATATTAAACTCAAAACAATTGAGGTCCACACCAAAGGTACTTCACAAGACATCTTGGTCTACATCCCAAAGAGGGTGTCTACTACCAATATACTCATAAACTCCCTGACTTCTCATAGCTTCTCAGGACACTCAGGCCTAGATCTCAAATGGGTTCCTACCATCAATATACTACATCCAATACACTTAAAATTACAAGACTGCACATTCACACTCTGTACAAAACTATGGTATCCAGATAAGTGGCTTACAGACCCGATTTTAACTGCGTTTCCCCACTCCAATATGGTAAGTAATTGCAAGCTTACAAACAAGCATGACTACGGAGAAAGAGGAAGATTTCTTAATGACCCATCATGCATTCGCTCAAAATGTGTTTATCTGACAATATTTACATTTTCGAAGCAATCCTTTAATGAATCTTTAGATTTTGCAACCGTTCATAGCCCCATAAAATACAGGAATTTGATTGTTAGCTTGCCCGTGCAATACGCTTTGAACATCTATCTCATTCGCCAAAAGTGATACTGGTGTTGTGATTGACAGCGAGCCACACCTAGGGCGCACGTGCAAAACAAGCCTCTTGTTTGCTCCATTGGCTGTCCGTGTTCAAGCTGGCTGTTCCGCTTTTCCATTTTACGCTCCGACTTAACCGTTAACACGATTATATTTTAAATACAAAAATGTTTAAATTCCTATATTAAATATATTTTTCATATTTTAGATATTTTTAATAAAATGTAAATATACGAAATAAATTAAGTTTTTGGAATGTTCATGGAATCATGAATACTTCGGTTCTCTTCCAAAGTTAACGTAAAGCCCGCTTCACTTACTTTGCAAGATTCCATGAACATTCCAAAGTTCGAATTCATTCTTTAATAATAACAATGTCTAAAATCATTATGCTCTAAATTAGATTATAGTTTCAACAAATAAAGTAATTCAATTTTCACCAGCAAACAAACTACGAAAGATGGCAAAGATAAGAATCGATAAATCAAGTATCACACCTGACCCAGGATACCTATGGGAATCGCCTTTAGAAGCGGATGTCTGAATAATCTGGAAAAACAGATCCTTCAGAAATAGAGAGAACCTACAATATAAGTGAACAGCAGACTCGGGTTTAGTGAGTCTGATTAATGATGAGTACAACAATTATCACGCCCCTAGCACCGGTTTAATCACGGTTTATAGCTATGGATACTTCTTAAATTGCATGACAGTGGTTCATGACTCAGACTCAATGACGGCCCTGATGTACAGCTTTAATCTGTGGGTTTGTGCTTGATGCTTGTCTTTGTCTGGACCCATCGTGGCCCAACTTGAGGTTTTCTTTAGTTCAGACTACCTGTGTGTCGTGAGCCCTTTTATTTGTTACATCATAGTGTATGGATTTGATTAGATTGTGATTATGCATTGCATAAGTTAGGAAGCATCCTTGCGAGCAAAACTTTTTGTGCGTTTTAACATTATAATCTAGGGCAAAGAATTGGAATCATTAAAATGCATTTTAAGCCCCCCTTCATGACTTAGGCAGTTGTCCTTTCTAAGGCAGCGGATCTCTTGTCGTTGGTTCATTGTTTATCGTTGCTCCCATTGTTTGTTAAGGTTCTGTTCTGCAATTAAAAACCATGTTATAAAGTCAGTGCTTCTTTTGTGGATCATTTATGCTATTTCTGTTTTTTGTCATGCTTTCGTGCGCGTCTGTTTATTGATGTCTTGTGGTCACCTGCTGGAAAAGGGCTGGCATCTTAGCTCTCGGTTGTGATGTCTAATTGTGAAGTTGTCACTTTTCCATTGGTATCCTGGGCCAGATGTGGTGATTGATTGTATCGATTCCTGATCTTTGCCCTTTTCTTACTTTCTTCCTCTTCAATTCGTAATTTGGAATTAAAGAATCGAAGAATTGAGGCTACTAAATTCTATGATAGAGCTCATCGACTTTATGATGCAGCAATTCTTACTAGGTATTATACTCAGCATGCTCTTCGACCTTATATTGACTCAGAAATTAATCATATTAGGCATTTTATCAAAGTTCAATTTGTCAATAAAGGAATTGAATTCATTAACTTCATCAGTATATTTAATGATAAATCTGTGATTTCTTCTATACCTACTTATTTTGATAATAAGGAATCGCCTATTATTTGTCATAAAAACAATAAACCTTTTCGTAGTACTGTATTAAACTATAATGTCAGATGGCTGCTTAGTTTAGTGTATTTGTTGATGAGGATCATAGCAAGCTTCATACGTTTTACTGGTTACCAAAACTTCCTAAAATACCCTATAAGTCACATTTTATTGCTACTTCTACTGAATTACTGATAATTTGGATTGCTTGCCTTACTGCAATGAAAAACCATGTTATAAAATAGTGTGGAACTATTTTTTTAGAGAAATGGTAAAAATCTATTTTGGTCTGTTAACAACTCAGGTCAAATTCTTTACAAATTAAAATCTAAAGATTTTCTAGCATCTAGTGTGTCTACATATGATTTCTCTACTCTCTCTATACTACATTACTTCATAATCTTAACAAAGAAAAACTAACTGAGTTAATTGAACAAACTTTTAACAGAGAGGGCTCAGTTTATTTGGCTTGTAATGCGAAACTCACATTTTTCACTTCTGAAAAACCTAAAAGATTTAAATTGTGGTCGTGTCAGAAAATTTGTGACGCTCTCCTTTATCTTTTGAACAATATATTTATAAGATTTGACTCAAAATTGTATAGACAAATTGTAGATATTCCTATGGGTACTAATTAAGCTTCTCTTCTTGCAGATCTGTTTTTATTTTGTTATGAGAGAGACTTCATGTCTCTTTCTGACAATTTTCAAGCAGATAATGTTAAAGCATTTAATTCTACCTCAAGATAACTAGATGACTTGCTTAATATTAATAATCCTTATTTTGCACAAATGGTAAGTCAGATATATCACACTGAACTTCAGTTGAATATGGCGAATCCTTCAGATACTGAAGGCCCTTTTTTGTACTTAGACATATCCATTACAAATGGCATAGTTTCAACCAAAATTTATGATAAACAGGACAACTTTAATTTTGAAATAGTTAATTTTCCACTTCTTGATGGTGATGTTCCTCGCTCCCCTTCCTATGGTGTATGCATTTCACAACTTTTTTGTTTTGCAAGAGTATGTTCTCATGTTGATGACTTCCACCAAAAAAACAATTTTTGGCTTCTAAGTTACTAAAACAAGGTTATCGATGCCATAAACTCTGTAAAGCTTATTCAAAATTTTATTACCGACACTCAGAGTTGATTGTAGATACAATATTTGCTTAAAAACTCTTCTGCAACAAGGCATATCAGAACCTGTATTTTTACGGTATAAAAGAGTGGGATACAACATGGATATCATGTGACAGTCCGCATGCCTGGCTGTGAACCCAATCCTGGTTGATAGCTATGGTTTCTTCTTTAATTGCACGGCGGTTGGTCACGCCTCAGACTTAATGATGGCCATGGTGTAAAGCTTTAATCCGTTGGCTGGTGCAGGATGCTTGTCGTTGGCTGGGCCCACCGAGGCTCAACTTGTGGTGTTCAGTCATGAGCCCTTTTCTTTGAGTCATCATTATGTGTTAATTTGATTTGCTTGTTTCCTGTGATGATACATTGCATTAGTTAGGTAGCCTCCATGCTAGCTTAACAATCTGAGGTGAAACTTTAGCGCTAGTAAAATGCATTTAAGCCCCCTATGGCTTAGGCTGCTGTCCATTCTAAGGCGCTGTTTCTGTTGTTGTTGATCTATTGTTAAATGTACTTCCCATTGTTTGTGGGAGTTCTGTGTTTGTCTTTGTTTTGTAAAGCATTACTTTGTGTCCATTCTAGTTTTGCAATCATCTTGAAGAGAAAGCTGGTTGCTTTGCTAGTATTGTCTTACAGATGTATTGTTACACTAAATGTTCTGTGGCACTACCTCACGGTGCCATGGGATGGTCTGCAGTGTGCGATTGTGGTATTTCCTGATCATACTCACTTACGTTTTGGTCCTTGTTTTGTTATGCAGTACTAAGTGTCCTTCTTAATTTTGCAATCATCTTAATAGGGAAGAGACAGCTTTTACATAAGTTTGTCTTCCTGGTGTCTTGTAACTGTAAGTATTCTGTGGCTCTTTCTCACTGTGCCACGATGTGTTGGCTGGTCTGCAGTGAATAACTATGGTATTTCCTGATCATACTCACTTACATTTTATACAAATTTTGTTAACAACTGACCACTAAATGACATTTTCTTTTGGCTATAAACTTACTTATTTTTGTCCTAACAATATTCATGCAAACGGCCATTTTAATGATAAATGTTGATTCATGTCAGAATGTAAAATGCTCATTATAGATTATAGTGCCTTTGAACAAAACTCCAACGGTATGTCCGCATTCAATGGACAAAGAATAACTTTGAAGACAGGAATTTGTGATTGTTATATTTAACGACCAGCGTTTAACAATAACTTAATTACAAACATACAATCATCAGCTCATAACAAAATATTCCTGAATACTTCCCTTATATCTCAAGAACATATGTTGTAGTATGCAAAAGAACTACCACAATGGTTGTTCTTTTGAGTTTACACAACCTATGCACCTCCAGCGATCAAATCAAATAATTATAATAATAATGATAATAATGTAGATATAATAAGGCACTGATACACAATGAGTATGTCATGAGCAAACTATCAGTTATCCAATTGTAAGACACAGACCTATATATACACTGCTCAAAATATTAAAAGGGACACTGCGTATTTTGCAATTGATCACAATACAAATGCAGACATAGTCTGACTCATAGCGAGATTTGGATAAATAAGGCGAAAACATGTATGTTCTGTGATTAGGTTGGTTACCTATCAAGGATGATGCTTGTTGATAAAAATGAAATAGTCCCTTTTCAGAAATCGCCATGAAAACGCTTTATGTGAAAATGGGTATTTGTTGAAAATACCTCTTTTTCAAAGCCAAATTTTAAGATGAATTTTTCAATCAAGCATCACAACAGCATCATTTCTGTACAGTTAATTGTCTTTTAATGTTGCAGAAACAATTTTTAAGATTCTACATAGTTCCAGAAAAAGTCGTAATTTTAAAGAAAATTAAAAATTACAAAACTTGAGCCATGAACATTTTTGATCCCAAACTTTGACTATCTTAGCAAAATTGTCAAAAAAATGTGTTTCTGTTGTAGTGTCTAGTGAAATGCATTACTTGTCTATTGGACAGGGGTTTACATCATCACCTAAGGAAATTAACAGGTGTTCCTTTAAATATTTTGAGCAATGTATTTGAGTAAGTGCATTATAAGCAAACATTCAGTAACAATATTGCAAATATGTATAATAGACTGGAATATAATGATTATTTCTCTGGTTTTATTATGACAAAACATTCAGCAAACACATTTTGATGACAAGACAATGACTTTTAATGAAAATGTTTCACTGATTATATTATGTCCAAACTTTAAGTGAACAAACTATATATAAAGTAAGATTTGGGAAATATGTATTCAACAAATCTCTGAAATCTTCTGCATTTTAACTAAATTTAGAAACGTGCAACATTCTATGGTCTAATAAAAGATAATTAAACATAATCTTATAATTAGTTTTAACTGATTGTGTTATAAGAAATCTCGAGCTTGTTTATAAAAATAAAACATAACAAATAGTACACAACACATGAGTATTCCACTGGCTGCATTTCGTGCTAATAATAAATAAATGTATAATGAAAAGTAAAACATGTAGTAGCAAAAATATTCAATCTGTATAAAATATCCATTAACAATATATACAATTTTACAACTCAAAGTAATAAATTATACTACTACGTGAAACTTAAACACATATTTTAATATATCACAAACATTTACAAACGCAGCTTTTTTGTCAAAAGTGTTGATTTTATATTTCTCTATTTAGAACCCTTGAATTTGGATCTAGCTCCTGCCAGACCAAAGGTAAATGATTCTTCTGCCCAAATTTAATTTGTTGTTGGCTGTTATTAACGCTTCTTAGACTCATAAATTTAAGACTAATTCCAAATTTAAAGATTGTCCGAATGTGTACCCATCCAGGCCTAAAATTACTCATGTTCCTTAAACGTGAATGCTTTTCTTAAAGAAAAAACAGAGCATGGATTGAAATAAATACATGTACTAAAACTAGGCTGCACTTGATTTGGTTTAAAGATTAAATTAGATTTTTTTCCATCAACAATTAAAGAATGTATCTTATTATATAATCGATTTCTGTCCTTAAACTATTGTTACACAAAATTTGAGGAACAGTTCTAAATCTGATGCCTAGTTAATTCAAGTTTTATTCTGAAGCTGGAAATTGAAATTGTTGCGTAATACATGTTCTGGTTATTCTTCAGAGCTCATTCAAGCTGTTTGCTTCAGATAGCAACATTTTCCATTCACTACATTGTATGTGTGTGTTTTGAGTTGTGCACCATTCTTCAGAATATTTGTAATTCTAGAGCATTTTACTGCATCTAAGTGCTAACGTATTTACATAATAAATTGAATTAAAATGAAAATGAACAGATATCTTGAATGCAACATGTGTCTTAAAGCTCTGATAACATGGTAAAGGCATTTACTACATCAGAAAGACAGAGTAAAAGGGTGGCATACACAGTAATCTGATACATATATGTATATAAAAAACTAAAAGAAATAATCTAACACATCCTGCAAATGGTAAAGTCTAGTGATAGATTGAGTAATAAATTACTGGGCAGACTAGCATGACTTTGTTAAGTGCCATTCCGACACCATTTTGATATTTATTACAACAGCTATCCCATAAATGCAAGTAAGTATGACCAGAAAACGCCACAATTACATATTGTAGACCAAGCCATGGTGCCTGAGACAGAAAAAACTAACATCCACAAGACAGCAAAACACAATTAAGGTAAAACAACCAACTCTCTCTTCCTCAGCGAGATGCTTGAAAATGACACTAAGTAATGTATAAAATAAAGACCAAACACTAAAACTCACCCACATTGGATGCAACACTATGTAATAAATCAACAACAACAGAAACACCACATTAGAATGAAAAGAAGCAAAAGCCGTCTGTTGGTCAGTCATAAAAGGATAAATTACTTGTGCATTGTTCTCATGAAAGGGAGTGCAGTGGCTCAGTGGTAGAGTGCTTGACTCAAGGCGGTAGGGCCGTGGGTTCGAACCTCACTGGCGTCACTGCGTTGTGGTCCTTGAGCAAGACACATTTATCCTAGCTTAGTACTGGTTCAACCCAGGAAGATATGTCCTTATATAACTGAAAGATTGTTGATGGGGCGTAAAGAATCAAATCAAAGAAACAAATTGTTCTCATGATTTATCTACTTTTAAATGACTGGCATAGAACCATTGATATATTAAGCAACAAATCACTGACAGCATGAATCCAAGTCATAAATAAAATGATATATAAAAAAAAACACTTAACATAGACACAAACAAACAAAACAGTCAGTCAAAAAAATAAACAAGAAAAAATGGGAAACAATAGGCATCGTAACATGGCAGAATATTCATAATGGAGAGAAAAGCAAATCAGGCAACATGCTGAGAGTAGGTGAGAGTAAACATATTATATAAAAGTAAGTAAGGAGGCAACGAGTAAACATATTATATGCTTGTTATATATAAAGATGGAGCATATTCAATTTTTGTCATTTTTACTTAAACCAAACTACGAATGAAATATATAATGAAGTAAAAAAAACTTCTAAAGATTTAATAGAAGTCAATTTTGCGCAAAGGTTTTAAGATTGGGGTTTTCTTTGTATTATATACACACCAATAGAAATTGTGAAACTACTATCATACAGTGATGTATTAAATTTGTTATACTCTAGTATATATATTTCATTTGTGAAAGACTGTTTGGTGCACATAAAACAAACACAATAACAAACATGAGCTTATTTTTGGATTATCGTTATCAATTGCATAAATTATACAAAATGTATTAAACATATTCTTCAATTTTGGGACTAACGGTATGAACAGTTTTGGCACAACTAAAAATGCATATCATAATAACCCAGTGGGTGCATGGCGTCATATATAAATTAAATTGCCACAATCATTTTGAGTCATGATCGATGTCATGAAGTCATATGCCCATACTGCTAAAGTAAATAATGAAATGAGACAGTTTAATAAATTTTAGTACATATTGCATATACGTATAGTGACACTAAGCATACATTCACAACTATCTAGTGGGCAATAGGCCTTATTGTTGGTTGTACTTTTTATCTACCTACACATTGTATGTATGCAAACAGCGAGTCTTTGGTCAGACTGTGTGGATGCACAAGCTAATTTGAACCATGGCTGTTAGCTGGTTCAATATCATGCGCGGATCGGGAAAGTTTTTTCAGAGGGTGTCCAACTTTGACAACGTCTTTTTTTTTAGTTGAAGAGGGAGGAAGGATCCAAATAACACTACTACACTACAAATTTCGCCACACGTAAAAATCATATAATAATCATATGATTCTTATATAAAAACTTTTATATAATACTTGTTAAAAAAGGCAGCCGCGTGTGGATCATATAAAACAGATTATATAATTTTCATATGAGAATGATATGATTTTTACGTAAACTGAAATACATATAATAATCATATGATACTGATAAGCACTTTTACATAATAATCATATAATAATTATATGAAAATCATATGATTGCCCTTTTATATAAATATCATATGAGTGCCTTTATATAAAATTTATATAAAAAGGCAGTATATAAAATTTATATAAAAAGGCAGTCACATGAGGATGATGTGTAATGCGAGTATATAAAAATGTTATAAAACTTAATTCACCACACATGGTTATCACATGTATCAATTTACATATAAAACTTATATGACTATTTTTTGGGTAAAAACCATAATATAAGAATCAGGACTTAATGTATGACCTAGTTTATGGTTCAGCATCTCAACAGGGCCTGTGGTTATAAAACTTTTTTTCATGCTCAACTCTATTAAGAATGAAATTTCAAACCGTCATAAAAACTAAAATGCTGAAAATGAAGACTTTTCTTGCTTTCAAACTCTCAGAGGTTGTGTTTATCATGCATATAAATGTTAAAATGCCAATGATTGTTGGGATTTTAACATGTACATGTATATGAGTATGCTAAATTTCATGCTAAGTTGAGCTGAGCATGAAAAAAGTGTTATAACCCCGGAGCCAGGTCTGTAAGTGGAATAGGAGTAGTTTCTACTTTACCACTTGTGTCCAGTCTCTACTGAATTTGCCGGTTGTTTTAGATAGGTATTGGCACAAACCTAGCTCAAGAAGTATTGCAATGATTACAAACAACAGTCCTCAGAATTTTGAATGGGGATATGGGGACAAAGGTCATGCAATAACATATGCAGATGTCATAGCATTCAACTGCTGCTATACTGACCCATAAAATAAAAACATTTCAAAAAACAGATAACAACATGTATTTCCGTGTTCTACTGTTTAATATAATAGTAAAGACATGTAATAGTAAATTGAATATAGCATCCATGGGTGAAATTTCAAAATTTCCAAAATGCTTAACTTAATTCAATTCTGAAAACTTGCAGCATGCCTAATAAAATATTAAAAATAAAAGTTTAAAAGGTCAGTTATCTTTAGATAATCTGAACATAAATCAGAAGCAATAATACTCTACCAATTTATTATTTTGAGCCTGACTTTCCATAGAAAGTCAGCCTCAAAATCCTGAATTTAGGAATAATCCTGAAAACTTTCATCCATGGTGTAGGCATGACAGGGGAGACATAACTGGCGTCACTGTCTATTAGAATTGTATGACACTATCTTCCTCTCCTGCTTGTCCTTTAACTCCTCCCATCTGCATTTGAAAAGTGGTCAAAACTTTTAAAGTCATTCCAAAAAATGGTCTTCTGTCTAAATAATTCCTTCTAAGCTGTGAAAGATTTCTGAAAAAAAGAATGAAATTATAAACATGAATTAGGTTCTATTTTCATTGATTTGATTGGTGTTTAAACTCTCGCCATTCACTTGCAAACTTTTAGCCTTTCTGGCTACACCATTTATAAATGATTAGCCAGAGTTAAAAACATCTAAAAATTAAAAAACCAGAGGATTATAGGTTCTGAAGTGCTCATCTGACACCAAGAGAACCTTAACTCTTATCCTGCTAACATAGTTTTTGTCTAGAAAAAGTCATCTGCTTATTAGTTTTTATGTCTGCTGCAAGTCTGCAAAATTCAATTGCACACCATTTTATCACAGAAACGAACACTGTGAACCATGATCAGACTGCTCCAAAAGGAACTGTCTGATCTTGGATCTTATTATTTGCAATATAGGCAGTACATAAGCAGATGAGAAAGCAGACAACAGTTGATTTGAATAGCAGGAAAAGGATTGAGCAAAACATGATAATGTTGCATTGCTACGCAATACATCTGTCTTCTACTGGATTAAAGAAAACCTCCCTTCCCCACGTAGCCATGGTGTAGAATACGATGTTATATATGCAAGACCCAACTGAATGGTATTTGTAACAACCATAAGCTACTACTGGATGGCATTTAAATGCCTATGACAACAACACATCATCTTGATTGCGAGTCTTGCTACACAATAAAAATCACAAAGTTTACAACTTTTAGCTTCAAAGGGCAATAATTCACAGCCATCCAGAGTTACTGTTCTTGCATTCTGAAAGTTGTCTGATGTTGGTTAATTTTTGCATAAACTTTTACAAAGACTTTTTCAAGTCTCAAAGCAAACATTATTAAATTGCAATATCTACTATTTTCTGTTTCAATGAAGCATAACTCCAAAAATAGGCAATCTAGAGCTATGGTTCTTGCACTCTGCATGTTGTGTAATGATAGTTAATATTTGTATTTGTATGAAGTTTCATGATGAAGGTTTTAAATTACAGAGCGAACACAATTAAATCCCAAAATCAACTATATATCAAGGGCCATAACTCAAAAATAGTTGATCCAGAGTTACACCGGCGTCACTGCGTTGTGGTCCTTGAGCAAGACACATATATCCTAGCTTAGTACTGGTTCGACCCAGGAAGACCCGTCCCTATATAGCTGAAAGATTGTTGATGGAACGTAAAGAATCAAATCAAACATACAAACAAATGATCCAGTGTTAGGTTTCTTGCATGTTGCATGTCATTTTGGCTAATACTAAAGATATCTAAACCCTTCTTTAAGCTACAGAGCATACAGGAAAGCTTGACTGACTGACAGACAGACATTCTGAGTTAAAAGTTGTGATCTTGAGTGTGCATAGCTTAGTGTTGTGTTTGGCACAGTGACATACTATTGGTAATAATCATATAAAGTAATAATGAATATGTCCAACCCTTTTAGGAGATCTGGCCCAGACATAAGATTCTGAGAATTGCAGCTTCCCACCAAGTTTGAGTCAAAGTTGTGACCTTGACCTTGGGAGTTGGTGGCTAAGTGTTGAGTGTGACAAACTTCATGCTATTGGTAATAATCATATGAAGTTATAATTAAATTTGGCTTACTCTTTTAGGAGATATGGCCAAGACAAGAAACCCAGGATTTCAGCATGACTGACATATTTGTTTGTTTTAATTCTTTATGCCCCAGTCAACAATTTTTAAGCTATGTCAGGATGGGTCTTCCTAGGTCGAACCAGTACTAAGCAGAGAAATAAGTGTCTTGCCCAAGGACACAACGCAGTGCCTTAGGTGAGGCTCGAACCCGCAACCCTTTGATCTCGAGTCAAGCACTCTACCACTGAGTCACCGCGCTCCTAATATTAATCCTGTTTGTGTTTGGTCCTTGTTTAGTAATACAATCCTTAGTTTAATTTCTAGTTTTGCTGTCATCTTGCCGAGGAAGAGATAACTGGTTGCTTGACTTTAATGTGTTCTTGCTGTCGTGTTACTGTATTTGTGTTTTCAGTCTCTTCCTCAAAATGTCTTGGATTGGTCTGTGATTGTGATATTTCCTGGTCATACTCACTTGCTTTAAGAAAGATTTATAAATACTCAACTGCCAAAATTATGCTGTCGCTTTCACCCACCTAGAAAAATTACCATTGTTTTCGAACAATTAAAATATAATCATACAACTTACCTACATGTATTCAAACTCTCAATTGTTCTGATCTGATGCCTCAGTTATTGAGGTAAGCCTTCAAGTTTTTACACTCTAGCAGTAGCAAAGATGTCATATGGGTTCTGATAATTGTATGTGGTTCATCTATTGATGATTCTGTGATGTTAAAAAGGTGCTGGGTCAGTTCAGTATAGAATCCATACCATAGACAAATCAGCCTGGAATACAATTATCATAAATTTTGTAAGGCTATTATCTACTAGTGAATCTGTATGAACCAATAACTGCATCTTAACCCGTTTTTTTTTTTCTGATGAATTTTTCCATGCTGATATGACAAGTATAGAATTGCCCATTTTGTATTTTAAGAGGTCACAGGTAAAAGTTTCTTAATAATGATGTTTTCTGTTCCTGAAGGTTGTTTTAATCTTAGCAAACAATGCAGATCCTAATGCTGTGTTTCATCTGAGTCTTCACTGTTTGTCAAAGGGTCTGTTAAGGGGTTTCCAGGATACAAAGATTTAAGTGAGATCACTACATTGTAAGTCATAATGAGTGCACAGCAATGACACACAGTTTTGAAGTGTTTAACTACAATAGCCCTAGCCTATATATTCTCAGTATGAATTACCACATCAGCATGTGTTTTGAACATGTGCAGTCAGTTAATGTGCACTCCATAGCTTTTAGAAACCACAAAAACCTGACTCTGCTTTCGACTGCATGATAATTATAAAATGAAAACTTTTCTTGCTCACAGAGATGCTGGATCTTTTCAAAGAAATGCCTTAGAAAAGTATTAAAACAGCAACATTTCCCTATAGATACAATTTTGAATGTATGTGCAGCTTACTATATATATACATTAGGCCAGGGGTTCAGGATCTGTCTACTCCACCCCTTACCATGTGACCTCCCACACTTCCTGAAGATTAATAGGTAAAAAATACAAAAGGTAAAATAAGGTTTTCCCTAGTTATAAGTCTGTATGTTATCCCCTGGGCCTGGACCATTTTAGCCCCAGGGCCATGGTTTAGATAAATTTGGCAGAGATACGTCTATTAGGTGATGCTACATACCAAATATAAAGGCTCTAGGCCCTGTGCATTAAAGTTTTCATTTTAAAAAATCTCTATTTAGCTCATTTGACCTAGTTATGCAATGGATTGGAACCTTTTTAACAATTATGGAAGAAGGCTGTGGATAATTCCTGCAAAGTTTGATCAAAATCAAGCTAGTTTATAAGATGTCCTTCAGAAGCAATTATTGATTACCCATTTAAAGACATCACACAATCACAAAGGCTCACCTACAGCCTGTGGCACACATGAGCTTAAAAGTAATACTGCCTATAAGCTTGAAGAAGTGGAGAAGACATTTGTTTATGTAGAATTTTTATAGCAAGTAACCCTTTAGAAAAAGACTACATACAACTTATTGTATCAAACTGGATTGAAGATTCCACCAATACCAGTGATTGTGATATTTTCTGGTCACACTCACTTCGTGCTTTTTGAGGACTTAACTGTCCATACAATGTACATACCTGCTTTACTACTTGTAAAAGTGTCAGATTTCAATACCCATCTAATTTCTAAAGCAATAGGCAGTCACTTGGGACACCACCTAGGACCCAACATTGCTGAAATACAAATGAGAGATTTTTGAAAGAAAAGTAATTATAAGAAATAGAATACTAGTTCTGAATATAGAAAAAAAGCCCCAGTCATGGTGACATAGACTATACACCTTAAATATTGAGGGTAGAGGCAGCTTTGTATGGGTTGATTGGTTGACTGCAAACCAATCTGTTTTATGGCTAGCCTGATTGAAAGAAAATTGAACCTATATTTCTGCTTACCTTTTAAAAATAAACTTCAGATATCCTCCTTTGTTTAAATCAGCTACAAAATATATCTATGTAACATGTTTTAGCTTGACAATACAATTTTCGTACCATTTTATCTTCTGCAGCATCTGTTATTTACTTAAAAGCATGTACATTTCACTACACAGAATCATGTCCATTTCACTACACAGAATCATGTCCATTTCATCAGCACTGTTTTAGGAAGACAGGTTTACTCATGGCTCATGATTTGGCATTGACATAAGTACTTTTGTTTTGTGTGCCTATTTACCTGCATTTTACACATTTGTATGTTAAGGTCCTTATTTAGTTTTCAAATGTATATGTACATGTAGAAAGCCAAAATACTTTTGTCATTTGGAATGTTCTGGTGTTCAAGAATACAGGGACATATATATTATGATGCAAGCAGTCCATGAACAAGTTTAACTGACCAGTTAATTGTCCAGCTGTTACAACGCATGAAAAAAGGGTCTATTGAGTGTGTGCGTTATTGGTATTATTAATATATTTCATTGCATGCCAAAAATACCCACTAAGAAAGTAAGAATCATCCTTGCCCTTATTTCTAGAAAAAAATACACCCAGGACAAATGGTCCAGTAATCGACTGTTAAAAATGTTACAGTAAACTGCCACTAATGCAAGTGAAACAGCGCAGCAGGGGCTTTCATACCCCTGATACATGTCAAATCACCATTAAAACCATTATTTCAGGGCATTTAGCAGGGATTTTACCACAAATTTGTCCCCACAGCGCAGGGCTTGGCGCACCTCTGGTTTACCAAAAAAGCTGTAAACCAGAGACTACCCCAGGGGAAGCTTTTAGCAGGGCTTTGAAAAGTTAAAAGCGACACTATTCCCTGGCCCTGAGGGGTAAAAATGACTGGTGCATAATGCCTCTCAAAGACATTTGTGGTCATAATTTCCACTTGCATTTATGACATTAATTTCATGCAAAAATTCAAAAAAATCTTTTGAAATATTGCTTCAGGTGTCATAAATAGTTTGAGTGGGGATGTGGGGGCTGTGGCACCCCTAACAACGTAACGTTATATCTGTTTTTCTCGGACCGAGTTGTTGTGTCCGAGGTTTTATGGGCGGCTGATTAACTGCAACATTCAAGCATTTTGACTTTCTTTTCTTTCTCTATATACTGCCAGACCCTCTTTCGAGTATTATCAGCAGGTGTACTTTGTACACTCCGGGTTGCAGGATGAAAGCCTACAACATGGCTACAAGTAACCATATCGAAATTACCGTAGGGTTCTTTAACCTGCACAAGGGGTGACTCTCCCTGCACAGGAGACATCCAGTTAACGTCCAGATCCGAAGGACGGTGCACTTATCTAGTGTCATCCCTGCAAATGACACTAGGGAAAGCGTGTTCAAACACCGAAATTTTCCTCGCCCCAAGCGGGGATCGAACCCATAGGGGCCCGGCGCGTTTTTTGGTTGATTTTGGACACATATCCGTCGAAAAAAAGTATATATTAGGTAAAAAATAAACTTTTTTTCGACCGATATGTGTCCAAAATCAACCAAAAACGCGCCGGGCCCCTAAGATCGAACCTGGGACCTCTAGCACCAGAGGCAAGTGCCTAACCACTGAGCAACCACGCTTCCTTCCTGAGTCTACCACAGGCACTTACTTAATAGTCAAAAATGTACACCCACTCTATAATGGAGAATGGATTGTCTTTATTAGTGAGACTCTCCCCAAACCGATCAACTTCTCTTTTCAGGGCCGAAACAACCAGGGGCCGTATCATATCAGCATATTCCACATTCTAATTCCGCTCAAAACATTTTGCAAACTATGGTCAGTTTTAGTGGTTTCCATATGAATACTTTTTCTTATGATTTAACTTACCTGTAAGGTTATTCGGCTATATCCTGATTCTCTCCCGTAAAATTAAAATACGGGAAAATTTACCTCACACATTTACAAAACCTAGTCACTGCGCATTAATACTTGATCAATGTCAATTGGACGCTTGTATTCCAATTTTTAACAAAAACGCACACAGTATTGCAAATCGGAATTATTAATGTTATCCGTGAAGTGGAACTTTACGGAATAAATCGCAATTCTGTTTCGCTTAGCATTTCATTGGAGTTTTAAATAGATCTAGCAAATAGATCTATAGCAAATTAGCAATACGATTTATTCCGTAAAAGCTTTGTTATAATAAAACAACCTTTTACGGAATAAATCGCAATGTCTTGATTTAGCGTAGCATTCTGATAGAAGTTTTAAATAGATCTAGCAAATAGATCTATAGCAAATTAGCAATACGATTTATTCCGTAAAAGCTTTGTTATAATAAAACAACCTTTTACGGAATAAATCGCAATGTCTTGATTTCGCGTAGCATTCTGATTGGAGTTTTAAATAGATCTAGCAAATAGATTATAGCAAATTAGCAATACGATTTATTCCGTAAAAGCTCTGTTATAATAAAACAACCTACCTCATTTACGTTTACTCTTGTGTGTGTATATATGAACAGTTCCATTTAGATATTCATATCTATTGCGAGTAACGTTGTACGCATATAGCGTATAATTTCTGCCAGCTTCGAATAATCTAAATAGGGCGTTAAAATGTCTATTAGCAGCTCGATCTCTACCAAGATTTAAGAGTGCAACCCATTCAAAGAAAATCTCTGGATTAAGTCCATTCACATATACAAATGTGCAAATAAGTATTCTTTCAAAATGAATCAAGTTAGGGGTCCAAAAATATCGTCTAATCTTCCTAGGCCACAGATTAGCTGGTCCAATAATATCTTGGATAGTCATCCATAACTGATAGATTTCACGATTACGATTAGAACCTTGTAAAGCAGACATAATCAGATAACTAATATAAAGAGTGAGGCATGCGATAGAGAAGCACGGACCAATACTCATACGAAGCACGAGCAAAGCACGAGCAAAGCAAGAGACAATATATTTTACGTTTACAGTGTAATTCACACGAGAATACTATATTTTTTATTCTTACCTTCATTATGACTTTATCGTCCGCTGCTTCCACCAAGTCTTTCAAGCACTGCTTCTCGTACATGTCGGTTATCATACCAGTCAATTTTAGTTAAAATTTAGCTCTTTTTTTTACAATTTTACTATTTTATATTATTTTTATTTGAGTTTTAAACATTTTTACTTAAAATTCCTTCACATTTTAAAATTGCCACTGTGTAATAATTATCATTGAAAATCACTGTCTGACGAAGAAAATTCATACCGATAAGCTGCTCTACTGTAGGGATTTGCTGATTTAGTTGATTTCTCAGTTTTTTTATTGGTAGAAGCTTCAGTACATTTTTTGCCTTTCCTTTTAACGGGTTTATATTGAGTAGGATGGTGCAATGCTTTTCTGTTTGACACGCTTTCTTCCCAGTCGTCATCCGATAAGTCATTATTCACCTTCTTTGCCGTCTTCCTAAACGTGATATTCCTGGTATCAATGGTGATACTAGTTGAGGTACTTGGCTGGGCTGACGCTGTCTCGCATGGCGTGCCATGTCTACTTGAAACAGAGGGTTGTACATTGCGCTGTACTTGCGGTACTTCTTCGTGAGGGGGGTGGGATGACCCTGACTGTACTGCTGCTGGTGTCGAACATGCAGCAGGAGTGCTTGGTTCGTCACTTGGGCTGTCTGTTTCCGAGTCAGATCCTTGTATTATTGTCATATGGTGGTTCCTCTCATCCTCTTGGCTTGGTGGGGTCCACGTGGGAAAAAGTGGTACGGTATACGTATAACTGGCAGGAACATGTAATGTGTATATATCTCTGAGTAGGTTGAAAAATGCTTCATATACATTGTCTCTGTGGAAATGGTTCCTCCATACAATTTCAGCAATGTGCTGTTCAAACAATTTCCTATTAGTTCCATTTATGCGTCTGAAATGATCTTTACAGATCTTCCAAGCACCTTCTATCCTATTGGTATGGCAGTCTACAACCTCCCCCGTATCGACGTTACGATAACGTTGCTTAAATGTCGTCTTATGCACTACGGTGAAATGCTGGTAGCCTAAGGCGTTCAAATGCATGTATGCAGCCCAAGAATCTGAATATATCCTCGTACCAGGGCGGACATGTTTTTGGATGAGGGGAATTAGTGTTTCGGAATTCCTACTATCCACTGGATATAATATAATTCTATTGGTTTGTCTTTCTATTAAGCCAAAAATCCAAATTCTTAATCCACGTGGCTGACCCTTGTGATATTTTACCTTTCGTCCAAATATGCTCTCGTCTATTTCAACTTCTCCATCAAAAGTAATCCTTTCATACGTATCAAACACATATTGGCAGAACAGTTCTCTAATATAACTAGCCCAATTGACTGCAGTATGTCTGTAGTCCATACCCGTATTTAACGCACACTGGTGCAAAGAATGCCCTTCTATATAATATTTTATAAAAATTATGAGGTCCCTTATATTATATGATGATTTCTCAAAGAAAGAATTTTTGCGCATTGTAAATTCATGCTGTGATCCACATCGGAAAGTATAGCCATCTTTCAGGCGGTTCCTTTTGTTCAGTTTAGCCTCCTTACCACAATGACACGTTAAATTTGACGCTAAAAGGCCATTTTTTCTTAGCCAGCTATAAACTACATCATCCCCAGATATAAAGAGAGAATGAAAGCTCCACGGATTTTGGAATTCCTTAATTTCTAACGCATTTATTTCATTTATACGCAACTGAAAGTTTCCTTCACCATGCTTTTTTCTACACTTTTCCATTTTTAACACTGCAGATGAAATCGTAGAAATGAATACTTACCATTAAATTTTGTTCTTTATAAGTCCACTGAGAATTAACTCATACATCCATTAAATGAACTCACCTTTACATATGAATCACACCGGATAGGCGGCAAGCGAAAGCGTTAATACTATCTCGACAAACGTAGATCTAAAATATTAAGAAACTGAGTTTTCGATTGCCATTTATCGCCCGACTGACGACTAATGGCAATCGAAAACACTGTTTCTATATATTTTTGATCCGCGTTCGTCGAAAGGTAAGACCGTTTTCGATTGCCGCCTATCCAGTGTGTGAATGTGAAAACCTCTGTAATACAATGAGTTGCACGGACGAATAATGAAATGTAATCAGGAGACTTTACAACCATTCATGAATAAGGTATGTGCGTATAGTGTGTATCGTATAATCATTGAATACTTACCACATAAAAGAAATGTACCTTTAAGACACTCTTCTAAGGCATTATTAAGAATGTTGGAGAGGTGTCTGTCTATATATACTGGTCCTGATTCTTTCCCGTATACAAACTTTCCCGTATACAAACTTTCCCGTATACAAACTTTCCCGTGTTGCATTTTTTTCGCCATTCTTTACTACCCCCAAAACAATTCTAAACCCCTTTTGCTCTCAAGCATTGTCCCCAAAGAAAACCCTTTAAGACACTGGGGAATACCGCCCCTTCTAAGGCATTATTAAGATTGTTGGAGAGGTGTCTGTCTATATATACTGGTCCTGATTCTTTCCCGTATACAAACTTTCCCGTATACAAACTTTCCCGTATACAAACTTTCCCGTGTTGCATTTTTTCGCTATTCTTTACCACCCCCAAAACAATTCTAAACCCCTTTTGCTCTCAAGCATTGTCCCCAAAGAAAACCCTTTAAGACACTGGGGAATACCTCCCCTTCTAAGGCATTATTAAGAATGTTGGAGAGGTGTCTGTCTATATATACTGGTCCTGATTCTTTCCCGTATACAAACTTTCCCGTATACAAACTTTCCCGTGTTGCATTTTTTTCGTCATTCTTTACTACCCCCAAAACAATTCTAAACCCCTTTTGCTCTCAAGCATTGTCCCCAAAGAAAACCCTTTAAGACACTGGGGAATACCGCCCCTTCTAAGGCATTATTAAGAATGTTGGAGAGGTCTCTGTCTATATATACTGGTCCTGATTCTTTCCCGTATACAAACTTTCCCGTATACAAACTTTCCCGTGTTGCATTTTTTCGCTATTCTTTACCACCCCCAAAACATTTCTAAACCCCTTTTGCTCTCAAGCATTGTCCCCAAAGAAAACCCTTTAAGACACTGGGGAATACCGCCCCTTCTAAGGCATTATTAAGAATGTTGGAGAGGTGTCTGTCTATATATACTGGTCCTGATTCTTTCCCGTATACAAACTTTCCCGTATACAAACTTTCCCGTGTTGCATTTTTTCGCTATTCTTTACCACCCCCAAAACAAATCTAAACCCCTTTTGCTCTCAAGCATTGTCCCCAAAGAAAACCCTTTAAGACACTGGGGAATACCTCCCCTTCTAAGGCATTATTAAGAATGTTGGAGAGGTGTCTGTCTATATATACTGGTCCTGATTCTTTCCCGTATACAAACTTTCCCGTATACAAACTTTCCCGTGTTGCATTTTTTTCGTCATTCTTTACTACCCCCAAAACAATTCTAAACCCCTTTTGCTCTCAAGCATTGTCCCCAAAGAAAACCCTTTAAGACACTGGGGAATACCGCCCCTTCTAAGGCATTATTAAGAATGTTGGAGAGGTGTCTGTCTATATATACTGGTCCTGATTCTTTCCCGTATACAAACTTTCCCGTATACAAACTTTCCCGTGTTGCATTTTTTTCGTCATTCTTTACTACCCCCAAAACAATTCTAAACCCCTTTTGCTCTCAAGCATTGTCCCCAAAGAAAACCCTTTAAGACACTGGGGAATACCGCCCCTTCTAAGGCATTATTAAGAATGTTGGAGAGGTGTCTGTCTATATATACTGGTCCTGATTCTTTCCCGTATACAAACTTTCCCGTATACAAACTTTCCCGTGTTGCATTTTTTTCGTCATTCTTTACTACCCCCAAAACAATTCTAAACCCCTTTTGCTCTCAAGCATTGTCCCCAAAGAAAACCCTTTAAGACACTGGGGAATACCGCCCCTTCTAAGGCATTATTAAGAATGTTGGAGAGGTCTCTGTCTATATATACTGGTCCTGATTCTTTCCCGTATACAAACTTTCCCGTATACAAACTTTCCCGTGTTGCATTTTTTCGCTATTCTTTACCACCCCCAAAACATTTCTAAACCCCTTTTGCTCTCAAGCATTGTCCCCAAAGAAAACCCTTTAAGACACTGGGGAATACCGCCCCTTCTAAGGCATTATTAAGAATGTTGGAGAGGTCTCTGTCTATATATACTGGTCCTGATTCTTTCCCGTATACAAACTTTCCCGTCGATAAGGTTTCTTTTTTTTTTAGTATGTACAGTATATAACTGCAAGCGTCTAATTGATACTGATCAAGTAAAAAAGTAGTTCCAAATGGAGTAACTGAAAAACAAAATTGTATCTATTCCCGGACGGGAAAGAATCAGGATATAGCCGGTTATTCCAATTATCCCAAACGCCAGAAAGATCTATTGTTGTTGACATTCGATGCAGGAACAAACGCTCTAAATCATGACCGTTTGCAGAGTGACGTCACTGGCTCGTGACAGCGTAGTCAAAAACTTGATTCCAAATAATAATAATAATAATAATAATATTATTATTATTATTATTATTATTATTATTATTATTATTATAGACCTTTCAAACTCTACGTCAAAAATCAACACGAGATTCATTGTCTCCGAATTTCATGATCCTCTGAAGATTGTCAATATTTGCTCTATGCTCAGAGTATTTGAAATATAAACGACGCCTTTCTGTTCAGATGACTGGGACGTTAAACCACAAACCAAACAAAACATACATGACTTAATGGGGATGGGGTGCAATAAACAAGAACCATAATTCTAGCCTCAATATATTTTGAGTTATTCCCCTATATTGCTATTTTTTTCTCCATTACATTTTAATAAGGGAGAAATGAGCGGAATAAGTTGTGGGTCCAAGTTTGGACCCCAGACCACAACCAAAACCAGCTTTTCACATCACAACTTGTTTCCTCACAATCTCCTACTTAGCCCAAACCATTTAGGATATGGGCCAGCACACAATATTTTTGTGCAAAATCCTCATTTAAACGTTCATGTTGACGTATCCCGTGAAGCTAGATACCTTTAATCTAGATACCTTAAATTTGGTCTGATTCTTCATCTACATCCATACTTTGTTTATGTGAAAAGCAAAGGCTCTGGCAAGAGTGCCTGGATGCACAGGCTAGTCTGAGCCTTGAATTGCTGCTAGCAGGTGTGATAAGTACCAAAATATGTACTGGTCCATACAATATAGATAAATAAAAAATGGTTGCTTCATGATTATGTATGAATGCGCATGCATACATAACGTACATACATACATTTATATAAGCACTTGGGGTGAGTATATTTATGCGAAAAGAGATTAATCGTTCACATCATTTTTTTTCTTTCTTTATGGACCTGAATCTATTTTATATATATGATTTTTCTATGATCTTATTTTTATCAACAATTCATATAAATTAATTTATGTCATAATTATATGAAATAATATACATATAATGATCATATAAAACTAACATGGGTTTCATATGATATTAATTATATAAAAAAATTATATGATTTTGCGAACATGTAAATATCTTATAAATCGTATTATATAAAATTCATATGAAACTGCACATATGAAAATCATATATTCAGGTTTACATATGAGAATTATATAAGACTCATATGAGAATCGTATATAAAGGCAATCATATAAGAATGATGTGTGGCGAAATTGGCTTAGTAGCGGGTCATCATCAGCCTACCAGCGAAACACCATTTTATGGTGTTTCGCTGGCGAGTTGGTGATGGCCCAACATTGAGTTTTTGGGGGTTTCAGACCAGTATTGCTAGGAAACCCTATATTTTTGTGATTTTTCAAGGGGATCCGGACCCCCTGTTCCCCCTTTGGATCTGTGCTTGAACATGTACCAAAATCTAATGAACTCGTCCAAATATTTTGATTAGTTTTATACAGAAACATCAAAGTGCCAAGAAATCACATGGAGGTGAATAACAAGATGTTTATGATGAGACACATTTATTTTGAGGTGTCTTATCTTGGTTATCTCTGTTTTTCACTGCCACCATCTTATGGACACTAGAAATAAACCTGTCACTGAGCTGTTAGTCATTTTGATATTCCAGACACTGCCAATTGAAACAGTGTCTTTCGTCAAGTTATAATTCCTGGCTTGTAGCACCAATATATCACCTTTCATCAATGTCTAGAATGTCTTGGTATCCTTGATATATGCTGCAAAACAAAATTATTCAAGATGATGAGAGAAATCACACACTAGTAAATGTATACGTCTATTTGCTGGTTTTTACACATATTGCTGGTACTTCATAGACCGGATGTGGTAGATATTGGTGTTAATACAATATAGAAAAAAACATGCTGTATGACCTTGGGACGTAAGAATTTGACCATTTGTAAGTAGTCGACATGCATGGCGATTTATGTAAGCATTTAGGAATAGATTCAAGTACCCATCCGAATGATAGGTATTTGATCGGTACTCAAATCTATTCTTAAATGCTTACATAAATCGCCATGCCAATACTGAATATTTAAAAATGATTGAAGTCTATAGTCCCTTTGGCATATGGCATGTTTTTCTATATAGTATTAACACCGACAAAAATGAAAATACCTACCACATCCCCTTATATGAAGTACCGGCAATACGCGTAAATACCGGCAAAGCAACGTATACATTTAACAGTGTAAATCAGCTGAATTTAAAACTGCAGTATATTTTATTCTAATGATAATAATAAAAAACTCACAACATTCTTGCTGGTTTTGTGGCTATGCTACAGCAGCATTACCCAACATATCAATTTTATATGGTACTTTCAATGAAAATAATTCATATGGAGGAACAAAATGTTTTGTGTATTTCCAGTTATCAACCCATTTAATCAACCAGATTTGTCCACCCTTACTAATTGAACAAACCCATTTCAAATGTACGGATTGTAGTGGGGTATATAGTTTTGTGTGTTATTGGGCTTAGTGATTATTCCTGGTTTTGTAATTTAGTTCTTATTGTCTTTTCCAGTTTGTCAATCATCAGAGTGATTGTTACTCTAAATTTATTATATGACGTCGCCTCTGGGATTGAAATAACGCCATGCAATAAAATCGATAAACAACTAGTGGTTTACAGATTACGGGAAACGTTATGACGTCCATAATAAGTTGCATACATAATGACAAAAATATAACATTTTTACGACAGAAATGAGATTTCATGAGTGCCCATGTTTTATTGAATTTATTAACTGAGTTGAGGAAAAGAGATAAAATGCGAGGCTTGCCGAGCATTGAATCATTTTTTTTCTCAACGAGATTAGTAAATTGAATAATACTGGAGCACGAATGTTAGATTCTATTTATCCTATGACCTTAAGAATACTTTGAAATCTCATTTCTGTCGTAAATATGTTATAATTTTGTCATTATGTATTTCACTAGTGCTTTATCAATGGTATTGCATGGCGTTATTTTACTTCCAGTCTGGACGTCATGTGATAAATTTTAATAGAAGTCCGTTAAGCAAACAGTGAAGATCCTGATCTGAAACCATGTTCTGTCTTGTCTGATCTGGTTTTTAATCGTTTGCCTATGTCCCATAAAAGGAGCTAGGCTTATATGGCTAAATACTAGACTCAGGTATATGCAATCAAATGTCAGTTAGTATGACCAGGAAATGATAAAATCACAGTCTGCAGACCATCACAAAGCATCTGGCCTTTATATGTTGCTTTTGTGAAATTTCATCTAAAATATAATCAAACATCGTGACTTCAATTTACACATCAATTTGTTAAGCATACTTTATCAACAAGGTATCTCAAACTACACGAGCCACAGCAAGACCATCAGTGGATTAAATGATTAAATTTTGTTTGACTTCTTAAACAATAATAAGAGCTATTGCCCTTATTTAAGGAATAGTGCTACCATTAGGAATATGCATTACTTGGGGCACAGTTTCACATACAAAATTTCTTGTGATGGATTCTTAATCATGATAACTCTGAAAAAACTACTTAAAACTCTTTCAGGACAGTTTTCAGACAAATTATTTCATCCTCTGGTGTCTGTGTTTGACTCTTATTAAATCATTTAACTCACCTTGTCATTATGAAGCTCTAAAACCTCATTAAACTCAGCACCTCTGTTATCATATACTGAAAAATCAATATTTAACCATTAACATAATTGAGCCGTGACATGTGATTTCCAAAAATGTGGTTGTTTGACATGTGTAGACACAGACAAGCCTGTGCAGCCTCTTTTTAAGCTTAGAAACTCCAAATGATGTTCACTCAGTAGCTTAACACTCATAGAATAGTCAAGCGACTAGCAAAGGCTCTGATCAGACTGCGCATATGCGCAGGCTGGTCTGAGACCTTGCTGGTCGCACATACCACATTGTTGGAAATCTCATGACCCGGCTCATATTTAAACGTATCAGGGACATATAATTAGCTGTCAGCATCTTGAAATGATAAAATACGAAAAGAACTGCAATATGCTGAAATATGTGCATCAATTATATGGCAGCCATTATTTCCATAAGAAAATACCAATGATCAATGTCAATCTCAGTCTAAAAATTGTATACTATGCTATTATATGACTTTTTGGGTACTGTAAAGGTGGCACCTCATGAATGCGTAATTGGGACTGGTCAACCTTAAACATAGATGAAAGCTGAAAATGAGGCGGGTTTTTATTCAAAGTAACTGTATCATCTTGCTTCATTACCTCAGAAAAGACCCAAAACACATTATTTAGTCCTCAAAACACCAGCAAAAAACTGCATCTGAAAATGTCTATTTAACATAAGCATAGAGGTAAACACTGAGGTTCAAACTGTTTGTCTAAGAGGCTTCAAATATTTTAGTGGACAACAAAAAGCATACTTTTTATGATTATGCGCTTAAAGGGTTAATAAATGTGAGTTCACTGTGTAAACGGTGAGGATTTTCATGAAATGCACGCACGTTTTCGCGGCCCAAACATCTTATTAATTCTTCACCAAATTATAAATAAAACCTGATTTCCCTTGTTTAGCAGACGAAAAAGCCGAACCATGCCCAAATATGAATATGAAAGCTGCCGCCATTAAAATTTGCAAAAAGTCTATTAATACATTGTTCACATAGGCAGAATAAAAGAGTAGATGGAAATTTGTACAAAAAATCTTAAATACTTTTTAACGAAGCATCACACAAGATAAGTAGCATATTCTGATGGGCTGACCCAAATATTTGTTTTAAATGTTGGCATTAAGAAGTTAGATAATGGATCACCAGTACGAAGGACTGTTATTAAGCAAAATTTGAAAAATTAAAACCTTAACCCTTGTATCGCCAATCGCAACAAAAGTCGTCTGCTTTTCTCTTCTGCTGAAATGTTTAAGAAGCCTCTATGACAAACAGTGTGGACCCAGATCAGACTGCATCTATAGGAGAAGTCTGATCTGGGTCCACCCTGTTTGCTTCAATGCTTAAATTAGTCAGTCATGTTAGGCAATTATTTACAGCAGATGACTTCAGCAGACGTCATTTTTCAGATGCATTTTTCTTGGCGCTTTAAGGGTTAACTGCAAAAGGGAAGATATGTTCATTTTCAATAAGCCTACCTTGATTTCCTATATGCCTATCACGATGGCGATCATAAAGACTATCATATATATGTGTTTTTCTTCTTCCATGGTTGTCATGAGTGGTATCAGTGGAAGCCCTGGAAGCTGAATAGTCGAATGGCATCAAGGCTTGTTCTCTCCAACCATTCATAGCATTATATGGCACCATGGAAGGAAATTGCTCCGGAACAGAATCACTGAATGAACTGAAATATTAAAATTTAACAGAAGTGATTATGATCAGGTAATGCCAAAACATTTGGTCCTTAACACGAGTAAGCTTAGCTGTGGGGTTTGTGTCAAGGTACAATTATAGAGTTGTAGAGTTGCTGAGTTTAAGAGACTAGCTAGACTCTTGACAAGTTTGGCTCTAGCAGTGTAGCAAAGATATAACAAAGATCCTAATCAGAGTGCCTTAGTTTATATTTTTACACTGAATAATTCTGATGAAGAATATTGATTCTGCAACAAGATTATTCAAATCATCTAATAATGATAAAGTGGTAATAGTTTTGCATGCGCTAACATGTACTGGGTCCTGGGAAAGCTAGGATAAGTGTTTAAAATTTATCTTTAAAAACACCATGAATGATTGAATACAAATCGTACCAAAATGCTGCTTTATATGTATATTACACCAAGGATTGTTTTATTTTCAATCGGCCCGATCTGAACCAGATTGACCCCGATCAATCATTTTTGATACACCCAATCGTCGACCTGTATCACCTAAAATGGCTCCCCCTTTTTAACTGGATTGAGTCCAGATTAATGGACCATGGTTTGGGGACGATTCTCAGATGTTCCTCGCGCAATTGACACGTTTCTGGAGCCAAAGTTTGCGCAGGTATACAACAAAGGCCCAACTAACGCCTGATAGAGACCCGCTTCTTGCGGCAAGATAACGATTTTCATGCATTGTTTGGCCTAAATGGATGATCGTGGCTCAATAGAGGAAGCTGTATGCCGCGGTGCGGACGATTTATGGCGTTCTACAGCCGTTTTTCATGCGAGAGTGGCCAAGAGCACGCATATGTTGACGCAGTTGGCCAAAAGTAAACAATCTCTGAACGATTTAAAAGGTCCTTGGACGTTTCTTGGCCAACCAAATTGGCCAAGATCAGCATGAGATCGATGTTTTTAAAAAATATGACTATTTAAATTGAGTCAGATTTAAGCCGTTGATTATTTTCTGACCAGCCAGAGAACATCCTAGACCCACAAGCAGTTCTGGGGCTCGCTATAGCACAGCAAAATGTTATTACATTAAGAAATATGCTGAGGAGGAGGCTGAGAGAAAATTTGCCAAAAAGAAGTAAACCTTTGTGAGTTTTAAAAAGCTTGCATATGTGTTTTGTTTCAGTACCCTTTCTGAGAAAAGTGTGCAGTTTTTATTATATTTGGTTAATAATTCTCTGGTATAGGTATTAATTTGTAAATTGATTATAATTCATAATTATTTTGAGTAAAAATATAACTATGTTTTGCTGTTGTATTAAGTAACTATTGACTCTTTGAGACATCTTATGCACGATCCTCGGCAGATAGCAGCAGAGGTTATACGAGGCTCCAGAGGGCAGGCGAGACAAGAGGATCTTCAGGGACTTTCAGCCAAGCAAGGCGAGCCTGGGTCAACTTGTTTTGATCAGCTACTGTTCTTAAATATGTTAAAAAAGTAGCGGGCCACTTTTACACTTTCCAACCTTCAGAAGACTGAGGCGATCACGCCAGATCTTCCCCCAAATGTATAGGGCAGTGTGCGCAAGTTCCTGATTCATATGGCATGAATGCGGCCAATCAAGGGAAAAAAAAAGAATCAGGTACTATTAGGACCAAAACAATCCTTGGTGAAATGGTGGTTTAAATTAAATGGTGGCTGACATTTCACCAAATATTGTTTTTACCAATTGGTCTGATCTGGCCCAGATTGTCACTGATCAATCAACTTTTGATCTTTTGATCCTTTCAATTGTTATCCTGAATCACCTCCTCTCCCCATAAATGAACCATGGCGAAGGACGATTCTTGAATCCTGCTCGATACATCAACACTGACGTGTGCGATTAGAACTAAAATCTCATGAGCTGGCCTAAATCTAGAACCTGTCTTTAAGGTATATCTGGATTTGAGAATTGTTTCGGAAAGGATGTCCACCATCTTCCAGCTAAACAAATACAATTTCCAGACCAATGATTGTTTACCTTTTCAATTCCTCTCTGTGATGACGTTTATGTTTTCTTTTCTCTTTATTTGATTTCCTTGTATGTATGAGAAGATAGATCATGATTACTAGCAATAGAAGACACACTGGAATTCCTACACCAATTCCTATAATCAGTGGTAAATTGTCTGTATGCTGAATCCTCCTGTAACATAGAGAAGATAGACCATGATTACTAGCAATAGAAGACACACTGGAATACCAACACCAATTCCTATAATCAGTGGTAAATTGTCTGTATGCTGAATCCTCCTGTAACATAGAGAAGATAGTTCATGATTACTAGCAATAGAAGACACACTGGAATACCAACACCAATTCCTATAATCAGTGGTAAATTGTCTGTATGCTGAATCCTCCTGTAACATAGAGAAGATAGATCATGATTACTAGCAATAGAAGACACACTGGAATCCCAACACCAATTCCTATAATCAGTGGTAAATTGTCTGTATGCTGAATCCTCCTGTAACATAGAGAAGATAGACCATGATTACTAGCAATAGAAGACACACTGGAATACCAACACCAATTCCTATAATCAGTGGTAAATTGTCTGTATGCTGAATCCTCCTGTAACATAGAGAAGATAGTTCATGATTACTAGCAATAGAAGACACACTGGAATACCAACACCAATTCCTATAATCAGTGGTAAATTGTCTGTATGCTGAATCCTCCTGTAACATAGAGAAGATAGATCATGATTACTAGCAATAGAAGACACACTGGAATCCCAACACCAATTCCTATAATCAGTGGTAAATTGTCTGTATGCTGAATCCTCCTGTAACATAGAGAAGATAGATCATGATTACTAGCAATAGAAGACATACTGGAATTCCGACACCAATTCCTATAATCAGTGGTAAATTGTCTGTATGCTGAATCCTCCTGTAACATAGAGAAGATAGATCATGATTACTAGCAATAGAAGACACACTGGAATACCAACACCAATTCCTATAATCAGTGGTAAATTGTCTGTATGCTGAATCCTCCTGTACCATAGAGAAGATAGATCATGATTACTAGCAATAGAAGACACACTGGAATACCAACACCAATTCCTATAATCAGTGGTAAATTGTCTGTATGCTGAATCCTCTTGTAACATAGAGAAGATAGATCATGATTACTAGCAATAGAAGACACACTGGAATACCAACACCAATTCCTATAATCAGTGGTAAATTGTCTGTATGCTGAATCCTCCTGTAACATAGAGAAGATAGATCATGATTACTAGCAATAGAAGACACACTGGAATACCAACACCAATTCCTATAATCAGTGGTAAATTGTCTGTATGCTGAATCCTCCTGTAACATAGAGAAGAGAGATCATGATTACTAGCAATAGAAGACACACTGGAATTCCAACACCAATTCCTATAATCAGTGGTAAATTGTCTGTATGCTGAATCCTCCTGTAACATAGAGAAGAGAGATCATGATTACTACCAATAGAAGACACACTGGAATACCAACACCAATTCCTATAATCAGTGGTAAATTGTCTCTATGATGAAGCCTCCTGTAACATAGAGAAGAGAGATCATGATTACTACCAATAGAAGACACACTGGAATTCCAACACCAATTCCTATAATCAGTGGTAAATTGTCTGTATGCTGAATACTCCTGTAACATAGAGAAGATAGATCATGATTACTAGCAATAGAAGACACACTGGAATACCAACACCAATTCCTATAATCAGTGGTAAATTGTCTGTATGATGAAGCCTCCTGTAACATAGAGAAGAGAGATCATGATTACTACCAATAGAAGACACACTGGAATACCAACACCAATTCCTATAATCAGTGGTAAATTGTCTGTATGCTGAATCCTCTTGTAACATAGAGAAGATAGATCATGATTACTAGCAATAGAAGACACACTGAAATTCCAACACCAATTCCTATAATCAGTGGTAAATTGTCTGTATGCTGAATCCTCCTGTAACATAGAGTAGATAGATCATGATTACTAGCAACAGAAGACACACCGGAATCCCAAAACCAATTCCTATAATCAGTGGTAAATTGTCTGTATGCTGAATCCTCCTGTAACATAGAGAGATAGATCATGATTACTAGCAATAGAAGACACACTGGAATTCCAACACCAATTCCTATAATCAGTGGTAAATTGTCTGTATGCTGAATCCTCCTGTAACATAGAGAAGATAGATCATGATTACTAGCAATAGAAGACATACTGGAATTCCGACACCAATTCCTATAACCAGTGGTAAATTGTCTGTATGCTGAATCCTCCTGTAACATAGAGTAGATAGATCATGATTACTAGCAATAGAAGACATACTGGAATCCCAACACCAATTCCTATAATCAGTGGTAAATTGTCTGTATGCTGAATCCTCCTGTAACATAGAGTAGATAGATCATGATTACTAGCAATAGAAGACACACTGGAATCCTAACACCAATTCCTATAATCAGTGGTAAATTGTCTGTATGCTGAATCCTCCTGAAACATAGAGAAGATAGATCATGATTACTAGCAATAGAAGACACACTGGAATACCAACACCAATTCCTATAATCAGTGGTAAATTGTCTGTATGCTGAATCCTCCTGTAACATAGAGAAGATAGATCATGATTACTAGCAATAGAAGACACACTGGAATACCAACACCAATTCCTATAATCAGTGGTAAATTGTCTCTATGCTGAATCCTCCTGTAACATAGAGAAGATAGATCATGATTACTACCAATAGAAGACACACTGGAATACCAACACCAATTCCTATAATCAGTGGTAAATTGTCTGTATGCTGAATCCTCCTGAAACATAGAGAAGATAGATCATGATTACTAGCAATGGAAGACACACTGGAATACCAACACCAATTCCTATAATCAGTGGTAAATTGTCTCTATGCTGAATCCTCCTGTAACATAGAGAAGATAGATCATGATTACTAGCAATAGAAGACACACTGGAATTCCAACACCAATTCCTATAATCAGTGGTAAATTGTCTGTATGCTGAATACTCCTGTAACATAGAGAAGATAGATCATGATTACTAGCAATAGAAGACACACTGGAATTCCTACACCAATTCCTATAATCAGTGGTAAATTGTCTCTATGCTGAATCCTCCTGTAACATAGAGAAGATAGATCATGATTACTAGCAATGGAAGACACACTGGAATACCAACACCAATTCCTATAATCAGTGGTAAATTGTCTGTATGCTGAATCCTCCTGTAACATAGAGAAGATAGATCATGATTACTAGCAATAGAAGACACACTGGAATTCCAACACCAATTCCTATAATCAGTGGTAAATTGTCTGTATGCTGAATCCTCCTGAAACATTAAGAAAAAAAATAGAAACAAAATAGGTGGTGTCATATGGGCCTCAAAGTGAAAATTGAAATTTCTTTTGTAGCAAATTTAGATAATTCTTTCAAAAAAGTGAATAACAAAGACGCTGATATGTCTGCACAGATCATGACATTTGCAAGCTGGTATGCACCTTTGTTGTTCACAATCCCCTTAGGGCAGAGGCCCATACCATTGTACAGATAACAAAGGGATTTTGGTAAGCACATTATATACTGATACTTATCGTATATGTACAATGATACTATTTAGCCTTATACACTGCTATTTAGTGGGTCTAGAGGTCTGAGCTGTCATCTATTCATCTTGAACTTGGCCTGAGCTGTCAACTGCTCATCTAAGTCTTGGTTTGAGCTACACTTCTGGGTCTTGTCTGAGCTGTGGTCTACACATCTGAGCCTTGGTCTGAGCTGTGATCTACACATCTGAGCCTTGGTCTGAGCTGTGATCTACACATCTGAGCCTTGGTCTGAGCTGTGATCTACACATCTGAACCTTGGCCTGAGCTGTCATCTACACATCTGGGCCTTGTTCTGAGCTGTCATCTACACATCAGAGCCTTGGTCTGAGCTGTCATCTGCACATCTGGGCCTTGGTCTGAGCTGTCATCTGCACATCTGAGCCTTGGTCTGAGCTGTCATCTACTCATCTGAGTCTTGGTCTGAGCTGTCATATACTCATCTGAGTCTTGGTCTGAGCTGTCATCTACTCATCTGAGTCTTGGTCTGAGCTGTCATATACTCATCTGAGTCTTAGTCTGAGCTGTCATCTGCTCATCTGAGTCTTGGTCTGAGCTGTCATCTACTCATCTGAGTCTTGGTCTGAGCTGTCATATACTCATCTGAGTCTTGGTCTGAGCTGTCATCTACTCATCTGAGTCTTGGTCTGAGCTGTCATCTACTCATCTGAGTCTTGGTCTGAGCTGTCATCTACTCATCTGAGTCTTGGTCTGAGCTGTCATCTACTTATCTGAGTCTTGGTCTCAGCTGCCATATACTCATCTGAGTCTTGGGGTGAGCTGTCATATACTCATCTGAGCCTTGGTCTGAGCTGTCATCTACTCATCAGAGTCTTGGTCTGAGCTGTCATCTACTCATCTGAGTCTTGGTCTGAGCTGTCATATACACATCCAGACTTGGTGCCATGGGGTTGTCTACGGTTTGTGATTTTGATATTTCCTGATCATACTCACTAACTATTTTTGGTCTGAGCTGTCACCTACACATCTAAGCCCTGATGTGAGCTGTTATCTACACAACTAAGTCTTGGTCTGAACTGTCATCTACACATCTAAGCCTTTACCTAGGCTGTAATACACACACCTGAGCCTTGATCTGGGCTGTCATAATCTACACATCTGAGCCTTGGTCTGAGCTGTCATATACACATCTAAGACTTGGTCTGAGCTGTAATCTACATATCTGAGCTTTGATCTGAGCTGTCATCTACAAATCTAAGCCTTGGTCTGAGCTGTAATCTACACATCTGAGCCTTTGTCTTAGCTGTTATCTACACATATGAGCCTAGATCTGAGCTGGAATCTACTCATCTGAGACTTGGTTTGAGCCTTTGGCTTATTCGCTAATTCTACAATTTATGTATGCAACACGCTAAGACTCTGATGAATGTTGATGTTATAAGACTTGAGATATAACGTTTTATTACAAAGAAACCATATCAGTGGAGTTATATGTTGATATTATGTATTTCTGTTAAAATCAAAAGCAACAATTAATTATATAGAAAATCGACACAGAAACTGCGACAGAAAAAGAAAGAAGCTTAAAGATAAGAAAGGGAGAGACAAATATAATAGATTCTTACTGGCAGCTTGGTACTGAATTGGTTACAGCACATTCGTAATTTTCAGCACAGCCATCTATGCCTGAGGTATATATGTCACAAATATCGTCATTGGTTGGTGGCGAAGACGCTGAAACTGATACAAAAATATACTGCATGTAGTAATGTATATATGCCTGATGTATATATATCAAAAACATCTTCATTGGTTGGAAGTAAAGACGCTGAGACTGATACAAAAATACTGCAAATAGTAACATTCATTGGTTTAATAAACTAGATTAGTGGTAGTAAGATGATTTTCTTATGTGTGTTGTAGGCACCCTTATCACCATTCTTCTGGCTGTTATTGTTCTTTGCCTCTTCCTCAGGGTGCTGTGGGCTTAAGATGTACGATTTAAGATAATTGATGTTTCTAATGATAAGAAAATCAAAATTACAGCTTATTTAACCGTGTGTGTCAACTTTGACAACAATGCTGAGCTTATGCTATTGTACCTTGGTCAAATGTGATTTCTTTGATAGCGTTTTCTTTTAACCTGTAATATTCTCTATATTTAGACTAGATGCTGTAACATTTTGACTAAGGACCTCTTTATTCTCTTATTCTGTTTCAAGATCAACTGTAACAATGATCTCGTGTTTTCAAAAAAGAAGTTTCTTTGATAGCGTTTTCTTTACCTGTAATATTCTCTATAGTTAGACTAGAGGCTGCAACATTTCTTGTCTTGTTTCCAAGTCAACTGTAACAATGATCTCGTGTGTTCAATAGTATGTTCTATGATAGTGTGTACCTTACCTGTAATATTCTCTATAGTTAGACTAGACGCTGCAACCTTTTGATTCTGACCTCTATACTCTCTTGCCCTGTTCCCAGATCAACTGTAACAATTATCTTAAGTGTTCAAAAGTATTTTCTTTTATATCATTTTCCTTACCTGTGATATTCTCTATAGTTAGACTAGAGGCTGTAACATTTTGATTAAGGACCTCTATTTGCTCTTGTCCTGTTCCCAGATCAACAGATGCTACTGTAGTGTCTGCTGCTGCTTCCTCAGTATCATCTACCTCTAGTGTGTAATTAACGACCAGACTGCCACCCCTGTAATCATATATACTAATGTTGTAAATACAGTGTGTGTATGTGTATCATCTACCTCTAGTGTGTAATTAACGACCAGACTGCCCTCCCTGTAATCATATATACTAATGTTGTAAATACAGTGTGTGTATGTGTATCATCTACCTCTAGTGTGTAATTAACGACCAGACTGCCCTCCCTGTAATCATATATACTTATGTTGTAAATACAGTGTGTGTATATGTGATACATCTACCTCTAGTGTGTAATTAACAACCAGACTGCCCTCCCTGTAATCATAGATACTTATGTTGTAAATACAGTGTGTGTATGTGTATCATCTACATCTAGTGTGTAATTAACAACCAGACTGCCCTCCCTGTAATCATATATACTTATGTTGTAAATACAGTGTGTGTATATGTGTATTGTGTAATTAACTACCAGACTGCCCTCCCTGTAATCATATATACTTATGTTGTAAATACAATGTGTTTATGTATATCAACTCTAGTGTGTAATTAACGACCAGACTGCCCTTTCTGTAATCATATATACCTATATTGTAAATACAGGTTGTGTATATGTGATACATCTACCTCTTTTGTGCAATTAATAATCAGACTGCCCTCCCTGTAATCATATATGCTTATATTGTAAATACAGGTTGTGTATATGTGATACATCTACCTCTATTGTGTAATTAACGACCAGACTTCCCTCGCTGTAATCATATATACTTATATTGTAAATACAGGTTGTGTATATGTGATATATCTACCTCTATTGTTTAATTAACAACCAGACTGCCCTCCCTGTAATCGTAGATACTTATGTAGTAAATACAGGTTGTGCATATGTGATACATCTACCTCTATTGTGTAATTAACAACCAGACTACCCTCCCTGTAATCGTAGATACTTATGTAGTAAATACAGTGTGTGTATATGTGATACATCTACCTCTATTGTGTAATTAACAACCAGACTGCCCTCGCTGTAATCATATATACTTATATTGTAAATACAGGTTGTGTATATGTGATACATCTACCTCTATTGTGTAATTAACAACCAGATTACCCTCCCTGTAATCGTAGATACTTATGTAGTAAATACTGTGTGTGTATATGTGATACATCTACCTCTATTGTGTAATTAACAACCAGACTGCCTTTCTTATAATCATAGATACTTATATTGTAAAAACAGTGTGTATATTTGTATCATCTCCCTCTATCATGTAATTAATAACCAGACTACCCTCCCTGTAGTTATGGATACTTATATTGTAAATACAGTGTGTGTATATGTGATTCATTTACCTTTATCATGTAATAATCAGTGAAAGGAGAATTTTACATGACTAACCATTTAATATGAAATTTATGAACTAAGCTAAATCAAGTTTCAGAAATTAGATATGAAATAACCATGTCTGTAAAATTCTGTTAATGATATTACTATTTTAAAGAAGATGATTGTGCTGTAAAATGATCATAATTGACTGCACCTGACGTGACAATCTTTAAGACAATATGATTGCATAAACTAGAGCAAGGAAGGTAAACAACTAAGAACAGGGACAACAAGATTCACTGCCTTAGAAAAGACATCTACCACATCTACCAGATGAAGAGTGTATGTGTTTTCCTGGTTTTATGATGTGGGCCTTGACGCGAGAAAACCTGTCTTTGGGGGGTTGCAAACGACACAGGCCCAGACCAGCAGACTGATCAGTGCCTTTGTTATTCGGGTTTTGGAAAGTATTATAAGTAATCTTGCTACAGGTGAAATTTCAGTTTTCTAGCTAGTCTGTGTAGCTGAGGAGATTGGTTTTTGTCTTGCCTTGTCACAAATCCCCAAGACAGGTTTTCTCGGGACAAGTCTCATATAGTGGTTTACATGTTTAGCAATGCTAGGTAATGACGTCCATAACATCGCTGCGTACGTGATGACAAAATATAATGTTGCTTAAACTTGTTGCAAAAAAAGCTACAAAATGTTCGAGCCTTTTCCTTACTCAGTTAAACAGGAGAACTCCTGTTAGATCCTCCATATAATGGGTAACAAAATACTATTCCCTGGCCAGCATGATAAATTTCTGCACCTATCATGTGCACCTATCATGACGTGATCTGATATGCAAAGTGTCCTATCAATCAAAAATGGAAGATGATTACAAAAATGTAAAATGGCTAAAAAGTCAATTAAAGTATAACAAAATGGTACCTCAATCCATTGACACGCAATCTTCTGAATCCTCTAATTCTACTTCTAAAGAAAATAGTTAACTGAAAATAGTAATAATAATGATGGTAATACAATACAATACAATACAAAAAGTTTATTTTGTAATGGAGGCCACCGGCCCATAATACAAAACAGTCATAATACAATATTGACGATGAGTGGTAAACTAGAAATTAGTTATTTATCTTACTTAATTAGATTAGGAAAAATATTGTTCAAACTTGTCTCATGGAAAAGTGTATTCATGGTTTTAAATCACAACAAGTCATCCACACGTGTCGCCCGCCGATATTTGGTCAAACAATGTAGTTCAATGTAGGAGCATTCCTATTCTGGTCCACATCGTTTGCCCCCCCCCCCCCCGCTATTATCAGTCAATAGTGCCAGCAAATGTGTGTAGCAGACGACATGAGCAAACAACATTTTCAGCTGCCTTTTTTTCCAAGCGCATTCGGGTCAACATATGTTGTGGTGCGCGAAAGAACCCTCTCATTGAGACGGTTCTTTTGAGCACCACGACACAAGTCTGCATATCAATTGATGCGTATTTAATTGACGCAAACTTGGACATGCGACAGACGCTTGTCCCGCCCATAATAAATCCTCGAATCAGGTTGCTAAACCCATCGCCAATGAAATACTGTCCAAGGTATATTTTTATACACCTGTCCATACAGGTGATATGAAAGTTTCATATGGGCGGATCAAGGACTGTCACATTGACCATATTTGGCGAGTGCATTTGAACCGGTTTTAAAGAAAATGCACACTTCGCACGAGGCTAACCTAATTATTTTTGGGTCTGCAGATTTAGATTTATCTTTTATTTAACAACGAGATGTATAGTTATTCACTGTGCTTTGGATTACTAATACTTGTGTACATAAAATTGTGTTTCCTTCGTACTGGATATTTAAATGGTGTGACCATCGTCTTGATATGATAGGTAAGTAAAACGTGGTTGCCATTCACTGTTATCGGAAAAATATGGAGGGACGGAGTTGCCATCACAGTAACTCCGTCACCCCTATACTTCCCCAACAGGCGCTTTTGGAATTTTGGGTATTAAGGGTTTTAGGTTTGCTTATATTTATTCATGTGAACAGGCATCTGTAGACTATCAGAAGCTTAAAATTAGGACCTACAGTCATGCACCATCTACACCCTGTTGCATTTCCCCATAATTGCGCAATGTGCATCAGATAACCTCGATTTTTGAGTGGACACTCAGAACAGAAAATCTCACTGAGATTTCCCCTTCTGTGCAGCCAAGCAAATATACTGTTTTTTACTCGTTCGAGTGGTGAAAGAAATTTTGTTTGGAGCCGTGTTAGACTGACTCCAGTCTATCACTACCATATATTGATTTCCTAAATTCAAATGCACTGACCAGGAATTTAGAAATCAAAAGTAAACTCCGAGCATCAGACAGCTGCATAATGATGTAGTACTTTTGAACACTTATGTTTGCCTTCCACTGAGGCTTAAAGTACATATTACGTAGAGTATCATACATTGGACAAAGCATAAAGAAATGAAATTCATCCTCTAAGACGTAGACATTTCTCTGCAGACAAAATTGACAAAATCTATATTCCCGTTCTACATTTGTATGTCTTCCCTTCTCAATTGCTAGATTGTGACTGGAACACCGAAAAGTTGCCAAGGTTTTTCTACATATATAACTAAGGTCAATTGATAAATATTTTTCTACATCAAGTTGTGACTTAAAATGCTTATAATGCAATCCTTTTGATGAATCGTTTATTTGACTATGCCAATTCTGGAGAGAAATGTCTTTTAAACGTCTTGTAAATATATTTAAGAAGTTACGCACATTGCCTACACCATCGGCCATCCAAGCATGGCCAAATCCATTCTGAAACAATAGTGATTTTACGTGAGTTGTCCACGTAACTTTACCATTATCTGTTAACGATTTAAGCATTAAATAACACTGTCGAGGATATCTATTGTTTGGCATTTGTGTTAGTTTAAGCCAGTATTTAATAACCTGCGTCATATAGAAAATAGCCATAGGAAATCTACCACATTCCCCTAATGCAAAGCTATCATTGGTATTTTGCTTTAAACCTGTATAGTATTTGCAAAATTTGGTTTGTACTTTTTCGTTTTTTTCGCTGAATTTATAGCCCCATATCTCAGAGTCATAGCATGCAATGGGCTTCACCATTGTATCAAATAATTTAAAAGCATCTACTGGCCAAAAGTAACCAAAATGTTTCTGGTAACGTAAAATACTGGATATAGCCTTTTTAGCTTGCATTGCTAATAGTTCGTTGGATTTAGACCATATTAGTTTTGGTGTAAAATACAGACCTAGATATTTGTATATGGAGACAATTTCTATTTCTGTACCTTGATACAGCCATTTTTCTGTTTGCTTAATGATACCACCATTCCTGAAAACCATTATTTTTGTTTTTTTCAAATTTATTTCCATGCCGACCGATTTACAAAATTTTCCAATCAGGTCTACCATTTTTTGTAGACGTATTACGGTATCAGAGAAACATGAAACGTCATCAGCAAACATTAAAGCCAGAATATCCTCAATATCATTGGTAATAAAGATACCTCTATTATTACACTCTGTCCTAAGGTAAGCAACTAAATCATTTATGAACAAACAAAATATGATTGGAGAGCTGATACAACCCTGCATTGTCCCTATAGTGCATCTAAAAAACTCGCTTAGACTATTCTCTATTTTTACACAAGATTTGAGTTGTTTGTACATAGACTGAAACACTTTAAGAAACTTACTATTTTCAGGTATACCTTTCCTTTTTAAAGAATCCCACATTTTCTCGTGCTGTATACTGTCAAAAGCACGTTTGTAATATTAATAGTAATAAAACAATGATAAAAATACATAATAATAATGTTGATAAAATAATAATGATTTTAATAATGATAATAATAATAAGAACAGAATTTGTCTGCTACATTTCCTACCACTGTTCTACTTAACAGTCGACCAAAACTTCTCCTCATGCATCGATAAAGTGTTGATATTTTTTCGTATTCTGGTCCTTCAGGAATATTGGGTTCTGAAGGAAAGTAGAATATCTCTAGCTGGTGCTAGGGGCTTGAGGATTATTGCACATTCCATTAGTTCTCTCATGAACAGAATTAATAAAACCAAGTCTGCTGTTTTCTACTATTGTAGGTTCTCCCTATTTCTGAAGAACCCATGTTTCCAGAGTATTTACATGATTGACATTAAGTAGTATACTACAATTATTGATTATCATGTACATTGTAATTTATTCTAACACATCTCGCCTATAGGGCCAACGGTAACAAACTGTGATATGTCGGACAATAATTCACAGCTTAAGTGTGTGATAGCTGACGTCACTGGAAAATGACGTCATTCATGGCGTTAGACGGTAAAACGTCGTTTTTACGTTTGAAAGACAACGGTAACAAACTGTGATATGTCGGACAATAATTCACAGCTTAAGTGTGTGATAGCTGACGTCACTGGAAAATGACGTCATTCATGGCGTTAGACGGTAAAACGTCGTTTTTACGTTTGAAAGACATTACAACTACATGTAAACGTATGCAACGTAGTCTAAGTATTGGCTGGAGTTCTTAAGTGCAATGGCGGAAAGTTGAAAGAATCTGAAGACTTCGAATGTGTTTTCCTCGCTTATTTTGTGTTAGAATCGAAATAGATCAGCCCCAGTGCGTGAATTGTTGAGTAATAATTAACTGTTTGTCGGTCAGTTGCTGGAAGATAAATCACTCGCGCTGCGCGCTCGTGATTTGATCTCCTTTACAACTGACCTCCAAACAGTGAATTATTACTCAACAATTCACTGCTGGAGCTGATCTATTTCTTAAATATGACGTCTTGTCCACCATAAAGTAAGTGAGTATGGTCAGGAAATACCACCATTACTCACTGCAGACCAGCCTACAGCACCGCAAGAAAGAGCCACAGAACACTAACAGTCACAAGACATAAGATAACAATATTGACCAGGTATGGTCAATATTGGTATTCAGTGGTGGATATAAACGTCATATTCAATAATGCAAAAGCCAATAACATTTTATTATATTTTTTTTTTGTTTTGTCTTGTGACGCGTATAGCGAGGTCTTTAGCGTCAGACACCATTACTTCAATACAAAACTGCACAAAGCCACATGCATTGCCGCACCTTTTAAAGAAATCATTACAAGGTACCCAAATGGAGCAGCGTTTATATTATCTAACAGACTTAAAGGGACCTGATACCAATAAGGTAGCCAGATTGGAAGAGTAGTGAATAGTCTAAATGCTTATGGGCAAACTTTATTAGCTTCTATTCTTCAATGTTTTTCTCCGCCCTTCTTTGTCTTTGACTGCATAGACTTGTTGCTTCCAGAAAGATTGGTCCTGGCTCTTTCTGGTAACCCCCCACCAAATTGATATCACACCTTTTAAGCTGACACATGAGAAAATAAAAGCCAAAATCAGTCTGCGCATACAACTTATCAATAATTTTACACGTCAGTATGAGGTTTACTTCCTTAAAACTATGGAAATATTTAGGGGATAACTGTATAAATATTTCATTTGGGCAGGTATATCGTCAGTTATACGGTCAGAATCACAGTTTACTGCAACGCCTTAGCGCAGCTGTAAAATTTTATTTCCGAACATATATCCAATGATATAATTCCTTTAATGCAAAGTTTGAAAATGACTACACCCATTCCAGTTCATAGATAACATTTTTTCTTCAAAAACAGTGAAGAAGACATTGTTGGGCTTACAGTCAGCGACTGCCAGGTGCACTTGCCTACTTTACTACGTAATAATGTCGAGTTTGCGACAGCATATATACTGTATTAAATTGATCAATTGCAAGTGCAATAGAATTCACTTAAATGTCGCAGATAATCTTTTATATTGTCTCATATTGGCAAGTCAGGTGTGCTCTGCCCAGAGAATATTTTACAGAACACTTTGTCATAAACTCTAAATAGATTCATGCGCTACCATAAGTAAACCTATCTGAACTGCTCTGAAATGCAGTGCATTTGAAAAATGTTTATGCTTGTTTACAAATTTGTTAAAAATCTAATGATGCTAAAGTGCAAGGCCCAAATTTCCACGAGTATAAACACTTGAACTTACGATTACTTTGAAATGACAGACACATTTGCAAGATGCTGGGCCACTGTTGGTAATTCCTGTAGACCGCCTAGAATGCCAAAATTTAATCAAATTAACAACTTACTGCTGTAAAATCTTAACTTTTCGTGAGAATTTTATTTTCGCGAATAGCGTTAAAAGACATATTGGTGACATTAAAAATTCGCAACTAGGGGATTGTTTACCTTCATCAGTAAACAAGAGAATGATCTCGCCATTTCGCGAGGATTTTATTGCACAAAACTTCGCATATGTCAACTATGTTGATATAAACAAATGGACGCACGTTAATAGGTAGTGCCTATCAGATTCATAGTATTGTTAATATTGTCGTATCCATCATTTTGACATGTGTTTTGAGTCTCATTGAAACGGTTCATTTGAGTGTCCACAACATATGTTTGGGTAAATAAAAAAGCTTTCAAATATGCATTCTTATCTGTAGGCATGTTTTATACTAGTCTGTGACGTGTAAAAACCTATGTTTAGGGTTTCTGACAAAGTAAATATCAAAGCAGCCTGCTCAGCTACAGAGACTAGCTAGAAAATTGAAATTTATCTGAAAGCATGTCTAGATATGATACTTTTCAATAAGCGAATGACAAAGACGCTGATCAGACTTAGCCAGGGGTGCTCCATTGTTGAGCAAGTACCAGAATCTCATATTATGACTGCTTAAAAAACGTTTTACAAACTCTTTTATGACTCAAACAAGATGACAACATACAATGGAATACTTGATGAACACTTCCTTGCTATCTTAATACAGTATTGAAATCCGCGAAATATTATCCAAGTTTGACCAATTGTTTACTTGCCTTTATACAGAAAAATAATTGTGTATTCATTTGTGTTCATAAAATACTGTTTTTCATAGACTGACCAGCATAGTTTACCGGTCAAGATACATGTTTACTGTTCATTTAACAAAATAGATCAATGAAAGCCATGTTCGTGAGCGATCAATCGTTACACAAAAGACTTACGCAAAAGACGGCTTTGACAAGCTGGAAAGATGATTGATTAACTAATTAACAACCCTGGAATACATCTGATCATTTATTCAGACTTGGACCAGGAATTGTCAGTATGTGTTCACATATTTTGCAAAATATCTATAACTTACTTTCAAGCATGTTCACATATTTAAAATGATACTAAAAAGTGTTTGTTTTTGGAGAGAAACTAGACAATGTCATTGCATTGCTAGCTAAAGTCGACACTAAAAATGTACCACTATTCTATGCACTAGGTACAACTTAATTTCGAGCCTCACCGGCGTCACTGCGTTGTGGTCCTTGAGCAAGACACATTTATCCTAGCCTAGTACTGGTTCAACCCAGGAAGACCCGTCCCGCATAACTGATAGATTGTTGAGTGGACGTAAAGAATCAAATCAAACAAACAAACAAACAAAAACAACTTAATTTCAACGAGAAACCAGAAGAAATACGGAAAGCACATGGTTTCAACCATTGGAAATGATCAACCATTTTGCATGGCATTTAACTTTTAATAATAATTTTTGCGTGTACAAAAATCCACGAAAATTAAAAACCGCGAATATTTATCCTCATGTTTTTTTTAGACAAAAACGGGAATATTTGATTATGTAAAAATAATCCATTGAACTGTATTCATAGTATCACATCAGATTATGCACTGTTTGTCTTCTTAAATTTTGAAATAAATTATTAAGTGATTCGTTTATGAGTTCTGTCCATTATGGTATAGAAGTAATATCTACACAATATACCTCCCCAAGAAATATGTACATGTGTTCTATGTGCAGTTGGTTGCAACACAAAGAACAGTGAGTTCCCTTGTCCTTTATATAAGTTAACTGACGTATTTTGTTGGCTAAAATCATACATAAAGTAGAAAAATTACCCTTATTTCAATATCTCCTATCGTTATCTGCAGGACTACTGGGTCAAGGAAGACATCACGTGCATTGACGGTAAATGTCACACTCATGTAGAATATCCTGGCTGCTGCAGTAGCCTGACGTGTGGTGGTACTTGTGGTAGGAGTGGTAGAAGTTGCTGTTGTAGTAGGCGTGGTTGTTGTAGTAGTAGGTGTGGTTGTTGTAGTGGGCGTGGTTGTTGTAGTAGTAGGCGTGGTTGCTGTTGTAGTAGGCGTGGTTGTTGTAGTAGTAGGCGTGGTTGTTGTTGTAGTAGGCGTGATTGTTGTAGAAGTAGGTGTGGTTGTTGTTGTAGTAGGTGTGGTTGTTGTAGTAGTAGGTGTGGTTGTTGTAGTAGTAGGTGTGGTTGTTGTAGTAGGCGTGGTTGTTGTAGTAGTAGGTGTGGTTGTTGTTGTAGTAGGCGTGGTTGATGTTGTAGTAGGCGTGGTTGTTGTTGTAGTAGGCATGGTTGTTGTTGTAGTAGTAGGTGTGGTTGTTGTAGTAGCAGGTGTGGTTGTTGTAGTAGAAGGTGTGGTTGTTGTAGTAGTAGGCGTGGTTGTTGTTGTAGTAGGCGTGGTTGTTTTAGTAGTAGGTGTGGTTGTTGTTGTAGTAGGCGTGGTTGTTGTTGTAATAGGCGTGGTTGTTGTAGTAGTAGGCATTGTTGATGTAGTAGTAGGTGTGGTTGTTGTTGTAGTAGGTGTGGTTGTTGTAGACGTAGGCGTTGTTGTTGTAGTAGTTGGCGTTGTTGTTGTTGAAGTAGGGGTTGTTGTTGTAGTAGTAGGCGTTGTTGTTGTAGTAGTAGGTGTGGTTGTTGTAGTAGTAGGCGTGGTTGTTGTAGTAGTAGGCGTGGTTGTTGTAGTAGTAGGTGTGGTTGTTGTAGTAGTAGGCGTCGTTGTTGTAGTAGTAGGTGTGGTTGTTGTAGTAGTAGGCGTGGTTGTTGTAGTAGTAGGTGTGGTTGTTGTAGTAGTAGGGGTGGTTGTTGTGGTAGTAGGGATGGTTGTTGTTGTAGTAGTAGGGATGGTTGTTGTTGTAGTAGGTGTGGTTGTTGTAGTAGTAGGTGTAGTTGTTGTAGTAGTAGGTGTGGTTGTTGAAGTAGTAGGTGTGGTTGTTGTAGTGGGCGTGGTTGTTGTAGTAGTAGGCGTGGTTGTTGTAGTAGTAGGCATTGTTGATGTAGTAGTAGGTGTGGTTGTTGTTGTAGTAGGTGTGGTTGTTGTAGAAGTAGGCGTTGTTGTTGTAGTAGTTGGCGTGGTTGTTGTTGTAGTAGGGGTGGTTGTTGTAGAAGTAGGCGTTGTTGTTGTAGTAGTAGGTGTGGTTGTTGTAGAAGTAGGCGTGGTTGTTGTAGTAGTAGGGGTGGTTGTTGTAGTAGTAGGTGTGGTTGTTGTAGTAGTAGGCGTTGTTGTTGCAGTAGTAGGTGTGGTTGTTGTTGTAGTAGGCGTGGTTGTTGTAGTAGTAGGTGTGGTTCTTGTTGTAGTAGGCGTGGTTGTTGTTGTAGTAGGCATGGTTGTTGTTGTAGTAGGCGTGGTTGTTGTTGTAGTAGCAGGTGTGGTTGTTGTTGTAGTAGGCTTGGTTGTTGTAGTAGTAGGCGTGGTTGTTGTAGTAGTAGGCGTTGTTGATGTAGTAGTAGGTGTGGTTGTTGTTGTAGTAGTTGTGGTTGTTGTAGTAGTAGGCGTTGTTGTTGTAGTAGTTGGCGTGGTTGTTGTTGTAGTAGGTGTGGTTGTTGTAGTAGTAGGCGTTGTTGTTGTAGTAGTAGGTGTGGTTGTTGTAGTAGTAGGCGTGGTTGTTGTAGTAGTAGGGGTGGTTGTTGTAGTAGTAGGTGTGGTTGTTGTAGTAGTAGGCGTTGTTGTTGTAGTAGTAGGTGTGGTTGTTGTAGTAGAAGGCGTTGTTGTTGTAGTAGTTGGCGTGGTTGTTGTTGTAGTAGGTGTGGTTGTTGTAGCAGTAGGTGTGGTTGTTGTAGTAGTAGGTGTGGTTGTTGTAGTAGTAGGTGTGGTTGTTGTAGTAGTAGGGGTGGTTGTTGTAGTAGTAGGCGTTGTAGTAGTAGGGATGGTTGTTGTTGTAGTAGGTGTGGTTGTTGTAGTAGTAGGTGTAGTTGTTGTAGTAGTAGGTGTGGTTGTTGAAGTATTAGGCGTGGTTGTTGAAGTGGGCGTGGTTGTTGTAGTAGTAGGTGTGGTTGTTGTAGTAGTAGGTGTGGTTGTTGTAGTAGTAGGTGTGGTTGTTGTAGTAGTAGGTGTGGTTGTTGTAGTAGTAGGTGTGGTTGTTGTAGTAGTAGGTGTGGTTGTTGTAGTAGTAGGTGTGGTTGGTGTTGTAGTAGGTGTGGTTGTTGTAGTAGTAGGTGTGGTTGTTGTAGTAGTAGGTGTGGTTGTTGTAGTAGTAGGTGTGGTTGTTGTAGTAGTAGGGGTGGTTGTTGTGGTAGTAGGGATGGTTGTTGTTGTAGTGGTAGGCGTGGTTGTTGTTTTAGTAGGTGTGGTTGTTGTTGTAGTAGGTGTGGTTGTTGTAGTAGTAGGTGTGGTTGTTGTTGTAGTAGGTGTGGTTGTTGTTGAAGTAGGTGTGGTTGTTGTAGTAGTAGGTGTGGTTGTTGTAGTAGTAGGTGTGGTTGTTGTAGTAGAGGTGTGTGTAGTATGGTTGTTGTTTAGTAGGTGTGGTTGTTGTAGTAGTAGGTGTGGTTGTTGTGTAGTGTGTTGTAGTAGGTGTGGTTGTTGTTGTAGTAGAGGGTGTTGTAGTAGTAGGTTTATATAACTACTTGTTGTGAAGTAGGTGGTTGTTGTTGTGGTAGGGGTGGTTGTTGTAGTGGTAGGGGTGGTTGTTGTAGTAGTAGGTGTGGTTGTTGTAGTAGGGGTGGTTGTTGTAGTGGTAGGGGTGGTTGTTGTTGTAGTAGGTGTGGTTGTTGTAGTACTAGGTGTGGTTGTGGATGTTGTAGTTGTAGCACAGGTGCCACAGCAATTGTCTGGGTTTGTTGCACAAACAGAAGGTGTATTTGTACAGCCAGTAACTCTATCACCATACTCACAGCCTACAATTAAAATGATAACAGAAATGAACAAAAGTCAATAAGCAATGCTTATTAGAAACTCCCTGCACAGTAAGAGTCAGTGAAAAAACTTGGCAAGTTATAGTTTAAACCAGCAGACCTTAGTTTTGAAAAAAATATTTTTTCCAAATTAAACTCCTTCATGCATATGTTCAATGTGTCTACATTGTATCCTTAAGTATCAAATTGCTCCATCAATAGCTGTGGTAGGAGTTGATCGGCCCATGAAGGCACTATCAATGCATACACAAAAGTAATATAAGGGAATAATTGTCATGGTTCTCACAGCTATTATTTTGTCAAATATTATTTTTTATGAACCAAACTCCTTCATGCATATAACATTGTATAGGCTAAGTATCAAATTGTCCCATTAAAAGCTGTGGTAGAGGTTGATCGGCCCATTAAGACACCATCAATGCATATACAAAAGCCCTATTAGGGAAAAATTGTGTCTACATTGTATAAGCTAAGTATCAAATTGTTCCATCAAAAGCTTTGGCAGAAGTTGATAGGCCCATGAAGGACCATCAATGCATATACAAAAGCCCTATTAGGGAAAAATTGTCTTAGTTTTCACAGCTGTCATTTTGTCAATAATTATTTTTTTCTAAACCAAACTCATTCATGCATATGTTCAATGTGTCATCATTGTACAGGAAAAGTATCAACTTGTTCCATCAACAGCTGTGGTAGGAGTAGATCGGCCCGTGTATGGACTTTAATAGCCTAAGAATAAAACCCTATATAAAAAGCCATTTAGAACTTCAAAGGGCAATAACTCTAATAGAATTAGCCCATAGCCCTTACTCGTTTGTTGAAGTATTTGTCTTGCATATATAGACATGTTTGCAAGGTTTGACAAAAATCCAGCAATGACTCTTCAAGATATTAAGGAAACAAAATGTTACGGACTGACCCACGGACGGACATACGGACAACATGAAAACAGTATACCCACCACAAAGTTTGCGGGGGTATAATAACATTCATTGTTAAATATTTTCACTAGTATTAGATTTGTGTTTCCCAGTCTGCATTGTTTTCCAGTAATATGTGGACGTTATTCTATATTGAAGAGGTACATTGATAAAGTGTCCTGCTGAGTGACCTCTAGAGCTACGGTGTAGCAACTTACTAATTAGTAACAGTGCTCTGACTATATTGTTATTAATGGGTAACAAAATGAGTAAACCTGACTCCATGCGAGCTGAACATTTCATGTACTTCAATAACAGCAGAATCTAGGGCGGAGATTTGGTACCAGTAAAATGCATTTAAGCCCCCCGGTGGCTTAGGCTGCTGTCCGTTTTAAGGCGGTGGTTCTGTTGTTGTTGACGTTTTGTTTATTGTAACTCCCATTGTGGGAGTCTGTAATTATTTTATGTTTTGTTGTACGTTACTTTATGTTCATTCTAGTTTTGCAATTCTAGCATTTTAATATATGCTTAGCAATTGTAAATAAAACATTACGCCACTGTCACTCTTGGTTGGCACAGCAGTATAGGTATTGCTTGATAAGCGTAGAGTTACGTAGTTGGTCAGGTTATGGTGCCGATGGATAAAAACAGGTTTTTCTTCCACACTTCTAACTGTAAATCTGTTTCCGCACACTACGCTGATAAAACAAGCACTCTACTGTCGTGCAAACCAAGAGTGACAGTGACGTAATACTGTGTTTACCATTGCTAGTAAACATTAACTTGAACATTCCACTTGAGCTAACGCTAATCGATATATCACTTGTGTATAAATCCTATCCTCGTGCGCATAGGATTAATACACAAGTGATCTATCGATTATAAGTCACTGATAACTTTGTAAACAAAACATGACGACACTCTTTGCTGACAGGACAGTAACTATATGGAGACTTTCATTTGTTTATAAAGCGTGACTACCTACCTGCAATGCCTGTAGCATAGTTTAGACAGGTTGAACAGCAGGCTACGTCATTATTGTAGCAACGGGTTGGTGACTCTGCTATAAAATTCGGGCACCAGTCAGCTTTGTCGCCATACTCACAACCTGTACAATATGATTATAGCTTACAGTGAATTATCTTCATTGGACACTCTTTGATATTTGCTTCTATCTTCCAAAAGTACATAAAATAAAAAAAAAAAATGAAATTGCAGTGACATGTTAAAGCTTGTGTTGAACTCTACCTAATACATATGTGCTTTTTTGTACTTATTGCACATGCGCAAATGTATCTACACCCATTTGGACGTATTCTGCAAAAACTAGAGGTCTAGAAATTGACTGAGCTATTATTTACATCCATGCTTTATGCAACCAGCGAAGGCTCAGGCGAGTTTGTACATATGCATAAACTGGCCTGAGTTTCTGATGCTTGCTGATGTGATAAGTACTAAATATCCGTGCAGTGCCAAATATATGGAGAATACTAGGTGAGTGTCTTTTGAGATCAAGTTTACCAGCAAAGCTTTGGGAAGGCTTATGGACATTCCAAGGCTTGCTGAGAGATTCAACATGCGTTCTCAAAGCCGAGCCTGGTAAACTTGATATCAAAAGACGCGAACCTGGTATTCTATTTATCAGTTTACCCATTGTTTTACTCTTCAAACTAGCGATTATGACGTAATTTTCGATTTTTCTGTTGATTCAGCGTCATTAGCGACGTCATTCAAAAAGTGCAACATCATCATGACCTGATCAAGGCACATGCCGTGAGATAGACCATGTTTATCAGACAACGTGCAGCAATACAGTTAATATGAGAGGTGACTTATAAATTCATCTTTAGGATCTATATGGAGTTGCTAGAACTCATAAAATGCTGATATTTTGTCATATTCTAAATTGTATGTATATAAAGCCCTAGTAAAAAAGCATACTATGAAAGGAATTGGCGCTAGGCGCTAGTTTCTCATGAGTAGACTCAATTTAACAAAGTATACTGTTCAGGTTTTGGTCCACTGAATGTACAGCCAGTCAGGTCACGTGGCCAGATCGCCTATTTGGCAAAATTGAGTTTGGGCTGTATCCTTTTTTCTCCTTCAATTTTCCTTCTTGGACTTTTGTCTTTTTAATGCAGCGATCAAAGATCTAGTGATTAATGAACATTTAAGCTAATCATGCAGAAAATATTTCATCTGCCACACGGTTTTGAAGAAGTCACACTCTGTATTACTATGAAAATGATACCTGTGTTAGCTAAAGTAATCATCGTTTATATAAGAATCCATTATGAGTGTGAGAGTTGGATAGAAAAATCTGTCCTGAGGATCACCAATTGGCATCATGAGTCTTGCCGAGTGATGACAAACCATGATCATGAGGGCTGTATTTTTCTATCACATCCTCACACAAATAATGGATTCTTTTCTTGCTCAACACTAAATACCTCATTTTATAATGAAAAAAAAATCATAAAAAGGGCCCCAAAAAATCCAAAAAACGCCAAGATAAGACAAAGAGACGTCATTTTTAACATTATAATGACGTCACGGATCGACGTGAGGCTGATGTGCAGTTGTTCGTATTTTATCCCTCTCTTGGGTTGGTGTGGATGAGTGAGATAGAATTATCTCACACAAGTAATAACAACCAATATCCCGATCTAGTGTGCAAGAAAAATAAATTCATTTTTCCATCTTGTACAACAATATTTTCAATATATATACTCATGTCCAATGAAAACGTACAACCTACAAAAATGACTATATCTTTTTAACTACATTACATTTTCCTTGCAATTTCGTCTGATTGCACTGTAGCAGTTCTTTAGGACACTGATAGGTCTTTAAAACTGAATGATTGCTGATGACCCTGCTGGAAGCATTTAACAAATAAACAGTCAAAACAGAAAGTCACACAAACAGCCGTCAAATGTGTCAGAATTTTCAAAAGCATTATTCTTGAATTTTTCTGTGCACAAATTACACAAGAAATATCTTACTTCCTAGCCTTTAATAGTAATTTTACCTTGAAAGCAGCTATAACGCCATGATGGGACGTCGCTAGCAAACTTTGACTAGTTCCTAAAATCAAGAAATTCAAGGAATCATCCTTTTACTGATGCAAAATTACAACTAGGTCGTTGCAAGAAGGTTTCTTGCTCGTGTAGTGGGTCATTAACACTCCGTAGGTTTTAACGTTGAACTTAATGTTAGATTATACTCACGCTAACAGATGAACACAGATTTTAGAAGATTTAAAATGCTAGCGTTGCGAACAAAGATAACGTCAATGATGGAACGTAAATATTTTTAGAGGATTTTAATAATGTTTAGCATGTGTGTGGGTTTGTATGACGAATATCAGCAGTGTGTAGAACACTAAAATTGTAAAATCTGCAATAGTATTTTACGTCGAGTTTTGCCCAACCATGCCATATTTAAGCTTACATAGTGACGTTGTTCGTGTAACTGTAGTGTTAGATGTTGCGTCACAACTGCCAAAGATAAGGCGAAATGACAGTGGATCTACTGGCAAACAGATAACATATCAAAGAAATTTTAGGGTCTTTTTGTATATGCCCAAAATGTGATTAACGTAATTTTGAGGCAGACGTTACTTCATGTACTAACAGAGTCACTGGACTTTAATTTTTGTACAAAAATATTGCATTTGTCCTGAATAATATATGTTAAAAAAATGTACAGCTTTGGGCAGTCCACAACTATGCACATCTGAAGAGTGGTGCGTTCTCATTGGACATGAGTACATGTACATCATAATTTAAATACAGTACAGAGCCAGGCATTTTAAAGTGACTTACTTGACAGTTCACAGTCGCACATTACTATCATACTTTACAGATCTTTCTACATTCATGATATTGGTAATGAATCGCCGCTGCCTTCTGCAAACTAGAAGCCTAAAGTCTGCTTAAATAGTGTTGCACATCTGTAACTCTTGATACTGCTTTTTCCATTATTGAAATTTAATTAAAAGCTGCTGAGAATTTATGAGGATAATCATATATATAAGTCGTCTGTATGTCTGGTTATAAACACTATTACAGTTTATAGCGATGGTTTCCTTCTAAATAACTTAATGCTGGTTCAGGCCTCAGACACAATGACGACCATATGGTTATAAATGTTCTGTGTCTCTACTTCTCAGTGCCTTGGTTTGGTCAGTAGTGTCATTCAGGAGAGTCCGACACAATTCAAGAATTGAATCAAGCCTTGGGTGTATGTAAGACACATTATAAATAGTATTATGTACAAAAAAGCTCCATTTTGTTTGCCGGAAAAGGCGTAAGGATAAATATTTTTTTAGCATGTGATTCAGCCCTAGTAAAATCTATTTGTCTGATAACCAAAAAAGTTTAATCAGCAGAATAAATGTAGTTTATGCATTTTTCAATTAAATATCGCATTAGCCATATTTTATTTAGTGAAACATAACTTCATTTTAACGGTTTGTGTTGCTGCAATCGCAATCGCTATTGTCTTAACATGGTTTCTGTGACGTTAGCGTCACGTTATATAACGTCAGCGTCACGTTATCACCCGCATTATAAAAGTAGATCCTCGATGTACATCCGTGGTCTGATTCCACAGAATTTTGCAGAATTGGCCGAGGCAGTTCCAATTGCAGTGGTGTGTGATTATGACATTTCCTGGTCATGCTCACTTACTTTTTGAGTTTATAACCAGACTTGTACACTGTCAAAAAATATCCATGTTATATAACATTCTTAAGAATGATGTAATCTCTAAAGATCTCAGCTTTTTTGCAAACCATTCTAGGGCAAAAGAGAAGGAGTAGATAAAGTTTTCTAAAGAAAAAATAGGAAAAACTAGGAAGAGGTCAAACAAGCTCATGTGAGTAAATTAAGAAATATTAGGACTACATGTTAACCTGCTGTGACTTAAAAAAACTTACCAGATATTCCGGTTGCTGCATTCTGACAGAGGGCACAGCATGTAGGCACGTTGCTTGAGGTGTAGCAATATGATCCAGGAAAAGCCCCATTACAGGTTGGATGCTTATTTCCATATGCACAATCTGAAAGAAAATAGATTAGGTTTCAGATACCTCTGTGTTTTAGTTTATTTTTATGTCCTAGTCAACGAGTTCATTTCAGGAATGAAAAAAGTATCTTACTCAAGCACACACAATGAAAAATGAGCCGCAACATGAGATTTCCAACAATGTGGTATGTGCGACCAGCAAAGGCTCAGACCAGCCTGCGCATACGCGCAGTCTGATCAGAGCCTTTGCTAGTCGCTTGAATATTCTATGATTATTAAGCTACTGACTGAACACTGTTTGTGATTTCTAAGCTTAATAAGAAGCTGCACAGGCTCGTCTGAGTCTACACTTGTCAAAATGCCACATTGTTGGAAATCACATGCCACTGCTCAAATAGAATGGGACTGGAATTAGCAGCTTCATTAGTCTTTGTGTAATGGGAATCATCTCATGCAAATTTAGAGACGAATTTGGCGACCTATAATAAAGTTACCTGTATCTGTATTTGTATGAGTTTAGTGGTAGAATCCAATTCTGGCATCTAGAACTGTGGTGTGTGCGCTATGAAAGGCAGTAGCACTTATGGACAGCCTCTCTTAAGCTGTTTACTGTCTCTGCACGTATGTGACTCTATTTCTGTTGGTTCCACCCACTTACAGTACTTATGAAAAATGTCTGCATTAATCTGTATGGAGAACAGGTATTTTGAAACACTCTGTATGGTAAGTTAAATTTTTTCTACAATATTTGTCATATGAAAGTCAGAGTGGAAACGTGGTTTTGTATGTATTTTATTCCTAGCTGGAATGAGGAACTCTCTCTTGCGCCAAGGACTTTCAGAACCTGAATTCTATGGTGACTTGGTGTATAAATTGAAGAAGATTGTTGGCTCTAATTATTTTTCAGCGCAGTTCATTAAAATGATTACCCATTATAAAAAGATTGGCTATAACATTAATGTATTGCAACAGATTGCATGCTTGGTGGTCAACCCAATCAGGGTTGGCAACTTTGCTTTCCTCTTTAATTGCACACCGGTGGGTCAGACTTCAGACTCTATGACGGTTCTAACTTAAAGACTTATCTTTTGGTGAGATGGTAGGGACCTGATGCTTTGGCTGTTTGTCCGGCCTACGGGGGTTTAGCTGTTGGATTTCTTTCCCTCCGCTATTCAGTTTCATTTACTGTTGAGTTCTTATCTTTGCTTTACCTCCTTTTTATATCTTGATTTATATGTTCTGGGAGATGATGCATTGATAAGTTAGGGTCTTTCATGCAAACCAAATATCTATTTGTCTTGATCCACATCTGAATTAAGGGTGAGGTTGGCGCCGTGAAACCGGTTTAAACCCTTGAGTAAATTATTTTACTGACCCTTCCAAGGCGGTACTTCTTTTGTGGATCTTTTGTGTTTTTTCTGTCTTGTGTTTATTTGTGCTTTGTGGTCACCTGCTGGGAAAGGGCTGACCTTTTGGCTCTCATTTGTGGTGTATAACTGTGAGTTTGTCCCTTTCCCATTGGTATCCTGGGTCAGATGTGGTACTTGATTGTATCTATTCCTGATCTTTGCACCCTTACTTACTTTTACTTATAATGTTGTGTGAATGTCCAAAAGCAACACAATGCATACCTGCTTATTAATCATTTTTATAATAACATGAGCTTTGATTTCACAAAAGAGTTCTGTTTTTAAAACAATTGAGTGTTCATCCAGACTGAACTGACTGTGATTTAAACACATTACGTTATAGAAACTGAATAAAAGTAAGTAAGGGTGCAAAGATCAAAGGGGTACGTGCCTTAAGAGGCAAAAAAATGAAAATTGCTTTTAACAAGTTTCTTCTTATTAGTTTATTAGAACAATAGCCCAATCGTAAAAGTCTGGGATTGATTATTTTTTTACTGTTGCTATGGTAGCAAAAATGGCAGCCAAAATAGGCTGAAAATAGGAAAGTGACCATTTTGGAGCAAATTTAAGACATTTGACAGAGAAATTAACATGGAGCACAAGCGAATACCAAAAAGAAATTTTAACAGAGGGTGTGACTTATCATGGCGCACAATATATACTGAGCAAAAGTGAAAATGCTACACCTAAATTGTTTGCCATCTATGTACAAAATTATGCAAACCAGGAGTGCAAATGAAATTGCACCGTAATGTTCAAATACTGGGTAATGCATAACAGTAAAGGCTTTACGGATGTTGTCACAAGGAAACACATGAAAACCATTTAAAGGTGACAGGGGTCCATTTTTTCAGGCCGCAAATTAGAACAGAAATCTCACACAATTTAGGCCATCAGAAATCCACTACCTACGAGACCAGACTGCATGAAATGATAGTCTAAACATGTGTCAACCAGAAACGCGAAGGACTTATCTCAAGTGTGTTTTGATGGTTTAGAAAAGCAATCTTTAAAAAGCGGGTTTTCCATCAAATTGCAAAGTTTAAAATTTTAACACTGAAATCTCCATATGAAAATCAATGTGTTGTTGCATCTTTGTACGAGGACATTACTAGTCGAGAAATGGTAGGAACAATGTGCGAAGAGGTCTACCTGATTTGGCAAAAGAAAATTATCGAAAATCGGTATCAATCAAAGGTTACCAAACATTTAATATTCCCTATTTGTTTTTGTCAAAGGGAGACAGTTTTCAATTTTTTACAAATTTGATACATTCGAAATTGATTTTTTGAGCTTGTTTCAAGTGATTAAGCAGTTTTTCATGCAACACAGTTATGGCCAATTTTGATAAGCATAACGATTTTAATTTGCGCATGCGTAATAGCAAAATTCAGTGAATGAAGCTTACTTTACTTTAAACACTTAAAGGAGCATAACTCAGACATCAAACGTGAGAAATTGGTGGAGTTTTGGCGAATCGTTTGCTGGATGTCTGGGAAACATTATTAAGCTTTAGTAAATACTTTTTGTCAAATACTTTCTCACAAAATATAGATAATTGTAGTGTAACGTTTCACTTTTTTTTTCACGTTTTTTGGTATTCGCTTGTGCTGATATCTAATTCCTAAAAAAATGGTCTGGAAAAGCCTTAAATTTGACCCAAAATGACAATTTCTCTATTTTAAGCCTTTTTTGTTGGGCATTTTTGATACCATAGAACAGAAAAAGTAAAATAAATGCCAGAATTTACAATTGGGCCATTTTTCTTATAAACCCATTAGGTGAAATTGGTGAAAATTAACTTTCAGTTTTTGGCTCCAGAGGGGCCGAATTTGACCCTTAATCCACGTGCCCCTTTGTTACTAATGCTGCTTGTACACATTAAAGAGTAGGCTTATGGCCGTATTGCACACCCCTTATTGCAAGGAACGCCACTGCAACATAACAGCATTGAAAGTTTTCATAGCTGATAAGCTGCAATATCTCCTCATTCACAAGAGTAAGAAAAGGTTGTGGCAATTTTTAACTGCTTTAAACGAATTACCATACGTTCGTAGTAGCTTCGATTTGCCATACACACACCACACGTATGCCTTAAGAACAAAAGCAATGCAGCATGAAAATAGCACGATTGTAGGTTTATTGCATGACATGCAATGGCAATGAGGTAAGTGTATCTGTCGCGTACATGTGGCATATGAAGCGTTGTCACAGCGTATCTATAGTTTGAAGTTTTGTTTTTGAAATTCATGTGAGTTATAATAATATTATTTATTTGCGTGTCTGTGCCTAATGTCATATATTTCAGTGGCGTAGCCAGAACACTGAAAAAGTTACTCACGTCAAAGGGAGACTACTGGATCAAGCAATGATTCTCTTCAATTGCGCTCCTTTTCAAAATGAGAACTTCTCTTAAAAGAAAGAGTTTGCTCCCAGAGGAAGCGAATTCTTTCCTTTATAGTATAGAAAATCACTTTTTATCAGTACAGAACAGAAATTTATTATGACTTAGACATATACAGTCTATCATCATACTATACAAACATTGCAACAATGCAAGCTATCACGTGAACAAGCACGCAAATGTCTCATTTCACTCTATCTGAGAGTGAACCCACCAAATTGCATTACAGCAACATCACATTAAGTTACCTATCTTGAATGTTACAGTAACTATTTTTATTACGCACGTGCGTAACCTGCTTAATGGGTGCTACGCCAATGTATTTTATTAAATAATTTACCTGTTAAATTTGCATACTTAGCAGCAGCAACACTACAAGAGTCACAACAGCTTTCTTCTATATCCGATGAGTAGCACTCAGTCTCATCTTCAGTAATTAGCTCTCCACATGTTTTGCCTGTGTCTGCTCCATTATATATCACAGTGTTTGGTTGATCGCCAAAGAGACATGTCTCTGAATAAGAAACACCAATGATTTATAAACGTTAAACAAACGTTTATTTTCGTTATCAGATTTACAGTGGCATTTATTTCTTTCACTGTCTACATTACGTCAGTAAAACCTGTCTTAAACGGCAATGCAAAAAGGTACCAAAACCAAAAATTGGTTTTCAAGACCGATTATCGCTTAATGCAGACTAAAAGTATTGCAGAATGCTCCAAGATCCGCAATATTTTCGACCTTCATTAAGCTATTACTTTGTTTTGTCTATTTTTGAGTTGCCGCTTAATGCAGGTTTTACTGTATTCATTTTCATTATTAGATAGAAAATAGTATGCACTTTCATCAATATAACATTCACTTTTACTTTCATAATTACAGAAGGGTTCCTTTTCAATATCACATAAATGGTAGCATTCACTTTAAATATCAATCAAACATTAGGATTTGCTTTCATCAGATAGACAAACAATAAAATTGACTTTCATTATTAGATAGACAGTAGCAATCACTTTAATTATCAGATAAACAGTAGCATTCACAATAACTAGAAGCTAGACAGTAACAATCACTTTAATCATCAGATAAACAGTAGCATTCACAATGAATATAAGCTAGACAGTAACAATCACTTTAATCATCAGATAAACAGAAGCATTCACAATGACTATGAGCTAGACAATAACAATCACTTAAATCATCAGATAAACAGTAGCATTCACAATGACTATGAGCTAGACAGTAACAATCACTTTAATCATCAGATAAACAGTAGCATTCACAATGACTATAAGCTAGACAGTAACAATCACTTTAATCATCAGATAAACAGTAGCATTCACAATGACTATGAGCTAGACAGTGACAAACACTTTAATTATCAGATAAACAGTAGCATTCACAATGACTATGAGCTAGACAATAGCAATCACTTTAATTATCAGATAAACAGTAACATTCACAATGACTATGAGCTAGACAGTAGCTATCACTTTAATTATCAGATAAACAGTAGCATTCACAATGACTATGAGCTAGACAGTAGCTATCACTTTAATCATCAGATAAACAGTAGCATTCACAATGACTATAAGGTAGACAGTAGCATTCACTTTCAATATTATATTCGACTTTATTTTATCAAATTAATAGTAACATTATTTTTCATTATTGATTAAAAAGTATCAGTCGCTTTCTCTGTCAGATTTACAGCAACATTAATTTTCTGTATAAGATAAACAGTCATTTTCATCATGAGCTTAGTAGTAGAAATTGATTTATTTAACAGATAAAAAGTATTCACAATAAATATCAGATAACATTCCCTTTCATAATCAGTTTAAGAGTTAAAAAATTACTTTAATTGTGTCAAGTTTACATTTACATTCACTTTCTCTGTCAGATTGCCTCATTATACGAAAAACAGTAGCATTCTTTTTCTATTTTGGATTAACAGTTACATTTTTAGGTGTCAGAGTAACAGATGAATTCAAATATTTCCAGCTTGATAGGATTATTCACTTTCATTATCAGATTAACAGTAGGATTCATTTTCATTATCATTTGAACAATAACATGTACTTACGCTGTCATATTAACTGAAGCATTTACTTTCATTATCTGATTAATGAAACTAGTTTTGCTATCATATTTACAGTTGCGTTCACTTTCATTATCAGATAAGCTGTAGCATTCATTTTCATTATTATATTAACAATAGCATGTACTTGTGCTGTCATATTAACTGAAGCATTAACTTTCATTATCCGATTAATGAAAATATTTTGCTATCATATTTACAGTTGCATTCATTTTCATTATCAGATAAGCTGTAGCATTCATTTACATTATCATATTAACAATAACATGTACTTGCGCTGTCATATCAACTGAAGAATTACTTTTCATTATCCCATTAATGACAATATTTTTGCTATCATGTTTACAGTTGAATTCACGTTCAGTATCATATAAACCATTACATTAACTTGCCAGTTGACAGTACCCGATTGACAGTAGTATTGAATTCCTTGCTACTTTAGCTACAGGTACCATTTATTACGTTGTCATAGCAAGGGTAGGTAGCATTTGATCTCATTAACAGATGAATATGATTTTTACACATGTTATCAATTTAAAAGAAGCAGTAAATTTCTTTCAAACTGTCAGATTAACAAAACCATTCATTAGTAAAGGTAGTAATTAGTTTTTGTGTCCGATTTACCACTTTATTATTAGCCTCCATGATCAGATTTATGGTAGCAAACTCTTTTAGGCCAAATAAAACAATATGCGTGGTTTAGGTTACACCCTGAAAAAAGTAGGGTAGGTAGGTAGGATACTATTTTTTTATATTTTTTTTGAAAACTTTTTTTCTTGGAATATTCAGACCTGCTTGAAATGTACTGATATAAATGGGTCAATTTTTGAAGATATAACCTTGTTTTAATCCTTTTACTTCAAATACCAAAGACTAAATGCTTAGAAATTTAGATTTCCGTTATATATTGTCATTTTGATATGTATTTTTTCTCCAAATTCTGAAGTTGGAAGAAAATAGCAGAACTGCTATTCTCTTCCAACTTCAGAATTTGGAGAAAAAAGTTTAGGGTAGGGGGTAAAAATTTAAGGTAGGTCGGGTAACCTGAACCACACTTATTTTTTTCTTGGCCGTATTATCATATCTACAACATATTTTACTTTCGTTACCACTTTTATAGTGATACACAGTTACACTTATATTCTTTATAAGCTTTTAAGTCATAATCAGTTCCATTACTAATGATTTAAAATCATTGACTTTTATTTTAATCAGATTCAAATTAAGATATTTTACTTTTCATATTTCAATATCATTCACTCACAATTTCGGATCAGAACATTATCTGATTTACAGTTTCATTTATTTCGTATTCACTGTCAGATTAACAGTAATATTCACTTTCACTATAAAATTCTATTGGCATTCACATTTATTATCTGGTTGATAGATACATTCACATTTACTATCTGGTTTACAGAACCATTCACATTCACTAGCCAGTTTACGAAGCATTCACATTTACTATCTGGTTCAGAGAAGCAGTCACATTTACTATCTGGTTTACAGAAACATTCATATTTACCATTTGGTTTACAAAACATCCACATTTACTATCCCGTTTACAGAAACAGTCACATTTACGAGGGTCATCCAATAAATAGAGAGAATTTCCTTATAATATAAGAGTTTGTACCACTTTAACATCACAAATATAACCATAAGGTGGCATAACATGTTGTGTATGCAATAACATATCTAAAAGTCCGACAAAATGTGATGTCGCTTGTTGCTTAGCAACGCAAACACGTACTTAAAGCTTACCTGGCCTGATGCCTTAAATTGGTTGCCATGGTTACTGGCATGTGCAGATCAGTTCCAAAAAGCATATATTCTACAAACTACAACATAAGGCAATTTCTCTGTAAAATTCATTGACTTCTTATGAAAAATGTCAAATTGACAGGTACATTTAGCATAAAAAAGCGACAAAAATGGAAAATTGTGGAATCGGAAATGGGGGTATGGGTCATAAATTTGCCCTTGAATTATTGTTGGTTGCTATATAAGTTTTAAATCACCCTACAATTATTTAGGGTGTTCTATATTTTCAAACAGTATCGTTAACTAACATGTACTCTATGTGTCCATTGTTGCCTAGCAACAGAAGAATATAGACTAAACAAATAGTCAATTTTTTTCACAATTGCCTGGTTGCTAGGCAACCAAAACTAACTGGTGCATGTTAATGACCATATTTTATATGAAACATTGAGAACAATTAAACTATAACAGATTTAAGGACAATCTATGTTCAAATAAATGATAATAATTAAATGTCAAACTCTGTTTCTTTAGCATTAGGTTTTTGTATGTGGAAAATTTGGCCAGGCTAGCTTCAGTATCACTTTTTCGTTGCTAGGCAACAAGCGACCTCACTTTCCAACAACATTTTGGATATGCTGCTGCATGCCCAACACGTTATGCCATCTAATGATTACATTTGCCATGTTCTAATGGTACAAACTCTTGCATTATAAGGAAATTCTCACTATTTATTGGATGACCCTCGTACTATCTGGTTCACAGAAACATTCATATTTACTATCTGGTTTACAGAAACATTCACATTTATTATCTGGTTCACAGAAAAAGTCACATTTGCTAGCTTGTTCACTGAATCATTCACATTTACTATCTGGTTTACAGAGACATTCATATTTACTATCTGGATTACAGAGACATTCATATTTACTATCTGGTTTACAGAGACATTCATATTTACTATCTGGTTTAGAACTATCTGGTTTACCAAGACATTCATACTTACTATCTGGTTTACAGAGTTATTTATATTTACTATCTGGTTTACAGAGGCATTCATATTTACTATCTGGTTTACAGAAACATTCATATTTAATATCTCGTTTACAGAAACAGTCACATTTACTATCTGGTTTACAGAATCATTCATATTTACTATCTAGTTTACAGAAACATTCATATTTACTATCTGGTTTACAGAAACATTCATATTTACTATCTGGTTTTCAGAGACATTCAAATTCACTATCTGGTTTACAGAAACATTCATATTTACTATCTGGTTTACAGAAACATTCAAATTCACTATCTGGTTTACAGAAACATTCATATTTACTATCTGGTTTAGAGAGACATTCAAATTCACTATCTTGTTTACGGAAACATTCTTATTTACTATATGGTTTACAGAGGCATTCATATTTACTATCTGGTTTACATAAACATTTATATTTACTATCTGGTTTACAGAAACATTCAAATCCGCTGTCCAGTTTACAGAACATTCATATTTACTATCTGTTTCACAGAAACATTCACATTCACTATCCGATTTACAGAAACATTCATATTTACTATCTGGTTTACAGAAACATTCATATTTACTATCTGGTTCACAGAAACATTCAAATTCGCTATCCCGATTATGGAAACATTCAAATTCGCTATTCAGTTAACAGAAACAGTCACATTTATTGACTGGTTTACAGAAACATTCGCATTTAGTATCTGGTTCACAGAAACATTCATATTTGCTAACCAGTTTACAGAAACATTCAAATTTGCTATCCAGTTTACAGAAACAGTCACATTTACTATCTGGTTTACAGAAACATTCACATTTACTATCTGGTTTACAGAAACATTCAAATCGCTATCCAGTTTACAGAACATTCATATTTACAATCTGGATCACAGAAACATTCATATTTTCTATCTGGTTCACAGAAACATTCACATTTACCATCTGGTTCACGGAAACATTCAAATTCACTATACAGTTTAGAGAAACATTTAAATTCGCTATCCAGTTTAGAGAAACATTCAAGTTTGCTATACAGTTTACAGAAACATTCAAATTCGCTATCCAGTTTACAGAAACATTCAAATTCGCTATCCAGTTTACAGAACATTCATATTTACTATCTGGTTCACAGAAACATTCACATTTACTATCTGGTTTACAGAAACATTCAAATTCGTTATCCAATTTACAGAAACATTCAAATTCGCTATCCAGTTTACAGAACATTCATATTTACTATCTGGTTCACAAAAACATTCACATTTACTATCTGGTTTACAGAAACATTCAAATTCGCTATCCGGTTTACAGAACATCCATATTTACTATCTGGTTCACAAAAACATTCACATTTACTATCTTGTTTACAGAAACATTCAAATTCGCTATCCAGTTTACAGAACATTCATATTTACTATCTGGTTCACAAAAACATTCACATTTACTATCTGGTTTACAGAAACATTCAAATTCGCTATCCGGTTTACAGAACATCCATATTTACTATCTGGTTCACAAAAACATTCACATTTACTATCTGGTTTACAGAAACATTCAAATTCGCTATCTGGTTTACAGAAATTCATATTTTCTATCTGGTTCACAGGAACTTTCACATTTATTATCTGGTTTACAGAAACATTCAAATTCGCTATCTGGTTAACAGAACTTCATATTTACTATCTGGTTCACAGAAACATTCACATTTACCATCTGGTTTAAAGAAACATTCAAATTCGCTATCCGGTTTACAGAAGCATTCACATTTACTGTCTGGTTCACAGAAACATTCACAATTACCATCTGGTCCACAAAAGCATTAATATTCACTATCTGGTTGACAGAATAATTCAAATTTATTATCAGATTATAGTTATTTTCATCATCATTATCATATTTACTAATTATACTTATTTTTTCATAATTTATAGCATCATCTACTCATATAATCAGAATTTAGAGAACACATGCAGATCTACAATTTATAATGGATGATAGAATAATCATTTCACTCTTAGTAACTAATCAATCTAAACTAAATTCCACTTATTTTCTGAGTTTGATGGTCTTATACTTTATGGTGAAATGCACTCAAGCAGCAAAAACTGTAATTTTGACCAGTCCATACCAATTCCAAAATGACACAATTAAAGGATGGATTTATATGCGTTATAAAATGAAGGTATTGACACAACATGCAGTAAAATTATACATCCAAATAATCTAAGGTTTAAGGCATGGTCATTAAGCAATGCTAGTAAACATATTGATTTACCTGTTAAATTTGTAGGTCCTAGATTTGATTCAACACAATATCCACCTTCACACACCTGTAATAGAATGATTTCAAGGATGCAACATTTTCAAAATGTCTAATTCGTCTTTTTTTTTCTTTGCATGTATGTTCTTATAATTATGTTTTGTTGCCCATCATCTCAAAGTAGCATATTCCATTTAACTATATCTGCTGTTCTAAACATTTGTAAATTCACGTTATTACTCCTCAAAATCTCTCTTTTCATTGTATGGGCCCTTTTTAAAGGAATCCTGTGTCTGAGGTTTGCTACCCAGATAAATAAAAAACGTATAGGACGAGACATTACTAAATGCAACAATGTAACTGACACATAATTTAAGTAGCAACAAATAATAGCGCAACAATAACAGAACCGATGCTAAAAATAAGACATCACCAAGTCAGTCAATCCGTAATGTATTCTACTGACCAAATCTTGGCTAAAGATTCTGCTGATTTTTAAGTAAAAAATAATGGCAAAGATAAGGGATCGATACTATCAAGACCACACCTGACCAAGGATACCATATGGGAAAGTGAAATATGCACAAGTAAATATCAAAAACAAGAGCCAAGAGGTCAGCTCTTTCCCAGCATGTGACCACAAGGCAGCAATGAACAGACACGAAAGCATGACAAACACAAAGTAAGTAAGGGTGCAAAGATCAGGAATCGATACAATCAAGTCCACACGTGACCCAGGATACCAATGGGAAAGTGACAAACTCACAGTTAGACACCACAAACGAGAGACAAGAGGTCAGCCCTTTCCCAGCAGGTGACAACAAAGCACATATAAACAGACGTACACAAAGACAAAGCAAACACAAAACAGAACAAAAACATAAAATATCCACAAAAGAAGTACCGCCTTGGAACGGCCAGTAAAATATTTAACTGGGGGGCTTAAATTGCATAAATAACACAAATGATTCAATGAAGAAGAACTGACCTTGGAATGGTCAGTAAAAATATTTTAGTGGAGGGCTTAAATCAGTTTCATGGCACCAACCTCGCCCTAAATTCTGATGTGGACCAGGACAATTTGGGAATGTGACAAAACACAACAAACACGACAGCCAAGCGGTCAGCCCTTTCCCATCAGGTGACAACAAGGCTACAAGGAACAGACACAACATTACAACACACCAACATGAAGCATAACTAATAAAAATATCCACAAAAGAATCACCGCCTTGGAACGGTCAGTTAAAAATACTTTTACTGGAGGGTTCAAACTGGTTTTACGACGCCAACCCCACCCTTAGTTCAGATATGAATCAATACATATAGATGTTTGGTTTGCATAAAAGACCTCTAACTTATCCATGCATCATCTCCTAGAACATATAAATCAAGATAAAAAAGGAAGATAAAGCAAAGATAAGGACTCAACAGTACATAAAACTGAATACTGGAGCAAAAAAAATCCAACAGGTAAACCCCGGTGGGGCTAAACAGCAAAAGCACATACATTGTGTAGCTTCCTATATATATCATTATCTGGAGCAGTGCTTGGGTGTTTCATAATTCTGAAAATGCATCACCCAGAATAAAGCCTTTATTGCTCCAACACGAGATAAATTTCATTTTATATCAAAGTCTGACAAGCATTTAGTGTGTCCTAGAAGGTTTGTGGGTATAAAATTATTTAACAGTCTTCAAAACCTAAAGCAGCCAATCCCATACTCTAATTATGCTTCAGGTGAAAAGGAGATAAAGCAAAGATAAGGACTCAACAGTACATAAAAGTGAATACCAGAGCAAAAGAAATCCAACAAGTTAACCCCGGCGGGCCAGACAACAGTCAAAACACATACATTGTGTAGCTTCTTATATATCATTTATGACGTTGTCACTTTCCCATTGGTATCCTGGGTCAGGTGTGGGGCCATCGTATCGATTCCTGATCTTTGCCTTCTTTCTTACTTTTATAAGACAGGGGTGGGCGATGTCGAATGTCAACAAATCAGTAGCAAATTAACCCACTTTAGTTTTTCCCCTGCCTCAACAGATATGTGTGCTAGTTTTTTCGATGACACATTCATCAGTGAACGATTCAAAATGTACTGACAAAACTTAATGTTCTAAGAAATGTCCCTTCAAATATACTGGCATACAACATCCACTCTGTTAACTATAGTGTAGAGATAAAATGCAACATCTAGAGTATTTCAAAGTTTCGTTTTTTACGGTTGGTTTTGTTTGCAGAGGCAAGGGCTATTTACAAATAACAGATTCTCACAGGGGTTTAACTCAGTCATAGTGCGGGGTGATTCTTTATGAAAGTTTTCAATGATGCTTTATGAAAGGGTAACAGGTGCTTTATGATTTTCGTAATCAGTATAAGGTTGGTAATGGGAAACTGCATTAAACGCAAATTTTTCGAAGCCTGAAAGTATTTTATTTTTTATTAATTCAGAGAATTGAAAAGCTAAAGGTTTTACCTTGTCAGTCTTTGCGATGATGGTTTATATGTCAGGGATTAAAGAGCGGTTTAATTCAGATATTGATAAAACCCATTACAAAAATCAGTATATTTATCAAAGTACATATTCCATCAAAGATATTGTGCATACAACTTCAAGTTCAATCTAAATGTCTTTGAAAAATTCAATTTTCTCCTCATGTAAAACTATAAAGGGCTTATTTTAAATAACTTGTATTGACAAGTCAAAAACTGGTGGTAAAAAATCAGTAACATATTTTGGTAACAGGTCCGAATAATGGATAACTGGTTCTTTATGAAAGGGTTGGGATACTTTATGAAAGAATTTGCAAAGATGTTAGTGGTTTTAGAAATAAATATCAAGGCAATTAGACCTATTACTACAACCCTGACATGTTGATTGATTGAGTTAAGACCTAAAGTCCCAGTCAACAGTATTTCTGTCATGTTGTGACTCCTTCAAGAGACAGAAAGAGACTAAAAGGGCCCAATCTCATCCAAATTTGCCCCAAGTCAAGCAAATCACACCCTATCATTATAGTCAGGGCCCTTAAGGACAAAAAATAGGTCCCGTGCGAATTGTGTGTCGATTTAAGGTGACCTATATCAAAACCTTCAGTGGAGTCTTACCTTTAATTTAAAGGTGGTCACCCATCTCAAATCCGCGTCTGAGGCTAGTTATGAAGTCATAAATATGGCGACCATAATAAGAAACTGCCCGTTAATAAAAGCTATAGTTTGTGCTGGTATTGTCATATTTATCCAACACGAACGCTTTTTAACATTTGTCTTTTTAACATAATATCAATTATTTTAGTCATATGATGGTTACATAAATGCTTTACCTGACTTTCACAATGAATTATTTATCGATAACTATATTTTGCATGCAAAATACTGTAGATTTCCTATAAATACCCAGCTTATCGGGCCACCTTTAGACTGATGGCTGAGAATGTTATTGCTCCCCCTGGGGAATTTCGCAAGCTTATCCGATCTAAAAGAGGATTCCAAGCTGCGTCTTTTAATAGATGTTTGCACTATGTTCGCCGGGGCGTTAGTCTCTGACAGCCTGATACATATGTTACCATATCAAATTTAGAAAAAAAAAGAAAATTAAAAGTTTGAGCTACAGAAAGATTAATTATTATTTAAATTACTCATATGGTCTGCATATTGACAACTTTAGCTACAGATAAATTCTTTTGGAGCAAAATTACAGCTTCCTGTGGTGTTATGTACGTTACTTTAATTAGATTACCCTTTAAACATGAAACTAGTGTCCAATATCATTTACTTTTTAGGTGATATGTGCATTTTCCAAAATGTTTTGATTATTTTGTACTAACAAACTCATTTTGGTTAGAGAAAATCCTAAGTTTGGTTTTATACTTTAAATATAGTGTCTTATACGTGCAATTAAACATCCCAAAGGCTATACCCAATTTTAAGGAGCCGACTTTGGTAGGCATCATTTAAGTAAAAATATATGAAAACATTTGTGGCTGTTGGATATCTTGCATATTTGGGATTGTCTTGCTCATATTATTAAAATAATAGAATTTGCAGGTTTAACAACAAGATTGAAGCACTTGTTAAAGGTTGTAACATATGTTACAAGACATAATTAATGAGCAAGGGCATTGACTTGATGTAAGAGATGATATTTCAGGATAAAATTAATATATTTCGCATGTTTTCCTAGCTAAAGCCTCCAGCCTCTGGTGCCTAAATCTTAGGTATTGATGATTATTAAGCCCCTGTACCTTTGTTACAGATGCTATGAATATTTGTTTTCAATATTTCCTAATATGAATAATTCTAAAATAAAGATACATCCTAGAGGAACATAGAAAATAATCGTTTCACATTTAAACAGTACAATTTAGTAAATGTCCCTTTCTAATGTAAATATTCTAAACCAATCCTTATCCAAGTCATATACAATATTGATTATTATTTCTGCTTCTCTGGTAAAATAATTGTCCTCCTCATCTCATAAAAAACCAGAATGATCATCAAACAAGATTTTGACTGCAAGCTGAGTATTGACCTGCTCCATCCCAAACTCTTTTAGATATACTCTATCGTTTGTACCAATTCAAGGTGCATTGAATAGGAGATGTTTGCACACTGTAAGCATGGGTGTTAGCCTGTAACAGCTTGTTACATATGTTACTTTATCAATTTGAGAATAAGAAAATTGAAAGTTTGAGCTACAGAAAAAAGACTTTAAAACCAGCTAATCAATGAACATTCTAAAAGTCTGCAAATTACTGGATGAGTTTACTATATATGACAGCTGTTTACGGCTACATGATGTATTATGTGCGTTACATGAACTTATTTATAATTTAAAAGTGGCAATTTTGGCTATCGTCATGTAGTTTAACGACTGCTCTGAGTCGGTTTCAAACCGTTTTAGATTATCATTATAATTTTACTCTTAATTCAATATTTCGGCCAAAGGCCATTATCAAGAAAACATGCACTTCAATGTCAACTACAAGATGGTGGAACAGAGACTACGTAGTTGACATTGAAGTGCACGTTTTTCTTGATAAAGGCCTTTGGCCGAAATATTGAATTAAGAGTAAAATTATCACATGTGTTTAACATTGTTCCTTATGGAATATAAATGAATATCGTTTTAGATTAGGTTTAACAAACCTATACTCAATTGACGAATACAAAATAGTTTACTTTTCTTTCTTAAATATTTTGTCTTATATGAGCTAATGCACAACCCTACTCCCAGAGTGCAGAGGAGCAAATTTTGTTTTCGCCGCTTAAATAAAACATATATAAAACAATTGCAGAGTGTTGATATTTTACATTTTCTTAAACAGTCTTGCTCATATACAGTATATATCATCAAGTTTCTTAGATCAGAACACTTATCAAAGATGTCAATGTGGCATTGTTGATGTCACAACCAGGGCTCTGATCGAATTCCATGCACTTTCAGGTGCTGATATATTCTAGTTCAATGTCAGGAAAGAGTAAGAAATCATATTGGCAGGCATTTAGCTTTCCTAGAGACTCTATCCACGAAGCATTCTTTCACCTCGGCTCAGTGCCCTTAGAAAGCACTGTGGCGGATGCACTAGAGTAATATATTTGTAAATTGTCCTGACTTCTTAGCTCTCGTCTGTGATGTCTAACTGTGAGTTTGTTACTTTCTCATTGGTATCCTGGGTCAGGTGTGGTGCTTGATTGTATCGATTCCTGATCTTTGCCGTCTTTCTTACTTTGTATTAGCCAGTCACCGATATTGTTCGACTCACTGCGTTGACGTAGTGGATATTTGGGGGAAAAAGCTGAATTGCAAAAACTACCACTTCCAAGAGCTGTGTTTCTCGAAGGTGTCAAACGTGCACAGTACCAGTGCATCATTTGGAAAACCTCATCTGTCATCAATCCTGACAAATCAATGCCTGACAATTATGGTTAAAAGCGGGACTGTGATAAATATTGCCCCGTTATGATGACATTGCCCATGTGCGGATCCAGAGGGGGATAGGGGGTCCGGACACCCCCTCTGTAAACCGTAAAATAAGTTGAGGACTAAATAAGACTGACAAAAATTTCTGGATCCGCGCATGTTGCCTCCTGCCCCCTAACCCCTCTGCAGCTGATAAAATGAAGTTGCAGCATGTCTGTATGTAAGTACAAAGTAAACCATTTATATTGTACTGATTTGTGTTGCCGTGGAGCAGAAGAGGACTAATGTAAAATATTGCCAGTGGCCAATATGCTTATGACTTTTGAACAACTATCTTAATGTGGATTCAGATATTTCTTTAGCCGTATCAACAAGAATGCCTTTTTGTCCGATTTTGACCTTTGAAGACGATTCTACCTATAAGCATGCGAAAGATAAATCAGATTGTAACAGTTTTCTATTGGCCGTGCTATCGAAGTACAATGGGTAACTTGTAGAGGGTTTATCCTTATTTCCATATCATGAACTTACTACTAAGTAGACTCTTCTAACGTTTGATCATTCAGGGGTCAAAATCGGACTATAATGAGTTTGGTTGATAGTGTATGCAAATGATTATTTTTTTTTTTTTATTACTATCTTTTTTTTAGTTTAGGATAAGCAGCTACAGATAAGCCAAAAGCTTTTGAGCGTGACTCTATTTACAATATTGATATGTTGTATTAGAAAAAAAGGTGTTCGGGCATTTATTTACATTTACTATAAAAGCTTTGACATATACATATGTTCTAGCCGGACTGGCTCATTTTCCGTAATCTGCATCAATCGTTTGAAATAGAAAGACCCAAAGGTCATTGGTCAGAGGTCGTGGTACATCTATATATATATAAGCATAAGGGATTATATTTACACCGTTCATTATGGTGTTTTTCATTCACTCCACTGTCTTTTAATTCGTAAATCGTGACGGCATTTACGTCCCACTCTCGAACTGACTTCACACTATCTGAATATATTTTGTATGTTACGATTTAAAAGAGTTTGTGTTCAGTCATGATAAGGCTGCCAGTTTATTAAGGAACATTTCCATACGTTGGAAATGGACAAAACGCATATATATGTGGTATTTACATATAAGGCGTCATTTCAATGACGTCATCTTTGGGCGACATGTTAATTTTAATTATTAACCTCCTAAGATTAAATTTGGTGCATTTCGACGGAAATTGGCGAACAAAATGCAAGAAAGTCCTGATCGCCATAGACTACAATGGACATACCGTTTAAATTGCACTGATACAATATACGTTATTTTGATGACGTCATAATGACGTCCAGACGTGAAACCCAGATGGTTGACCAGGTGATTTTCATTAGTTATCCCCTAAAGTTTGATTTGGTATAGGTCACCATAAATCGGCATCAAATTCGCACGGGAGTCCCGATCGCCCCTGACTATTACGATTAAGGTTAAGATTTATATCAATATTTTATCAGTAATGCCGAGACATAGCCTCTGAATTCGTTTAATTTAATTATTGTTTGCTTTGATTTGTTGTCTATGGTGGTCATCTTAACTACAGTGTTCCTATACTTTAGGGCAGTTTACCATTACTTTTGCTCATTCGTATACAATTCATCAGGAGAGGAAACAATACTCCGTGAAAAATATGCTGGGTGCAATCTCCTGTCTGCTTGCATATTAAGCAGAAAGGCAACTAACCGAACTACAGAGTCCAGATTGTTAGCTAAGCATCGCATGTGCGTGTCCTGAGGGGGTTGGGACAGAGGGTTTCCACCACCATCTGGAAAATCACAATTTGTTATATGTTTCCTTAGAAATGCTGTTATTGAAAACCTAGAGAAGAAGTAGGACACCTTGAGTCCAATTGCTTCGAAAGGGAGGCCAGGTACGCACTGCCCTCTGTGAAAAAAAAAACAAATAAAGTTTTCAGGACACCAAGCCCCCCAGACAGAATTTCTGGATCCTCCTATGCATCGTAAACATCCAAAACCTGCTATCAGCATCCAGTACTGTAGCTTTGTATCCGACACATCAATACGTCTTTTTTCGAAACGCCCAATTGGAGCATGTGGTAGATTGATGGGGGTGGGGTGGCTCAGCGTATTTTGAAAGTCCAAATAGGCGGGGAAATAACATGAATTAGTGAGAGTTGAGCCGGACAGGGCAGAGTAGGAGCATTTGGTGTGTTCGTTTGTTTGCTTTGATTTGCTTGGCTTTGTCCTTTACGTCCGAGTCAACAATCTTTCAGTCTTGTCGGGATGGGTCTATCTGGGTGGATCCAGTACTGACAGCGGGTCAAGTATCTGTTTGCTTTGATATTTTTCGTCCCAGTCAACCATTTTGAGTCGGATTTCTTGTCCTGTTTTATACCAGTTTCGGTGTCTTGCTCATTTAGAGTGCCCAAAAGAAATACAAATGATTTTTTTAAAATCGCAAACTTACCTCGCCTATTGATATATCCAATCATTAGAATCTAACAAACAACCTATAAAAAGCAGACTATTTGTGAACCCAGAAGCCAGATTTCCCGTTCTGGATACCTGCAGTTGCAGTTATAGTTCTCTTAGGTAGAGTTGTGAAAACTAAAACAGAGCCTTCAGTCGGTAGTATTATTTACTGTATTCTGTGCAACATCTAGCAATGCACAAAGCTGGTGCAAAATGATAATATACCGGGTAGGCGGCCACCGAAAACGCTCTTAACAATCGACGAACGCGGATAAAAATCGCAAGAAACGGTGTTTACGATTGCCAATCGGGCTACAAATGGCCACGGAAAACTCTGTTTCTATCGATTTACGTTCGCCGATAATATTAACGTTTTCGATTGCCGCCTACCCGGCATGATAAAAACGTGTACGGCTTTTGTGTCCGTACAGGCGATATTCCTTGTCAAACATATTGGTTAAAATTAACCATTTTGGTCACAGAGAACTCTTGGCTTCAAAGGTATTGCTAATTTAATGCTTAAATCTTCTCTCTTAATTCTGTTTTGTAAAACTGATGTTGATTTCCATCAAATAACAACATTTATACTTTAGCTGGCTGTATATTCTAGGCATACAGTTTCGTTTCTGGACCTCACTTATTTATGTAGAACGCTGTTCTATGATACCTTTGATAAGACTCTGTTACACTTTATCCTGGTCATGGCACCAACACGTGGTTCCTCTAGTTCAGTTGGGATGGAAAGAAAATATTTGATCTTCTTGTTTTCACACGTTTATTGTTAGGATATAATGTTTCTTAAACAATTTCATGTAGGGCTTGAGGAAGTGATGCACATTGTCTTGGCCCCATAGTGCCATGACATAGGCCCATGACCTTCAGCAATTCTGACCATTGAATCATTTAAAATTGTCTAAACATGTCTTTCCTTAAGATAAGTGGAAGAAGATTTAAAATCAACCTCCTTATGTCGAGTTATTGATTCATTTCATCTAAATAATTAATTTTGCTAAAACTGACCTATACCCATAAGAGGTAGGAAATATTGAAATTTTATAATCACTTCTTCTGAAAACGTAAACCATAATTTATCCAAATAATTTTGTGGTATTTTTAGATGGTGATGTTCCTCGTTCTACATCCTATGGAGTCTATATCGCTCAACTCATTCGTTTTGCTAGAGCATCTAGCTATGTTGCTGACTTCAATACTCGCAATAAATTGTTAACTCAGAAATGGTTTTGACTCACAATCAGCACTCTCCATACTTATCCTTGTGGTTATAGTATTTTTGTATTTACAGAGTAACCAGTTTGGTAATAACGAACTTAATTTATGTTGGTAATGTATACACTGAACCGAAGTTATAAGTAGCCACCATACAATTTTTGATCCCGTTCAGAAAGTAAAAATGGCTCTCTAAAAACTTAAATTTTATGAAAAGGTCCAAGGCTTTGTCGAGACTCTGCAAATTGTGTCATTTCAAAATGACTGGTAGACCTTGCACAGACAAGGTCCGAGTAAACGTACCATCATTACAAAAAGTCACAATTTTAAGTGTGATATAAACTATTCATCATATACGTTATCCATTTATATTTTAATTAGTTTGAAGATGTTTATAACAGCTGTGATATAAGATGAAAAGAATCAAAAGTTTTTTTTGACAATTGAACACTCCATTTCTCTTCTACGTTAACATGATAACATCAACTTAATCAAAGGATTTTAGCTTGACCACGCTGTTTGCATACCCACTTTGCATTGCTCTGTACGCTTTAATTTCTGCGGCACAGCAGTGCAATTTTCAGGGGTTCTTCATTCTGATTGAGCGTCACTGTTCTGTTTTAAAATTATAAGAAATCTTTAAGAAATACAATTTAAATGACCTTTAAATTTTCACGTTAAAATCGGATGTGGATACCAAATTATTAAAAAAATACCGTTAGAAAAATGGGCTTATCAAGTTTTAAGGTGTTTTGTCAAACATATTAACATAAAATAAAACACATACAATGAATTTAGTATGTGCAGCTGATGATTCCCGAAAATTTATGAAAATTCAGAAAATTGTCAATTTTTAAAGATTCATAAAAAATCTGTCATTAGAAAAATGTCAAGTGTTTGGTGATTTTTCAAGTCGACTAGGTAGTTTGCAATCACCAGAACTTGAATTCGATAAAAACTGCACTCAAAACGCTTATTTTCTTCAAAAAATTGATTTTTACATTTTTGAGCCCAAAAATTGTGAAGTGATAGAAAACTCTTCCAAAACACCGCCAAACTTTAGTCCTTTATGATGCACATATTTGGGCAAAAAATCATTTCAATATCTCTACGGCTTAGTCAGAAGAAATGAAATTTAAAAGTGGCTACTTAGAACTTCGGTTCAGTGTATAACAAAACAAAAATGAGACTACTGCGGTATCATTGTTTTGCCTGGCTCTACAATTTTGCAAAGCAATGAAACAGGGCTGCAACTATTCTAAATGTCCAATTGAAACAGATACATGTCTGTTATTGTTCGATTTTATAAACCTGACACAGGTGCATAATTTCACGGTTAGTGCACAAGATGTATTTACCTTCCGTCGACTATTGGTATTTACCGTAAGTTTTACAGGAATTTTGCTAGTACTAATGATATAATGAAACGTTTTGCACTGTCCTACTGAATAGTCAAGTGGTTATGCCAGAGAGTTTACAAGCAAAAGGTCGTGAGTTCGAGTCCACGTATGTTCTTGTTTTTTTTGTTTTTTTGGTATTTTTACCTTTATTTGATTCGTTTTACCTCATTTATTATAGATGTACCACGACCCCTGAGTAATTTCCTTGGATCATTATATTCAAAAGGTTGATGCGTAACGCAAACACTCAGCCAGTCTGTCTGGAACAATTACGTGCTTCAAAATAGAATAGTATACGTAATAAAACGCCTGAAACCCCTATTTCTAGATCCGTATTTTCAATTTTGTAAATACAGGCACGCTTCAAAGTTGTTTGTTTATCTATACTTGCATTTGTAATTTTTATTTTTGTAGGATCCTCACCGAGAACGTTTACCGTACGCTCGATATGTGAAATTGAATCTCTTTGCTTTTTACATAATTTTTTAAAGTAATCGCAGAGTAAATAATATCTGCTTTGCCTTAGTGCGAAGACTTACTTTATACTTTTCTTCAGACGTTTTCCCACTGAACTTAAGTTCAAACAACAATGTATAGTGAATAATTTTCAACCATATATGGAAAATATTTTCACGTGAATCTCTGTCGATGTTGCGGACAGACTGGCTCATTTTACTCGTTACGCATCAACCTTTTGAAATAGATAATCCAAATTTTCATTCCTCAAAGGTCGTGGTACATCTGTAATAAATGAAATTAAACGAATCGAATAAAGGTATAAAAAAGAACACAGGTGGACTCGAACTCACGACATTTTGGTTGTAAACTCTCTACCATAGCCACTTGACTAGTCAGTTGGACAGTGCAAAACGTTTCATTATCTCATTACTACTTGCAAAATTCCTGTAAAACTTACGGTAAATACCGAAAGTCGACGGGAGGTAAAAATATCTTGTGCACTAACCGTGAAATTATGCACCTGTGTCAGGTTAATGAAATCGAACAATAATTAGTTGGAAAAGCTCAAATGTATCGTTAGTATATTAGATATTTCTAAATGCTAAGACCTTCATAATCAGGAATTTCATGGGTTTCATTGTGCATCTTTGAATCTATTAGAGGGTCACTGATGAGGCCTAAATGGCCGAAACTAGCTAGTCTCGCCCAGGAAATTTGCACACTCTAGTTTCAGTTCTTTGTTGCTTTCTTTGATTCCAACGGATAACCTTTTTAAGAACATATTTGACTTCACTGCAGCTGGTGATTGTGACTCTGTGGCGGCGATAGAACGTCTCCCTGCCCTTCGCTATGGTGTAGATTTTATTTTTTGTCCTTTGGGATCATAGGTTTCTTTGTGGAACTTTGAAGCTATTATGGGGTCACTGATGAGGCCTAAATGGCCGAAACTAGCTAGTCTGGCCCGGAAAATTTGCAAACTCTTGTTTCCATTCTTTGGTGTATTCTTTGAATCCAATGGATAACCTTTTAAAGAACATATTTGACTTCACTACAGCCGGTGATTTGGACAATGTTGCGGCGGTAGAACGTCTCTCTGCCCTTCACTATACGAGTGTAAATTTTATTATTTGTCCTTTTGGATCATAGGTTTCATCGTGGAACTTTGAAACTATTTGAGGGTCACTGATGATGCTTAAGAGCTATTATTTTTTTAGTAAAGGACTTGCTTGAACATATATGTCAGAATGACCCAAAACCATGTGCAGACATTTGTTTTAGGCTATAGAGCTAGTAAGCATATGTGATAGAATCCGCTTGCATATATTATATTCAGTAGAGCACTATGAAGTTTTTAGGCCACCAACAAGTCGTCATGGTAACTGCCATTCATCCTTTAGAACGAAGTAGTTCTTATAAGAAATGTACCAATTTGTTAAATGATACTAAATGTCTCGTATATATTGACAGTTCAATGAACGTTGCAACATTCATACTGGTTTGTGATTGTGGTATTTCCTGATCATACTCACTTACTATTTATGCTATTGTCGAAGAACACATTAAGATAGTTTGTTTGTTTGATTTGATACTGTATGTCCCAGTTAACATTTTAGTTATGTTCCGACAGGTGTTCCTCGGTTAAACCAGTACTAAGCAAGAATCAATGTGTTTTGCCCAAGGACACAATGCTGTGATGCTGGCAAGGCTTGAGTCCTCCGCCCCTGGATCTTGAGACAAGCACTCTGCAACTGAACCATTACACTCTCTACTTTAAGATTTAATTTTTAGCGAATGACATGCTATTCAACAAATGATATGCTATATTATACTTACCTATGGCGCTTTTGAAAAATAGAAATGTTATATCACTATCTGAGATGTATCATGATTTTTTTTCAAAGCAAAAGAAATATGATTCTTATGGAGACTATTGATATTAAGAGAATGGGAGATAAATTTAACACGCAAACATTCTTATCGTTTAGTTTTTGTATACTTTCTTGGCATATTATGTAAGTCTATTGTTGGTGATGGTTATGTTACTAAATAGAGTGCCTTCTATAATGTGCTTCAATGTAAATATTAAGTTTTGTCTTAACAGTTGATATGCCTTTTGTCTCTTCATCTGGTTGTTTTACATTCATCTATTATTAGTGAACATGAAACGCTATATTAAGCAATCAATTTACAGAACTCGAGGATTTATTCAAAATGGAACTCACCCACTGCAAAGGTTCTTTGGCGGAAGTAAACATTGGCTTTTTTAGAACTATTTGCTTAAACTAAGTATGATCTTATGACTGCACTTTTAACTCTAACATCCCCCAACACTCTTAAATTACTTGTAAAATCTAACAGTAATTTGAATGCCACCTGTTAATAATTTTGTCAATTGCAACTACTTAACAAAGTTTTAAGGGATTTATAGGGTATATTTGAAATGTAACGTAAAGGACATTATGATCGACCCACACACAATTTGCAACATCAAAGTTTATTGAATGTGACATGTTCTTACAGATTGCGTGACTGTTTTGTTCATTTAATCATTAAAACTGCTGCATAGACAGACATATCATCATATTTTTGTTTTTAAGAAAATGAGAGGTAACGTTATTAACGACCATTTTTGAAAATTTTGCTGGTCTGATTTTCTATACACTCACCTGGACTGTAGACTACTAGCATATAGCTACCTAAAACAAGCATCATAACTTCTGGCCAAGATCATGTAGGGTAAATAAAAAATTTGGATCTTGGATTCGACACTTTAAACTACACAGTAATTTAGTTTGTACTTTATTTTGCTTTCATGGCAGTGTATCTTTTTTTTCTAAATTCGAACTGAGCCTTTGTTTTTGACTTTTACAGGCAATATTCAAATTAAACTTACACACCTGCGCTTTAAAACTAGACAGATTGAAAATATTGGCTTATTTACACTCGTCAGTATGATACTGAAACATACTTAAAAATAGTAAGTTAGTATGATCAGGAAATACCACAATCACAAACCACAGACAACCCCATGGTACTGCGAGGAAAAGCCCCTCAACCATCAATAGACATCAGGAAGACAAATTAAGCAAAGCAACCAGCTCTCTGATTGCAATACTAGAATGGACATAACGTAACGCAAAACAAAACATAGACTAATTACAGACTCCCACTATGGGAGTTACAATAAACGAAAAGTCAACACAGAGCCACCACCTTAGAACGGACAACAACCTAATCTACTGTGGGGCTTAAATGCATTTTACTGGTACCAAATCTTCGCCCTACATTCTGTTGTTGTTGAAGTACAATAAATGTTAAGGTCGCGTGGAAGCCTTCTAACTAATACAATGTAATATTATCATGGAGAAACACTCTAATCAAATTAACACACCATGATGAAACAAAGAAAAGTCCTCATGACTCACAGATTGTCAGAGCTAAAGAAAAACTCAAGTTGAGCCACGGTGGGTCCAGCTACAGATAAGCACCAGGCACCAACCCACCGGATAAAGCTTTTTGTCAGAGCCATCATATAGTCTGAGGCCTGACCCGAGTCGTGCAATTAAAGAGGAAACCATAGCTATAAACCGTGATTGGGTTTAAAATCAGGCATACAGACTGTCGCATGACATCCAAGTTATATCCAACCTTTATATACATTTGTAACGTTTTAAAATATTTTTGAATTGATCACTAAAATTAGGTTTTCCAATAATTCGTTTGAATTTGTAAACTAAATCACCATAAAATAAGGGTTCTGATATGCCTTGTTGCAGAATAGTTTTTAACCCAATGATGTATTTAACAATTAATTCTCAGAATTAATTGTTAAATACATCATTGGGTTAAAAACTTTGTTGTTAAAAATAAGATTTGGTTGCTGAAGTCCTCAACATTAGAACACACTCTAGAAAAACGAATAAAACTGATTCTAAATGTATTGAATTTGTTATCATAAGACTGCGCGTTTTGAAAACATCATCAAAGCAACTTAAGCTTAAGCACAAGACAAGGAATAAATTACAGTGCTGTATACCAATACTCTCATCAGCAAATCCCTTGCATTGTTAGCAGCTACGAGAATGTTTGCGAAAAATTGAATCTAAAATTTGATTTATTTTTTCTTATGCTGACAACGATATAGCACTATATCGTAACATGTACAAATACGTGCGATTAAATTTGTTTTGAAAAAGGTTCACCATATTGGCGTGCACAACATTTAAAAGGCGGAATCTAGAGAAGGATATTCAATGTATTTATGTCTGGTATCATTTTTGAAAGAGGCAAATATTTTTATGGTAAACTTATAACAATTTGTATAAGGGGAAATGTTATGAAGCTAGATGCAGCCATTTTTAAACACTGAGGGCTCAGTGAGTTGGTCTGTGGTTGAGGCATACCCTGGACATGCTTACTTGGTTTTTCATATCAAGAGTTCTTGTCTCATTGATACTAAATGTGAAATACCTATATCTATTTTGATTTACAGTCGGTGGGTGACTGTGAATTATGAAATTTTATTGAGAATTATATTTTGACAAAAAGCGTTAATTAAAAAGGGGGCAAGGATCAGGAATTGGTACAATCAAGTACCAAACCTAACCCAGAATATCAATGGGAAAGTAACAAACTCACAATTAGACATCACAAACGAGAGCCAAGGGGTCAGCCCTCTCCCAGCAGGTGACCAAAAGGCATCAATAAACAGACGCACACGAAAGCATAAGAAACACAAAACAGAAATAAAATGAATGATCCACAATGCAAGGATTTTAAAAATGAAAGTAGGCTACGCCGACCATGATTATTCAAAGCTTTAGAAGAACCTTTAGAGAAGTATTAATGCGTTCTAGTACAACGTTTTCGCTTAATGTAGCCATTTTTACGTTTATCATGAGATCTACTTTTATGTTTTTTTACATTCCAAAAAAGAAAAAAACGCCATCAAAATCTGGCGTTTTAGAAACATTACCTTCATGGTATACATTATCATGAAACCTAAAGGAAAAGGTGATTGCAAAAATTTAATCCATTTTAGTTCAGTTTCATGTCTTATTATATTTTTGAATATAGATGATGAATGTGGATCATATATTCTTTTCAATTGGTTAAACAACAATTTTACTAGGTGAGTCCAATTTTTTGCAATGGCGATAAAGAAACCTATCAAATATTTTAGCTTTTTCATTTTATGAAAGTGCTCACTAAACCTAGTCTTAAGGGATTGGTCAGTTTGTCCAACATATTGCATGTCACAATTAATTTCAGTTCAAGTTAGAACATAAATCAGATCAGATGAAGTTCAGTCCATATCATTATAATTGATTAAGGAAAACTGCCTACCATTTAAAGATGATGTAATGGTAGTTTTAGTACATAAATGTGTGCAACAGACACACCTCTTGACATTGCACTTAGAAACATTAGGATACATTCCACGTCTTTTGAATGCATAAAATAGTTTAGTATACTTCCTGATTATAGGTGACCCAAGAGGAGATAACCTAATGGTAGGAAGCATATTCCAAAAATTGTTGACAGAACTGGGAATACGAACAGAGGACGACGAATGAAACCTTATGAGAGAAATAAGTAATTTTGCTAATCTAGTTCTTATCATAAAAGTTATGTGGTTAAATACCACGCCAAGACAAGAAATCAACACATAGGTTATTAAGATGAAACCAGTACTAATATGCACCCTAAAAAGCAAAGGAAGGCATAAAAAATACAATTGATAATGCCTATGGCTAATACAAGTCCGAATAAATAAAGAAAGCAAAAGTTATACAACAGGGTATGAAAATTGGTCATTAAGTGATCTTAAATGCGGTACAAGACATAGAGGATATCCAGGAAAAGAAATAATGGAAGGAGATATTTAAAATTTGCAGCTTGGTCAATCAATCAATGTCTTTTAAACAGGCTAGGAAACACAATATTGATTTTGCTGATTACTATAATCAACTTGTAAGTGCAATACCATATAAACATAAACGAGTTGTGTGTGCGTAGTTAATTGCAATACAATTAACATACTTAAAAGTTACTTTTTCAGAATAAAATAATTATTAATTGTTTAATGAAATTAATTATTTCCAGTTAAATATGCAGTATTTCAGCTTTAAAGCCATATTATTTTCAAAAAGATATCATAACATTCGAAAAACATTTTTTAAATTCTACCACAGACAGTCAGAGTTAATTATTAAATACAATATTTGTTTAAAAACTATTTTGCACCAGGGCATATCAGAACGTATATTTTATGGTGATTTAGATTATGAATTCGAAAGAATTGTTGGAAAACCTAATTTTAGTGATAAATTCAAAGAGATTATCAAACGTTATAAAAAAAGCTGGATATAACTTGGATAATATGCGACCGTCTGCATGGCTGGTTGTAAACTCAGTCATGGTTTAAAGCTATGGTTTCCTTTTTAATTATTGCACGATGGTGGGGGTCAGGGCTCAGATTCAATGACGGATCTGACGTAAAGCTTTAATTGGTGGGTTGGTGCCTGTTGCTTGGCTGTAGTTGGGCTCTCTGTGGCTCAACTTGAGGTTTTCTTTAACTCTGACTATCTGAGAGTCGTGAGACCTTTTCTCTGTTTCATGATAGTGCGTTAATTTGATTGTGTTGATTATTTAAGATGATATATTGCAATAGTTAGGAATCCTCCATGCAAGATTAACAATTTTGTGCTAAAGCAACAGCAGAATCTAGGGCGAAGATTTGGTCCAGTAAAATGCATTTAAGCCCCCAGTGGTTTTGGCTGCTGTCCATTCTAAGGCGGTGGTTCTGCTGTTGTTGATCCGTTGTTAATTGTAACTCCCAACGCTGGATTCTGTAATTGTTCTATGTTTTGTTGTGAGTTCCTTTGTGTCCATTCTAATTTTGCAATCATCTCGATGGGGAAGAGAGACCTAGTTGCTTTGCTTTGTTTGTCTTCCTGGTGTCTCGTGATTGCTGTGTGGCTCTTCCTCTTGATGTCATGGGTTTGTCAGCAGTTAGTGATTGTTGTATTTCCTGATCATACTCACTTACTATTTTTCATTACATACAAATCTTAGAATAATCACACTGAAAGTTGGTATGAGCATTAGACTTGCTAAAACGTTCATTCTGAAACATATTACAATACAAAAGACACACATTCCAAGCTAAGATGATGTTAATGTTTGATAGTTTGATTCAGCATGCTATGGTTAAGAAATATTTAGTTATTAAAAGTGTTATTAAGTAAAATATTGCCTTTAGAAATATAGTATTCTAAAAGTGAATTTAGATTAAGGTGAAAGAAGATCTAAAATACAACACATTTGGTGTTTGAGTGAATTGACTATAACTACATTAATAGCAACTTCCAAGTCTACAAGTGATCAGTTATGTAAATACAGGTTATTCGCCTATTTTCAATTACATGTTTTGCTGTTACTGACCGCCTGTAAACCATGAATGAATTAATGGCAGCTTAGTCAAAACACACTGCTTTATTGTCTTACGGACGTCTTGTTACTGTAAATGTTCTGTGACTCTTCCCTACGGTGCTGTGGGTTAGTCTGCAGTGTGTGATTGTGGTATTTCCTGACCATACTCACTTTTAGAACTTATGGTAAATATTTCTAACCTTATATAGAAAGACCTTGCATCAATAAACGACAGAGTGATTTTGCCATTTTGTGAGAGTTTCTTGATATTTGCATTCTTCCTTACTTTCATTTTTATGAAACTCAAACCATTACAAAATTAATGATCTTACATTATAAACAATACTGATACCTTTCCATTTCCACAGCTGCTACCCTCAAATGGCAATGCATAAGAGCAACCCCCAGCTGTTGAGCTTGTGTCACGACATAGCATCTCAGAGCAAATAGTTGTGTAATTAAAATCTAGGAATTCCTGAAAAAACAAAACTTTCATTAAATTGTCACCGAGGGAGTTCTTCAAAATTACAACTAGTAAGGGGCTAATCATTGGAAAGGCAGAAGGAATCGCAAATATATATGCTGATTGTACCAGTTTTTGTTGTATAAGCGTTTCAAAGTAAATATTGTTATGTAATACTATTAATATTTGAATAAAATAATTGGTTATACATATCTCCGCTACATAAGATAATCATTACTCACCAATAATGTTCTGACAGGTTAAATCCAGATTGATCCTGGGCTGGGTCACTTTCTAAAACAGCGCCTGTTTTCGTGTCTAGTTTTATATAAACAGTTGCCATTTTTTTGTCAATAAAATGCCACCAAAGTATAGTTTTATACTAAGCTAATTAGGTTGTCAGTCATTTAAACGAAACAACCATTCAATGTATTCATGTGACGATCAATTGTAGCTGCCTGTTGTCATCGTTAGCTTTCTGACATTCGTAAAATGGCGGCTGTCACGTTCAATGCAATTACGTCATAAGTGATGTATTTAAGACGACGAGTAAATTTAATTGTTTCGGTAACTTATGACATTTCTTTGTTCAATTTCTAGGAGTAGATAAAAGATGGCTTCTTTCCTGTCATACCACGATTTCTGAAGCTTCCACGAATACTGGTACGTCTACCAAACGCAAATATATTACATACAGCTTAGTATGGTATTGTCTTATTCTGACTTTTTCTCCAAGGTCAAACAAGCAATCCAAAGCCCTCTATGGCATTACAAATCATTGAAAATCAGTGTCCAAACATACACCATTTACATCTACAAAATGTTGGCATTAAAACATAAAGGCATTAAAAGCATTAAAGCATTTTAATGATTTTGTTCTTGACCTTTGGATCAAAGGTCATATCAGAAGTAATAAACACTGTTGACGCCTTCACACCTAAGAAAACCAGTGTGCAAAATTTGAACCACCTAAATCAAACCTTTTTAGAGCTATTTGCTTTCTGAAAATCATCAAAAATGTAAGACGTGAAAAACTGCCTTTTTAACTACTACTTAAAAGCTCTCCTTTCTCCTTTTGAGTCAACTGTACTGAGGAACTCTAGGATAATGCATAGAAGAAGTGTAGTGTATCCCTTATTTCCAATGCAATGCTAAGGGGTGTAACTATTGCAAACATATATATGTATGTTGTAAATTTACTAATTCTCTTATGTAGTGACTAATTCGGATCTTGAGTAAAGATCAACAAATGTTATTCATGTCTTATCTTGAAAAGAGAACGATTGTGGCATGCAATATGTTGTTCTAACTTGTAGATTTCTAAACACTTTATTTACTGAGCACTATCTACGAATGCAAAGTCTCCTGAATTAATATTGTTTAATAGACATTACAAGCACAAAAAATATTCTCCTGTTAGTATTTCTATTCAGACTGTTGAAAAACTAATTTATGATGGTGATTCTACTAAAAAATATACATGTAGAAATATTCTCGGTCATGAATTAGACTTAAAGTGGATAAAAGTATTACAAACACCATACTGACTTGGGATTGAATGAAACTATTCTAGATTAGCTAATTTTGATACTTTTTCTTTTTAGATATCTGTAAACGCGGTAAGCATTCAGAAGACCTTAAATTGGATATCCAAAGCCCTAAATTTGACTCGTTTTAACACTTCCAGATTTAAATATTACCTTAAAACATTGAGACTGACATAAGGCCTGCCACAATAAGTTACTCTTTCTATGAACAAACTTCGTAATTTTGTTATTGAAGCTAATTAATTGTATAAATCAACTGTATGATGCAGCACTTCTTACAAGCTGTTAGACTAAACATACTGTTTAGCCTTATAAAGACTTATAAATTAATCATATTAACTATTTTATCAAAAATCGATTTTTCCACAAGGGGGTACAATTCATTAATTTACCAAGTATCTTTAAGTAATATATCTGTTATCTTTTTTTTTTCCTACTTATTGAAAATAAGAAATACTTATCATTTGTTATCGGTACACTAAAAAAGTAAGTGAGTATGATAGAAAATACCACAATCACATACTGCAGACCAACCCACGGCACTGTGTGAAAGAGCCACAGATAGTAACAATACATCTGTAAGACATTAATAGTAAAGCAACCAGCCTTTTCTTCCTCTTCAAGATGATTGCAAAACTAAAATGGACACAACAAACCTTCTTAAAGTATTGCATTTAACTATGACAAATTAGTAAATGAATTTGATATTGAAACTCTTATGCCTGACTATAGTGATTTAAGGACTCTAGTATTGCTATTAACCTTGAGGTCATATATTCACTTCAGAGTAAAAATCTCAACTGATTCAAGAGTTCTGTCTTTAAGTATTTTAAAAGTTCTTGAAAGTAGAATTTCATTTTGTTGCAATACGTATTTTAGATCTTCTTCCACCTTAATCTAAATTTACTTTAGAAATTTGAAGAAAATAGTCCAAGAATTCAATAAAAGGTTTGTTTTGTCTCCAATAAATAAAGCCACTAAACACTGCTTTGGCAGATTGAAAAATACAACATTTTAGACTCTAGAGCAAGAACTAAGCGCTGCTTAAGCCTATGAACATAATTTGCTTGTGTGATAAGAAGTCTGTCGTTGATATGCATCGATGCCTTATGGCTGCTACATTTGGTATGTTAGTTGATGAGGATCATAGCAAGTTTCATACGTTATACTGGTTATATAAACTTCATTAAAGACCTCAAAAGTCACGTTTTATTGCCAAAATAATCTGGAAAAGCGAATCTTTCAGAAATAGAGAGGAAATACGCTTAAGAAAACAGTAGACTCAGTTTTATTGAGTCTGTTCATGAGAACTAATTGAAAGTGTTACACTAATAGTTACACCATATAACGTATGTTACCTATCAATAATCATGCAAACGACATAGAATTCTATTCAAATTGGAAATGTAATGAGAGGCATTCAAATGATATAAAGTATATCATTATTTATGAAACAAACATAAAGCAATAAACCCTAATTATTAAGAATAAAAATCTGCTATCCACAACATTTGCATTTCTACCCTATTTATAGGCAATGTTTATGCCTGTCAATGCTTCTAAAATGTTAATGATTCTTAAATAGGTATTGTCCTTTATGCTACCACAAAGGCAACTAACTGACTTATCCAAAAGCTATTGAATATTTATATGTCTCAGTTCAATGAAGTCAGGCTATACCCGCCTTCAAGTAAGAGTGTATAATGGAAAATAACTTTTGTTATTATATAATATATAAATAAACACCATCTGATTGGTTCATATGCCTATCCACTGCCGCTGATATAACTACATGTTAATGGTTTTAATGGTCAAAAATGGCAGGAAATACATAACATACATTTATTATATAATAAAACGATTGTTGACATATGTTTCGGTAGACATGGGATGCTCTTAAACAGTAAACATAATTATGCTGACCTCCCCTCATTGTCGGTCAATATTACGCTCAATAACACTATATGTCCACTTCAACATAAGTGAATAATTGTATATTATTTCTCAACCAAAACATATCATGTGGATCTTTTAAATGAGAATGTTCTTTTGAAGACCAAAACACACGTTTTACTGTAGGCGGATAAGCTGAAAGTAACACCAAAACTTACGCATGGTGGTCTAAGACCTTACCCATGTGGTAAGCCAATAAAGATATATTGAAATGATAAAAAAGAATGTAGAGTAAGTTTTAGCGAATCTGTATTGCCCGTTTACAATAATGGGCAATGTCCACTTACCAAAACATGTTGTGACACACTTCCAACTTTATAACCTCCACCTATAGTCCTTTATCTACGCCATAAAATTTGCTTAACTTGACCTATGTGGCATATATACAAAATGTACTTTTCTGTGAAATGCAATTGTGGTCGCATTGCTATACAGCGGTTTTATGTCAAGCACTATTTATACTATCAATATAACAAACATCAAGCCGTATACCCCTCAGTGCTAAAATGTTTTGCATGATACCAATTATTAGATTCCCCGACTATCAGGCATTTTTCAGTTTCTGCTGACACCTACGATTTGTTTCTCGCGTTTACATACGCTGACTAAATCTAAGAGAGACGATGTTAGCAGTAACTTTCTTCTATATTTTTCCATATCTTTTCCCATATTCACTGGTTGAAACTTGCGAGTAGGTATTCGATGTTTCTGCGTTCAATATACGTTTTTGTTCGTCAATCTTTCATCAAGCTTAGGTTAATGGAACGTAAAAGGGGTTTGCAACATATATGACGTCTATTTTGACACATTCAAAGGGGCTAGAGGTCTAAACATTGATCAGAACCTATATCCGCATCTTCAATTGCGTATGAGGCCAGCATATACTCTGATAGATCTACAAATATGCTCATATGCGGTCCTACCAAATTTCATATGCTAGCCCATATACCTGATCGTTTGAGCTGGCCCACAGCAATTGAAACAAGTCTGAATGTTTACACAAGTAGGACTAGGATCTACCTGAATGTTCATGTGTTCACTGGAAGAAACTTTGTGGCTTGCACCATCTGAGGAGCGCACAACGAACATTGATTCGACTGAACCGCCATTTTCCCTTGCCTCATATACTATTTGTATAAACATTTGTAGTAAGTGCTAAGGAGCATGAACCCCATACTTTACATACAAAAGAGTCCTCCTCTTTGAAATGAGAATATTCTAAAAAAATCAAATTTAAACTGCGGTGTTCTAATCTGGTGTTTTTTAAACTTCAAATTAGCCTGGAGGTTGTTATGAATTTTGCACAACCTTTCACTGAACTGGACATTTCACCGAAATTTAATGAAAATAATTCCAAAGGTAAAGAAGATAAGGAGGGGACATAGTATTTAAGGCTGAAACTTGTAATCATCCATTTTGACCTTTGCTTTGTTGAATTATAAGAATTATACATTATCAAACTAAGGCAAATATTGGACCAATGTATTGAACCCCTTCCAATATAAAGGAAATATGTCCCAGACGTGGAAGTCAAGCATAAATGTCCGTATCTTGTTTTGATCGATCATGTTCCGAACTTCTTGGCAATTTGGGGTCCCCCTTGATAACCTATAGCGCTATACTTGAATCTATGCACTAGTCATTTGTAACCCAGAGAACAGTGGAGACTTTGACCTTCCTTAACACCATGGCATTAGGAAGCAAACAAGAAATTGACATAAAATGGGTGAAAGTTTAACAAGGATTATTTAAACAAACGTCATTGGTCCAACATCGCTAATGCTTCATACCAAGTCCATAGGTCATCTGAGTTCTTGTTCAGGAGAATAGACTTTTATAAGTCTTTATAAGGTATTTTTACCATATATGGCCTGGGCAGCCACGTTGGTCGTGTGACCAAGACAATTTTAACAAATTTCGATCCCTTATTCTAAGTTGTCTCCATATGAAACTTAACTTCAACTGGTGCAGTGGTAAGAGATGAATATGTTTAAAATATTGGCATGTTACACGCTAGAGAACCACTGTACTCGCACAGCGCAATCATCGCTTGGTGGTTGCAGTCGACAAGTGCACAAAATTTACTTAGCTGTTAAAAAGGGTAATATTTTGGTCAATATTTTACTTCTGAAAATATTCATCACGAATAATTGTCACTTATAAATCCAGCTGTGTATCTGCTTATCAATTTTTTGTGGGTTGAGTGATAGTTGCTACAGTGCTAGAGTAATGCCAATAACGCGTTTTTCCTGAAATAGAGAATGAAAAAACTTTTGCTTATGGTTTCGAATGTGTGCTTATTTTCACTAAAATGCAAAATAACAGTACTTTAATGGTTACAAAGTTTGAAATCTGAGGCAGGAGCATATGAATGTTATTTAAGTTTTTCATACTGCTGTACCCATAGTTCTGTATATTGGGTATTCTGGCCCAGTGGTTGGGTCGTTGACTACAACGTATTGATTTTTTAAAAAAAAATATTTAGACACTCGACTACTGGGCCAGAACACCTGATATACAGAACTAAGCATACAGTATGAAAAGCTTGAATAACATTCAAAATACTTTGTCCTCAGATCTCAAACTTGTGCGCATTACCTGACTGGTATTTTGCATACATTTGCAAACGTTTCTTTTATCCTTTTTTCAGGAAAAATCACATTTTAGGCATCACTCTGGCGCTGTAGCGACTATTACTCAATCCACAAAAAAAAAATGTTAAGCAGGTGCACAGCTGGATCGATAAGCGACAATACTTCGGGATGAATATTTTCAGAAGTAAAATATCGACCCAAATGTATCAATTTTTAACAGCCAGGTACCCTATATTGTGTACTTGTCAACTGCAACCACCACGCTCTGTTCGAGCACATTGGTTCTAGAGCGTATTTTACGTGTTTAGTGTCAGCGTCTCATGACAACGGTCAGAGCATAGTAATATATATCATTTATATATGAAACATGCTCCGTCAGTTGTCTTCGCCTCATGACAACGTACAGAGCATGGTTATACATCCCTATGGTATGAAAACTGCACTGTCACTTGTCATCGTCTCATGACAATGGTCAGAGCATGGTTAGTCATCCCTCAGGTATGAAACAAGCTTCTTCAGTTGACATCGTCTCATGACAACGTTTAGAGCATGGTAATATATCCCAAAGGTATGAAACATGCTCCGTCAGTTGTCATTGTCTCATGACAATGGTCAGAACATGGTTATATATCCCTAAGGTTTGAATCATGCTCCATCGGTTGTCATCGTCTCATGAAAACTGTCAGAGCATGGTAATGTATCATTCATCTATGAAACATGCTCCATTAGTTGTCATCGTCTCATGACAACGGTCAGAGCATGGTAATATATCATTAATCTATGAAACATGCTCTGTCAGTTGTCGTCGCCTAATGACAACAGACAGAGCATGGTTATACATCCCTAAGGTATGAAACATGCTCTGTCAGTTGTCATCGTATCATGACATAGGTCACAATATGGTTATTCATCCCTAAGGTATGAAACAAGCTCCGTCTGCTGTCATAGCCTCATGACAACGTTTCAAACATGGTTATTCATCCCTTAGGTATGACACATACTCAGTCAGTTGTCATCGTCTCATGACAACGGTCAAAGCATGATGATATATCCCTAAGGTATGCATCATGCTCTGTCAGTTGTCATCGTCTCATGACAATGGTCAGAGCAGGACCATATATCATTCATCTATGAAACATGCTCCGTCAGTTGTCATCTCCTCATGACAACGGACAAAGCATGGTTATACATCCCTAAGGTATGAAATATGCTCCGTCAGATGTCATGGTCTCATGACAATGGTCAGAGCATGGTGATATATCCCTCAGGTATGAAACATGCTCCATCAGTTGTCTTTGTCTCATGACAACGGTCAGTACATGGTAATATATCCATTAGGTTTGAATCATGCTCCGTCTGTTGTCATCGTCTCATGACAACTGTCAGAACATGGTTATATATCATTCATCTATGAAACACGCTCCGTCAGTTGTCATCGTCTCATGACAACGGTCAAAGCATTGTTATATATCATTCATCTATTAAAGATGCTCCGTCAGTTGTCGTCGCCTCATGACAACAGTGAGAGCATGGTTATACATCCCTTAGGTATAAACATGCTCTGTCAGTTGTCATCGTATCATGACATAGGTCACAGTATGGTTATTCATCCCTAAGGTATGAAACAAGCTCCGTCAGCTGTCATCGCCTCATGACAACGTTCCGAACATGGTGATATATCCCTAAGGTATGCATCATGCTCTGTCAGTTGTCATCGTCTTATGATTTTGGTCAGAGCTGTTGCCATCGTCTAATGACACTTGTCAGAGCATGGTAATGTATCATTCATCTATGAAACATGCTCCGTCAGTTGTCATTTTCTCATGACAATGGTCAGAGCATGGTAATATATCATTCATCTATGAAACTTGCTCCGTCAGTTGTCGTCGCCTCATGACAATGGACAGAGCATGGTTATACATCCATAAGGTATGAAACATGCTCTGTCAGTTGTCATCGTTTCATGACATAGGTCACAGTATGGTTATTTATCCCTAAGGTATGAAACATGCTCCGCCAGATGTCATCGTCTCATGACAACGTTCAGTGCATGGTTTTTCACCCCTAAGGTATGAAACATGTTCCATCAGTTGTCATCGTCTCATGACAACGGTCAGAGCATGGTGATATATCCCTAATGTATGCATCATACTCTGTCAGTTGTCATCGTCTTATGACTTCGGTCAGAGCATGGACATATATCATTCATCTATGAAACATGCTCCGTCAGCTGTCATCCCCTTATGACAATAGACAGAGCATGGTTATACATCCCTAAGGTATGAAATATGCTCCGTCAGATGTCGTGGTCTCATGACAATGGTCAGAGCATGGTGATATATTCCTCATGTATGAAACATGCCCCATCAGTATTCATCGCCTCATAACAACGAACAGAGCATGGTAATATATCTCTATAGTGTGAAACATGTCTTTATTTGTCATCGTCTCATGACAATGGTCAGCGCATGGTGACATATCCCTTTAGACAGAGTATGGAACATGCTCCGTCAGTTTTCATCGTTTCATGACAACGGTCAGAGCAATTTAATAAATAGTTCATGTATGAAACATGCTCTGTCAGTTGTCATCGTCTCATGACAGCGGTCAGAGCATCTTTATGTATCCCTTATGTATGATTCATGCTCAGTCAGTTGTCATCGACTCATGACAACGGACAAAACATGGTTATACATCCCAAAGGTATGAATGATGCTCCGACAGTTCTAATCGTCTCATGACAGTGGTCAGAGTATGATGACACCCCCTCAAGTATGAGTCAGCTCTGTCAGTTGCCATCACCTCATGACAACGGTCAGAGCATGATTATTCATCCCTAACGTAGGAAACATGCTCCATCAGTTGTCATTGTCTCATGACAACGGTCAGAGCATGGTAATATATCATTTATATATGAAACTAGCTCCGTCAGTTGTCTTTGCCTCATGACAACGTACTGAGCATGGTTATACATCACAAAGGTATGAAGCCTGCACTGTCATTTGTCATCGTTTCATGACAACGGTCCGAGCATAGTCATTCATCCCTTAGGTTTTAAACATGGTCATTCATCCCTTAGATATTAAACAAGCCCCGTCAGTTGTCATCGTCTCATGACAACATTCAGAGCATGGTTATTCATCCCTAAGGTATGAAACATGCTCTCAAATGGCATTGTCTCATAACAACGGTCAGAGCATGGTTATATATCCCTAAGGTATCAATCATGCTCTGTCATTTGTCATCTTCTCAAGCATGGTCATGTATTACTCGGGTATGAAACATGCTACGCCAGTTGTTATCGTCTTATGACAACGGTCAGAGCACGGTATTTTATCCCTCAAATATGAAAACATGCTCTGTTAGTTGTCATCGTCTCATGACAACGGTCGAAGCATGGTAATGTATTCCTCAGGTATGAAACATGCTCCGTAAGTTGTCATCGTCTCATAACAACGATCAGAGCATGGTTATGTATTCCTCAGGTATTAAACATGCTCCGCCAGATGTCATCGTCTCATAACAACGTTCAGAGCATGGTTATTCACCCCTAAGGTATGAAACATGCTCCGTCAGTTGTCATTGTCTCATGTCAACAGTCAGAGCATGGTAACATATCCCTAAGGCATGAATCATGCTCCGCCAGATGTCATCGTCTCGTGACAATGTTCAAATAATGGTTATTCATCCCTTAGGTATGAAACATGCTCCATCAAATATCACTCATAACAACGGTCAGAGCATGGTAATATATCCCTAAGGTATAAATCATGCTCTGTCATCTGTCATCGTCTCATGACAATGGTCAGAGCATGGTTATGTATTACTCGGGTATGAAACATGCTAGGCCAGTTGTCATCGTCTCATGACAACGGTCAGAGCATGGTTTATATCCCTCAAGTATGAAACATGCTCTGTAAGTTGTCATCGTCTCATAACAACGGTCAGAGCATGGTTATGTATTCCTCAGGTATGAAACAAGCTCTGTCCAGTACTACACACTGTGCAGATAAACTTCCATGCCAGGGACATAAACAAATTCAGATACATACAGACTCCCATTGGATTATTAATTTTTTGAGGTTATAGGTCATGTTTACACTGTACAGTGTGAGGTACTGTGTCAGTTGTTTTCGTTTCATGACAATGGTCAGAGCATGGTATTGTATTCCTCAGGTATGAAACATGCTCTGTCAGTTGCCACGGTCTTACGCCAACGGTCAGAGCATGTCATGTATTACTCGGGTATGAAACATGCTCCTTCATTTGTCATCGTCTCAAGACAACGGCCAGAGCATGATAATGTATTCCTTACGTATGAAACAAGCTCTGTCTGTTGTCATCGTCGCATTACACCATCAGAGCATGGTCAAGTATTACTCGAGTATGAAATATGCTCCGCAAGTTGTCATCATGTCATGACAACAGAAAAGGGATGGTAATATATCCTTTATGTATGTCACATGCTCTGTCAGTTGTCGTCGCCTCATGAAAACGGATAGAGCATGGTTATTCATCCCTAAGGTGTGAAACATGCTCTGTTGGTTGTCGTCTCATGACAACGGTCAGAGCATGGTTATGTATCCATCAGGTATGAAACATGCTCCGTCAGTTGTCATCGTCTCATGACAACGGTCAGAGCATGGTTATATATCCGTAAGGTATGACACATGCTCCGTCGGTTGTCATCGTCTCATGACAACGGTCAGAGCATGGTTATATATCCCTCAAGTATGAAACGTGCTCCATCAGTTGTCATCGTCTCATGACAACGGACATAGCATGGTTATTCATTCCTTAGGTATGCAATATGCTCCGTCACTTGTCGTCGTCCCATAACAACGGTCAATACATGGTGATACCCCTCATGTATGAAACATGCTCCGTCAGTTGCCATCGTCTCATGACAGCGGTAAGAGCATGGCAATGTATTTCTCAGGTAAGAAACATGCTCCGTCAGTTGTCATCGTCCGAAGACAACGGTCAGAGCATGGTTATATATCCCTGACGTAAGAACATGCTCCGTCAGTTCTCATCGTCCCAAGACAGCGAACAGATCATGGTTATATATCCCTGAGGTAAAAAACATACTCCGTTAGTTGTCATCGTCTGAACACAACGGACAGAGCATGGCTATTAATCCCTAAGGTATCAAAGATGGTGCGTTTGTTGTCATCATCTCATGACAAAGGTCAGAGCATGTTGATACTCCCTTCAGGTATGAAACATGCTCCGTCAGTTGTCATCATCTCATGACAATGGACAGAGCATGATGATACCCTCAAAGGTATGAAACGTTCTCCGTCAGTAGTCATCATCTCATTACTACGAACAGAGCATGGTTATTAATCCCTTGGTATGATACATGCTCCGTCAGTTGTCATCATCTCATGAGAACAGACGGAGCATGTTCATTAATCCCTGGGGTATGAAATGTCTCCGTTCTGATCGTCTCATGACAATGATCAGGACATATTTATACGTTAATGCCCATATATTTGTTTTCTTTCTATTATCAGCATTTGAACATGTTTACAGGCTAGCCTTGTACGATATAAGATCGTCTCACATTAGTTAAAAAAAACTAGTGCTTGTGTTTATCATCTTCATAAAGGAAATAGCAAGTACGCTGATATATTTACAACTGCACAGGCTAGTATGAGTCTGAGTGGACGAGTGGGGGTTTGGGGCACTTTTAAATTGTAGGAAATTATGTACGATCATTTACTTTAAACACCCATCCCCATTATAAGATCTCTTCATGACCTATTATCTTTTTTAAAATATGTATCTTGTTAAGCGCTATTAATAGACATGGTTTTTTTGGCTGTTTATTTATAACGTCTGTTTAAAACACCATGCGGGGACAAATGTTATTATCCCCTTCCCGTTTCTTTGAAGCCGGCTAATCAAGGACCACACTGCGTTCGAATCTATTTATTATACATGCTTATTACAGGAATTCTGCGTACAAGGTAAAAAAACTAAGGAGGAGTGTAGTAAATTCAGCATGCAATGTATCAGTAAAGGCTAGCGGGCTTACTCTGCACAAATATGATCCGGTCCCAAAGGTTCCCTCACACTGTACGTCAGGAGGATAGACTTGACCTGCTAGTTGATTGGCAAACTGGTCCAGAGCACTAGCATTGTAACCTGTGTGGGTTGACGTCATACAGTTTGTATTAGGTGCGCTGAAATAAGAATGAGACAGCTCAGATATAAAGGAGCTGGCCATGTAATGATATTACTTAGCACATATTCACACACTCATTATTTCATCATGTATCAAAAATTCTATTTTGGCCTTAACCTTCAAAGCTGTTAATGTTCTAGCTAGACTGCGTATATGAGCAACGTTCAACCGTAACATTGGAGAAACGGTGGCAACACCGAAATCTATGTCATTTAATTCCTAATTTAAATGAATCATTAGGATTCCGTTCTAACCACAAGCACAGAAATCATCCTTGGAACTAGGAAATGTGGCCCCTGTCAAGAACGAGTATTTGTTTATTTTAAATTACAGGAAGCTATTGAGGCTGTAATACAATTAGACCCTTGGAAAAAGGATCACAGCAGAATTATCACTGAGTAAAAAAATATTATCTGCATTTTGCAGAATCTGAAACTATACCAGTTGTTTATCATCTTTTCTGGAACTTGTTAAAGCTAAAGTTGGAGCTTGTGGTATAAAGTAGATTCGTAAATCGAACATGAATAGTAGCCTATCCGGATCTGCATACATTCTTCTTCAAATCTTCAACCAAAACATAAACTTTGGTGAAATTACCAAACACTTCAAAGGAAATCTGTTGTTCAGGGGTGGGTAACAAGAAGCTTCGTTATCCCAATTTCGTTCGCTACATCATCGTTAAGCCCTCGTTAGCAAAAATTGATTAACAAGAACGCACTGTAACGAACGAACAGTTGATGCATCTTCGTTAAACTGTCTAAAATTTACGACAGCTCAGAGGCTGTCGTTAAACCTTCGTGAACCCGTATAACACTACAGACCTATAAAAATGGTCCGACAAAACAGTGTAGATCCAGATGAGATGGCTCACAAGCCACCTCATCTGGATCTACATTGTTTGCTTAATCATTTTGCTTTTTTCAGAATTTGTCTAACACCCCTTTTTAATACATAGACTCTTCTACAGTTTAAAGTGGAAAAGTTTATCTCAGAAACTGCGTGCGCGCGTGCGCGCGTGTGTGTGTGTGACCTTGCATGCACGCGAGTATGCGGTAATTTTTGTTTTGTTTGAGGTTTTATGTCCCAGTCAACAGCTATTCTCATGCCGATACGGTCAGTTCCAATATTCACACTTATTTTTCTGGACAAGCTTCACAAGGCGGATGACCAGTATTTGTGTTATACTTTCACTTGTAACCGAAATTAAATGCTGGCTGGGGCCGTAGAAATTATTCCATGATCAATCTGGGCCTGAATCGAACTCGCGGTCCCTGGATATGCAGTCGGACTCGCTACCAACTACGGTGTATGACAAATTATAGACGCTTTTGAACTCAGTGGAAACAGCACTCTTTGTTTTATTTTTCGATTTAAGTCTCGCACCGGGTCGCCTTACCGGGTGCGATAGCTCGATGCTAGCGAGATTACTGGGAATACAATAGACTCCACGTTCGACCTGTAGGGTACACGTCTGACACTTTCTTTCGATTACAATTTTTGTCGCATCGTTATCAGGTTCGTTTTGTTTGTTTGATTTGATTCTTTACATCCCATCAGCAATCTTGCAGTTAAACAGGGACGGGTATTCCTGGGTTGGACCAGTACAAAGCTAGGATAAATGTGTCTTGCTCAAGGAGCACAGCGCAGTGAAGCCGGTGAGGCTCGAAAACGCGGCCTCTCGGTCTCGAGTCAAGCACTCTACCACTGAGCCACTACGCTCCCGTTCAGGTTCGCACATGCACTAAAACATAGAGGGTGGGTACTTGTTTTCTAAAATAGACTGAGCGGAACACTTTGAGAAAGAAATTTATCTTATGTGAAGATTTATGTTCAGCAACAAAACCGCATCATCTACACACTCTCCATTCAAAAGACCTTGTAGTTTGATGTCTTTAAATGGGTGGGGTAAAAAAGATAGTTATTTTATGCCGTTTTCAGTGTAGTATACTCAAACTATTGCTCCTCGTTACTGTGGACAGCCTTGGTCGATGCACAATTGCACTCAGCCTTTGGACTCGTGTACAAAATCATATAGTGTAACAGGTCTTCCACACAGGTAATAGTTTTTACTATACTACAACCAAGATACAAGCTACAAGAACTTTATTAAACGTTGGTTTCATCAAACAAATAACATTAGCTACAAGAGCTATTTTCCGGCAAACAAGAGTATAAAAATAACAAATGTAAAACAGTTGTAAAATGATAGTCACCGTTAATTATACATGTATCACAAGCATTTCATTTAAACTAGTCATACATGAACAGCTTCAAAGAGTGTGACCTTGACCTTGGAGGCAATGCGTGATGCACTTTTATGCTATGGGTAATCATTACGTGAAGTTAAAATGAATTTGGTTCATGCTTCCCGGATACGAAACTCTTGATTGCAGCATCACGGACGGACGGAAAGAATCAAGCAAACATCTAGTACCAAAACCGGTCTTCGACCCAAAGGGGACTATTAAAACAAATGTAAGGACATATGCCTACAAATACAAACATTACGTATAAGTGTTCAAAACTTAAATATCATAAGTAGGCATTTATCTGCTTTCACGCCGTTTCCTGACTGCCGAAGGAACCCTTATAGTCGCAGTGGTTTGTCAAAGCTTTTTATTGCGAAGCTTTTGAAGAAAAGAAATAAAAACAAGGATTTTGTCCATAAAACCCGAAACTCAGTAAACAATTCGAGACACATTAAGCTTAGGAAATAAATGGGTAGACTATGATGTATTTTTGTTTTACAACCATTCAAGGCATTTAACGCCTTATGCGCCGAAATATACGATGTCTTAGAATTCCGCATAGACGTTTAATAGCTGGTCGATGCTTTAAAGAATAGTACTGTAAGTTCACATACAAATTAAATTCTAGTACTTGTTTACGGGTAGCTCAAATTCGGCCCAGTCATATACACTGACCCAAAATGAAACTTTACACTTTATTTCTTTGAATAACTGTTTTGTTAGTTTAAATGTCGATGTAAGATTGACGCATGCTTATCGAGACTTCGTCCCAGACCATGATTATGCTTTTTTTATTCAAATCCAAGGTCTAGTCAAGTGTCAACGCCTGAAAAACGTGTTCCTTACGTTGCACGTGCTGAGGAACAGGTGGTTCATTAACAGCTTTAAAACCGACAAGCTGAGTACTGGTAATAAAAACTAATTTATTGTTACAAAACGCTTCCATTTAGTGACGGCACGTCTTTCCAAAGATCAAAGAAACCAAGTTATTGGCGTGCTCATGGTGGGGTCTACGGTAAATGATATCGCGAATAATTTTGGCTGCTCTAGACAGACTATTTATTATCTTATGAACCGGTACAACAAAACTGGGCATGTCAGAGTTAGTGCAAGACCCGGTCGCGCAAGTGTGATGACGTTACGTCTTTATCGCGTTAACGCGTTAACTCACACACGTAATCGTTTTAACCAGCAACCATTATTCCTCGTATGCACAAAAGATAATTAATCATTTCGTGCAAAATAACGGACCTGACATTTTCCAGCATGACAATAGATTCTTTATTTCCTCCATATAGGAGAGCATCATATTCATGCATACAATAAATACAATACAACACAAGAGAGAGAGAGAACAAAACAAAAAACAAAAAACAAAAAAAAAGCTGTGAGACACAGAAAACAAAAACACTGTACACTTGCCAGCATCCTCAGTCAATTAACAGAAGGCTGCGGCGATTAGCACTTCTTCAAAATATATACCCCAGTGCATTATTAAGCATAGGTATCCATGCGACATTGTCCAAAGCACGCAGCGCTAGATACGCCGAGACAATATCGAATGTATACCCATCTCATCAAGACCCCAACCTCCAAGAGGTACTCATTTTCTTAATAGCGCATCTCCGTGTACTTCACAGAGCAGCCTATGAAGGGAGCCTGCCACTATCATGTAAAAGGAGTCTTTATTCTCCAAGTGTTGTACGTCAGGTACAGTATCAAAACTACCCAGTAATACATCTAAAAGGGTTTCTTCGTCCATGCTTGCTAAGCTAATATAGACGTCATCACCAAAGTTGGTCCATATTTTCACCCACATATCGTGCCGAATCTTAGCATTCGACTCGCATCGTAAGATTATATGCCCAACAAATGGGTCGAAATCCTCGAGAAAAGCCGGACAGATCGACCTTGGATTACTATTAAATAGCAGACCATCAGCTTGACCACTGACTTACAGGCTGGCAATAAACCCAAATGCTTGCGAGATAATTCCCAGAAGTAGTTCGGCCTAATGCCAGGGTGAAACATAAGTAAACGGTCAAGCCGATTCTCTGCTATCTCTGAGAAGAATTTCAGATCCCTTTGTTCAGTAAGCTTCCCATTAGTAATTGTTTTCCAAGAATATTTACCCGGAAACTGCCCAAGAGAAATAAAGTCACGCACCATGTGCATTAAATTAAACTTTGATATAATATTTAAAGAATCTATAACAAAGCCATGAGTAAGATTATTAGATTGGTTCCCCTCGTTGATAAAGCTCCACTTCCGCTACGCATATAACGTTTGGTAACTAGTAATTTTTTACAAGTAGAGAATCCTACTCATCCGACTGCGCATGCTCTAGAAAAGATTTTTCAATACAAACTTCAGTATTTTTTCAGTTACTATAATTTGATAATTAAGTAAAAGAAAAAAATATAAACTTCCAGAACAAAATAAACTTAATAAAACGGCTTGTTTAAAAAATGCATTTTATGTCAAGGGTATTTTCCAATACACGTCACTCATGACGTCAGTGTGTATGCGATACGTAGGCGCAATGGAGGCTAGTAGTTACCTGTCTTAATATGCAGACAAGCTATTAAAGGGAGAGAACCAGTCTATAAGATTATTGAAATAGACTTGGGCTATTAAACGATATATGAATATCCTTTTAACGGTGTAAAACGGATCGAGCCGACAGAGCTGCCCAAATAAGATTAGTTTTCTTTTCTGAATGTCTTTATCTAATGACCGACTTCCTAATAAGCTAAGCGCTACACATGATCTTGTACTCCTGTCTATATTCTGTATTTATACGCAACCCTGGTTCGCACGATGCACTTCGAACCATTGCTAGTACATCATATCTCAGACGTATCATAGTGAAGGCTTCTGTTTTACGTATAAAATATCATATGTTTCATAACAGTAAATCAGAGTAATAATAAAACCATCTCCAGGCATTAAATCGTATGCTAGAACTCCATTTCAACAGGTTTAGGCAAACACAGAGAAGCGCTATTTCTATTGGTTAACTAGGTACATGTAGCTATCAGATAGCGGTTAAGGGCGAGGCTACTTCGCTCCTTTGTTCTCAGAGCAGTCAGTTGCTGTGTTGGGACAGAAAGCTTAACCCAGCCACCACCCCAACACCTCCTATTTTCATTAAAGCTGAAGGTACCATTGTCAACAATGCAAATTTTATTTCGATTTTTCAATATACTGTAACGTATGGCATGGTAATATATCAAGGAGAGATGCGATAAGTTAGAGACTGCTGAATGTTACATGATTGTTTTTAAATTTTTGAACTAAATTTGATAGTCTATTAAATCAGTTTTTGGTCTCCGTCCCCCAAAAAGGTTCATAATCTATCAAGAGGGCGCTAATCATGACAACGTTCCTCGTTCGTTCGTCGGTCGCCCAATAATCTGGAACCAATGAACTCATTTTGATTCACCCAATGGTGACCTGCTAGATGCCAGATCACTGACCCCTTTTCCTGGTGGGATCACCTGCCGAATAGGTGAGTTCACTCACCTGATGCCTTAGATTACTCAGGGAGATCACCTGCCCTAATCTATAGGCAATCTTTAGTTGGTTCCATGGGGATAACCCCCAGGCTTTACATTCAATCGATTTCTCAAGGGCCTATGGGGGAATGTGAGAAGACTGTCAGGAGGCTGTCTCCAACAAAGAGGCAAATTAAATTATTATTATGTATACAGCTGTAGTTTTTGTTAATGATAATCACATGATCATTTGCACTATTGCGATCGTTTGAGGTATTGTACATCGTACTGCATCAATGACATTCCAATCAAGAATATCTCAGTCATTCATAGTCTCCGTGATGTTATTTGCTACAAATCCATATTTAATATGCCATCCTCGCACATTCTTGGAATTAGGGTTGGGTTTAAATTAACAATTTAATTTAATTGGAATAGATTTTACGCAGAATCTGTGCGAGCGCTCAAGCAACAGAAGATCACTATTGGATATGTCATGCCAAAATTCACAACCATACGGAGCCCTAGGTAACACAACCGAATCATAAATCTTTTTAAGTGTCAGCGGATGCAGATCTTTCCCACTTATTCCAGAATTTAAAATACCAAAGTAGTTTTGTCGGATTTTGGAAGAGGCCACTACGATATTGCTTTTCACCTTCATTTCCTTGCTGCATTCGATTCCTAGATGAACATAAGAGGTCCGTTCTAATACTTCATCTGAGCCTAGATACCAATGGCGCCTTGTGCGTGCGTAATGAGACAGTGATTCGTTAAATACTAATACTGCACATTTTAGGGCGTTGTATAGATATCGCCATAACTGAGAAAATCTAAAGCATATATTCATTAACTGTTGGAGACCAAACTTTGACAAGGCTAACAACGCCATGTCATCAGCCACAGTAGGACAACAGGCCTTAATTCCATTCATGCAAAAGCCATAGATACTAGCACAGAGTAAATTCATCAGATCATTCTTAAAACACAGATATAGGAATGGGGAAGCAAATCCACCTTGCCTTGTTCCTTTAAATATTTGAAACAACCGAGATCTGAAGCCCCGATAGTTTACATAGCTAGTGACATTCTCATACAGGCTTACAAAAGCTTTCCAAATATACAAATCAATGCCTAGTTCGTCGAGCTTCAAGAACAGGCCATCATGCCAAACATTATCAAGCGCCTGTTTCACGTCTAGAAAGCAGACATACAATTTGCTGTTATTTTCCTTTGCATAGTGCACACTTTCCTGCAGCAGAAATGAGGTCATATTGCAGCCCATATGTTTTTGAAAGCCCCCTTGAAATGGGTTTAGTGCCTGTGGCACAGAGTTAAAAAGTCTAGTGTGTAGTACCCGCTCATACAGTTTTAAGAGAGCTGATGTTAGAATAATTGCCCTATAACTATTTGGATCATCCTTGCGCTTATTACCACCCTTAAAAACCGTTATTATAACCCCCACCTTCATTTTTTCAGGTATATATGATTGTTTTAACATTGCATTAAAAAGAACGAGGAGTATGCGGCGTAAATGTGGGCCACCATGTTTGAAGTGTTCATTGTATATGCGATCCTCACCGGATGCTTTACCACTCCGAAGACCTGAGATGATATCAAGAAGCTCTCTGTCTGTGACAGAGGGTATCTCGCTATCATTCAGTTATCTACTTTTCAGGGAATCTACCTTAGCCTTAACAGCTATATAGTTCTCATCATCAAATGCATCAGGATCATCCTTAGAATAAAGTGTGGCAATACCCCATTTTTCGCAAATCTCATCTGGCGAACGACATGTGCTGTCGCCAAACTTGATCTGACTACCAACAGAGGACTGTCCCGATTTTCTCCTATTCACAAGTTTCCAGAAATATCCATTATCGACCTCTGCAGCAGTGTCAATTTCATCGTTCAGGGTTTTCATGTACTGTTCTGCTTTTGTTCTATGCGAATTCCGAAACCGACATTTGGCCAATTTATAGTTTTTATATGCATCAAAGTTATTGCCCCTTGGTCTACCTTCAGAGATCCATATGGTTCTCAAGCGTTTCATAGTTTTGTGCAGAGCTTTTAACTCCTGATCCCAATATGGCTTCAAGAAAGGTTTATATTCAGATGAGTGTTTTAGATACTTAACTGAGATAGTAGTAATATTCGATTTTATATGTTCATATAACTCATCGATCTTAGCTCTTGTGTTGCAGTTAGTGCTTTCTGAGTGGAGTGATAGACATGAGTTCTCAATACATTCGGTGTATTTTGCTATATTCTCGGATTTGACACTTCTCCATTTAATGGAAGATTTTGTATCAACCATCGTACCAGGTCTCATCTGTCCGGCATGTGAGAAGTTCAACTGACAAAATATAGGCCTATGTGTGGATACATTAAGAGCATCGCCATCCAGGATACAACATGTCCTTACTGTATCTACACACTCCACAGGTATTATCATATGATCTATCATAGATTTAAACTCACCACTGTACGACACAAAAGTAGCGTTACATGTAGCCCCAGTGTGTTAACCGACACCAAATTATTGTAGGCAAGAAAATCTCGCAAAATTACGCTTCTACGATCATATCGATTAAAAATCCACTGCCATTTTGATGAGCATTAAGATCACCCATTAAAACCACTGTGCCCTTATCACTATAAGCGGAACAAATATCTTGCAACTTTTGCATAAACTCTTCGAATTCTTGCATACAATGATTTGACGACGGTAAATAGGCTTGGATAATATAAACATAGCAGCCTTTGGTTACCTGGTATTCAATACCCATCAACCTGTCATCCTCAATATTTAATAAGGAAACATATTTATCTAATTCCTTCTTCCAGAATAAGGCTACGTCTCCCTTCCCAACTTTTCTTCTGCTGGGCTTCATTAAGTCAGCGTCAGATATAGCAAAACATTTATATTTACTATTAATCGACTGAAGAAAATAGAGGTTACTGTTATACAGCCTAGGTGCTCTGACACCCCGCATATATCAACATCAGTCTGGTCTAAAATATTTGACAGATATGCGCTACCCGACATTATGCCAGAAGCATTCCAGGTTAGTATATTTAGCTTCCCGCTATGAGAAGTAGAGAATAAGTCTGAGTGTGTATCTACCATTAAACGACTAAAGTTACCAACGTATGAAATATATACAATAAAGCAAATAAGTGATAGACAACCAGGCATTTAGTAGTTATCATATTCGCCCTCATATGTATCGTAGCGATCACCATAATAGGCATCGTCACGATCATACCCACTGCTGTAATTAGATTTAGATTTTGAATACATGTTCTTTGACATCCAAGGATGACACTTAACACCCCTCGGCCAAAACCCTGGCTCAGCAATCCTCTCACAGCCTTCAGTCATTTCAATATTCAGACGAATAACAACCCTTCCGTATCACTTACTAGGCCAGATATTTATCCATGTAACCTTCAGCCCTTTGGATTTAACAAACTTAATTAATTTTTCTCTCTTAATTGAGCGCTTAAACCCACCCAAATAATACCGTTTCGTACGTTTACGCACATATTGGGAAAATTCAACATCGTCCTGCAAAAAGCTATCGTCCAGCTCCCCACTCAGAGAAGTGTCTCCTTGTCAGGGGCCGGGCGAAACTTCACGTTGACGACTGCTGATCCCACATTGCGTGTGTGCTTATCAACGTCCCTACGACAGAAAAGATTAGACACTGAAGACCTAACTAACGTGTTTTGTCCATTTGCATTATTTAGAACTGCACTATACATGCTCGATTCGTCAGCATAAACACCGGTATCATCAGTCCCGCGCTGGGACTCCCCACTACCCGGGTTAGCAGACCCATCGATAATACACACGTCCTGACTTCTGTCAGCTTGAAGTCGCTTTTCTAATTTCACAAGCTTTCTCTCAAGCATTTCAACCTTAGCTGAGCTTTCAACTAATGAGTTGATGTTCACATTAAATACGGGTTCGTCCTCAATTTTCTTGAAGTCAGACTTAATCCGTTTCATCTAACTTTTGATAGTAGCTATACCATTTGATTTCTCATCGCAGATTCTGTCTATAGACATCGCGTTAGTCGAAACTAGGGATCTAAGTTCGTTGAGATCAATTTCGCAATCGTCCTTAAACTAGGCAATATCGCTCTTAAGAGACCTTAATTCTTCCAAGTAGCCAGATTTCAACATTATATTTTCCTGCTTTAGAGCAGCCATGTCCGTCTGTAGCGATTGAACAGAGCACTTCAAAAGATCTATATCAGCTGTAGGGTACGCACTAAACGTAGCATCGATGGCACTTTGCGACTTTTTAGCCGGTTTTGGAATGTTTATTACATCTCGAAGATCCTCCCAGTCAGCACCATCAAGAACTAGAACTATGGTGTGAAGATCGGCTGAGAGTTTACTCTCAACGCTATCACCTGAGCGCGTTTGAATGCGCTTTTTCAACGCTGCCCTCGAGTCAAATGGGTACTCATCCGAGTCCTTAATGCACCCATATATATCACATCTTGCCATCTCCAGCAAGTCGCGATCACCACTGGAGTCTTGAAGAACTTGTGCGACAAACAAGTCTTTGGGAAGCTACGCGCAAGGTCCAACAATTTATCGACGCCAAGGACGGCAGAAGATTGATGATCAGCTTGCGCACATTGAATAGTAGACCCCTGCGTTCCAGATGAGATATATTCAAACATTTCGTCAACATTTTGCGCCGTGACATTAATTTGCTGCGCATTGGAAAACGTTCGTACAACTGATTGTTTCAAATTCCGAGGGGACAACTTCTCTAACGTATGTCTCAGCCTCATCTACGACGAAGTCGTCATTGGCCAGCGTTACTGGCTTCAAGCTGGTGAACACCGGCGTTTCTTCAATTTCCATTTTTTCGGAAATCCGTACTTGTCCTCACTAAGCAGCCGAGAACCACATATCTTCAGTCATGCGTGACGAAAATCCTTTCATAGTGCCCCTGTATAAAGTGTTCACTGTAGTCATGTTATAACAGGGCAGAGTTAGTTGGGCAATTGGTAAACAGGTTTTATAGTACCGTTAATTATTTGAAGATAGAAACTTACTTATTTTCTATAAAAAATACGTTATAATAAAGTCTTATCTGTCAATTTCCACATTAATCCGAAGTGTATCATGTCCGAAAAACACACATCCAACTATCATATTTTTCCATGAAGGATAAGCATATTAAATTTAATATTCAGGCCCGCGCTAAAAACCACGGGCGGCCATGATTATAACGGTATTCAAATGGATGCTTTAAATGCCTCCAATATGTACCCCTGTTAGCATTGTCATACGTATCCCTAACGTACTCAGACAACGTTGCGTAAATTAAATGAGGCGACGTATTCTCCTAAGCATTCGTAAAAATAGAGGTCTCACTGGTTACTGATGATCTTTTTAACATCACTTAAAGCACGCAGTCAGTAATTTCTTGTTTCCAAATTCTGTTTGATCGTTTAAATTGTTATTCGAAATTTCATTTTGACCCCTCTGAACTGAATTATTCATAAAAATTGTGCAATTCATAATTTTCATCCAATATCTTTTTCAGAGACATCGATAAGGCATTGAAGATTCGATGACTGAAAAAAATAACCCCGAAACTTAATTTATCATCAAAATATATACTTTTGAATACTATGTAAAGTTTTCATTTTGGATCAGTGTAGTTTTACCGTTTGTATACAATGTACTTGGTGCTAAAGTTTCCACGAACAGAAAAAAACGGCATACAGTGTACCTCGTGTTTCAACAGAAAAAAATGCGTAGAAGTCCACCTGTGAAGAAGTTTCAGAAACCATGAAGGGTTGTCTGAATTTGTTTTTTTTCATCGAGGAGGGGGGGGGGAGGTTGTGGCTCGGGTTGACAGGAATCTCTTCTAGATAAATATTTGTACCTTCAAATTATTGTCACTGCAAAAGAAATGGCGGCTGGGAATTTAAGGTATTCCCCCCCCCCCCCCCCCACACACACACATACACATACAAGGTAATGCAAAGTACAGGGGATCGGAGAAAGGATCCTTCAACTTACTGTGCTATGTTATTTGGGTGTTTTTACTTTTTAGTACGATTCATTCCATACATTGAGACATTTTAATTAAACATGTATTAAAGAATTTCCTTTTACACTGCTTCTAAACAGACACAGCGTCTTCGTTACTTAACAAACTAAGCAACTACTAACGATGATGTAATGAATCGATATTGTTACCGGTCTGTCGTATCGTTATTCATTCGTAATTGTCTTCGTAAAGCCATCGTTAAATATAACTAGCGAAATTATTCTTGTTACCCACCCCTGGTAACAAGAAACTTCTTTAGCCCAATTTCGTTTCGTTAAATCATCAATAAGCCCTCGTTAGCAAAAATTGATTAACAAGAACGCACTGTAACCACTGTCTGTATCGAGCTTCGGATCGGCCGTTTTTGGAAGCGGAGCGGACCACCCAAGATGGCGGACCATTCAACACAGGCAAGGTAGGTGTCTCATTGTATCCAATATGATTACAGTATAAAGCATGCATCAGCCGAACGAGCCAAATTACCGCACGTAGAATTGATTTATCTGCACAAAACAGCAAGTTCTGTGGTGAAAAATGTACACAGTTGCTTGCATCGGTTCATTGAAATGTCTCTTTCTGTGCTTATAATTTTTGAAGCGATGACCCAAATAATTTCTTGTCATTCCTTTGAAACTGCATGTATATATCCGTATCATATCTATGAACTACGATGCGAAATTCAATTCTGATCCAGCCGCCGAAATCCGTAAGAAGATCCCTTGGCTGTTTTTTGAGAAATAGTTGTTTATGTTAGCCGTGTAAGCGGCAATTGTTGACGGATTGGACTAGCTAGTTCAACACAAATTATACCACTATATGCAGTAATATGTCAACGGATTGGCTCACGAAAACTCATGAAAATGTCAACGGTTTGGACGAACTTTGAACAGACAAGCGCTATAACAAAATGATTTTCTTACAATGCATAGAAAACACGCTGCTGCATACGTAGACTGGCCCCTAAAAAAAAACTTCAACTTAACCCCCCCCCCCCACTTAACTTGAGTTCTACTTTCTAATATACTATCTCTCTGATAGGGCTATCAGCTTAGAAGCGAGATTATATCAGAGAAAATTTGGTTTAGTAGGAGTAGTTTACCTTAAACTCAGGGCCTGAAAGCGAGGCTAGTGCATACGGTAACTCTTTATTTACCCAATTAAATCTAATACTGATAAAGACCCCTTAACGTAACATTAACTATCGAAATACATGGCTATCTATTCTGTTAGTCTAAGATTAAAAAAGGATGTGATAAAAATGCTGAAATGACTGCTTTATCGAAATTCTCAGTTAAAACTAAACAGTAACAAAACCTTTCTTATTGTCATACATCAATATTTACATTTTCGAAGAAATCCTTTAATGGACCTTTAGATTTTTGCAACGTTCATAGTCTCATGAATGACAAAACTTTGATTGACAGCTGCCAAGCTCACATGCCCGTGCAATATGCTTCGAACATCTAGCTCATTTGCCAGAAGTGACACTGGTGTTGTGATTGACAGCGAGCCACACCCGAGGTGCACGTGCCAATCTAGCCTCATGTTTGCACCATTGGCTGTCTGTGTTTACGCTGGCTGTTCCGCTTTTCGGTTTTATAATCAGACAACACCCTTAATATGATTTCACATTAAATACAAAACTGATTTGTTTCCTAAATTATAAACATTTTTTTATATTTTAGATATTTATAATAAAATGTAAGTATAAGCAATACATTCAATTTTTGGTGTGATCATGGAATCATGAATACTTCGGGTCTCTTGTAAAGTTATCTCACTTTGCAAGAGACCCGAAGATTTTATGATTCCATGAAGATTACAAAAAATAAATTCATTTCTTTAATATATTTGCAGCATTCATACCATAAAACACATTTAATATAGATTTCTAGCCATTTCGTCTTGTGAGACACCTAAAACTGATAAAAATCATTAATCAGACCACCAGATAACTTTTTTCAGCTTTAAAACCAAAGCATATGTTGTCTCACGAAAACGGTGCTTTTGAGAATCCAAACTTATGCTGAGGGTACTTAAAACATTATTATGGTGGTTCCATCGAGCATCAAACACGTGCTAATATCGGTAGGCAAGAAAATAAAAACAAATTTTACACTAAAACATTTGGTTATCGATTAATCATAAAATATTTTCCTTCTGTTAAACATTTGTAATTTTTATTTTACATTTTTGATGGCTTTCATTAGGTCAATGCTGTTAAAAGTCATAATATAAGCATCGTATCTGGCACTTTTAACATATAATAACTCTCTCAACTAAAAAATAGTAAGTGAGTTTGATCAGGAAATACCACAATCACAACTGCAGACAAGCCCGTGGCACCGTAAGGAAGGGCTACACAACAATCACAAGGCACTAGGAAGGCAAAAATAAAAGCAAAGAAAGCAACCAGCTCTGTCTTCCCCATCAAGATGATTGCAAAACTAGAGTGAAAATAAAGTAACGCACAGCAAAGCATAGAATAATTACTGACTCCCACAATGAGAGTAACAATCAACAATGAATCACCAACAACAATACCACCGACTTAGAACGAACAACAGCATAAGCCAAGAGGGGGCTTAAATGCAAATCTGTAACCTGTATGTACATTTATATTGAAGGGCAGTCGTTTTTGACTTATGAGACACCTTATGTCTAATTTAGAAATAAAAAGAGTGTGTAATGGGAAATTATTTTTCGTGTTTAAAAATACAGCACTGTAGGTACTCAAAAGAACTGTCTCATTTTTTATTATATACAGAATAGGAAACATTAGAAAAATTGACTGCCTTTCAAAACATTTTATTTTTGAATGTGTGTAATCTAGTCTGCTTTAAAATACTGAATAAGCTGTCCTTTCCTGACCCAAACACAAAATGACCATTTTCAAGAACCGTACATAGATATATTTTCAAGTGTAACGTCTCTTTTTTTAACGACGTCAACGTGAGAGGAAGCAATTAGCTACTAATCGGACAGCGCTTAAGCAGCTAAAAGGAAATTACAACCAAAACTGTGGATATGCAATTAATGCTTCTTAGAAAATACAGAATGACTTACTAAATTCGTTAAAATATTTCTTTGCTATCCTATATTAAGTCTGCACCTAAATAAATGAGAACGATAAATATTGTTGTTTAGGCTAAAGATTGATCTTTTGTTTAGCATATAGTATAGAAACCTAACGCATTTGCAGATTGAATTATGAATGCGCTTTCATTACATACACTGAAGGACTTTAAAAACACAAAAAATGAAATGTATAAAGTTTTCTTATTTTTAATGTATCAATTTTATTGAGATTTGGCAACAATGGACATCAACCTGTCAGCTAAACATGTTTCTGAATTTCATACCAAAATAATAAATAATTGTAGGACAACAGTTTATCGAATAGCAATACCCTTAGATTCTAAAGTTGCAATTTGAATTTGTCTAGAAATCGGACGCGGTTTAAAGTAATTGTATAACAATATTTTTTATTAAAAATCTGGATACAAATTACCCTCGGAGCCCTACTATTTGTTTGGCGCTGACGGTAGGCAAACGGTACGGATATTGTCGATGCAAATATCGTCGATACACTCGACGTAAGTTGCCATCTTGCAAACACGCAACTAGCAGGTTAGCAAAAGCATAGTTCATGAAATTTCATGTTAATATAAACAATTTGCCATATAGTGACAGGTATTTAATACTGATTGACAGTTTAAGATGTTTCAAAGAGGAAAGTCAATGGACATGATACTTGTTTAATGTATATTTCAAAATAGGTTCCCTTAATTGCAGTGACATATGTTGTTGGTACACATTGGAATTGCCTCATAGAGGCAATTCCAATGTGTACCATGAGGCAATTCCAATGTGTACCTACAACATATGTCCACTCAATTAATGAGTGCTTTTCACCATAAAACAGGTTTTCACAAACTTCTTAACTACTTTTTATGTTTTGGTGTAATGAGTATGAAGAAATGAACAAGTTTTTGCGTAGTTTGGCATGCACCTGGATGACAATAATAGACAGCCAATTTTATATTATTGACAGCTTATCTTTAGATGCTTCATTGGAATGAAATGCTAATTTGGTGGTTGCCTGGTTAACCAGACCTACGTCGATATTTCACTGTTCCTGTTGCCTGATAACGATCTCTTAGGCGCTGTACAGTTAACGTATGGCAATTATAATATCACGTGACGTCAGAAACACGCACTCCAGCTTGCAACATACCAATTGCGCCAAATCATTCATGTTCGGACAACCGTTGTATATTTAATAAAGTTATGAAACTTAAGCTACAGTGTTTTTATACATGTATATATACAAGCTGCATGTGAAATGATATAATATTTGGCTTCATTGATTCAAAATATAGTAAACCTGCGATGCGTAGCTGGTAGTGGTCAGTGTTTGTAAAAACCTTGGTATTAGTTTTTGATAGAAGCAGAGTGTCGTCTACCCTGGTCGTTGCCAGCCCATTTTACCCGTTAAAGAAGGCTAAAATTTTCGGGGTGCAATAAATAATAATTTTCATTTTTTGCCTTTTAAAGTCCTTCAGTGTATTGGGCCACCTAGTAATGGTGTCATTAGGCCTTTTAAATGTGTTGATGTTGCGTATGTATCGTGATTCATTTATCCCCTACCATGATGCCCCTGGGACCAAAATTGGCAGGCCTTGGGTTGTTCACAAGGTTTACATAGACTATTGTAAAGCAAAGTCGATGTGCTACATGATGGAAACTTTTCTATGTATAGTCGTAATGGAACTTGTTGAAGAACTGGTATTTTGGAGGAGTAATGTTTTCCTATGATCTCATAATTAGTCACTCTCAGGTGATTGACAAGGGCCCAAGTGCCCTCTTGTTTTTATATTAACTATCTTACAGGAGTCTTAAAACTGAGGAATGGCTTTCTTCTGTCAGTCCATCTGTCAGTCCGCCTGTTCATTGAATATCTCCTGAAGCCTATGAACGATCTCATGAAACTACACTCAAATGTTTCTCTCAATGAGACGATGTGCACAATCCATGACTCAGCTACAAGGTCCAGATTACAGTTCAAGGACACGCGATTTACCCTTGAATTTCATGGCCGCCCCATATATCTCGAACCCTTCCAATATTTTCACTGAACTTCATCCAAGAGATGATGTGCAGAATTTATGACACTGCTACGCGGACTCAAGGTCATGGTCACACTTCGGTATCATGTTTTAGCTCCTTTAATTCGTGTTTGCTCCATATCTCCTGACTCTATGATTGCTTTACACTAAGCTTCACTCAAATGTTCCTCTCTGGTGAGACAATATGCAGAACTCATGACTCAGCTACTCAGACTTAAATATCAAGGTCACAGTTCAATGACATGGGATGTACCCTTGTATTCGGTGCCCACTCTGTATCTTCTTAACCCTTTTACGACTTTCATTAATACTTCAGCAAAATATTCATCTGAGTGAGACAATGTGTAGAACCTACGACTTGACAACGCAGACCCAAGGTCAAGGTCATACTTCAAGAATATGGTATTTTATTAACTTCAACCTAATGTTTCTCTAAGTAAGATGGTTTACAGAACTCAGAGACTCAAGATAAAGGTCAAACTTCACGGTCATGGGATTTAACCTTGAATTGCGTTTTCAGTTCATATCTCCTCAAACCGTTGGAAATTTTTCATAAAACTTCACTCAAATGTTTCTCTCAGTGAGACGATGTATAGAATTTATGACTCAGTGCTAATGACAACCTTAAAGGTCATGGTCATTCTCAAATGATTGACAAATCTTAAAGGTTTTGTGATTATCACTAAATCAGCTAGATTAGATCATTGCTCTAAACTAATCTACACATAAGCTTACGTACGGCCATTACTAACTCAAGCGTGCAGTTAATCACTTGGGCCGAAATTTACAATGCCCCCTTAAAGTAAAGGAATACTTAAGTTAAGAATTGATTTTTAGGAAGTGAAAAATATACGTTTCAAACTTAAATCAAAATAGTTTCATTATTTCTGTATATAACTATTATATCTTCCTCGCATTTTCTTTACATTTAATGTACTCTGTAACATGTTTAATATCAATAATTCACTTAAGCCGTCCTTAACTTTAATGAAACATTGTAATTTGGGGCCCTGTTTGCTTAAAAACTGAAAAATAACTGCTAGACTATATTCCCTAAGTATATAGCTGCGGATCATACTGGAAATCTAATACTTTGTGAGACATTGTTTATACATTTTGTAGATGCTTCTACATGAACACTTCTGCTGCAAAGGTTTACCCTAGTTATGTTCATGAAAATAAAATGGAGGTAAGCATGCATGATGGAAGCAGCAGCATAAATGTAATAGATTCATCTAGCATGGCTGTGGAAGTACCATGCCAGACTTGTCTGACTGGTACATTTTCATTCCGGACAAGTTGAAAATTTCTATTTACTTGTCCTTGGACAAGTACAAATGAATTAAGTTAATAAAATTCTGTTCATTGTATTTCATATTTTTATTAATTATTACGAGTTCACATGTTGCATTGAAAACAGTGTGGATCCAGATCAACTGACTTCTGAAGAAGCCAGCTGATCTGGATCTACACTGTTTACAAGATAGATGATATCTGTTTTATACTGTTTTCGAAAGCGTAAATTGTTTAAGCACAGAAAGGCTTAAGCTAATCTGTTCTTTCGGACAAGTACACTTTTCTTTGGAGAAGTACATTATGGCCCTTTATCTATCCCTGGACAAGTAGATAAGTTAAATATTCCCACACCCCTGCATCTTACATACACCTAAAGTAGGTATCATGCTAATAGATGTTAAAATGCAAACAATTGTCAGCATTTTAACATTTATGAGCATGATAACTTTTGTGCTCAGTTGAGTTGAACATGAAAAGTTTTATAACCTCCGGGCCTTAATTCTTGCATTGAGTAGATATATATAATTCAATCTCTTATGCCCCAGTTACATTTGCCATGGACATCGTACGATTTATTTGTCTACGACTTTCGGTACTATTTTTCAGGCACAGCAGAGTATAACAGCATGCAAACAGTTAGATGCGCAATTACAAAACGTTTACCTTAACGCGGGAGCGTATAAATAAAATTCACGGCTTTGTAGTTATACGTTGTGATTCAACGCAATATGTATTTTCGTTCGAGGTTGTGATAATAGGAAAAAAGTGAGTATGATCAGGAAATACCACAATCACAAACTGCAGACAAACTCATTGCACCGCGAGGAAGAGTCACACAACAATCGCGAGACACCAGCAAGACAAACCAAGCAAAGCAACCAGTTCTCTCTTCCCCATCAAGATGATTGCAAACTAGAATGGACATAAAGTTACGTACAACAAAACATAGAACAATTACAGACTCCCACAAGGGGAGTAACAATAAACAATGAATCAACAACTACATCAGAGCTGCCGCCCTAGAACGGACAGCAGTGTAAGCCACATGGATTTACTGGTACCAAATCTTCACCCTAGAGTCGTCTGTTGTTGAAGTACAAGAAGCTGGGGTTTCTAGGATTAAGACATTTGAATTTGTATGAAAGACAAGTTTCTGCAAATTAACAAGTAACTCTGAAGTCAGCATCATTGGCTTGAATACTGGTTGTCCTTACCCAGCAGACACAGAACAACACAGTAACGTCGTGTCGACGTCATTGCGATGTAGTGGCGTCACATTGACGTCAATACGACGACATGTGCCTGCTGGGTAATGTGTTATGTCTGTCGCACTTGGGGAAAATATTTAATAATACCCAATATTAACAAAATATAATAAAACAGGTGAATATGGCCAAAATATGCCAAATAGGATACCATGAGGAAAAGGCATAGAGCACAGACAGCCACAAGACAGCAAGATCTGGGCCCCGGGGGTTTGGGGAGAATGGCTATTTATTTTTAGGGAGCTGTGGAGCACTGGTAATTATTTTAGGGGATCTGGGGAGCAAGATCATAGTTCTTGGGATTTAGTGAGCACTGCCAAAAAGTAAAAAAAAACATATAGAAATCTCATATCTTAAAGGAAAAGCCTATATTTTGTTTAGTTTATTTAAACAAAATCTTTGCTTCTGGGAGGGGGGGGGGGGCGCTCATGCCCCAAGACCCCCTTTATAATGTTTTTGTTTATTTACATGCACATCTGGATTGATCGAAGGCAAAATTATGCTGAATAATTTTGGTCGTTGTTGATTTATTATCCCTAAAGTTGTTGATTTTTCGTTTGATTATTTCGGAACGCTCAGAATGCACCATTTTGCACCTTTTTTTCTTCAAATTTCATGATTTTTCGCGAGCCAATCCGTTGACAAATGACTGCATATAGTGGCATAATTTGTGTTGAACTAGCCAGTCTAATCCGTCGACAATTGCCGCTTACACGGCTATTATAAACAACTATTTCTCAAAAACCAGCCAAGGGATTTTATTACGGTTTTCGGCGTCTGGGTCAAAATTGAATTGCACATCGTAGTTCATAGATATGATACGACTATATACATGCAGTTTTAAAGGAATGACAATGAAATATTTGGGTCATCGCTTCAAAAATTATCAGCACAGAAAAAGACATTTCAATGAACCGATGCAAGAAACTGTGTATATTTTTCGCCACAGAACTTGCTGTTTTATGCAGATAAATTCTGCGTGCGGTAGTTTGGCTCGTTCGGCTGATGCATGCTTCATACTGTAATCATATTGGATACAATAAGACACCTACCTTGCCTGTGTTGAGTGGTCTGCCATCTTGGGTGTTCCGCTCCGCTTCTAAAAAACGGCCGATCCGGAGCTCGATACAGACAGTGGTAACGAACGAACAGTTGATGCATCTTCGTTAAACTGTCTAAATTTTTCGACGGCTCAGAGGCTGTCGTTAAGCCTTCGTTAACCCGTTCAACATTACAGACCCTGTAATGATGGTCTGACAAAACAGTGTAGATCCAGATGAGATGGCTCACAAGCCACCTCATCTAGATCTACTGTACATTGTTTGCTTAATCATTTTGCTTTTTTTTCAATTTCTTTTTTTCCAGAATTTGTCTAACTACCCCTTTTTAATACATAGACTCTTCTACAGTTTAAAGTGGAAGCGTTTATCTCAGAAACTGTGTGTGTGTGTGTGTGTGTGTGTGTGTGTGTGTGTGTGTGTGTGTGTGTGTGTGTGTGACCATGCATTCAAGCGAGTATACGGTAGTTTTTTAGCATTGCTTGCGGTTTTATGTCCTAGTCAACAGTTATTCTCATGCCGAGACTGTTAGTTCCCATAACCTGTTATACTCACTTGTAACTGACACCCCTTTTTTGAATCAGTAGAAGGAGGAGAATATCCCAGTTAACACGTAAAATTGGGCCACTATCGGCCCGCCAGCATAACGCAATCCGAATCGCGTTTCGCTGGCGGGCCTATAGTGGCCCGAAATTGAATGCTGGCTGGGGCCGCAGAAATGATTTCATGATCAATTTCCGCGAAAGTATTGAACCGGGCCTGGCCTGAATCGAACTCGTGGACCCTGGATATGCTGTCGGACTCGCTACATGCTGTGGTGTGTGACAAATTATAGACGCTTTTGCACTCAGTGGAAACAGCACTCTTTGTTTTACATTTCGATTAAGGTCGCCTTATCGGTGCTAGCGAGCTTACTGGGAATGAAGTATGTCAAAGAGCCGTTGAGGTCAACACCAACTTTATGATGAACTAAAAAGGATCAGCAATACATTATCTGTGTACGTTTTGCAGTTTTAAGCCTTGCTGTCCCTCCATTTTAGCTCAGCTGAGCCAAAGGTTCAAGGGGAGCTGTTGCGATCGTTGACGGATGGCTGAGAATGGGTTTGCTCCCCCCTAGGGAATTTTGCAGACATATCCTATCTTGTAGAAAATTGAAAGCCGAGTCTTTTAAGACATGTTTGCACTCTGTGCTCCGGGGCGTTAGTCTGTAAGAGCCTGTAACATACGTTACTTAATCAAACTAAGAAAAAGTAAATTGAAAGTTTGGGCTACAAATTGAAGACATTCAAATATTTATATTTGAAAATCATTCATAAAGTCTGCATACTGGATATCTAAACTACATATGACAGCCATTTGAACAAAATTGCCGTTTCCTAAGGTGTCATATGCGTTACATAAATCAAATAACCCATTAAAATTTGCAAGTGTGGCTAACATCATTTACATTCACAATCTCTCTGTGTGTTTTGCAAAATGTTTTTAACCATGTCTGACTAGATTATGCAATTGGCTAACAGAAAAATTAAAGTTTGTTTCCCTAGCTTGAATATTTTTTCTGGAATAAGGAATTAAACAACCCTACCCCTACCCAGTTTTAAGGTGAAATGTTTGGTATTAAAACTAAAGTAAAAATAGTTAAAAAATATTTGCAGTTGATGAATGTGTTTCATTGTTTGGGATTTATTTGCTTATATGAAAACACTCATAAATCTGCAAGTTTGTTGCAAAAATTTTAATATCAGAGGCTGTAACATATGTTACCTGATGTAATAAATGGGCAAGCTCATTGTCTTTACGTAAGATATGCCTAAAAATGTTTTAATCTCCTCGAGGGAATTTTGCAGACATATTCCTTCTTATAGTACAACTCAAGCTGCATCGAATAAGGGATGTTTGTACTCTCTATGTTGGGGCGTTAGTCTGAAACAGCGTGTTACATGCGTTACTATATCAAATAAAGGAAATGTAGTTTGAAAGTTTGAGCTAAAATTTTGAAAAAACTTGCAGCTGTTGGATATCTTACATTGTTTAGGGATTTTAAACTGGCTCCTATGATAAAGACTTATATATCTGCTAGTTGTCATCAAGTTTTAAAGATCAGAGAGCGTTACATATGTTAGCGTGATAAGTAAAATCATCAAACAGTATTTTGACATCAATCTGAGTAAGGGCCTGCTCCATCCTAATCCCCTTTTGAATTCTGCAGACAAATTACATCTTATGTAACCATTCAAGGTGCATTTAATAAGAAATGTTTGCACTCTGTAAGTAGGGGCGTTAGCCTGTAACAGCTTGTTACATATGTTACTATATCAATTTGAGAATAAGAAATTTGAATGTTTGAGCTACTAAAAGAAGACATTAAAATTATCTAATAAATTGACATTCTTATAGTCTTTATACTGGATGTCTTTACTACATATGGAAGCTGTTAGACATTAATACGGCTAACTGTGGTGTTATGTGCGTTACATGATTCTAATTATAATTTAAAAGCTATAAATGTGGCTATCGTCATTTAGTTAAACAACTTCTATGACTTGGTTTCAAACTGTTTTATTAGATTTTACAAACATATACTCAATTGATGAATTGGAATAAACCAAGTTTGCTTTTCTATCTTAAATATATTGTCTTATAGGAGCTAATACACAGCCCTACTCTCACTTTTACAGAGAAGCGAATTTTGTTATTACCGTTTAAGTAAAACACATGAAAGTAATTACAGCATGTGGATATTTTTCATTTTCTTAGTCTGTCTTGCTCATATATCTGCAAGATGTCATTAAATTTAAGATCAGGACACTTAATGTGTACTTATAAGTCTTTGGTGCCAAAACACTAGAAATTATATTCATTTCTGATTATCAAGCCCATGGACTGTTTTTACAGATGTTATCAATGACCTTTTGGACACATTTCCTAATACTGTGCATATAATGATAAATATAGAGCCACAAATAGAAAAGATAGTTTTTCATTTTTACAAGAAAATACAATAAATGAAATGGTCCAAACTATTTCTTATCGATTTAATACTCATGTTAAACGTTTGTCGTTGTCTGCTTCTGTGGTAATCATTATTATCACACGCCTCCTTGCAACTAGTAAAATCATCACACAATATTTCAATCATTTACTGTTATTCAATTTTACCACCAGTCCACTCAAATTTGATGAGCCATTATCAACTTTCCAATTTTGCCATTTATAGCTTGGAACATTCGGAAACTGATATGAATGCCTAATAGTTGGCTCTTTGAGTATGTGTTTCAAGTGATACTCTGCAAGTAGGAGAAAGACTAAAGCTTTACAAGGAGGAAAACTATGCCATTAAGAGCAATGAGTACCTTGACTGATGTACCTTGATATTTCTGTGATAAAGAATCATATCTTAGCTGGTTAACTTTTAAAAATGTAGCCTTTCCATACATGCAACCCACATATTTTCATCTAATAATGTCTCTGCACTTATTACCTTTCCCCAAGCATTCAAAAACTTATTTGAAGTCTTAGTACTTCTGAAGTGCTGAAACCGAGGTAACTCTTTCCCTTCAGATAAACGAACTAGATGTATCACAGCAGGTAAAGCAATGAAATGCAGGCTGAACAGAGCGCAAATAGACCCTTTCAATTCAATGATTCACTAAGTTTCTAAGATAAGAGCGCTTATTAACACATGTAACATATATAACTCGTCATAATAAATGAGCAAGGGCATTGTCGTGACATCCTTTTTGATTACACAGTCAGAGGCAAGTGTTTTCAATTTCAGTGTTTTCAATGGATCATGAAATGAGGCACCCTATCAACTTGTTTACTCTGTATAAATCTTCCATAGAGCATAATATAGAACTACTGGTTATCCCATTCTACCTATTGTCCACTTTCCTTCTTTTGAATGCAACAGCTAATGATATGGCTGTAAAAACTGAGAAATCATAGGTTTTACATTATTTTAAGACATGCTTCAATGTACTGACATCAAAAAACAACCTACTGCAAACATAATTGATGGCAATGTCCAACTTCATATTCTTTCTCTTATACCAGATAACTTTCAAGGTGTAACAAAAATGGTTTCAGACTGTCTGCCAAAACCATCAAGAGTCAACATTGTAACTAAAAAAACTTATAAAGTTCTTTGGGCGCAGCAAAATACTATTGATCTAAGACCTGAGGACATAAGCACCAAAACTGGATAGGTTCCATGGCAAATGATGCAAAAAAGCAGCCTATCAAATTTCTGTTTGACCAATGTCAGAAATCTTAAAGTATTCTTAGAGGTACACGGTAGAGACATAGATTTTGAAAAATTAGAGCAAAGTTATCATTTGACTAGCACAGATGCAGATGCAGCTGCAGTTAGATTGCTTTTGCCACTTAACAGGAAGATATATATACCAGAGTCATACTCCATTGTATGCATATATGTGAAATGGCATTAAACCCATATTTAATCAGGTGTTTGATCCCATGACACTGACATGCTGTTTCTGCTTTTGAAGAATGCTAAGGATTCAAGTTTGGCTGAGTCAAGTTGTTTGACGCTGGCACTGGCCACACCTACAAAGAAAATTAAGTCTTTTGATGGCAAAAGAGGAGGATCACACGAAATGCTTATAAGTGATGTCTGTCACAATTACCAATTTTAAAAAGTAAGCTTAATTAATGTAACACATATAACACCATAGGAAGCTGTATATTTGTTAAAAATCTTTTCATATGTATCAAAGGTATTCAGCATGCAAACTACATCAATAATTCAAATAAATAGATAGTTTTATGTCTTCTTTCTGTTTCTCAGACTTTCAATTCATTTATTCTTAAATTGATATGGTAACATACGTATCATACCATTGCAGGCTAAACCCCTAGTTAATGGAGTGCAAACATCTCTTATTTGATGCAGCTTGAATTGTTCTTTAAGGTAGGATATGTCTGCACACTTCCCAAAGGGGTGGAGAGGAACAGGAATGTAATCAGTTTGCAGTCCTAATACAATGCCATGATTCTACTGGTTGTGATGAAATGGGTGATTATTTTGCCATAGAAGCAGACACAATGATAGACATTGTGACGGTGACTTGAATAAAGATTGTTTTTGAATAATTTTATTTAATAGGAATATTTATTAAATTGTGTCATTTAAATGAGAACTATTATTTTCTATCTATATGTCTATATATTTTAATATTATAGGCATAAGGAAATATGTGATTAAATAGGTTATATATAACATATGTAACACAATTCCATAGGCTTGTTATCAGCAATGACTGTAATTACTAAGACTAAGGCACCAGAGGCTAGAGATTAATAGGAAAACATGTGAAAAACGGTATTTTTCTGAAATATCATCTCTTACTTCCAAGAAAATTTCCTAGCTCATTCATTATGCCATGTAACATACGTTACATACTTTAATAAGTGCTCTGATCCTGATGTCAAACTTGCAAATGTATGATTCTTTATTGCATTAGCAAGACAGTGCCAAAAATGTAAGATATCCACGAGCGTCAAATATTTTCATATATTTTTCTTCAATAATAGATACCAAAATTGGATACTTAAAATTGGGGGCAGGGTTGTTTAATAGCTCATATAAAACAACGTATTTGAGATAGAAAAGCAAACTTTGTTTTTTCTATTAGTCAAATGAGTATTTTAGTAAACTAAGATTAAAAACACTTGTAAAAATGCACAAATTGTCTGTAAAATGAATGATGTTAGTTACAATTTCAACTTTCAAAGGGAAATTTAATCTATGTAACGCATATAACACCATTGAAGGCTGAAATTTTGTTTAAAATGCTGCTTTTATGTAGCTTAGGCATCCAGCTCGCAAACTACATAAGAAATTTGAATAATTAGATGGTTCAATGTCTTCTATCTGTAGCTCAAACTTTCATTTTGATTTTTTCCTTAGTTTGTTACAGTAACATATGTAACAGGCTGTCAGAGACCTACGCCCCGGAGCACAGAGTGCAAACATCTCTTAAAAGATGCGGCTTGAAATTTTCTTCAAGATAGGATATGTCTGCAAAATTCCCTAGGGGGGGGGGGAGCAGGCCCTTTTTTAGCTCGAAGTCTATTAGATGTCCGTCGTACGTCGCTCGTCTTCAACTATTGCTTCAATGGTCATCTCTCTGTATCTTTTTACCATACTTTGCAAGAATGATGCTTATATGACCCTCTTTATTAATCATGTATTGTGTACATATTCATATATGTAGCATCATCTAGTGGACATTACCAAGTTTGTTCAAATAATGCCCCCATCCCACGGGACAAAAATTGACAACGTTTTATACCGGTCCTTCAGGAAGATTTGATTCTGAATTAAAGGTAGAATACCGCTTAAGCTGGTGCTAGGTGAGAATTCTAGCCGTGACGTTCCATTAATTCACACGTATATGAACAGACTGAATAAAACCGAGTCTCAGGCTGCTGCTCTCCAATATTGAAGGTTCTCTCGGTTTCTTCAAGGTCTGTTTTTCCTGAATATTTATATTGGAGGAAAGATCTAAAAAAAAAACGTATTCTTGTTTGAAACCACATGCCCATGTAATTGATATTTAGCATCGCCTAGCAGTAATATTCCATGTTTGTTCATATTAGGGCCCTGGGGCCGAAAGTAGCCCCGCCCTGTGGTTCACATGTTTATTAAGGTTTATTTAGAGTAAATATATAGCAATCATCTAGTTTTAAATGATTGCACATATAGCTTTGAACTTTGGTGTGTAACTTTTTTTATTGTGGTCCTTAAAGGGGCTAGGAAATATCGGACGATCGGCTTAAAAGTCACTGGGAACCTCATGCTTAATTTCAACAATCCAAAATTGGCAGATTTTTCTTTAGGACTGGTTATGCATGACAAAGCATCATGCTATGGATAAGAATCGTCTAAAATTGTAATGTTTGGTCTACCCTTGAAGGGGATATATCTTTCAAAAGCTCTTACATGTACTTGCATGATTTTCTTTCCTGTATAAACAAAAAAAATGCTTTTTATCAAGGAGACGGATATCTTTGGCGACATTGTTGTATGTACAATTCATACCTCTCACATAGATCACTTTACGCCCCAACATACAGCTTTTGAGCAATCGACAGCATGCTTATCAGTGGTTTTTGAGTTACTTCCTGGTTTTGTTCCGTTTGCAATATTGTGACACGCTGGGTGAACTTTAGAGAAAAACATTTACATCAACATGAACTGCAATTATCCGACTACAATATGGGAAAGTATTTTCGCCCAAATGTACAAATATCTGGTAGAAAAATATATTTTTCCAGTTTTTGCTTTTAAATGTTTCAAGGTCAAAGGCTAAAATTGTAAATAATACAAGAAATACATACAATTGTGTCAAAATACTTACCCATATTTTAGTTGGATAACTGTAGTTCTTGTTCGTGGTAGCATTTTTATCTAAAATTCACCAAATATGCCACAATATTGTAAACGGAATCAAACCAGGAAGTAACTCAAAAACGACTGATAAGCCTGCTGCTGAGTGCTCAAAAGCTGTATGTTGGGGCGTAAAATAAATTGTGTGAGATGTAGAAAATTGTCTATACAACAATATAGCATAAGGTATCCATCTCCATGATGAAATAGCCATTTTGTTTATACAGGAAAAAAGTTCATAAAAGTAAGAGCTTTTGAAAGCAACATCTCCTGAAGAATGTATCGGCTTGACATGAAATTCGGAGTGTACATGTATGTGTAAGAAGAAGAAGAAAAAAAAATGATGATAAAAAAAATGAAATTATACTAGAAATCTAGCATCTTTATTTAAGCACATAAAAAGTTTACAATATGGGTCACTATTTGACAGGCATGAAATAACCGTACTTTGCGTCTGGGAGTGAAATAACGCCAAGCAATAAAATCGACAAGAACAAATTCTGCTCTGGACTAGCGTCGCCTGTGTACATTTTCAATGTGTGAACATTCATTATGCAAAGTTCGAATAAACTTAACTACTACAGAAACCTGACACTTTTTTGTTTGCTTCAAACTCGTAGATCTTAACGCATATGCTTATTTTACTAACAAGATATTAAAAATGTTTTCGGAGAAAATATATTTATTAAATACAAAACATGACGTCACTACGTCAAAAATACAATTTTTATCACTGTTGTCTCGGGAGGGTTAGGCCTTGAGCAGGCTATAGACCCCCCTCCTCCCCCAGGGGGACTTTTGTACACTAAAATTTTCTGAAACACCATTATATGAGACACAAAATTAAAGATGTTAGCCCTCTGAGAGTGGCAGCGTTAACGTGTAACATCACGTTATATATGTTACCCCCTAAAATAGCATCAAACGTCCCTGATAATGTCTCAACCATGACATGTTCGTACATATTTGCATGCTGACACAGATTTCATTAACTTCTTATAACACAGTTACATATTTTTAGTATTAATTTTATAAATGTCTTGAGTAATTATCGTTGTATACGTTACTTAGTGTTTCCTGCGTTATTTCCGAGTATCAGTATGGTATTTATTGACTATACGTGTATTACATCTGTCACAGAATATAGTAAATCTATAAGGCTGCTACTCAAAGGATATAAAGTTCTTTATTATGGTTGCTTACACTATTTTTCAGGTCAATGTTATGTATGTTACCTTCAAAATAGCATTAAACATTCAAGTTAATGTCTCTATTTATACTCTGTTTATACTTATTTGCATGCTTTATGTACTTCTTTTAACAAGGATTACCTATTTTAAGTATTCATTTAATAAATGCCTTGAACTTTAAGTGGTATGCGTGTTACCAAATGATACATAAGTTATTCTGAGTATCTGTATAGCAGTTGTTGACTATTCATGTATAAAGTCTGTCAGAGAATTTAGAAAATGTATAAGGCTGAAATAAATTGAAGTTCCTTATAAATTTATGGTGACTTAAACTAATAATATAATGTGATCTATCAACCTTTGCTGTTTGCTCACATAAACAGTTTAGATACCATGCATTCAAATCAGAAGTTCTGAAAGACAGTCACTGTGAAACAGCTCAGTTCTGGGCAAGGTATATGGATATGATCCAGATGGTGTTGACACTGATTAGGGCTACAAGGAAAACAACTTTGAATTGCATGTCATCTCTATCTGTATGCCTTGTTCCCAATGTGCATTGCAAACGATCACAACAACTACGCACAATATGTACCTGTGTAACTGATTACACTCATAAATTTGTCTGAAACACATCGCAGATTAAAGAATTTCTTGAACAAAATGGGTTTAGTGTGTCACAACCATTAATTCTTTGCTTGAGAAATGCTTTTGACAAAACTATCAGGCAAACAATAAAGAGGTATTATATGCTTCAGCAACTAGAACTACGCTTCGTACTACAGTTGGAATGGTGTATTACTCATCACATTAGAACTCAATATATTGAAACAACTCTTCAATGCACTGAAATGAAATATTCAATCTGCTCAGATGCAAAGTAGAACAAGTACTAGAGGCAGTTTCAGGCTTCACCAATCCTTTTAGTTCTAGTTTTAAAGACAATGGACTGTACTTTTTGTCTTCCGGTGTACCTGCTAAGCCTGGCATAGCTAAGAATCTTATTGAGGCTGATGCCATTGGCAGGAAGGCTGTTGCAGACTTCATTGAATCACTTTTAGTTAAAAAAATCTGTCTTTGACAACCCCTTAAAATGCTACAAGCTAATTTCGATGTCAAGCAAGAAGAAATTGTCGAATTTACAAAACGTAAACAGCCAGATGAAAGCTTAAAGGAGAGTCTTTGGTTAGCATGACTTTCTTTCTATTGGACAAAATGTTGACCTTGAGTTGACACTACCGTTCCTTCTGGGACCTGTACCATGGGCACTGTCAAATCCTGATAGAATTTCCACCAAAACTGACAAGTCCAAACTACAGCATGGCTTGCAATCATACATTGAACCAACATTAGATTGGCAATGTAGTGCTGCACATAACGTTGATGTTAATGCCCTAACAACAGAGCATAATAGCTTTTCCTGTCACCTTCATGGATCTGATGGCACCAGTATTCAACCAGGCACTAAAGGCAGGGCATGTTGGTTTTGTCACTGATACATATATACAATCTATAAGCAGCAGTCTATACAGTCTTACAAGCATTCTCGCAGAGGATAACCTTGGCGTTTTGTTCAACAATTGTGTTTGCAACAAAAGATGCACCTTCTGAATGTCAACAGCATTGGCCAGAATATGGGAGAAGAGATCTACAGTAATACACTGTTTAACAGATTGTGACACTACCAATGTGCCGATGTATTAGTACAACAGAAAGGTTATTCCTATCAGATTGATAGAGAACCCCTCCCCCACTAGTTCATCAACATTCTAAGAAGGGTAGGAAAACAAATAAAGAATTGCTTTAGGCACTCATCAGTGATTTAAAGCCGTAACATGTGCTATTTATATAATTGTGAATAAGCTGCAGTACGACATGTTTCTGAAAAAAGTACTAAAGCCATACACATATACTGACTATTACCTCTACTCTGCTTTTCTGTCCTTAAGATGTACAAACAAAGATTGAACTATCAAGTCTTTCCCATGAAAACAAGTGAGGCTTTCCAGATATAGACAAAATGTGTGGAAAATAAATAGGTAGCAAATCGAGTACCTCTGGGTGAAAGAAAACTTGATTGTACCCTAACAAAAGAGCCACAGAATTATATTTCACATTTTGTGTCATATGGGGTTACCATGTTCAAAACTCAACAACTCAAACCTAATAAAAATAGAAACATTTGCATTTTCCAAAAGGTACATAAAAATAACAAAATAGTTATCAAATGTTCACAAAATAGGATGTGCACATGTTCGATTCTGCAAAGTTTGAATATTACAGCGTGAAAACTGTTGGAGTAGCAGAGTACACAACCCAAGCACCACCTAAGAATTTGAAAGAAAAATGTCTAAGTTCAGAAAACCCCAAAATAAAAGCAAACATAATCGTGAAATGTGCACAGCATAGGAGGTTTATATGTTCAATATGTGAACATACATTATGCGAAGTTTGAATGTAAAGGAATGAATACTGTTGGATTTACAGATTACACAAACTATGCACCCCTACACTTTTCGGACGGAAAAATGTCTAAGTTCAGCACCCGTCAAAAATGAGAAAATATTTATAAAATGTGCAAAAAAAGAGGTGCACATTTTCAAGTGGTGAACAATCATAATGCAAATTTTGATTATTAAGGAATGAAAACTGTTAGAGCTACAGATTACACAAACCAGGCACGCTCTAAGTATTTAAGACGGAAAAATGTCTAAGTCCAAACACCCTCTGAAAATGAGAAAAAAATATGAAAAGTGCACAAATATGAGGTGCACATTTTCAATATGTGTACAATCACTATGCAAAGTTTGAATAAGAAGGAATGACAGCTTTTGTCGTTACAGATTACGCAAACCAGGCACCCTGTAAGCATTTTGGACAGAACAACGCTACATGTAAGGTCAACATCCCTCAAAAATGAGAAAAAAGTCGTGAAATGTTCACAAAATAGAAGGTGCACATCTCTCAAAATGCGAGTAATCATTATGCAAGTTTGAATAAAAAGAAATGCAAACTTTTGGAAGTACAGATTACACAAACTAGGCACCCCATAAGTGTTGGGGATGGATAGACGGACAGACTGACAGATGGACAGACGGCATGTACCCACTACTACATGTATACCTGCTTTAGCTAAATCTGCGCAGGTAATAAACCACTAGTGGTTTACAGATGTCCGGGAAACGTTATGACGTACATAACAATGTTGCGTACATGATGACATATTTATAACTTTTTACGCCAGAAATGAGATTTCAAAGTAATCTTAATAGAATCTAACATTTGTGCTCCTGTAATATTGAATTTATTAAACCAGTTGCAAAAGAGCCTCGATTGATAAATTCAATAAAACATGAGCACTTATGTAAGATCCTCTATACGAGGGGGGTTCAATATGTAATGAAAACCCATTCATAACTCCATCTACAAACGCGTTAGGATTATATGCCATATGCCAAACGAAAGATCAAAGCGTCGCCATTTTAATGGTGCATGAAACATTTTATTTTTCCAAATTAGATAAGTTAAAGCCTTTTTAAAAAGCACACTAATTTACATTGCATATATTTTCCACCAAATTGTAATGACTCATTTTAACAAAGGTACATGTAGAAAGGCATGCTGCATTTTCTTAAACAAACATTTAACATGCATGAATCACATCTCCATAGTTATCTTGCTCATTTCCTCTTTATCTACTAATTTCTCGTGCAAACGATTTTATTACGTAACCCCCTCTTACGTTGACGTCGTTTAAAGCAATGGACGTAACACTAAAATACGCACGGGTCTTGAAAATCGAAAATGTGGCTTTGTACTAGGAAAGGACAATTTTTATTGTATCGAAGTTTCAATACACACAGTTAAACTGAAACCAATATCTATGAGTATCTCATCTGATTTTTGTTTCCTATAATTTTATTGTCTGAAATAAGCAAGCCAACTTATATACATGTTAATTCGTGTAATAATGTCCAAATAATGCATCCAAATGCAAATATCGATGAAGCGCGGTATTTTTTCTGATCTATTTCAGTGTAAGCCAGAGATGGCATTCTTTTAAGTGAATTTCTTATTTCAAATGACGTACTTTTGGGAACTTTATGAACGAGATTAGATATGAAAATTTTAAAATCTGCTGCATTACTTGCAAATGAACATCAAAGCGACCAGAAAAAATGTTACAAATGAGTTTCGTATAAATGTTTGCTTTGTATTCGTTCACGCAAAAACGTCACTGTCACTGGAATGCCAGAAAATGCAGCATCCAGGAGGATTTAAACCAAAAGGCAGCCTCAGTATTTCATAGAATATAAAGCAATATGAAAAATTTCGGCAGGTATAAATCACCTATATATGGATATCTACCACACGAAGAGGCAGACTGAAAACATCCCTCGTTCATGTAGTTATCTGCTTTTGAATTTAGGGATCACACATGTTTTTCATGAATTTACATTTGCCGAGTCCCGAGGAAGCTGTTTGAACACGAGGCCGTAAGGCCGAATGTTCAAACATCGCCTGAGGGACCCGACAAGTGTTAATGCAATGAAACAAACATGTGTGATCATTATTCTTGCATATTTACCTGATTTCAGCATAAACCGCACTGAAAACGTCGCTTAAACATTAAATATCCCCTTTCTTACCCTTGATTTCTCAAAACAAACCGACGTCAGCGTCAAACTTTCGAACGTCATTACGTCACCACAACGTAAACTGTATACTGATATTTATATGCATATGCAGATGATGACACATTACTTGTTTACGCTTTTAAATTGAGTTTAGTTTTTTCTGCATACCTTTTATAGTTCATTTAATGAAATTGTTAGTACCTTTGATCATTTGCTAAATTAATGTCATTTTATAAGGAGAGGTTTTATATAGAAGAAACATTTCGCTGAAAATGGATAAATTCAGTTATAATGGATGACAACGATCTCATGTGAGATGATCATATCCAAGAAACACAGGTTAATTGCTGCTAAAGAAACTATTTTAAACACATACGATATTATCAGTCAAGAGTTATTTGTTTGTTTTGTTGCTTTACGTCCCAAGTCAACAGCTATGGTCATGGCGGGACGGGTAAGTCAAGAGTTATGTCAGGCTGAGGTAGACATTGTGAAAATTAAATAGGCAATGTAAAATATATTTCAAAATGTTCTTTAAGATATTGTATGGATAAATAAAATGTTTAAAAACATGCAGTCATGAGATCTTGCTCACTTTTTGCGATCAATGCTTAAATAACTGGTGATGATTTTCACTATTATTTCAAATTATAACAGGAGTACTGCAAATATAATTATTGATAACAAAGTGCTATATGTATATAAACATAAGAATGAATTAGTGATATAAAATCAAAATCAACACAGCTTTTTTTAAAAAAAGTATCTTGCTTCTTCAGACAGAAAACGAATGCATTACACATAATTAGGAAAGTATATAAAAGCACAAAACATGATGAGGTTAGTGATTTATAGAGACATACAAAGACTTAATTGTTCTTACAAACACTTTGTGCAGTATCGTCGTTGTCATCAATGAAAGACTAAAATGCAATGGCTAGAAAGGATTCATGAAAGTATTTTTGCATGTCATGTTTGCAATGCTTCCTGTCAAAAGAAATCATACTTCTATTACTTATTAAGGTAAGTATAAATCTTAGAGGTTAATAAAGTAGTACCTCTATTGTTGTATATGTTAGGTGATATAATATACACTGTTTTGAATATCTAATCTTCGATATGTTCTTTGACAGTAGCACAAGTATGAATTTCGTTGCCAAAAGATAAAATTAAAAAACAATTGCTGAATTCTTATATGTAATTTGTACATGTTCAATAGAAGATTTGAACCACTATATGCGATTTTGGTACTTACCTCACATTGGCAAATGCACCGTTTAATCCCACATGCTGATGTTGTGGAGCTAGCGTTTGCCTTCATCTACATATACAAGCACCAGCAAATGCTCTGATGTGTCAAATAACATATTTTTACAGGCTCGCATGAGCCTTCATTGCTGTACCAAAATCAAACGTGCTTACGAATTTGATATTTTATTTACGTTACTATTTATCATCAATTTAGTTTGATTTGGGACATACAAAGGATTAATGGGATGTCATTCTTGCTTCGTTGATTATGGCCTCATTTGACATGCTGAATATCTTAATGATTTTATATGAAAAAATTTCATGTTTAGACTAAGTCTAATTGATACAAATAATGCAAAACAAAATTTCGAATAATTTAATTGAGTCCATTCATTTTGCAACAGCTACAATATAATCTTTACAATGCAAGAGAGTTTTTTTCTTAGTGATAAGCATTGACTTCTTAAATGTATGACCATGAAAAATCTTGGGAAAATATCCTGTATCAATGCTCAATAACGTAGCAGAATCAGACAAAGTGTATTATGCCATCATACCCTTAAGCCCTTTAAGTGGAATGAAACTTTCCACTTTTATCAAATGGACCAGTCCATTTTCGTCTTCAGGGCTGTTGGGTGTTGTTTTTCATTCTTATTCAAAAATTTTAATAGATATACTGTAAGCAAACAGTAGAGATCCTGATCATACATTGCAGTCTGTGGCGTCTGATCTTGATCTGGACTGTTTGTCTATGCCCCTCAAAAAGAACGCTGGGCTAATATGGGCTAAATACTTTTGTTGTATATGTTACTCACATCAATTGTATTTTTTTCCTCATCGAACTGGATAATGATTGGATGTAGAGAGGTTTTAACCATATGAATAGGCATGGCGTTTGTCATATTTTGGACAGAAACCGTTACGATTAAAACAGTTATGGGCTTTGTCAAGGATTAATGTCTGATTTAATGTTTCATTTCTCAATTTCAATCATAAATTGTAAATACAAAAGGTAATTTTAGGAATTAAGCATAAGTTTTTTCCTGAATCATAGTTATCAATATAGTTATTGTAGTCAACAGCTGACAAGCTATAATTGCATGCATTTTGGTGGCTTACAAAATGATTGATATAGTGCTGTCATTGCAATACATATTGTATTTAGCAGAAAGTAACATATAAAACTGTAATAACAGGTGCCGAAATAAGTTTTAAATAATATTGCTAGTAATTTTCTTTCAATTAAAAGATAAGATTGATACATTAGAATGATTAATAACTGGATATTACACTATAGGAATTCCTAATATTTTAAGGTAACGTAATGAATTTGGTTATTGCAGGGTAACGCCTTATCTGCTGAAAAGCTAACGCACCTCATTATGTGGCTAATGTAATTTGGCTTTAGAAAATGACAGTCTACAAACCACATTTCATGGAGGTCGTTTGGTAGTCCATAGTCTAATGATACTTTTGCATTAAATAGTAATACATTTGAAAGTAAGTAACGTATATAACTGTAATCTCATGTGGTAAATTGGTTAAACGCATACTGGCTGTTTGCTGCATTTCATTTATTAAAGCTGCATACTCTGGAACTTTTGATATTTTTCGAATTTTTTTATTTTCTTTTTAAATCATTTGTAAAAGTAGAATTAAGTTATGCTTTCACAATAAATCTGTTCACTATAGCTGAACACTGCACGGAAAAGTGAATTATCTTATAAAACAGGTGTGTTTTTCTCTTGTTGGTAATTATTTGCGTCCCTCCGATAATTATAGACAGGTAATTTTAACATAAATGCTGTTGTTTTGATACTGATAATTTGTAAAGATTTACGAAATTGGTATAATGTTTACCTGAATTTTAGTTATTTTACTGTGTTCTTGAAAAATAGTAACATTAGTTCTAAAATTAAAAGATCAAAAGTTACAGAATATGCAGCTTTAATCTTAAGGCTATCGTCATGTCCATATATAAGAATTTAATATAGATCACAAATACAATACATTGCAGCAGAGAATGGACACCGACATTGTGTAATACACGCATTCCCGAATTGTCATTAAAGGTGGTATGTTCTTTCTTTAATTTGTAACAAATGTAAAACATAACAAACATACTATAAGATAATGCTAAAATATGATTATAAATATGCTATTTTACTTGATAAATTAAGTCATGGGGAAGATTTCATTTCCTTTTGAATTTGGATACATTATATTCAGAGGGTGATGTAAATCAACCCCTTCCGTTGGACATTTTCGCGTCTAATATACCATATATACAAACTTTTTATATTGTTTTACTGTCCCATGCCATCGCATGCATATAATGTATAAATTCAAAGGAATACGCTTAATAGGAAGCAATGGGTAGACATGAGGTGTGTTTTCCTCTCAATTTACATAAGCCTCATTTAGCGTATGGTACGTTCTAAGATGACGTCCTACAGCAAAACTGCTACCACAATTTAACTGTACGACGTACCTAGGAGTATCGCAGAAGACCTCAGGATTGCATTTCTGCAGTCAAATCTTTTCTGGCAGATAAGTTGTGCCAAGTCAAAAACTAAGGCCTATACAGAAATCAGCGTGTTGTTCTTGTAAATGCATCTTCTCCTAAACTGTTGGACTGAGCATCTTCAAATTTTGCAGGTGCATAGGTCATATGATTGGAGGGTTCTGGGCAATATTGCATCTCCATCTTAACGACATAGCAACTTTAAACTTTGCAGGTGCATAGGTGAAATGGTGTAGATGGTACTGGGCAACACTTTGTGTAACCTTGACCCCAAGGTAAAGATCAAAGGAACAAAAGCCGGTATGGCGAAAGTGTACCATTTACAGCTGCTCTAGTTTTCCTATAATAATTACTTTGAATTACTCTTAGATTTTGGAAAGCAAACTAGTGAGAAATAATTCAAAATTATTTTTTCTTTACAAAATCTAGGTGTAATTCAAAGTAATCACCAAATAATAGAGAATAAACCAATCTGATGTAGATTGAATCAGTGATGTGGTAGTTTCTCTTCTAAATATTCATAAGCATTTGTGTCTACGGTCGAGACAGGTCTACAGCCAAGACGTTTATATATTCAAAGACTTGTTAATCCTTTCTGTTATGAACAATCCTTGTACTTCATATTTGAACTTAGTCCTTGCACCCGATTGTATCTCAAACATAAATATCACCTTACACTTTCAAAGCCTTCAATAAATGCAAGAGTCTTTACGGACTGAACAGTGACCATTTAACACAATAAGACCTGCAAAAATATGGCAGATTTATTTGCATTCTGACATACGTAATGTTATACAAACTCATTTACTGGTTTGTTTTACTTCACAAGGCACTAAACCAATTGTTATCTAAAACATATCTGCCTTGGTTAACGGTGATGAGCTGTATAGCACTCCCTGAATTTGGGAAATCAATAAGAAAGTAGACATTTGGTTGTTTTTACGCCATTTAGATTCTCGTTGAAATAGCTTGATAGTTTAACCAGCAAGAGAAAGAAGACAGTCAATTTTGTAAAGAAATTTATATCGTATTCGGATCAATTTGAGAGTTGGTTATGTAATGATTTGTTGAAAACAGTACTTTTCAAATGAATCAATTTAACAGCATTTTTCTAGCATTTTTGACTATTTTATGCGCCAAATTTAAATTGATTTGATTCTTTACACCTCAGTCAATAATTTTTCAGTTATGTCAGGAAGGGTCTTCCTGGGTTGAACCAGCCTTTGGCAAGGATTTCTGTCTTGCTCAAGGACACAAAGCAGAGGCGTTGGTTAAGCTCGAATTCATAACCCCTCTGTCTTGAGTCGAGCACTCCACCACTGAGCCTCTGTGCTCCCTTTATGTGCTGTTTTGAAATAAAAACATAATTTGTCAATGACGTTCACTGTTATAGGCCCTCTTGATATAGACCCTTAGCATTCCTCTTAAACAAAATTGATGTATTTACACATGTTTGTCCGCAACACAGAAGCATATAACAAGCTTATTGTAAGAAAAAACGCATACTGCTTATATTTTTGATTAAGTATCACTTCAAAAACAATTAGACACACAAAGAAAGTTATCATATAGGCTTACAAAGTTGTATTTGATACAGTGAACTAATGTCCTGTCCGTAGACATTTTGGCTAATTTTCAGAGATTATTTAAGAAACTCTATAACTTTACAACCAGACGACATAGAATAACAACCAAAATCTCTCTGGATTTGTTGGATGGTCTAGTTTTTAATTATTTATCATGCGAATAGAATATTTCCTTTAAAAGAGATTTACAGCAACTGATAGGAGTCATTTCTTTGAGTTTGTATAGAATTTTGTAATATTACCGACCAAAAACCCCATGAAAATGAACGTTACAACATTTATTCTGGTGCCCAAATTTTCCATATATTGTGCCTTTTAAAACATAAGAACATTTAAGTATGAAGTTATCTTCAGTGATAAAAATTTCTCGTATTATGATAGTATGGTGACTTCTTTTTCTTCCTTGCAACATCCTCTTTCAACCATAAATGTACGTTATAACTTTCGTTAATCTATAACACCACCTGGTTTAAGACAATATAAATGTCACAGGGTCTAGGTATATATAATACACTAATACCCCCCACGTTGGGCGCCATTGTCGTAGAGCGAAAATATTTTACCTGCTCCAGCCGGGAATCGAAACCAGGTCGCTGGATCTACAGGCAAACACTCTACCACGTCGCTGTAAAAGCCGGCTTCTACCGCAAGGCAGTAGAAGTGTATTATATATACCTAGACCCTGTGACATTAAGTATATAAAATGTGAAAATGCATGCAAAAAGTGGATTGAAAGGAATTTTATTTTTGACCTCCGATGAAACAAAAAATTGCTTCTGATTGTGGCTGAGCCGATGTGTATCCTCCGCGAGGACTCTGATCATATTTGGTCTCAGCTATCTAATTTAAATGGCATATGCGACCGGCAAATAATCTGATCAGTTTATGTTTCATTTATGTAACTCGAGACCCCATTTTAATTGTATGGCTAACCAGGTTGCTGTAGATGGCGTATTCGACTGGCAAATTCTCTAATCATGCAACACATGTATCATTTACATACGCTCTATTTATTAGCTTGACTTCAGACTTAACGCCCTTGTCCAATGACGGAACGCCGTTTTTTTTCGTGTAGAACCTGTTCTACGATGCGATGCGCAGTCGGTGGGATTCAAACTTACGAAACTCAGTTGTTATCGCCAGTCCTGCACCATACCGACTGAGCTACGATGCTAAGTGGCTCAGTGGTAGAGTGCTTGACTCGAGACCGAAGGGCCGCAGGTTCGATGTATTTAACTGTGTCGCTGTGTTGTGCCCTTGAGCAAGACACATTACTCATAGCTTAGTACTGGTTTAACCCAGGAAGACCCATCTCTACAAAACTGAAAGATTGTTGATGGGACGTAAAGAATCAAATCAAACAAAAACGATGCTAACGATTACATACTAAATGTATTCAAACTTTGTATGTATATATTAGGGTATTATATCCATTTTTGTTTTGTTTGAGTCGACTCTTAACGTCCCAGTGAACATTTTTCATTACTGGCTGAGCTACGGTGCTGTCCGTCTTATGTCAAACGAACATCAAAGAATACGAGGGTCATTTGGAAAGTTCTTAGCACGGCATCATAACTCCACAATGCGTTGATAAAATGCTATCAATTAATACATTTTTGGAAACTAGAATTCAACGGCTACTTGATGGTTTGATTTTTGTCGAAAAAGGACTTGGCGTGCACGTGCAGCGCATGCTCAAAATGAGTAAGGGTTTATATACTGGCGGAAATTTTAAGTAAAATACTTGGAAAAAAGCGAATCAAAATTGGGGCCTTATTTGCGATCATGATTTGACATATTAACGAGTCGTTGCCAACTTATTTTTTTATTAGAATACATCATGCGGTCACTGCTTGCACGACTTCCACCTTTACATTCGGAAAATGCTGACTAATAGAGAAATAGTTAACTTTAAAAAATGGGACTTTTTTCGAATTGTCTTTATACTCTTACTATAAATTGTGTCACTACAGGAGCACGAAAAATGCCTATTGAGTAAATGTTTTGCTTTATTTGTAGCGAACAATGCATAAAAATCATTTCGTCACGCAAAAAGTGTGGCTTGTTTAGTTCTGTATTCAAGAAAATTATTCCAAATAATACTACCCCTACTTTTACAGACGTGGGTGGGGTAACTAAACCCCTCACAATTTGTCGATGGCAGAAGAACTTCTCATGGTATCGCGTTAACCAAAACAAAATTGATTGATTTCTACTTTCAAGGTGTTTTTACTTTTTTGTTTGCCACGGTTTTCTATTGAAATGAGCCAGAACGTCATCTTATAGCTAAACTTACTCTGCCCCTTGGAAAGATTATACGAGTTACCCTCCCTTTGTTCTGGTTTACAAAATTTATTTTGGTTTCAATACTAAGAACATTAACTGTGCTTGACAAAAATACCAACGCATGGCTTTTTAAAACTACTGTCGGTTATATATTTTCAAAATATGTGCATTGTGACATGCGATTTTTAGTCGAAAAATTAGTGCACTGCTTTGCTTTCTAGACGGTTTTGGTATTGCTGTTCTGGTATTTAGGTATTAGAAACTTCAACTCGGTCATCAATTGCATAATAACTGTACCAGATTGTGGCCTACAAAATGGTACAAAATTATCTAATTTCATGAACTAATGTTAATGTTCTGCACACTTTTCAAAAGGTAAAATGATATATTTTCCACTAAAATTTTGCGTTTTCCAGTATACAAACAGTACATGAGTTCACAATGATATTTTTAATGTCTGCATTATAATATCCTCACGAAATTTGTGCCATAACATAGAGGAAAGATAGCTCCTTAAAATGATACCAAACATGATAGGGTTTATAAATTGGTTACTGAGATAAAAGACCATGCTAAGAACTTTCCAAATGCCCCTCGTATATGGAGAGGAAAGGAATGCTTAATTTCTCGCTCATCGACTGGAGGATATTTTCTTTTTATTCAAAAAATGAAAAGAGGTACAAGAAGAAGTAAGAGAAATCAGGAAAAAAACAAATCTATTGCAGACAAGTTATTGTCCAATAATGAGACATTATTAGGAGATATCCCCTCTGACATCAAAGATATTCATTTTAATTTGTTGGCCAAACAAGCATCTGCTTTCCCAAAACCCATTAAAAAATTACAATATACATGCAAAGGTTGTCGGAGGTCTGAAGTGCCTGTTAAAAGATATAAAAAAATTTACTGGATTAAATGTGAGTGTTGTGAGGGCTGGTGGCATATAGAGTGTGCATGTGTTAGTAAAGAAAGTGCTGATAAATTAAGCCTACATAATATAGATTATACATGTGCATCATGTGTAATTAGCAGTTTGCCTAAGAGGACTGAAGGAAATATTAGTAGGTGTGATAAAATACATGAGTTGCCAGTTAAAACTGATCACCAGTCTCTTCAAGATGAGTTGTTCCAAAGCTTTGACATTTCTAGCCCCAGAACAGTAGTCCCGAATAGTGAAGTATTGACCCCATTGTCTACCCCATTAAATTTCATACCCTTCAAAATAGAACCTGAGACTCTCCTTGATAGTCACACAACCCATAGTCCTGACAACCCAATATCAAATATTGATAGACATTCAAAAATAGACTCAACCCCTTCAGAAGTTCTCATTGTTGACAATATAAAAAAACCCAAAGAGTTGAGAAACTCAACTAAAATACTAGAAAAAATAAACAAATTTGAACAATTTAAGGATGTCCAATTTGCATATAGCCTACCACAAGGAGGTATAGCCTTGCATTTTAGAGAGAGTGCTATAGTTGATGACGCGTTGAAACATTGGCCCAGTTCTGTCTTCAATACAGGTGAAGTACCACATAGAACAAATCCCAGAAAGCTGAATAGGGTAAGTTACATGAAAAATGTAGATACTAGCCGGTCTGAATTTCAGATACAGGAAGTTTTGGATAAAATTGGAATTAAGACAATTAAGATTAAGAGAATGTATTACAGGTATGGTAAATACCCTATGCCAGTAGTGAAATTAGTTCACCCTGATATTCAAGAGAAGTTGGCGGCTCTAGAAAAGACAATCCCTATCAGTTTTCACAAAAGGAATGCTTACCTTGAAGACAAGAAATCTATTGTTATTAGGTGCTATCTTTGTCAGCGGTTTGGTCATATTGCAAAACTCTGTACATACACACAGAGGTGTGAATGCTGCAGTAGGTCAGATCACTTGGGTGAAGTGTGTTCTTCTGAAGAGTACTGCTGTGCAAATTGCTCAGGTAACCATAAGAGTTCCTCAAATTCATGCCCAATATATCTTCAACATGCCGGTAAGTACAGATTGTCGTTAATCTGAGAATTTGTCCTTGAATTGTCAATCATGGAACACGGCAAAAAGAGGGATCAGTAGATTATTAGATTTTTATAAAATAGGTATCTTTTGTCTTTCGGAAACATGGGAAATAGAAATAAATCCAGTTAAATTTAGAAATTGGGGAGTATTTTCAAAAAGTAGGGCAGATGGGCAGGGAGGAGTAGCAATAATGTGTAAGCCTTCAGAGCAATTTATGGTTCAGAGGTTGGAAGCATATGAAGTAGATGGAGTGGAGGCAATCTGCATCAAGGTAATTACAGACACTCAAAACTCTTTTGTTGTTGTAAATGCTTATGTACCTCCCGGAGAGTCTGATCAAATGAAAAAACTGATTGGTATAGTTGAAAAATTAGGAAATAATTTCAAAGAGGTTATTGTCACAGGGGATTTGAATGCCAAGTGCATGGAATGGGGAAATTCTAGTAATAATACCTGTGGGAACATCCTACAAAATTGCATGCACAACTTAGATCTATCCTGTGTAAATGATGATCAGCCAACTCGGAGGGAATCAGATAGCATTATTGATCTTTTTGTAGTGAGTCCATCCTTGATAAAGAAAGTCATCCAGTGTAAGACGTTATCTCATGAACAGGTTAGATCTGATCATATAAGTGTCCTTCTAGAACTAGATTGTTGTAGAACTGAGGGTGCAGATGTTGGAGAAGAGAGGTACTGTATACATGATGTCAATTGGGAAGAATGGGTCAAGATCTCAGAAAGTAAATTTTTGGAATTTAACAATAGGGTTAATGACTCTAAGGACTTGAGCAAATTGTATTCAGATTTTCTTGGTACATTTAGAGAATGTATGGATGAAGTGGTCCCAAAGAAACAGGTGAAGGTGACAGGAAGACGGAAAAGACCTCCTTGGTATAACGAAGAAGTTCAAAAAGCTAGACATGAGGTAAATATACTAAGTAGGACATATAAACGGCGTAAAACCCCATCAAATTTAGAAAAGTTAAGGGAAAAAGAGAATGCGGTGGATGTAATTGAAGAAAATGCAAAAAAAGAAATGGACTGAAGAGGTATGTGAAAAAGTTAATAGTGCTGACACACAATCAGATATGTGGCACCACTTTAAAATTTTGACAGGTTATAGCGATGATGAGGGAGTGGGTGTTCTTCCTCTTTTAGATGAAAATAACACAGCTTGTTTTGACAAAGAAAGAAAGGCAAATATTTTGAAGGAGACATTTTTTACAGGGGCTCATTTAAAAGACACTCACTTTGATGAAAAATTCAAAGAGGAAGTGGAGAGAGATGTTAAAAAAATGAAAAATGGAACATTGCCAGTAAAAGTTGACTGGGGTAAGGATATGGAATTTTTAAATGGAGATATCTCACTTGATGAGGTACAGGCAGTCTTACAGATGCAGAAAGTTGGTATTGCACCTGGTCCAGATCAAATTTACTCAGAGTTACTTTTGCACGCAAGTGAGCAGTTACAGTTAGCTATTCATCTCATTTATTCTAAATCTTGGAAAGAAGGGTTTGTCCCCAATGACTGGAAACATGCAGACGTAAAGTTTCTTAAGAAATCAGGTAAGGCGACTTATCACTCTGCATCAGCTTATAGGCCAATAAGTTTGACAAGTGTAATGGGTAAAGGATTGGAGATAATAGTGACTAAGAGGCTATATGCCTTCTGTGAGCATAACTCCATAATTGATAGGGATCAGGAGGGTTTCAGGAGATTTAAAAGCTGCTCCCACGCTGTTATGCGCCTTGTCCAAGAAGCATATAATGGGTTTAATGATGGTGAAAGTACCATGGCAATACTAATAGACATGGAGAAGGCGTATGACAGTGTGTGGAGAGAAGGGCTGTTATATAAACTTTTCAATATGGGTATTGTCGGTAGAGTCTGGCAATGGATATTTTCTTTCCTTCAAGACAGAAAAGCTGCCTGTAAGCTACAGGAATACATTCGTCCCTTATTTGAGACTGACATCGGCCTACCTCAGGGGTCAGTGATAGCTCCATTACTGTTCATTCTGTTTATAATTGATATATATATATAAGGATATTGGTAGTGAAAGGGTCAAGTTTGCAGACGATGGTACCATCTGGAGGAAAGGTAAAGATATAATTCAGTTCGACAGTTATTGAAACAGGATGTCATAAAAATTTTCAGTTGGACAGTAAAATGGAGGATGAAAATCAGTATTGAGAAGACTGAAGTCTGTGTTTTTTCCCAAGTCAAAGAGGTAGCCCAAATAGCCCAACCACAGGTAGATATTGAAGTTAATGGGGAAAAAATTCCATACAATCCTACACCTCGTTTGCTTGGAGTCCACTTGGATGAGATCTCAACTTCTTGGGACACTTGTCAGTTTTGGAACGTAAGGCAGAGAAAACCTTATCAGTTTTGAGACAGGTAAGTGTAACTGAGAAGTTGAGAGTACAAAGTCACCTTTACAGTTATATAAAGCCTAAGTGATTCCACAGATGGAGTTTGCAGCATCCGTGTGGCAGAATAGTTCCTCGGCTGATACTTTAAATAAGATTCAAAGAAAGGGCCTAGCTTTGTGTTTAGGTGTCCCTGCTACTTCAGCCTTACATGCTGTTGAAGTTAAAGCAGGGGCACTGCCCTAGCTTTGTGTTTAGGTGTCCCTGCTACTTCAGCCTTACATGCTGTTGAAGTTAAAGCAGGGGCACTGCCATTAGAGTTGAGGAGAGAGGAATTGTCCATTAGGAAAGGAGGTAAGATCATGTCAAAAGATAACAGTCAGCCAATAAAGGAGTTATGGAATGAATGGCGAGATAGTTACCGCGGAAATGAAAGGTATTTGTCCCCCTTTGGTCTCATTGATTTGCAACTGCAAGATATGGAAACAAACTCTGGTACAAATATTATAAATATTGAACCAGAATTCACTTTCTTGGAGGGTCTATGTCCAAACAAATCAAGACCTGAGTATTGGAACAGATTGGGTTCTTCAAAATCAAGGTCAATTGCTCAACAGGAAGAAGCAAAGGTAACTGTTCAGAACATGGTAGAAATATGTGAGCCAAATGACATTGTAGTTTTTACTGATGGGTCTTGTTTAGGAAACCCAGGACCTTGTGGCTCTGGAGCCTGCATATTTATTCCTTACCAGACTGAGCCAGTTAGGTTAAAAACAGAGGGTCCATTCTATTAGGAGAATTAGTTGCTATTCTCATGGCCTTGGAATTTGCTAAGATTGACTACAGGAAAAGACAAGTTCATGGTATAACCATTTTTTCTGATAGTCAGTCTGCAGTTGGAATTCTCAGCTTGGGTTGGTCAAATTCTTCTCACAAAAAGACTGCAGAAGACATACAAAGATTGATTTCAGACTTGGAGAAATCTGGATTGGAGGTAAGTATTAAACCGACACCTGGACATGCAGACATCAGAGGTAACTGTATTGCTGATGAGCTTGCGAAAGAAGCTGCTGAAGAAGCAAAATTATTTCCAGAAGATAGCCAGATTCTCACTGGGGCAGATTTCAAGAAATTTGCAAGGGAATCCTGCTGTATGAAATGGCAACGGTCTTGGGATGCGTCAGATACTGGCCGAACCTTGTACGATTACAAGCCGACTGTGTCGTTAAAGACCCCAGCATACATGTTTGTCCCCTTCATAGAAGAAAAAAAAGGTAATATCACAGTTGAGGCTTGGTTATACTTTGAATGAATACAGGTATAAAATAGGTTTGCAAGAGTCTCCACTGTGCAGCTGCGGTGCTATAGAGACGGTTGATCACTACATCTGTGAGTGTGAAGTGTATGAGTTGGATAGACAGAAGCTACTCACACGACTGTTCTACCAAACTGGAGAACAAGGTATTAGTACATAAATCTTCCTTAGTTTGAAGGATGAAGTGTTCAAGGAACACAGGATTGGCCTCTTAATGATGCTGAGTGATTACATCACCAGCACTAAGAGGTTCATCAGAAAGTAAATAACAACAGCTGCCTCCCCCCTGCCCCTCCCCCCTCCCTTCCAGCCAAATTCCTATAATCATCCTTAGCCATCCAGTCACAGGTTTTGTCTTCAGACTGCACTTAAGCGAGTGTAGCTGATTTTACGATGAGAGTTATGGCAGGATGGGTATTGGTAAACATCCTTCCCACAGTTCATGTAGTTTAAAGTACTATTCAGTGACAGTATCACTTGCATAATTGTACTTCAGTGTTAAACTGAAGATTATAGGTGTACAGATTAATTATAAAACCCCAGCCCTCACAGACCCACACAGTAAAATCTTAGAATACCTATAGATGTCTCATGGGTGATTGACTGGGGTCTGGATTGTATATATGCTTTTTTTCCTAATTATTGCTCTCAGAAGTTATACGGTTAAATGCATTTTTTCATCTAAGTGAAGTATAAATAATATACATGCATTATGGTAGCATTGGTATGCATGACAGATTGGGTGAAAGGAAACAAAATTAGGTAGCAGGGAGTATACCATGGTGGTCTAGCCCATCTTAGTGCTATAATGGGAACTGCCAGCTTTTGGTGGGTGATAAAGGTCCCTTATCATAAATTGTCAGTTTGGTTAAATTTTGCCGATTGGGCAAGAAATTATCTCTATTAATTGAGTATATGGATAATTAATGGGCTTTCAGATGGGTATGAATGCACATGTGGTGTTTTCAAATTTCTTGTTGTTAGACTGATGTTAGAAGTATGAATGAAGTATGTAACCTTACTGCATTATATATATTTTATTTTTTATTTTCTTATCATAATCACATAAATTTTGCAATATGTGATGATATTTCTGTGATATTAGAGTTTTCTGTGATTCTGTATCTGTGATAAAAAAAATAACTGCATAGACTTCAACTGTACGGTAGAAGATATAATTGTAGTTAATAGGAGTTGTTAAAGAGTGATTGAAAACAATTTCTGCAAATACATGTACATGATGTATGGATACTTGTACAATGAGATGTCAGAAGAGTGAATTTTAGCTGGATGAAGAAATCTCAGTGTACTATAAGGTCTTAATTGACACTTTCAGATCACTGGCTCTGGTTTACAGGAAAATAAATCAACTTCAAGAGGCTAATCTGGTTTTGAGAAAAACATTTATGTTCGGCTACTCCATTCAGGACTCTAAGCGCACCACCTAAACTCGATTACTTGTGTGTTAATTCTACTAAGAGAAGATACAGCGAGAATCAATACCGAGAGATAACTACAGCCAATTGGGGCTTAGCTACAACCAACCAACCAAGGAGCCGGGATCGAACCTGTGAAACCAAACACGCAGGATCGAACCTGATACTCATGGAAAATGCCTTGCTATCTTTGATGTCGTTAATTCAGGGTACACATTCAGGGTATACCTTATTTAAGAATGAATAAAATACTTTCTGAATTTCATATGATGCTTCTTCCCTTTTCTAAAAAAATAAGCAAATAAATACACATACGTGCATTTTCACCCAACCATTCTAACTTTGCGCAAATTATCTCCACTTTGTGCAGGGCATCTACCTCATCAATAAAACTGACAAAATCCCTTTTGCAATCCTAGAATGGTCCGATACCATTCTAGAAATGCGCAACCAATTAGGAATTCTTACTTTGCGCAGAGCCATTCTAGAATGGTATCGATTCCTACTTTGCAAAGAGGACGTATGCTAAATAGATTTAATTTTCACTGTTTACATTTTGAAGAAAAAAATCAATGTATCGCTTGTCACAATTGCAATCTTCAATTCTTTTGTTGAACATGATTTCATGATATCATATTGTAATGCTATTATCTTATCATTTTATACAGCAGTTTTGAAGGAAATTGTTTTGTTCTTTAACTACGTAAGTTGAAGGTAATTGTATCTCAGCCATACTCATAGACTTAAAGGCATAGTACGTGGTAACATTAATTACAAAATCTATAAACATATTTCAAGGTAACATTAATTGCAAAGCTTTTGTCAGTTAATGAATCTTAGTTTTGAAGTCCATTTTCCGGAGTTATTCTTATAAACATGACTCACCAAAATTCAACAACATGGTTTGAATCTCTGAAACTCACAGATTAAATTGTCGAATGGGTGTTTGTTGAAAAAGAAGTGTCACGACTCACACACAGCTATTGGATTCTTACAGTTTTACAAGGTAGTTTTTCGTGGTTTGTATTTGTGCACCGACGGATTGTGTTTAGCTATTTGTAACACTGATGTATTTTTACACATGGTCTATGAAATGAGAAGCATGCGACTTATGATCGATGTGTTGGTTTCAAAGATTTACTGAATTAGGCGTATTGTATGCAAGGACATCCGAAAATGTAAACAATACTATTGACAACAGCTTCCAGGCAGCACTTAGTCATAAACTGGATCATTCTTATACCCATATCCTTATAGATAATATGTAAATACTAACATTGTTTAAAGACTTTCTTGCCTACAGTGAAAGGGAATTATTCAGTTTTATTTAAATGTGCAATGCCATATTCATTTTACAAATTTTGAGCGTGTTACCAGTTACACAAGTGCTAGCTAATCTCGTATATTGCACTGGTTTATACACGTAGTAGATATCTGTAATGTAAAGACCAACCTTGTTTGCAACAAATGACTTTTTCAGCAAACTGATATGATTAAGCACATATTCATTATATGTTAGGACAGGCGAGATTCCCGCCTTAGGGTTTTTTTCTACATCAAGCAAATCAAACATATAAACCATTCGGTTATGCTTGTAAATTTATATTAGATAAACATTTCATGATATAACTTCTCCAAACATATAACATGACCTCTAATAAACTGATGAAAGACTGGGTGTAAAGTCAGGCTATCAGCTGCTCAAATATGGTGATTGACAGCTTTGTGCGTAGCATGTACATATCATTGAATAACCTTGCTAAGTGCTTTTGTCAACAAAAGACTTACATGTATACCTAATAGAATATTTTCCAATAGTATCAATGAACTTATTTGAGGCTTAAATTTTGACCTAGACATAAACATCAACTGCAGACACATGTGAGATATTTTTCTGCTGGTACTTACTTAGGTATGGTATTATGCTAAATTGCAGATAATGTCTTTTAGATTGCATATTAGATTAAAATGTTTCCCAGCCTTATATCTTTAATGTAGATCTCTATTACATGGTAAATTTCCATTTTTACATATTTGAAGCTGTTTATAACTTATAACTGTAATAAAATAAATATTTAAATATGCTTATCAGCATAGAATTTGTACTGGACAATAAAATCTATCCTGATTTTATACAGTAACGTAGTTTACAGACCTATTATCAACATTTGAAAACTGGAAATGTAGTAAAAAGATTCGGTCCAATATTTGAATCATGAAGTAGATATGATGTATATTGTTATCAACCATGGATAAAAATATCTGCAAACTGTCCCATCAAAGAAACAGAATCAATCAAAATTACAAAACTTACTTAAATAAGTGTTTATTTATATAATTTGTCTATAATTGAAGCTGTTTATAGAAAGAGTGGAGAGTGGACTCAAATGTAACCTTGTTGTTAGGCTATGTCGTCAGGCTCAGGGAAAATTTGAGTCTACTTTCAATACTATTTAGTATTTTTATCCATTTATGCTAGGGACAATGTTGTTACCTACGTTACCTTTTTCAGATATTAACAGCAGCCTTATTATCAATTGTATGAGGATATGCTGATATAGTTAATTTCACTACGACAGATATGAAATAAGACACTGTACATTCCAATGCAATGCAAATGGTCGGATAGAAAATTTGTAGGCCAGAAAAAGTTACATGCAAATAAGCATATTTAAATATTTACTTTTACTACTTCTATCGCCAGTTATAAATTATAAAAGTTTTAAATATGTAAAAATGGTATTTTATTATTAGAATAGAGGTATTTATTACAATTTTAAGGTTTTGGGAACATGGTTTATTCTAATATGCAATATACAATGTCATTATCTGCAATCGTCTTTAAAGATGTAACATAAGTAACTCTGACGAGCAGAAATATATCTCACAGATGTCTGCAATGTTTATGTAGTATGATTCTCGATGTTTATGTCTAGCTATACATGTCAAGCTCAAATAATTTCATTGGAAATGTCCTATAACCATGTATTTGTGTACTACTAATTTCAATGTATGTAGGGTAACATTGATTACATGCCATTAACAGACAATTGACAAAAAAAACTTAGTACAATATCAGGTTCTAGGGTCCCAAGACATTTCCCTAAGAGAAAATAGTAACCAAGGTTATCTTCCTAGTGTTGAGAATAATGGCTTATTCTTATAATGCAATTTTTAAAGTAATTATCTGAAATTTCGTTTAAAATGTAACATACGTTACGCTGACGAGTGGAAATTCATCTCATTGATATCTGTTATTGATATCTATGACTAGATTAAACACTTAAAGCTAAAAAAATTCATTGATACTCCTTTAATATATATTATTAGTCTTGTATTTTGTGCACTGCTATATTCAATGTTAGCAGGGTAAAGTTGATTACAGGCCATTTACAGACAAAATGACCACATACAACTTAGTAAAACATTGGTTTCTAAGGTCTTAAGATGGGTTTCTGACTGAAAAAGTAACAATCTTTTTCTTGCTGGGGAGTGCAACGGAACTTAAAATTTGAGACTTGGCCCAAATACCAATACAATAAAACACATATATAAAACGGTGCATTATTTCACGCATTAGACAGCAGAAAGAAAGTTGATTATTGATGTACATATTATATTTTGACATAGGGTCATATTCATATTTGTGTTGGAAGATGATTGTGGTTAATACTAACACGATATTCAGGTACAAAGTTGTCACGTAGATAAAGCGGTGGCCAAGGTGACGTCAATACGTTACGTAGACACATCGTTATTCTACGTTTACCTGGATTTTTTTGTATGAAACGAGTGTCAGTAAATATAAATTATGAAGCGATCTAGATTGCGTGACATTAAATGGAAGGAGGGCACGATTCTCAACGTTTCTGCTACGTTAACGTCGCAAACCAGGCTGACGTTATAATAGGGCATATAATCCCATTGAAGGGATGTATCGATAACGCGTGTGTTTGTTCTTTTTACTTCAATGGAGGTATTTTGGTTATTGCCATCACATGTTGGTCACCACAAATACTTTTCTCTGATTTTGGTTTCCTTGCATTATCCTTTTAAGAACTGATTATCTCCAAAGTCAGTTCCATTTCAACCGCATATGGGTCGTTAGTTATACACCCAAGGATTAGGGCTGATTGCGCTCTTATGGGATTGAGCAGGTTTTATGAAAGATAATAAAGGACTTTCTATTGACATATTGAAACGAATAACTCCTCCACTACACACTGTAGAGAGATTCTGGTTAATAAATTTTCTATCAGTAGATATTTTTTACGGAATTGTCTCTATGTGTGTCCCTTCCGACACTAGGGAGAGTTAGGCTATAGAAGCAGGAGGTTCCGTGTTACCAAGGGTGTGGAAGCAGCCTGCCCCCTTGGACCACTAACAGAGTGGTTTACAATTTTACCTCATAGAACACAGTGTCGTGGGGAGAGAGATGGATACCGTCATGTCACGTACCAACTGCCACCTATTTGAGTGAGCTGATAGTTAAATGGACTGACCCAAGTGTCAGTGCAATGCACGTGTGTAAGTGTGTGTCGCGAATAATATAAAGACCGTCCCAAGTGTTAGCAGGTTCTATACTTAATAGTCAAGAAAGAAGAAAATCTGCAGACAAAGAAAAATCGCGTTACGTGGCAACCGTAAAAGCAAGGAACGCCAAGTCGTTCCCTGCTATAGTTTCAAAAGAGCATATATAGTTTTTTTGTTCTTTTGTGCTGCTTTTTTACGCTTGCTTGTTTTTGTCTAGTTGGCGCACGACTCAAATAGGACACTCTAATATTGATTCATTTGGAAACTATCTAAAAGTCGGAACTTGTTTCAGAAAGGGATGGACAACTAGGCAAACGCAACAGCGTCTGTGATGTGTGATTGTACAATCAAGTGATTGTCTCTATTGTTCGTACCTAAAGTACTGAAAATTGTGATAACTAGTTGCGTGCATTATTTTCCCTGGTAGCATTGTCACAGCATAACAAAGGTCATCAAATTAAATCTTCCCTCTTTCATCTTGACCGTTTTACGACGTATTATTAACTATTCTCTTCCACTGATAAAACTTAGAAATGTTAATACTTTGAAGAAATTCTGGTCACTCTTCATTGTCACTGACTTTCTTACTCGTGATAGTCTGCCACCTATAAGCAACAAACACTTCGATTTATTGTAAGCATACGATATGATGCAAATGTTTAGTGCAAATGATATGAATTCACGGAAGCAGTATGTATCCGTCAACATGCACCCCCCCCCCCCCTAAAGACCCTCCGGGAGTGTTATAATATTGTTCATTGGACCCCCCACCTGATTAAGAATCAATATGTTAATACTCGATATCTTGGGTCCTACCCGTCATTTTGAAATTTTCAAGATGGCCACCGTGAAAAAAAGACAAAACGCCTATATAGTGTAATATCAGCCTCCTACCATCTGTTATGCTTACTTTTTATGAGCCGAACATCTATATTAAAGACCATCAACTTAATTTCTGATATTAAACGTTTAATGTATGGACTTAACATAATATATTCAAGATGGTCGCTACTTTGAAGTACATTTTTGCATATTTTCGTTAATCTTCAGAAAAAGTTTCAATGTTATTTTTGGAGATAAATTTACTGTCAGCATTAGTAGTCATGTAATATGACAGCAGAGATGACTTTTATAAATGACAAATAGCCAAATGACTGTTATAGGTTATCTTGCTAACTTTTGAACGATAACAATTAAATAACTGCTATGTGAATAGCACTGATTTATGTAATGACTTTACTTTAATTGTCAAGATATTTATAACCTTTAAGAGTGCCTCACGCACTGGTTAAAGAGAAATCAATATCCTGTTTGAAGCCCCAGGAGACTGGCCGTTACTACGGTAATATCGAGTTTTGTGTATTTGGGACTAGGTCAAACAGTTTTACACACTTAGCGAACAAGCTTGGACGCTGTTTTAAGCTTAAATTTTATTTGTTTATTTGAACGTTAATAACTGTGATTTATGCGGTTTAAAACATGATTTGTTTATTTTCTTGATTCGTACATTATCTTTTTGTGGGGCAACTGTCTTTGTGTCAGCTTGCAACTGCCAGCTTGCAACTGCCACTTCGCCAGTTTTATGGACTATGTGCCCCACATAAAGTTTCAATTTTATGGATCAAGAGTAAGGCAGTGGAAAAAGGGAACATAATTCAGTATAATTGGATTTATGTTTGCTAGTTGATGTTGTAATTTTACATGTTTTGTGGACAACTTAATTATTTTAAGTTTTGATGTATATATGCACTTGTTGTATCAACATGAACATAGTCTTAATTAGACTCTTTCACCACAATTTGTCGTATATTGTTTTTCTTGCCTATATCAGCAAACTAGTCATTTAGAGCAGCACTTCATGGCCAGTAAAGGAATGGCATAAATAACTGCTATGTGAATAGCACTGATTTATGTAATGACTTTGCTTTAATTGTCAAGATATTTATAACCTTTAAGAGTGCCTCACACACTGGTTAAAGAGACATCGATATCCTGTTTGAAGCCCCAGGAGACTGGCCATTACTACGGTAATAGCGAGTTTTATGTATTTGGGACTAGGTCAAACAGTTTTACACACTTAGCGAACAAGCTTGGACGCTGTTTTAAGCTTAAATTTTATTTGTTTCCCACCTGCCTCCCCATCACCTCCATCTGGTTTGCTGATTAGGCATAGTTTCTTGTATTGTTGCCTTTATTGTACAGATTAAGATTATTCATACTTTTCCTTTATAAGTGTGCTTGAAGTTTTTATGCTTTGCTGAGCTATGTTTTCCTATAACTTAATAATCATGTCCAACATAATGATTCAAATTTATGATAGAGTAAGACATTGAAACAGGGAACATATTTCAGTATAGTTGTTTTATATTTACTAGTTGGACTATGTGCCCGACATAATGTTTCAATTTTATGGATCAAGAGTAAGGCAGTGGAAAAAGGGAACATAATTCAGTATAGTGGATTTATGTTTGCTAGTTGATGTTGTAATTTTACATGTTTTGTGGACAACTTAATTATTTTAAGTTTTGATGTATATATGCACTTGTTGTATCAACATGAACATAGTCTTAATTAGACTCTTTCACCACAATTTGTCGTATATTGTTTTTCTTGCCTATATCAGCAAACTAGTCATTTAGAGCAGCACTTCATGGCCAGAAAAGGAATGGCATAAAAAAGATTATGATCAAATACAAGTATAAATACATCTCATTGGCAAGCTATTTGTGACTTACATTCACAATGTTACTTCAGTACACATCATCACAATCGTCTATTAATCACACAAAGTCATCGTCTTCATAAAAGTGTATAGGCTGCGTACTTAGTTACCCCACCCATTTTAATAAGTAAACAACTTTTCCTCAAAATAAACATAATAAATTTCTACATGCATCTATATCTCTGATATTGGAATGACCTTCAGTTTGCTCTCGTCAGGTTCAACATTTATTGAAGTTTATGCTGTTGAAAATTCAGGATGTAACATCGATTACATTTTTATATTAAGAATAGTACAGTGAGTAAACTTAGCAAAACAGGCATATGAGCCCAAAATAGCCTCTACAGAATCAATACGATGTAGTTTTTTTTCAAATGAGTCAATACTTTGTATTTACCTAATAGAAAATTGTTTTTGTTTTTCACAAACCGCTAAGATTATTTTTTTTCTTTTTCACAGAATGCACCAGTTATTGATCTTTAAACTTGGTAGCAAAATGTGAAAAAGAATACCAGAAAGGCCACTTTATCAATAAGTAAAGAATGAAAGTCTGTTGTAAAATGTTACAAAACATGACATACCAGTATGTTTGTAATTTCTCCAGGCTTGTGAAATTCCCAAATAATATAAGCACAATCAGCGGAGACGTTTCTCAATATAAGCTATGTGCAAATAACATGTGTGACATACACATCATCAACACAATTTTTAAATTACCAGCTTTAGCTATCAGTATGGGATTCTTTATCAATTTTAAGAGTTTCTAAAAAAGTTTATATAACACCACCTTTAAAAACAATTGAACAAGACAAGCCAAAATCCACAGAAGTCTGAATAACCTTTTGCTTTATCAAACTTTAGGTGAATTTGTATTTTAAGTATAACTCTACTTACCAAAACTAAGTAATATATATGAGTAATATGTTGAAACATTCGGAGCATTTTAAGTTAAAGTATTCGCTTCTACTTCACCCTATGTTAATAGCCTCAATAATCACATTTATAAACATGACTCAGATCCCTTTTGAAGTATTTTGATTTCCTTATTGTGAAATGTGTAACAGACACAGCATTCAATATTAACTTTATATGACTTTTGCTTAAATTAATGTAAATATGTTCTCCTCACAAAAGACTTGATAAGTTTTAATGATCATTAAATTTGAATGACCGTTATGAGTGCTATCAACATTTCAAACGTTTCATCCATATATGTGTATTTAGTCCAAACCAAGAAGTAACAAGTATTATAAGATATGATTTAGTCTTTTTTTGTAGCCAGTAATAACAAGAAATTCCAAGAAAACTGTATGTTTACTTTGTTTTCTTATTTTGTATTGAAAAGAAGAGACAAATGGCGGAAAGTCGTTTACTTAATTACAAATGAATGAGTTTTAGGTTGATTTACCCTTCCTTGTAATAATCTTTTCCATTGTACACTACCCTGCAATCCCTTCTCCTAGCTAACCAAATCATACACTACTCTGACCAATACAACCCACACTATTGATGTCCTGCTCTTTTCCTTTCTTACACATAATTGTATTACCCTATGTTTCCTACCCAACCCATTTAAATACCCTATCATTACCCATCCCAGCACCCATCCTACATAATCAACCCCCTCCTAACATTCTTCTATGATAATCCTAACTTTATTTATATCATATGATAACAAAACCTACTCATCTTACACCCTTTCCTACCCTATTCCACTCTACCGTACACGTTCTATAATCCATCTCACATTACTCTATCACATCGCTACAAACCAAACTCACAATTTACCTATCTTTACTATTCCTATTCAAACTCTATTCTATTCCAAATGATGCCCCGCTTTTCCCTTCCCCAAATATAACATGCTGCTAAAATGTCCCACTAGGCCCTATGGTTTCTTAACCACTATCATATCCAACATATCAAACTAGCATATACGCCTTCATACTAATAACTATCCCTACTCATATCCAAGGGGTAGTAGTGGATGTATGTTTAGGATGTGTATTGGGCATAGATTGGGCAAAAGTAGAGGTAAAATAGGGTATGAGTATGGTAAGGTAGGCTACGCTACACATATCCCTGTCTTATCAAAGTTCCAACCCATACACAAACGCATACTATATCTAACCCTGCTTATAAACTACCTTGCAGCTACTCATTTCTTTCAATGTACTTGTAGGGGATTCTGCAAGTAGGGGTTAGAAAGGCTAAGGTAGAAACTTGTAAGGGTATGGTAGGGCCAAAGGTAGGGTAGCCCATCAATTAGCATTACCCTACCTTAACACATACTCATACCCTACCACTTATAATACTCATAACCTACCCTACCCAGCCATAATTTCTACCATTCTCTATCCCTATTTCCAAACATTTCTACTTTAACCCATAGTTGAAGAGGTTATGACTCCATATAGGTATGGTTTGAGGCTATGTTGGACCCAGGTATCGGTTTTGCGTGGTTTAGTGTAAACTTGTAACGTATGTTACACCCTGAAGCACCCAAATAATCTTTTAAAAAATATGCTGCAAATAAGTGATGATTGTGATGAATGCAAATGAGGGTCATTATAATATCAGTAACATAAATGTACATATATGTAGAGGCGTATATTTGTATAGAGGAAAAAATGCCTACTTATTAAAGTGGGTGGGGTAACCTTATATGCAGCCTATCCAATATAATTAAAAGATGATAACTTTGTGATCAATGGACAGTTCTGGTAATGTGGACTGCAATGACATTGCGATTATAACAGCTATACATTATTTACCAATGAGATATTTGTTCAAAATCTTATTAAAATTGTTATTGTTCAAAAGTTAGCAAAATAACTTATTACAGCCATTTGGCTATTTTGTACCCATTTGTCATTTATGAGAGCCACATTTGCTGTCATATTGTATGAATAGATACTACTGACTGTAAAGTTATCTCCAAAATAAATAATAACCCAAACTGGAAATTTTGAATTGTTTTATCAAAAGAACCATTGAAACTTTTATCTGAAAATTAACGAAAATATGCAAAAAATATATTTCAAAGTGGCGGCCACCTTTAAAATGTACTATGTTAAGACCATACATTAAGCTTAAAATATCAGAAATGAAGTTAAGGGACTTAGATATAGATGTTCTGCTCATGAAGTAAGCATAACTGGTGGTAGGAGGCTGATATTACACTATATATAGGCATTTTGCCTTTTTGCATGGCGACCATCTTGAATACTGCGTGAAACCCGTAAAAAAATATTTTCTAATTGAGCTTAATTTATTAAAAGGACGTTTTCTTCAAGATGATGACTTGAGACTTTCATGCGTCAAAAACGTCAATTCTGACGTCAAAATTCGATATCCTACATTTTAATGGTCTCCATAATGTTTATGCGGTTTTCCAATGTGAGAATGGTCCAGTGACAAGGTTTAGGTTACAGTTAACAAGTTTAGCGTTTACTTTCGGCATGTAATCAGGTCTTTTCACTGGCATTATGCCATGCTTTGTTTGGCTAACGTCAATATAAACACCCTACCAGTGTATTTCTACGGTATCCGAGAAGTCAGTTTTTTCCCAAAGAAAACATGTTCTGTGGTCTCTAGGTTTATATTCACCAGGGACCCAAACCCGACGGCTCTAATTGACGTTTTCACTTATCCACTACCATTGTGTATCTTGCCGTTCAATTAGCCTGTTTTGACGCAATATTTGACTGCAGTACGAATATGAGTGGACGTTTGTTTTATTTGCACATTGTCAAGTCGACGCCAAATAGCCAAGCATGCAAAAGACAGGATTTCTTGATTTTTATTCTGACGTTCACGTCACATTTTACATTTACATATGTTTTCATCTTGTAGCGTAAAATGTAGCGTTAAAATGACGTTTTTGGTATTTCATCGCATGCTGTTAATACTAAATTAGAAATTTCCAAAAGAGATTTCACCAAACCGTCATTAAACATGCAAATATTATATTTCCATCTGTTGCGTTTCTTTATCCCTTAAGTGACTGTCACACCTTACCGAATAGCGCTAACGGACGCGTAAGGGACAGTAAAATTCTCTGTCCGTTTGTGTCCATTTGCATGCGTTTCTTGTCAGTTCCTCATGCGTTGAATACGTTTCGTGTCAGGTGATATCCCTTTGGTCCAGTCTTATCCGTTGGCAAGTTTTGGACATGTTCAAAACTTTGAACGGACGCCACAGGATAAATATGTCTGGTGGCTGAATGTTACTCGTGCGTTGGTATGCGGTTTGTCTGGTTGTCGTACGGTTTGTCCAGTTCTCATGCGTTTGGCATCCTGTAGATATCATGTATGTATCCATTGATGTCCGTTCAACCTGAGTTGTGAAAGGATCAACTGCAGGACAGGTAACAGAGTTCCCGGGACGAGTACCGCGTTCGCATTCTGTGATCATTCAACGAACGTTTTGTCTGTTTCTTATACAGTACAAATTCGTTTTATCCGTTATACATCCGTTACACTTACGCTAGTTGATCGTTCTTTGCCCGTTACTTGTTTGGTACGTATTCGCTCCTTACAACTTAAGCAACGACTTACATCACCGGATAAACATTTTTTACATTTTTTCTGTCCGTTCGACGTCCGTTACATTTATCCGTTGATATGTGACAACATCATTAAGTATATATCAAAATGTTTACAGAATAAAGTATTTTCCAAAGCTACCAGCAATAATATTGTATTATGTTCCAGACTTATCTAATAATTACATGTAATTAATATGTACCTATTCATTTCTGTGTAAACCGCTATATAGAATAACACAGGTTAATTTGATATGGCTTTGGTACAACCGGCAGCTCTATCTTAAAATGCGCTTAGCACAAGGGCTGGAGAACTCATGGTGTATTTTAAACTTTAAGTCTTGATATTAGTTAACAAAAGAATCAGAAGTGATTTTCTAATAAGCGTAGGGATGTAACTTGCCAAAAAATAATAATAGCGTATGCCAAGATGAGACGCCTCATCGGGGTCTGGGTTAATATAAAATAGTATGTGAATCAGGGCCTCTTAGTTCGTTATGGGGTGCAGGGCCTTTAACGAAACAGTTCTGTCATAACCCTAGCTGCCATAATAGCTTTTCATACACGTATCATCAAGAAACCTTTCAATCTGGCATATAATAAGCACATAGTTTCGGTTTAAATGAGTACACATTATAGCGTTTTGCGTAAACGGTAGCTAAATTTATGTCCCTGGCATAATAAATGATATAGCTAACTCTGTTTTTATGCCCCCAAAGGAACTTTGGGAGGCATATAGTAATCGCACTGTCCGTCCGTCCGTCTGTCCCGCTTCGTGTCCGGTGCATATCTCCTATATTCTTTGAGGTAGGAATTCCAAATTTGGTATGTGGATGCATCTTTGGATGACGAAGTGTCGCGTACCATAATTGGGTCACTGAGACCTTGACCTTGACCTCTGACCTAGTTTTTAGAATAATCGTGTCCGAGCATCTCTTATATTATTTGAGGTAGGAATCTCAAATTTGGTGTGTGGCTGCATCTTGGGATGACAAAGTGTCGCGCACCATAATTGGGTCACTGTGACCTTGAACTTGACCTCTGACCTAGTTTTAAGAAACTGTTTTGAGTCTGGTGCATATCTCCTATAATCTTTGAGATTCAAACTCCAAATTTGGTGTATAAATGCATCTTGGGATTGCGGAGTGTCACATATTATTTTTATGTCACTGTGACCTTGACCTCTGACCTAGTTTTTAGAATAATCGTATCTGGAGCATATCTCATATTATTTGAGGTAGGAATCTCAAATTAGGTGTGATGATGCATCTTTGGATGACGAAGTGTCGCTTACCATAATTGGGTCACTGTGACCTTGAACTTGACCTATGACCCAGTTATTAGAATAATCGTGTTCGGAGCATATCTCTTATATTATTTGAGGTAGGAATTTCAAAGTTGGTGTGTGAATGCATCGTCGGATGACAAAGTGTCGCATACCCTAATTGGGTCACTATGACCTTGAACTTGACCTCTGACCTAGTTTCTAGAACCTGTATTGAGTCTGGTGCATATCTCCTATATTCTTTGAGATAGGAATTCCAAATTTGCTGTGTAAATGCATCTTGGGATGACGGAGTGTCGCATACCATTTTCAGGCCACATATTTGACCTAGTTTTAAGAGTTATTGTGTCCTGAGCATAACTCTTATATTTTTGAATTAGAAATCTTAAAGTTGGTGTGATAATGCATCTTGGGTGACAAAGTGTCACATACCATAATTGGGTCACTGTGACCTTGTACTTGACCCCTGACCTAGTTTCTAGAAACTGCATTGAGTCTGGTGCATATCTAACATATTCTTTGAGATAGGAATTCCAAATTTGGTGCGTTAATGCATCATGAGTAGAAGGGATGTCACATACCATTTCTGGTCACTGTGACCTTGACCTCTGACCTAGTTTTAAGAATTATTGTGTTGGGTGAATATATCTTATATTTACTGAGGTAGGAATTCTAAATTTGGTGTGTTTATGAATCTTGGGATGGCAGAGTGTCACATACCATTTTCGGGTCACTATGACCTTGAACTCTGACCTAGCTTTAATAATAATTCTGTCAGGAGATATCTCTTATATTATTTGAGATAGGAATCCCAAATTTGGTGTGTAAATGCATCTTGGGATGGTGGAGTGTCTTGTACCATTTACGGGTCACTTTGACCTTGACCTCTGACCTAGTTTCTAGAAATATCATGTCCAGAGCATATCTCTTATATTATTAAAGGTAGGAATTCCAAATTTGGTGTGTGGATGCAACTTTGGATGGCTGAGTGTCGCATACTATTTTCAGGTCACTTTGACCTTGACCTCTGACCTAGTTTGTAGAATAATTTTGTCCAGAACATATCTCTTATATTATTTGAGATGGGAATCCCAAATTTGCTGTATTGATACATCTTTTAATGCTGATGTGTCTCATACCCTTTTTAGGTCACTGTGGTCTTGACCTATGACCTAGTTACTAAATTATTGTGTCTGGAGCATATCTCCTATATTATTGATGTAGGAATCCCAAATTTGGTGTGTTGATTCCTCTTGAGCATACCATTTTGGGTCACTTTGACCTTGACATTGACTTCTGGCCTTATTTCCAGGTTTTTCTTGTCTGGAGCATATCTCCTATATTACAGCTTGCTTTCCTCAAATGTGTCTTATGCAAGACCAATTCCTTTGGGGGCATTCGTTACGTGACTGTGACATTTCTTGTTTAAAAAAATACATGTACACTGAACCGAAGTTCTAAGAAGCCACTTTTAAATTTCATTTCTTCTGACTAAGCCGTAGAGATATTTAAATGATTTTTTGCCCAAGTATGTGCATCATAAAGGACTAAAGTTTGGCGGTGTTTTGGAAGAGTTTTCTATCACTTCACAATTTTTGGGCTCAAAAATGTAAAAATCAATGTTTTGAAGAAAATAAGCGTTTTGAGTGCAGTTTTTATCGAATTCAAGTTCTGGTGATTGCAAACTACCTAGTCGACTTGAAAAATCACCAAACACTTGACATTTTTCAAATGACAGATTTTTTATGAATTTTTAAAATTTGACAATTTTCTGAATTTTCCAAAATTTTCGGAAATCATCAGCTGCACATACTAAATTCATTGTATGTGTTTTATTTTATGTTAATATGTTTGACAAAACACCTTACAACTTGATAAGCCCATTTTCTAACGGTATTTTTTGACTAATTTGGTATCCACATCCAATTTTAACGTGAAAATTTAAAGGTCATTTAAATTGCATTTCTTAAAGATTTCTTATAATTTTTAAGCAGAACAGTGACGCTAAATCAGAATGAAGAACCCCTGAAAATTGCACTGCTGTGCCGCAGAAATTAAAGCGTACAGAGCAATGCAAAGTGGGTATGCAAACAGCGTGGTTAAGCTAAAATCCTTTGATTAAGTTGATGTTATCATGTTAACGTAGAAGAGAAATGGAGTGTTCAATTGTCAAAAAAAACCTTTTGATTCTTTTCGTCTTATATCACAGCTGTTATAAACATCTTCAAACTAATTAAAATATAAATGGATAACGTATATGATGAATAGTTTATATCACACTTAAAATTGTGACTTTTTGTAATGATGGTACCTTTACTCGGACCTTGTCTGTGCAAGGTCTACCAGTCATTTTGAAATGACACAATTTGCAGAGTCTCGACAAAGCCTTGGACCTTTTCATAAAATTTAAGTTTTTAGAGAGCCATTTTTACTTTCTGAACGGGATCAAAAATTGTATGGTGGCTACTTATAACTTCGGTTCAGTGTATGTGAATTCCAATCGTTATTTCAAAGTGAATAAGAAGAGAAGCAGAGGGAGGCAATCCAATATGGAGATAAACAAGAGATAAACATGGATAGAAACAAGTTTGCTACGACAACCGAAATTACTGGAAATCGCGACACGTGCTTTTTTGTTCCCTCATAGGCCCCTGTAAAACTAATATGGCTTAAAGAGTATCATAAAGGGTCTCAATCTTTCCCAAATCCCCGCCCCTATCCTCTCTTCACGCCCGCTCTACCCCCACTGCCTGCTCTCTGACCCTCTTCCTCTGCTCCTCACCCCTTAACCCCCTCTCCCCACCCCAACATCCCCGTATCCCCTTGTCCATCATGTCAATAGTGCATATCCATTTCATTTGAACATGCATGTAAACCGTCAATGATTCTGACCACGCCAATGTGCTTAGCTAAGCCTGTAATTTAGTTTATATAGTATATATGGGATCTGACATGAGTGGTCATTTAATATGGAATTAGTTGGTTAAATTCGGTGAGTTTTGGTGAGCAAGATGCAGAAATTAATCACTGAGTTACATAAATTCCATATTAAATGACCACAAATGTAAGATTCTGTTTATTACATGTCCACAACTGCAACGAAAATCCTTTAAAATGCAGTAATGGTTTTTCATAGCTGTCAAATTGCACTATTGTACCTGAATTCTAAAATGGTACGCAGCAGAATGTAGTTCCACGATAATTTTATTAGCAACGTGACAAATCTCATGAACATGGAATCTTGACTCGCATATAAGTATTATTCAAAAGCAATAAAAAATAATTTTTTGAGAGAAAACGCATGTAATTTAGTTTTATTCCTGAGAATAAGAAAAAGTCCATCGATCCTGATATACGCCACTACAGACGTCACTGCAGTCATTTGAAATCTCCAGTCAAGGTCAGTGACCTCATCAATACACATTCTTGTGTATTGCATAACGTAATGTGTTGACTGTTATTCAACGTGGTAGAATTTAAGGGCGAATCTGGATTATACAGAAGAAAAGTACCGAACCAGGTCTAATTACTTCAGAATCGCCGCTGAGGGTTGCTCATTGATTTTATGTTGAAAGTAGTGCCAAATAGGTTTCCAGAAAAGATTGCATTTTAACCACGCTGAACAGTTTTGGGTGCTGTATCGTTAAGATTATGAGTGTGATGTGCCATGGAGTTATACTGATTCAGACACAAAGTGTTTTGACCATAAGGATATGGCAATCTCTAATAAGTTGTATAATTAGCATTTCAATTATCTCGTATGGCCTGTGCTCATTTCTTGTTTTTGGTGCAAGACGCTGGTTAACGTTTCGGATCATACAATGTTTTGCTTAGAGTGTTTCTATTTTTCTGCTGATACAAAAAATTGATATATCATCAGATTGGACCTCTAGCAAAACTCTGGTTTATTGAATTTTATTTGGCTGTGAGGTTGACCTTCTTTCATTTTTACTTTCTGTTTCAAACTGGGCCAGTCACTACGTCCTGACTGTGACCACAAACTGAGTTCCGTAAAGCCTGACATCAAACTTATCACCAATGATGCTACTTTAACTTAAATTGTTCAAAACAGTACCTTGCCCGCAACCATATTTTTTTTTACTTTATTGTCCAATCCAAAATTATATGCTGAAGCATCACCGGAACTTATTATAGACGCCATCTTGGCTGCTATAAACAAGCAAAATAATACAAATAGTTATGCAGTACTTATGATAGCCAATGGGAAGCTGTGAAGGTGTTAATAAACGTGTGGTCATAACATTATTTATCATATCACGTTACTGTTACTGATAACGTCACACATTACATAACACTTTCGGCGGGAAAACGTAACGTCATCACGACGGACCTTACAACAATGCAAAATTTCATGGAAAACACTTTGAAGGCGATAAATTTCATATTAAATGTAATAAACTAAACATGATGGTCATATGATAAATATAACTTGAAGTAGTATACTAAAGAAACAGCGAAACATGTTTTTTTTTGTGACGTGAAGCAACTATTAACAGAACTATAATGTATAATTAAAACATTACCAACAAAAAGCAAACGTTGAAAAGCAGGGGACCAAAGATGGTTAGTTAGTATGATCAGAAAATACCACAATCACAAACTGCAGACAAACCCATGGCACCGCAAGGAAGAGCAACGCAACAATCACGAGACACCAGGAAAATCAGGGACGCATGAATGACAAGGATACCTTTATTTTAATTCGTGTTTGCTGTAGTACTTAAGCGATCCAAGCGATGTTAAAGATCAAAAGACCCCTCCTTAAACGCATTTTAGTTCAGAAAGTTCGTCAAATAAGCTTTTGCTAAAGTAAATCAATCAAACCTCAAAGAAAGAACGAATTCCAAGAGATACAACAAGGTCCCTAAATATTCGATACGAATTTCTGTATCAAAGATGGCCGCTATTAACCACATTTGTTGTTGATTTTTCGTCATTTTCACACAGATGCAACATCAAATTATTCAAACTCTGATTGATTGAAAAAAAAAAGATTAATATTTTTAATATGCAGTTGCTGGGTCTTGCAGTACAGTTAGTAGCTAGTTCAACTAAAAAAATCCAGAGGCCGCGCAGGTCCCATACCTTCATAGAGATGGCATAATATATATCATAAAGTAATTCTCCTCTTTTCCCTTATTCCAAAAAGGTTGTTATCAATTACAAAGCGAAAGTATGTGCACGATGTACTGGTTAACCACTTTGTCAAGCCTGCCCAGAACAAAGCGTGGTTATGTAAACTGATTGTCTTGACATGACCATTTATTGTAGCTGTTGACTGGGACCTAAAGTCTCAAACCAAACAACATGAATTTGTAGGTAAATCACGTTCCAAAGTTTACTATCATTTAAGCGGCGGTGCTACTCTTTCCCCGTGTTTATAAACTTATGAGCAGGGTGAAAAAATGTTTATAACCCTAAGGCCTGGTGTTTCCTTTATTTCGTACTGAAAGCAAATTAAATTTTCAAACAATCTGAAGTTTGACTTAGTAGTTTGCTGCGAATTTGGCATGCTCAATACTTAAATATTTATGATTATCATTTTGAGATTTTTTAATGAATTATTTTTTTCATAGAATAACCTTGTCCTGCTGAATCCAAATGTATCCTTATTTGAGAAAACAGTATAGACGGATATCAGCTGGCTTCGGACACAGTCATGTAATGGGAATCCGCATTGTTATCCACTCTGGTAGGAATAACATACATACAACTGACTTAATGCATGTAAATATAATAAAATATTAAGGAAGGCATATAGTTTATAAAATATTCAGCTCAAAAGGGGGCTTAGCAATGTGTGCCATTTAATGAAGTAAATATTTTGTGAATTTACATTTTTTCTTACATCATTAATTTGGTTTAAAACAATTCTAAAGCCAGTGAGAACATTCTTATTTTCTTGTTGACACCATTATTTACTAGTCAAACCTGCTAGGGTTGACGATAAGAGTACAGTTACGAAACAGATTTACGGTTAGAAAAATAACAGAAATATATGCATTTGTCCAATCAAATGAATACAGTAAGCAGAACGTGATAAACTTCTTTTACGCTAATGTGTGCCAAGTATAAATCTTATATGATCTTAATTTCTCAAAAATGTGAGGTAAACAATTTGTAAGTTAATAATTCTGGTCAGTTAGCAATTAAGACGGAAAAATGGACTCTTAGCATGTTTCTTGTCTAAACATACTTAACAGGTATTGTTATGCTTGATGACCACAGCCATGAATTAAGACGTTTTCAAAACAAATCAATGAACTTCTTTTACTTCAAAAGAGAAAAGTGATAAATGACTGCTCACACATTTGGATTTTAATATGCTATTTTGGGCAGACCAAAAAGAGGATTATTAAGTAAAAGCATGAAATTGTACGAGCAGCACATGACTTTCCACCTCTCGTAAGTTTTGTTTTTGAACAGCCAAGGCAGTACTGACAGATTATGCTTAGTTTTTGGGATTATACCAAATAAAAGTGGACATTTTAAGATTGTTATGGAAATTATCAGGAACGGAGATCCTATCTAGTGTAGTTGGATAAACAACTGAACCGAATTTGATTACAAAGTGTAGCTATAATTGCTTTGGATAGACCTTTACTATACACTGTACATTGAACTTGTTGCAAAGTAGAAAACAAAGAAATACAAATTATATATTGTTATAATTAGCTGGCTTTCATTGTGCCTTTTTAGTTAAGACTCAATGAACCTTTATGCCACAAATTATAGAGCATAATATTAGTAACAAAGGTTTAAATAATTATTGATTGAACTGGAAAAATTAGTGACAAATGTTTGATGCACTTTGTTTATTAAATTCGAAGAAATCAGTTTATAATGAAGCGGAGCTGCTATTAAGTCACAGCTAACAGAGGCATTTATATACCTATTGAGACCTGTTGAAAACATGTTGAAATAGTCTACAGAACAAGATGAGAACTTCCAACCTCGTAGATTCTCCGTTCGATCACCTGTGACACCATAACTTGCTTCCATAATATAACCAGTGTTACTTGGACAAGCATTGCCATCACCATCATGAGCGGCACCAAGGCTGAAAGGACACAGAAAATAAAAAAAAAACAGTTTATGGGGATATATCTTTCAAAAGCTCTTACTTGCATGAAAATTTTCTTGTATAAACAAGAATTGCTTTTTTGTCAAGGAGACAGATACTTTTGGCCACATTGTTGTATGAACAACTTATACATCTCACATATATCACTTTACGCCCCAACATACAGCTTTTGAGCAATCCGTAGCATACTTATCAGTCTTTTAAGAGTTACTGCCTGGTTTGATAACGATAACAATGCTCTGACAAGCTGGATGAACTTTAGAGAAAACCATTTGCATGAACATGACCTACAATTATTCGACTACAATATTTAGAAGTATTTTTGCCCAAAATGTACAAATTTCTGGTAGAAAAAATTAATTTTCATTTTTTGCTTATGAATTTTTCAAGGTCAAATTGTAAATAATACCAGAAATACCTAATATTTGGGACAAAATACTTCTAAATATTGTAGTCAAATAATTGTAAGTTATGTTCATGTAAATGGTTTTCTCTAAAGTTCATCCAGCGTGTCACAGCATTGTTAACAGTATCAAACCAGGAAGTAACTCTAAAAAGACTGATAAGCATAATGCGGATTGCTCAAATGCTGTATGTTGGGGCGTAAAGTGATATATGTGAGATGTATAAGTTGTTCATACAACAATGTGGCCAAAGGTATCCATCTCCTAGACAAAAAAAAATTCTTGTTTATACAGGAAAAATTTCATGCAAGTAAGAGCTTTTGAAAGATATATCCCCTTATATACCCAGCAGTCACCTTCGGTAAAGTGTCTTACTACAGATGCGTGTTTGACTGCAGATCCAGGGGTTGCGATTTGAGTCCAGCACTTTCATGGCGATGGATCATGAAATGATTTCCACAGTCATTCTCCTTCCTTTCGCTTATCGAAGAATGGTTGTGAAAGTATTTGCGCATAGTACTGCCTAACTGCTTTTTCAATCTTGCCTAGTAGATAAGTGTATTAAGGTGAACTAATCGTCCACTAATGACCATGGTTGTTTATTGGGACGTAATGTTACAAACCATCAAAAGTATACCCATCAGTGAACTTCAACTATATAGAAAAAACAGCATAAATTATGGTGCAGTTAGAATCCATTACAAAATTTCCTTAGTTTAGAGTACATGACACGAGGGTCCATTTATTGATTTGAATTTATTCACTTAAATGTGAACAATATTTTGATAATTAAAAATTTCCATGTTCAGATTATTTGGGTTATAAATGTTTATCTTTTATAAAGGATCTAAACACGAGTGATCACTTTTATGAATTTTAAGTTCCCTAATAATAAGGCATTGATTTCCGAAAATCCCTGACAAAAATTCCCCTGCTCCGTGTAAGTATTTGCCCTTTCTTCCCAAATCCCTTAACATAATTCAGCTTCTCCCCAAATCCTCCAAATCATAAGCCATATCTCCCTAAAATGTATTTTTCCGCAAGAAAAAGTACAAATGTACTCAGAAAAAAATGGAAGGATAATTAGATTCAATTACACGTCTAATATTTAATACAATGCATGCTAAGCTCAATGCACATGTAGTATATAGATCCAGATACCTGAGGTCTGAACTGGTATTTAGTTTAAGTGACGCTTTATTGGTCAAAATATAGTACAGTTACAAATGGATAAGTAAAGTATGTAAGTGAGCAAGGCTCAGGAATCGATACAATCAAGTACCACACCTCCGTACTGAAATGTCAAAATCATTTTTACCGTTTGTATTCCATAATGATTTGCTCCAAAATTGCAAGCTCTCACTTAAAAGTATGACGCCTAATTTTGTAATCTTTGTCAATGTTTCAATGTCAAACTGTTGTCATATTGGATCAGGTATTTCATATCTGCACATTTTTGTTGAAGAAATTGTCTAGTCATAAGTTGAAATGACTGGTACATTGATATTAAAACGTGTCTATGGTCTGAATTAGAAAATAAACAATGACAAGGTCAAGTTTGCAGTTTTAGTAAAGAGTGTCTATAGATTTTGCGTAGTACTGTATTGTAACCAATGACCCGGAAAGTTCATTTTGCTATAATGCACGTTGTTAACTCTATCAAATCAAAAATTCTTTGCTTGGAAATAATTTTCTCAAAATGTAATAATGTGAAAATAATTTCAATACCCCTCAATTGTTTTTCTGAGTATTTACTATGAAGTTATACGTGAGCACATGCCTTAATATCCACTTAATATTTTAAGTTATATATGTAAGGACTGGGCTTAGCCATGAAATACATGACATGTACTTATTTAAATGAAAAGCGTGATATAAAGCTCGAAGTATGAGGCCATCCTTAAAATGCTGCTGCTCCTGAAGAGTTCCTGGTCAAGTAGGTACTGAGAAATATACTCTAGATTGGGGCTGTTTTTTTCTCCAACACCTAAAAACTAGATTTTTTTTACAATTTAAAGTAAACGCATTATCTTTACATTCGCTATCAGGCCCTATGCAAATGTTTGACAAAATAATTGATCAGCTTTCTTAAAACCTTTCATAAGAATCAGCTAATTAAATAAAACGATACTTATATACCAGGGGCGTGGGTAGCCTTGTAACGAAATAGATTAACACTCCTGCTTGGGTGGTCTTGGGTATGCCCCCCACCAAAACTGATAAAAATGGTTCATTTTAGTGCATTTGGACGTTCCAAGTACATGATTATTAACCTAAAACAACAATCTTAAAGATGATGAATTAACAATAATTATTTAAAATTATATTTTCCATTACAAATCAAATACACTTAAATGACAATGTATACGCATGTGCACTTGACAGGGGGACCTGTGGGCAAAGCTACTATTACTATTAATACTATTAATCTATACATTCTTATATCAATGGTTTTGAGCTGCTCTCCTGGATGTAGTAGTCTTAATTCTATACTTACTGATGGCTTAGTTCATAAGCTGCTGTCACTGTTGTAGTAGTATTAATTATATACTTACTTATATCTTAATTTTTGAGCTGCTGTCACTGATGTAATAGTCTTTATTCTATACTTAATTGTTTATAACCTGCTTTCACTGTTTTAGAAGTTTTTTTATCTATACTTACATAAAACCTAATTTATTAGCTATTGTCACTGCTGTAGTAGCATTGAGAGACATACACTTATTTATTACCTAGTCTTCAAGCTACTGGCACTGTTGTAGTTGTCGTAATTCAATACTTACTTGTGACCTAGTATATGAGCTGCTGACACTGCTGTTATTGTATTAATTCTTTACTTTCTTACAACCTAGTTTATAAGCTGCTGTCATTGTTGTTGTAGTCTTAATTATATACCTACTTATGACTTAATTAATTATGACCTACTGTCACTGCTGTAGTAGTCGTTATCCTATAATTACCTATAACTTTGCTTCTGAGCTGCTGCAACTTATATAATAGTCTTAATCTTATCCTTCATCGTGACCTAGTTCACGAGCTTCTCTCACTGTTGTAGTAGTCTTAATCTATACTTACTTAAACCTAGTTTATGAGCTGTTGTCACTGCTGTAGTAGCATTGAGGGTCATACACGAATTTATGACCTTTTGTTAATTCTATATTTACTTATCGCCTAGTTTATGAGTTGTTGTCATGGATGTATTAGTATTTATTCTTTTCATACTTATAACTTAGTTTATGAGCTGCGTAGTCTGCTGTAGAAGTCTAAATTCTATACTTAGTTATGACTTAGTTCTTGAGCTGCTGTGACTGTTTAGTAGTTTTAAATCTTTACTTACTTAGACACCTAGTTTATTAGATACTGTCAATAACTTTATTTTTTACTTACTTTAGACCTGGGTACTAATTGTGCTCCTCTTGTTGCAGATTTGTTTTTGTTTTGTTATGAGAGAGAATTTATGTTGTCTCTGTCAGACAATAATCAAGCCGATATTATTGAAGCTTTTAACTCTACCTCCAGATATTTAGATGACTTACTTAATATTGATAATCCTTATTTTGAACAAATGGTAGGTCAGATATATCCCACTGAACTTCAGTTAGATAAGGCGAATTCTTCGGATACTGAAGCTCCGTTTTTGGACTTGAACTGTCAATAACAAATGGCATAGTTTATTCTAAAATTTATGATAAACGGGATGATTTTAATTTTGAAATAGTTAATTTCCCATTTCTTGATAGAGATGTTCCTCGCTCTCCTTCCTATGGTGTACAGCTGCTTTCCAAAATTTTTACAGATAGCGATTTTTGTCATAATTATTTACATACCCTATACGTGTTTGCATGTTTGTTGTAAACATATGCTTTGTTTGATGTATGATTTTTTTCTGCCAATACACGAACGATATATATAGTTATAGTGAGTAACAATATTTATTGCTCTTGGAGATTTTTTGTATCAAGTTTTAACTTCTGAAAAAGTTGTATATATTTTTAGTAAATCAAAGTTGCTTATCAAAACTCTATTTCAAATTGAGGGCTAATAAGGAGAGCAGCACAGAACACTGTGATGGCCATCTATAATGTCATGTGTACCAAGCATTGTAAATATACTTTGAGAATTGAAGCTTTCCAGTGTATCAACAATGAATCACTTGATTGACTTGGGTGCATGTGCACTAGCGGGTTGTACAAATCTTATAACTTAACAAAATGACTTTTAAAAGATATTTTAAGCGCATTTTTGGATGTTCAAAATTGATGCTACAAAGTAAGTGCCCTTTATTAGGAGAAAGACCGAAACGAAAGTACTGCCAAACAGTTAGAATGGACCAAGTGGGTTTGAAATTGTATTAAGATTGGGAAATGTCATCTTTTAAGAAAAATCCACACTCCAAACCTATTATCATCGCAAACCCAGAATGTCTGGCGGCTGAAACACGAACAGTTTATCCACATTACATTGATTGGTGTGTAAAAAATCCACTGGAAGTCGTAGATAGGGGGCTATCTCATGACTTTTAAAGGGGTCCCCATACTTAAGCTTGTAAATGAAACAATCACGAGTATGTCATGAGATAGCCCCCTATCTACGACTTCCAGTGGATTTTTACACACCAATCAATGTAATATGGATAAACGTTTTCGTGTTTCAGACGCCAGACATTCTTGGTTTGCGATGATAATAGGTTTGGAGTGTGGATTCTTCTTAAAAGATGACATTTCCTAATCTTAATACAATTTCAAACCCACTTGGTCCATTCTAACTGTTTGGCAGTACTTTCCTTTCGGTCTTTCTCCTAATAAAGGGCACTTACTATGTAGCCTCAATTTTTAACATCCAAAAATGCGCTTAAAATATCTTTTAAAAGTCATTTTGTTAAGTTATAAAAATTGTTAACCCGCTAGTGCACATACACCCAAGTCAATCAAGTGATTCATTGTTGATACACTGGATAGCTTCAGTTCTCAAAGTATATTCACAATGCTTGGTGCACATGACATTATAGATGGCCATCACAGTGTTCTGTGCTGCTCTCCTTATTAGCCCTTAATTTGAAATAGAGTTTTGATAAGCAACTTTGATTTACTAAAAATATATACAACTTTTTCAGAAGTTAAAACTTGATACAAAAAATCTCCAAGAGCAATAAATATTGTTACTCACTATAACTAGATATATCGTTCGTGTATTGGCAGAAAAAAATCATACATCAAACAAAGCATATGTTTACAACAAACACGCAAACACGTATAGGGTATGTAAATAATTATGACAAAAATCGCTATCTATAAAAATTTTGGAAAGCAGCTGTATATATTTCTCAGCTTATTCGTTTTGCTAGAGTGTGCTCTAATGTTGATGACTTCAACAACAAAAACTTATTTTTAACTGCTAAATTATTAAAACAAGGTTATAGATATCATAAAATTAGAAAGGCATTTTCCAAATTCTACTACAGACACTCAGAGTTAATTGTTAAATACAACATTGGGTTAAAAACTCTTTTGCAACAAGGCATATCAGAACCTATATTTTATGGTGATTTAGTCTACAAATTCAAACGAAATTTTTGGAAAACCTAATTTTAGTGATCAATTCAAAAAGATAGTAAAACGTTATATAAGGGTTGGATATAATTTGGATATCATGCGACAGTCTGCATGTCTAGTTTTTAACCCAATCACGGTTTATAGCTATGGTTTCCTCTTTAATTGCACGACGGTGGGTCAGGCCTCAGACTCAATGTTTGCTCTGATGTAAAGCTTTAATCTGTGGGTTGGTGCCTGATGCTTATCTGTAGCTGGACCCACCGTGGCTCAACTTGAGGTTTTCTTTAGCTCTGACTATCTGTGAGTCATGAGCCCTTTTCTTTGTTTCATCATGGAGTGTTAATTCAATTAGAGTGTTTTCCATGATGATACATTGCATTAGTTAGATGGCCTCCATGCGAGCTGAACATTTCTTGTACTTCAACAACAGCAGAATCTAGATTTGGTACCAGTAAAATGCATTTAAGCTCCCCTGTGGCTTAGGCTGCTGTCCGTTCTAAGGCGGTGGTTCTATTGTTGTTAACTTTTTGTTTATTGTTACTCCCATTGTGGGAGTCTGTAATTGTTCTATGTTTTGTTGTACGTTACTTTATGCCCATTCTAGTATTGCAATCATCTTGATGGGGAAGAGAGAGCTGATTGCTTTGCTTAATTTGTCTTCCTGGTGTCTCGTGATGGTTGAGCGGCTCTTCCTCGTGGTGCCACGGGGTTGTCTGCAGTTATTGATTGTGGTATTTCCGGATCATACTAACTTACTATTTTTCTAGGTTATGTGCTTCTGTCATTTTTGTAGTGGCTAAAGTATATACTTAATTATACCTAGTTTAGGAGATGTTGTAACTGCTATAGTAGCATTGAGAGTTATACACTAACTTAACTCTAAACGTACGTATGACCTAGTTTATTAGCTGCTCTTAGTGCTGTAGTATTCTGAATTCTAAGCTTACTTATAACCTAGTTTATTAGCTGCTGTCAGTGTTGTAGTAGTCTTATGACTTAGTATATTATCTGCTTTGACTTCTGTAGTAGTCTTAATTCTATACTCGCTTATGACCTAGTTTATAAGATGTGTCTTTCTTGTTGTAGTCTTAATTAAATTCTTACTAATGACCTAGTTTATGAGCTGCTATCACTACTTAAAGCTGCATAGTCGGTAACTTTTGATCTTTTAATTTTAGAACTAATGTTTCTATTTTTCACGAACATAGTAAGAAAACTAAAATTCAGGTATACATTTTACCAATTTCGTAAATCTTTACAAATTATCAGTATCAAAACAGCAGCATTTATGTTAACATTAATTGTCTATAATTATTGGAGGGACGCAAATATTTACCAACAAGAGAAAAACACACCTGTTTTATAAGATGATTCACTTTTCCGTGCAGTTTTCAGCTATAGTGAACATGTTTATTGCGAAAACATAACTTAATTATACTTTTACAAATTATTTAAAACGAAAATAAAAAAAATCGAAAAATGTTCATAGTTGCAGACTTAGTCTCTTTAAGTAGTCTAAATTCTATACTTACTGCTCTCCTCGTTTATGAGCTGACGGCACTGCTGTAGAAGTCTCAATTCTATACTTACTAACAAGCTTGTTTACTAGCTGATGTTCTTAATTCTATGCTTAGTTATGACCTAGGCACACTTCGAATCCAACTATAGTTCCTACTATAGTAACTATAGTTCGATTCGAACATCGATAGTCGCTACAAAAGATCAACGGTGGGTCAGAGCACCGTTTCTCAAATAGATTGTCTGGTTCCCTCCTCTAGCCCTGTCTAACAAGATGGGTTCAAGATCTGTCAGTAGCCTCAAAGTAATTTGTTTTACAAAATAAATACTTTCTGTGCTCTATTTGCGGTAATACTTATTCGTAATTGTTAATTAGAGTTGGCTGTGCAGTATATGAACATCATTTTTGTCTTCAATGAAGAATTGAAACGGGGGCATGTACGGCTATTCACTTTGTTTACTTGGCAACCATATAAATTTCCATCTGCAGCCGTTTGGGTGTAAACGTGCGCGCGCACCTATTACGTAAGAACTATAGTAGGGACTATAGTTTGATTCGAAGTGGGTCCTAGTTTATAAGTTGCAAACACTGTAGTAGTCTTAATTCTATACTTACTTATGTCATAGTTTATGATCTGCTCTCACTGCTGTAGTATAAATGAGAGTTATACCCATACTTATGACATAGTTTCCAAGCTGCTGTTACTGTTAAAGTAGCCTTAATTCTATACTAACTTATGATCTAGTTTATCAGCTGCTATTAATGCCCTATTTGTCTTAATACTATAGTTATATATTACCTTGTTTATGAGCTGCTGCCATTGCTGTAGTAGTTTATCTTAAACTAACATATGACCTAGCTTATGAGCTGTTGTCACAACTGTAGTAGTTTTAATTCTATACTTAATTATTACCAAGCTTATCAACTGCTGTCATTTCTGTAATAATCTTAGTTTTTTACTTACTGATGACCATGTTTAAAAGTTGCTCTCAGTGTTGTAGTAGTCTTAAATCTAAATTCACTTATATCCTAGTCTATGAGCTGCTCTTAATGCCGTATTACTGTTTATTCTATTCTTACTGATGACCTAGTTTATGAACTGACGTATCTTCTGTAGTAGTCGGAATTCTATACTTACTTATGACCTAGTTTATCAGCTGCTGTAACTGCTGTAAAAATTCTATACTTACTTATGACCTAGTTTATCAGCTGCTGTAACTGCTGTAAAAATTCTATACTTACTTATTACCTAGTTTATCAGCTGCTATAACTGCTGTAAAAAATCTATACTTACTTATGACCTAGTTTATAGGCTGCTGTCACTGTTGTAGTAGTCTTATTTCTATATTCACTTATATCATAGTTTATGAGCTGCTGTCACTGAGGTTATACAGTGAGCCACTTTAGTTAGGCACCATTTTTTCAAGGCCACATTTGTGGTTAAAAATGCTGGAATCAACTTTTCTCTTTGATAATTTACTTATTGACATTTTATCTGTTTGATGACATCGAAAATATATATATCTAAATCATTCATGTGCGTCATTCTGCTACGTCAAAGGCAATTTTGAAAAAAAAATATGCACTGCAAACTGAACGTCTATATTGTCTATTTGCGTTTTGCGTTGGGTATTATCCATGGTGATCGTTGTGGCAGAAAAACACCAAAACAATAATTTTATTCAAGTAAACCCCTTTTTGGTCGTTGAATTCAGTAACACTGTTATTTTTGAAGGAATGCTCATTTTGACGTCATATTAACGTCAGTTACAATACACAAACAGGTTTTCCTTCGTAAATTCTAAAGCATCTTATCATTGACACGTCTTATAGCCTTGGTGGTAGTATTGTCATCACTAACGTCAACACTTTGACGCCAATAAATCCATTATTTTCTTTAGGAAAATAAACGGTGGATACATGGTTGGTTATAATGCAATTATAAAAGAAGTGTTTTAATTTTACTCAGAATCATAATAAAATTTATCTAACTTTAAAACCAACTTCTAAAATCAACTTCTTTGAAACCTTGACCGGCTGGGAACCAAAATAGTAAAACGTTTTAAAAATTGATAAAGTTAACAAACACATTCCAGTCTTAGATATTGCCAAGAATAAATCGGTTCTATATCTCTGGCATAGCAGAAATTCGACCCTGGAAAAAGTGCAATGTGAGCTGAGTTTCATTCGAAATGACGCAATGTGAAATGGTGTTTTGAGGGTAGTGCCCTTCAAGTTCCATTTTCTCACTCGTTTCTGCCCTGATCACAATAAAATTTCAATGGCTGAAACAGTTGTAATGGTCCTAATTTTATACTAACTAATAATGTAATTTATGAGCTGCTGTTACTAATCTAATAGTCTGAATTCTATACTTACTTATGACCTAGTTTATGAGCTGCTGTCACTGATGTAATAATCTTAATTCTATACATACTTATCGCAGTTGTGGAAGTCTTAATCTATGCTAACTTAATTAGCATTCTCCTTAAGAATCATGCAGGCCCAGTAGAAAAGCTGATAAGTGACTTTTTCAGAATGATGCCAAAAAAAGTTGGCGAAATAGATTCCTTATAACATAGAAGTCACAAAGCCAAAGGGAAACGGTTATTGTCATGCCGTTACCATGGCAACAACCAGTTAAAGATTTTGCCTCCAGATGCATGTTTTCTAGTTTTGGAAAAATGAAAAATTACACTTTTTTAAGACAATGCAGCCTATTTATCTTTAAAGTCTAATGATTTATGCTGTATGAAAAAAATCAATAAGGTATTAACTTTCAATATCACAAATGGAAAAGGATAAAGAAAACTTTCAGAGTATGTTTCTATGGCAACGAAAAGGGGCTCTCTCTATGATATTTTTGGAGGCTTAAATTGACAAATTTCTATCCAATTTATCTTTTTACAGCAAAGGTGAGATTAAAGGTGTCAGCATAAGGAATATACACTAATGCCTTGTGTCTTAAATGAAAGAATAAAAAAGGTCAAAATGTATCTATATTCGGTATCCATGGCAACCAAAGTAGCAACATAATAGCAAAATTAGAAAAATGCCTAACTTTACGGAATAAAATGACCAACAGACACAAATGTGTAGACATTAGTTTATATAGCATACGAAGCATCGATACAAACTTGAAAAGTTGCACACACGCTAGTTTGGTTTTGTGACTCAATTTGGTTTCCATGGCAACGTGAATATTGCTACTGGTCTGAAATTGCACTTTCTGACCATTTTAAATGATAGTTGTTGAGACAGGAAATATCAAAAGGAATGAATTTTATTTTAGAGATATTCACAGATGCTAGGCGTCAGTAATGAAAAGATAAAAATGTTCAAAATATTTCATTTTCCTTGTTACCATGGCAACCAATGTTGGTGGTGTAGCCAGGTATGAAAAAAAGTCTATATTTTTGGCATTTTTGAACTACTACAGCCATTCTCCCAGCGTACATAGAGAAATATACAGTTAATATTAAGTTCTAAATGGTATTAAGTTTCATAAAACACTAAATCATGCGTAGATTTCACCACCTTCTGGGGGTAACCATGGAAACAATCAGAGTACTGTCGCAAAATAGTTTTAATATGTTTAAAAGATAGTTTTCTTGAGACATATTTACATTATCAATTTGATTCCAGTAAAATTAGTAAGTTTTGTTTGATATAGTAACATTTATAGACTTTAAAAGTGGGTGGGGTAACCAGATATATAACCAAAACAAGTTTTAGTGATTTTTAAACAAGTTTTCCCAATAGTGGTGGCGACGATGGCATATTTGCATACTGCCAATACTTGATAGGGGCCTCCAAGTTTTTGATAGACTGTAAAAACATGTATGAGGTTTACCTCATTCTTGCCATTACCATGGAAACAAATACAGGCCTATTGTAAAATGGATATTAAATATATTGCGCCAATAAAAAGTAAAATGTACAGATGGTTTTAATGCAAGTTCCAAATGTGTATAAAAGATAGTTGAGTTTAAAACATATTAACATTATCAATATGATTTAAGCAAAATTAAAAAGTAAAGTTTTATTTGTTAACAATTATAAACGTTGAAAGTGGGTGGGGTAACCAGATATATAAGAAACATCATTTTAGTCGTTAAAACTTTTTTAAGATAATACAGCCTATCTATCTCTAGAAGTGTTAAAGTGATTCCAGCTAATAATGATAAGTTTTGAATTAGCTAAAAGGAGAATTGAGTTGAGTCTTATTGACATTATCAATATGATATGAAAACTGAATAATTTGTAACAATTACAGTTCTTTAAAGTGGGTGGGGTAATCAGGTATATAACAAAAACTTATTTCAATAACTTTTAGCAAGCATGCCAAATAGAGGCAGAGATATTGACATATTTGAATACTGCCAATATGTAATGGGGACCTTTGAGTTTCATAAATTGTTTAACATGAATTTGGGTTTACCTGTTTCTGGTTGTAACCATGGAAACAATCACAGGCCTTTTGCAGAATGGAAATGAAATTAATTGTATTTAATAGTGGTTAGAATTGTTCCACCTAGTTATTATATTACAGAATTTGATGTGCATAAAGATAGTTGAGTATGAAATTTTAGAACATGCTTTGGATAAAACAATTTAAAATGATTTTATAGCTTTGAAGCCAAAACAAGTTTATGTTTTTTGTATAGAACAGTTATTGTTTCCATGGTTACGACCAAAAAGTGGTAGACCGGATGCATGTTCTTTTATTGTATGAAAGGTGAATACCATTTAGAACTTATCATTAATTGTATGCACCTCTTAGTAAGCAGGGAATATGATTGTTGTAGTTCAAATATTCCACAAAATAGGGTTTTCTGAAAGGTGGAAATTTCACATTTTTCCCTGGGCAAACTTCATTTTTCGTAATATTTCTTTGCTACAGAGTAAAACCGTTTTTCGCATTTCCTGTTGCCATGGTAACTATAATCAGGAATCTTAAAAACTATTGTTTTGTGTTTGTATTGAAGATGTATATTATGTAAAATATGTTTAAAATTATTCATATTCTGTCTTGCTGGAAGAAGATAGTTTGCTTTGAATATGCCATTTTCGTTTAATATGCCATTTTTGTAAAATCGCTGATGATATGATGTTTTGGTTGCCATGGTAACATGAATTGAGATTATTCATTTTTAAATTTGAATTTGATGTTGAAATCAGGTGCTAGTTACATAATGTGTACATAAATTATCAATCAAATCCTTTGTTTAGGGGAGATATTTTGCTTTAAAAATGCTTGTTTTTCGTAAAATCACGGAATATCTGATGGTTTGGTTGCCATGGTAACCTATATTTAAATAATATTATTATTTTGATTTTTTGGATTTTGTAAATAAGATGTGGCCTTGCCAGAATGTGTATAAATTATCCATATTTCTGTTTGCATAAGCAAGATAATTTGCTTTGAAATTGGAGTATTTTGCAAAATTTCTGAAGGTCAGTTAGTTCGGTTGCCATGGAACCAAAATTATAAACATTTTGAGTTTTTTTTATTCATGGCATTTGTAAACCAGACATGGGTTATTTAGACACTATGTATGTCGTTCATGTACAGCTTTGCTGTAAAAAGATAATCAGATTTGAAAATGGTCAATTTTTAGTGTTTTGAAAATTGGTTTCCATGGTGTCACATTTGTTGCTAGGCAACACAATACAAACGATATATTTCATTTTTTACTAAAATTTCGGGTACAACTAATGTGGTCCTCTAAAGGGAGCTAGCAGTAAATGTAATAAAAAAAACTAGTATCATAAAAGCCAGCCTGAAAAGTGTCAATTAAACAATTTTCCTTAGGCAACTCTCTGCCAATCTCCAAAAGATCTTAATTTCCGGTTTCCATGGAAACCACTGTCAGAAAAAGGGAATGCTTTGTTTTGTGAAAGTTTCTCAACAAGTCTTATTTAATGGAGGTAAAATTATTAATTTCTGTGACTAGTCACTTATCACCATCTGCATGATTCTTAGGGAGAATGCTAATCAAGACCTAGTTTATGAGCGTGCCGCCACTGTTGTAATATCATTGAGAGTTATACACTTACTAACGACCTAGTTCCTGAGCTGCTGTCACTGTTGTAGCAGTCTTAATTATAAACTTACTTATGACCTAGCTTATGAGCTGCGGTCACTGATGTAATAATCTGTTACTGCTGTATTTGTCCTAATATTATACTAATGTAATACCTTGTTTATAAACTGATGTCGCTGTAACGGTAGTCTTAATTATATACTTACTTATGACCTAGTTTAGCAGCTGCTGTTACTGATGTAATAATCGGTTACTGCTGTAGTTGTCCTAATATTATACTAATGTATTACCTTGTTTATGAGCTGCTGTCACTGTTATAGTAGTCTTAATTATATACTTACTTATGACCTAGTTTAGCAGCTGCTGCTACTGATGTAATAATCTGTTACTGCTGGAGCTGTTCTAATATTATACTAATGTATTACCTTATTTGTGAACTGCTGTCACTGTTATAGTAGTCTTAATAATATACTTACTTATGACCTAGTTTAGCAGCTGTTGTTACTGATGTAATTATCTGTTACTGCTGCAGTTGTCCTAATATTATAATAATGTCTTACCTTATTTGTGAGCTGCTGTCACTGTTATAGTAGCCTTAATTATATTCTTACATATGACCTAGTTTGGCAGCTGCTATTACCGTGTAGTAGTCTTAATTATATACTTACTTATGACCTAGTTAAGCACCTGCTGTTACTGATGTAATTATCTGTTACTGCTGTAGTTGTCCTAATATTATACTAATGTCTTACCTTATTTATGAGCTGCTGTCACTCATATAGTGGTATTAATTATATACTTACTTATGACCTAGTTTATAAGCTGCTGTCACTGTGATGGTAGTCTTAATTTATATACTTACTTATAACCTTGATTAGCAGCTGCTGTTACTGCTGTAGTTGTCCTAATGATATACTAATGTCTTACATTATTTATGAGCTGCTGTCACTGTTAAAGTGGCCTTAATTATATACATACTTATGACCTAGTTTAGCAGTTGCTGTTACTGATGTAATTATCTGTTACTGCTGTAGTTGTCCTGATATTATACTAATGTCTTACCTTATTTATAAGCTGCTGTCACTGTTATAGTAGCCTTAATTATATACTTACTTATGACCTAGTTTTTGCAGCTGCTGTTACTGATGTAATTATCTGTTACTGCTGTAGTTTTTCTAATATAATACTAATGTCTTACTTTATTAATAAGATGATGTCACTGTTATAGTAGCCTTAATTATATACTTACTTATGACCTAGTTTGGCAGCTGCTGTTACAGTTATGGTAGCTTAATTAAATACTTACTTTTGACCTAGATGAGCAGCTGCTGTTACTGTTGTAGTAGCCTTAATTATATACTTACTTATAACCTGGTTTAGCAGCTGCTGTTACTGATGTTTTTATCTGTTTCTCCTGTAGTTGTCCTAATATTATACTAATGTCTTACCTTATTAATGAGCTGCTGTCACTGTTATAGTAGCCTTAATTATATACTTACTTATGACCTAGTTTAGCAGCTGCTGTTACTCTTGTAGTAGTCTTTATTATAGACTTACTTCTGACCTAGTTTAGCAGCTGCTGTTACTGATGTAATTATCTGTTACTGCTGTAGTTGTCCTTATATTATACTAATGTCTTACCTTATTTGTGAGCTGCTGTCACTGTTATAGTAGCCTAAATTATATACTTACGTGTGACCTAGTTTTGCAGCTGCTGTTACTGATGTAATTATCTGTTACTGCTGTAGTTTTCTAATATAATACTAATATCTTACCTTATTCATGAGATGCTGTCACTGTTATAGTAGCCTTAATTATATACTTACTTATGACCTAGTTTAGCAGCTGCTGTTACTGATGTAATTATCTGTTACTGCTGTAGTTTTTCTAATATAATACTAATATCTTACCTTATTTATGAGCTGCTGTCACTGTTATAGTAGCCTTAATTATATACTTACAGATGACCTAGTTTAGCAGCTGCTGTTACTGATGTTATTATCTGTTACTCCTGTAGTTGTCCTAGTATTATACTAATGTCTTACCTTATTAATGAGCTGCTGTCACTGTTATAGTAGCCTTAATTAAATACTTTCTTTTGACCTAGATTAGCAGCTGCTGTTACTGTTGTAGTAGCCTTAATTATATACTTACTTATGACCTAGTTTAGCAGCTGCTGTTACTGATGTTATTATCTGTTACTGCTGTAGTTGTCTAAATATTATACTAATGTCTTACCTTATTAATGAGCTGTTGTCACTGTTATAGTAGTCTTTATTATAGACTTACTTATAACCTAGTTTAGCAGCTGCTGTTACTGTTGTAGTAGTTTTCATTATAGACTTACTTCTGAACTAATTTAGCAGCAACTGTTACTGATGTAATAATCTGTTACTCCTGTAGTTGTCCTAATATTATACTAATGTATTACCTTATTTATGAGCTGCTGTCACTGTTGCCACAGTCTTAATTCTATACTTACTTATGACCTTGTTTATAAGCTGCAGTCACTGTTATAGCAGTCTTAATTCTATATCTTGTTAATGATTTGTGGTTACTGTTGTAGTAGTCTTAATTCTATACTTACTTATGACCTAGTTGATAAGCTTCAGCTACTGTTTTAGTAGTCTTAATTCTTTACTTACTTATGACCTAGTTTATAAGCTACGGTCACTGTTGTAGTAGTCTTAATTTTATACTTACTTATGACCTAGTTTATAAGCTATTGATCCTGTTGTTGTACTCTTAAATCTATACTTACTTATAACCTAGTTTATAAGCTGCGGTCACTGTTGTAGTAGTCTTAATTGTATACTTAATTATGACCTTATTTATCAGCTGCTGTTACTGATGTAATAATATGTTACTACTGTAGTTGTCCTTATACTATACTAATGTATTAATTTGTTTATGAGCTGCTGTCACTGTCTAAGTAGTCTTAAATCTATACTTACTTATGACCTAGTTTATAAGCTGCTATCTCTGTTGTAGGTGTCTTAATTAAATTCTTACTTATCACCTAGTTGATTAGCTTTTGTCACTGTTGTAGTAGTCTTAATTCTGTACTCACTTATGGCCTAGTTTATGATCTGCTATCTCTGCTATTAGTATCCTTACTTATGACATAGATTAATAGCTGCTGTCACTGTTGACGTAGTCTTAACTCTTTACATATTTATGATCTAGTTTAAAAGCTGCAGTCTTTGGTGTGGCAGTCTTTATTCTATACTTACTTATGACCTAGTTTATAAGCAGCAGTTACTGTTATAGCAGTCTTAACTCTATACCTTGTTATAATTTTTGGTCACTGTTGTAGTAGTCTTAATTCTGTACTGACTTATGACCTAGTTGATGAACTGCGGTCCCTGTTGTAGTAGTCTTAATTCTATACTTAATTATGACTTAGTTTATAAGCTGCAGACACTGTTATAGCAGTCTTAATTCTATACCTTGTTATAATTTGAGGTCACTGTTGTAGTAGTCTTAACTCTATACTTACTTATGACCTAGTTGATAAGCTTCGGTCACTGTTGTAGTTGTCTTAATTCTATACTTACTTATGACCTAGTTGATAAGCTGCGGTCACTGTTGTAGTAGTCTTTATTCTATACTTACTTATGACCTAGTTGATAGGCTGTGTTCAATGTTGTCCTTTGGGATCATGGGAATCATTGTGGAACTTTGAATCTATTAGACTGTCACTGATGAAGCCTAAATGGCAGAAACTAGCCAGTCTGACCCAGGAAATATGCACACTCTAGTTTCAGTTCTTTGATGCAGTCTTTGCTTCCAAAGGATACCCTTTTAAGAACATATTTGACTGCACTACAGCTGGTGACTGGGACTGTGTGGCGGCAGTAGAACGTCTCCCTGCCCTTAACTTTAGTGTAGATTTTATTTTCTAGTCCTTTGGGATCATGGGTTTCATTGTGGAACTTTGAAACAATTAGAGTGTCACTGATGAAGCCTAAATGGCTGAAACTAGCTAGTCTGGCCCAGGATATATGTACACTCTAGTTTCAGTTCTTTGGTGCAGTCTTTGCTTTCAAAGGATACCCTTTTAAGAACATATTAATTCTATACTTACTTATATCCTAGTTTATTAACTGCTATCTCGGCTGTAGTACTCTGAATTATGACCTAGTTGATATGCTGCGGTCACTGTTGTAGTAGTCTTAACGCTATGCTAACTGATGACCTAGATTATGAGTTGCTGTCCCTATGTAGTAGCATTGAGAAATATACACATATTTATGACCTAGTTTCTGAGCTGCTGTTGTAGTAGTCTTACTTCTTTACTTCCTTAAGTCCTCGTTTATTAGCTGCTGTCACTGCTTATGACTTATTTTATTAGTTGCTGCCATGGCTATTGTAGCCTCAAGTGTTATATATACCTAAATGACCTAGTATATGAGCTGCTATCTTTGATGTAGTAGCTTTGAGTTTAATGTATTTACCTATGGCCTAATTCATGAGCTGCTGTAAGTCCTGTCGTAGCCTTGACGGGTAAAAGCTCAACTATTGACTGTTGATAACCATTATTACATAAACCACACCACTGAACATTTGTACTTGAACTGCAACTGCCACCCAGGTATGCCAGACCTATCAAATATATATACTCAATTACGTTTATGTCTGTCAATTCCAAATGCACACATTCCAATTAAATATTCACATTACAATCTTTGATCATTTTGTAGCATTAAATTAAAACTCATTGTGCAATCATGTGTGCTGCAGACAACTCAGCAGACACCAATAACACCTTATAACAAACGTCACAATAGTTTGTAAGCGCTTCATAATCCCAAGCTCTTTAAGCATATTTAAACACCACCGAATGAACAATCTTGTAAGATATTATGCATGCTAGTTGTATGCATTGTCCTCTTGGTGCCTGTACTTTTTTAATGATATGTAGGTTTTCCAAGCGATGCAGTGGGTAAGATCATGTTTATATTCGCTTTCTCTTTGCATTGCATGTAAACAAAAAAGTCATAGGCTAGTATGCAAATACGTGTAGTCTTATAACGGCCTTTATTATTTGTGATTGGAAAGTATAATAGCTAAACTTGTTACATGCTGACTTAAAGGTTTTTCTACATTTTTCTAGTCAACATGGCTTAAGCCATTCTTAAGTGGAAATACCATAATCAGATTTACTCACAAATAGTCTCTATTGCTGATCAGCTTGCATTAAAGCAAACGATACAAGAAAAAGACCACACCTAAACAAGGACACCATATGGAGAAAGCAACTAAAGCACAAGAAAACATCGCATACAGGAGAGCACTTTCGCAACAGGTGACCACAAAGCTGCAAGAAACAGACACCACAGAAGGTAAAGACGAGTTACAAAATAGATCCACAAAAGTTGGACCGCCCTGTAACAGTCAATAAGAAAAGTACTGGTGGGCTTTACCTTGTTATTGGATACCAACTTCAACCTAGTTTCTGATGTTGATCAATCAAATTAATCAAATCAAATAATTGATTGTTGCCGCCTTTCTTACTTTAAGTGGGAACTGTTGAATAGCCTTAGATCCATCACCCCCACAGCCGTCGTGCAATTAAAGAGGAAAACAAAGTTGCCAGCCATGATGGGGATATTACTAAGCATGCAGTCTGTTGCAATACATTAATGTTATTGCCTATATTTTATAATGAGAAATTATTTTGATATAATGCGAAGAATAATTCTAAGAGCCAGCAATATTTTCAATTTATACACCAAGTCACCATAGAACGCAAGTGCCAAAAATCCCTGGCGCAAGAGAGATTTAAGTCTGACATGGAAATAAGATATCAAATCAAAATATCAGCGATAAATTAAGAAAAGTTGTGCAAAGATTATGATACCAATAGCCCTGTTTAAGAAGTTTCGGAGTTAACAATTTATTGCAAGTGTTGAAAGAAGCTTTATGAATAGATACTCTAGCAAAATAAATAAGTTAAGAAACATTAACTCTAAAGGATGTAGAGCGAGGAACATTACCATCCAAAATGGATAATTGACATTTTCAAAATAAAATCTAATCTGAATATTTCATGTGGAACAAGACGTTATAGACAGACTAACAGATGGATGGACGGACATCGTAGAAAAATTAAGTTACCTATTTACAAATACATCTATGGTAAGAAAATTTATATACATAATCATCATGTAGTATAATTTTACACTTATCATAATATACCTATTAATGAAATTGACTGGATACTGGGTAACTGAACAGCTATCAATATAAAGCTGCAGAAGGTTTTTGTTCACTCAGAGCTTATGGTACTAACCAGTGTTCCATTTTGTAATCGAAATATATACAAGTTTATCTGTAATTGAGCATCCTGGCTTGAGCATTGCTTATTTTCAGAATTCACGTCATGAAGTTTCCTTACAACAATGCTCAAATAGTCTATGTAGCTGATCAGCTTGCTTCAAGTATAATCTGGATGTCAACTGTGAAGGTAGAATTTTTTATGAAATGTACAAATGTATCATTATACTTTTCATTGCACAACATGATAGGATATGTGTCTCCACTGGTTAGCTGCTCCATTACAGATACTAGCAGGACGTTTTAATAGATTTAATGCAATATCTGCTCGAGATTGTAAACAAAAACAAAACTTACACAGAAGTAAGTAATGGTGCAAAGATCAGGAATCGATACAATCAAGTACCACACCTGACCCAGGATACCAATGGGAAAGTGACAAACTCACAGAAGACACCACAAACGAGAGCCAAGAGCTCAGCCCTTTCCCAGCAGGTGACCACAAAGCACATATAAACAGACGCGCACAAAACATAGCAAACATAAGACAGAACAAAAACATAAAAGATCCACAAAAGAAGTACCGCCTTGGAACGGTCAGTAAAATATTTTACTGGAGGGCTTAAACCGGTTTAACGGCGCCAACCTCACCCTTAATTCAGATGTGGATCAAGACACATAGATATTTGGTTTGCATGAAAGACCCCTAACTTATCAATGCATCATCTCCTAAAACATATAAATCAAGATATAACAAGGAGATAAAGCAAGGAAAAGGACTCAACAGTAAATTAAACTGAATACCGGAGCAAAAGAAATCCAACAGGTAAACCCTGGTGGGCCCGACAAACAGCCAAAGCATCAGGCCCCTACCATCTCATCAATAGATAAGTCTTTAAGTCGGAACCATCATAGAGTCTGAAGTCCGACCCACCGGCGTGCAATTAAAGAGGAAAGCAAAGTTGCCAACCGTGATTGGGTTGACTACCAAGCATGCAGTCTGTTGCAATACATTAATGTTATATCTACTTTAAAATACAATATGCCATCTCGCCCATGAGCCTAGGGCATGAACCACGTAGTAGCCTATGTCAAATGGAATTAAAATTTGACCCTGTGTAAATTTAGTGACAATTTTTGCGACCTATATCAAATAAAACTTTGAGGCATTAGTTTCAGTTTTATCTAGTTCAGTGATCTGAGATCTGCTTCTGGGATGAATAGTGATGTAATCAAAATGGCGGTCATTGCGCTTTTGATACTCATATACATATAATGAAGTATGTTAGCTAGACAAAGTTTGTTTTATAGTTTAGTGGTCGCGCCACTCCAGATTTATAACAGAAACTACATTTATTGTACTTGCATGAAGGTGTTCATATTTGGCACAATAATTGGCGCACGTGTGTACATTATCATATGACGTCGCGCCTGGGAGTGAAATAACGCCATGCAATAAAATTTGTAAACCACTAGTGGTTTATCGATTTACGGGAAACGTTATGGCGTCCATAACAACGTAGCGTACATAATGACAAAATCATAACGTTTTTACGCCAGAAATGAGATTTCAAAGTATTTGTCATATGATAAATAGAATCTAACATTCGTGCTCTTGTATTATTGAATTTATTAAACTCGTTGCGAAAAAGAGATAAAATGCTCGGCAAGCCTCGCATTTTATCTCTTTTCCCCAACTCGTTTAATAAATTCAATAAAACATGAGCACTCATGTAAGATCCTATATTTATAACATAGACCTTTCAGATCTGATCATCGATGTGACCTTAAAGTCAAAGTTCAAATTTATTCAAAATCTCTGTATCGCACGTTGTTGACAGTCATGTTGAATCCGCGCTTACCATGTTTTAATCACGCAATTCACGTGCTGTTGATGCACAGATTTTTGTTTCTGCTTTTTTTTTTCTTTTTATCCTTTACTTTACGTATATGTCTTCTGGATTCGTTACAAAATTGACGTCATCAGCAGTAACGCGCATAGAAGAGTCGTCAGGATGACACAAGTCTTTGAACTGGAAAAATGTTTTATTACTTACTGCATACCATTATTGAATATTTCAAAATTTTGTCGCAAGTTTTCAATCGAGAAAAATGACCTTATGAAATAATGGTTTTCTTATACACTTATATCTGCTAGAAACCATAGGGGTCGTCGTAACCCTCACCTTTCAGGTTTGGTTAACACCATCCTAGTGTTCTAGCAGGTGGTAATGCAAAGAAAATCACGTTTGATCCCAATATTGAAGTTATTAAACGAGCTGTTAAAAAGATATGAAATGTGAGGCTTGCCAAGATTTTGTCACTTTTTCGTAACAAGCTTAATAAATTTAATAATACAGGAGTACAACTGTCAGGTTCTATCTATTGTATGACTCTAAAACTACTTTTAAATCGCGTTTAAAACCTGCATGGAACTACGCTTTGATGTTGCCATATTATTATATGCTAAACCATTACGGACGTCATTACATAGCGTTATCAAAATTTGTAAACCACTAGTGTTATATCGAAAGGAGTTCTAGCGATAAGGCGTGTATTTTTCCTAGTTGACATGATTACAAAAACCAAATTTTCAAATTGCCCTAATGTTTTTAAATTTGGTGCAGTTCAGCAGTTAGATATTCATAGTAAGCAACAAAATACGTTTCAAAGTGATTCACCATTTACAATACCGTGAAAACGTGCACTTTCTACTTCCAATGAGTTACTACAATGAGTTAATGCTAAGACAAGCATGCATATGTGAACGGCCATATTAGATTATTCACAGCTCGCATATATATACAAAATAAGCTCAGTCAAAAAAAACACCACTGGCTAGCTAATAATAGCGCAAAGGCACGCCTAGCATACGGCGAGCTGCTTTTGGGTTTCATCCAAGCTAAAAAAAAGGGAACCCTTGCACCCACAACGTCATTTTTACAAACTAAATGGACGCTGATAGCGCAGTGGCTCAGTTGGTAGAGTTTTAAACTAGGGATCGAAGGATTGCTAATTTGTGAATCACCACAGTCTTACTGCTGTGTCATGGGGCCAGACACTTTATCAGCTAATAGTAATGGCTGAAGACAGGAATTCATCAGAATTTTCTTATTCTTTTTTTATTGTCCATCATTAGATATTTTTATACTGTCATATTGGTTTCGTAAATAAACACCAGAAGACATTGACAGATAAAGCAAAACACCCCATACTAGAACGACATATAATTTGAAAACAGATAGGAAAGCAGATGCTTTGATCAGCCTGCGTGCGTGTGCCAGCACATCAAGGTGTTTACTTACCCGTAGTTACACCATGCAAAAATTTATTATTCAAACTCTCTGCGTGCATAGCTTAACTAGAGACATGAGTGGCAGCTATCTAACTTCAATAAAGCGTGGATGACGTAACAGGCATTGAGTATACATGAATATTAATTTTTCTGACCGACATTGTCTGACTGGGTATGACTCGGAACGTATTGAGGAGTGAAACTGGACCTTATGGTCAAAATGTATTTGGTCGTACAGATGTGTTGATAAATGATAAGTATTTTTGTGAACGCCAATACTTGTACGTTTTAAGACAACAAATAAAGTTAACCCTTACTTTTATATAACCACTCGGTTATTTTTTAACATGGGTCCGGTACTACCTTAATGTAAAAAATACTTTTCGTGTACTGGGCTCGGAATTACAATACCTCCTTAAAGTTAAGGAGGACTTAAGTTAAGTATTGATTTTTCAGGATGCCAAAAATAACGTTTCAAACTGATTAAAATGAAAAATAGTTTATTTTTTCTGTAGACCACAATGATATCTTTGACCACAAGTACTGCATCGATGCAGGCACTTTAATAAGCATCTAATATAGCATGGTTAAATATCAATACTTAACTAAAGTCTTCCTTAACTCAAAGGAGGCATTGTAATTCGGACCTTCTTATGCTCTGATTATTTGGTTGTTCTGATCTTGAAAAAAAAACTACAAAAACTGTTCAATTTCTTTTTTTTTCATTCTTTTTTCGTTAAACATTTTTCATTGAACGTTTACCTTAAGCAAACTTGAAGGAAAATAGATGTAAGTTTACACCAAAGGAGGTGGCAGCTTATCTGCCACCTCGCTTGATATAAAATCACACGCATTTTAATGATTTTTTGTTTTAAACTGAATCATTATTGATTGATTTCAGTTTGGATTTATTATTCTACAATTCCATTCCAGGCTAATTTTCTTCACTATCGGAAAAGACGGGACTCGCTGTCGAAAATATTATTTTTTTTCTTTTTATTTTTTTTAAGCTTTTTGTTTTTGTTTACAACAAAATCACGCTTCATTATTTGTCATGGCGCTGTTTCAAATGTATGACTCCTGGCCAAACCAAATGTATGTGTGATCTTTGTTTTGGGCTTAAAAGACTAAGATATAAGCAGCGACTTACAAGGGTCAGTTATCAATTGTTCTTTCCGACATTTACGTGGTATGAAGAGTATTCAAGTTTTTTCTTTATAGAACATTAGAATTTCTTAATACCACCATTTCAGATTTAACACTGTTCCGGGTTATATTCGTGAGAGTTTCTGCGGGCCATGGAAGGGGAGAGAATTTCATAATTAATCTGAATAATATCTCAGCTTATGAATTCAGACGGACCAAGTGCAGTTTAACGTATACAAACATGTACGGCCTATCCATTAACTCAGTATTTTATAAAAATGTAAATTGGCAGGAAGTTTACAAAATATAAAACCTGTGAATTTTACAAAGGTTACATATTTTGTACATGTCCTACATGTTTTTATAAAAAATATAGCTTGCACGAACAATTTAAGTAGTTTAGACTTTGAAAATGTTGTCACCTTATTTTTTTTAAGTAACCATCGTAATTGTAAATTATATCAGGGTACCCAAAGAGCAACGCTTACCATGGGGAATTTGGATTATTGCTTTATCGCAGTTGTGTCTGCGGGAAACGCGGTCAGTGATACGAATATTCTAATTGTTATATTTTAGCTTTAACCAAAAAGGACTGGTCTCCACATAGGTACCAGCTTTTAATTTGTTTTCTCTCTTCTCATTAACAAATGGATTTGCTATTCTGTGGGGAGTGATATGCACATCATGTATCTTCACTCAGTATATTTTCGATCAGGCCAAGATACACTGAGTGAAGATAGAAAATTTTGACAAATTACTGGAGGCGTATCCGTATGAGTACATTTTTCATTATGGGCAAGCACAGCTATATATTTAACATATGATAAGAACAGTAACGGGATATATGTTCGCCTTTTTGATGTGTCGCCGTCGCCGTTTGAAACAGAGCATTTCCATTTTTTTTAATTTTCAGTGACCAAGTTCATGGATACAATTTCAAAAAACGTACAGGGATGAAAACAAATAAAAAAATACAAACCAATTACCAATAAAATATTAAGATAATTACACTTTTGGTTCTCCAAAGTAAACGAAATTTTAAAATTCACGATAATGTCAGCGTAAAAGGAACAATTTAAATTTGTCTTTGTGTTAGAAAACAACAGGCACAAGAAAACTACAATAAATATGTTTATTGCCTAAATCCATTTGTTTTTACTTGGTTTTTTTTCATGGTTGTAACTTCTATGTACTTCTGTTGCAGTATTTTTTTGCAAAAAAACCTTGAAATGTATTGATTTAAACCGCGACGTCACAATCCATAATGTGCTATCGTAAATAACATTAATAAACTTTCAAGGCTATATTTGCGTTTATAGAACTGAAAATAAGAAAAAAACATACATTGTGCTTTCATTGATATGGGAATTACTAAGTTTCGTTTCATGTCATATTCTGTAGAAAGAAAAATTACAGGCGTTGATACACGCAATGATTCCAAGACTATTTTTTTCGTCTTCGGTAGTAGAGTGACGTTGTCTTCGTAAGGTCGTTTGATACTGAACTTGAAGAGGGTACTTATATAATTATAACGTTTTAACCATTATTCCGGCGTCATATTACAAAATCAAGGTCGCAGTTGGACTTTATACTCCTTTTAGGTAAAGAATAGCCAAAGAACTAAAATACCATAAAAAAAATTACGTTAAGCCACTTTTTGGTATGACGCGGCTCAAAAAAATTCTCTAGTCATTCTCCTCCTTCCACTGATTCAAGAAGGGATGATGTCAGTTACAAGCGAACGCGTATGCACAAAGTACTGCCTAGTCTAAGCTTGGCCCAAAAAGTGTGGGTAGGTCAACTGACAAACACCATGACAGTTGACTGGGACATGAAACCAAAAACAAAAGAACCCAAACTTAGGCTCCATGGATCTGACATATTAATGTACAATATAGTATGGTTTCAAATCCATCAAAACACAGGAACCACTGTGGTGTAGTGGATAAGCAAGGGTTCGCGGGTTCAATCCTCGGCTTCACCAGTCCGTCAGATGAGACTTTAAGCTGTGGCCCCGTCTTCGTATGTCCTTAGCTGTTTGCTGGACGTTAAACAAAATCAAACAAACGAATTAATAAAAAAGAGAAAAAAACACTTAATTTCTGGGATAACAAGTACGGAAATGGGCTTTCGGTCAATCTTATTGAAAAGGAAGCCCCAAAACGGGTTTCAGCGGTCAGAAAAATGAAACAAGTCATTTCGTACCATATGACACCAAATCAATCAAATAACGAGACAAAATTAATTCCAGCAAAAAATTCCCACACCACTAATGCTTTGAATCTGATTACTTATAAAAATATGTGCATAAGTAGCATTGTGGCAGCCGTTTCGATGGCGTTATCATTCGGTCCAAACGCAGAACTCAGATAGGTGAACTGGTTTAAATTGTAACGCATTCCCCAAAGTTTATTTATTTGAGCGCAGTGGCTCAGTGGTAGAGTGCTTGACTCGAGACCGAGATGCCGCGGGTTTTAGCCTCACCGACGTCACTCCATTGTGTCCTTGAGCAAGACACATTAATCCTAGCTTAGTACCGGTTCAACCCAGGAAGACCCGTCCCTACATAACTGAAATATTGTTGATAGGACGTAAAGAATCAAATCAAACAAACAAAAAAAAAACAAAGTTTATTCTGATAAAGGTCACCAAATATCGTAACAAAATTTACACGAGATTCCCATTCGACATAGACTATTTTACTGGTGGGATGGATCAGGATAATAATCATTCATTCACGCCTAAGCTAAGCATTAGCTTTTTTATAGCACATGGAAGGGCAATTAAAAGTATTTACAACCATATAGCCAGACCTTAATTAAGCATAGGTGTTATAGTACATGAAAATACAATAACACTTCACTAAAACAAACTGTTTACATGTATTGTTCAGAAGAAGAAAAAATCGTTTTATTCCATTTTATTTGAATCTGGTACTATCAAACACATTCTTTTTTTTGCAATTTTAATTTTGCGCTGTTTGCAAAAAAAGAAAGCAATTAAAATACATAACTACCAAAATTGATACAGTTTATTTCATTTCGTTACACTACATTCTATGCCAAAAAAGGAAATTTGACCCTAACTTCTAGTCTGTTGCTAGCGTTATCGATAACATATTTTAATTAAAACTGTTGAATGGCTTCTCTGCTAACACTATGAATCACAAATCATCAGTTAATTGAATAATCATACAAAAGCGAAATAGAAACACACAAAGAACACACAAAGACACAGTCATTTACACTTGTATAAGATTTACCTGCAACGTCGTTAGAGTCATTCGATTTTAAATCGTAACTGAAAAATAAAAATAAATCTAGAAGAAAAATAAAATCGTTTGTTTCCCCTTAACCATCCAAACAATCAAGCAACTGCAACCCACCCATTAATGAAACTGCACAGCGTTTAAATGTCACCTTGACATTTGATATTTATTCTTCATAAAACTGTTAACTTCCACTTGGTCATGTGGGCTGTTCTGTGACTCTTGATCATGTAGAGTTATGAGTTTTGTTACTTATCGCATGGGCGATCTGCGGTTTTACACTTTACAACGTGATTAACAATGTACAAGTATACGTTATTAAGAAGTTAATCTGTCTAGTTTCATTCAAGTAGCCTAGCTAGTCCATTAAGTGCTTATAAGTGAGAGAGAAGGAGGTGGAGGTGGTAGGCCTTGGATGACTTTCCATGCAACCACATACTTAAAGAGGACAGCAAGATTAGAAGCAAGTGAGTCTGACATGAAAGCCTTTATTAAACTGTTCAATCTGCCACAAACCCGATCAAAATTGGATATAATACAAGAAAATATAACATATTAAGCCAATAAAGGCAGCCATTTTAATTATTCAATTAACTGCCTGTATATTTGGAAGAAGCAATGACATCCCCATTTGCAATGCAGATTGTATATATTGTTTTTCTTTCTAAATCAACTTTTTTAACAGAAGAATCAATAAAAATCGCACGAAATTAAAATCAACCGACAGTAATATGCACAAAGTAAGTAAGGGTGCAACGATCAGGAATCGATATAAACAAGTACCACACCTGACCCAGGATACCAATGGGAAAATGGCAACCCACGTTGAATATTTGCTAATTGGAATGAAACTCCAGGTATTTCAATTAAGACAATGTTTTGGAAGCAAAACCTAACTTTGTAGTATATTTTACAATAGAATAGTGGCTGAGCCTCAAAGATCTGGCTCATTTCAGCTCATTGTCTTAGAAGACTATTGTAGAGGTAAGAGCAAATATATTTAGTGGCTAGGCCTCTCATGAATCCTGTATAAGGTGATTGGGAGACCTGGCTTACTCAAGCTCATTTGTTTACAAGACCACTTTGTATTTGCTCACACTGTGAAAGCCTTTTGTATATAACTTTGTTGTTGCTCCGGCAGTGTTGTCACTCTGGTAATTTGTACAAAACATTATAATACTTATTTAGCTTTGGTATTACCAACGGCTTGCTGCTCTGACAGCGGATTGGTACTTGTTTCCTCTATAGGATTTAAACTGCTCTTGCAGTATATTTCATAGTGTTACACTTTTGTAGTATTTGGGCTTAAATAACAAGGCTGTTAAGGCTGTTTTGAATAGTTTAGTTCGAGCTGCTCCAATATAGCTCTGGTAGTACATTTGTGCTCACTGTTGCTCACTATATATTGTTAATCAATGGTTTCCGCTTTACTACTTGGATTGCTTTGATTATAATTATTGTCAACTTTGGCTTATCTCACAATTTGTTGTTGGCCACAGTGAATGGTCTTATTATTAAACACCAGGTAGGTGACTCAATCATTGTTTGGCGCAGATAGCTCTGTCTTAATTGGGGAAAATCATTATAGCTCAGTTGGGCTAATCTAAGTTCACAGCTCTTTCGAACTTTATCACTTTCTTGTTGTACATAGGCTTGCAAATTATACCTGATTGTAACAATATACCCTTGCAACAAGGGATTTAATTAACTTAATGTTGTTAGGTTTGTTTGATTTGATTCTTTACGTCCCATCAACAAACTTTCATTTAAACAGGGAAGGATCTTCCTGGTTGAACCAGTACTAAGCTAGGATAAATGTGTCTTGCTCAAGGACCAATATTCAGTGACGCTGGTGAGGCTCGAACCCGCGGCCCCTCAGTCTCAAGTCAAGCACTCTACCACTGAGCCACTGCGCTCCCGAATTTATGTTGTACAACCTATGCAAGGGTCTTGGGATTTATATAACAAGAAGCCCAATGGGAAACGATCGCTCACCTGAGAGCCAGCATAATGTTTGGAGACACCATAATTTACAATGCTCAAAGGCAGATAACTGAACTTGAAACAGTGACCAGGAATTAATTAAAAAACATAAGATATTATGCCAGTTTTAGTTATTTGCAAGTATTAAAAAGATCTGAATAAAAATTGCAGAGGAAACCTGGTGAAAGTGTAGTTTTCAGATGCTCAAGGGCAGCTAACTCTTTAGTCAGTGATTGGATCTGGCCAAAATTCAAACTCATCCATACTTTTATGTATGTCCTACAAAGATGAAGAAAATCAAATGAAAAATGAAGGTGCTAGAGTGGTCACAACAATATACAATTATATTTTAAACACTCAAGGACAGCTAACTCTGTAGCTGGTGGATGGGTGTGGCGGAAAATCAAACTAATTCAAACTTTTATGGAAGTCCTTGTTACCTGCAAGAACGAGGAAGATCCATTTAAAAATGAAGGTACCAGAGTGGTCACAACATATCTCCCAATGTAAGTCTATGCAAATTTTTTAATATGCTCTAGGGAAGTTAACTCAACAGTCTAAGGTTGGATCTACTTTAAATTAAACTCATCAAAGCTTCTATGGTTGTCCTTGTAAACTGCAAGAATGAAGAATATCCAATCAAAAATGAAGGCGCTAGAGTGGTCACAACATTATCAATCAATTTTAAGATGCTCAAGGGCAGCTTACTCCATAATAGGTGAAGGGATCTTGACGAAATTCAAACACATCCAAGCTTTTATAGTTGTCCTTCTTATCTGCAAGTATAAAGAAAATCCATACGAAATTGAAAGCACAACGGAGGTCACAACATTTCTCCCATTATAAGTCCATGGGGATTTTTTCAGACGCTCAAGGACTGGTAACTCATAAGTCCCTGATCGGATCCTGCCAAATTTCGAACCCATCCGAGATTTTATAGGTGTTCTTGTTGCCTGCAAGAATGAAGAAGATCCAATTAAAAATGAAGGCGCTAGAGTGGTCACAACATTATTTATTTATTTTTCAGGCGCTCAAGGGCAGCTTACTCCAAAGTCAGTAATGGAATCTTGCCTAAATTCAATCATATTTAAGCTTTTATCGTTGACCTTGTTACCTGCAAGAATGAAGAAGATCCATTGGAAAATAAAGGCACTAGAGTGGTCTCAACATTTTCCCATTATAAGTCTATGGGGATTACTCCAAACGCTCAAGGGCAGCTAACTCGTAAGTCCATGGCCAGATCTTGCCAAATTTCAAACCCATCCGAGATTTTATAAGTGTTCTTGTTGCCTGCAAGAATGAAGAAGATCCAATCAAAAATGAAGGCGATAGAGTGGTCACAACATTATTCATTGATTTTTCAGACGCTCAAGGGCAGCTAGTTCCGAAGTCAGTAATGGAATCTTGCCTAAATTTAATCCATTTGGCAACAAGGACACCCTTTAAATCACGGATGGGTTCTAAATTTGGCAGGATCTGACCATGGACTTACGAGTTAGCTGCCCTTGGGTGTTTGAAAAATCCCCATAGATCTTCTTCATTCTTGCAGGTAACAAGGTCAACCATAAAAGCTTGGATGGGATGAAGAAAGTCCATTGGAAAATGAAGGCACTAGAGTGATCACAACATTTTCCCCTTTATAAATATATGGGGATTTTTCAAACGCCCAAGGGCAGATAACTCGTAAGTCCATGGTCAGATCCTCCCCAATTTTAAACCCATCCGAGATTTAAAGGGTGTCCTTGTTGCCAGCAAGAATGAAGAAAATCCAATCAAAAATGAAGGCGCTAGATAGTTGGCAATCCGAATCGAAAAAAGATGCCTAATTTTGGTTTTGTTGGCATTTTTGAGTACATTTGTTAGACCACTTTTAACATAATATTGAGCATGTGTACAAAGCCATACGGGTGGATGCCAAGTCTGAATTTGCATATGAAGGCCAGAAATTAGGTCAAAGGTCATTGAGTGCAAAAATGAGAAAATATGTACTACTGGAAAACAACTTTATCTTTTATATGTAAAAATATTTCATTATAAGCCAAATTTTGTATGCTTATAGTTATAAGTCTGAAAAACATTGAGAAATTTTTTTTTATAACTAAATGTGCATATGTTGACTTTAAAATGGGGTCAAAGGTCATCAAGTGCAATAATCAGAGTATTTTTACAAATTGTGTTTCTTTTTTTCTCCGGTCCAACAACAAGATGCTTTTTAAACTCTAAAAAGGATAGAAGTCTTTCTCAAGGCTTAAATCAATATGTTTATCACTAAAGGAACATCTTTGGAAGCATCCTTTTACGGATTTTACAAAGACAAACATCGTAAGTTTTGTGCAATTCTGACGTAAATTCTCCCTCAATTGGGCTAAACTGAGATATATGGGCTACTTTGAGAGTTTGCTGCACCTCTCAGAAAGTAAAACTATTTTCAGTTTGGGACATGTCTTGGGGCCTTAGAAACCCATGATTTAATAACTTTTCTGTGGTCATTTTTCTATAAATCACCTGTAATCAACGTAACCCTACTTACATTGAAAATAACAGTACACCCAGTACAAGGCAAATGTTGATTTATTTTAAAAGTAATAGTGAAACAGTTTAAGCATTAAATATTTAAACTAGACATAAAAATCAATTGCATACATCTTAGATATGTATTTCTGCTCGTCAGCGATACATATGTTACGTTTTATACTAAATTGCAGATAATGGCTTTACAAATTACATGTATTAAAATAAACCATGATACCTGACCTGAAATATACATGATGTTGATCTATACTCTATTTGAAAATGTTCATTTTCATATATTTGAAGTTGTTTATAACTTTTCCCTTCCAATGAAGTGAAATCAAGTAAATATATAAATATGCTAATTAGTATGTAATTTGTACTGGCTTCAGCATGTAACGCATAGCTGCATACAGATTCATTTTTCTATTATTTACATTGCATTGGAATTGGCAAAACATCTTTTATAATGAAATCAAATTATAACTATATTAACAATAATGAATCTTAAATTGCTGCTCATATATTAATGAGGTAACATAGGTAACAAAAGGTGCCTTATATAAATGGATAAAGGTAGTAAATTGTTGTTAGGCTTTTATAAAATTTGGTTCTGCTCTCCACAATTCGCTTACATATACTTCACACATTTATTCTATATAAGACTTAATTTTATTAGAGTGCTATGGGTTGGTCTGCAATGTGTGAATGTGGCATTTCCTGGTCTTACTCAATTACTTTTTGTAATTTGCTTGGTTCTTTTACATTCATATTGGAGTTTTCAGATTTCTACCAATGGTACATAACGATAAACATGCAATCTACATCATGATTTAAATATTGACTTAATATCAATAATTTACTTAAAATAGCATAGCAATATTTCATACATCTAGTGGCAAGGCAGGAATTCAGGCAGGGGTAGTGCTGAGTGTCTTCTATAGCAGGTATAGGTTTTTGAAGATTGCAAATATAACATCGTAGTACAGAACCAGCATGGTTTATGTCCAAATATAGGATGTTAAATAGATCTAGTATTAAAGATTTTCCTTGTATGCTGAATTCTTTTAATTTTCAGTTTTCACAGTTGACAATTACATTATAAAATTAATTTATCATCTGTCCCCATTAAGATCTTCTATGTTTTGTTGAACTGGATTTCACATCATATTGTAATGATTATTATCTTATTATATTCTGCAGCAATTCTGCCAAAAACTATTCTGCTTGTTAATTATCTTAGACTAAGGTTGGTTAAGGTAAGTTTACCTGAGCCATGTAGCAGTCTTGTAAAACATCTGAACATATTGTATGGTAACATAAACAACAAATCATTCGAACATTAGTGCTACTTTATTTTAAAGATCAGTTGACTGTTTAATTCTGAAGCATAAAACAAAAACATAACTCCCAAAATTCACTAGTATGGTTTGCATCTCTGAAACTCACAGATTAAACTGAACGTTTAAAAAGCAGTGTCACGTGCAGCTGATTTCTTTGCTTTTCTTATTCACAAGGTAGTTTGTTTTTAATTTTGGTTATGGACTATTTGATTTTGTTGAGTTATTTGTAACCCTAGTACATGTTTTATATATGTTCTATGAAAAGTGAGTTATGGTCTTTCTGTTGGTTTTAAAATAATTTCCCATTATAAAAAGATTGGCTATAACATTAATGTATTGCAACAGACTGCATGCTTTGTAGTCAACCCAATCACGGTTGGCAACTTTGCTTTCCTCTTTAATTGCACGCCGGTGGGTCGGACTTCAGACTCTATGATCGTTCCGACTTAAAGATGGTAGGGGCCTGATGCTTTGGCTGTTTGTCGGGCCCACCGGGGTTTACCTGTTGGGTTTCTTTTGCTCCGGTATTCAGTTTAATTTACTGTTGAGTCCTTATCCTTGCTTTATCTCCTTGTTATATCTTGATTTATATGTTTTAGGAGATGATGCATTGATAAGTTAGGGGTCTTTCATGCAAACCAAATATTTATGTGTCTTGATCCACATCTGAATTAAGGGTGAGGATGGCGCCGTTAAACCGGTTTAAGCCCTCCAGTAAAATATTTTACTGACCGTTCCAAGGCGGTACTTCTTTTGTGGATCTTTTATGTTTTTGTTCTGTCTTGTGTTTGCTATGTTTTGTGCGCGTCTGTTTATATGTGCTTTGTGGTCACCTGCTGGGAAAGGGCTGACCTCTTGGCTCTCGTTTGTGGTGTCTTCTGTGAGTTTGTCACTTTCCCATTGGTATCCTGGGTCAGGTGTGGTACTTGATTGTATCGATTCCTGATCTTTGCAACCTTATTACTTAAAAGGTTTACTAAATAAGGCTTATTGTGATAGTCTTAAATATACAGTCAACCCTCTTTACAATGACACTGTTTGTTCCCAAATAATTTGACGTTAAACTGAATTTCTGTTGTAATGATCTTGAGTTCAAGCTAAATGGCACATTTGTGCAAATACCGATGACGTTATAAAGAATTTTGCTGATATAAAGAATGTCAGTAATGGTATAAAGAGTTTTCACTGTATATGCAAAACCATCGAAAATGTGAACAAGATTGCTGACAACAGCTTGCAGAAAGCATTTTAAGCATTAACTTGCTCACTCTTGTACCTATATCCTTGTAGATATTTGTGAAGACTAACACTGTTTTCTTGTATATAGTGAAAGGAAAGTAGTTCAGTTTTATTTCAAGAGCAATGCCATATTAAAACTACACATTTCGAGTATGTTACCAGTTACAAGTGCTTTCCATTCTGATATATTGCACTTGTATCGACGAGCAGCAGATGTATACATTAATGTAAGTCACCTACCCTATATGCAATCAATCCCTGTCTTAGCAAACTGTCATAGTTAACAGATAGATTCTACACTAGAACAGGCGAGTTAACTACCTTAGGATCTTATATACATCAAGCAAATCAGATGTGTTAAACCAATGGATTATGCTAGTAAATGTACATATTAGATAACCATTTCAGGACACATTTACTCTAAATACTAAGAAATGACTCCAAACTGATGGAAAACTATGAACACAATCAAATCATCAGGTGCTCAAATATGGTGAATGCCTATGTTCCCAAGAAGTCACCAGACATCTGTTTTGGGGAAATTTGATTTGGAATAAAACTTGCATTGGCATTTTACAGCTAAAAAGAATAACATAAAGAAACACATGCAAATAACCTCATAGCATTTGATCTCTATCATCATTCCAAAAAATAATAAGCAAAATATGTTAAATAATGATACTTATATTGAATTAATCGACACTGAAACAATTACAATGTATAAAAAGTTGCGCTGTAAAAGACATAGATATATATTTTATGGTATCTTAACGTTAGAGGTTACCTTTAATATCATATCTACACTGCTTCTATATATGGATGAATACGTTTACACCAGCAGCCTGATTTCAAAGAAATGCTGCTTTTAAATCCATATCATTTCATTAATATGTGCAAATGAAAGGACACCCCTACAATTAAATATTTAAAGTTATATGGAGGATTACCCTTAATGTCAAGGCTATTTCCATGATATACCACACAAAAAGTTAACAATGTTTTCACTGGATGGTCATTATTAGAAATGTACCTGTATATTAGCTTTATGCTATGTATGTTACTATCTGCTAACAGGCCGATGTGAAGACCAATGTGAGGATATATTCCTTCCAGTATATCGTCTTTACCATATTCTATCATAGTTTCAACACGCCTGATGTTTTATGAAAGGAGGCTTGGTTGTGTGTCTATGAAGCTATGCTCTTAGTATATGCAATTAGCAGGTATTGGCCTTGTAAAAAGTGTTTTACATTTACTCATATATGGGAACAAATACAACAAATGCGTGAAATGAGAAAAGAAATGTATTTTAGTCCAATAAGCATGAGATCATGGCCAAGTCCTTCATGAAAGCTGTAGCTATAAACATATACCTTTGAGAAATGACTCAATTTCAGATGGTAAAATGTAACGTAAGTAACAACTTAAACACATCTTTTGTATAAAAGGATAGATAATTGCATAAAATGACGCATTCATACAAGGCATTAAGCAAAAAAAATATTTCTTTAATATGAAATGGTTATTCTTAGTTGTATTACATTTTAATTGATTTTATAGTAACGTACTTAACATGTCTATTATGAATATTTGACCGCGGGAAACTTTGTAAATCATTGCTTTCCAAGCATCATAGACACACATCTAGCAGGATAGCAATAAAAAAAATCTTCTATTAGGATAGAAGGGAACTTAAAATTTGAATTTTGCCCTTATATAAATAAAATATTGCTACAATTTTCACAGATTTTGCACTTAAATGACCTTTGACCCAAACACACATCATGCCTTGATGGTGTTGTTTGTTTATATAGCGTGGTTGTATTATCCAAAAGAGATTTTGCATTACTTTGAAGCATAATTTTGGATAGTTAATTGATAAAAACGCTAAAATCTGACGTATATACAAGAATTTGCACTCAGTTGACCTTTGACCTGATTCTGGGACTTTGGGGCATTTCCAGACTTGGCATCCACCCCTATCCTTCTTATAACATATCAAGATACACTTTGAGCATGGATGCCAAAATGTACTCAAAAATGCCAACAGAATTTTTTTTTTCAGGCTCTGGATGGCCAACTAAGAGCGGTCACAACATTATTCATTGATTTTTTCAGACGCTCAAGGGCAGCTAACTCCAAAGTCAGTGATGGAATCTTGCCTAAATTCAATCCCATCTAAGCTTTTATGGTTGACCTGGTTACCTGCAACAATGAAGAAGATCCATTGGAAAATGAAGGCAATCATGTGATCACAACGTTTTTCCCATTTTAAGCCTACGGGGATTTTTCCAAACGCTCAAGGGCAGCTAACTCATAAATCTATGGTCAGATCCTGCCAAATTTCAAACCCATCCGAGCTTTTATGGTTGTCCTCGTTTCCTGCAAGAATAAAGAAGAGCCAATAAAAAATATAGGAGTTAGAGTGGTATCAAGACTTTCCCCATTATAACCCTTTGGGAGCTATCTGTTGCCATAGAAACAAGAGTTCTGATCCGATCTAGCTCAAAACCTAATGCAGCCAATCCCGTACCCAAATGATGCTCCAGATGAAATTTGATTACGATCTGCCAGCTGGTCTTAGAGATATTCATGTTTGAAAGTGTGGACGCACGGACGGACGGACAGACGCACGGAGGCAGGCTAGAGTCCCATACTATAAGCTCACCCTGAGCCTTCAGCTCTGGTGAGCTAAAAAATGCGAAACTATTTACCCTCATCTCGACAGTGTTAGATTGTATTAGTATGCTAAATTTTATTAAATATACCGTGGGGATCAACAGTTATGAGCATTTTTACTAAAATAACTGAACTGGCCAAAATTGTGCTCGACGAAGTCTAATAACCATTTAGTATACCAGCTGTTATAATGAAGACCTAAGTGATGTGCAATTCAAGAGCATCCTAATGAGTAAAGTCACTTTCAGTCTATGAATGCATCGGAACCTTGAGTTCATTAACAGTACTCAGAGATCAATTATATACAGTGGCTTGATATGAAATTCCAGTTTCTTGCTACTACTGCATCCCAGTTGTTAGGGAATGTTGACATGCATATGCATGCAAAATGTGATCAAATATACTATGAGTTTCAAGAGGTATAATCATTTTCGCTAACAGCTAACGGAAGGACGAAAGGACTCATAAAGTGATTATTGTATAAACCGAAGCAAGTGTAGTGCATTGAATATTAGGAAACTAGTTATTTGGTTTATACATATTTGATTAGGACTGTGTGACGTCACAGAACCTTCCATTGCTTTTAATTATTTACTATACACACATCTGTATATTTCTTATTTTCATTCAATTTTGATCTGGCTTGCGGCAAATATAAGGATATAATAAGGGTCTGCATTTATGATGCACTTGCTTTCAATAATGCCGTCTGCTTTAAGCTATTCAAAGCATATCCGGATGTGACCTGGTTTGTGTCAGACGTTTTTTCCTTATAATTCCGACAATATCAAATTTATTCCTTCTGATTGGTTGATGGAAGTCTTTTACTTCGCTGAAATCCAGGCGTATGAGTCTTTGATATAATTCAGGAATAAAGAAATGCACTCCAAGTCGTTGGAATCATAGAATATATAATGCAATTTTAATGCAAGTGATGTTAATTCATGGGAGCAGTAGGTATCCGTCAAATTACAGCAAGTACAGCGTAATTATCGACTACGTTTGCCTGTTGGTATGTACGTAATCAGCCTGACATCTGTAGTGAACTGTTGAAACATTTAACAAATAAAGAAACAAATAAAAGCAAATTTGCTATCAACAACCGGTTTGTAATTTATAGAAGTCTTTGTATAGATCGCTGATCACGGAAGTGATCAGCTGGCAACCCTCTTTTAGGATTCGAAAAGGGCTTAATTCATTAACGTCAACACTGAATATTGCGTTAAATGCGTAAAATTATATTCTGCTTGAGTTGTATTCAATACAAAGACGTTTCTGCAAGAGATATGACTTAAGATCTTCAGACGTCGAAAAACGTCAATTATAACGTCAAAATCCGTTATTTTATATTTTAAAGGCTTCGAAAATGTTAAGTATGCGTTTATTCAGTTTGTGAGTGATTTGCAACAGTTTACACTTTAGAAAAATCCACAAAATTAATATAAAATTCATTTATACATTTGGACATCATTAAATGGTCGAATTTTGATAGGCTGTTAACCTGTTTGAGATTTGCAAACATTGTCGTTGACCAGAACATCCAAGCCGTCTGAGATTATGTTAAAAGCTCTTACCCTGTGAATAACATTGCATGATCGTGACCTGGAAGGCTATTGTGTTGATTAGCTTCATTCAACCAATTACTGAAGTTTTGTAGAGCAATTTCAGCATTGACCTGGTTTGGTGTGGCACTTCTGTCTGCTATATCTTCTGTCCAATACGAACCAGCAGCTGTCTGTAAAACGAAAGGTTGATGCTAAAGCATGAGATAAATGATCCAATAATAAAAAGTGTGTATTGCATGGTCAATTAGCCTATGCACATCTTCATATTCCCATCTGAGCATTCACTGCTGCAACATATGATAGTAATTGTTAAAAGAAACGAACCAACAACTTGCCACATATTTTCATTGGACATTTAAGCATCAAATCTTGCCTAATATAATGGCACACTGTGCAGCAATGATATAATGGGCTACATTTTATTATGTCCTTAAATTTGAATATATACTCAAACCAAGTTCTAATCAGTCACCTTACATTTTTACGCTATTTCAGAAAGTTAAACAAAGGGTATACTAAATTCATGCTTTTTTCAATGAAGCAATACTTTGCCGAGACTGTGAAAGTTATTTCATTTAAAAAATGACATATACTTCTTGCACGGAAGTTCGAGAAATGGTACCCTCATTTCAAAAAGTCACACTTTTCCTTCGATATAAATCATAACACAGAGCCCTTATTATTTTTTTTGTTTGTTTGAAGATGTTACTGGCTACAGTGATATAAGAAGAATAAACCTCAAAAGTTTTGTTTCCATCAGACTCGTCGCTTTTTCTACTCAACAACATAAGACTAACTCTTTTAGCAGGTTAATCATTGAAATTCAGCTTTTAGCCTGCAATTTACATAGAGAATTTGCACTGCTCTGTACAGTTTATTATCAGCGACACGGCATTGATATTTTCAGCGATTATTTATTATCATCAGACGTCACCATTCATTATTGAGAATTGAAAAATAAAACACCATGATGCTATCAAATCAATTTTTTATACTCTCACATTGATACCTGAAGTGTACAGTAGTCGTAAAACTTAATCGATAAAAATAGACTAATCAAGTTCTACTGTGTTTGGCCTACAGTGTTCAAATAAAATTAATTGCATTTAACAATTTTTCCAGGAGATACTGGTGAATTTCAAAAATCTTGACCAGTTTTAAATAAATGCAACATTTTTTAAAATGCGTAAAAAATCTACAAAAAGCAAAAATTCATTTGTTTGGTGTTTTTCAAGTCGGACAGACCAGTTTGTAATCACCTAAACGCCAATCTTATAAAATCTACTCTCAAAACCATTTTTTCTTAAAAAAGTAGATTTTTTGCTTTTTTAACCCGAAAACTTTGAAGTGAAAGAAAACTGTTTAAAACAATGCTAAACGTTTGCGCATTAAAATACACATATATAGGCAAAAAATCATTTTAATTTTATTAGGATTTGCTCAGAAATAATGAGTTTGAAAAATGACCGATTAGAAATTGGTTTAAGTAAATATTTTCTTATATAGGCCTAATTCATAAATCGCGCAATCATCTCTCAAGAAATTAGCCTTTAAACCCAATTAATAATACAATTCTGATTATCAGTCTCGAGACTTATCATAACGCCCTTCTGTTGCCCTCAGTCCTAACGTAGCGCCAAATTCTGATCCACTTATCCCAAAATAGCGCAAAATTAATAAATATTTACTCAGGGTAGTAAAATGTGCACATAAGGAGGCTATCTTTGTTATAGTGATTGTTCTATGCTATCTGTACGATTACTTAACCCAAAATACTTTAGTTTTATCCACAATACATTACCGGTCCCTTCAAAATGGTATATGACATGTTTATATATGTTCAGTTGTCACAGGAAGCAAAACTGATGCAAAAAAACAAAAACATTTTACCACGTTATATTGTAACATTGAAAAAAACGCCAATTATCACAAGGTTATTTCAAATATTTATGAGCATCAATTATAAATTTTAAATGCCATAGCATTGGCATGTTTCAATATATTTTAAATGCATTTTACCCCTTGCAATTTGGTAAAACATTAAGAATTTTGAGCCAAATATATAGTATGAATGGAATGCTTCGTTATATGTTTTACGTTTTGTTCAATAGCTAAAGTGGCGATAGCGTTTTTCTTTACCGTTTTACTGTTTATCGAGCGTTTCTGTTGCGTTTATGTCATGTTCGTTTCGAATTCGTTACAAATGTGACCAGAGACGTTTCTGAAACGAAAATGGCGTTTCAAACGCTAGCTACGTTTACAGATATTGTCCAATCAAATCATCGTTCATGAAACGCTACTGTGCTACGTTTATTAAACGCAAAACGCTTCCATGAGCATGGCATAAGCCGTTAGTTTCTGTTCGTTCGTTAGCGTTCGTTTCAGAAACGGTAAACGGTCAAGTGACAAAATAAACGCTTCCCTGTATGCTAATCAAGCACATACCGTTTCTATAAACGATGCGCGTGCGCAGTTAATAGTTCTTCGCTTCCCTGAAAACAAAAAGAATTAAAAAAAGATTCTAATAATAATAAATATTATAGGTTCCCAATCAATTAGATCTATCAATACGTTAACGCTGTATGAGCTGATTTATCCATCACACAACTTGACAAGCCCAGGTCCCAGGCAGTGGAGCTATTTGGATGCTTGGATATCTTTCGTTTCACTGAATATTAAAATATTTTGCCCCCACCCCTTACAAAATAAATTGTTATGTTCTATAAATTGTTACAGTATATCCATCATGTGGTACTTGGATACTCCCCCTCCCCTCATCAACTAAAACAAAACCTTGTCAAAATTGGACCACCTCTAACAGAACGTTCTGGATCTGCGCATGTCCACTGCTGATAAGGCAAAATAAAAAAATAATTGTGTTTCCGGTGTAACAGGCCGGAATTTTCCCCCAGTCAGTTTTTTCCCCGGGGAAAGAATGGGCCGCCCCATTCTTTCCCCGGGGAAAAAATAGGCCGGCCCATTCTTTCCCCACCCAGTCAGTGTTCCCCCCCCTAATAATTTCAAAAATCATAATGGAATTATTATTTCTTTGCATAAATTTAAAAAGCCGCTATTAAATTAGCGATAGGACTCAAAAGTACTCATACTTATTGCTGTTTGGTTGTGATTTCTAGGGGTTCAGACCATTCACTTTTACTATCAGTCTTTTGGTTTATAGTACTCTTTGACTGTATCGGAATACTTTCTTCGACTTTAAAAGCCGTTTAGCTAACTGGTTCTTCTAAATAGGGGGTGGGGAAAGACAGGGCTGGCCAATTCTTTCCCCCCTTTATTATTTTCTAACCATTCTATTTATCTCTCAGTCTTTAGGTTTAACCTACTCTTGCACTGTATCTGAACACTCATGATTCTTGCACTGTATCTGAACACTCATGATTGTCTTGTCCTAAGGAGAAATTCAAGTTAAGAAAACATTTAGCTAACTGCATGTTCCTTCTCAATAGTGGGGTGGGGAAAGACTGGGCCGGCCCATTCTTTCCCCCCCTCCATTGGGTTCTAACCTTTCAATTTATCTGTCAGTCCTAGGTTTAAACTACTCTTACACTGAATCTGAACACTCATGATTGACATATCTTAAGGAGAAATTCAAGTTACAAGCATTCAGCCAAATGATTCTACTAAATAGGGGTGGGGAAAGACTGGGCCGGCCCATTCTTCCCCCCCTCTATTATTTTCTAACCTTTCTATTTATCACTCAGTCTTAAGGTTTAACCTACTCTTGCACTGTATCTGAACACTCATGATTGTCTTGTCCTAAGGAGAAATTCACGTAAAGAAAGCATTTAGCTAACTGCATGTTCCTTCTCAATAGTGGGGTGGGGAAAGACTGGGCCGGCCCATTCTTCCCCCCCCCCTCCATTGGGTTCTAACCTTTCAATTCATCTGTCAGTCCTTGGTTTAAACTACTCTTACACTGAATCTGAACACTCATGATTGACATATCTCTAGGAGAAATTCAAGTTACAAGCATTCAGCCAAATGATTCTTCTAAATAGGGGGTGGGGAAAGACTGGGCCAGCCTATTCTTCCCCCCCCTCTATTATTTTCTTACCTTTCTATTTATCTCTCAGTCTTAAGGTTTAACCTACCATTGCACTGTATCCGAACACTCATGATTGTCTTGTCCTACGGAGAAATTCACGTTAAGAAAGCATTTAGCTAACTGCATGTTCCTTCTCAATAGTGGGGTGGGGAAAGACTGGGCCGGCCCATTCTTTCCCCCCTCCATTGGGTTCTAACCTTTCAATTTATCTGTCAGTCCTTGGTTTAAACTACTCTTACACTGAATCTGAACACTCATGATTGACATATCTCAAGGAGAAATTCAAGTTTCAAGCATTCAGCCAAATGATTCTTCTAAATAGGGGGTGGGGAAGACTGGGCCGGCCCATTCTTTCCCCCCTCTATTATTTTCTAACCTTTCTATTTATCTCTCGGTCTTAAGGTTTACCCTACTCTTGCACTGTATCTGAACACTCATGATTGTCTTGTCCTAAGTAGAAATTCAAATTAAGAAAGCATTTAGCTGACTGCATGTTCCTTCTCAATAGTGGGGTGGGGAAAGCTTGGGCCGGCCCATTCTCCCCCCCCCTCCATTGGGTTCTAACCTTTCAATTTATCTGTCAGTCCTTGGTTTAAACTACTCTTACACTGAATCTGAACACTCATGATTGACATATCTCTAGGAGAAATTCAAGTTACAAGCATTCAGCCAAATGATTCTTCTAGATAGGGGGTGGGGAAAGACTGGGCCGGCCCATTCTTTCCCCCCCTCTATTATTTTCTAACCTTTCTATTTATCTCTCAGTCTTAAGGTTTAACCTACCATTGCACTGTATCTGAACACTCATGATTGTCTTGTCCTAAGGAGAAATTCACGTTAAGAAAGCATTTAGCTAACTGCATGTTCCTTCTCAATAGTGGGGTTGGGAAAGACTGGGCCGGCCCATTCTTCCCCCCTCCATTGGGTTCTAACCTTTCAATTTATCTGTCAGTCCTTGGTTTAAACTACTCTTGCACTGAATCTGAACACTCATGATTGACATATCTCTAGGAGAAATTCAAGTTACAAGCATTCAGCCAAATGATTCTTCTAAATAGGGGGTGGGGAAAGACTGGGCCGGCTCATTCTTCCCCCCCCCCTCCATTGGGTTCTAACCCTTCAATTTATCTGTCAGTCCTTGGTTTAAACTACTCTTACACTGAATCTGAACACTCATGATTGACATATCTCTAGGAGAAATTCAAGTTACAAGCATTCAGCCAAATGATTTTTCTAAATAGGGGGTGGGGAAAGACTGGGCCGGCCCATTCTTCCCCCCCTCCCCTCTATTATTTTCTAACCTTTCTATTTATCTCTAAGTCTTAAGGGTTAACCTACCATTGCACTGTATCCGAACACTCATGATTGTCTTGTCCTAAGGAGAAATTCACGTTAAGAAAGCATTTAGCTGACTGCATGTTCCTTCTCAATAGTGGGGTGGGGAAAGACTGGGCCGGCCCATTCTTTCCCCCCTCCATTTGGTTCCAACCTTTCAATTTATCTGTCAGTCCTTGGTTTAAACTACTCTTACACTGAATCTGAACACTCATGATTGACATATCTCAAGGAGAAATTCAAGTAACAAGCATTCAGCCAAATGATTCTTCTAAATAGGGGGTGGGGAAAGACTGGGCCGGCCCATTCTTTCCCCCCTCTGTTATTTTCTTACCTTTCTATTTATCTCTCAGTCTTAAGGTTTAACCTACTCTTGCACTGTATCTTAACACTCATGATTGTCTTGTTCTAAGAAGAAATTCACATTAAGAAAGCATTTAGCTAACTGCATGTTCCTTCTCAATAGTTGGGTGGGGAAAGACTCGGCCGGCCCATTCTTTCCCCCCCCCCTCCATTGGGTTCTAACCTTTCAATTTATCTGTCAGTCCTTGGTTTAAACTACTCTTACACTGAATCTGATCACTCATGATTGACATATCTCAAGGAAAAATTCAAGTTACAAGCATTCAGCCAAATGATTCTTCTAAATAGATGATGGGGAAAGACTGGGCCGGCCCATTCTTTCCCCCCTCTGTTATTTTCTTACCTTTCTATTTATCTCTCAGTCTTAAGGTTTAACCTACTCTTGCACTGTATCTTAACACCCATGATTGTCTTGTTCTAAGAAGAAATTCACGTTAAGAAAGCATTTAGCTAACTGCATGTTCCTTCTCAATAGTGGGGTGGGGAAAGACTTGGCCGGCCCATTCTTTCCCCCCCCCTCCATTGGGTTCTAACCTTTCAATTTATCTGTCAGTCCTTGATTTAAACTACTCTTACACTGAATCTGAACACTCATGATTGACATATCTCAAGGAGAAATTCAAGTTACAAGCATTCCCCCCTCAAAATGTTCTGATCTGTCTATTCATCTTTCAGTTTATGTTACTCTTTAACTGTATCTCAACACTAATATATGGACTATTTCAAAGAGAGGATGAAGTTTTCTTACCAACAATGTTATTGGTACTTCTACATCATGGAGTGGGGAAAAGACTGGGCGGGCCCATTCTTTCCCCCCTCTAAAATGTTTTAATCCTTCCATTTATCTTTCAGTCAGTTGAATTTTGCTACTCTTTCACTGTATCTTTACACTTATGAATGACCTATACCAAAGTGAGAATCAAGTTTTCAATCCAACAAGATTATTGGTACTTCTACATTGTTGGGTGGGGAAAGACTGGGCCGGCCCATTCTCCCCCCCCCCCCCCCCCTCCATAATGCTTGGATCTTTCAATTTATTGTTTAGTCTTTCAATTTATGTTACTCTTTGACTGTATCTGAACAATTTTGAATGACCTATTCCAAAGAGAGATCAAGTTTTTAAACCAACAAGTTAATTGGTACTTCTACATTGTGGGGTGGGGAAAACTGGGCCGGCCCATTCTTTCCCCCCTCCAAAATGTTGGGATCTTTCTATTTATCCTCTAGACTTTTGGATTATGTTATTCTTTTGCTGTATCTGAACTCTCTTGACTTATACCAAGCAGAGAATCAAGTTTTCAAACCAACAAGTTTATTTGTAAATTGTAATTGTAGGGTGGGGAAAGACTGGGCCTGCCCATTCTTTCCATCCTCCTTAATCTTTCGATCTTCTATTGATCGTTTGTCTTTCGGTTTATGTTTCTCTTTCACACAATTTTAACATTTATGAAAGACCTATACCAAAGTGAGAATCAAGTTTTCAATCCAACAAGATTTTGGTACTTCTACATTGTTGGGTGGGGAAAGACTGGGCTGGCCCATTCTTTCCCCCCCCCCTCCATAATGCTTGGATCTTTCAATTTATTATTTAGTCTTTCGTTTTATGTTACTCTTTGACAGTATTTGAACAATTTTGAATGACCTATTCCAAAGAGAGATCAAGTTTTTAAACCAACAAGTTAATTGGTACTTCTACATTGTGGGTTGGGGAAAAACTGGGCCAGCCCATTCTTTCCCCCCTCCAAAATGTTGGGATCTTTCTATTTATCATCTAGACTTTTGGATTATGTTATTCTTTTGCTGTATCTGAACTCTCTTGACTTATACCGAGCAGAGAAACAAGTTTTTAAACCAACAAGTTTATTTGTAATTGTAGGGTGGGGAAAGACTGGGCTGGCCCATTCTTTCCCCCCTCCTTAATCTTTCGATCTTATATTGATCGTTTCGTCTTTCGGTTTATGTTACTCTTTCACTCTAATTTAACATTTATGAAAGACCTATACCAAAGTGAGAATCAAGTTTTCAATCCAACAAGATTATTGGTACTTCTACATTGTTGGGTGGGGAAAGACTGGGCCGGCCCATTCTCCCCCCCCTCCATAATGCTTGGATCTTTCAATTTATTGTTTAGTCTGTCAGTTTATGCTACTCTTTGACTGTATTTGAACAATTTTGAATGACCAATTCCAAAGAGAGATCAAGTTTTTAAACCAACAAGTTAATTGGTACTTCTACATTGGGGGGTGGGGAAAAACTGGGCCGGCCCATTCTTTCCCCCCTCCAAAATGTTGGGATCTTTCTATTTATCATCTAGACTTTTGGATTATGTTATTCTTTTGCTGTATCTGAACTCTCTTGACTTATACTAAGCAGAGAATTAAGTATTCAAACCAACAAGTTTATTCGTAATTGTAGGGTGGGGAAAGACTTTGTTTTGTTTGATTTGATTCTTTACGTCCACTCAACAATCTTTCAGTTATGCGGGACGGTTCTTCCTGGGTTTAACCAGTACTAAGCTAGGATAAATGTGTCTTGCTCAAGGACCACAATGCAGTGACGCCGGTGAGGCTCGAACCCGCTACCCTTCGGTCTCGAGTCAAGCACTCTACCACTGATGGGGAAAGACTGGGCCGGCCCATTCTTTCCCCCCTCCTTAATCTTTCGATCTTCTATTGATCGTTTCGTCTTTCGGTTTATGTTACTCTTTCACTCTATTTTAACATTTATGAAAGACCTTTACCAAAGTGAGAATCAAGTTTTCAATCCAACAAGATTATTGGTACTTCTACATTGCTGGGTGGGGAAAGACTGGGTCGGCCCATTCTTTCCCCCCTCCGAAATCTTCAGATCTTTCTATTGATCAGTTACAATTGTAGTCTTTCGGTTTATGTTACTCTTTCACTGTATCTTAACACTTATGAATGACCGATTCCAAAGAGAGAATCAAGTTTTCAAACCAAACATTTTATTTGTACTGCTACATTGTGGGGTGGGGAAAGACTGGGCCGGCCCATTCTTCCCCCCCTCTCACCCCTCCAAAATGTTCTGATCTTTCTATTTATCTTTCAATCTTTCAGTTAATGTTATTCTTTTACTGTATCTGAAGACTTATGAATGACTCATTCCAAAGAGATAATCAAATTTTCAAATCAAAAAGTTTATTGGTTATCTCCCTCCAAAGTGTTCCAACCTTTGTATTTTATCTTAGTTAATTGATTCTTCCAAATAGTGGGTTGGGGAAAGACTGGGTTAATTTTCCTTTAATCCAGTCAAATAACCATTTTGAATTAAGAACATACTCATTTTGTTTTTTGAATAGGCTAACCATTTATAATCAAATCCTTCTACACCCTCTGCACTTTTGTGCTGTGTTGAGGGTGGTAAAGTTATAATACAGCTATTTCAGAATGATATTTAATTTGATTTAACAACACAATGACACATATATCATTTTCAAGCCTTTTCCGAAAAAAAAACATGGGGGGAAAAACTGACTGGGTGGGGAAAAAACTGACTGGTCAAATCTTTCCCCGGGGAAAAAACTGACCGGTCAGTTTTTTCCCCGGGGAAAGAATGGGCCGGCTCATTCTTTCCCCAGGGAAAAAACTGACTGGGGAAAAAACTGACCGTTACACCGGTAACGGGTCTGAAGAAAGGTTAGGTAAGCACAAACATTTTTTTTATTCAATTTTTTTCTGTGTTTTTTATGCATTTTGAAAGGTATTCGCCTTTCAAAATGCATAAAATTCATAAATTTCGTAGATTATGAATAAAATGAAAATATAGTTCCTTGCACATGTTTGTTGTGTGTTTCTTGCAGTTTTATACATTTTCAGTCGCTGTTTATTTTTCTGTCATAAATGATGGAAAAAGATAAAAAAAAACTTAATGTAAATGACTGCCTGATGTCTGCCTAGCAATTACCCCTGCATCCAATTTAGGTTACCTTGCATCCCCCAGGACAATTTTTCATGGGTGCCAAATTGTTTATTGGGACCCCCCGGATGGGAAACGAAGGTGTCCTCAAAAAATATTTGGTTTGGGCTATATGAAATTGCATGGTTTCTATGGCAACCAATAGCAAATTTGAGAAGGGGGGTCTGCCTACAAAATTACTCATATCTCAGCTGTTACTCATCCTAGACTACTCAACTTAATACCAAATTAAAGCTTAGACATAGGCCTATTATCCCATTGTTGCATATGCAAATTATCTAATTTACATATTAATAAATATTTATGAAAACATTAAATATGTGGTTCACGAATGGGGGTATACGTACAAGATCAATAATATCTCAGCTGCTTTTCGCCGTAGATTACTAAAATTTGTACTAAAATAAAGCTAAGACATAGGCCTTTTACTCCATGGTCAAATATGCAAAGTACCATATTTGCATAATTTGCATATTCATGAATATTAATAAAACTCTAAAAAATAAGGGAAAATCATTACAAATATAGATAGGCTGATTTCATCCCAATATTGTCATTGTTGCATGTTTTAATATAATCAATGTTACAATTTGACAGGTCCAATCATCAAGTGGTCCTATTTGAATATTATCTCATATGAATATTCGTGAAAATGCATGAACACTTAAAAAAATGAGGGAAAATCACGTAAAAACTATAAGCCTAGGAGAGGGATTAGGTACAATCTATTCTGCACTCCTAGGGCCTTTTAAATTCATGCAAAATTGTTCAGTATGGGCTACGTGAAAATGCATGGTTTCCATGGCAACCTCTTATATGATTCTCGAGATTGGGGGGTAGGCCTACTAATTCAATGATATCTAGGGTTTTACTTATCCTAGAGCACTAAAATTGGTGTCAAATTAAAGCTTAGACACATGTCTTTTTTTCCTGTGGTCTAATTTGTAAATCATCTAATTTGCATATTTATGAATATTAATGTAAACCTACAAAAATGAAGTAAAATCATTAAAAAAACATAAATGAACATATATCAGCACAAAAACATCATCAAACCACTATTGTTGCCAGTTTTTATATCCTCAGTGATTCAATTTGATAAGTTCTTTCATCCAGTGGTCCTATATGAAAATGATCTCATTTGCATATTCATGAATATTAGTGAAAACGTTTGTAATGAAAGAAAAAAAAAATGAAAAATTAAGGGATGTACATATAAAATGACAAAAATTTCACCAACCATGTGTTTCAGTGTATCAAACCTAGTGCCAATTCAATGCTTAGACATTGTACTTTTACCATAAGGTATAATATTAAAAATATTTATCATGAATATTTGTGAATTTTACTGAAAACAGAAGAAATGAATGAAAAATTGCGGAAGAATCAAGGGGTGCACATCCAAAATTACTCATATCTCAGTAGTTAAGTGCCCAATAGTGCCAAACCTGATTTTAAGTCAATGCATAGACACAACATGTTTACCCAAATGATCCAATTCATAACACATCAAATTAAAATTCTCAGGAATATTGATGAAAACATGAGAAATTAGAGAGAAATACAGGAAAATTGAGGGGGTACACCTACAAAGTGATTCATATCTTAGCTTCCAATTACCCAATAGTAGCATGCTTGGTACCATATCAAACAGCGTATTCTTAAGTGTTTTTGTGTAAAAGAAAAAAAAGTATAAAATTTATAACAGCTGAGATATGAGTAATTTTGTAGGAACACTGCTATCAATTTGTATACATTTTTTCTTGTATTTTTAAAGTTTTTTATTATTATTGATCTTAAACAAATTAGTTAATTGTTATATCTTCCCACTAGGTATAACTGTTATGCATAGACTTAAATTAAGTATATTGTTTGCTACTCTAGGGCAATTAGCAGCTAAGATATTGGTAATTTTGTAGGTAAACCCCATTCATTTTTCGGTGATTTTTCTCTTTATTCTAATGTTTATATTAATTTTCATGTATATGTAAATGCAACAACTGGCAAATATTACTATTGAGATAAAGGGCTGAGCTGTATCATAGCAATAAGTTGGCACCTCGTTTGCTACGTAAGGGCTATAAGCTGCTGAGATATGAGTAATTTTGTAGGTATATCCCCTTCATTTTCAAGTATTATTCTCAAAATGCACATGGTTTCATCAATATTAATGAACATTATAATATGACCATTTTAAAATTTGATAATTTTTTAAACATACTATTGTCTTAGCATTAGTTTAAAACCAATTTTGGTACTCTAGGGCACTTAGCAATTGAGATATAATTAGATTTGTAAGTACACCCCCTTGATTTTTCCGCCATTATTCTTTTATTTCTTCTGTTTTAATTAAAATTCATAATTATTTATGTTAACTATTTTTCAAAGCTGAACTAAAGGTAAAAGTATTATGTCTAAGCATTGATTTAGCACCAAGTTTGATACACTAGGAAGGAATAGCAGCTGAGATATTGGTAATTTTATACATACTCCCCTTAATTATTCTGAGATTTTATCTCTCATTTCTATAGTTTTCATTAATATTAATTAAATTTTATGAATATGGATATTAGATAATTTGCATATCTAACTACCAAATTAAACTGCTATGTCCTGGAATTAGTTTGGTACCATGTTTAATAATCTAGGATGAGATGTTGTTAAGATATGAGTATTTTTTGTATGTATACCCCCATTCTTTACAGTCGGCATAATGGGTTGCCATGGCAACCATGAAATTTCAAAAACCCAAAGAACATTTATTTTTGAGGATAATATTTTTTGCATTTAAGTGGTCCTATTGGACAAATTTACGCCCATAATGAAATGTCCTATGTGTTCACTTTAGGTCTGATTACCCCGTTGCACACTATAGTTTACCCATGGTTTTTTTCATCATTTTTAAGATTTCATTAATATTCATGAATATGCAAATGAGATAATTTTCTTATAGTACCACTGGATGAAAGAACTTATCAAATTGAATCACAGAGGATATAAAAACTAGCAAAAATGGTGGTTTGGTGATGTTTTTGTGCTGAAATATGTTCATTTATGTTGTTTTTTTATGATTTTACTTCATTTTTGTAGGTTTTCATTAATATTCATAAATATGCAAATTAGATTATTTACCAATCTGACAACAGGAAGAAAGACATGTGTCTAAGCTTTAATTTGACACCAATTTTAGTGCTCTAGGATAAGTAGAACCCTAGATATGATTGAATTTGTAGGCCTACCCTCCAATCTCGAGAATCATATAAGAGGTTGCCATGGAAACCATGCATTTTTACGTAGCCCATACCAAATTTCTTTTAAGGAGAACTTCGTTTCACATTCTGAGGGTCACACTGAACAATTTGGCGTGAATTTAAAAGGCCCTTGGAGTGCAGAATAGATTGTACCTTATCCCTCCCCTAGGCTTATAGTTTTTACGTGATTTCCGCTCATTTTTTTAAGTGTTCATGCACTGTCATGAATATTCAAATGAGATAATATTCATATAGGACCACTGGATGATTGGACCTGTCAAATTGTAACATCGATTATATTAAAACATGCAACAATGACAATATTGGGATTAAATCAGCCTATTTTTATTTGTAATGATTTTCCCTTATTTTTTAGCGTTTTATTAATATTCATGAGTATGCAAATTATGCAAATATGGTACTTTGCATATTTGACCATGTAATAAAAGGCCAATGTCTTAGCTTTATTTTAGTACAAATTTTAGTAATCTATGACTAAAAGCAGCTGAGATACTATTGATCTTGTACGTATACCCTCATTCGTGAACAACATTGTTAATGTTTTCATAAATATTTATGAATATGCAAATTAGATAATTTGCATATGCAACAATGGGATAATAGGCCTATGCCTAAGCTTTAATTTGGTATTAAGTTTAGTAGTCTAGGATAAGTAACAGCTGAGATATGAGTAATTTTGTAGGCAGACGCCCCTTCTCAAATTCGCTATGGGTTGCCATAGAAACCATGCAATTTCACATAGCCCAAGCAAATTTTTTTAAGGACAACTTCGTTTCCCTTCCAGAGGGTTCCAATGAACAATTTGGCACCCATGAAAAATTGTCATGGGGGATGCAAGGTAACCTAAATTGGATGCCGGGGTAAATGAATACACATATTATTGTTCTAAAGTATCGTTTTGAAGTAATTGCTTATAAGTATTTGACGTTTCTTTATTTTGCTCAGTATACCAAGAACATGATTTTTCAACTCATGCCAATCAGTGTGCTACCACTTTAACATTAAAGTATATATTGCAGGCGCCTAAAATAACTGATGTAGTTTTTTAATATAATTTATAGGCTTTTTCAAGAACCACCAATAGCACTTTATATATACCATTGACATAAAGTTAAGCATATTGTACTTACAATGACCAAAAATAATAAATTCTGATGGTCTAACATAAAATGCCCTTTACATTAGTCTACCATACTTATTTTGAGCAGAAAACAGATATTTTTGGTATTCAGTACATATTTATTGACTCCAAAGAACAGGTTTTCTTCGGTGCAACCTTTGCTTCTGAGGGATAACCTTTTTAAGAACATTTCTGTGTCAACTCTCAGTATGCAAAATGCCAAACTTTGAAGCTATGCGCAAACAACGCGTAGGAAAGGGCTAAGTTTTTCAGACTTTTTAAACCAATGTTCCTTCTAAGTTGTTACAGTAAAGTTTGACATGTCAGACGATCCGGTAAGGAGCATTTTGATAACAAAAATGTACAAATTTTGGTCATGAAATGTGTTAGTGAAATGCAATTTGTGCAATAATTGTGTTATTTGACTGCTTAATCTGTCCCCATTTGTTGCAAAATATTGCTTGGTGATGTGAGAATAATCGTTGTGGAATTTACAGACGATAAGATCCAGGAAACAGGATTCCTAGCCATTATCTTTAATGCAGCCTAGTCTCAAAGGGCAAAATTCGTCATTATTTAAACCCATTTGAAATTGCCAGAGCCATACAGCTATGCCAGTGTGATTTAGCATGGTTGATTATCTGCAAACTTTGACAAACAGTAAGCAAAACCATTCCCAAATGGAGAAAATTAACATTTTGGTTTATAGAAGTGTTTTAGTAGGTCCAGTTCTCACGTTCCGATGACGTTATCAGGACACGTAGAGTTCTATATTACTGACTTTTGGATAGAAAAAACAGTACATTTAATGATCTATATTAACTTTTGTAAAGAATGACATACTGGTGAAAATTAGGAACACAATCAAATTATGCTTTAACTTTATGTCATTAGTATATTTATATAAATAGATAGCTCTAAGTGAGAAATCTAGTACGACGATTAAATTCAGCAATAACTGATTGTATAATTGAAAGTTGCCACGTATATATCAGGTTCAAAACAACTGTAAACGCACAGTCTTTCTTCTACTTTTCTTTCCATCACTCAAACATTAAGTATATGTATCTGAAGTGTGCATACTTACATCAGCAATATGAATGCCAGCAAACAGTAACTGAATTACATAGTTATTTTCACTGGTTCCATCGATTCCAATGACTGTTTTATACCTTAAATCGATCTAAAAAAGATGAAGAAAACCATTCTTACATAGAAATTCGTTACGCAAAGCTGTTTGAAGCTGCAAAATCTATGTTCAAATCATGAGATTCACGTGCTGTTTGAACATGGCTTTTACTTAAAATGACCTTAACTGGGCCCTGATTTGTATGCATGACTTTACACGGAAGAGCGTTGCGGCCGTGACTAATCATTTGGCATATGCTTTCGTTCGCAAAAACGTTGCACGCGTAAACATTACGTTGTGGCGACGTTATGACGTTTAAAAGTTTGACGCCGACGCCATTTTGTTTTGAGAAAAGGGATGTTTAATGTTTAAGAGGCGTTTTCAGCGCGGTTTATGCTGAAATCAGGTAAAATATGCAGTAATAACGATCACACATGTTTGTTTCATTACATTAACATTTGCTGGGTCCCGAGGACGATGTTTGAACACTCAGCCTAATGGCCTAGTGTTCAAACAGCTTCCCCGGGAAACGGCAAATGTTAATGCATAAAAAAACATGTGTGATCCCTATAATAACTTATTCAATGCACAATAAAAGTAATAACCATAATCAATCTTACAGACAAAAGTGTTGCAGATAACTAATCGAATTCATAAATAGTAGCACAAAACTATAGTCAATCTAACAGACAAAAACATTGCAAAAACTAATTGAGTATACCAAAAATGATGAACTTCTATTTGATATCTCAGATCAATTTACAAGACACAACATATAAGGTTGAACTCTTATATGTTGAGTCGATCTGTGATTATACTCACTGTCTTTTTAAAGAGTAAAAAGGCACAACGATTTAATACCTTATTTCAAATAGATAGCAAGACTATAGAAATAATAGCGGAAAGCATTCATATATAAGGTAAGATATAAATAATATTTAGTCAAAGATAATCTACAAATTTCTAAACCATAAATCAAATGTATCTGTAGCAGACAAATTAAATAATATGAATATTTCAATAGGAAATATATGATACAGAAGGAAAAAGTTACAAACGGAAAAAGGAAAAAAAAGCTTATTATACGGGAGAAGTGATGTTTATTATATGACATTTAAAATATGTTTAATTACATTCATGAACACATGATATTGCTCAGTTTAACCTATTTTCTGTACCTCCTAGATGGTCTGTTATAACGTTTATAGGGCTGATTAACTTCAACTCAACGTGTAAATATAATGTAATCCAAATATGCGTTATAATTTTGCGTAATCTTACCTAAGTTCTCATGTATTATAGAATTTATGAAACGAGCTGAGAAAAGGTGATACAATGTGTTGCCTGTCATGTTTAAAAATCCAATAAAACAGTTGTACGAATATTGGTTCTATTAATTACATGACATTAAGATTACTGTGGAATCAGTTTTATTGGGGTAAAAGGTTAAGAATATGTCATTATGTGCGCAATTTTGTCATAAAGTTACAGAATATGTAAACCACTAGAGGTTTATCTATTTAAATACCTGAAGTTATACCACTTCCAACGTCAATGTCATATGATATAGAAATTGCTTACCATATCAAGCAAGAAGGCAGCATATTGTGTAAGATCTTTCTTTGCATCTGTATCTTTTTGGACACCTGTGGATCCTGTTGCCCTGGCTAACCAACTAAAAACAGAAAATTACGGACCTTACACAAGTAGTAGTTTCATATGAAATTATCACGAACGTAAGATTCATATACGTTTTTTCTTTTATTTTTACAATATTTAAAGAGGTTGCAGAATTAGCTAAATGCTAATCTACATTATGACGCCCTAACAAGTAAATGCAAACAAAACAGTACATATGACAGATTCACATCTTAAAAGATACTTGTTCCATATATATTAATCAATTAAAATAACGAATACGCTCCGAACGTAACCGAATGATGTCAAAGAGTAATGAGTGCCAGTTTAAGCATGTTTACCTATATGGTGTTATTCTATAGGTGAGAAGTGATGACTCAGAGATATTCATTGTTCGCAATTACGCCAAGTATGGAAGTAGGCAAAGTCCCAGACCAATCAAGATAACTCTTACCCACCAGCTAGCTGTACATAAACGTACACCAATTAGAGATAGGGCCCAATATCTCATGCGCTTGAATGAATTTGTCCGAAAATGAATTTCCTTTCGAAAAATCTAGATTAACAAGTTTTTGTGTCTGAAAGATTCATCACCTCAGAAAAAAAACAATGACATCAAGAATAGCTTTCGTGTGAATCAGGCGCAGAGCCTAGCTGAGCCAAACCGATACCATAGGTCTACTTACTATGAATATACTTGATAGTCCATAACCATGAGAAGTTCAATTTCGTATGTGATCGTATCTCTCTTGTGCCTGCTTTTCTTGGTTACAGATGACATAGGTCTACTTACTATGAATATACTTGATAGTCCATAACCATCAGAAGTTCTATTTCGTATGTGATCGTATCTCTCTTGTGCCTGCTTTTCTCCGTACTCTGTCTTCTATCCATTCTTTTATTTATAAATTCTGAAATGAAATGGTCAATCTATGAAAGAGTCCACTCATGAGATGATGATACTTATCGAACATGTGAATAGTGAAAGCTTGGACGAGGCGGAGCAAACATGCAGTCTTGTCACAGTCTTGTGAGAGCCGTTCATGCTCGCACGTACATAGTAAGGAGATTGAGGTAAACACGCCTCTAGAGCCACTTGAGTATTTCGAATACATGTTTAAAGGATATCTATATGCGAAAATAACCAAAATCTAATGTGATTGATATAATATCCAAAACATCTATGTGATAATATAAATACAATCAAAATATTGAGACCGATTGATCAAATGATATTTTCTTGCATCAGAATCAATAAGTAAGTGAGTATGACCAGAAAATGCCACAATCACACACTGCAGACCAACCCACGGCACCACGAGGAAGAAACACAAAACACTAGCAGTCACGTGACAAAGAAAGGCAATTAAAGTAAAGCAGCCAGCCCTCCCTTATCCAGCGAGATGATTTTTTTATAAAAACATAGTCACACTGTTTCAGATAAAAGATATACTCAAGAAGTAGTTTTTTTTAAAAAAAAATATACGTGTAAATGATTGATAGATCATTCACTGTATTTTTTGTATGGTGCCAAAACATGGCAATAGAAATTCCAAACCATATATTCGTATAATAATTTTCCTTTTATAGGATATGTCCTATATCAAAACACATACCTTGTGTCGAAAAGAAAGAATATTCGTCGTTTGGCAGTAGAAAATCAGCGGCGGTCGGTTCATCCTCGTCCACTTGGCTTACAGAATGAGCTTTATGCATCTTGTCAGGTGGCTGTATCAGGTAAGACTTGGAACCATGGTGAAAAATTCCAAACTGAAAATAAAAGTAAACTAGTCTGTTGTATCGCCTGATAGTCAATTTAAAACGTATATGTACCATGCAGTGTTGACCCAGATCAGACTGCTCCAAGAGGAGCAGTCTGATCTGGATCAACACTGTTTTAATGTACGCAGATCTTATATATAAGTCTTAGGCGCAAGCATTTAAATGCATCAGGGTACTTTAGCAGACAAAATTCTCAGATATAGGCGAAGGACTAAGTTACAAGAATCTATGTATGTTTAACCGTGAATGTCAACAAACATTGTAAGGTCCGTAAGGTCCATTGTAATAGCAAGTACAACAGACACTCTGATTAAATGACTCTGGTGAATGTCTGCATTTATTAGCATTCTAGGAAGCGTTTTGTGAACATAACTTACATTATAATGTATTTTCAGATGAGTACCCACAACACATGTTTTGGTTGGGAAATAATAAAAAAATAATAACGCACTCTAACATGGAGGGGTGTGTATGTAATTAAATTATGTAATTAAATAAAGTACAGTAAAACCTGTGTAAAACGGCCACTCGAAAATAGACAAAACAAAGATCTTCATGATAAATAGTATCGTGATGAAGGTCGAAAGTATTGTAGCATTCTGCGATACTTTTGACCTGCATTAAGCGATGATTGGTCTTGAAACCCATTTTGGTCTTTTTGAAAGTGGTCGTTTTTACCGGTTTTACTGTATATGCATTGATTAACTGCTTTAATAACTTGCTTATGGCATTAATAATTAGTGTAAATAGCAGGATTACAGCAAGTGTCCAATATTTAAAGCACTTGCTATTAGGTCGAAATTAAATAGCCCTTTCTGTAGACATTATAATATAATGTAGTACATGTATTTATTAAAAATTGTTTTGCAAATGCACGCAGTGTGCCCACCAAACTGTTTATATGTTCATGCTTATTTAATATTCATATGAAAGATAACGTTTGACAGGCCAATGTAGCAACCCACCCTTGAATACAGAGATCATTTTAGAGATATAAAAAGGCAACGTGAGCTAAAAAGTAAGAGATTATGAAATATCACAGATAAGTATGTGCGGCAGCACCTTCATTGCCAGGAGATACTTGAATAGCGAATATCATTCCAACACAATCCTAAACATAATTGCTACATACCACCTAGTGTTTAGTACTTAGGCTTAGATTACCTTCCATACAGGCTCCTAGTTGAGAGTGCGTAGTTAAAACATAATTTTCTTATTTCTCAACCAAAACATCGAGACGGTACATTTGAGCATCCAATACATATGCTTAACTTAATTGGTAAGAAAATATTGACAAATTTACGCTCAAAAATTTAGTATTTCCATGCTCTTTAACGAAACAGTATGAGCTTATATCAGCCTATTGTTCAATAATTATATGAAAAATGAGGGTTCTGAAACAAATAGTGCGGTCCTGAATTCTAATTAAAAAGATTGCTATACGAGAATAGCAATGCTTAAGCTAAAAAAGCAATGCTAGAGGGCTATTCCCGAAAAGCAATGCTTTTAGCTAAAAAGTAATGCCAGAGGACCTTAGAACAGAGGGCCTTAGAATTCTGGACCGCACTTTTTGTTCCAGAACCCTCATTTTTCATATATATACTGATGCACTGCACTGTGAAGGTCTTTATAATCTGTGTCTTGTTATAGCAAGTAGAACAGACAATCTGGTCAAAACGTGATAGAATCCGATTAAAATGGGCAATATGTTTTGTGAAGTGCTCAGGTTTCATTTGTTATGGATTTATCAGATATCTTGAGAAGTCATCATAAAAGGCAAATTGAAATATGATGTATAAAACATCATTTAAAAATTAGTTTACCACTGTCATGCTGCATAAATAAATAGACCTGACCCAATTCTGTTTTCCAGCAAGTTCTGTTGCGTAATTAAATTTATAACAACTGATGTCATGGCAAGGCTGCACAAGACAGTAAGGATTCTGATCCAATGACTTTACCCCAAGGAGCCAACTTTGCGCGGCTTTCAAAAAAGCACATACCTCGGTTAAACTTGACAAGGTTTACTATATCGTTTTACTTTTAATACTATTACTCAGCAGTTATTTTGAAATGTAAAAGATAACAACTTTAACGTTTTTTATTTAAATAATTTTATCCAATCAACGAACGAAGTCATTTAATCTGAAACATTTTTCGTGCATGACTGATTCCTAAGCCGTACTTTAACGTCATTTGTACTGTTAAAAGCTGTTTTAATTGTAGTGCTTAGGAGTCTTCCCAATAGATTGGCCTTGTATATCGATCTGTCGACTCAAAATGAAAAGTTGTAAATATTTTCTAACCCATCAATTTAAACATGTGTTATGTGTGCTTTTGAGTACCCACAACATATGTTTTTGTTGACAAATAAGAAAAATAATTTTCCAGTGCGCAGTACTTATCTGGAGGCCTGGAACTTCATAATCACTGTTCAAACTCTGGATAGCTTCAGATGTACATTTAAATGATTCAAGTACTTGGCCCACGCGTTTTGTTGTTGTTGTTGTTGTTGTTGTTGTTGTTTTTGCTGTTGTTGTTGCTTCTTAACCCATGTATGCCTAATAGAATTTACCAACCTTATCAATTGGACGAACCCATTTCGAGTTTAAGAGTTGTTGGATTGTAAGTTTCAATTCCATTCAAATTTTAAAAGTTTACTCTGTAAGCAAACAGTGAAGAACCTGACCAGACGCCGTGTTGATACTTTGTTGTCATCTGCTGACTTTTTATCAAAATTAACATCTTCAAAAATTCCTTACAGGACACTATCAGAGTGGTAAACGGTCTGTTTTCAGAACAGGATTGACGTTCTCTCGATACTGACCTGGGTCTAAACTGTTTGCAAAGGTTATCAACATACAAAAAAGTCGCAAAGAGGTAGTTCATGAGCTCGAATTTGGAAATATAGCTGTCATGTAATTATAAACAATTTACTAATATTCGAATTTGATCATGTCAAATACTTTTAAAATTATTATTCATACACCAGTAAGCACCAGATTCGTAAATTAAATTTTATTGTCAAACAAAATATCATAACGTTAACATATAGCTAAAATACAAAGTAAAGTAAGAAAGACGGCAAAGAACAAAAAACGATACAATCAAGTACCACACCTGACCCAAGATACCACATGGGAAAGTAACAAAAATACAATAAACATGATCAACAATGGCCAAGAGGACAGCCCTTTCGCAGCAGGGTGACAACAAGATAGCAATGAACTGACGCGAAAGCATGAGAAACACAAGTTAGGAAGGGTGCAAAGATCAGAAATCGATACAATCAAGTACAGCACCTGACCCAGGATACCAATGGGAAAGTGACAAACTCACAGTTGGGCACCACAAACGAGAGCCAAGAGGTCAGCCCTTTCCCAGCAGGTGACCACAAGACACACATAAACAGACGCTTTCAATGCATAGCAAACACAAGACAGAAAAAACATAAAAGATCCACAAAAGAAGTACCGCCTTGGAACGGTCAGTAAAATAATCCACAAAAATAAATGATCCACAAACGAACGGTCAGTAAAAATATTTTACTGTAGGGCTTAAACCGATTTGATGGTGCCAACCTCATCCTTAGTTCAGATATGGATCAAGACACAAACAGTGGTTTAAGTGATTTATATATGATGTGTTTGGTGTGAGCCTTATGCAAAAAGTATTTTATGAAATAGTTGCTTCTTGCAATATTTATACAAGCAGTGTTTTATGTGGACAGTGCATTATGCGATCCTCTACAGTGCTAGAGCATGTAAAAAATGTTCTATATGAATGCTATGCAAGCAGTATGTTATTTGATTCTCTATGCAAGCAGTGTTTATCAGATTGTTATGCAAACAGCGATTATCAAATCGTTATACAAACAGAGCTTTATGTGAATGTTATGCCAACAGTGCCTTATGTGATTGTTATGCCAACAGTGCCTTATGTGATTGTTATGCCAACAGTGCCTAAAATGAATATTATGTCAACAGTGCCTTATGTGATTGTTATGCCAACAGTGCCTAATATGAATATAATGCCAACAGTGCCTTATGCGATTGATATGCAAACAGTCTCTAATATGAATATTATGCCAACAGTGCCTTATTTAAATGTTATGCCAACAGCGCCTAATATGAATATTATGCCAACAGTGCTTTATATGATTGTTATGCCAACAGTGACTTATATGAATATTATGCCAACAGTGCCTTTTGTGATTGTTATGCCAACAGTGCCTAATATGAATATTATGCCAACAGTGCCTTATGTGATTGTTATGCCAACAGTGCCTAATATGAATATAATGCCAACAGTGCTTTATGTGATTGTAATGCCAACAGTGCCTTATATGATAATTATGCCAACAGTGCCTCTTATGAATATTTTGCCAACAGTGCTTTATGTGATTGTTATGCAAACTGTGCCTTATGTGATTGTTATGCCAACAGTGCCTTATGTGATTGTAATGCCAACAGTGCCTAATATGAATATAATGCTGACAGTGCCTTATGTGATTATTACGCAAACAGTGCCTCATATGATTATTTTGCCAACAGTGCTTTATGTGATTGTTATGCAAACATTGCCTTATGTGATTGTTATGCCAACAGTGCCTTATGTGATTGTTATGCCAACAGTGCTTTATCTGAATGTTATGCCAACATTACAGTATGTGATTGTTATACCAACAGTGCTTAACGTGATTGTTATGCCAACAGTGCTTTATGTGAGTGTTATGCCAACAGTGTTTTATGTGAATGCCAACAGTGCTTTACGTGATTATTATGCCAAGAGTGCTTTATGTGATTGTTATGCCAACAGTGCTTATGTGATTGATATGCCAACAGTGCTTTATTTCTGCTTGCCAATAGCCAGAAGCTAAATCAAGCGTGCTAAACCATTAAGATCCAGAAAGAGCATCAAATGAATCATCTATTCTAGGCAAAGGATATGCGTCGTTGACTGTAACGGCATTTAAGCGTCTGTAGTCTATGCAAAAACGAATTGAGCCATCTTTTTTCGTTGCCAAAAGAATAGGTGAAGACCAAGGGCTTGTACTAGGTTCTATGATATCATTTTCAAGCATACTGTTAATTTCTTTTTCAATTGTTTGTTTTTGTTTTGAGGAACTCTTCTAGGAGGTATCTCTATGGGTTTTGCATTGCCTGTATAATATGTGTGTTTAACTAGGTCAGTTCGTCCTAATTTGCCATCAGGACCCATAAAAATATCTTGGAATTCTATGAGTAATGCACTAAGTGATTCTTGCTGCTCGTTTGTTAATGTTTCAGAAGCACTATCAAGTAATGGTTGTAAATGCTGTTGAACTTGATTGGGACCTGTAGGAATGCTAGCCTTTTCGTCATCAATCGACTGAAAGTGTTTGATATTATCTACTGGTGTCAAACTGCCTACAAGTGTGTGCTGTTTTACAATGACAGGTTTCTTTGTTACATTTATGACAGAGCATAATACGTTATTTGGTTCTACTATTGAATTAGAAACTAAAAGACCTTTAGTGCCTAAAACCTTATAAGGTTCCAACATAACTTCACTATCTGAAACCAAGTGACCACCTTTGACATAAGCTTTCACCACCATTTCAAATTCTGGAGGAACACCGACTCTTTTAGAAAGTTTTACCCTGGCACACTTTTCAGAGTCATTACGTTCTAACTCAATGCTTTTATCACCTATCTGTAAAGTTCCACTTGATATTTTGATGACAATATCATACTGCTCTAAGAAGTCTAACCCTAAAATACCTGGTAAATCAATGTCAGCATCAAGAAATTCATGCTGAAACATGAGGTCACCTAGATTAAACTGTAAGTTTAACTTTCCTTTGATATCTTAAGGTGTACCATAAACTGAGGTAAGGTTAAATGAGGTATCAGTAGACTGTACCTGTCCTAAGTTACCAAACAGCTGATATACAGTACTGGTAGACAATAGTGTAGTTGAAGAGCCTGTATCAACCATTAGCTTATGGGTTTGACCATTTATGATTGCTTTTGCTAGTAGACTTGAGTTTGAAATCTTATTGATATGTGGCCGCTTTAAGTCAGATTCATTTTTAGAGGCTGGCCTTTTGGCCTCAAGGACAGCCTGATCTAGTTTTTCGACTTTGGTGTTGATTGTCTGTTGTTCTGTTTAGTTTTATTTGGACAATTTCTTGCTATATGGCCTGTTTCTTCGCAATTAAAGCATGTATAATTAGAGTAATCTAATTGTCGTTTACGTGACCTATTTGTGTTAGCTCTTGACAATTTTTGAAGTGTTTGATTCCACTTTTCTACTGATTCATTTAGAGTTTGGATTAATTTGTTTAAATCAGACTGATTATATGAAGTTTGTTCAGACATTGAAGTGTTGTGTTTTATTGCTTGTACGTATCCTTCCTCTTGTTGATTTGCTGGTTTTGAAGGGAAAAATTGACAACCCTTAACTGCCTCATATTCTACAGTGTATGCTATTGCTTCATCTACTGATTTTGGATTTTTAAAGATCACATGCTCTTTTAGTTCAAATGTTCCTAGAGTACTCAAGTACTGTTCAAGAACGTTTATCTTTCTACAGTCATAAGGCATTTCAGGAAACGCTAGCGATACTAGTCTTCTTAAAGCATAAGCAAAGTCAGATGGACTTTCATTCTTCTGTTGTTTACGAGAACGGAATTCACAACGATATGCTACGCTTCTTTCTTGTGGTCATATCGTTGAGTTAACACTCTTTTTAGCTGTTCAAAATCATTAAGTTCACTTGGCCTAAGTTGTCCTAATAGTTTTTGAGCCTGTCCCTACAAGCACATTGCTAATTGTTGGGCTTTCTCACTGTCATGCCAATTATTCCACATTGCACTTTTTTCAAAATGAACAATATTGTCTCTCCATTCTACATTTCTGCCATCAAACTTATCTGGTTCTTTTTCTTTTCTTTTAAATTGAAGTGGGCCTTGATTTTGAGTAATATTACTACCAATTGATGGGGTATTACTTGTTATGCATAATGGATTAGCTGAAGTAACATTAGTACTTCTTAAGCTAGGGGTACTGTAGCTTAAGCATGTTAAAGGTGGAACAGTGCCATCATTGCATCCACTAGCATGATAAAGGCTGCTGGTAGTATAAAGCGGTTGATGTTGGCTAAATGTAAAGCATGCTGAAGGTGGAACATTGCCATCACTAGCATGATAACGGCTACTGATAGTATAAAGCGGTTGATGTTGGCTAGATGTAAAGCATACTAAAGATGGAACAGTGCCATTATTACATCCACTAGCATGATAAAGGCTGCTAGTAGTATGAAGCGGTTGATGTTGGCTAGATGTAAAGCATGCTAAAGGTGGTGCGATGTTATTATTGCATCCACTAGCATGATAAAGGTTGCTTGTAGTATAAAGTGGTTGAGAGCTTAGCATGTTAACATTGCTTGACTGCATCACTTTGTAGGTATTGCACATGCTATTGCTAACTCAATTAGATTGTGGTTGGTTATTGTTTGACATGCTATACATACTATAGTCTGATGTTAGCTGATTTTCTTTGGTAAACTGTACCCCAACATGCATTTGATCATTAGCAGGACAGTAAGTGTTCATGTTCTGTGTTGCTAGCGTTACATTGGGTTTAGAAGACTGTGATGGTTTACCAAGTGATTTGGTTGTTTGCGACCCGAGATGTGATTGCTGTTCAGTATTTTTAATGTCTACATTAGCTGTCAACGGAATCACACTTGAATGCTTTGAATGCTTTGAATGCATATTATAAACCTGTGTGCTATGTATTTGTGTTGCATTGTTGTATATACCTTGCATATCAGACTGCAGTTTAAGGTTACTTGCTATAGTTTTGCATTCATCATTTGATGCTTTGTGATACTGTGACCCATCAACCATAGCAGGAGAATGAAATTTTACTATAGGAGCTGGTTTCGATTCAGGATGTTTTGAAGTGCCAGCACTTAAGGCAGGCTTAATATCCTCAATCGAGTTTACACTCAAGCAAGCTTCGTTGTCATCATAGAGACTTAAAGCATCTTCGAATGCTGAAGCAATTTTGTCATATTGTTTTGTCACGGAATTGATCTTTTCCAATTGTTGTTGCATTAAGAATTCAAATTTTGACTTACTTTCAGGCTGCTCTACTGTATGAGAAAAAACACTGTCTTCAAGTGTAAATTTGACAGGAGATGATGTTCATGTATATTGTTTTGGCCGAGCACCTACTGTGTCGGGTTGTGAATATGCAAAATCATGATTTTCTCTTATATCTGCATTTTGATGCATGACTGATTCACTACTATCTGTACTGACTGGTAAAGCATAGTTATGCATGTACATTTTGTCAGCATATATATCTTCTACATCCTTATTCTCAGACATCTTTCTACTTAAAAGAATGGACGAGCCCCCAAAATTGTAACGGGCGACCTCCAAAATTGTAATGGGCGTGACCTGCTCACTGTATTAAGATGCTGACAGCCAACAGACTGCCAGTCCTGCTAGGTGAGAGCACCCAAATAAGTAAACTTAAAGGGAGGCCAAATACCCGCTATATTACTCTAACCTGCCTTGTCACTGTCTGTTTTGAAGAAACAGTAGCATCAAGGTTCTATTCGCTCGGCCCCAGCCAGTGCCCACAAGCGAACAGCGCCCAAAACGCTGACTACCAGTGCTGTACAGACAGGCGAATTACAACCTATTTACCTTGCCACATACTCTAATGGCTTGACCAAAGAGACAGACAGACGGACAGACAAATTAGTTTGACACCGAGTTCAGCTTTTAAGCTTGTCTGAGAACAAGAAGTAAAAGAAAGATTGTTAGAGCATCAATATATTTAATAAGTAAGTTGTGGACATTAAATTGCAAATTAAGTCAATAGTTTCCAATGACAGCCTAACTGGATGGAAGGGTACTTTTTACATAAAGTGTTTCAAGGAAACATGGTGCTTGTAACAGGATATTCCCGAAAAGGCAAACATGGTACCTTAAATAGGGAACAGGTATTAATCAGATCTCTATCGTCCTCCCTGAAGTCTCATATAAGGAACTAATTATATGACTGGCATATAATTTCCAAGTGGTGTCATTTCACTATACAGAAAGCTCAAATTATTAAAGGGGGATCACCCTATTTAACAAGTATAAACTTTTTAACAAGTTTGCTCTTTTTTAAAAACTATTGATTATAGAATTCCATTCTCATTGTCGTCCCTTACATGTGATTATTATGCCGACAGTGCTTTATGTGATTGTTATGCCAACAGTACAGTATGTGATTGTTATGCCAACAGTGCGCAATGTGATTGCTATGCCAACAGTGCTTTATGTGATTGTTATGCCAACGGAGTTTTATTTGATTGTTGTGCCAACATTACAGTATGTGATTGTTATACCAACAGTACATTATGTGATTGTTATGCCAACAGTGCGCGATGTGATTGCTATGCCAACAGTGCTTTATGTGATTGTTATGCCAACGGAATTTTATTTGATTGTTATGCCAACAGTGCTTTATGTGATTGTTATGCCATAAGTGCTTTATGTGATTGTTATGCCAATAGTACAGTATGTGATTGTTTAGCCAACAGTGCTTTATGTGATTGTTATGCCAACAGTACAGTATGTGATTGTTTTGCCAACAGTGCCTTATGTGAATGTTTTAAGTGTTTTAATATTAGCATACAGTGAGCCATTTTAGTTACGCACCTCTTATATAATGTCTTATTACTTGGAAAAGAAATATTCTATTTTATATTCTGATACTACCAGCGTAAAGCACATATTTATTTGAATTAGCCATTGAAATTTTACTGTGATCAGACCAAAAGCAAATGAAAAAAAATGGATCTTGAAGGGTACTTCAAAACACCATTTCAAATTGCATTATTTCGAATGAAACTCAAGTCACATTGCACTTTTAGGGTCAAAATTCTGCTTTACCAGAGATTAGAGCCGATTTAGTCCTGGCAATATCTAAGACTGGAATGCGTCTGTTGACTTTATAATTTTTTGAAAAGTTTTATTATTTTGGTTCCCAGCTGGCCAAGGTTTGAAAGAGTTAAATTAAGTACTTTTTTAAAGTAAGATAGAATTTCGAATGGTTCTGATTAAACTAGTTACCAAAACACTTCTTTTATTATTTCATTTTAAACAACTATGTGTTCACCCTTTATTTTGTAAAAGAAATAATGGATATATTTGCCTCATGGTGTTGACGTTAGTGATGACGTCACAACCACCAAGGCTATCAGACGTGTAAGATGTTTAAGTGTTTTGAAACTTCTATGTCACAAAGTGACCCATAACAAAACAATTTGCGAAAAAATACATGCCTGATTACTGTAACTGACTTTAATATGACGTCAAAACGAGCATTTCTTCAAAAAGTAACGGTGTTCCTAGATTCAACGACCAAAAAAGGGGGCTTTACTTGAATAAAAAAATATTTCTTTTCCTGTCACAACGATCATCATGGATAACGCCAATAGAAAATATAGACGTTCAGGTTGCACGTACATTTTTGTCAAAATTGCCTTTGACGTAGCAAAATCATTCGCATAAGTGATTCTAACATTTTTTCGATGTCATCGAACAGATAAAATGTCAAAAAGTAATTATCATAGAGAAATGTTCGATTCCAGCATTTTCTAAATAAAAGCACCGCAAGCACTGCATAATACCCCGCCACTGCTGGGGGCACCAAAAGTTATTTTGTGAGATATATAATGCCTAAATAGCAACAGAACTGAGATAGACAAGATTAATCAAGGGCAGATAACTCATGAACTGGAAAGGTAAGAGTGACGGTCCTTCGTTGTAATATGTAACCTCTGCTGTGCAACATATCTGTGAAGTTTCATTCAGATATCATAAACAGTAAAAGAAAAACAGGCCAGAAACCATTTTTTAAAGGGAGAAAGGGCAGTTACTCCATCCAAAATGGTCGGATTTTGCCCATTAACAATCCCATACCACTCATCCCCAATAACAATATGTATGCAAAATTTGAAAAAATTCTGTGCATAAATACTCAAGTTATTGATCGGAAACAGTGAGCACGGACGGATGAAATGAACTACAGGTAAAAAACCAATTCTCAGATCAATCAAGGGTGGATAACTCACAATCTGGAAAGGTAAGAGTGACGATCCTTACCCACAATATGTAACCTTTGATGGTCATGAGCATGGACAGATGAAATGAACTACAGGTCAAAAACCAATTCTCAGATCAATCAAGGGTGGATAACTCACAATCTGGAAAGGTAAGAGTGACGATCCTTACCCACAATATGTAACCTTTGATGGTCAACATATCTGTGAAGTTTCATTCAGATATTCCATATAGTAAATGAACTACAGGTCAAAAACCATTTTTCAGATCAATCAAGGGCAGATAACTCATGAACTGGAAAGGTAAGAGTGATGGTTCTTTGTCACAGTATGTAACCTTTGATGTGAAACATATCTGTAAAGTTTCATTTAAATATTCCACATAGTAAAGGAACTACGGGTAAAAACATTTTTTAATTTAATCAAGGGCGGATAACTCACAAACGGGAAAGGTAAGAGTGACGGTTCTTAGTCACAATATGTTACCTTTGATGTGAAACATATCTGTGAAGTAATATTCAGATATTCCATATAGTAAAGGAGCAATAGGTCAAAAACCTTTTTTTCAGACTTATCAAGGGCGGATAACTCACAAACTGGGAAGGTCAGAGTGACGGTCCTTAGTCACAATATGTAACCTTTGATGTGCAACATATCTGTGAAGTTTCATTCAGATATCATGAACAGTAAAGGAATAACATGCCAGAAACCATTTTTCCAATACGAAAAAGGGCAGTAACTCCGTTAAAAATGGACGAATTTTGCCCATTAACAATCCCATACCACTCATCGCCGATAACAATATGTATGCAAAATTTGAAAAAATTCCGTGAATAAATACTCATGTTATCGATCGGAAATGGTGAGCACGGACGGACGGACGGACAGACACCGAAGGGTATAACATAATACCTCGCCACTAAAGTGTGGCGGGGTATAAAAAATATGTGCCCTAAATGGTTTAAAGTGGTGCGTAACTAAAGAGGCTCACTGTACAAACAGTGCTTATCCAATCACTATACAGCCAGTGCTTATCTGGGCATTATAGAAACAGTGCTTTATTCGATCGTTGTGTGTATAGATGTACCACGACCTCTGACCAATGACCTTTGGCTCTTTCTATTTCAAACGATTGATGCAGAATGCGTAAAATAAGCCAGTCTGGATGGAACATATGTGTATGTCAAAGTTTTTATAATAAATGTAAATAAAGGCCTGAAACCCTTTTTTCTAGAACAACACATCGATATTTTAGATAGAGTCACGCTTCAAAGCTTTTGGTAGATCAGTACCATGAATTTGCAGTTATAAGCCTAACTTTCTTCTGCAATCATTATACAAACACTGTAAGTGTGCATGACTGGTGATATTGGGATAGGCTCTCCTTTTTACTCTGAACAGGCAGAACAGAAATCAAGTGTGTTGGAACATCTGTGCTGGCGTACTCCGGCTACTCCGTCCTTCAAGGTGGTGTAGACAGAACAGTCACGTGACCTGTTCCAAAATAAGATGGCGGAGCACTGCCTACACTGTACTGAGATATTTTTTCTGTCTTTCCCGATAAGTGCTGATAATTATTCATATTGAAAAAATATGGTCATTAGTAAAAGGGATTGAACGCACATGTATTTAGTCATTCTTTTTTCTTCTTCTTAGCAATCGGATTGTTTCATATTCAAACAACAGTCGCTTGATTTACTCTGGAGTACTCCAAAGTGCCCAGTTTTGCTTGTTTTAGATGGCTGTTCTGGCGTACTCCGCGTACTCTAAAATTGCTAAATCGATTCCGCCCGCGATAAGAGTGCATGTTTGAAAATGACGTGTGTTTTTTTCTTAACCAAAGTATATGTTGTGGGGATATTTATATGCCTATATAATGTCTGTGCCAATGGGTCTTCCGAGAATCTGTCTATCTTATATCTGGTAAAACATGCATTTTTACAACATCTGATTATAGAAAAGCTCTTTTACTTTCCCTATACACGTAAAATCGCCTGGGCTTGTCCAAATATGATTAATTGGTAACCATCTATGCCCTGTCTTACTTCAATACATGCTATATTTGAACCACCCCATATGTAAAAAGCTTATATCGTAGAGAAATGAAGTCATTTTTTCCCATCACGACATGGGGATGATTTGCCTTTTAATCTGTTCATTTGTCTGATCCGCTACTTTGTGTGTGCAAGCCGTGTAAACTTTGGCGAGCCTGTGTCGATGTGCAGCCTCGTCTAAGTATTTACGTCGCTCGTTGCCAACGAAATAAGTCCAATTTTCACAAGAAAATACTCTTCAGAAAGCAAACGTTCTCAGGTTACATTCACAAGCCTTGAAAGACATGTCTCGCCTTAAAAATGGCAATAAAAATTGACTGAACTAAAACGAGATATATGAACCTTATGCAACAAGATACATCTTCTTTTCATATATTCCCAACACTACAGAAACATCATAAATATTAAAAGACTGATGACATACGTCCAGACAAGCACAATTTGAGCGAAAAATTGTGAATATTTTCTATCAGTTTTATGCTATAAAGAACTGCCTTATTTATACGTTTTTTAGTATCCACAGCTTACCGTCCACAGCTTATGGTTTGGTAATCAATTTCAATTACGCACTAGTTGGGGATTACTTTCTTGGGTAGAAACTGTCCTACCTTATTAAATCCAGACAAGAACTATATATATACTATTATAAACTGAATAAGCGTGTTATAATATAGAGGATCGAACTGAAGCTCCTGTATTATTTTGTTATTTTGGGAGAAAGGGATAAAATGTGAGACCAAATATACCAAAGTTGCAGCTATTTACGTTCACATTTTAATACAAATATTCATAGGGATCAAACATGTTTTTATGCCCCCAAAGGAACTTTGGGAGGCATATAGTAATCGCACTGTCCGTCCGTCCGTCCGTCAGTCCGTCCGTCCGTCCCGCTTTCGTGTCCGGTCCATATCTCCTATATTCTTTGAGGTAGGAATTCCAAATTTGGTGTGTGGATACATCTTGGGATGGTGGAGTGTCGCGTACCATTTTCGGGTCACTGTGACCTTGACCTTGACCTCTGACCTAGTTTTTAGAATAATCGTGTCCGGAGCATATCTCTTATATAATTTGAGGTAGGAATCTCAAATTTGGTGTGTGGATGCATCTTGGGATGACAAAGTGTCGCGTACTATAATTGGGTCACTGTGACCTTGAACTTGACCTCTGACCGAGTTTCTTGAAAACTGCATTGAGTCTGGTGTATATCTCCTATATTCTTTGAGATAGGAATTCCAAATTTGGTGTGTAAATGCATCTTGGGATGACGGGATTTCACATGCCATTTTGGGGTCACTGTGACCTTGACCTCTGACCTAGTTTTAAGAATTATTGTGTCCAGAGCATATCTCTTATATTCTTTGAGTTAGGAATTCCAAATTTGGTGTGTGGATGCATCTTGGGATAGCGGAGTGTCATGTACCATTTTCGGGTCACTGTGACCTTGACCTCTGACCTAGTTTTTAGAATAATCTTGTCCATAGCATATCTCTTATATTATTTGAGGTAGGAATCTCAAATTTAGTGTGTGGATGCATCTTGGGATGACGAAGTGTTGGGTACCATAATTGGGTCACCGTGACCTTGAACTTGACCTCTGACCTAGTTTCTAGAAACTACATTGAGTCTGGTGCATATCTCCTATATTCTTTGAGATAGGAACTCCAATTTTGGTGTGTAAATACATCTTGGGATGACAGGGTGTCACATACCATTTTTGGGTCACTGTGACCTTGACCTCTGACCTAGTTTTAAGAGTTATTGTGTCCCGAGCATATCTCATATAGCCATTGAGTTAGGAATTCCAATTTTGGTGTATGGATGCATCTTGGAATAGGGGAGTGTCATGTACCATTTTCGAGTCACTTTGACCTTGATCTCTGACCTAGTTTTTAGAATAATCAAGTCCAGAGCGTATCTCTTATATTATTTGAGGTAGGTATCTCAAATTTGGTGTGTGGATGCATCTTGGGATGACGAAGTGTCACTTACTATAATTTTGTAACTGTGACCTTGAACTTGACCTCTGACCTAGTTTCTAGAAACTGGTGCATATCTCCTATATTCTTTGAAATAGGAATTCCAAATTTGGTATGTAAATGCATCTTGGGATGCCTGAGTGTCACAAACCATTTTTGGGTCACTGTGACCTTGACCTCTGACCTAGATTTCAAGAATTATTGTGTCCAGAGCGTATCTCCTATATTATTTGATGTAGGAATCCCAAATTTGGGGTGGTGATTCCTCTTGGGATGGCGGAGTGGTGCATACAATTTTGAGTCATTTTGACCTTGACATTGACTTCTGGCTTCATTTCTAGGTTTTTCTTGCTATATTATAGCTATCTTTCCTCAAATGTGTCTTGTGCTAGACCAATTCCTTTGGGGGCATTCGTCACGTGTTTGTGACATTTCTTGTTTCATGTATTAACGTTCGCCAGGTCACGAGAAAGATGTTAAAAACCGTGGGTGAAAAACAATGTCTCATAAAATTCAGCAATACATTCACTAACTTTACGAAAAGTAAGGCACTATATTTTGTCGCCGTTTCAGAGTCTATAGGTGGTTTGACGTGTTCACCAATATTCGTGTTCCAGGGCCGAGCCATCTAAGAAGTTAAATGGTGGGCCAGCTGTTATAAAAATTAATGTAGCGCCATTGTATTACGAGGGTCATTTTTTATGTTCGTAGAATCGGGCTGTATCTCTACAAATATAGAATTTACGGTACCATAACTATATATATTTTGAAAGGTCTAGCTTTTGTCTATCAACTGGTATAAATTTTACATCATTAGAGCTTAGTTCGGTCAAGATATATAGCTTTGAATAGGGCAAGAAAAGAACACTGGTCGAAATCCATGTCATTTTAACCACGCAGAAAACAGGAAATTAGACGCTGTTAAGTTCCATCCGCTATGGTGATATAAGCATTTTTCAAGCCGATTTTTCCTTTGCACCATCAAAATAAATTGTTCAAACACTAATCGTAGACGAGTGCTGCAAAACTATAAGCATGCTGTTTGCTGCTCTATAACAATTTTAAAACACCCATCAATATACCAAAATAATCACAGTCAAGTGCTAGTTATTATGTCTGTTAAAATTACGATTATGAACAAATTTTGAAATTTCTTCTGGTTTTGCATAGCACATTATATACTCAATCATTCGTCAGGAGTTATATTGATGTATCGATTTAAGCGTGTAACTGGCTACTTCCGGTACTGGCATACCCCCATGTTATAAAAAGTGGGTGGGGTAAATCAACCCCGCGTAGAAAACACAATAACAATAGGATCTGCATAATTTTCTTATTGCAGTAATTTCAACACCTGTTTAGAGGCACAAAAACAGTTTTAATGTATTTTCTAAGTATAGTACCGCGCCATGGCGTCATTTATGTACAAAATAAGGTATTTTAGCACCCCCTAGGCTATTTATTTTGCAGTTCATTTTTAATAAAACAAAAGCATCAACTTTGTTTTGGGATGAAAGTTACCACAACACTTCAATCTACCTTATAAACAAGAAAAAAATATAATTCTACTTTACAGCTAACATATTAAGCCACATTCAAAGCACGTATCCAACTTCCACTTGTGTCAACTTTTTACAATAAAAGTTTATATGCCTACTGTTCATTTTGCTGAGGTTCCAAACAAATCGTCCATATCTATTAATTGCTGCGTATTTGCTATAATATTTATATAATATTGTAGCACGTGGTGTCCTTGATCTGCAGCCAAATTTCCAGAAGCTGTGTATGGCTATGGACCCATTTTCATGCAATTGTTACTGACGTTCTGTCAGAGACTAAGTCCATAAATATCATATTTTACCATATTTCCAGTGTGCGATATATAGGTATGTCTTTGCCTCTTAGATGACATTAAAGTAATGCATTTTAAAATAATTTTAGGTTTCATATATAGATAAAAGCTCAATCTTTCCAAATATACGCATGATGTATGCATTTACTTTCGCCGTTTTCATTAAATCTACCTCTCTACGAACATAAAAAACGTCCCTCGTATATTGATTTACTAACGTCCGGTTACTGCAGTTGGTATTGATATTTGATGAGATCAATTTGTTTATTTTGTTCCCAATCCATGTATTACCGGCACGTGAATTGCCTTGTTAATACATGGCTGTTAAAAACGTGTGGCACGGTTTTTTATGCAATAAGTAATAGTTATACCATGGGCTGTCCGCCTGTACGTGGAGGTAATCCACGAGCTTTAGCGAGTGGATTATCTTTCGTACAGGCGGACAAACATGGTATAACTATTTTATGCCACCTACATCAGTGCAGGCCCGTAGGAAGCAATTACAGATTGGGGGGGGGGGGGCACACATAAAAAGCAATTACAGATTGGGGGGGGGGGGCACACATAATTTTTTTTAAAATGACAGACCATTTTTTTAAATTTTTTTTTTGGGGGGGGGGGGGGGGGGCATATTTGTGCAAATTATTGGGGGGGGGCCCCCCCCCGTTCCCCCTATTCCTACGGGCCTGTCAGTGCAGACCTTGCACAGCACGAGATAGTTCGTGCTAAAGTTGGTTAGGGTGGTACACTTTTGTGAGACTCATCCCATAACTTGATAAGAGGAAAATGCAGTCCAAAATGTTAATTTCACCGAATTTATTTTTATTTTTAGAACCGAAAATAAAACTGTGATAAGACTATTGACACAAAATGATGCAAATTTCAAATGTTAACCGTTTCACAGTAATGTGGCGGCTGCAGAAACACGACCAGGCTGCACATGTACATTGAAAGTAATAAGGTTGCAAAGATCAGGAATCGATACAATCAAGTACCACATCTGACCCAGGATACCAATGGGAAAGTGACAAACTCACAGAAGACACCACAAACGAGAGCCAAGAGGTCAGCCCTTTCCCAGCAGGTGACCACAAAGCACATATAAACAGACGCGCACAAAACATAGCCAACACAAGACAGAACAAAAACATAAAAGATCCACAAAAGAAGTACCGCCTTGGAACGGTCAGTAAAATATTTTACTAGAGGGCTTAAACCGGTTTAACGGCGCCAACCTCACCCTTAATTCAGATGTGGATCAAGACACATAAATATTTGGTTTGCATGAAAGACCCCTAACTTATCAATGCATCATCTCCTAAAACATATAAATCAAGATATAACAAGGAGATAAAGCAAGGATAAGGACTCAACAGTAAATTAAACTGAATACCGGAGCAAAAGAAATCCAACAGGTAAACCCCGGAGGGCCCGACAAACAGCCAAAGCATCAGGCCCCTACCATCTCATCAATAGATAAGTCTTTAAGTCGGAACCATCATAGAGTCTGAAGTCCGACCCACCGGCGTGCAATTAAAGAGAAAACTAAAGTTGCCAACCGTGATTGGGTTGACTACCAAGCATGCAGTCTGTTGCAATACATTAATGTTATAGCCAATCTTTTTATAATTGGAAATTATTCTAATGAACTGCGCTGAAAAATTATTAGAGCCAACAATCTTCTTCAACTTATACACCAAGTCACCATAGAAATCAGGTTCCGAAAGTCCTTGGCGCAAGAGAGATTTAAGTCCAACTTGGAATTTAGAAATCAAATCATAGTATCGTTTATAAAATTTTGAAAATGTTTTGCGAAGTTTATGATACCGATAGCCCTGTTTAAGAAGTTTCTGAGTTAACAATTTATTGCGAGTGTTGAAGTCAGTAACATAGCTAGATGCTCTAGCAAAACGAATGAGTTGAGAGATATAGACTCCATAGGATGTAGAACGAGGAACATCACCATCTGAAAATGGGAAATTGACAATTTCAAAATCAAAGTCGTCACGTTTATCATAAATTTTGGTAGAAACAATATCATTAGAAATTGACAAATGCAAGTCTAAAAATGCGGCTTCGGTATCAGAGGCATTGGCTTTATTAAGTTGGAGCTCTGAAGGGTATATTTGACTAACCATATTTTCAAAATAAACATTATTAATATTTAAAATATCGTCCAAATATCTGGAAGTAGTGTTAAACGCATCAATAACATCAGCCTGCTTATCATCAGAAAGAGACATCATAAAGTCCCTTTCATAACAAAACAGGAATAAATCTGCAACCAGGGGAGCACAATTAGTGCCCATAGGAATCCCAACTACTTGTCTATAGCGCTTGGTGCCAAATCGAATAAAAATGTTGTCCAACAAAAAGGTCAGCGCATCACATACATTTTGACACGACCATGCATGATATTTTTTAGGTTTTTCTGAAGTAAAAAATGCATTTCTGTCACTACATGCAAGGTAAGGAGAGCCTTCTCTCTGGAAGGTTCTTTCAATAAGATCAATAAGTTTATCTTTAATTAAATTATGAGGTAAAGTAGTGTAAAGAGTAGAAAAATCATAAGTAGACAAACGGGTCGCATTGAAATCTCTAGCTTTAAGTTTATCTAAAATTTCACCTGAATTTTTAATGGACCAAAATAGGTTTTTACCGGATCTCTCATATACTTTTTCACAATATTTGATAACATGTTTTTTAACAGCTGTAAGACACGAGGTTAACAATTTAGAAAGTTCTGTTGTCGTACAAGAACTAGAATTTGCAATAAATCTTGCTTTATAGGGTTTTTTATGGAGTTTAGGTAACCAGTACAACGTAAGCCTGGTCAGAAATTACACTGTCTGTCCCGAAATGCTTTTTGAAAAAGACAGCATGACCAAACGGCACATGAATATACACGCTGATCTTAGTGTCTCCACTGTTTGAGAATCAGGGTAGAATACACAAACAGTGGGGACTGATCAGCATATACATCTGTAACGTGTGATCAACGAAATGCTTCCCAAATAATTTTGAAAAAAAAATAACAAAAATGCTGCTGATAAAATCCATTTGTCCCATGTGAACGCATCAATGGCTAAGAATGAGACTCCTAAACGCAATGCAGCAAAATGCTACATAATGTGTACATTTCAGGATGTAAAATCAACACAGGAAACAGCTGGGTCAGGGCTAAATAGGTTATACAATGTTTTTGTGTTTGTTATGAGATATACACTCGAGAGCTCCGCTCCCTCGTATATATTCCATAACCAACAAAAAACATTGAATAACCTATACAAATGCAACTGCTTTACACCGATAATGTTATCGCCACTAAACACACGTTTATCTCCTAATTAACGCGCTATAAGCTTGATGAGCCATTTGCCAATTTAGGCATTTATTTGGTATTTGGCAATGCTATACTAGCTTATTCAGGTTCTTCAGTTGTTTCATGTAGCTGATAAAAACATTGGTGGCAAAACGACTCCAAATAGGTGCTGGGGAGTTGTGAAGTCACAAGTTTTATCCTTAGGGGCCAATCTTAAACAAGCGCTTGAGTGTTAAATTCAGACATCTTGTAGACATTGATGCTCGAGAATACAATTTACTCAATCTCGTGCATATATCTGACTGCTTGTAGTTGGCAATCCGAATCGAAAAAAGATGCATATTTTTGGTTTTGTTGGCATTTTTGAGTACATTTGTTAGACCACTTTTAACATAATATTGAGCATGTGTACAAAGCCATACGGGTGGATGCCAAGTCTGAATTTGCATATGAAGGCCAGAAATTAGGTCAAAGGTCATTGAGTGCAAAAATGAGAAAATATGTACTACTGGAAAACAACTTTATCTTTTATATGTAAAAATATTTCATTATAAGCCAAATTTTGTATGCTTATAGTTATAAGTCTGAAAAACATTGAGAAAATTTTTTTATAACTAAATGTGCATATGTTGACTTTAAAATGGGGTCAAAGGTCATCAAGTGCAATAATCGGAGTATTTTTACAAATTGTGTTTCTTTTTTTCTCCGGTCCAACAACAAGATGCTTTTTAAACTCTAAAAAGGATAGAAGTCTTTCTCAAGGCTTAAATCAATATGTTTATCACTAAAGGAACATCTTTGGAAGCATCCTTTTACGGATTTTACAAAGACAAACATCGTAAGTTTTGTGCAATTCTGACGTAAATTCTCCCTCAATTGGGCTAAACTGAGATATATGGGCTACTTTGAGAGTTTGCTGCACCTCTCAGAAAGTAAAACTATTTTCAGTTTGGGACATGTCTTGGGGCCTTAGAAACCCATGATTTAATAACTTTTCTGTGGTCATTTTTCTATAAATCACCTGTAATCAACGTTGCCCTACTTACATTGAAAATAACAGTACACCCAGTACAAGGCAAATGTTGATTTATTTTAAAAGTAATAGTGAAACAGTTTAAGCATTAAATATTTAAACTAGACATAAAAATCAATTGCATACATCTTAGATATGTATTTCTGCTCGTCAGCGATACATATGTTACGCTTTATACTAAATTGCAGATAATGGCTTTACAAATTACATGTATTAAAATAAACCATGATACCTGACCTGAAATATACATGATGTTGATCTATATTCTATTTGAAAATGTTCATTTTCATATATTTGAAGTTGTTTATAACTTTTCCCTTCCAATGAAGTGAAATCAAGTAAATATATAAATATGCTAATTAGTATGTAATTTGTACTGGCTTCGGCATGTAACGCATAGCTGCATACAGATTCTTTTTTCTATTATTTACATTGCATTGGAATTGGCAAAACATCTTTCATAATGAAATCAAATTATAACTATATTAACAATAATGAATCTTAAAATGCTACACATATATTAATGAGGTAACATAGGTAACAAAAGGTGCCTTATATAAATGGATAAAGGTAGTAAATTGTTGTTAGGCTTTTATAAAATTTGGTTCTGCTCTCCACAATTCGCTTACATATATTTCACACATTTATTCTATATAAGACTTAATTTTATTAGAGTGCTATGGGTTGGTCTGCAATGTGTGAATGTGGCATTTCCTGGTCTTACTCAATTACTTTTTGTAATTTGCTTGGTTCTTTTACATTCATATTGGAGTTTTCAGATTTCTACCAATGGTACATAACGATAAACATGCAATCTACATCATGATTTAAATATTGACTTAATATCAATAATTTACTTAAAATAGCATAGCAATATTTCATACATCTAGTGGCAAGGCAGGAATTCAGGCAGGGGTAGTGCTGAGTGTCTTCTATAGCAGGTATAGGTTTTTGAAGATTGCAAATATAACATCGTAGTACAGAACCAGCATGGTTTATGTCCAAATATAGGATGTTAAATAGATCTAGTATTAAAGATTTTCCTTGTATGCTGAATTCTTTTAATTTTCAGTTTTCACAGTTGACAATTACATTATAAAATTAATTTATCATCTGTCCCCATTAAGATCTTCTATGTTTTGTTGAACTGGATTTCACATCATATTGTAATGATTATTATCTTATCATATTCTGCAGCAATTCTGCCAAAAACTATTCTGCTTGTTAATTATCTTAGACTAAGGTTGGTTAAGGTAAGTTTACCTGAGCCATGTAGCAGTCTTGTAAAACATCTGAACATATTTTATGGTAACATAAACAACAAATCATTCGAACATTAGTGCTACTTTATTTTAAAGATCAGTTGACTGTTTAATTCTGAAGCATAAAACAAAAACATAACTCCCAAAATTCACTAGTATGGTTTGCATCTCTGAGACTCACAGATTAAACTGAACGTTTAAAAAGCAGTGTCACGTGCAGCTGATTTCTTTGCTTTTCTTATTCACAAGGTAGTTTTTTTTTAATTTTGGTTATGCACTATTTGATTTTGTTGAGTTATTTGTAACCCTAGTACATGTTTGATATATGTTCTATGAAAAGTGAGTTATGGTCTTTCTGTTGGTTTTAAAACGTTTACTAAATAAGGCTTATTGTGATAGTCTTAAATATACAGTCAACCCTCTTTACAATGACGCTGTTTGTTCCCAAATAATTTGACGTTAAACTGAATTTCTGTTGTAATGAACTTGAGTTCAAGCTAAATGGCACATTTGTGCAAATACTGATGACGTTATAAAGAATTTTGCTGATATAAAAAATGTCAGTAATGGTATAAAGAGTTTTCACTGTATATGCAAAACAATCGAAAATGTGAACAAGATTGCTGACAACAGCTTGCAGAAAGCATTTTAAGCATTAACTTGCTCACTCTTGTACCTATATCCTTGTAGATATTTGTGAAGACTTACACTGTTTTCTTGTATATAGTGAAAGGAAAGTAGTTCAGTTTTATTTCAAAGCAATGCCATATTAAAACTACACATTTCGAGTATGTTACCAGTTACAAGTGCTTTCCATTCTGATATATTGCACTTGTATCTACGAGCAGCAGATGTATACATTAATGTAAGTCACCTACCCTATATGCAATCAATCCCTGTCTTAGCAAACTGTCATAGTTAACAGATAGATTCTACACTAGAACAGGCGAGTTAACTACCTTAGGATCTTATATACATCAAGCAAATTAGATGTGTTAAACCAATGGATTATGCTAGTAAATGTACATATTAGATAACCATTTCAGGACACATTTACTCTAAATACTAAGAAATTCTCCAAACTGATGGAAAACTATGAACACAATCAAATCATCAGGTGCTCAAATATGGTGAATGCCTATGTTCCCAAGAAGTCACCAGACATCTGTTTTGGGGAAATTTGATTTGGAATAAAACTTGCATTGGCATTTTACAGCTAAAAAGAATAACATAAAGAAACACATGCAAATAACCTCATAGCATTTGATCTCTATCATCATTCCAAAAAATAATAAGCAAAATATGTTTAATAATGATACTTATATTGAATTAATCGACACTGAAACAATTACAATGAATAAAAAGTTGCGCTGTGAAAGACATAGATATATATTTTATGGTATCTTAACGTTAGAGGTTACCTTAAATATCATATCTACACTGCTTCTATATATGGATGAATACGTTTACACCAGCAGCCTGATTTCAAAGAAATGCTGCTTTTAAATCCACATCATTTCATTAATATGTGCAAATGAAAGGACACCCCTACAATTAAATGTTTAAAGTTATATGGAGGATTACCCTTAATGTCAAGGCTACTTCCATGATATACCACACAAAAAGTTAACAATGTTTTCACTGGATGGTTATTATTAGAAATGTACCTGTATATTAGCTTTATGCTATGTATGTTACCATCTGCTAACAGGCCGATGTTAAGACCAGTGTGAGGATATATTCCTTCCAGTATATCGTCTTTACCATATTCTATCATAGTTTCAACACGCCTGATGTTTTATGAAAGGAGGCTTGGTTGTGTGTCTATGAAGCTATGCTCTTAGTATATGCAATTAGCAGGTATTGGCCTTGTAAAAAGTGTTTTACATTTACTCATATATGGGAACAAACACAACAAATGCGTGAAATGAGAAAAGAAATGTATTTTAGTCCAATAAGCATGAGATCATGGCCAAGTCCTTCATGAAAGCTGTAGCTATAAACATATACCTTTGAGAAATGACTCAATTTCAGATGGTAAAATGTAACGTAAGTAACAACTTAAACACATCTTTTGTATAAAAGGATAGATAATTGCATAAAATGACGCATTCATACAAGGCATTAAGCAAAAAAAATATTTCTTTAATATGAAATAGTTATTCTTAGTTGTATTACATTTTAATTGATTTTATAGTAACGTACTTTACATGCCTATTATGAATATTTGACCGCGGGAAACTTTGTAAATCATTGCTTTCCAAGCATGATAGACACACATCTAGCAGGATAGCAATAAAAAAATCTTCTATTAGGATAGAAGGGAACTTAAAATTTGAATTTTGCCCTTATATAAATAAAATATTGCTACAATTTTCACAGATTTTGCACTTAAATGACCTTTGACCCAAACACACATCATGCCTTGATGGTGTTGTTTGTTTATATAGCGTGGCTGTATTATCCAAAAGAGATTTTGCATTACTTTGAAGCATAATTTTGGATAGTTAATTGATAATAACGCTAAAATCTGACGTATATACAAGAATTTGCACTCAGTTGACCTTTGACCTAATTCTGGGACTTTGGGGCATTTCCAGACTTGGCATCCACCCCTATCCTTCTTATAACATATCAAGATACACTTTGAGCATGGATGCCAAAATGTACTCAAAAATGCCAACAGAATTTTTTTTCAGGCTCTGGATGGCCAACTATTGGGCAGAAAAGTTTTAGTGTTTAATATAATTTTATCATATGACGTCGCGTCTGGGGTGAAATAACGCCAATCACTTTTCCCCAACCCGTTTAATAATAATTCAATAAAACATGAGCACTCATGTAAGATCCTCTACGTATCCTACACTTGGAACTTTATACGCTACAACTTTAGGGGGCTTGCACTCGCTTTATTTCTCAAGTAGTACATGTCTATGGCGTATAGATGTTGTTTAGACGATTCTTGTCTGACCTAGAAAAACAACATTGCTTGATACACACTTTAAATGTTAGCTAGCCTCTGTAGTTAATACAAACTAATAAAGCCAATACCTCTGATACTGAGGCCTCGTTTTAGGACTTGCATTTGTCTATTCCTGGTGATATTGTTTCTACAAAATTTTGAACGAATTTTGAAATTGTCCATTTTCCATTTTTAGATGGTGATGTTCCTCGCTGCTCTTCGACCTATGGAGTTTGTATTTCTCAACTCATCCGATTTGCTATCTAGAGCATATAGTCATTTTGCTGACTTCAATACTCGCAATAAACTGTTAACTCAGAAACTTCTTAAACAAGGCTATCATAAACTTCGCAAAACTTTTTTGTCTTGATTTTACCGCCGATACTAAGATTTCATATCTAAATTCAATGTCGGACTAAATCTCTCTTGCGCCAGGGACTTTCGGCCACTTACTGTATAAATTAAAGAAACTTGTTGGCACTAATAATTATTCAGCGCAATTTATTAATGGTCAACCCGAACACTGTTGGCAACTTCGCTTTCCCCTTCGATTGCACGCCGGTGGGTCTGACCTAAGGCTCTGTGAAGGTTCTGACTTAAAGGCAGGGATTTTGTACCCCCCCCCCCCCCGGCAGAGAGATTATTACCCGTACGAGATGGTCAGTGGGTGGAGTTGACCAAGGCCACTGTCCTAATCTGGTCTAGCAGATGACAGATAAGCCTCAGGCTACTACTGTTTTGTTTTCTTTTCTCAAAAATGACAATACTTTTGTATATATTATTTGTATTTTTCTTTTTTGAAAAATCAGAAAAACAAGCTGATAAAAATTGAATGAAGACCTGAATGATGAATGCATGAATTTCTTCAATGAATTAAATTTTCATCAATATGATATTTGATTATTTTTCATTTTTATATTCATACAATTTTTTTTTCAAAATTTATCATGCTGAACATTTATGCACTTGATCCCTCCCAAATTTGATCAAAATGATTTTATCTAAGATGCAGTCTGAGTTCTGATCAGCGTAGCTGATCTGGGTCTTCGCCGTTTTCTAAATAAAACTTTGCAAGATTTACAAATAATAATCTAAAATAAGAAAACAAAAGGTGACTGTCCAACCATGCGATTGAAGCTAATTGCTGTATAAACCAACATTCTCACAGAACCGTTTTGTGGTCCAAAGTTTTGTGATCTTTGGACAGTGTAGGACCACAGTAAGCTAAATGCCAATTATCTAGAGTAATTACAGAGTAATTATGAACCAGTGGACACATACCACATTAATTTTCACTGGCAGTAATTAATAAAGTATCATTACATGTATGTGATTATCTTAGTTTGGATTAGTATGATAAGTAAGAAAATGTAAAATAAATGAGACTTCATAAATTAGTCCTTTTGATAATGTGTTCATTTTGTCACAGCAAACAACCTTTTTAGTGATTTGAAAACAAGAATGTTATATATCCTATAATAAAAAAATATAAATGAAAAAAATAATTTATTATTTCTATTAGTTTTTTTGCTAAAAAATTTAGTGGCAAATATTGATCTATTTTTCTAAAATTTCGATATACAGAAAAATATCCAAAGTAAAATTCTTATAAAATTCAAATTTTATTGCTTAGGTTTTGACTAAATTTCTAATAATTGACAGTGATTACAGAATACCCCATATGACAAAACACATGGCCACTGAGCTGATAACAGGTGTCAATCATTTTCAAAGATTAATAGATAAGCTAATCAAATTAGAGATAAGCCTCAAGAGCTCCTGGATATGTTCTTTTTTTTCTCCTGGATATGTTCATAGCTTGAGTGCAAAACAGAAAGTGCCAGAATTGAGGCTTATTTTTCCTTATATACCCCGCTCCTGCCTTTAAAGACTTATCTAGAGATGAGAGTGTTAGGGCCTAATGTTGCGTCTGTGGTTTGGCCCACGGGAGTTTAACTGTTGGATTTGTTTAACAACGGTCTTCAGTTGTATGTACTGTTGAGTCCTTATCTTTTTATCTCCTTTTTATATCTGATTTGTATGTACTGGGAAATGATAAATCGATAAGTTAGGGATTTTTCATGCGAACCAAACATATATTTGTCTTGACCCACATCAGAAATAAGGGTCTTCACCATCAAAAATTTCTAAGCCCTCCAGTATTTTTTTTACTGACCGTTCCTAGGCGGTGCTTCTTTTATGGATCCTTTTTGTTATTTATGTTTCGTGTTGTCTGTCATACTGTCTTGTCTGTTCCTTGCAGCCTTGTGGTCATCTGCTGGGAAAGGGCTGCCCTCTTGGCTCTCTTGTATGTGATGTTGTTTGTGTGTTTTTGTCACTTTCCCATATGGTGTCCTGGGTAAGGTGTGGTACTTGATTGAATCGATTCCTGATCTTAGCCTTCTCCTTGCTTTAAACAGACTAATTGAGTCTCACATGCCTGCATACCCAGAAATAACAGGTCTGTCCTTATTCACCAGCGCGTCAGCCCTGGTGATATACGTTAGTAAACTTCCATTGGGCGCGTGTTCGATTCGGGCCTGTTCTATTAGCAAGTTGCGAAATGGATTGGGTGTTAACTCCCCAGCAGCAGTGTCTTTTACTGTTCTTTCTCAAACTCCCCGTCGACCTAGCTACTTCTAAAATAATTCCACCATTGCATGAGGAATGTTGATATACTTTGGATACTGGATTGCTTCTAAAAGGGACAAGGCCTATTAGAGACCTTACCACTGAGCTAGAATCCCGATCAAACACGGACCCTTCGGATATTCTAGACTTAGTGTGATGAAATGTATAGATGCAGATGGGTCAGTTTAAATATGCCCCCTAGGCATTATGGGCATTGACTTCGATTGGGGAATATGGTTGAATGACATAATACATACTGCTGGGGAGGGGGTTAATCTACCATTATTCAGTGTGTTTATGAGCAGAGTCTTACTGGAATATGCATATTTCCTGTGTTTTATTTGCTTCCAATGGATCACCTATGCACTAATCGTTAACTAAAACAAAGAATACTCAGTGCTTGAATCACATGAAACACTGAAAGGAGTGGCTTCAGCAAATGCAATATCAAAACACTATAAAGCTCTTCTTTAATAACTGTAAAACGCCATGCGATGGTTCTAAGCTTTTTAAAAGCTAACCTTGTTTGGATTATTATACATGTATTTAAATATACAATGTATACTTACAAAATCAAGTTCGTTGTCAGAACTCGGGTCTGTGTTCTTTTGTACCATGAAAGCTGAGCCATTTGTGATGTCATAGTAATATACAACCTCCTGTTAACAGACAAATACACTTAGGATAACTCCTGTTCCCGAGTGTACAAAACAGTTTTCAAGCTCAACTTATATATCACATAAAATATGTTCTGCTCAATATTTTTAAATGCCAACAAATGAAATGGATTCACACTTGCAGTGATTTGTTGCTTAACATATCACTGGCCGGAGGTCAGTCGTTAAATTGGATAACTTGAATCACGAGCGCAAAACGACTGACCGGCATTTAGCTGTCAAAACGACGTTACAAGAATATACGTGATAGGCGTCACGCCAGCCCGAGCAGTAACCCTTTATCAACCAATAAGTCACTGGATTTAACCATTGGTTATATAGGCGATCAGTATTAGAATTGCATTTTGTTACTTTAATGAAGAGAACAAATTCCATGCTCATGTGAATTGAGCATGAAAAAAAGTTTTATAACCTTGAGGCCAGAGCATCGAAAGTAAACAATATTGCTATACCCGATATCTCAATATATTGACTTCCATTCACTTTTGGGATAAAAAAAACACGAATATTAAGCTGGGCTTTTGCATAATAGTTGTAATTGATGATAACATGCCAGTGTCACCGTTTTGTCAGAATAATTTGAGCGCGAGTCAAACGGTGATTTACAATGTATGTACTGTACATGTATATATGCAGTTTGTTTGAAACGAATATGTTTCATAGTATGCATATTTTATGGTTCCCGTCCTAGTAATTTCTAAGCATCAGGCTGTAGAATGTTGATGTTGGTGTGTTCTATGTCAGTTTGTAAAATGTTGCTGCTAGTGTTTCTATGCATAGCATGAGTAGATAAAGGGAAACGCTCATCAAATAATAAATGAGATTTAAAAGACAGGATTTGTCAATCAAATCAGTGTGCTGAAAATTTCATCAAAATCAACCAAGAAATAAAGAAGTGTTATGAATTTGAAGATTAAATGGACGCCCCCATATTTAAGAGTGTATGACGTCATAGCCTCCTAATTATATATGCAAAACTGAAATAATTAACTGAAAAATAATTTTCACTCTGTTGTGATGTATATGCCTAATATATTATTAAAGGATCATTATAAAGAAAGGGTGTGCTTATATGCTGATATAAAGATTTTATGCATCTGAATACGATTTCATGCATCCCATTAGCATCTCATTAAATATTCAAAATTCCTGAATCATTTAATTTCTCAACCGATTTTGATCAAGTTTGCACTCAAATTGTTTGTGAGAAAAGATACGCTTACTATACTTTCTGATGTGCGTTTTCTTTAAGTTGGATTCCATTTGACTGCCAAAGAAGCGTGTGAAATGAATGCTAACCTGTGACTGTTTCAATAACTGGTACACGATTCTTCCATCACGCTGAACCGTGACTGGTACTCGAGTGTTGATACGTTTGTTTCGGTGTAGCGACAATGTCACGTGGCTGCCGTCGAGCGGTAAATCGATGTCCATGTCGTCTGGAAACTCATCAGTTGATCTTTTTTGGCGTTTGCCATTATCTTCTACGTGGACGTTGATTCTGACGTCTTCTGGAAAAAAATATTTATGAACTTTAGCATTTAGCAAAAGGTAGCTGACTCAATGTATTACCTGGGACATGGCTCACACATATCAGGCCTCCAGATAATAGTTGCATGGTAACTAAAATGACAATTGTCTTATTTCTCAAACAAGAACAATGTTGATGTTGATGTTGTTGTTGTTGTTGTTGTTTTCTGAAGAATTGTTAAATATGGATGGTACTTTATAGCACTATTGAGCCGCAAAGTTCACACTTCGTAAATTTCACACCATGTGAAGAACTGGTACTAATACGTCACTTTTGGCAAATATGAAATTTACGTACGGTCGATTTCAATAATTTAAGGGGTGTAAAATGTGGTCTCAAATTTCACATGTTATATGTTTTAGCTTGTGAAGAACTGGTACGATTCTTCTCAGATGTAAAGAAGTGGTACCATTTTTCACAAATGTGAAGAATCGGTATCAAATTCGCACATCTATGATACATCACATGCTTCTGACCTGGGTCCATATGGTTTCCAATATATATGTAGGCTACCTAAGTAAGTCAGCAGACGACAAAAGTTGTGGCTGGTGGGACAGGAGTTAAACTTATGCATTGGTAATATAACAAATATCCAATTGCTGATACATGAAAATGGACCTATGACTTAAAGCTTTCCGTCGTCATAGTCAGCTAACTCTTCTGCATTGTCATCTGCTGTTATACGTATGTAGTCAAAATGGCTAAAGGTGTTAACCTATATACCTGACTGATCCCCAGTATGATTGTGGTAGGGTCCAAAGTGTTTGACCATGTATGGTGTAAGCAAAACTATTCTGGAAAGGGGAGGTCTCACCCTATAGGAAATTTACATAGGGTTCTGCCCACGCATGGATTTTTATAATATTATGCATAATGATTGCCTCACATATAACTATTCTATTTGTGATATAGTTTCCCACTTTCCTATTTAAATGGTCAAAAAATGACATGTTATGTAATCGGGCATCTGCTTATGGGGGTACCTTCAGTTTAAGCCACCCAGAGCTCTTATAGTTTCATATATTGTGTTCTAATTACTTTTAAAACTATCTAAGGTCATCACTGATTAGATATGTATAAAACAAAAATCAGTTTCTGTAAAGTTAAATTCAGAAAAATATGATTTTATTTGGAATTGTGCCCAAATTTCAGCATCATAATATTTTTTTAACAATTATGTTTTAAAATTTAGGCATGTTCCAGTTCTTGTCAATCTATGAGTTTACTCTCAAATTAGGCTATACATATATAGATGTAATGCTAAAATTTTCAAGAAAATCGAAGACCGGTAACATGTTGTCCTTAGAACTTTACATGTTACAAATCCAAGTTCTCAGAAATGTAAAAAAACTGATTGTAGTTAATGAATAAGTGTTCGGTTAGTTTAAAAGCAAGTTTTTTTTGTTTTTGCTTTCTTCAATAAGAAAGATTGAATATCCAACATTGCTAAAACTATTATAATAAGATAAATACTGATCACTTAGGGAGAACTTCACCTTGTCCAACTCCTCATAGAACAGTGAACTTTGATAATCTTCATAATACGGTTTCAATACCAGATTCACTCTAATAGAAAGTCATTCTCCATAATTTATTCATTTCTTTTGTGTCAGGGAATAGTTTGTTTCATCATTTCTTGATCACCAACATGATAAAATAAATATTTAATAAATATTACAACCTTATATAATCATATACCACATTCTGCACACTTTCATACTTTAAAACATGTTGCATACTTTCCTGCGTGAGCAAGACAGAAGCTTTAATGTTTCAAAGCTGTCATCCTTAATCCAATACTGACCACATAGAGATAATTTCACCCTGTCGAACTCCTCTTGAAGTAGTTAATTTCATTAATCTTCACAATACGTTTTTTTTTGTTATTCACTTTAATATAATGCCAAAATACAGTATTCACCCATTTTATGTAGTTGCGGGATCTATTGCTTTATTATTTTCTACCACAAAATGCTGAAATATTTAAAGAACACATGTACCAAACTCTACAATCATAGGTGCCTATAATCATATTCCAAATCCTGTAGAAAGTCAAAGAATCAAATGGGATAGAAAATTAATGTCCACACTATCTTCTTAAAGTTTCATCTAGTACAATCAGATCGCTCAAAGGATAAATGATTCCCTGATTAAATTGCCATTTACTTGACTGAGGAACCAGTTTTGAAAATACATTATGGAAACTCCAGATAGTGTTAAGCACAAAACTACGAATACAGAACTTTTTGAACATAAAAACAAGTGAAAGTGCAAAAAGGGTCTGACGGTATAAGAAGAAGTTACAATGATCGGGAACTGAGGTAATCTGACCAAAGTATTGCCCTTGCTACGAAATTGGCAATCAATCAAAACTTGAAGCCAATATTCAACCCGAGACTAAAACTACAAATATATATGATACTAGGAGAACACTAGGAAAGTAGAACCTATGTGCAACTCTTTCCAAAAAGTAGTAAAATTGCAAACAGAGTTTAAAATAAAGTCAGTGCTTACAGTTAATTAGTTTGCATGTGCATCTTGGTATTCAATAAATTGACAAAATGATGAATTCAAAACAGTCATAACATTTGCCAGATACTAAATGCCTGTGCAACAGTCAGCCAATGGTACATTAAGAATCCCAATAAGAACCTGGTATTAAAATAAAATGCTACACCCTAGGCTATTCCAAACACATTGACATTTTAGGGGAAAATCATGCATAACAACTTAATATCATATTGAACAAGGATAATACAAGAATAATTAAAAGGGTTAGAGACACATGCCATTGTAGGTAGATTGAATGTCAGTTACATATATGACATCACATATAAGTTTACAAAGGGGCAAAATAAATGAAATCAGCGATCAAATGCCTTGCCTTGTCTAGCACTATTTGAGACTGAACCGTCAATTAAAATCAAAATACATTTTAGACACATTCGGTGAAGAGATCATAGCACTGAATCCATTACTTGGTGTGTTTCAACTTGATCTTGAGAAGTTTGAATGTTGCAGACTTTTTGTGTGTTACTCTAACTGATTGTTAAAGCTACACAAGTCTCAGATTTGTTTCAATGTCAAATTAAATATGCATTTGTACACGCAAAGCTTTTTATCATCGATGTTTATAATATTTTTAATAATAAAATTGCGAAATTACATGGTTCCAGAACAAAACTAGCCTCAAACATTAGATTATAATAAATGTCAAAAAATGACCTACATGTATATAATGTGTTTTCCTTCACTGTTACCGGTTTCAAAAACTCTTGAAACTTTATCAATATACAGAAGACATGTGAAGCAAATTTTATAGGCAGTATCATAGGTTGACAAGGACAGGAACATATAGAAATTGTAGACACAATTTGGCATACACATGAATTTCAATTATATTTTTGGGAAAATTTTTACTTTAAGATTTTGTAAAAAAAAATTGTGCATGTTTGTATAGGCAAAAATAGTATCAAAACAATCCATATTGAGTCCTTTTACTATTCCAGCTTAAACTGGGTGAGATCCGATAAAACTGATGTTTAAAAATTGACAAAAAATTAGACAGGTGTCATTGAAAAAATGGAGTAACACAAGGTGCTCTCCTGAGACCTAAAATGCACTATTGAAATAAATAAATGCATTTTTATAGTTGATAGGTCATAGGTATTCACCATGTAAAACTAGATGAAAATCCATGCGTGGGCGCATATGAGACCTCCCCTTTGCAACATCTGCAGACGAGATTTTCGGGTGACGAGATTTTCGGGTTATTTTAGTTGTGAAAAACACTGTCTAGTATCTAATGTCTTAAAGTACGCTCGTCATTTTAGGGAGTTGCCCTTTTAGGATATGCAAAGAAATATGCTTAATCTTAATCTAATCTTAATCGAAAAAGTTGTGTCCGGGCCATGATTAGTCGCGCAATCAAGTCGAGAAGGCTCATCCAACCAAACTACAACAGGATAAACTAAAGTCGTCTGTTTTTCTCGTCTGCTGAAATGTTTAAGAAGCCTCTATGGCAAACAGTGTGGACCCAGACCAGACTGCTTCTATATGAGCAGCCTGTTCTGGGTCCACGCTGTTTGCCTCTATACTTAATCCGTCAGTAATGTTGGGCAATTATTTGCAGCAGACGGCATTTTCAGATGCATTTTTTTCTTGGCGCTTTAAGGGCTAAAGAACGGTGTAATGAGTCAAATCTTATTTATTGGGTTTAGTTAAACACGTTTTCGCAATTAGAACCACTGGACAATGAAACACGATTGTTGACCTTTGTCGATAGTACCGGTTAGACTTTTTTGGTCGAAAGTTTCGATTTTTTTTTATTGACAAAACCAAATAAAAATAAGTGTTTGGGAGAAGCCAGCTAGATAAGGCCTAGCTTGTCGAGTATACCCGCAGTTGTTTGCATTTTGGGTAGATGTTACTGAATTGTGGAGACTTGTTTAGATTTCTTCTTAAACTTCAAGAGTTTTAAATCCAATATTGAAGTCAAATATTTGCAAAACAGTATTCAGTGCCTGATTACAGGTGCAGCACATATGAGGCTCAGAGCTGCAGGATGTTCTTCATGAAACCTGTACATATAGCCGGGCAAGCTACTCCCATATAAGGACATATGTATCTAACTGAGCCTGAGTTGTAACGAGGAAGTTTGCCGAGTGGTTGACACGAACATGCATGTATGCTAAACGTTTGCGAACAAAGAATAATCAGGCGTGACTGCGCACATACGCAGGTTTTGGTCGCAAATGTAATAAATGCACGTTTCATACTAGATGGCAAAATCTTACTATAGACTCTGATCACATATGCAATAATTGCTTTTTCACATGCTGGTAGCCCATTTTTTCGATTTATAGAATTACATATAGGTGAATGATTCAAGAAGTTAATTTATAGGTAAAACATCTACTCGTATTTGACATGACAGATTATTAAGAGTCACGAACTGGTACGAAATATATGTGTTACAGATTATGTCAATTAATTATGTCGGTTAATAGTCCAGAATCCTGGGTTATGATGCCACCCTTTTTACGCTAAAGGATCAAAAACAGAATAAACGTTCAAGCCAGTACATGTACTTAAGTTTGCCACTAACCAGTTTTGCTAGCCATGGGCGGATCCAGAGGTGGACACCCCACCCCCTGTAAAATCACGAGTGGCTATAGGTTTTCATAGAAATACTGGTACGGACTACCTTGAGGGAGGTTCGTACGGTCCTCTGTCAAATACATAGATGGCTAAAAAAGAAGAAAAACAACGTTGTCAAGCAAACAGTGGAGACCCTGAACAGACGCCACGTTCTGTGGCGACTGATCTTGGTGTGCACTGTTTAGCTATGTCCCACAAAATGTACGCTATGTTTAAATGGGTTAAGGTATTATAGACTCAGAGAGAGTCTAATGGAGCTGTAGAGTTCAAACTTTGCATATGTCACACTGTGTATAGCCAATCGTTTTATTATTTGAAATTTTTTTATAAACTGCGCTGAAAAATAATTAGAGCCAAAAATCTTCTTCAATTTATACAGCAAGTCACCATAGAACTCAGGTTCCGAAAGTCCTTGGCGTAAGAGAGATTTAAGTCCAACTTGAAATTTAGATATCAAATCATATAGTACCGTCGATAAAATTTAGAAAAGGTTTTGCGAAGTTATGATACCGCTGTTACGGCCCAACTGGCAATAACTTCCCAACTCGGAATATTTGGTTGTTTCCAGTTCGGACGTCCCATTTTAAAATCGGAAATCCCTATTTCCTGTTTACCGGTGGAGTGCATTAAACAGCTGTTCAATGTCCAAGAGCTTTTTTATATTTAATTTGAGAATAGCAAGAGTGGAAAACAACATAAACTGCCGGTGCAAGATTCGCAGATACAAAAAACAACAGCTACGATGCTTACACAAAGTTATACTATTGTTGGATTTGCTGGTGGTCAGGAAGTATCAGTTTTCGTGGGTTGGCGGTCATACTATTCTTTGTTTATTTTTATGCTTGACGTCTCAGTCAGCATCATGCGCGGATCCAGAGGGGGATAGGGGGTCCGGACCCCCCCTCGCCCCCCCCCTGGAAAATCACAAGTTATTTTCACAAGTTATATGAGTTTCTAATAAAACTCAATAGAAATTAGCATATATATTGGGACCCCACCCCACTAGAAAGTGTTGGACCCCCTCTGAAATCTTCGACAATTAGTTTTCTCTGAAATAAACCTTTGATAAACCTCTTAACCCCCTCTGTCTAACTGTAAACTAAGTCAAGGACTAAAAACAAAACGTCATAATTTTCACAACCCAGGAGTCTTTGGTACGCATGTTTTTTTGTTTTTGTTTTTTTCAATCAGTACATGACATACCTATAAATACAACACTGGGATAGGAAAAGTTGGGAGGTGCCGGGGGAAGGTGTGACGGTCCTGAATTGTCAGTCAGTATTTACCAATTGAATGATTCGAAGGATGTGTACAATATGCAGGTAAAGCAAAATGTGGACGATGACTGACAGGACTTATTACAATATATCGTCTTACAATAAATCTAAAGTACAATTAGACCAAATTAAAAAAATTAGAATAGGTAGATTCACAGAAACCGCCACGTATGGTTGAAAGGCCCCACATGATACCTTTCTGAAAAAGTGCACATTTGATCAAACAGTAATGGTCCGGCAGTACTGGATTTTAACAACTGACACCATCCATTTTGGGTAATTTTGGTTATTTTCGCCATCCATTTCAGCCAAACGTTGCAGCCATAATTTTGTCAGATTTCCCCTGTTTTTGTAAGTTATCGAGCCGAAAAAGTGCAAGTTTTTAATTTCTTGGGTGAAATCTAAACTGTTTGATGTATTGATGTTTTCCTTATCAATAATTTTTTTTCACATGACAAGATTGATATCGAAGGAATAAAATAACAAGTACAACCTTTATAAAAAAGGCACTCCTATTTTTAAAAAGAATATCGCATCCGAGGGCCTGAACAAAAAGGAAAAATAAAACCCTCCGCTGCCGCATCTGTTTTTCAATAAAAGTGTCTATTCAATTTTTGTGGGCCTTAAAGCGGAAAAGAAGTTGATAAGTGTGGCAGTTGATTGTCAAGTTTCTGACTTGCTTTTTAGCTCACTTGAGCCATTGGCTTATGGTGAGAGTGATCTTTGGATGTCCGTTGTCAGTTGTGTGTCGTGTATCCTGTGTCGTCAACAATTGACCGGGCCGCGTAGCACAGTCAGTAACGTGTCTGGCAACAGATGCGAGTCTGACTGCAGATCCAGGGGGTTGCAAGTTCGATCCCGGCCCAGTCCCATATTTTCGTGGAGATTGATCATGAAATAATTTCTATGGTCATTCTCCTCCCTTCCGCTGAATCATTCAAAAAGGGTTGTTATCAGTAACAAGCGAAAGTATGTGCAGCAAGTACTGGTTAACTGCTTCATGCGGGGATCCAGGAATTTTTGTTAGGGGGGATCCAGGTCAATCTGACAAAAAAAAGCTCTGACAAAGCATTTTTTTAAGACCTCAGCTTATAACAGAAGTCAAATGGTTAATTTCAAAGAAAACTATCATTTTTCAAGGTTCCAGAGGGGGTCTAACATTTTACAGGGGGGGGCCAACTTTTTCCAGGGGGGGTCCAATTGCTTATTCCCTATAGAAACCCATATAACTTTTGATTTTCCAGGGGGGTCCAGACCCCCTGTCCCCCTCTGGATCCGCACTTGTGCTTGTTCAAGCTTGCCCATGAAAAAGTGTGGTTAGGTGACCTGACCGTCCCGCCATGACCATAGCTGTTGACTTGGGACATAAAGCAACAAAAACAAACAAAAAACAAACAAATCGTCAACAATTGCTTCAAAGGACAACTTGACAGGAATGATCCTTATATAGCCTTCTTTAATAATTGTTCAAATGAATTTGGTCCGTTGCATATTTAAGTCACACAAGCTAAAAATAGATTTTCAAAATGAAACCTTTAACATATGGAGATGGGGCCACGGCTTAAAAGTCTCATCCGACAGACTGGTGAAGCTGGGAATCAAACCTGTGACCCCTAGTTTATAAGGCGAGCAGTTTATCCACTAGGCTACACCACGGTGGCTCCTCAGATGTGTATGATTTGAAACAAAAAAACACTTGCATATTTTTGCTTTATCAGCAAGTTATCAAATGCTTAACCCTTCAATCCATAGGCTATTTTTAGATCCAGACATTCTTATTATTAGACATCATTGTAAAAATAAAGAAAAGTTTTGGTGAAGTTTTAAGTAATTTTGAAAATATTATGAAAAATGGAGTATTTGCTCTTAAGGAGCAAATACTACATTTTCTGTAAAATTTTCAAATAGTACATGATATTTCAAAGTGTCAAAGGACGTTATCATGGAGTTAAGGGTTAAACTATCCATCAGCAAAAGATAAGTCAAAACAGAGGACTGCTATTATGATTTTTAAGTAAATTGCCTGTCTGTCTGTTTGTGATAAAACAAGTATGAACAGTTTAAGCTTTTTGTTGTAAAAAGGCCAAAAAAACGGGCCGTGTAGCGCAGTTGGTACTCACAGTGTCTTTCTGCAGGTACATTTCTAACTGGAGATCCTGAGGGGTTGCTGGCTCAATCATTTTAATAATTCAGTTGGGATATCTTTTTGGGTTTCATTTCACTTTGGTTATTAATAATGTAATTGATGATCTGAGTGCAAAAACTGTTTCGTCCGTGTCAAGGGGGCTCATCAGGTAAAACAACCCATTACAGTCTAATGTAGTAGCCGAGCATTTGAAGTGTGAAATCAGTATGAAATTAAATATGCCTCCGGCCTAAATTAAAATTTTATTTGTTTCCTCTTACCCGACCGACCCTTAAAAAAGGCCCTACTCAAAGAATTTTATTTCAAATTTCAGTCAAGATTTTTTTTCACTGGTTCATTAACACTACATTTTATCATCAGCTGCAGACCCTGCTGAGAGTTTGATTGCCTACCATGACTATTAATAGCCATTCTGCCAAAATATTCAATTCTTTGCATGATAAGGCGATTTTGTCATCTGCTGATAACCCTTGCAAACAGTTTGGACCCAGGTTAGGCCCGACAAAATGTTTGGCCTAATCTGGATCCAAAGTGTTTGACTCTGAAATAATTTTTCGGAAAAAGTGATTTTGAAAAAAATCAACAGACGACAAAAAAGCATAAAAATTTACCCAGCGTGCAAGATAATGGTCCTCACTGACCTCCGCACTTTGATAAAATTAGATATGGTTCTAACATACCGGATATGGTTCTAGCATAGCCTGGAAAACTGAGCAATCATCAAGACCAGTGCCTCCAATACATATAGCTCTGTCTCATTAGCTACTTGCTCCTTTTATTTATGTGTTTGGGTACACTTGGGAGGAATGCTGGTATTTTATGCTAATAATAGCCTTTGCAAACAGTTTGGAGCAGATCAGGACTGATAAAATGTTTGACCTGATCTGGATCCAAACTGTATGACACCCAGATATGGTATTTATTGAATAAAGCTTTGAAAGAGTTGATTCTGAAGACAACAAAAAAACTCCCCATCTCTGAAGAATGCATTAAATACTGCAGTAAGGTGTAAAACTGCTATCAAAACAAATGGTTCTTTATATAAACATCCTCAATTAGGTGTTGTCCTAATCTCTTAAATGTGTTAAGTCTAAATTAACCATAATCCTGCTGAGCAGATATGCTTCCTGTTGCTTCAGATTAAGTTATTGGATCATGTCACAGTTTTCAATGCAATCTGTGTATAATTGTAACCTATGATATGCAAACTGGTTGGAAAGATTTACTTTTTAGTGACTTATTCACCAGAACAAGGGTGATACATTGGTAAATCACTCTCAGATTGAATTCATTCAGATGTATATAATATTAGCAATGTTACCTGGTCCTCACTTACCAGTATCAAAGTATGAACGTGTTTGGAGTAACTATTTAAGTCACAAAATGACCCTAAACATAGATCCTTAAAAGCGTAAAATTGTTATTTGTTCTGTGTCAATTTAAACAAGTGTTTTGGGTGCTCAACAGAAACTTCTCATTGAGACGGGTCTTTTGAGTACCCACAACAAATGTTTTAGTCAAGTAATAAGGAAAATAATTTTCAGGTACACACTCTTTTGTTTGTTTGTTTGATTTGATTCTTTACGTCCCATCAACAATCTTTCAGTTAAACAGGGACGGGTCTTCCTGGGTTGAACCAGTACGAAGCTAGGATAAATGTGTCTTGCTCAAGGACCACAACGCAGTGACGCCGGTGAGGCTCAAACCCGCGGCCCCTCGGTCTCGAGTCAACAATTGACCGGGCCACTGCGCTCCCCTAAGGTACACACTCTTATCTGGGGGCCTGCCTGTATAGAATTTAGATCTTGTTGACCCCATTTGAAGATAACAATGAATATGTACTATATGGACTGTAGTAGAGTTTCTATATTCACACAGATGCATAGAAAAAGGCCGATTAAGTAGATCTGAAAGCACCCTTACAGAAGTAACTGAACAACATTGCCAATCATGTGTAAAAGACAGAGGCATTTATATTTACAATTTAATTCCTGTGACAGGACTTTAGTTAAGAGTGTATAATGAAAATTTAATTTTCTTATTTCTCTACCAAAACATATGTTAAAATTGATTAGTAAGAAAAGATTTACAATTTTACGACGAAATTTTTGTTTATCTAAACCTCTGCTGTGATTTAATATCGTTTTAACCATTGGCCCAGTCAATATGAATATTGACCGCCTTTTTGCCAACCATGATGGAAGACTGCCAAAGTATGCATATAGTTGTTACTATTATATAATGGGTAAGAGAGTATTTAAAATCTCTCAGAGGTCTCACTGGGGCTAAAAAAAATAAGTGTTTCTTCGCCCATTTTTTTAAAAACAGATGAGGCAGGCAGGTTTATATTTTTTATTTCCCAAAAACAGATGAGGCCACTTTTTTTTATTTCATCGAAAACTAATGAGGCCCCCTTTTTGTTCATTTTAAGTATAAAAATGTGGATATTTTGATTTTGACATATTAATAGAATAAATGTGGCCACTTTTTTATTCAAGTCTGAAAGAAAGACAGTTGAGGGCATTTGAAACAGATGAGGGAGGGCCTGAGAAACAATTTATATTTTTTTATTTGGCCATTAGCTGTGAACTAAGCAGTTTAAAATACTTTCAGGCATAAATAAAAAAAAATGTGCCTAAGGCCAAAAAGAAGTTAATTGTTTCCCAGGCCCTCCCTCATCTGTTTCACATTCCCCTTATCTGTCTTTTTTCAGACTTGAATAAAAAAAAGTGAATAAAAATATATATGTTATATGTTATAGCTGTTTCCAATTACATTTGTGCATCTGTAATGTGCGTAATGAAGCAGGTCTTGCTATGATACTATGTTTATTATGTTTGGTATCCAAGTAAACAAAGAATTCAAATATAACTGTGGCATAAATCACTAATTGCATCCAGGCTTTCCAGGCATATTTTACCTAAACACATTGGGCCGATTGCATGACATAAGTTTAAAGATAACCTTGAGTTTAAACTCCAGGTTAACAGCCGTCGATTGCATAAAGTCAGGTTTAACAAGTCTCAGGTTAACGTTAAGCTTAAACTCCAGGTTACTGGCCGTCGATTGCATGAAGCAAGTTTAACAAGTCTCAGGTTAAGCATTTAATTCGATGGATTGCATAAATCTAGTTTTGGCTAACCTTGAGTTTAAATTATCCAAAAACCTCGAGAAATTTAAACCTGCCAGGGGGTAGTTTAAGCGAAAGGATATGGTGTTTTTTATGAAACTCTTGAATATGGCAGCACGTATTTGCTTCCATGTTATTGTATACGTCGTTCCCTTGAATTTGATATGCAACATGACCATATTCCGAAAAAGTTGAATTTTGTGCCTCAACTCTACCCCCAATGTTCATCCGGGGGATCAAACCAAGGGCTTCAAACTTAAATCCAATTAATATGTTTTATATCTATTATTGCTCTACCTGCTAAACGGCTGGAAAGATTCGGTAAAAATATTGACAATCGACTTAGTTATTGAGAAATTTAAATGATTGCATTTGAACCCGACTAAGGAGTCAGGGGATGGTGTAAACTTTGAAACTGTCATGCTTATGAAACTGACATGCTTATTTTTAAGTATTGGCAACCCTTTATTATGCAAACCAGGTTTAAACTGGACGCTAGCAAGCCCCCTGTTAAGTCTTAGACTAGACTAAACATGCTAAAATAAAGTTTCGTTATGCACTCGGCCCCAAATGTATTTTCTTAACGCTAGACGAGCCGCTCAAATGCACAGTGTCACCAGAGCTTAAGGGCTAGATACATGTAGTTACCCACTGAAAGCATAGGTTAGTTCTTCAAAATTGATATTTCTCAAAAACAAAATATATTTGGAAAATCATCAGACGTTATTTTGGGCCTGGTCTGGGTCCAAATAGTTTCCCAAGACATAGGCAGACAGAACGACAAAATTAAGGTCGTCTTTGCACTTTTTTTAAATACAAAAGTTAAAACTTTAAAAAAAAATGCCACTTTTCCATTCATGTCAATGCTGAAGTTGTCCAAAAGATATTTTTAAAAACCGGCATTAAAATACATGGATACAATACGAAACCCGAGTAGGGACATTTTATTTCAGTTTTATTTTTAATTTTTCATTGCTTACGATCTGGTATAAACAAGATGTTATCTTGTCCGTTAAAGATAAGATCTTGAATGTACAAGAAAAATTATAAAATAAAATGAATAAAATGTCAGTCTGTCTGTCTGTCTGTCTGTCAGGGGTTTTGGGATCTGGGGAGAAGGGCTATTTATTTTCAGGGAGCTGGGGAGCATTGGTAATTATTTTAGGGAGCTGGGGAGCAATTGCAAGCTCATGTTTTTAGGGATTTAGGGAGCCCTGCAAAAAGTAAAAAAAAATATAAATCTTACCTTAAAGGAAATGCCTCCACTTTGTTTGATTAAAAAAAAATGTTTGGCTTCTATGGGGAGGTTTGAGGGTTATTGCCTCCCCAGACCCCACTTGTAAAATGCAAATGTACTTATTTTCTTTTTCATACTAAGATGCGAAAACCTTGGTTTTTATATTGGAGAAAAATATGGTCAATAATTTTTATTTTTAATTTATTATCCTTAACGTTGTTGATTTTTAGGTTGATAATTACATGCTTTGGAATACTCAGAATACACCAGATCGCACCGTGTTTTATAAAAACAATTCGGGGAGCATGCCCCCGGACCCCCATAGTACGAGTGTGAAACCACATTGTTACATGGCTACCTAAGCGCCTGGTATGTAATTCTCTATTTTGGTGGATTTGGGGAGAAGCTGAATTAATTTTAGGGATTTTATTTGGGGAGCACAGGCGAAATACTTTCAGCGAGCTGAGGAATTTATTTCATGAATTTGGGGAGATCAATGCATTATTTTTAGGGAGCAAAGCAGCTTAGACCCTCCCTGGGGGAGTGACTCATGTATGTATGTATGTATGTATGTATGTATGTATGTATGTATGTATGTATGTATGTATGTATGTATGTATGTATGTATGTATGTATGTATATGGAGCGCAGTGGCTCAGTGGAAGAGGGCTTGACTCGAGACCGAGGACCGCGGGTTCGAGCCTCACAGGCGTCACTGCGTTGTGTCCTTGAGCTAGACCCCTTAATCTTTGCTTAGTACTGGTTCAACCCAAGAAGATCCGTCCGTCCGAAATAACTGAAAAACTATAGACCGGAACGTAAAGAATCAAATCAAACAAACAAAAGGTATGTATGTATTATGTACATGCTTACGTAAGTATGCATTTGTGCGTGTGTGTGCGCAGGTGGTCAGCCGTGCACCTGTCTGTCTGTAGGTATGAATGAAGTCATGCATTCGGCATGCGCGCATGCATCCGTGTGTCTGTCTGTCTGTTTGCATGCTCTTACGTGCGTGCATCCGTTCGCGTGTGCATGAGTATGAGTGTATGTCTGTGTTGGGTACATGCCTGCATACATGTGTATATATTTAAACGTCCCTGACTTTTCTTACATCTAACTTCTTACTTCTAAATGTGATGTATTTTTGTAGTGCATGCGGTCGCGCATGTGTGATTATGCGCGCGCAGGCACCAATGCGTATGTCTGTCTGTATGTACATGCATGTACATGTATAAATAAGTATGTGTATGCATAAATGAATGTACGTATAATGCGTGCGTACGAGCGCGCTGGCGCACATGCGCTTGTCTGTCTGTCAGTCTGTTTGTATGTCTGTCTGTATGTATATATGTACGTATATATGTCTGTATGTGTGTTTCTATATATGCATGCATGTGCGTGCGTGCGTCTATGTATATGTATATACGTATGTCCGTTACTTTTTATAACCTCTTACTTATTCAATCTAGAATCTAACATCTATGTTGGTCTATTGGCGTACATGTGAAAGCATGCAACATTTGAGTTAGACGTAAGACATAAGAATAGTCACAGACGTATACATACACACACATACTAAACGGACAGACACACGCACACAAGCACGCGCATACAAATATGCATGCACGTACCCACACGCAGAGGCACATTTATACCCATACACTCGCGGATGTAGGCATGCGCATATATACATACAGTGCAGACCTAGATCAGACGCCGTATAATGTGGCGTCTGATCAGGGACTGTACTGTTTGCTTTTTTCAATTATCTATTATTATTTGAATAAAAAAATCACCGTACATCCCTATAATTGGAAATGGTCTCGTCCAGTTGATATAATACAAAACGCTTTAGGCTGGAATTGTCATGACAAAAATTGGTGCATTAAAGAAAATGACCTTCTATTTTGTCCTACTCTTAGACTAACATTTCTGGACTAATTTAACCTCAAGGATAATTTACCCTCGGATAGTTAGACTGGGGATAGTTAAACTCAAGGTCACCTTTCGTTATGCAAACCAGATTTAAACTGGAGGCTAGCAAGCACCGTGTAAGGCCTTAGTCGAGACTAAAATAAACTTTCGTCATGCAATCGGCCCATAATGTTCCTACAAGCCCACATAACTTACACTGAGTACTTTATACTAGTTGTTTACACTATCAGACTAAATATTTAGGCTTCTCTTAACTTACTAAATCACTCAAAAAAGGCCTGGTATCTGTCTTTCCATCTGTAGAAAAAAGCTTGTGTACTCCCCAGGGGAAGGGGTGGGGAGGGGGGGGTACTCTGATATTTTTATACATACGTAGGCTCGGGTTATTTTTGGGATTCAAAATTTTGAATTTCAATATTTTGGGGGGGGGGGGGGGGGTTCAGAAAAAATAATATTTTTTTGGGTATGAATATTTTGTGGATATTTTTGTGGGGTCATCACAAAATTGGACTATATTTAGTGGTCATTTCTATGCATTTTAGGGTCTTTTCTTAAGGTCAAGGTACAGAATTGGGGATATTTTTGGGGGTTGCCAAAATTTCAAATATTTTTTGGGGGTGCTTGAAATTCCTGATATTTTTTTTTTGGTGAACGGTAGATGCTAGGCCAGAGCCTACATATGAAGAAAAAAATGAGAGTACCCCCCTGGGGTGTACTCAATAATTTTAATACCATTTGAGATATTTTGATGATACTTGGTATCAGGTCAAGACAGTGTGTCATGTGCAAGAATGGTTACTCTCCTTTGCTGCACTTTTGATTTATCTCCCTTGAATGAACTTTACAGCGGTAAGCTTGTGCGCTCAATAACTCTTGAACCTTTTGAGATTGTTGGTTAAATCCTGAAGTCTCAAAACTAAGCTAATGATTTATGCTTTGCTTACCACTGAGTCAAGTTGGGCCTTGGCAGTTGTCAGTTTAATACTGTACTCCAAAATAGGATTTGTACTAAGTACAGGTTCACTCACCACTTTGGTATACATGGGTGTAAGTTTTCAGGATTATGCCAGAATTCAGGATTCTGAGGCTGACTTTCTGTTGAGTTTTTTCCTGTATTACTTCAGTTAAAGACAAATGGCTGTTGATCCTAACAATATTTTTTGCTGACATTCTGCAAATTTTAAGATTTAAATTTCTTAAGATCAGGATTTTGGTTTGGTTTATTTTGAGGTTTTATGTCCCAGTCAACAGCTACTGTCATGTCGTTGCTTGTAAATTACGAACTTTCACCCATGGGCATTTTCCATCATGGGAAAGTTTTGATACATGTACATTCACTGGCATGCACATTCACTGACATGCCCATACACGTACTTAGCTATAGACTGCAATGGGATGTTAAATAGGAAAACAAATTTAAAACACATTAAGATGAATTTTATGATTTGCTTTAGTTTGCTCATGTTTACTTTTGGTATTTTCAAGGAAATCAAGTGAATCTGAAATGCAGGCACTTGTCAATCCACACAATCTGCATGTATAAATGTTGAGACCAAATTCACATTAACACTGGCTCAAATCATTCTTAAGGGTCAGTTTGATTTTTTAAATAAAAGTAAACATATTATTTCTTTGTTTCAGGGAAATAGAGACTTGCTGCAGATATTAAAGGATGGTGGACATTAACCTGCATCATCTGCAATTTGTTTTGTCATATGGCACCTGTACAACATGCCATGACGGTCACTTTTTCTGAAGACTTCAGATATTGGTTCTGTTGATAGCATCCAGTTGGTGACTCTGCTTCATGTACTTATTGTTACTGTCTCAGTGCCATCAGGATGCCTTTTACATGGCCATTATACACTTCATTAGATGGATTCATGAGGAACTTAAGTGTTGAAACCTTGAGCAAGACACTTAATTCTCTGCTTTGTATTTGATTCACCCAGGAAGACAGGAAAACATGAATGCATGACTGAAAAATTGTTGTTGACTGGAATCTAAGTTCTACAAAGAAACAAATCAATAAACAGACACATTAGCTGCTGGAATGGAGCCCATATAGATACATTGTAGTATTACATTACACTTCCAGAGAGATTGAGCCATATTATAAGTATGGTGGTCTCATCCTTTGGAATGAATAGGTAACCCAAATATTCAGCTCAACCTTTAAAAGGAGAGAGGATTATACATGTATTATACAAGAATTAGACCTGTCCAGGAAAGGAATTCCCAGGTAAGTTAACCCTTAATGCGCCATTCGCAACAAAAGTCGTCTGCTTTTCTCTTCTGCTGAAATGTTTAAGAAGCCTCTATGGCAAACAGTGTGTACCCAGATCAGACTGCTCCTACTGTTCTGGGTCCACGCTGTTTGCTGCTATACTTAATTCGTCAGTATTGCTAGGCAATTATTTGCAGCAGACGACTTCAGCAGACGACTTTTTCAGATGCATTTTTTCTTGGCGCTTAAAGGTTTAACTTATAAATGCACTGTAAACTTAGTAATGTAAAACATGCCATGTGCATATAATGAACTGACAAGCATAATTAAGTACTTAGCATATTCTGACACCATTAATTGGATTTCATGGAAATATTCCGAGATGGGGCACTTCCCAACTTGGAATATCACTTATTTCAAGTGATTTGGTGTATTTCAACATTAATTAGGCAAATTTATTGTGACAAATGATACTTACAGTGCAAAGGAGCATATTAATCTAGGTACCTAGCATATTCTGACACCACTAACTGGATTTCATGGAAATATTCCAAGATGGGGCACTTCCCAACTTGGAATATCACTTATTTCCAGTGATTTGGTGTGTTTCAACATTAATTTGGTAAATTTATTGTGACAAATGATACTTATAGTGGAAACAGACATATTTATGTGGGTATTGGGCATATTTGGACACATCTTAATATTTCATGGAAATATTCCAACATGGGGCACTTCCCAACTTGGAATATAACTTATTACAAGTGACTTGGTGTACTTCAGCATTTATTAGTTAAAGTTACTGTGACGGATGATACTTACAGTGGAAAGGAGCATATTAATCTAGGTACTTAGCATATTCTGACAGCACTAATTGGATTTCATGGAACTATTGCAAGATGGGGCACTTCCCAACTTGGAATATCACTTATTTCAAGTTATTAAGTGTATTTCAACATTAATTAGGTAAATTTATTTGGACAAATGTTACTTATAGTGGATACAGACATATTTAAGTGGGTATTGAGCATATTTGGACACATCTAATTGGATTTCATGGAAATATTCCAAGATGGAGCACTTCCCAACTTGGAATATCACTTATTTCAAGTGATTTGGAGTGTTTCAACATTAATTTGGTAAATTTATTGTGACAAATGATACTTATAGTGGAAACAGACATATTTATGTGGGTAGTGGGCATATTTGGACACATCTTAATGTTTCATGGAAATATTCCAAGATGGGGCACTTCCTAACTTGAAATATCACTTATTTCAAGTGATTTGGTGTACTTCAGCATTTATTAGTTAAAGTTACTGTAACAAATGATACTTACAGTGGAAAGGAGCATCTTAATCTAGGTACCTAGCATAATTTGACACCACTAGTTGGATTTCGTGGAAATATTCCAAGATGGGGCCCTTCCCCACTTAGAATGTCACTTATTTCAAGTGATTTAGTGTGCTTCGGCATTTATTGGTTAAAGTTACTGTGACGGATGATACTTACAGTGGAAAGAAGCATATTAATCTATGTACTTAGCATATTCTAACACCACTAATTGGATTTCATGGAAATACTCAAAGATGGGGCACTTCCCAACTTTGAATATCACTTATTTCCAGTGATTTGGTGTGTTTCAACATAAATTAGGTAAATTTATTGCGACAAATGATACTTACTGTGCAAAGGAGCATATTAATCTAGGTACTTAGCATATTCTGACACCACTTATTTGATTTCATGGAAATTTTCCAAGATGGGGCACTTCCCAACTTGGAATATTACTTATTTCTAGTGATTTGGTGTGTTTCAACATTAATGAGGTAAATTTATTGTGACAAATGATACTTATAGTGGAAACAGACATATTTATGTGGGTATTGGGCATATTTGGACACATCATAATATTTCATGGAAATATTCCTACATGGGGCACTTCCCAACTTGGAATATCACTTATTACAAGTAACTTGGTGTACTTCAGCATTTATGAGTTAAAGTTACTGTGACGGATGATACTTACAGTGGAAAGGAGCATATAAATCTAGGTACTAAGCATATTCTGACACCACTAATTGGATTTCATGGAAATATTGCAAGATGGGGCACTTCCCAACTTGGAATATCACTTACTTCAAGTGATTTGGTGTATTTTAACATTAAATAGGTAAATTTATTGTGACAAATGATACTTACAATGGAAAGGAGCATATTAATCCAGGTACTTAGCATATTCTGACACCACTAATTGGAGTTCATGGAAATATTCCAAGATGGGGCACTTCCCAACTTGGAATATCACTAATTTACAGTGATTTGGTGTGTTTCAACAATAATTAGGTAAATTTATTGTGACAAATGATACTTATAGTGGAAACAGACATATTTATGTGGGTATTGGGCATATTTGGACACATCTTAATATTTCATTGAAATATTCCAAAGTGGGGCACTTGCCAACTTGGAATATCACTTATTTCAAGTGATTTGGTGTGCTGCAGCGTGAAGTTAGATTATGCTACTGTGACAAATGATACTTACAGTGGAAATGAGCATATTAATCTAGGTACTTGGCATATTCTGACACCAATAATTGGATTTCATGGAAATATTGCAAGATGGGGCACTTCCCAACTTGGAATATCACTTATTTCAAGTGATTTGGTGTATTTCAACATTAATTAGGTAAATTTATTGTGAAAAATGTTACTTATAGTGGATACAGACATATTTAAGTGGGTATTGAGCATATTTGGACACATCTAATTGGATTTCGTGGAAATATTCCAAGATGGAGCACTTCCCAACTTGATATATAACTTAATTCAAGTGATTTGGTGTGTTTGAACATTAATTAGGTTAATTTATTGTGACAAATGATACTTATAGTGGAAACAGAAATATTCAAGTGAAAATTGAGCATATTTGGACACATCTAATTGGATTTCATTGAAATATTCCAAGTTTGGGATTTCCCAACTTGGAATATTAATTTCTTCGAGTGTTTTGGTATTTTTCAGCATAAATTAGGCTAATTTACTATGACAAATGATACTTATAGTGGAAACAGACATATTTATCTGGGCATTGAGCATTTTTGGACACATCTAATTTGATTTCATTGACATATTCAAAGATGGGGCCCTTCCCAACTTGGAATATCACTTATTTCAAGTGATTTAGTGTGCTTCAGCATTTATTAGTTAAAGTTACTGTGACAAATGATACTTACAGTGGAAAGGAGCTTATTAATCTAGGTACTTAGCATATTCTGACAGCACTAATTGGATTTCATGGAACTATTGCAAGATGGGGCACTTCCCAACTTGGAATATCACAAATTTCAAGGTATTTAGGGTATTTCAACATTAATTCGGTAAATTTATTTGGACAAATGTTACTTATAGTGGATACAGACATATTTAAGTGGGTATTGAGCATATTTGGACACATTTAATTGGATTTCATGGAAATATTCCAAGATGGGGCACTTCCCAACTTGGAATATCACTTATTCAAGTGATTTGGTGTATTTCAACATTAAGTAAATTTATTGTGACAAATGATACTTATAGTGGGAACAGACATATTTATGTGGGTATTGAGCATATTCGGACACATCTTATTGGATTTCATGGAAATATTCCAAGATGGGGCACTTCCCAACTTGGAATATCACTTATTTCAAGTTATTCGGTGTGTTTCAACATTTATTAGTTAAAGTTAATGTGACAAATGATATGTACAGTGCAAAGGGGCATATTAATCTAGGTACTTAGAATATTCTGACACCACTAATTGGATTTTATGGAAATATTGCAAGATGGGGCACTTCCCAACTTGGAATATCACTAATTTCAAGAGATTTGGTGTATTTCAACATTAATTAGGTAAATTTATTGTGACAAATGTTACTTATAGTGGAAACAGACATATTTGTGTGGGCATTGAGCATATTTGGACACATCTAATTGGATTTCGTGGAAATATTCCAAGATGGGGCCCTTCCAAACTTGGAATATCACTTGTTTCAAGTGATTTAGTGTGCTTTGGCATTTATTGGTTAAAGTTAATGTGACGGATGATACTGACAGTGGAAAGGAGCATATAAATCTAGGTACTTAGCATATTCTGACAGCACTAATTTGATTTCATGGAAATATTCCAAGATGGGGCACTTCCCAACTTGGAATATCATTTATTTCAAGTGATTTGGTGTATTTCAACATTAATAAGGTAAATTTATAGTGACAAATGTTACTTATAGTGGATACAGACATATTAAAGTGGGTATTGAGCATATTTGGACACATCTAATTGGATTTCATGGAAATATTCCAAGATGGGGCACTTCCCAACTTGGAATATCACTTATTTCCAGTGATTTGGTGTATTTCAACATTAATTAGGTAAATTTATTGTGACAAATGATACTTATAGTGGGAACAGACATATTTATGTGGGTATTGAGCATATTCGGACACATCTAATTGGATTTCATGGAAATATTCCAAGATGGGGCCCTTCCCAACTTGGAATATCTCTTGTTTCAAGTGATTTAGTGTGCTTTGGCATTTATTGGTTAAAGTTAATGTGACGGATGATACTGACAGTGGAAAGGAGCATATAAATCTAGGTACTTAGCATATTCTGACAGCACTAATTGGATTTCATGGAAATATTTCAAGATGGGGCACTTCCCAACTTGGAATATCACTTATTTCCAGTGATTTGGTGTATTTCAACATTAATTAAGTAAATTTATTGTGACAAATGATACTTATAGTGGGGACAGACATATATATGTGGGTATTGAGCATATTCGGACACATCTAATTGGATTTCATGGAAATATTTCAAGATGGGGCACTTCCCAACTTGGAATATCACTTATTTCAAGTGATTCGATGTGTTTCAACATTTATTAGTTAAAGTTACTGTGACAAATGATACGTACAGTGCAAAGGGGCATATTAATCTAGGAACTTAGAATATTCTGACACCACTAATTGGATTTCGTGGAAATATTGCAAGATGGGGCACCTCCCAACTTGGAATATCACTTATTTCAAGAGATTTGGTGTATTTCAACATTAATTAGGTAAATTTATTGTGACAAATGTTACTTATAGTAGAAACATGTTACTCATAGTGGAAACAGACATATTTGTGTGGGCATTGAGCATATTTGGACACATCTTATTGGATTTCGTGGAAATATTCCAAGATGGGGCCCTTCCCAACTTGGAATATCACTTATTTCAAGTGATTAAGTGTGCTTTGGCATTTATTTGTTAAAGTTAATGTGACGGATGATACTGACAGTGGAAAGGAGCATATAAATCTAGGTACTTAGCATATTCTGACAGCACTAATTGGATTTCATGAAAATATTGCAAGATGGGGCACTTCCCAACTTGGAATATCACTTATTCAAGTGATTTGGTGTATTTCAACATTAATAAGGTAAATTTATTGTGACATATGATACTTATTGTGGGAACAGACATATTTATGTGGGTATTGAGCATATTCGGACACATCTAATTGGATTTCATGGAAATATTCCAAGATGGGGCACTTCCCAACTTGGAATGTCTATTTTTTCAAGTGATTCGGTGTGTTTCAACATTTATTAGTTAAAGTTACTGTGACAAATGATACGTACAGTGCAAAGGGGCATATTAATCTAGGTACTTAGAATATTCTGACACCACTAACTGGATTTTATGGAAATATTGCAAGATGGGGCACTTCCCAACTGTGAATATCACTTATTTCAAGAGATTTGGTGTATTTCAACATTAATTAGGTAAATTTATTGTGACAAATGATACTTATAGTGGGATCAGACATACTTATGTGGGTATTTGGACACATCTAATTGGATTTCATGGAAATATTCCAAGATGGGGCACTTCCCAACTTGGAATGCCACTTATTTCAAGTGATTTGCTGTGTTTCAACATTTATTAGTTAAAGTTACTGTGACAAATGATACTAACAGTGCAAAAGGACATATTAATCTAGGTACCTAGCATATTCTGACAGCACTAATTCGAATTCATGGAAATATTGCAAGATGGGTCACTTCCCAACTTGGAATATCACTTATTTCAAGTGATTTGGAGAATTTCAACATTAATAAGGTAAATTTATTTTGACAAATGTTACTTATAGTGCATACAGACATATTTAAGTGGGTATTGAGCATATTTGGACACATCTAATTGGATTTCATGGATATATTCCAAGATGGGGCACTTCCCAACTTGGAATATCACTTATTTCCAGTGATTTGGTGTATTTCAACATCAATTAAGTAAATTTATTGTGACAAATGATACTTATAGTGGGAACATACATTTTTATGTGGGTATTGAGCATATTCGGACACATCTAATTGGATTTCATGGAAATATTCCAAGATGGGGCACTTCCCAACTTGGAATATCACTTATTTCAAGTGATTTGATGTGTTTCAACACTTATTAGTTAAAGTTACTGTGACAAATGATATGTACAGTGCAAAAGGGGATATTAATCTAGGTAATTAGAATATTCTGACACCACTAATTGGATTTTATGGAAATATTGCAAGATGGGGCACTTCCCAACTTGGAATATCACTTATTTCAAGAGATTTGGTGTGTTTCAACATTAATTAGGTATATTTACTGTGACAAATGATATCTATAGTGGAAACAGACATATGTATGTAGGTATTGATCATAACTGGACACATCTAATTAGATTTCAGTGATTTGGTGTATTTCAGCACATTAATCTCGGTACTTAGCATATTCTGACACCACTCATTGGATATATTTCAAGTTGGGAAATGTCCCATCTTGCAATATTTCCATGAAATCCAATTAGTGGTGTCAGAATATGCTAAGTACCTAAATAATTATGTCCCTTTCCACTGTAAGTATCATTTGTCACAGTAACTTTAACTAATAAATGCTGAAGCAAACCAAATTAGATGTGTCCAAATATGCTCAATGCCCACATAAATATGTCTGTTTCCACTATAAGTATCATTTGTCATAGTAAATTTGCCTAATTAATGCTGAAAAACACCAAATCACTTGAAGAAATTAATATTCCAAGTTGGGAAATCCCCCAACTTGGAATATTTCAATGAAATCCAATTAGATGTGTCCAAATATGCTCAATTCCCGCTTGAATATTTCTGTTTCCACTATAAGTATCATTTGTCACAATAAATTTACCTAATTAATGTTGAAACACACCAAATCACTGGAAATCAGTGATATTCCAAGTTGGGAAATGCCCCATCTTGGAATATTTCCATGAAATCCATTTAGTAGTGTCAGAATATGCTTAGAACCTAGATTAATATAGCCCTTTGAAATGTAAGTATCATTTGTCACAGTAACTTTAACTAATAAATGCTGAAGCACACATAATCACTTGAAGAAATTGATATTCCAAGTTGGGAAATCCCCCAACTTGGAATATTTCAATGAAATCCAATGAGATGTGACTAAATATGCCCAGTACTCACATACATATGTCTGTTTCCACTATAAGTATCATTTGTCACAATAAATTTACCTAATTAATGTTTAAACACACCAAATCACTTGAAATAAGTGATATTCCAAGTTGGGAAGTGCCCCATCTTGGAATATTTCCATGAAATCCAATTAGTGGTGTCCGAAAATGCTAAGTACCTAGATTGATATGCCCCTTTCTACTGTAAGTATCATTTGTAACAGTAACTTTAACTAATAAATGTTGAAACACACCAAATCACTTGAAATAAGTGATATTCCAAGTTGGGAAGTGCCCCATCTTGGAATATTTCCATGAAATCCAATTAGATGTGTCCGAATATGCTCAATACTCACATAAAAATGTCTGTTCCCACTATAAGTATCATTTGTCACAATAAATTTACTTAATTGATGTTGAAATACACCAAATCACTGGAAATAAGTGATATTCCAAGTTGGGAAGTGCCCCATCTTGGAATATTTCCATGAAATCCAATAAGTGCTGTCAGAATAGACTAAGTACCAAGATTAATATGCCCCTTTCCACTGTGCAAGTATCATTTGTCACAGTAACTTAACCTAATTAATGCTGAAGCACACCAAATCACTTGAAGAAATTGATATTCCAAGTTGGGAAATCCCCCAACTTGGAATATTTCCATGAAATCCAACTAGATGTGTCCAAATATGCTCAATACCCACATACATATGTCTGTTTCCACAATAAGTGTCATTTATCACAGTTAATATGCCTAATTAATGTTGGAACACACAAAATTACTTGAAATAAGTGATATTCCAAGTTGGGAAACACCCAATCCTGGAACATTTCCATGAAATCAAATTAGATGTGTCCAAATATGCTCAATGCCCACATAAATATGTCTGTTTCCACTATAAGTATCATTTGTCATAGTAAATTTACCTAATTAAAGTTGAAAAACACCAAATCACTTGAAGAAATTAATATTCCAAGTTGGGAAATCCCCCAACTTGGAATATTTCAATGAAATCCAATTAGATGTGTCCAAATATGCTCAATACCCACTTGAAATTCAAGTCTGTTCCCACTAAAAGTATCATTTGTGACATGTATTTTATCTAATTAATGTTGAAACAAACCATATCACTTGAAATAAGTGATATTCCAAGTTGGGAAATGCCCCATCTTGGAATATTTCCATGAAATCCATTTAGTGGTGTCAGAATATGCTAAGAACCTAGATAAATATGGCCCTTTGAAATGTAAGTATCATTTGTCACAGTAACTTTAACTAATAAATGCTGAAGCACATCAAATCACTTGAAGAAATTGATATTCCAAGTTGGGAAATCCCCAACTTGGAATATTTCAATGAAATCCAATGAGATGTGACTAAATATGCCCAATAACCACATACATATGTCTGTTTCCACTATAAGTATCATTTGTCACAATAAATTTACCTAATTAATGTTGAAACACACCAAATCACTTGAAATAAGTGATATTCCAAGTTGGGAAGTGCCCCATCTTGGAATATTTCCATGAAATCCAATTAGTGGTGTCAGAAAATGCTAAGTACCTAGATTGATATGCCCCTTTCCACTGTAAGTATCATTTGTCACAGTAACTTTAACTAATAAATGCTGAAGCACACCAAATCACTTGAAGAAATTAATATTCCAAGTTGGGAAATCCCCCAACTTGGAATATTTCCATGAAATCCAACTAGATGTGTCCAAATATGCTCAATACCCACATACATATGTCTTTTCCCACTATCACCGGCGTCACTGCGTTGTGGTCCTTGAGCAAGACACATTTATCCTAGCTTAGTAATGGTTCAATCCAGGAAGACCCGTCCCTATATAACTGAAAGATTGGTGATGGGACGTAAAGAATCAAATCAAACAGTCTGTTTCCACTATAAGTATCCTTTGTCATAGTAACTTTACCTAATTAATGCTGAAAAACACCAAAGCACTTGAAGAAATTAATATTCCAAGTTGGGAAATCCCCCAACTTGGAATCTTTCCATAAAATACAACTAGATGTGTCCAAATATGCTCAATACCCACATAAATATGTCTGTTTACACTATAAGTATCATTTGTCATAGTAAATTTACCTAATTAATGCTGAAACACACCAAATCACTTGAAACAAGTGATATTCCAAGTTTGGAAATGCCCCATTTTGGAATATTTCTATGAAATCCAGTTAGATGTGTCCAAATATGCTAAGTACCTAAATAAATATTCTGTTCCCACTAAAAGTATCATTTGTCACATGTATTTTATCTAATTAATGTTGAAACAAACCAAATGACTTGAAATAAGTGATATTATTAGTTGGGAAATGTCCCATTTCATGAAATCAAATTAGATATGTCCAAATATGCTCAATACCCACATAAATATAATTTGTCATAGAAAATTTACCTAATTAATGCTTTACATGAGGAAGTTAACAGTGCATATATAAGTTAACTTACCAGATGTCCTTTCCTTTTGGGATTCAATTCTTGTATAATACATGTATAATCCTCTCTCTTTTGACATGTTGAGCTGAATATTTGGGTTACCTATTCATTCCAAAGGATGAGACCACCATACTTATCATATGGCTCAATCTCTCTGAAAATGTAATGTAACACTATAGGCTCCATTCCATCAAGTAAAGTGTCTGTCTATTGTTTTGGTTCTTTGTAGAACTTAGATCCCAGACTCAGTCAACTATTTTCCAGTCATGCATGCCTGTTTTCCTGTCTTCCTGGGTGAAAAATACAAAGCATAGAATAAAGTGTCTTGCTAAAGGCTTCAACAAAGTTCCTCATGAATCCATCTATTGAAGTGTATAATGGCCATGCAAAAGGCATCCTGATGGCACTGAGACAGTAATAAGTACATATAGCAGAGGCCAACTGGATGCCTTCAACAGAACCAATATATTAAGTCTTCAGTAAAAGTGCCAGTAATGGCATGCTTGTAAGTGAACAGAGTGCAGGTACCATATGACAAAACAAATTGCAGATGATGCAGGTTAATGTCCATCATCCTTTAATATCTGCTGCATGTCTCCAATTCTTAGAAACAAAGAATTTAGAAGTAAACTTTTATTTAAAGCAAGAGAATCGGTTAAACTGATGGATGCTCCCCAAATAAAGGCATTGTTCCAAAAGGTTTGCAAGTTGATTTCTCTAATAGTGTTAATGTTATGCTCTGGCCAAAATTTAAGTATAACAAAGGGCAATAACTCCTAAATTATGCCAAGGAGAATTATGTTACTTGTACACTGCACCTCTCCTTATACAGATCTATTTACATGTACAAATGTACCAATAAAATATCAAAATGATACCTTTTATAATTTTTGTGCTATGCTCCTGACAAATTTAAGTATGAAAAATAACAAAGGGAAGTAACTCCTAATTTATGTAAAAAAGAATTATGGTTATTGTACACGGCACTTCTTCGCATGGAGATCTATCAACAAACAAAGTTTATTGTTGATATCTCATAACTTTTGTTATGATGCAGATTGTGTGGTTTAAAAAGTGCCTGCATATCAGATTCACTTGATTTCCTTTAAGAAATACCCAAAAGTAAACATGAAAAACCTAATGCAGTTCATTACATGTATATATTCATTATGACATATTTGGAGATTTTAAACTTGTTTTCCTAAAATACCAGGGCAATTATAGATCACAAGTGTGGGCATGTCAGTTCACATATTTCCATGGCAGGCAATACCTACATGCATGGGTGTAAGTTCGAAATTTCCAAAATACCGATCTTATAAATCTTAAAACTTGAAGAATTCCAACAAAAAATTGTCAGTTTGAATCGTTAGGAAAGAAAATCAATAAACAAGTGTTTCTCAGACCACTTTTTGAAAAGAAGATGAGGCAGGCATGTTTAATTTTTATTTTTTATTTCCCAAAAAACAGATGAGGCCACTTTTTTAAAATTTCATCCAAACCAATTGAGTCACCTTTTTTGTTCATTTTAAGCATAAAAAATGTTGATATTTTGATTTTGACATATGAATAAAATAAATGAGGCCACTTTATTTTAATTGAAGTCTGAAAAAAGGCAAATGAGGGGCATTTAAAACAGATGAGGGAGGTTGTCAGAAACATTTTTTTTTATTTGGCCTTAATTGTCTTTAATTAAAATGAAAAAAAAAACTCAACGGAAAGTCAGCCTCAGTGAATCCTGAATTCTAGTATAATCCTAAAAACTTACACCCATGTATATTACTGGATTCCTCCTTTGTCGAGGCCCTTGTTCGTTATTGGGGTAAATGCAAATACACAATAATAACACGTAAAATAAATTCACATGAAAATCAAATAACGCGATACAGGAGATGACATGATAAAGAAGGGCGTTAGTATATACCAAAGTAGTGAGTGGACCTGCACTCAGTACAAATCCTTTCTTCAACTTGAGTGCAGTAACTGACAACTGCCCAGACCCAACTTGATTCACTGATAAGAAAAGCATAAATCCCTATCAAAGTTGCCAGACTGAAGGTTTGAACCAGCAACTTGAGTCCTGGATCTCATTTTGGTGCCAACTTAACTGTACATGGAATCTGTCAAAACTGCATTGAGCTCTACAGGGATCAAATTTAAGAATTTAACTATACTCGCTTAACCATTTTCATTCTGATGCACTTTCCCAAACATATTTATACAATAAGTATGGAATAGTAATTTATACAATAAGTATGGAATAGTCCATTTTTTGATATAAGGGTTCAAATGTCAAAATTTCTAAAAATATGGTGTTTTACATCCCTAATGATTTGTTTGTTTGGTGTAATTTATTGTTTTATTATCTTAGCAAAGGGGATCACAGCGGCTCAGTGGTAAAGTGCTCAACTCTAGACCAAGGGGATGTGGGTTCAAGCCTCACCAGCATCACTGCGTTGTGTCCTTGAGCAAGAACATTAATCCTTAGCTTAGTACGTACTGGTTTAACCCAGGAATACCCGTCCTTTTAAAACTGAAAGATTGTTGATGGGACATAAAGAATCAAATCAAACAAACAAACAAAAATTATCTTAGCAAACATTGAAATACTGCCTGGATTGTCATCGCCACAAAATACTGTATGTTTAATGAAGCTGCGTAGCCTAGGAACTCATGGAAACCAACTGAAGCATACGGTTCACCTACTTTTAGGTTTGCAGCATCTTCTGTAAATGAAACTTACAGAATATTAAGTCAGTTAATTGGTTCATTAATTGCATGACTTAAAAGTCTTTGTTCAAAAATTCCTTTTAGTAAGTTCACTCAGAAAATACCAAAATTAGGGACATTAAAAAAAAGGAAAGACTTTTTTTGGAATTTGGCCATTTTTGAGTTCTTTTTTTAGGAAATTAGGGAAGCCTAAAAATTTAGGATGTTTTTTAGGAATTTTAGGGCCACTTGAAAGCCTTATAGTGTTTACATATTAACAACCAGTAAAGTACTCAGTGTAAGCTGTGTGGGCTTATACTGCCTTATAGGAACATGTGTACATAGGTCAAATGTGCCTGGAAAGCCTTTATCAATTTGTGATTGATGTAGTTATTTTTAAGCTTTGCTTTGATGCCTAACATACTAAACATAGACATTGTGGGTACTCAAAAGAACCGTCTCAATGAGACGGTTCTTTTGAGCTACCAAAATATAAAATAAATTGGTGGAAATAAAAATATTGCAACTTTATACCCAAAAGATTTGCTTATCTTGACCTATGACCTTTTTATGAAATAAATAGGCGTTATCTATAAACAGATGTATAGACTTAAACTTTAAAGCCTTTTATACAGTAGTATTTGTGAAGTTTTTAGCCAATGTTTCTGGTTATATTTGTATTTTAGTCCTGCTTTACAGTGCAGCAGCATATAATTATATGACCTTTTTTTAATATTCTTGAATGCAGTGTTCATAGACTTCGAGCTAAAAAAGGTCCTGCTCCCCCCCCCCTAGGGAATTTTGCAGACATATCCTATCTTAAAGAAAATTTCAAGACGCATCTTTTAAGAGATGTTTGCACTCTGTGCTCCGGGGCGTTAATCTCCGACAGCCTGTTACATATGTTACTGTAACAAACTAAGGAAAAAATCAAAATGAAAGTTTGAGCTACAGAAAGAAGTCATTAAACCATCTAATTAATCGAATTTCTTATGTAGTTTGCAAGCTGGATGCCTAAGCTACATAAAAGCAGCATTTTAAACAAAATTACAGCCTTCAATGGTGTTATATGCGTTACATAGATTAAATTTCCCTTTGAAAGTTGAAATCATGACTAACATCATTCGTTTTATAGACGATTTGTGCATTTTTACAAGTGTTTTTAATCTTAGTTTACTAAAATACTCATTTGACTAATAGAAAAAACAAAGTTTGCTTTTCTATCTCAAATACATTGTTTTATATGAGCTATTAAACAACCCTACCCCCAATTTTAAGTATCCAATTTTGGTATCTATTATTGAAGAAAAATATATGAAAATATTTGACCCTCGTGGATATCTTACATTTTTGGCACTGTCTTGCAAATGCAATAAAGAATCATACATTTGCAAGTTTGACATCAGGATCAGAGCACTTATTAAAGTATGTAATGTATGTTACATGGCATAATGAATGAGCTAGGAAATTTTCTTGGAAGTAAGAGATGATATTCCAGAAAAATACTGTTTTTCACATGTTTTCCTATTAATCTCTAGCCTCTGGTGCCTTAGTCTTAGTAATTACAGTCATTGCTGATAACAAGCCCATGGAATTGTGTTACCTACGTATATATATAACCTTTTTAATCACATATTTCCTAATGCCTATAATATTAAAATATATAGACATACAGATAGAAAATAATAGTTCTCATTTAATGGACACAATCTAATAATTATTCCTATTAAATAAAATTATTCAAAAACAATATTTATTCAAGTCACCCTCACAATGTCTATCATTGTGTCTGCTTCTATTGCAAAATAATCACCCATTTCATCACAGCCAGTAGAATCATGGCATTGTATTAGGACTGCAAACTGAGTACAATCCTGTTCCTCTCCACCCCTTTGGGAATTGTGCAGACATATCCTACCTTAAAGAACAATTCAAGCTGCATCAAATAAGAGATGTTTGCACTCTATTAACTAGGGGGTTAGCCTGTAATGGTATGATATGTATGGTACCATATCAATTTAAGAATAAATGAATTGAAAGTCTGAGAAACAGAAAGAAGACATAAAACTATCTATTTATTTGAATTATTCATGTAGTTTGCATGCTGAATACCTTTGGTACATAAGAAAAGATGTTTTAACAAATATACAGCTTCCTATGGTGTTATATGTGTTACATTAATTAAGATTACTTTTTAAAATTGGTAATATTGACAAACATCACTTATAAGCATTTCGTGTGATCCTCCTCTTTAGCCATCAAAAGACTTAATTTTCTTTGTATGTGTGGCCAGTGCCAGCGTCAAACAACTTGACTCAGCCAAACTTGAATCCTTAGCATTCTTCAAAAGCAGAAACAGCATGTCAGTGTCATGGGATCAAACACCTGATTAAATATGGGTTTAATGCCTTTTATGCATACAATGGAGAATGACTCTGGTATATATCTCTTCCTGTGAAGTGGCAAGAGCAATCTAAATGCAGCTGCCTCTGCATCTGTGCTAGATAAATGATAACTTTGCTCTGATTTTGCAAAATCTATGTCTCTACCGTGTACCTCTAAGAATACTTTAAGATTTCTGACATTGGTCAAACAGAAATTTGATAGGCTGCTTTTTGCAGCATTTGCCATGAAACCTATCCAGTCTTTTGGTACTTAAGTCCTCAGGTCTTAGATCAATAGTATTTTGCTGCGTCCTAAGAACTTTATAAGTTTACTTTAGTTACAATGTTGACTCTTGATGGTTTTGGTAGACCTTCTGAAACAATTTCTGTTACACCTTGAAAGTTATCTGGTATAAGAGAAAAAATATGATGTTGGACATTGCCATCAATTATGTTTGCAGTTGGTTGTTCTTTGATGTCAGTACATTGAAGCATGTCTTAAAATAATTTAAAACCTATGATTTCTCAGTTTTTGCAGCCATATCATTAGCTGTTGCATTCAAAAGAAGGAAAGAGAACTATAGGTAGAATAGGATAACCAGTAGTTCTATATTATGCTCTATGGAAGATTTATACAGAGTAAACAAGTTGATAAGGTGCCTCATTTCATGATCCATTGAAAACACTGAAATTGAAAACACTTGCCTTTGACTGTGTAATCAAAAAGGATGTCAAGACAATGCCCTTGCTCATTTATTATGACGAGTTATATATGTTACATCCTTTAATTAGCGCTCTTATCTTAGAAACTTAGTGAATCATTGAATTGAAAGGGTCTATTTTTGCGCTCTGTTCATCCTGCATTTCATTGCTTTACCTGCTGTGATACATCTAGTTTGTTTATCTGAAGGGAAAGAATTACCTCAGTTTCAGCACTTCAGAAGTACTAAGACTTCAAATAAGTTTTTGAATGCTTGGGGAAAGATAATAAGTGCAGAGACATTATTAGATGAAAATATTCGGGTTGCATGTATGGAAAGGCTACATTTATAAATGTTAACCAGCTAAGATATGATTCTTTATCACAGAAATATCAAGGTACATCAGTCCAGGTACTCATTGCTCTTAATGGCATAGTTTTCCTCTTTGTAAAGCTTTAGTCTTTCCCCTACTTGCAGAGTATCACTTGAAACACATACTCAAAGAGCCAACTATTAGGAATTCATATCAGTTTCTGAATGTTCCAAGCCATAAATGGCAAAATTGGAAAGTTGATAATGGCTCATCAATTTTGAGTGGGCTGGTGGTAAAATTGAATAACAGTAAATGATTGAAATATTGTGTGATGATTCTACTAGTTGCAAGGAGGCGTGTGATAATAATGATTACCACAGAAGCAGACAACGACAAACGTTTAACATGAGTGTTAAATCGATGAGAAATAGTTTGGACCATTTCATTTATTGTATTTCTTGTAAAAATGTAAAACTATATTTTCTATTTGTGGCTCTATATTTAGCATTATATGCACAGTATTAGGAAATGTGTCCAAAAGGTCATTGATAACATCTGTAACACCAGTCCATGGGCTTGATAATCAGAAAAGAATATAATTTCTAGTGTTTTGGCACCAAAGACTTATAAGTACACATTAAGTGTCCTGATCTTTAACTTAATGACATCTTGTAGATATATGAGCAAGACAGACTAAGAAAATGAAAGATATCAACACGCTGTAATCGCTTTCATGTGTTTTACTTAAATGGTAATAACAAAATTCGCTTCTCTGTAAAACTGGGAGTAGGGCTGTGTATTAGCTCCTATAAGACAATATATTTAAGATAGAAAAGCAAACTTGGTTTTTCCTATTCATCAATTGAGTATATGATTGTAAAATCTAATAAAAAAAGTTTGAAACCAAGTCATAGTAGTTGTTTAACTAAATGACGATAGCCACAATTATAGCTTTTAAATTATAATTAGGTTCATGTAACGCACATAACACCACAGTTAGCCGTATAAATGTTAAACAGCTTCCATATGTAGTAAAGACATCCAGTATAAAGACTATAAGAATGTCAATTTATTAGATAATTTTAATGTCTTCTTTTGGTAGCTCAAACATTCAAATTTCTTATTCTCAAATTGATAAAGTAACATATGTAACAAGCTGTTACAGGCTATTGTCCAGACTTACAGAGTGCAAACATTAAATGCACCTTGAATGGTTACATAAGATGTAATTTGTCTGCAGAATTCCAAAGGGGATTAGGATGGAGCAGGCCCTTACTCAGCTTGATGTCAAAATACTGTTTGATGATTTTGCTTATCACGCTAACATATGTAACGCTCTCTGATCTTTAAAACTTGATGACAACTAGCAGATCTATAAGTCTTTATCATAGGAGCCAGTTTAAAATCCCTAAACAATGTAAGATATCCAACAGCTGCGAGTTTTTTTCACAATTTTAGCTCAAACTTTCAAACTACATTTCCTTTATTTGATATAGTAACGCATGTAACACGCTGTTTCAGACTAACGCCCCAACCTAGAGAGTGCAAACATCCTTTATTTGATGCAGCTGGAGTTGTACTATAAGAAGGAATATGTCTGCAAAATTCCCTCGAGGAGATTAAAACATTTTTAGGCATATCTTACGTAAAGACAATGAGCTTGCCCATTTATTACATAAGGTAACATATGTTACAGCCTCTGATATTAAAACTTTTGCAACAAACTTGCAGATTTATGAGTCTTTTCATATAAACAAACAAATCCCAAACAATGAAACACATTCATCAACTGCAAATATTTTTTAACTATTTTTACTTTAGTTTTAATACCAAACATTTCACCTTAAAATTGGGTAGGGGTAGGGTTGTTAAATTGCTTATTCCAGAAAAAATATTGAAGCTAGAGAAACAAACTTTAATTTTTCTGTTAGCCAATTGCATAAGCTAGTCAGACATGGTTAAAAACATTTTGCAAAACACACAGAGAGATTGTGAATGTAAATGATGTTAGTCACACTTGCAAATTTTAATGGGTTATCTGATTTATGTAACGCATATGACACCTTAGGAAGCCGCAATTTTGTTCATATGCCTGTCATACGTCGTTAAGATATCCAGTATGCAGACTATATGAATGATTTTTAAAAATCAATATTTTAATGTCTTTAATTTGTAGGCCAAACTTTCAATTTACTTTTTCTTAGTTTGATTAAGTAACATATGTTACAGGCTCTTACAGACTAACGCCCCGGAGCACAGAGTGCAAACATCTCTTAAAAGACTCGGCTTTTAATTCTCTACAAGATAGGATATGTCTGCAAAATTCCCTAGGGGGGGGGGGGAGCAAACCCATTCTCAGCCATCCGTCTATCATGTTAAATCATGTTCTACAGTTGTTTAAATGGTGAGTGCCTTTCATAAAATGTCTGCCTGCAAGGTTGCTATTTCTCTAGCACAATGTCCATATTGCAGACAATGCTGATTTCTACAATTTTACAACAACAAAAAATAACCTTAAATTTAGATCAAAGTCAATGTGAATATTAGGTTTAAAGTCCTTTTATCACTATTTTTTAGCTCTTGACTCTATGCATTAAATTTTGGTTTGAATCAATTATGTATAGAAATTGTCTCCATTGTATACAAAATTTGTATTTTTTGTTAATTTATTAGCATTTTCTCAGTGTTTTTTCAAAGAATTCTAGTGCTTGTTTTTAAGCTTTTTTGAAATACTGAATGAAAATAAACCAGCTCACCTGCCTGTCAGTACTGGGATTTGAACCCCCTAGTGCTTAAACAAGGTGATTGTTTTTAAGCTTTTTTGAAATACTGAATGAAAATAAACCAGCTCACCGGGATTTGAACCCAGATATACCTACAGGTGTATTAACATAACCCGAGGATGTTCTACCTATTGAACTGTACTGACTCCCAAGGATTAGTGTTGGGTTATTTTCAATTTGTAAATTAAGTTAATGAAACTTTAAGCATTACATGTACATTCCAAAAATAGGTTTTAATGATTAAGATTTTTTATCTAAGCCTAGCATTAGTTGTATTTTTGTTTCCACATGAACATGATGAATAACAGAAAATTATACTCAGCTACCCATTTAGCACTTAAGGTTGATCCAAATCTTAAATGATATTTTTTGAAATACAGAATGAAAATAGATCAGCTCCCCTAATCATTGTGAGCAATAAGCATTTTTCCCCAAATGTTTCCATATGTTCTAGGGCAATTTTTCTAACATCTGTATAAGTTCAAGCATACAAAATAGCGTATTTTAAATAAAAAAAAATGTACTGACCCCAAGTGTCTGTGGCTACCCTGCCTGTCAGCATTGGAGTTTGAAAACAGACATACTTTTAAGTGTATATAGAGTATTTACATTACCCGAGGGTAATACATAATGATACAGCTAGCAACCATCTTTGTTATATGTTACAGTAGGCCACAATATGTAACAAAAAAGTGCTTACAAGGGGCAGGTCCGGGTAATCTACCTAATGCTGCAAAGCATCATTTTGTAACATATCCTTGCATAGCAAAGCCCCACATAGCTCTATGACTATGTAGTTCTAGCATTGTGCATGGCACTCTGGTAGAGAGAGGAAACATTGTCATTGGTCTCAGTAATTGCAAGCCCCATCAACCTTCGCCAGAACAAGCACCCCACCTTCGCCCTTTGGTCATTCTTCTCTAAAGATCATTTTTGTCTTGACAAATATTGTAGACCCTGATGAAATGTCACATTATGCGAAATTCCTTCTGGGTCATCACTGTTTGCAAAAGTTCGTATTAAGGAGTCATCATTATAAAGAGGGTTAATATTGTGAAATCAAATGAGCCAGATTATAAAATCTTTGGTACTTATTTAATGGGTGAATGGTGATGAGCCTGTGCAGTTTCGTCAGAGCATTTGCTGCTCGCATATACAGTTAAGACTTAGATGATGATTTAGGCAAACAATAACACTTCTAGTCTCACTAGATAGCCACATTACATTTTCTCACAAGTCTTTTGCATCTTAAAACAACTGAAAGATCTATGCATTTTTTGGTAGCATTCACACAATCGGGGTGAAGTACACGAAAATTGCTGTTTGCTAAACAGCCGTAGCCTTTAGATTTTATGCATTTGCGATATAGGAATTTTACAGTTCAGATATCTTTGAAGGTGTAAGATTATTAAGTGTGCAGACACAGCTATCTAGTGGGTTAGCTTTAAACAGTAGCTGTTAGTTATTTTAACTTATTTATTTTCATGTCTTAATCATTAAAATTTGATGTCAATGCAAAATGTATTAATCATTTACATCAATGCAAAAATGTATTTAAAGGTTTGGTCTCGCCTAACCCAAACATTATTGTGGGTACTAAAAAGAATCACCTCATTGAAATGGTACTTTTGAGCACCCAAACACATGATTAAATTTATGGATTAGAATATCAATACAGTTTTATTTTCCTTAAGTGACCTTCTCTGGACCTATGATGTATGTGTTCTTTAATTTATAATCATATTGAATCAAAGACTAAGATTGGGGTAGCAATGTAAATAAATGAGCCTAAATGCGAGAAAACATGATGCTGTTGGATGCAAAAAAACAAAGGCGCAAAGCAGCCTTGCATCAGCACAGTCTGATCAGTGCCTTCGTTATCCGCTCTCTGCAAAATTTGATAGCTAGACTAGTGACACACGAAATTTCATTATTTTAACTAAGCCCCTGGCCTCTAGCTGGGCACAGGCCATTGACATTATGTTACAGCTGTAAAAATGCCAACTTATTTACCTAAGATATACTTCTAGTCAAGGAAGTTCTCAGACTTAGAACAGGAGATCAGGTAAATACGAGCAGTTTATGGGATTTTCACAGTTTTATACAGTCAAATGCCTGTGACAGGGAGCACAGTGGCTCAGTGGTAGAGTGCTTGACTCGAGACCGATGGGCCGTGGGTTCGAGCCTCACCGGCCTCGCTGCGTTGTGGTCCTTGAGCAAGACACATTTATCCTAGCTTAGTACTGGTTCAACCCAGGAAGACCCGTCCCTGTTTAACTGAAAGATTGTTGATGGGACGTAAAGAATCAAATCAAACAAACAAAAAAACAAAATGCCTGTGAGCTGGGCATGCTGGTTTGAGCTTGACCTGATAAAACACCACTGACTCTGTGTTGTGTCAGTTACCTTTATATAATGATGTTTATGCAGTATATTGTACTAGGGGCGAATCGACTAAGGGGGCGAATCGACTAAGGGGGCGAAACAACTAGGGGGCTTAGCAACTAGTGGGGTGAAACGTCTAGTGGGGACGAAACGACTAGTGGGGACGAAACGTCTTGGCGAAACGACAAGGTGAGGAAGTGGTACACAATGATTAGAACTGCAAGTGATTGCATGAAAAAGAAACCGGAGTGGGCAGCTCTCACTATTCAAAAACCGGGCATAAAGCTTTAAACTGCACCTGGTATATCAGGAGCGCACCCTACACACTGCACAGCCAAATGTGAAATGAAAATCTTAACATTCTCCACCCACTCACATCCCTCCCACCACTGCCAGAATGTGTGCTGGAAACCCCCAAAACGTTGAACAGACTATGTTATGCACAGTAAAGAAAGACAACAAAATACAACAACTACCTAATCATAATGCGCATCACTCAGAAACATTCATCTAAAATGCATGTTTTACATTCTTGTTGTTGTTTACATCCGTTGTCGGCTTCTGAACCGGATATGGGCTCGATTGATAGTTTTTTCCGATAGGTCGTAAAACATAAATAGATCTACACAACAAAAAATAATTCAATATTTAGTAAATAATTAGTCTACTATTCGATCGCTTTTAATGAAGTTTGGAGATGTAATAATATCCCAAGAATAATAACTTAGAAGAAGAATCCAACCTCCCATTTTAAAATGGGACGTCCGAACTAGAAATTTCAAGTTGGGAGGCTTCCGATTTTAAAATGGGGAATATTGTTAATTTGGTCGTAACACCGCCAGCATTGTTTAAGAAGCTTCTGAGTTAACAATGTATTGCGAGTGTTGAAGTCAGCAACATGGCTAGATGATCTAGCAAAACAAATGAATTGAGGGATATAGACTCCATAGGATGTAGAGCGAGGAAAATCACCATCGAAAAATAGGAAATTGACAATTTTAAAAGCAAAATCGTCACGTTTATCATAAATTTTGGTAGAAACAATATCATTAGAAATGGACAAACGCATGTCTAAAATCTCATTTTTCTTACACTCAACCGTGTTTTGATATTTTGTAGACATCATCATGTGACTGCTATTGTTTGATTTGTTTGATTTCATTCTTTACGTCCCATCAACAATCTTTCAGTTAAACAGGGACGGGTCTTCCTGGGTTGAACCAGTACTAAGCTAGGATAAATGTGTCTTGCTCAAGGACCACAACGCAGTGACGCCGGTGAGGCTCGAACCCGCGGCCCTTCGGTCTCGGGTCAAGCACTCTACCACTGAGCCACTACGCTCCCCTTACTGCTATTGTGTACAGCTCAACATGTAGACAGTGAGTTAACGCAAGTCGAATGTAGTAGATAATTAACCGAGTCATATGCACGACCCACGTTGAATGTTTGCTAATTAGAATATAACTCTAGGTATTTAAATTGAAAACAATAGTCGGGTAGCCGAACTGAGTCTTTCAACATATCTATCAAGATGAACGGATAGCCCTTCTGAAATAGGTTCAATACGAAAGCAAGTTCCGTACGGAAGCAGCGTTTGGATAGCCGAACTGAGAGATTCAAAGTAAGTAAGGTTGCAAAGATCAGGAATCGATACAATCAAGTACCACACCTGACCCAGGATACCAATGGGAAAGTGACAAACTCACAGAAGACACCACAAACGAGAGCCAAGAGGTCAGCCCTTTCCCAGCAGGTGACCACGAAGCACATATAAACAGACGCGCACAAAACATAGCAAACACAAGAGTTTACTACTACTGTTTTCGGTTCTGATGCCGGCGCAGTGCGGTCCTCCACCTCTGGCATATAGAGTGCGCACAAAACACCCTGTTTCATGCACCCGCGTAGGCTCTGAGAAGTTGAGATTACAATCTTGGCTTAAGATTATATATCGCCTGGTTCTTAAAATTAATGGTTTCAAAAAATGCAGACACAATTATCCCTGAAATAAGCTCAGACAATATATGGAAGTCTTATGGGCAAATATTTGTTAAAATGTACATGTATTAGCATGCGGTTTAAGAGTTATGAGCATTTCACTAAAAGACCTCTACCAGCAAAAATGATACTCGAAAAACCTCGTCACCGTTTTGCATACCAGTGCCTGGACAATATTAAAATAAATAAGCTTACAAATTTTGATCCAAATACCCCGTAAGATTCAGGAGTTATGAGGATTTTCATCAACTGGGTCGTGTAAAGTTATGTCTTTTTGCCAAAATAGTGAAGCGCCATCTATATGTCAGCAATTACCAGTGGTTAGGGAAGGTTGACATGCATAAATATGTATGCAAAACTATATATATATATGTATGCAAAACTTGATCAAAATATACCATGTAGTTCAAGAGTTATATTATGAACATTTTCACTAACTGGTTACGGAAGGATGGACTCACATAGTGATTATAGTGCAGACCCAATATATACTGTTCTATATGTGCGACTAGCTAATTTTAAAATTTGTTTGTATTGAATGGTTGGTCAATACAATGAATTGAACGCTCGTGTATAGCCTTAACCAAATCAATCTGTGACCAAACATACAAATGAACACATAAATGAATGTAAAGAATGTATTGACAAAGCCTTTCAGAATTGCGACAGATTAAGGTGGATTAACAGTCGGTTTAGTTTTTATTAACCACCTTGCATATCAAAACTGTATTAACGCGGACTGACCGCAATTCGTACTATTTCTGAGTTGTAGTAAAAGTAAGTAAGGGTGCAAAGATCAGGAATAGATACAATCAAGTACCACACCTGACCCAGGATACTTGTGAGAAAGTGACAAACTCACAGTTAGACACCACAAACGAGAGCCAAAAGGTCAGCCTATCCCAGCAGGCGACCACAAGGCACGTATAAAGAGCCGCGCACAAAAGCATAGCAAACACAAGACAGAAAAAACAAAAGAAGTACCGCCTTGGGACGGTCAGTAAAATGTATTACTGGAGGGGCTTAAACCTGCTTGTGTAAAATGCATGCCGCGCCGTTTAGGGTCAGTAGTACATTGATGTAATGGGTTATGACCAACATGAGTTCGATTAGCCAGTGCGTTTCTAGTAGTAGTTTTCTGATTCTAGTTTGTTCACAAAGTGACAATCTTACGCTGCTAAGCCATCTTGGTTCACCAAAGCTTAAGAAGATATCATATTACTGACTATAACATATTGTTAGACATTTCGTTTGGCGAGTACACTGTGTTGTGTTATTGTTCAACATTTCACCCATAAAATTGAATGAATGGTATGCATATGAATTAATTCAGCGTAAAGCAATATATCCCAATTTAAGATGAAGGTATGGTTTAGTAATACATTTTAATTAGTGGACACCTCCCCCCCCCCCCCACACACACACAGCCGATGTAAAACCAGCCATTTCCAAGCGTCCATCGTTGTTCTAACACTGAACCAAAGTAATACGATTTTGACCTCTTGTAACGACTTTGGTCATACTATATTAGACGACACTGGTTTGGGTATAAAGGTCGGACAATAGTAACTAACTTTACTGATAATCATTCAAGAAAAGATACGCTAAAGAACACCAGCTAGAATAATGACCCTGTCTACATTTAACAACAACCACATACACATGCACGGACGAAAAAACACATATGGACAGACACACACGTATAGTACCTTCGTTTTCGGCGTTGTGGTCGGAAATCCTTTTGAACCCTTTAGTAATCACACATAATGATATCAAAACAGTCACAAACACTAAAATTCTCCAGATTTTGGACATTTCTCTGCTGACTTGAAGTCTTTTAAACTACAGTATACCCGTCTAGTCCAGTCAGGCTAATGACCAAAATGTACTTATTTTGTGCTTAGTGGTTGGTTTAATTTGTGTTATATAAGTTTCTTTTTGTATTCTTATTTACGATTGGACGTTTTATCACAGTTGTGCTGTGTAAACACAAACACCTTTTCTTTATCTGTAAATGTATTCAAATGTTGCTTAAAACATATATTTATTGTCTATATGTGTCAATATATGTTGGTCCCTCTGTAAGTGAAAAAGACATGTTTGATATTATACAATGCCATTTTAATAAAATCACTCAAAGTGGTTTTAAGCGCAATTAACTATTAGCTCCAACTATAAGCACTCTGAATTACTAAAGTTGCATTTGACCATTCTGTGTGCAAATTGATGAAATGCGATACAAAAATAGTATAAATTAAGACATGTGAACAATATTAACAATAATGCTATTAATAACACTGATCAAAATAATAATAATGAATGTATTATTATTATTATTATTATTATTATTATTATTATTATTATTATTATTATTATCGATAAATTATATTAAATGTGCATGTTTCAGTACAATACTTTGAAATTTTCGACGCATGTAACAGTTTTATTCCAAAATATCTTAATGTCACAGATGCCTAACAAGTCTCACTGATTCTGGGGCGTTTTGATAAAGCGTCGAATATAAACACAAAAGTAGAAATAACCAAATAATAGTCCACCCCTTATTTGGTATAATTACAAATCAAAGTTTAGAATCACGATCTAAATGCACCGAACCGAACCATAACAAACCACCATTATCATGATAAGGGCTTATCCAATCATCGAATAATTTCAAAATTGTGCAATCGCGCAGTTTTGTATTTTCACTGCAATATATTTGTTGTTTCTGATATTATTTCTAGAGAAAAGTGAAGAGCCTGGGCTGCCTGTGCGGATGCAATCCGCACAGGCTGCCCAGGATCGCCACTATTAATATGTATTGCGTGCCGTTTTTAGTGTGTCACAACTAAAAAAACTTTTATAATCTTTGCTTGAACTTTTAAGGTGCATGGCTATAACCGTTTCACTTCCTTGCTCACTACATGCTCAACAATGCTTTTTACCATTCTTACATTTCAAAATTGAACAACCAATTTATAGTCGGGTATAAATAGATTATATACGGGTATGTATGGTGTACCGTTTGGGTCAAAAGTTAATATAAGTGTGACACCTAAAATAATATAGGTGGGACCTAAAATAATATAAGTGGGACCTAAATTAATCATGTTGATCACTTGTGTTTTATATAGGTGATACCTAAATTAATTCCAGTGTCACACCTAAAATAATTCTATTGTGACACCTAAAATGATTTCATTGCAGGGCCGTCGCCGCGTATTAAAAAAGTGGTCCAGCGGAGGAAATCATCGAGTGCCGACGGCACGAGAGGGGGAGGGCACGAGAGGGGGACCTCCCCTCTCGTTAGGGGGGTTAGGGGGTTTCCCCCGAGAAAATTTTGAATTTTTAGCACTTCTATGTGCGTTTTTAATGGGGTTTTATGCGTTTAGGACCAGATTTCAGTCACGAATTTTTGCCAGAAAAGATATTTCTTGGCGCGTGAGAAAACCGAATGCTAAACAAAATCGTTTTCAGATAGTCACGATTTTTGTTTACTTTTTTCTTCAGCATATTTCTTAGACATTATGTCACCTATGTTCCCGCAGGTTTTGGCAAAGTATCTTTAGCACTGATCCTTGGTTGTCATGGGTGGATCCAGAGGGGGGACAGGGGGTCCGGACCCCCCCCCCCCCTTTAAAAATCACAAAAATAGGGTTTCGAAGCAATACTGGTCCAGGTCTCCTAAAAAATCACAAGCTACCAAGCCAGCATTCAATGTTGGGCCATTAGCGGCCACGCGTTTCGCTGGCGGGCCGATGATGGCCCGTCTATAGTGATATTTTGATCCTCCCTCCCCTCATCAACTAAAAAAAGTCAAAGTTGGACCTCCCCTGACATAACTTTCTGGATCCGCGCATGGTTGTACTTCAAAGAGTTGTTTTTTCGAGAAGATATACATAAGCGTCTTTTCAATTAGTACACCCGTTATTTTAAGGATGCAGAAGGCTTCATCTAATTTTTAGCTGCACAACTTTCCTTGATGAGTTCCCTTGTCGATAGGCATAACGTGAGATCTTTGGCTTTGAACATCGTAATGAAGCCAGTGCCTACTGTCGAACTACGACGGCTAAACCCTTCTCTGTTCATGCTTCTTAAAGTCGGATGAACGTTCGGGGAACCGAAAAGTCTTGGGCTGAATTTGAACAGGCAGAACTTGTATATCCGTTACGGAATGAATTGTAACAACACATGCCCACGATGCTCGTCACGTTTAAACATACTTAGTCGCTACATGTTATTTAGGAGAAAAATTGTCATTTTGAGGGAAATGAAACTGGCGCATAGAAATTGTCTGGGCCTCAATGCGAGAAGACCTGTCTTCGGGGTTTACGACCATGCAAGACTCAAACCAACCTGCTCAGTTACAGAGAGTACATGTAGCTAGAAAGCTGAAATTTTGCGTGTAGCAAGTTTATCAATTATATTTTCAAGAGGGCGAACAACAAAGGCACTGATCAGACTGCGTGGATGTGTAGGTTGGTCTGCGCCTTTAATCTTCGAATGCAACTACGTCAGGTTTTCTCTCGACACGGCCCATAAGTATGATAACTGTCATTGTTATACACCTTATGAGTGTTTACTATAGAAACTTGACGTGTTTCAATCGCTGACAGTTGTACGTTTCATCTAAATTTAACGTGTCGCAATGCGACAAACCACTGTGCGCGGGCTTCAATCTCATTACAACATGGCAGCAGAGGGCTGCAACGCCGTTACAGCCCGCTCAAGGACATCGTCTGCAAGTTAAGATATATCGTCGCTAATATTTTATGAAGAAATGACCAAACTATTTCAATTACCATAAAATACGCTCCCTTATCATATCGGACAGGCGGCAATCGAAAACGCTTTGAACAATCGATGAACGCGGTTCACAAATCGCTAGAAACAGTGTTTTCAATAGCCATTTGTCGCCAGTCGGGCGACAAACGGCAATCAAAAACTCTGTTTCTAATGATCTTAGATCTACATTCGTCGATAGTATTAACGTTTTCGATTGCCGCCTATCTTAAGTGTTTATTGAATATAGGCCTACTGAATACGCAGCCAAACCAATCCAAAACAATGGCTACTAGAAATAATTTACTGTCGGGCTACAAACGGCAACCAAAAACTCTGTTTCTAACGATCTTAGATCTACGTTTGTCGATAGTATAAACGTTTTCGATTGCCGCATATCTGAAAGGTTTATTGAATATAGGCATACTGAATACATAGCCAAACCAATCCAAAATAACGGCTACTAGGAATAATTTACTGTCGGGCTACAAACGGCAACCAAAAACTCTGTTTCTAACGATCTTAGATCTACGTTTGTCGATAGTATAAACGTTTTCGATTGCCGCATATCTGAAGTGTTTATTGAATATAGGCCTACTGAATACATAGCCAGAACAATCCGAAACAAGGGTTACTATGAATAATTGAATACATTTTTCATATTTCTGATGAAAAAAAAAGAAATTTGTTTCCATTTCCATACCAGATATGCGGCAATCGAAAACTCTCTTAACAATCGACGAACGCGGATCAGGAATCGCTACTACCAGTGTTTTCGATTGCCATTGGTCGCCAATCGGGCGACTAATGGCAATCGAAAAGTCTGTTTCTACTGACTATTTTTGGTCTACGTTCGTCGATAATATTGACGTTTTCGATTGCCAACAATCCGGTGTGAATTCGTTGTACGCTTCATTATGTTACGGTGGACATTTCTGCATACAATTGAATAACATTATTTGGAACTACTTGTGCTTGAAAGGAAGGTATATAACAATGACGATATAACATTCTTTTCCGTATATTAACGTTTTGCCAATCCCTCGTGTGATAATGTGTTGCAGCCCTCACCGCTTCGCGGTTCGGGCTGCAACACATTATCACACTCGGGCTTGGCAAACGTTAATATACGGAAAAGAATGTTTTATCCTCTTATTATTTTTCAATGTGTTCAAACCTTGGCTAGGTCGGTCTATCGATGACACGCGCAACGAGCGTTATTGATGATTGCATCAATAAATTGAAAATCAGAGGTAAGCGCAAAGAAAAATGAGCCAAAACGAAAAAAAAGGGACACGGCGGAAAGCATACTCGTCCAAAGAAGTGGTGCGGCGCTCGCCGTCCTGCCGGATCGGTGACGACGGCCTAGTATTGTGACCCCTAAATTAATTTACGTCCCACCTAAATTATTTAAGGTCCCACCTAAATTATTTTAGGTCCCACCTAAATTATTTTAGGTGTCACAATAGAATTATTTTAGGTGTGACACCAAAAATAATTTATTGTTACATTGTAATTAACTAAATTAATGGAGGTGATACCTAAATTATCTAAGGTTGGACCCCCTGCCCACCCTGAATGTAGGACATTTCTTCAAAAACGTCGTTATTGAATATAGGCCAAATTAAGCCTCGTTTACCTGTCAAGTGTTGATCATTTGTGTTTTATATAGGTGATACCTAAATTAATTCCAGTGTCACACCTAAAATAATTCTATTGTGACACCTAAAATAATTCTATTGTGACACCTAAAATAATTTTTTGTGACACCTAAATTATATTAGGTCCCACCTAAATTATTTTAAGTGTCACACCTAAAATAATTCTATTGTGACACCTAAAATAATTTTATTGTGACCCATAAATTAATTTACGTCCCACCTAAATTATTTTAGGTTCCACCTAAATTATTTTAGGTGTCACAATAGAATTATTTTAGGTGTGACACCTAAAATAATTTAGGTGTTACATTGTAATTAACTAAATTAATGGATGTGATACCTAATTATCTAAGGTTGGACCCCTCCCCCGTCCCACCCTGAATGTAGGACATTTCGGCTACGGACGCCATGTTGGTCCGGACATTTTGGCCAGGGACATTTCGGCAGCAGAAAATGCCAAGGCGGGCATTAAGGCCAAAACCATAAATTGTGGGTGGGGGAGGGGGTAGCTGATGTGCGATGCATCTAGTATATATTTATATTCTTACTTGTTTTAAAGTTATATTTTAGAAGCATTGGGCAATGAAAATATGTAACTTATCATTCAATGGATTAACCCTTGTCATGCTGAATATTCGTCTGAATAATCTTATAAGATGAAAACAGTGTTGGTCCTGATCAGCTGGGAAGCTAGCAAACAAGTAAGAAAATATAAAAATTTTCTAAATGCATCACACATATTATACTCTGCGTGTCTGCTGAGTCTACTCTTAAATATTTCACTTTTGGTACAACCACCACGATATACATGTTATATATTCTCACATGTAACAAACTCTTATCTGAGCGCAAATTAAAGATGGTATGTTGTTGTTGTTGTTTGGTATTTTTCATTTTAATAACATTTTCTATTTGACAGTCTGTAAGCAAGCAGTGGAGAACCTGATCAGACGCTGCTCCAACAGAAAGGACGCTAGGTGTATATGGGTTATATCTCCTAGGGTCGAACCACTGCTGGTCTGCGCCATTATAAATAATTTAGGTGCCACCTATTTTTGTTTAGTCCCACCTCCTATATTAATTCAGGTTCCACCAAAAATTATTTACGCCATATTCAAAATCACTAAAGCCCCACCTAAATTAATTAAGGGACCTAGATTATTTTATGTCGCACCAAATTTAATTTCAGTGTGACACCTAAAATAATTATAGTGTGACACCTAAAATAATATAGGTGCGACCTAAAATAATTGAGGTGTCACACTTTAATATAGGTGGGACCTAAATTAATTTAGGTGGGACCTAAAATAATTTAGGTGGGACCTAAATTAATTTAGGTGTCACACTAGTATTATTTTAGGTGTCACACTGAAATTATTTTAGGTTCCACCTAACTTATTTTAGGTCCCACCTATATTATTTATTTATTTTTCATAGTGTCAATCTACTTTATACCTTACAGCTCATTAGGATATACGAGGCGTCGATTAAACGGCGTTGAGCTGACGGTGCTTCTCCTCTGCGTGTTTGCTGAAACTACTCTAAAATATTTCATGTTTGGCACAACCACCACGATATACATGTTATATCTTCTCACATGTAGCAAACTCTTATCTGAGCGCAAATAAAAGATAGTATGTTGTTATTGTTCGGTATTTTTCATTTTAATAACATTTTCTATTTGACAGTCAGTAAGCAAGCAGTGGAGAACATGATCAGACGCTGCTCCAACAGAAAGGACGCTAGGTGTATATGGGTTATATCTCCTAGGGTCGAACCACTGCTGGTCTTTCCCATTATAAATAATTTAGGTGCCACCTATACTTATTTAGTCCCACCTCCTATATTAATTCAGGTTCCACCAAAAATTATTTACGTCCCATTCAAAATAAATGAGGCCACAATTAAATTTATTTAGGGACCTAGATTATTTTATGTCGCACCAATTTTAATTTCAGTGTGACACCTAAAATAATTATAGTGTGACACCTAAAATAATATAGGTGCGACCTAAAATAATTTAGGTGTCACACTGAAATCATCTTTTTACCCATAGGACAGAGACCAATTGCCTTACTAGATTCTAGTAAGTCAATTAACATTAAATCCATCTCCACAGCAGCAACTACTTATTAAATGTCAACTGCTCTTCAAAACTGCAAGATTAATTGTTTATACAGTGTGCTCCCAGGGAAACTGGAAGTTATAATGCTTATCGCATTAATAAATTTGTATAAAAGCTATGTTTTATTCCATTGTCACAATATAGATCACAGCAACAACAATAACAGGTAGAGATGTCTCAGCTTAGTACGAAAATAAGTGTAAGTTTATACCAAAAGGGATGGCAGTTCAGCTGCTATCTAATAACAGATATATATTTGTACTAAAACAATACGAGGGTGATAAAATCCTTCACATTTCTATCTATTATTAGTTGGCAGCTGAACTGCTATTACCGTACTAAAACAATATGAGTTAAAACATTATCTGGCGATAAATCCTTAAAGTTTCTACCTGTTATAAGGTGGCAGCTGAACTGCCATCCCATTTGGTATAAACTTCTACTTATTTCTATACTAAAACAATACGAGGTAAACATTTTCAGGCGATAAATCCTTAACATTTCTACAGGTTATTAGGTGGCAGCTGAACTGCAATCCCTTTTGGTATAAACTTACACTTTTTTTCGTACTAAGGCAATATGAGATGAAAAAATCCAAGTGATAAATCCTTAACATTTCTACCTGTTATTGTTGTTGCTGTAATCTAGATCGTGACAATCGAATAAAACATAGCTTTTAAAGAAATTGTAATTTCACACAAGGATCAGTTGCAGTTCCGCTGTCACCAAATTCTGAAATCTATGCTATTTAACTGTAAGTTTATACCATAAGGGGTGGCAATTCAGCTGCAACCTAACTACAGGTATAAATGTTAAGGACTTATCATTGGAAAATGTTTTACCGCATATTGTTTATTGCACAAAAATAAGTGTAAGTTTATTCTATAAGGGGTGGCAGTTCAGCTGCCACCTAACAACAGGTAGAAAAATTAAGGATTTATCACTGGAAAATGTTTTACCGCAGTTTGTCTATTGCATAAAATAAGTTTAAGTTTATACCATAAGGAGTGACAGTTCAGCTGCCACCTAACTACAGGTAGAAATGTTCAGGACTTATTACTGGAAAATGTTTTACCGCAGAATGTTTATTGCACAAAAATAATTGTAAGTTTATACCATATGGGGTGGCAGTTCAGCTGCCACCATATTACAGGTAGAAATATTAAGGAATTATCATAGGAAAGTGTTTTATCGCAGATTGTTTATTGCGCAAAAATAAGTGTAAGTTTATACTATAAGGGGTGGCAGTTCAGCTGCCACCTAACTACAGGTAGAAATCTTAAGGACTCATCACTGGAAAATGTTTTACCGCAGATTGTTTATTGCACAAAAATAAGTGTTAGTTCATATTAAAAGTGGTGGCAGCTATGCTGCCACCTGCTTACACATTTGTTTTACAAAACACACATAAATTAAGATTACTGTTATGTAATTTTTTTCTTCAAATGAAACAGTATTTAGCCATTTATCGTCTGCTTCCCTAGTCTGTTGATGTTCTTACGTAGCTCTTATGTAGCTTATATTGCAAAAAATATGGACCCAGATCAGGCTGCTCCCCCAAAACATTGTCTTCCATGAAAAGAAATCTCCATGAAAAATCTAGTCTGAAGTGCATTTAAATGTGTGCAGCAGACTAGAAATGCAGACAACATTTTAAGAAAAAAGTTATTGCTGGCTAAACATTAATCAAGCTTTCTGGTGTAGATTTGTAAAAATGCTTGTCAAAATGCAGGATGCACATTGTTATTTTAACAACTGAGAGTCTTGCTAGCAAATTGATGTTGACATATTTTTAACACTAAAACTACACTGATTTTGAAGCTCCTCCCCACATTTTAAACTCTGGTTGTGTGTCTCCTGGGTAAATTAGAGTTGGCTGTGCTGTATTTGAAAAAACATTTTTGTCTGCAATAAAGAATTGAAAGGGGGCATGCAAGGCTATTCACTTTGTTTACTTGGCAACCAACTAAAGTTCCAAATGTAAACGTGCGCTTAGTTCGAGTCGAAGTGGGCCCATATTGTCATGAATAGTTAAGCAGACAGCCTTATGTCCCTTGATAAAATAGTTTTAAAAGCACCCCGTTTTCGCGCTGTATACACCAAGGGAGATCACTTAGTACGGAGGTGTATCGTTATACCCCTGGTACGAAGTATATAGGGGGTATATAGTTTTTGCCTTTTCTGTAATTGTGTTTGTCTGTTTGTCTGTCTGTTTGTCTGTAAACTTTTTTTTCCGTCAAAGATTTCTTAGCAACTACTTGGGTTAGGATTCTGAAATTTGGTACAAAGCTTGATAGTGATGAGTTGTATTGTGTAAGAAAAGAACAGCCACGTATTCTTATCAGTCCCTTTATTTGTTCATTTTTCTTTCTCTCCAATAGAAATTTCTGTCACAGATTTCTCAGCTCCTATTGGAGCCAGTGTTTTCAAATTTTGTGTACATCTTCAGGATGGCAAAGTGTACTGTGTAAATGGAAATTAAGATGCCAAACCTCATTTTGCTTTCTTTTTTCAAATTTTCATTTTTTCCTTCTTTCACTCTTATATAATATATATGGACATTTTTTTCTGTCAAAGATTTCTCAGCGGTCACTTGAGTTAGGATTCTGAAATTAGGTACAAAGTTTGATAGTGATGAGTTGTATTGCGTAACAAAAGAATAGCCACATATTGCATATCAGTCCCTTTATTTATTCATTTTTCTTTCTCTCCAATGGAAATTTCTGTCACAGATTTCTCAGCCCCTATTGGAGCCAGTGTTTTAAAATTTTGTGCACACCTTCAGGAAGGCAAAGTGTACTGTGTAAATGGAAATTAAGATGCTAATCCGCATTTTGCCTTCTTTTTTCAATTTTTCATTTTTTCCTTCTTTCACTCTTAGATAATACATATAGACATTTTTCCGTCAAAGATTTCTCAGCAACTACTTGAGTTAGGATTCTGAAATTTGGTACAAAGCTTGATAGTGATAAGTTGTATTGTGTAACAAAAGAACAGCCACACATTGCTTATCAGTCCCTTTATTTATTCATTTTTCTTTCTCTCCAATGAGAATTCTGTCGCAGATCTCTCAGCTCCTATTGGAGCCAGTGTTTTCAAATATAGTGTACACCTTCAGGTAGGCTAAGTGTATTGTGTAAATGAAAATAAAGATGCTAAAGCTCATTTTGCCTTCTTTTTCAATTTTTCCTTCTGTCACTCCTCGTATATATACATATGGACGTTCTCAGCAACTACTTCATTTAGGATTATGAAATTTTGTGTACACTTTCAGGTACGCAAAGTGTATTGTGTAAATGAAAATTAAGGTGCTAATCCTCATTTTGCCTTCTTCAAATTTTCATTTTTTCCTTCTGTCACTCTTATATAACATCTGGACATTTTTCATCAAAGTTTTCTCAGAAGCTTCTTGATTTAGGATTATGAAATCTTTGACAATTTTGTCTTTTCTCTGAAGGTGTTACAACCTCTGATGGCTACCGCCGGGGGTATGTGAGCTTTGCTCACTTCTTGCTATATTTCATATTTAGCTCCCTTTGGAACAGCTTGGTTTAGTTGATCCCTTTCATATGTGTATACGCACCTGGTGTATGTGAAGGGAGCCGCCGTGGGCAGTGAATAAACTGCTCGCCCTCTAAACCAGGGCTCGCAGGTTCAACCCCTGGTTCACCAGTCTGTCGGATGAGACTTTAAGCCGTGGTTTGTCTCCATATGACCTTAGCTGTTGGTGGGACGTTAAACACAAACACAATAACAGCTTGGCGTGTGTGATAGTTTTGAATTTTGAACGCGCAGTGAGGACTTATTAAGAATAGCGCGTGCTCGTTTAAGTATTCTAAGGTCTCATTAGCCTATCTGTGCCCTCAATTACAATGCTTCCTTAAAGTTAAGGACGACTTAAGTTAAGTATTGATATTTCAACATGTTTCATTAAATGTTTGATAAATTGACAGGATCGATCGATGCATTACTTATGGTCAAAGATATCACTGTGATTTACAGAAACAAAGGAAATAACTTTGATTTGAATAAGTTCGAAACGATATTTTTCGCACACTTAACTTAAATCTTCCTGTACTTTAAGGAGGCATTGTAATTTTGGGCCCTGGTAACTGCACATTTGGGTCGAACCGATGAGATTACTATTCCAATGACACCCATTCGATCCACCATGCTCACCTTAGTGGATTTTAATACACTCACAGACACAACTGCTGAATTTACTATTGTTATCATTTATATTCATTTGCTGTAAAAAAAACACGTCACTCAAATGTATATCGTCGTGCTGAAAAAAGATAATGGAGAGCGTCACAAACACTCTGACATGACTACAAATTATACCTTTTTATATTATTCAGAAGTGACAAAACGCATTTCTCATTCTCATTACAAGCCAAACGAGCCCTCTCTATTTAATGTTTGCTCAAATAATTCCGATAGTTTTTCTTTGATTGGATTATAAGACAATGTGGTATATAGAGAAAGTTATGTCGCCTCGCCTCTGCTATACAACATCCAACGGTCTTGCTGTTGACAACATCAGATACAGTTTCTTTACAATACCGGAAGACAAATACATTTGTCACGGTGCCCAAATGCCTGCCTTTCACGTTTTCTTGCGTGCTTTATGGCAGTCGACCTCGTATAACACGTTCCACAACCTAGGTTTGTTTACGAAATAAGAAAGCGATAAGAATCTTAAATTAAAATTTCCCCAAATTTGAATTTTATGAATGAAAACGTGAGCCATGTCGAGGGAAAAGGCTTGAGTGTGCATAAGCTAAGGACTGATGTACGGATCACTCTTAGTCTGCACACTCCTATCAGTCGCATTAGCTGCCTAGATAGTATAATGCATGTATCTACGAAATTAAATGATTCTGTAGACGAGCAGGCTGGTTTGCGTCTATACTCCATTGATATGACAATATGAGCCGGTTCATGGCATAACAAACTAAATACCCGGTGCGCCCAGCTAAAGACTTAGATCAGCTTGGACATCAGCCAAGTCGTATCAGTGGGTAACAGTGGACTCCTGGTTTCTTCATGCCATGTTTTAAATGATTATTACAACTACTCTTACATATGCTCAGACTGATCATTGTCTTCGCTTGACGCATATGTAATTGTGTTGTGTGCTAGCTCATTCCTATCATTTGACTGCTTCACTTAGAACAACACATAAGAAAATTCAAATGCAGTCTGCACATTCACAGTCCGTACATGGACCCATTTAAAGAAATCTTAGAAGAAGAAAAAACATTCGGACAATCTTCAAACTTTTTTTGAAACATACCCATTTCAAAAAATCTTAGAAGAAGAAAAAACGGACAAACTTCAAACTTTTTTCGAAACATATCTGAGGTTGTTTTTCTCGCGATTCGGTTAGTGAAATAGACGGAAGCTGACACTCATTTCGTGCGAGAGAAGAAAGAAAACCTATTTTGTGTAAATTCCAGCAGGTGTCGGATTTTATTTTTTAAGCATCTCTTAAAGTTTATGTTCGAATCACATGATGGCGTCTTTTATTCAAAGTTTCGGGTTCGTTCTAAGGATTTGCATTTTGATGAATACGTGTGGTGTTAAGTGTCGGGTCAAACAGTAACTACGCAATAAAAGATTGAAATCAGACTCCGGATGTATGTATCAAGAAGCTGTGTTATGAATGATGTCATAAGTGCAGCTTTGCTTTTCTTTCTTTTCATTTTTTTTTCTTTTTTTATGAATTCAGTTTTTCAAAACGACACCAGACTGAGGTGATCTTATCTTTCTGCTTATTTCATCAGCTGATTCAGGAATGACCTGCGATTTCTAACGATGTGGTATGCGCGACCAGCAAAGTTTTAGATCAGACTGTGTATACGCGCAGTCTGATCAGAGCCTTTGCTAGTCGCTTGAATATTCTATGAGTGTTAAGCTTCTGACCGAAAAGCGTTTGGAGTGTCTAAGTTTAAAAGGAGACTGCACAGGCTCGTCAGAGCCCACACTTGTCAAAATGCCACATAATTGGAAAACACATGTCGCTGCTCATCTACTTTTGTGCGCCCGTGTCCATATCTGGCAAGTGCGTAGCCAGTATTACGCACCTCAACGGGAGGCCTCTGAAACAAGCAGTGATTCTTGTCAATTGCGTTCTTTTTCAAAATGGGGACTTCTCTTAAAGGAAAGTATTTGCTTCCGATTTCTTCACTGTTTGACAAAAATCGCAGCATAGAAAGGTACCTTTGGTATCGAAAGGCCGCATAATCACTGCACGGACCATTTTTTCGGCCAATTTTGGGGCTTCAGGGGGTGGTGTTTTTGGAAAGATATTTTTTGGTTACCATGACAAATTATTTACAAATGTTCTGTATCAAAGGTAACCATACATGAGCCAAAACTAAATGATATAATTTGGAAACCTATCTAAGCCATGTAACAGCAACTATACCCCACCCACTGTTTTTCCTACAAACATTCATAGGGCCCCCTTTTAGTTTATCTGATTGTAAAAAAAATCCTGCAAGCGCCCAGCCATGCACACTCACATGGGTGTGTAGCTTGGCAGGACACTAGTATGAAAAATTATATCAGAAGTTACGGTAACCGATAAACTTTTTCGCTACTTTCCTTAGAAAAAACACCAAAATTCTGTGTTCAAATTTACCCACCTGAAAATGATTCTGTCTGCATTATCTTCCCCTGTCACAGAGCATACAGAGTCGACATTTAGCTTTACGTCATGTGACACGATTACCATTTGTTAAAACCTTTTACCCATAGGACAGAGACCAATTGCCTCACTAGATTCTAGTAGGTCAATTAACATTAAATCCATCTACACAGCAGCGACTATTTATTTAATGTCAACTGCCTTTCAAAAACTGCAAGATTAATTGTTTATACAGTGTGCTCCCTGGGAAACTGGAAGTTATAATGCTTATCACATTAATAAATTGAGCCAGTGCATGAGACTTCCAACAATGTGGTATGTGCGACCAGCAAAGCCTCAGATCAGCCTGCGCATATGCGCAGTCTGATCAGAGCCTTTGCTAGTCACTTGAGTATTCTATGATTGTTAAGCTATTGACCGAACAACATTTGGAGTTGCTAAGCTTAATAGGAGGCTGCAGAGGCTCATCTGAGTCTACACATTTCAAAATATCAAATTGTTGGAAATCTCATGCCGCGGCTCAATTGGTATAAAAGCTATGTTTTATTCCATTGTCACAATAAAGATCACAGCAACAACAATAACAGGTAGAGATGTCTCGGCTTTAGTACGAAAATAATATACAAGATACAAGATAGAATTTATTTATTAGAAAATCCATAAAGGATATCAGAAATACAATAGAGTAAAGACAATGAACAAGAAAGAGAAAAAAGAATAAGTGTAAGTTTAAACCAAAAGGGATGGCAGTTCCGCTGCTACCTAATAACAGATATATATTTGTACTAAAACAATACGAGGTTAAACATTTACCGGTGATAAATCCTTCACATTTCTACCTATTATTAGGTGGCAGCTGAACTGCCTACCTAATTGGTATAAACTCACCACTACCGTACTAAAGCAATATGAGTTAAAACATTATCTGGCGATAAATCCTTAAAGTTTCTACTTGTTATTAGGTGGCAGCTGAACTGCCATCCCATTTGGTATAAACTTCCACTTATTTCTATACTAAAACAATACGAGGTAAACATTTTCAGGCGATAAATCCTTAACATTTCTACAGGTTATTAGGTGGCAGCTGAACTGCAATCCCTTCTGGTATAAACTTACACTTATTTTCGTACTAAGGCAATATGAGATGAAAAAATCCAAGTGATAAATCCTCAACATTTCTACCTGTTATTGTTGTTGCTGTAATCCAGATCGTGACAATCGAATAAAACATAGCTTTTAAAGCAATTGTAATGTTACACAAGGATCAGTTGCAGTTCTGCTGTCACCAAATTCTGAAATGTATGCTATTTAACTGTAAGTTTATACCATTAGGCGTGGCAATTCAGCTGCCTTCTAACTACAGGTATAAATTTTAAGGACTTATCATTGGAAAATGTTTACCGCATATTGTTTATTGCACAAAAATAAGTGTAAGTTTACACTATAAGGGGTGGCAGTTCAGCTGCCACCTAACAACAGGTAGAAAAATTAAGGACTTATCACTGAAAAATGTTTTACCGCAGATTGTTTATTGCATAAAATAAGTGTAAGTTTATACCATAAGGAGTGGCAGTTCAGCTGCCACCTAACTACAGGTAGAAATATTCAGGACTTATCAGTGGAAAATGATTAACCGCAGAATGTTTATTGCACAAAAATAAGTGTAAGTTTATACCATATGAGGTGGCAGTTCAGCTGCCACCATATCACAGGTAGAAATATTAAGGAATTATCATAGGAAAGTGTTTTATCGCAGATTGTTTATTGCGCAAAAATAAGTGTTAGTTTATACTATAAGGGGTGGCAGTTCAGCTGCCACCTAACTACAGGTAGAAATATTAAGGACTCATCACTGGAAAATGTTTTACCGCAGATTGTTTATTGCACAAAAATAAGTGTTAGTTCATATTATAAGAGGTGGCAGTTTTGCTGCCACCTAATTTGGTTTAAAGCTTACACATTTGTTTTACAAAACACACATAAATTACGAATACTGTTAAGTAATTTTTTTCTTCAAATGAAACAGTATTTAGCCACTTATCGTCTGCTTCCCTAGTCTGTTGATGTTCTTACGTAGCTCTTATGTAGCTTATATTGCAAACAATATGGATCAGATCAGACTGCTCCCCCGTAACATTGTCTTCCATGAAAAGAAATCTCCATGAAAAATCTAGTCTGAAGTGCATTTTATTGTGTGCAGCAGACTAGAAATGCAGACAACATTTTAAGAAAAAAGCTATTGCTGGCTAAACATTAATAAAGCTTTCTGGTGTAGATTTGTAAAAATGCTTGTCACAATGCAGGATGCAGATTGTTCTTTTAACAACTGAGAGTCTTGCTAGCAAATTGATGTTGACAGATTTATAACACTAAAACAAACACTGATTTTGAAGCTCCTCTCCACATTTTATACTCTGGTCGTGTGTCTCCAGGGTAAGCCGTTTCAATTCAGTCCGGTTACCCATAGGACAGAGACCAAATACCTTACTAGACTCAAGTAAGTCAGTTAACACCTCTCCGGCAGCAACTGTTTATTTATGCCAACGCTCTTCAAAATTGCAACATGAATTGTTTATACAGTGTGCTCCCTGGGAAAGTGGAAGTTATAATACTTATCACATTAATAAACAGTAGTGAAACTGACTCCCCTGTGCATAAAATTAGTTCTACTTTCTAGAACTGCACTATTGACGTAGAAAGTCACTGGATTTTATTTTATCTCATATTGCTTTAGTACGAATATACCAAAAGGGATGGCTGTTCAGCTACCTAATAACAGGGAGAAATTTTAAGGATTTATCCCCTGAAAATGTTTACCTCGTATTGTTTTAGTACGAAATTATTAAAGTGTAAGTTATACCAAAAGGGATGGCAGTTCAGCTGCCACCTAATAACAGGTAGAAATGTTAAGGATTTGTCGCCAGAAAATGTTTAACCGCATATTGTTTTAGTACGAAAATAAGTGTAAGTTTATACCAAAAGGGATGTCAGTTCAGCTGCCACCTAATAACAGGTAGAAATGTTAAGGATTTTTTTGGGGGGAAAAGTTTTATCCATTATATTGTTTTAGTATGAAAGTTTATACCACAAGGGAGGGCAGCTCAACTGCCACCTAATAACAGGTAGAAATGTTAAGGAGTGATCACTGGTAAATGCTTGACCTCATATTGTTTGAGTACGAAAATAAGTGATAGTTTATACCAAAAGGGGTGGCAGTTCAGCTGACACCATATAACAGGTAGATATGTTAAGGATTTTTTGCCGGAAAAGGTTTTACCATTATATTGTTTAAGTGTGAAAGTTTATACTACAATGTAGGGCAGCTCAACTGCCACCTAATAACAGGTAGAAATGTTAAGGATGTATCACTGGTAAATGCTTGACCTCATATTGTTTGAGTACGAAAGAGGTGTAAGTTTATACCAAAAAGGGTGGCAGTTCAGCTGACATCTTATAACAGGTAGATATGTTAAGGTATTATCACTAGAAAATGGTGACCTCATATTGTTTAAGCTCGAAAGTCTATACCAAAAGGGGTGTTAGTTCAGCTGCCACCGTTTGACAGGTAGAAATGTAAAGGATTTATCAATGGAAAATAATTACCTCAATTTTTTTAGGACGAAAGTTTATGCCAAAAAGAGTGTCAGCTCAGCTGCCACCTAATAACTGGTAGAAATGTTAAGAATTTATAACTAGAATATGTTGACCTCATATTGTTTATGCCCGAAAGTCTATACCAAAAGGGGTGTTAGTTCAGCTGCCACCTTATAACAGGTAGAAATGTTAAGGATTTATCACTAGAAATTGTTGACCTCATATTGCTTTAGCTCGAAAGTCCATACTAAAAGGGATGGCAGTACAGCTGTGAACTGCCACCTTATAACAGGTAGAAATGTTTAGGATTTAACATTGGAAAGGTTGACCTCATATTGTTTGAGTACGAAAGTCTATACCTAAGGCGTGGCAGTTCAGCTGCCACCTAATGATAGGTAGAAATGTTAACGATTTATCACTGGAAATCGGAAAATGTTTTACCTCATTTTATTTGAGTACGAAAATAAGTTAGTTTATACCAAAAGGGGATGGCAGTCTAGCTGCCACTTAATAACAGGTAGAAATGTTAAGGATGTATCACTGGAAAATGCTTTAACTCATATTGATTTAGTAGGGAAGTTTATACTAAAAGGCGTGGCAATTCAGCTGCCACATAATAACAGGTAGAAATGTTAAGGATTTATGACAGGAAAATGTTTTACCTCATATTCCTTTAGTACGAAAATATGTCTTAAGTTTATAAATATCAAAAGGGTGGCTGTTCAGCTGCACATTTGTTTTGCTCAGTTAAAGATTACTTTTTTTTCTTTTCTAATGAACCTCTATTTAGCCGCTTTTCGTCTGCTTCCCTAGTCTGTTGATGTTCTTATGTAGCGTATATTGCAAACAATATGGACCCAGATCAGACTGCTACCCTCGTAACATTGTCTTCCATGAAAAAATCTAGTCTGAAGTGCATTTGAATGTATGCAGCAGACTATTAATGCAGACGGTTATTGCTGGCTTAGAGTTCACCAAGCTTTCTGGTGTATATTTGTAAAAATCCTTGTCGCATTGCAGGATAAATTTTGTTACATAAACAACTGAGAGTCTTGCTGTTAAATTGATGTTGATAGATTTATAACACCACTGGTTTTCGAAGCTCCTCCCCACATTTTAAACTCTGGTCGTGTGTCTCTAGGGTATTTTAGGTCCCACCTAAATTGTTTAATATTCTTTTCATAGTGTCAATCCACTTTATACGTGATTGTTATATCAGGTTCTTCACGCGAGCTGATGCAGATGCTGATACATTCGGATATACGAGGGGCCTAAAAGCAATATACAGACCAGACTGTGATCATGCGTTGTCGCTTCCATGATGTTTTAGTAAAAAACCATTTCGTCGAATGCAGCACTTCGTAGACAAAATTTCCACGTCGAATATGACCGTTGAATTATCTTTGAAAACCATTTCGGACCCCCCCCCCCCTTTAGTCTATTCCTTCTTAACCCATTTATGCAGAATGGAATTTCCCACTGTCACATCAATTAGACCAGTCTCTTTCCCTTTTTAGGGTTGTTAATCAATCATTCTGTTAACCAGTTCCAAGCATAACCCTATCGGCGCACAGAGATGAAGAGGCGTGGATTCAGCGTCGATTAAACGACCTTGATCTGACGTTTCTTTTCCTCTGCGTGTCTGCTGTGTCTTATCTGAAATATTTCATAGTTGGCAAAACCACAACGATATACATGTTATATCTTCACACACGTAACAACCTGTCATCAGAGCGCAAATAAAAGATAGTATGTTGTTATTGTTTGGTATTTTTCATCTTAATAAAAAATATTATACAGTTTGTAAAAAAGCAGTGGAGAACCTGATCAGACGCTGCTCCTACAGAAAGGACGCTAGGTGTATATCATGTATATATACATCTTAATTTTCCGTTTAGCAGTTTCATCAATTATTCATTCCAGGGACCCATTGACGAAGGTGCTTTTTGAACAGCGCGGATGTGCAGGCTGGTCTGCGCCTTTGTAATACATTTAGGTGTCACCAGTCTTTATTTAGGTCTGGACTAAATACATTTAGGTTCCATCTCTATTAATTTAGGTCCCACTTCAAATGATTAATGTCCCACCCAAAATAAATAAGGTCCTAAATTATTTTAGGCTGTACCTAAAATAATTTCAGTGTCATACCTAAAATAATTATAGTGTGACACTAGAAATAATCATAGTATGACACTTAAAATAAAAATAGGTGCCACCTATATTAATATAGGTCCCACCTAAATTAATTTAGGTCCCACCTAAAATAATTTTAGAGTAACACCTAAAATAATTTAGGTGTCACACTGAAACTATTTTAAGTGTCACACTTATATCATAATTTTATTTTAGGTGGGACCTACATTAATATAGGTGGTACCTAAATTAATTTAGGTGGGACCTAAAATTATTTAGGGTGTCACACTATTCATATAGGTGGGACCTAAATTAATTTAGGTGGGGCCTAAATGATTTAGGTGGGACCTAAATTAATTTAGGTGTCACACTATAATTGTTTTAGGTGTTATGCTGAAATTATTTTAGGTCCCACCTAAATTGTTTAATTATTTTTCATAGTGTCAATCAACTTTATACGCGATTGTTATATCAGGTTCTTCACGTGAGCTGATGCAGGTGTTGCTACATTCGGATATACGAGGGGTCAAATAGCAGTATACAAATCTGGCTGGGAAAAGGGCATACAGATAGAGCTGACATGCAATTCAAAGTTGTTTCCTTGTAGCCCTTATCAGTGTCTACACCATCTGAATTATATCCATATACCTTGACCAGAACTGAGCTGTTTCACAGTGACTGTCTTTCAGAACTTCCTATTTGAATGCATGGTACAAATGTATCTACTGTTTATGTGAGCAAACAGCGAAGGTTGATAGATCACACTGTAATAATAGTTTGAATCACCATAAATTAATAAAGAACTTCAATTTATTTTAGCCATGTAAATTTTATAAATTCACTGACAGATTTGATACACGAAAAGTCAACAACTGCTATACAGATACTCAGAATGACTTATGTTTCATTTGGTGACACATATAACAGTTAAAGCCAAAGGCATTTATTAATTGAATACTTATAATAGGTAGCCTTGTTTAAAGAAGTACACCAACCTGTGCCAGTATGCAAATAAGTATAAACTAATCGAAATTTCTAACCAATCACTTCCATTCTTTCAAAGCAGGCAATAATCAAGGTTTATAAATGAAAATTCGCCCAAACCGGTTAGATACGATAAGAGAACATGTTATTTCAGGAATAAACATGAAAAAAATATAAAAGATTGCCCATGTACTATGTGCTAAACATTTTGCTTGTCAAAAATATGTAGTTTTCTAGAAAACAGATTTTAAGACTGATCAGTTAAAACTTTCGATAAGTGTAAACAGGGCTTGTCAGAGACATTAGCTTGTATGTTTAATGCTATTTTTAGGGTAACATACGTAACATGGCCTGAAAAATAGTGTAAGGAACTTCAATTCATTTAAGTAGCAACCTTACAGATTTGTTATATTCTGTGACAGATGTAATACACGTATAGTCAATAACTACCATACTGATGCTCGGAAATAACGCAGGAAACACTAAGTAACATATACAACGGTAATAACTCAAGACATTTATAAAATTAATACTAAAAATGTGTTATAAGAAGTTCATTAACCTGTGTAAGCATGCAAATATGTACGAGCGTGTTATGGTTAAGACATTATCAGGGACATTTAATGCTATTTTTTTTTGGGGGGGGGGGGTAACGTATATAACGTGATGCTACACGTTAACGCTGCCACTCTCAGAGGGCTAACATATTTTATTTTGTGTCTTATATAATGTTTTTTCAGAAAATCATAGTGTACAAAATTCCCCAGCCATAGCCATAGCCAGTCAAGGCCTAATATAGTGAGTTGGCTGTATCTTCATACCGAGTGTATAACCGTATTACTATTTGGCAGTGACGCAATAACTAATCCACTGATAAATTAAATTAAGTATCAAAATATATTATGAACGCACTGGTCGGAGGTCGGAATCTGTTTGTTTAATTATAGTATTGAATGTTATTTTGGTCATTTATTTGTTTTGGTGCAAAGCTCATATTTAAACGAATACCATCAGTATCGTCCGAATACTTAAAAACACGCATGCATCCCATCTAGCCATTCGACCAACACACTGTGGTCGGGTACAGAGTGTGCATTCTGTCGAGCTTATACATCTATAGGGGCATTGGCTTCACACGTGAAACAGAAAATGTATATTTAAAATTGCAATGTAGGTTAATGGAAGTGCATTCGAGTCACGAGCATCTCAAAATTTCTGAACTCGAATTTGTCGAATGTTGAGCTAGACAATCGATGTCTAGCTAGACAATCAACAATCAGCTCAACATTCAATGTCTAGCTAGACAATCAACATTCAGCTCAACATTCAATGTCTAGTTAGACAATTGACATTCAGCTCAACATTCATTGTCTAGCTAGACAATCAACATTCAGCTCAACATGCGATGTCTTGGTACTGAAGATGTTCTTAAACAAAATTTTGGCGAATGTTGAGCTAGACAATCGACATTCAACTCAACATTCAAGTTAGCAATGTGTCCGAACTTCAGAAGTCGAATGTCGATTGTCTAGCTCAACATTCGCCAAGATTCGGCTTCAGAAGTTCGGGCACATTGCTAACTCGAATGTTGAGCTAATTGCCGATTGTCAAGCTAGACATTTAATGCTGAGCTGATTGACGATTGTCTAGCTAGACATTTAATTTTGAGCTGAATGTCGATTGTCTAGCTTTACATTCACAAAGATTCGGCTTCAAAAGTTCGGACACATGGCTAACTCGAATGTTGAGCTGAATGCCAATTGTCGAGCTACACATTGAATGTTGAGCTGAATGTCAAATGTCGAGCTACACATTGAATGTTTAGCTGAATGTCGATTGTCTAGCTAGACATTGAGTGTTGAGCTGAATGTCGATTGTCTAGCTAGACATTGAATGTTGTGTTGAATGTTGATTGTCTAGCTAGACATTGAATGATGAGCTGAATGTCGATTGTCTAGCTCAACATTCGACGAATTCGTGTTTAGAAGTTTGGAGACACTCGTAACTCGAATGTTTAGCTGAATGTCGATTGTCTAGCTAGTCATTGAATGTTGCGCTGAATGTTGATTGTCTCACTACATATTGAATGTTGAGCCGAATGCCATTTGTGTAGCTCAACATTCGCCAAAATTCGGCTTCAAAAGTGTGAGCACATTGCTAGCTCGAATGTTGAGAAGAATGTCGATTGTCTAGCTAGACATTGAATGTAGAGCTGAATGTCCATTGTCTAGCTAGACATTGAATGTTGAGCTGAATGTTGAGTGTCTAGCTAGACATTGAATGTTGAGTTGAATGTCGATGGTCCAGCTCAACATTCGCCAAGATTCGGCTTCAGAAGTTTGGACACATTGCTAATTCGAATGATGAGCTGAATTTCGACTGTCGAGCTAGACATTGAATGTTGAACTGAATGTCGATTGTCTAGCTAGACATTGATTGTTGAGCTGAATGTCGATTGTCTAGCTCAACGTTCGACAAATTCGGGTTGAGAAGTTTGAAGACACTCATTACTCGGACGTTAAGCTGAATAACGATTGTGTCTAGCTGGACATTGAATGTTGAGCTGAATGTCGATTGTTGAGCTAGACATTGAATGTTGAGCCGAATGTCGATTGTCTAGCTCAACATTCACCAATACTCGGTTTCAGAAGTTCGGACACATTGCTAACTCGAATGTTGAGATGAATGTCGATTGTCGAGCTAGACATTGAATGTTTAGCTGAATGTCGATTGTCTAGCTAGACATTGAATGTTGAGCTGAATGTCGATTGTCGAGCTAGACATTGAATGTTGAGCTGAATGTCGATTGTCTAGCTAGACATTGAATGTTGAGCTGAATGTCGATTTTCTAGCTAGACTTGAATGTCGATTGTTGATTGTTGGTTGACTAGCCAACTTCACGCATATGATTAATTTTACGTATGCGTTTATCCCGGACAACTCTATTTGTATATAATGTCCGAGCAATAAATTAAAAAAAAACTTTAAATAAATATAACAATACAGTCTTAAAGATTCTGTATTGAACCAATGCTTTTTGGAGAAAAAAAATCACAGTTATATTGAGAAATAATGGAGATATGATTATTTAATCTTCAACATACGTCAGTTTTTGTCAAAACTCGCCGCGCAGCCTCGACAATGTATTTCCAATATATACATTTACATGTACCTGGTCCGTGTTTACTGGGTCCGAGGTTCTATACTCAAAGTAGAAAAATACTGTATTTTCCAAAATGCAAAACAAAACAACCAAAAAGAACTACTTTTCACGCGTAATATTTTTCAGAATGAAGTTCAAATCCTATTAAGTCCGTATCCTGCTGAGCACGGATATACCCTGATCTGAAAAAAAACAGTGTAGATCCGGATCATCTGGCTTCTTTGGAACCAACTAATCAGGAGCTACACTGTTTTTAGTATGCGTCTAATTCAATTGTTAAAATTGAAACCATGCAACACATCTGGTTGTAAATTGTCATGGAGTGTAGCATATTGAAGTGTTCAGCCAAGCTTTTCATGGAATTGAAAATCTTTCAAACTTGAGAACGGATGCAAGCCCCATGTGCTTTCGGCTAAACAAGTTTTTTTTTTCTTTTCAACGAATTGTGTCTGGAAACAAAGCAAACGTGGCTATAATCCCATGTCACACGAAACTAATGACCCCTGTCTCAAACCGAGGTCGTTTTCTCAGTATAAAATATTCTTACAGCAATTTTGTTTTCATGAGATATGCTTGACTGAAGAGATGTTATAATGCACTAAAATCCATAACTTTAGTCTGATCAGTCTAAAAGATTTTTACGCATACTTCTGGATGAGGCGTTTTTTGTTGACGTCAGTATAAATTTTGCAGCAAGATTGAAAATCTAGACACTTATGTTTTATGATTTAGTCTTTCTGGATTCCTCCATTTTTTGATAATGACCCGTATATATATATGTATTAGTTTTCAGATAAGCTGAGCAAAAAAAAAATGAATATTTTATATCCATACAAGTTAGTAAGCTTGTCCGTCAGTTTGAACATTGTTAAAAATAACAGCATCGTTGAGAGGTTTCTTTTGAGAATCCACAACATATGTTCTTCTAGCCCCGCAGGCCCGGATTCAGAGGGCCCCCCTAGCCTTTTTTCTTACCGTGTAATAGTGCATAGTCGGAAACCCTGAAGACAGGTCTTCTCGTTGAGGTCCAGATAATTTCTGTGATCCAGTTTCATTCCCTCAAATTGACATATTGTTTTTTTCTTCTTAAAATTGACGTGTCGAGCTCAAACGTTTTGAGTTTACATATATATAAGTTTTGTGAGCCTGTGTAATTACAATGCATTCCGTTACGGATATACGAGTCCCGCCTGTTGTTCCAATTCAGCCCAAGACTTTTCGGTTCCGCAAACGTCCACTCGACTTTAAGAATCCTGAGCAAAGAAGTGCTTAGCCGTCGTGGTTCGACAGTTGTTACGATGAAGCGAAAGATCTCATGTTATGCCTACCGAAGCCAAAACCTAGACGAAGCATGCATCCTTAACGGGTGTTCTAATTGAAAAGAGTTAAGACGCTAGGCTAAGTGTATACATATCTTTGCGAAAACATGGCTCTTTGAAGTAGCACCAAGGATCAGTGCTAAAAGTACTTTGCTTATACCTGCGGGGACAAAGATGAAATACATGTAATGTCAAAGAAACATGCTGAAGAAAAAAAGCAAAAAAAAAAGCATGTGACTGTCTGAAAACAATTTTGTCCAGCATTCGGTTTCTCGCGCGACAAGAAATATCTTTGTGACCAAGACGACTAAAATCTGGTTCAAACGCATAAAACCCCATTAAAACGCACATAGAAGCGCTCAAAATTCAAAAAAAATCTCGGGGGAGGCCCCCCAAACCCCCCTAACGAAATGGGGAATGATCCCCCCCTCTCGTGCTCTCCCCCCTCTCATGCCTTCGGCACTCGATGGCTTTCTCCGCCGGACCACTTTTAAATACGCGGCGACGGCCCTGATATGTAAGTTATAGTGAAGAATAGCCTCCAGTTTAACAGACACCTAACCGTCTAAATGAGACGATTGCTTTAAGATCTTTTAAAAGCACCCAAACTTGTTGATGCCCATAATATTATGCAAAGAAGCATGCGCCATTATAGCAATACAAAAATTAACTTTTCGAAGCGTTTTTTTTCCAAAGTTTTCAAATGACTAGATACAATAATGACAAGCAAACATGGTTCTCCGATACACTAACATCTGCTAGACCCCTCGATGGTCGTTTCAGGCTCGGGTTTCAACACCTGCACCCTCGTGGTCCAGTAGGTGTCAATGCATAGAAAATATGTTTGGTCCGTATATTTATACTCTTTAATAGCGTATATTTTCTACATAGCAGCCAGAAAAAAGATCCGATTCCCTGTTAGCACTTTTATTTCCACTGAGCACTCATACTGAAAGAGTGGTGACTATTTGGCCTCGTCGAGACTCGGACCCAAAATGTATTACTGGGTCCGAGGTCGAGAGAAACCCTGTCTCCGGATCTCTGATTGCTTAAGAATCAAACTAACATGTACAGCTACAGAGACTAGCCAGAATGCTGACATTTAACATGAAGCAAGTTTAAAGGGGATGTTTAAAGTTTAAACCCTGATGTTTACTATGTTTTATATGAAAGATCTTAATAAACCATGCATTTTTATACCAATTTCATCTAAATTGGTTGAAAACGTAGAAGTTGTGGGCGTTTGAATATTTACAAATGGACTGTCAAGGAAGCGGTCACATTTTAGGTTTAGTGACGTCACACAGCCTGATTAAATATGCATAATCACAATAAAAGACAAACCAATGGATTACTTGCAATCATCCGTTTACTAAAACAGTTTCCCTATGTACAAAGCTGCATATCTGATGCTGTGATAGTATTGATAACTAAAAATTAAGCAGTTGAATTTTTTCTGAAAACTAATTATATATTCAAAATGGCGGCTAAATGTTGGCCATATTGAATTCTTTAAATGCCCATAGCTTCCCCACTTTTCAACCGATTTTGATGATACTTGTATCAAAATTCATGGTTCAAAGAGCTTTTTCTGATAAAATACACTTATCATTAGGGCTGGTGTCCCCTTTAAATATTCAAATTTTAGTGTAAGTGAACAACAAATGCGCAGATCAAACTGCGCGGATGCGCAGGCTGGTCTCTGCTGCCTTTGTTGTGTGCATGCAACAGTCAAGTTTTCTCTCGCTTGACCCCAGGGGAGCCTGTTTTCTCGTTCCCCTAAAATAAATTGACATCGAAAGTCATCTAACTCGTACATATGAATAAATAGTATTTTCACAGTAATTTTCCACTCTTGGAATATTTTCATGCTTCTATGGAAGCAGTAATTTATACCAGCATTCGCTTGTGTGATATGCGTAAAAGCTGATGCCAACATTAATGTCCTTTGATGTTGTATTGGAAGCACAATTCCACCTATAATTTGACGAGCCATAACAGGTTTGCCATCGGTTACCATTGGCCACCGATGATACCGAAAGCTACCAAAAGCCGTTCAACTTTAAACACCGGTTTTCGGCGATTTTTCGAGCTGATGGTTACCGATGGAACCGTCGGCACCCACTCGATATAAACCATGGGTACCGCTGGGAGAATTCTGAACGCAAAAACAGCGTATCCAGTGTCATTATGGTAAGTATTCCATGTCAAAAGCTTCTTTCTGCGGGCTCAGTGACTTATATACGTTACTAGCGAGATGAAGCATATCACATTTTATGCTACGATCACATCTTTCCAAAAGGAGAAATGTGTCAGGTTTATTGCTTTTAGTTTGCTGGTGGGTGTCCTGGTCAGTCAACTTTTCATTTGGGTACAATAGGCATGACCATGAAGGGGGCATCATCGACACTAGTTGTATGTGTGGAGGGGAGGGGCACTGGTCGCAGCGAAGTGGGAACTTTGTCGATTTCAACATCAGTATTTACAGTGCGGGGCACCAGTGTATCCGCTGAGGGGGTGACACTCTTTTCCGAGGGATCGGGCACAGGGCACCATGGGGTCGGGCACCATAGCTACATTGTTGGGGTGTGGGGCACCTTGTGAGAGGTATGGGACTCGGGCTGTTATTTCGGTATCGAGTGAACCAAAACCAGGTGATATACTGGACACAGGGGGGGGGGGGGCTGTTTCTTTGACTTATATCAGAATCATTAGGTAAAAAGGTAGGACCGAGGCACCGCTATAGCAGCATTGTAATGGGGAGGGGTGCCTGTTATAAATTAAATATTAGGATATAACGAAGATTGTACCAGCATAGAAATTAGTTTTCAATCCATTATTTTATTTTTTTCAATTCTGCAAGTTTTCCGTGTTTGTTTGTTTGTTTTTGTTGTTGTTCTTTTTGAAAATAATCAAATATTATATTCGTAATCAATGAATTTATAACTGCTGAAACATATCTGTTTGCATGTTACAATATGCACGCTAGAGAACCACTATACTCGAACAGCGCAGTCATCGCGTGGTAGTTGCAGTCGATGAGTGCACAAAATAGTGTACCTAGCTTTTAAAAAGGGTAATATTTTGGTCAATTGGTTTACTTCTGAAAATGTTCATCGCGAATTATTATCACTTACAAAACCAGCTGTGTATCTCAATAACGAATTTTTGTGGGTTGAGTGATAGTCGCTACAACACCAGAGTTATGCCAAAAATGTTTTCCTGAAAAAGAGGATGAAAGAAATTTTTGCTTATGTTCTGGAATTAATGCTTACTTTCGATAAAATGTAAAATACCAGTCTTTTAATGTGCACTAAGTTTGAAATCTGAAGACAGAGTCTTTTGAAAGTTATTCAAGCTATTCATACTGTACACATAGTTCTGTATATCGGGTGTTCCGGCCCAGTAGTCGAGTGTCTAACTAAAATCAATATGTTGCAGTCAACGACCCGACCACTGGACCAGAACACCTGGTGTACAGTATGAAACCCTTGAATAAAATTCAAAATGATTTGTCCTCAGATTTCAAACTGAGTGCTAAGTGAAATTCAAGCATACTGATACACCATGTTACATGCATATATGTGGGTTAGAGGCATTTCTCTATACTCTAAAGATGAAAAAATATACAAGAAACATGATAAAGGAGAGCTCTCCAAAGTCATTTAAAATGCTGAAAATCGTTTGGCTTCGGGGGGGGGGGGGGGGTTGCCCTCTGAATCCGGCTCTGAACCCCCTACTAGGGCTTTGCCCTGGACCCACAAGGGCCTAAAGCCCCCTTGCCCCCTCGCCAAAATTGGTGTCCCCCAAAAGGCAATGTCTGAATCCGGCCCTGTCCCGCATGGTGATTTGCATATGTCAGTCGTACCAAAACCCAAACGGTAGCATATATCTGCAGGGCTGACATTTTGTATATTCGTGAACGCGTGTCGATAACTCTAAACTTGCTACTGAATATCGACATGTGCCTCGATACCTGATCGATTAATAAACAACTCGGACCCGGTCCGAGTAAACAATAATAATATACTTAGTTGATCATAAATATGAGACTGACTGATTTAAATAAAGTTATTTAGTAGATAAGTAAAGCCTCAGATTAGATTGCACTCTCTGCATGCTGGGTCATTTTAAATGATTTTTTGTCATCTGCAAATAATTTAACTTTTTCAAAATTATTTACGGAACATTATCAGAGTGTCAAACGGTTTGGATCCAGATCAGGCCCGACATTCTGTCCTGATCTGGGTCCTAACTGTTTGCAAAGATCATTAGCCGATGACAAAATTTGCCTCTAGCAGGCTAAGAGTTAAGTGAATTCTGATTAGATACTAAGCTGATCACAATGATTTTCACACTTTACTATCCTTTTTGCATCATTGAGTAGATATTATTAGCTTATTTTACTAGTGTGATAATACAATTAATTCAGTTCCGAAATTATTTTGTCAAATGTAAGGATAACATGTCTCACATATAGAAGACGAGTACCATTTTATTACAATTTGTTCAGCTTATAGTCAGCTACGTGAAAAATACATCCGACCATATTATTATTGGCGTCCAAGTGTGTATAAATTCACTCTTTTGATGCGATCCACAAACTCTACAATTTTGAAAAATTTAGGTAAGTTTGTTTATGAAGCATTTTCCTTGAGAAATACTCTTTTATCATAGCATATAGGTATGGCGCGGTGAAAGACGTATACCCTTACCAGTCCGCCTACCAGAGTAGCGACTGATAGTGGTGCACATCGATACCAGGCATATCTAATTGACATGTAAAAATGTAGAGCGATAGTATGGTGTTGATGTATATTCAATCCTTGTCTCACACAGAGTGGCTTATAACATTGTTATAAGGCCACTCTGAGTGTTATAACGATCTAATCTCATAGGGCCAGTTAAGCAAATAATGTCGATGAAAAATGCGCATATTTTCTTATCCATCAATTCGAATGTGTTTTTTGGATGCTCCGGAGAACCGTCTCAATGAGACGATTCTTTTGGGTACCCACAAAATATATAATTGTTTATGAAGTAGTTGTGCGTATTATAGAAGCTGTCCTTAACCTAAAAGTGGCCTTTATCTATTGAGCAGCTTGTGATATTTGCCCATCTTGCGATCGTGGATGCTCGCTAGAACAGTCTCACCGAGACAGTCTACCGAGCTTGCATGACGAATATTTAAATGAAGGTCGTTGTTCTTTGTATTAAAATATATCGTATCTACTGGAGCACCAATCGCATCAAGTGTCCTATTTTGAATAGGTATTTCGGGTGTTCTAAAGAACCGTCTCAATGAGACGATCCTTTTGGGTACCCACAAAATATGAAATGTTTTATAAAGTAGTTGTGTTATAAAACTGCCCTTAATCTAAAAGTGACCTATATCATAGAGCGGCTTGTGGTAAATGTCTATCTTGCGATCATGGATGCTCGTTAGAACAGTCTCACCGAGACAGTCTATCGAGCTTGCATGACGAATATATTTTGGAATCATATTCTATCGCAATAGCACTGGAACGCCAAATGCAACAAGTATCACTGCCGAAATAGCTTATTATAGGAGCCTTTTCGAGTAACAGTGTCGACCCAGACCTGGCTGTACCGATAGGAACAGTCCGAACTGTGTCGACAATGTTTGCTTCAACCTTTACACTTAAATTAGTGATATTGTTAGCAAATGCAATGCATGCAGTAAAACCTTCAAATGACTTTTTGCTGGCGCTCTATAGGTTAATTAAGACATGAAATATGCCCGTGAATGCTTGAGAGATTATCCTGTCGTGACTAGTTCAGATAAAGTTTCCTTTTAAAAGGACAGTTTGCCCAGTTTTCCTCATGAACTACTGCCCTATAATTCCAACGAAACAATCCAAGGTGCAATATTCAAGTTTTGATACATTTTAACCTCAGACGGGTCAAAAGTGAGATGAGTACATGAAGTAACATAAAATTGAAAGATGAGTGAAGTATGTGGCTTCTGTTCAACATCAATAACGCATTAAGTAATCATTCGATTTAAAAAAAACACTACCATCTGAGTAACTATTCACATGCTACTAATTAGACTCGTCCAATCTTTGAATCTTCTGAGGTCAAAATTTACCTTTAGATGCATGTATTCTTATCTGATTGGAGATATTATGACCCCTACATGGGGGCCATGCTTACTGAGAGCTCTGTAACTCCCATATGACCAAAATACACTTTCGGTGTAAACTGGCACACAGAGGTAAGGTTTGGTTAGGTAAATGTTTTATATTTTACTACTACTCTATTTACTGGTCTGAAACCAGTCAAGGAATCCTTATCACAAGCTACAAAAATCTGTAAAACACACATGCAGTAATCTATCACATTGAAACTTCATCGCTCAGATCAGAGTAGGCATCTGTGTAGTACTTTGGTTGTCATTCAATATTAGATAAGGGGAGTACAGTGAGATCATTGGGTTGGTGGTTCAAGCATCACCAGAGATAGTCCTACTGTGTTGTGTGCCTAATTAATCTTCTTTGCTTGGTACTAGCTGATTCAACTCATCAGACAGTCCGATATGATAGAAAATATTTGACTGCAAAGAGAACGGATGAAAACATTTATATGAATAAGCACAAATGCTGACTAGCTAGACTGCACAAACCGGGTCATGAATGTGCATCCTAAGGTGTGCTTGAGTTCAGAAATATGAAAATTCAAAATATTTCCAATGACATTGAAATAATATCACAGAAATGTTTCTGATAATGCCCTCTACCAAAGTTAGGAAGAAGGCAAAGATCAGGAGTCGATACAATCAAGTACCACACCTGATCTAGGACTCTGAATGGGAAAGTGATAAAACTCAAGAAAACATCACACATAGGAGAGGCAAAATATCATCCCTTTCCCATCAGGTGACCACAGGCTAGACAATATGTCAAAGACGACCACAAATATGAAGTTCCTCCTTGGAAAGGTCATTATGAAAAGTACTGGAAGGCTTAAACTAGTTTCAAAATTTCACAAACTTTTCCCCTCGACTGAACAAAATGGCCGGCAAAGCTAAAAATAGAAATCTCCCCCTGAACCACTGTTCCAAATTCAATTACGGCCAGAAATCCTGTATCAAAATAAGACAAGCATGAATGGGACCAGTGCTCCTATCCTGTAACATTGGGAGCACAGTGGCTCAGTGGTAGAGTGCTTGACTCGAGACCGAGGGGCCCCGGGTTCCCAGGGGAGGTATTATCATTTTTTCTTCATACGTAGGCTTGGGCCCAGCATCTTTGTTTTTGTTTGTTTTGTTGCTTTACGTCCCAAGTCAACAGCTATGGTCATGGCGGGACGGTCAGTTCACATAACCACACTTTTTCCTGGGCAAGCTTGAACAAGCAGTTAACCAGTACTTCATGCACATACTTTCGCTTGTAACTGACAACAACCCTTCTTGAATGATTCAGCAGAAGGGAGGAGAATGACCGTAGAAATTATTTCATGATCAATCTCCACGAAAGTATGGGACCGGGCCGGGATCGAACTCGCGACCCCTGGATCTGCAGTCAGACTTGCATCTGTTGCCAGACACGTTACCGACTGCGCTACGGGTCCAGCATCTACCGTTCACCCTGAAAAATCTCAGGAATTTTAAGCACCCCAAAAAATATTTGAAATTTTGGCAAACCAAAAAAATATCCCGATTCTGTACCTTGACCTTATGAAAAGACCCTAAAATGCATTGAAATAACCACTAAATATAGTCCAATTTGTGATTACCCCACAAAAAATATCCACAAAATCTTCATACACCCCCTCCCCCCAAAAAAGAATTCTGAACCCACCCCCCCCCCAAAAAAAAAAAATATTGAAATTCAAAATTTTGAACCCCAAAAATGACCTGAGCCTACGTATGTATGAAAATATCGGAGTACCCCCACCCCCACCCCCCCTGGGCCCGGGTTCGAGCCTCACCGGCGTCACTGCGTTGTGTCTTTGAGTAAGAACATTAATCCTAGCTTAGTACTGGTTCAACCCAGGAAGACCCGGTCCTATATAACTGAAAGATTCTTGATGGGACGTATAGAATCAAATCAGACAGACAGACAGTCAGAATTGATAAATCAGAAAAAATATCATATTCTATTTAAGTTCTCATTAAAATGGCACTTCGTGACAGCCTCAGAAGGTACAGTAATTTTGTTACAGCTGAGATATCAATGCCAGACTACATTATAGTTCACATCTAGTTACCCATCTATGAATTGTAAAAGGATTCAAGTACCAAAATACAAATACCGGCAGCTATAGACTGGCTGTAGTCCTTAAAACGATTTTTCATCAATGTGGCTCCAGTCCTTAAAATTTTTTTCATCAATGTGTCATATCATATACTTGCAGCCAGTCTAACTGATGGCTCTGTTTTAACTTAAAACAGAGCCATCAGAGTTATTTTTGTTTGATTTGATTCTTTACGTCCCATCAACAATCTTTCAGTTATAAAGGGACAGGTATTCCTGGGTTGAACCAGTACTAAGCTAGGATTAATGTTCTTGCTCAAGGACACAACACAGTGACGTCGGTGAGGCTCGAACCCGCGGCCCCTCGGTCTCGAGTCAAGCACTCTACCACTGAGCCACTGCGCTCCCTCCATCAGAGTTAGACTGGCTACAAGTATATGATATGACACATTGATAAAAAAATGTTTTAAGGACTGGAGCCAGTCTACGGCAGCTAAAAACACTCCTTTGTTGAATTATAATTAACTATAAATATAATATGTTCTCTTGTAAGTGTGGTCAGACTAGCTCAGTGGTTAGCACACTTGCCTCTGGTGCTAGAGGTTCCAGGTTCGATCCCTGCTCGCAGTGAGGAAAATTTCGGTGTTCGAACACAATTTCTCTAGTGCCATTTGCAGGGATGACACTGCATCTTCCGTTGGATCTGGACGATAACTGGATGTCCCCTGTCCACGGAAAGGTGCCTCTTGTGCAGGTTAAAGAACCCTACGGTAATTTAGATATGGCTACTCCCGCCGAAGCGAGGGTCAGACAGAAAGATGTGATAGTAAATGCAGAAAAGTACTTTTATAATTCTCCTTCGATAAACCTGCATCGGACCCCGTGGCGCATTCGGTAAAGTGTCTCGCTAGAGATGCCTGTCTGACTGCATATCCAGGGGTAGCAAGTTCGATCTCGGCCCGGCTCCATACTTTCGTAGAGATTGATCATGAAATAATTTCTACGGTCATTCTCCTCCCTTTCGCTGATGCATTCAAGAAGGGTTGTTGTCAGTTACAAGCGAAAGTATGTGCACGAATTATTGGTAACGTTGAAGCTTGCCTAGGAAAAAGTGTGGTTAGGTGAACTGACCGTCCCACCATGACCATAGCTGTTAATTGGGACGTAAAGCAACAAAACAAACAAAATCAATAATCCTGCCCAGCTCTTTTATAAGCTGGGTATTTTTTTCATGATTTTTGTCATCTGCTGATGTTTTTTTTTAATTCAAATATTCTTTCAGGAACACTATCAAAGTCTCAAACAGTTTGGATCCAAATCAGGCAGGACCTACAGACTGCTCTATAAATTGCTTCTAAATTTAAGTGTTGGGAATCGGAAGGCAAATCACAATCGATTATCAGAAAGCTGTTACTGCTTGATAATCGATTAAATAATCGAAAATTTAATCGAAAATTCCAGTATTGTATGATAAGTTATACTAAAAGGAGCAGACTATTTCTTTATGAGATTGAGGGAGGGCAGTGGCTCAGTGGTTACAGGTAGAGTGCTTGACTCGAGACCGAGGGGCCGCGGGTTCGAGCCGTGTTGTGGTCCTTGAGCAAGACACATTTATCCTAGCTTAGTACTGGTTCAACCCAGGAAGACCCGTCCCTGTTTAACTGAAAGATTGTTAATGGGGCCTAAAGAATCAAATCAAACAAATCTTAATGAGATTGTAGACTAGATTCATCACTAGGGGAGCAGTCTAGCCAGGCAGCACTATATACAGCATCCTTTGCAGATAATGTAACTCTGCCTTGAAGCATTTTTTGGAATTCTAGGGTGTTTAACAGAATTCCTGGAACCATCGAATCTGGCAGGGTTTTTTTGTACTGATGCGATAGGTTTTTGAGACCATCCCTGAAAAAAGTTACAGACAAACTTAATTGAGGTTGACCAAGAAAACTTAATTTCAGCTGAAATATGAAAGACAATTTCCTTTGACAATTTCAAAATCAGGTGGATGGATGGATGGATGGATGGATGGATGGGTGGGTGGGTGGGTGGGTGGGTGGGTGGATTGATAGGCAGGCAGGCAGGCAGGCAGACAGACAGACAGACAGACAGACAGACACTATTTGCAAAGGTTACTGCTAAGCATGCAGTCTTGTAGTTTGTTGCATATGCTGGAAAGGGTCCTTTTTCCACAGCTTATCAAAACAATGTCCAAGTCTAGCCCCAAATTAAATCAATACATCAAAACAAATTCTTATATATTGACCTTAGTAAATCGGCCCTTTTCCTAGACCAGAAGTAGCAAATGTGTACCATTAGTTTAAATGATAAGAGATGAGACTGCATTTCTACATATGACTGGTCAAGGCATCTCTTGTGCATATCATTTATCACAATTCATGAAAAAAATGATTTCCCGAATTCTGAAAACTTCAGGTAATATGGGGTTTCAATAATGTCCGTTTTTCTTTGACTCTAATTCCTCCGAGGCTGACTTTGGTCACGCGTTGACTAAAAACTTCAAAGGGATTCTTTGCATGCTGAGTAATGTTTCGTCTCTGCAGATATTTTTAAGCATTACTTTTTTCAAAATAATATTTCTGGACAACATCAGCGTGTCAAACAGATTGGACCTAGATCAGCCCCGACGTTCTGATCTTGGTCCAAACTATTTGCGACGACAATAATAGCCGCTAACAAGCAAAGAGTTGTTTTGACAGAAAACACGGTGTCAAGTTTTGCATGTGCTTATGGGAATATATTAAATGGCGTTTCGCTGGCGTGCCGATGATGGCCCAACATTGAATGCTGGCTTGGTAGCATTTTGATTTTTAGGGAATCCAGATCAATATTGCTAGGAACCCTATATTTTTGTAATTTTTCAGGGGGGGGGGTCCGGATCCCTGCCCTTCCCCCCTCTGGATCCGCGCATGAATGTCAAGCCTTAATCTCCCTGAAATCATACCATTTCAAGATCTAGATCGTGAATTGCGTTTAAGGGTTAACATCAAAGCGGTACTGTGAAATTTATTGTACTCCAAATAATTTTTTTGACAGGCTGGTAGCCACATTCTGAACCAAGATCAGTCAGCCCGTGGTCTAAATCCAACTGATTGACACTCTGTCTTGACAGACACCACAAAAATATGCAATTGTGCTTTGCTGTCCAATGCAGATAACAAAAAAAAGATGACTATGCAAACTTATTATCTAGCATGCAAAGAGTTACAGCTACTTGCAGGCAAAGGGTTAATCAGTCAGCATTCGGACAAGTGTTGCATCAGAAAAGTGTGAAATATACATGCAGACCAGACAGACGCTTGTGCAGGTCACTTTTGTGTCAACTTGTTTTGTTAAAATGACGATGGAAAACGTATGTTTTACGAGTGTGCTTCTGTAATAAATGGATTAATACGGCATAACAATTAAACTGTAACGTAATTACGGATACATGGATTAATACGCAAAGATTTAAAGGTAAGAGGTTTACTTTTTTAAATTATTTCTTTAATGACTTGCATCCAGCGATTCCGAGTACAATTACATGTAGCTCAGCTCAACTTTATATTGCAATGCAGTGGCTCAGTGGTAGAGTGCTACACTCGAGACCAAGGGGCCGCGGGTTCGAGCCTCACCGCCGTCACTGCGGTGTGGTCCTTGAGCAGGACACATTTATCCTAGCTTAGTACTGATTCAACCCAGGAAGACCCGTCCCTTGTTTAACTGAAAGATTGTTGATAGGACGTAAAGAATCAAATCAAACAAACAAACAAAATATGGCAATTTTCAATTTTTCGCGGATTCCTAAATATCGTTACGTAAAAGGATCCCAAATAAAAGCCAGTAATATAGTTTTTTCATTTATTGAACGTCTTCCGACTATTTATAGCAATGATCCGCGTATTAATGAAGAGCCATGTGTCCAAAGAGTATGACGAAATAAGCGAAACGTCTTGCGTCAGACAGAATCTCACTGTGCAGTGCGCATGACCGGATTTCCGAAAAAGTCAATCTGAAAGTTTGCTGCTTCGAAAGCAGCAAACAAAAAAAAACAGTAAAACTTACCATGACTGTTGACACTTTCAATTGCCTTACTATTGTTCCATGCTTATTTTTATTGCTGTTAACACTCCAATACAAAGTTTGTTTTTGTTTTTGTTTTGTTTTATGCTAGGTTTAATCCATCTAAACATTGCAGACTCGGACGAGATGTCGCAAAACTGGCATTTCGTCTGAGTTTGCACTGTTTACTTGATAGAATTTACACATGAACGGAATTCCTTTGTAATTCTAATACACAAGGAAGGCACGGAAAGTCGGGATTTCTCATGCACAGGTAAACATAATAGCGGGCGGACCTAGAAGTATTTTCGATGGGTAAAACTTAATAAGCTTCGAAAGCGTGTATCTCAGAAATAACATCATTTAGCCTAAGTCTCATTTGTCGTCGGATCTATCTATCTATCTATCTATCTGCCTGCCTGCCTGCCTGCCTGCCTGCCTGCCTGCCTGCCTGCCTGCCTGCCTATCCATCCATCCATCCATCCATCCATCCATCCATCCATCCATCCATCCATCCATCCATCCATCCATCCATCCATCCATCCATCCATCCATCCATCTATCTATCTATCTATCTATCTATCTATCTATCTATCTATCTATCTATCTATCTATCTATCTATCTATCTACTTGTTTCCAGAAAAATCATGTATTGAAAATTAAATTTCCACGTAATAACTGAAATTACAAGTGATATCCCAAGCTCTTTTCTTGTTTTTGCAAGATTGAATCTTGGGATGATGTTTTATCTAAGCCTGTGTATGTTATCCTTTGGCCCTTTCTTGTATTTCGTTTCGACAAGATCGGATCTATGGATTTACATACTAAAGGTTTAGATGAGTCCTTTGTCTATGAAATATCGGATTTATATTTAATTGGAATTCAGTCTAGCACACTTATTTATTAACTTATCAACACTTTTTATCTGCTTAAAAATAGCCAGACTCAGCCTCCAGTTTAGGTAACAGCTTATGTAACAGTATAGGTAACAGTTTACGTAATAGTAAAACACGTTATGTTTAAGATAGTATTCTCTTATAAAACTTAATTTTTGATCTATAGTTATGTAACTAATATGGGAGCACATACATTGTTCTTATATAATTTTTGTTGTGACCAATTTAAGACTAAGATAGAAATTTGAGCAATAATAGTGGTACCACTCATTATGACTCTCTCCAGGGGTCATACTGGGAAGATTAAAGGACAGCTATAATGAGGTGATTATGAATTCACTGCATGGGTGATAAAGAGGCCCCTTGAAGGGTTTAGGTAATTGCTTATAAAGAAAGAATAAAATGATCAATCTAGCTGGACCAAACAGGTGATGTTTACAATAATATTGGACTTTGGAAAAATAAAGAATTTTTTGAACATTTTAAAAAGAAAAAAAAGAAGAAAATAATATCTTGAATATTTCTCTTGAAAGATGAAATAAGAAATAAAGGCAAAAAACAATAGATGTAAGATACTGGTGCATCTCTTTGCCCCATAAAATAATTGTATCATATTAATCAATTTGTGCAAAATGGATTTTTCCATCTTTATCAATTGGATAAGTCCATTTTCAATTTGAGTGTAGTTGGGTGATATTTATCTTTTTTTTTAAAACAACAAAATTTGACAGAGCAGTCTGAAAGCGCTCCGTAGAGACCCTGATCAGATGCCACACTCCACAGTGTCTGATCTGGGTCTGTACTGCTTGTCCCGCCAGGATGTTTCAGGTAAATATTATCATTTTTTATTGCGAAAGTAACAGTAAGTTTTTTTCTGTCTGATGAGAAAAGGCCTTGGTTGCATGTCGGGAACTTTTTCATGCATTTTTGTCGTCTGCTGATGTATTTATTTTACTTTTTTTTTTTTTTTTTTTTGAAAAACATTTTTTTTTCAAGAAGAAATCAAAATAAAAAAATCAAACAGCTTCAATCCAGTCCAGACCGTTATTATTTGTCCAGCCTGATCTGGGTCCAAACTGTATGTTGATGTTATAAGTTGGCAATAATAACAGTAAGAATGCCCCTGATAAGTGTCAAACAGTTTTGATTAAGATCAGGCCCGACATCTTACTGGGCCTAATTTTGATCCAAAAGCATTTTATTTGCTCGTAACAGTAATCAGCAGATGACAATGGCAGGCAAAAAGTATCATAAAGGGAAAATGAAGTAAAGCAAATAGTTTCTTCAAACTTTGTATACAGAAAATAGCATTTTCTCTGAATAAAAAAAATGGACCAGGTACATATTGGAAATGCATAAAGTGGATGTTCAGTTTGGTATTTGACTCAAACCAGCAAATGCCCTAACAACAACAACGGCGATAATTGGATTATCAAAGTATGTGAACGATTATCAATTATCGATTATTGATAGTATCGATTATCGATTGACTGAGTGTTTATTGAATGAACTTGTAGACCCTGATTAAATGCCACATAACTCGGCATTTCATCTGGGTCTGAGCATTATGGCACTACAGCAGTCAAAGGGTTAATTTATTGCACCTTTGCATTACAGACAAAGATGATAATAATAATAATGGGACATCAGCGAATCTGTGGAAATAATATTTATTTCAAGAAAAAAAAAAATATTTATTTAAATGAATAATTTGTGTTCAAGTCTCCTCTCATTCCGATTTGGATTGAGAGACAAAATCTCCTTCAAGCAAAATAATAGCCTATGGATAAATTCTTAGCTGTGGATAAACCCTGATCAAATTTACAGGTAAGTCCCCCTTGGATCCCCCTCAATAAAGTGAGATATTGAAATTGACCTGGAAGCGATGTAAAATTTCCCTTATCAGTAAATTCACTAATGATTCCATATATCACAAAATATGTGTCTTTAAATCATGTATACATCTATTGTGACCATTTGTGAATTTGTTGTTATATTCATGTATCTGACAAGAAACTGTACAGTTTACGTCAATAAAATATATGTTCTATGTTCATGTTCTGTGCCAAAAATTTATATCTTTAAAAGTGTGTTTTATTTATTCATTCAAATATTAATTTTTGGAAATGAACAAATTCATGATGAGTTAAATAGCAGTTCTTGTGATTAGAAGTAAGCTTGATGAAAGTGAAAATAAATAAACATCGATTATATCATTTTCGAGCAACGAATGCTCGGTTCAGCCTGTGAAAATGCCCAAACTAGCCAGAGCCTTCGCTTTAATCCAGATCAAAGCAATTAGACAGACAGACAGACAGACAGACAGACAGAACACTCTTTGTATCGACTGGGGCGTAAAACATGAAAACGAACACGAGTAAACACATGAGCTTGTGGTAATTATCACATTTTCGAGCAACGAACGCTCAATTTAGCCTGCGCAAATGACCAAACTAGCCAGAGCCTTCGTTTTTCGTACTCACCAAGTATGCACGTACATGATGACCCAGACCTATAACATTTAAGCCTCGTTCATATCCACAATATACACCCCGGTGCAAATATACACCCGGGGTGTAAATTTGCACCTGGGGTGTATTTTGGTCATATAAACGGTGCTTTATGAAAATGCGCCCCGGTGCAAATCTGCACCGGGGTGCTAATTTGCTCCACCTTTGTAGGTGGTGCAAATTCGGTGGAGCAAATTAGCACCCGGGTGCACATTTGCACCGGGGTGCAAATTGCGCACATGAACGCAATTTGTTATCACATATGTACAATTTGATCTTAGATTTTGATAAATTACCCATCTTTTCTATATGAACATGTACATGTGTATGAAAATAAACTATATAAATAGTCATTTTATCAAATTTAAGGCCATGCTTCTCTCTGTATTCACTACTACATCGGCTATGCCGGGTTGCCACGCAGAACAACTGGAATTTCTGGTCTATGGGCTTCGATTTGCACGATTCTATTTCCGAATAATATCTCTTCCTAACCTCAGCAATAGAAATCATAGTTTGCCAGAACTCTGGCGCCTTGCACGAGTCCATGCTATCTGATGTACACATCGGTGAGAAGGTACCCCCTGCATAATAACGGAGTGACCACCTTTACGATTCATGTAATCAACGTGATGACCAGACATAGCAATAAGTAAAGTATGTCTACCCTCTATCTTACCCCCCCCCCCCACCATTTGGGCACCCAAACCTCTTGTAGCCATTGATAACCTCGGTTGAGCCATTTCCCTTCGGAAACTTAACAGAGATTTAGAAGAGAAGACAAGTAAGTAAGGATGCAAAGATCAGGAATTGATACAACTAAGTACCACATCCGACACAGGATACCAATGGGAAAGTGACAAACTCACAGAAAGACACCACAAACGAATGCCAAGAGGTCAGCCCTTTCCCAGCAGGTGACCACAAAGTACAATTAAACTGACGCGCACAAAGACATAGCAAACACAAGACAGAACAAAAACATAAAAGATCCACAAAAGAAGTACCGCCTTGGAACGGTCAGTAAAATATTTTACTGGAGGGCTTAAACCGGTTTAACGGCGCGCCAACCTCACCCTTAATTCAGATGAGGATCAAGACACATAGATATTTGGTTTGCATGAAAGACCCCTACATGGTTACCATGGACGTAAAACCCGTTTCACGCATTCACAAGACGTTTATTTTGCTATTATACGAAGAGGTTCTCAATTGTCCAGCTCTGCGCAGTCCTAAGTCAAGCTGTCACCAGCAGTTCAATTGAAACAACTTAACGCACACGCGCATTCCGTTGCAGCTATTTGCGCAGTTTGCCACAGAGCCCGTGACATTCGGAATCCATGGATCATCATTACATGTATAAGTCTAAAGCACTACGTTCGTACACCTCTCTTGGCCAGATAGTCATACATTTAGTTAGTACTCCTGCAATAGCTTCTACAAGTGCCATTTATGCACCAGTCATTTGTATCCACTGCTCCCCCACCAACGGGGATGGGCGGGGATAATGGGTTTTCACTTTCTAGAGCCCTTGTATAAGCCCCGCCCTGTGGGGAAAAGCTGATGATAACAACCCTGCTCTTTGCCCAACCCTACACAACAGAAAATCCCAGCAGGGTAAGTGCCCCAATGTTATACCCCCACACTTCCCTGGCACTGCGGGAACAATCAAAAAGTAATTGTCCAGCAACTGACCCGGCTATCCCACGGCTATCCCCGTAGGTGGGGGCCGTGGATACAAATGACTGGTGCATTATCCTCTTTAAATATTGTATAAATAAATAAAGCAAATAAAACCAAATGAAGTTGCATTTTTCTCATACGACGGTATCTTGAATTGAATAATATCGAAACATTCTTAACACATCGAATTTCTCCTTAATGTAAAACTGAAACATTTGTGATATGTTTAAAGAGCAAATCCAATAACATATGAACACAATTTACTGACATATGAACGCTACATAAGGGATGCAAATTTACTCCCGAGTGCAATTTTGATCCCGGGAGTAAATTTGCACCAGGGTGCAAATTATGCATATAAACGAGGCTTAAGACCTCTAGTCAGTGACCTATATATAGGTCACTGCTCTAGTTCAACAGGATACGCTAGCATGGTCGTTTATAATAGGCTTTTGCGCATATGCGATAAGTACTAAATTCTTATGTGCTGACCCATATGTTATTAGTAAATGTTGTTTAAAAATGTGCATCTGGTATTGCACCCAAACTAAACTAAGCTATACTTCAGCAGTACGGTCATTTGCACAGAACTCGATATGACAGTAATATTATCGGCTAGGTCGTAAAAACATTATTTATTAATAACAAATATTACATTTAAAGAGGCTTAGTCTGCAACTATGAACATTTTTCGGAAAAAAATAATTTCTTTTCAAATCATTTGTAAAAGTAGAATCAAAAGTTATATTTTCACAATAAATCTGTTCACTATAGCTGAAACTGCACGGAAAAGTGAATTATCATATAAAATATGTGTGTGTTTTCTATTGTTGGTAATTATTTGCGTCCCTCCAATAATTATAGACAGTTAATTTTTAACATAAATGCTGTTGTTTTGATACTGATAATTTGTTAAGATTGACGAAATTGGTATTAAAAAAATGTATACCGGATTCTTAGTTTTTTCGCTGTGTTCTTGAAAAATAGAAACATTATTTCTAAAATTAAAAGATCAAAAGTTACAGACTATGCAGCTTTAAATAAAGTATTTACAATACCAATATTAAGACAGTGACCTATATTATCTTATATAGGTCACTGATTAAGACTAAAGCACATAAAAACTAATATTCAACAGTTCAGTTTTTAGTATGCATCCGCTGATTCGCAACTCGCTAATTAAAAGCAGGTTTTTCAGCTTTTTAGTATGTCCCCTGATTGGATGAGAGTACAATATGCAAACGCCTACTACGTTCGCTAGGCGTGGTTTAATCAGCACGAGGGCGATAACTATGCTGCATGCTGGGACCTTTTCGTGTATTTTTTTCATCTGCTGATTTATTTGCTTTTTTATATTTATTTATTTTTTATTATGTTATAATTATCTTTCTTCAAAAAAGCCATCAGAATCAGAATGCCAAACAGTTTCAATTCAGTTCAGTCTCGACATTTTGTTAGGCCTGATCTGGGTTCAAAGTGTCGATCTATGCCAGGTTATCAGGTGACAACCATAATAGTCTAAATAAACCATGATAAGTGTCAAACAGTTTTGATCCAGATCAGGCCCGGCCTAATCTGGGTCCAACGTGCATTTTATTGCATGTAAAAGTTATCAGCAATGACAATGACAGAAACACAGACTTGTCTGTGTCTTTGTCTTTCGCATGGAACTAAGTCAGGTTTTCTCGTGACGACGCCCAATTGAGTTTTGTTTGATTTGATTCTTTTCGTCCCATCAACAATCTTTCAGTTATAAAGGGACGGGTCTTTCTGGGTTGAACCAGGACTAAGCTAGGATTAATGTGTTTTGCTCAAGGACACAACGCAGTTACGCCGGTGAGGCTCGAACCCGCGGCCCCTCGGTCTCGAGTCAAGCACTCTACCACTGAGCCACTGCGCTCCCTATCCAATTGAGTACTTTAGCAGACAGAGCAAACCCTGATTAAGTGCCATAATAATAAGAAAGTATTAGCAACGAATTTCAACTAATATTGAATTCAGGCCTTTATAGTACTATAGAATATTATTATTATATAATCATTATTATTAGTAGTAGTAGTAGTATTCCATTTGGCTAAAATGGGTTGAACTCAAATAATGGTGCTATCACCTTCTTATTACCATTTTAGTATCCTGTTCATCGGTGGAAATAAATTATTTATTTCATGAAAATGTATCTGCATTTACTCTTCCCTGTTTGGATTGAGAGATAAATATCCTGGTAATGAATAAATCATACCTACAGGTAAGTCCCTCTCGGAGTCCCCTTAGTAAAGTGAGATATTGGAATTTATCTAGAGGTGATGTAACATTTCCCTTATCAGTTAATCCGCTTATAATCCCATATATCACCAAATATAGTGCACAGCTGTGTATATATGGTCATGTCGATACGGCCAACATTTTTTTCTGGACAAACTAAGAGGAGAATAGGATTAGACGCAGTGCTAATTTATGACAACTGTAAAAACTAATGGTGTAAAACCCCAGAGTGTATGGTCCACACAGGTCAGACTTTTCCGGAATGTCCAACCAGACTGCCACTGACTCAATAACCCCATTATAGATTCGGTAAGATCAACACATACATGTACATGATGTTACCATATAAATGGCTCGGGCAATTTTCTCTCAAGTTAATCACAAACCAGAAACGCTAGGACCCGTAGCAGAATCGGTAGCAAGTCCGATTGCTGATCCTAGGGTCGTGAGTTCGACCCTTACCAACCCCATACATTCGTGGTGACTGACCATGAAATATTTTCTATGACCATTCTCTTCATTCGTCTGATTATAATAATCATTCTCTTCATTCGTCTGATTATAATTGCTCGACCCTGGCACCGGATACTGGTCAATCTACGTTCACCATGGGTCGTGTATATTACAGTCAGTTGATTACCGACTCGCTGAAAATAGAGAAATTGAGCGAAGGCACGCCCAAGCATATGGCCAGTGATTTCACAGTGTCTATTAGTTGGCTCTTGGGTTTCACCCTCGTACGCACGTCATATTTACAAATGGACGTAAGGAGCGCAGTGGGTCATTTTGGTAGAGCCTTAGACTGTGGTTCGAAGGGTTGCAAGTTTCGAGACTCACCAGTCACAGTGTTGTGTCCTTGGGCAAGACACTTTATCAGCTCAGTGCTTAGTAATGGTTCAACACAGGAAGACAGAAAATCGTCCCAATATGAGTAAAATTATTGATTAGGACGTAAAGCATCAACACACAAACAAACAAAACAAATCGACGTAAACCAGTACATTCGCTGATTTTTATTTATTTTATTTATATAAATTATTTAATGAGGGTAAAACACATTTAGCTATTCTACCAAACGCAACATATATACATAAAAATACACTCACATGACATATCTAAAATGATAAAACATATACTGCCATAAGCACAGTAATTAATGAAATGATCAGCATGCACATAGAGGAGTGCCAAGCTTCTGAACTCAGGCGACAGAGAATGTCTGCTCAGTCGCCCAGATTCAGCAGATGAATGCAAAAAGACAACGAGTTTGGGTCCAACCCTAGCCTGGGCCCGAGCCTGAGCCGTATAAAACTCAACTTATCCAACTCATCGAACTTACAGTTGAAATTATACAGCTCAACGAACTCATCCTTCAACTAGGCCAACTCATCGAACTTACAGTTCAACTTATCTAACTCATCGAACTAATCCCCAACTTAGCCAACTCGTCAAACTTACAGTTCAACTTATCCAACTCAACGAACTCATTCTTCAACTTAGCCAACTCATCCAACTCATCCTCAACTTATCCAACTCATCAAACTTACAGCTTAACTTAGCCAACTCATCGAACTAACAGTTCATCTTACATGTATCCAGCTCATCGAACTCATCCTCAACTTATCCAACTCATCGAACTTACAGTTGAACTTATCAAGCTCAGCGAACTCATCCTTCAACACTAAATCAATTCATCGAACGTACAGATCAACTTATCCAACTCATCGAACTCATCCTCAATTTAGCCAACTCATCCAACACATCCTCAACTTTTCCAACTCATCAAACTTACAGATCAACTTAGCCAACTCATCGAACTTACAGTTTAACTTATCCAACTCAACGAATTCATTCTTCAACTTATCCAGCTCACCGAACTTACAGTACAACTTATCCAACTCAACGAACTCATCATTCAGCTTATCCAACTCATCGAAGAAGGAGAATTAGAAAGAAAAATCATCATCATCATCATCATCATCATCATCATCATCATCATCATCATCATCAACAACTTACCGTTCAACTTATCTAACTCATCCTCAACTTATCCAACTCATCGAACTTACAGCCCAACTCATAGAACTCATCGAACTTACAGTTAAACTTATCCAACTAATCAACAACTTATCCAAGTCATCGAACTTACAGCCCAACATCCAACTGATCGAACTCACAGTTCAACTAATCCAACTCACCGAACTCATCCTCGACTTATCCAGCTCTGCAAACTTACAGCTCACCTTGGCCAACTCATCGAAATTACAACCCATCTCATCGAGCTCATCCTAAACTTATCCAACTCAACGAACTCATTATTCAACTTAGTCGACTCATCCAACTTACAGTTTAACTTATCCAACTTACAGTTCATCTTATCCAACTCATCGAACATGCAGCTCAACTTATCAAACTCATCGAACTCATCCGCAACTTATCCAACTCATCCTCAACTTATCCAACTCGTCGAACTTACAACAACTTATTTTAGCCAACTCATCGAATTCACAGCCTAACTCATCCAACTGATCGAACACACAGTTCAACTTATCCAACTAATCGAACTCATCCTCGCCTTATACCCCTATTCCACACAGGCCACGAATCGCCACGAATTGATTTTTTATTGTTTCGGGGGGCGGGGGGATTCGTGAGGTTTCATTTTTTAAAAAAAAATCTCCATCGTGATGTTCTACGCGTCAGTCCCGATTCAGATACGATGTCGTTACGAATATTCGGGGGAATCGGCTCAATTCGGCTGGAATTGCACAAGAATTCATTACGATTAGCAAAATAACATTAGAACATGCTGCACGAAAGTTAAGGAATCAAATACGAATCAGTTAAGAATATACCGAATGCAGCACGAATTGGGCACGAATTAACAGAAATCCGCGACGATTCGCCACGATTCGCGAGATTTTCTCTCACGATAGTTATAAAAAAAGGCCCATACATGCTCCAGGGGCATCAGTTCCAAAATGAATGTTCCTCGTAAAGCAGCTCTAGAATTGATCCTGCATCTTGAGTGTTGAAAACAGCTACTTATATGGCGAGAAGAAAACAACTGCATTAAAGTCGAGAGGCCCTGGAAATGACTCATTGACTTGGGAAAATATGGCAGTTCGCCATTGGCAAATCACCAGCCAGAAGCTACTGACTGATCCAGATTGTGCTACAGAATCTGCCAAATCTGTTTCAACTTCTAGGACTGCTCACATGCGCGTGACGGGGTAATAAATCTTAGGCAAAATCCCTCTACCGTATCTTCCTTGGTTTTATAGCTTGGCTTAATCTCCCGATTCCCCACGAATGAGCTAAGAGTAGCTACGAACGCCTAAAACGCCTCTGAATCGATTAGGATTCAGTTACGATGTCCAAGAATCAGTTACGATGTCCAAGAATGCCCTAGAAATTTGGTACGAACCACGCACGATTTTTCGAATCGGGGAATTCGTGGCCAAAGTTTCGAACAGTTCAAAACTTTTGAGCCAAATTCCCGATAGACCTACGAATTGCAAGAACTGTCTACGGACTATGCGAATCAGGTAAGATCTTCACGAACTGAGTACGATTCAGCCCCGAATCCTAATATTTGTCTATTTGCAGCAATTCGTGGGATTCGGGGCCTGTGTGGAATAGGGGTATTATCCAACTCTGCAAACTTACAGCTCACCTTAGCCAACTCATCGAAATTACAGTTCAACTTATCCAACTCATCGAACTTACAGCTCAACTTATCCAACTCATCTTCAGCTTATCCAACTCATCGAACTTACAGCTCAACTTAGCAAAATTATCGAATTCACAGCACAACTAATCCAACTCATCGAACTTACAGTTCAACAGATCAAACTCATCGAACTCATCCGCAACTTTTCCAACTCATCGAACTCATTCTCAACTTAGCCAACTTATCAAACTTACATTTCAACTTATCCAACTCAACGAACTCATTCTCTAACTTAGCCAACTCATCGAACTTACAGCTCAACTCATCGAATCCATCCTCAACTTATCCAACTCATCGAACTTACAGTTTAACTTACCCAACTCTTCAAACTCATGAAACTTATCGAACTTAGCTTTAAACATATTGAACTCAGCCTACTTAACTTACTGAACTCATCCAACTTATCATCAACTTTTCCAACTCATCGAAATAACAGCTCAACTTATCCTACTCAACGAACTCCTCCTTCAACTTAGCCAACTCTTCGAACTTACAGCTTAACTCAATCCACTCATCGTCAAATTATCCAACTTATCGAACTTACTCAACTCATCAAACTTATGCAGCTTATCGAACTTAGTTTTTAACGTATTGAACTGAGCCTGCCTAACTTACTCAACTCATCAAACTTATCCTCGACTTAATCAACTCATCGAACTTACAGCTGAACTCATCCAACTCAACGATCTCATCCTACAACTTAGCCAACTCATCGAACTTACAGCTCAACGTATCGAACTCATCCACAACTTATCCAACTCATCGAACTCATGCAACTTATCGAACTTATATAGACAGCTATAGCAACTTACTTAACTTAGAACTTAAAATCGGGACCTTCCATATGTATGTGATATCTCAATAGAATATATGTACAGTCCAATCATTTCAGTCATTTTTGTCCCGAAATTATTTGGTCTATAGAAATACATGGAGACTATGGGCTACGTACTTCATACTCCGTGTCCCGACATTTAGTGTCTACGTTTAAAAGATGAATATGATGCTGAAATACTTTGTGTCAACGTATATTGCATAGGCATGTGCCTGAGACAGAATTCGGGACAAGGGGTATGAAGTATAAGCCATCAAAGACCCTGATCAGAATGGGTGGATGCCAAATCTGATACTCTGATAAGATTGCAAAAGCCCTGGCTGATCTGAGCCATCGCTGGATTCTACTGCAACACTGTTTTGTAAGTGTGTAACATTGTTTTGCAAGCGTGCGCTTCAAATGTGTATACTGTACACAATACATGTACTTTAATCGTCTAGTCATGCTAGTAGGCTACTTCCATTTTATGTGAACAAGAACTTTGTTGCCTGTTGATAACCCTTGCAAACCGTTTGGGTGCAGAACGTTGGGACAACTGTTATGGGCTCTGATGTTATCATTGAAATAATTTTTCGAAACAGTTAAAAACAAACAAAAATCACCAGACGACAAAAAGCATATTAGACATATTAGGTGACATTGCATGTATAAGATTTTCACTATAGTGTAGATTTTATTTTCTTTGGGATCATGGGTTTCATTGTGGAACTTTGAAACCATTAGAGGGTCACTGATGAAGCCTAAATGGCAGAAACTAGCTGGTCTGGCCCAGGAAATATGCACACTCTAGTTTCAGTTATTTGGTGCAGTCTTTGCTTCCAAAGGATACCCTTTTAAGAACATATTTGACTTCACTACAACTGGTGACTGGGACTGTGTGGCGGCGGTAGAACGTCTCCCTGCCCTTCACTATTGTATAGATTTTATTTTCTTGTCCTTTGGGATCATGGATTTCATTGTGGAACTTTGAAACTATTAGAGGGTCACTGATGAAGCCTAAATGGCAGAAACTAGCTGGTCTGGCCCAGGAAATATGCACACTCTAGTTTCAGTTCTTTGGTGCAGTATTTGCTTCCAAAGGATACCATTTTAAGAACATATTTCATTAGAAGTGAAATGAGCCAGAGCCCACTAGACATGTTTTGCTTAAAGTCCCCCTTGTCATATTCTTTTACTCGATTTGAACATGTTTATCAAATCCTTAAATAGTCGGATTTTCGTCATTTCAAAGTACATAGTACGCTTCCCTAGGCCTAAATCACTCACAGGCATAAATTTAAGCCCCTGTGTTGTTCAGCGCCCTTGGTATCGAGACTGGTGCGCAATTCTGTTCCAGGTATTGAAAAGTGTGTCTGCACACACATCACTTATTTTACATAAGGGTTATTCCCTCATCCCCCTCCCTCCACGATGCATTTTATTTGAAATAGGGGGGTCAAGTACATATGATAAGTAGTATTTCAATAATATCAATTGTCCTTCTGTATATCATATTGATTTTAAATGAAACTGAATCAATACAATCACAAAGGTCATTGATAAAGTAGTCTACGCCCATGGGTATAGATAATAAATGAGCAGCCCATTAAAATGGATCTTTGCGTGGTCTGATTCATGTTCTTCTTTTTTACACTCAATTACCGGGGAAATAAACATACTCTAACAGAATACCACTTTCCAAACAAAACCTTATCCCTAGGCAATAGTATCCTTGCACTGTACACTAAACGTCTGGTATCTTTTATGTTATAGTGACTGTAAACAACGGCCAGTCATTTGAACAGTATGTCCATAAAAAATATTGGAAAGAATAATCCATAGCAAGACACTATAGAGGCCCTACGTGAGGTTTTGGGGAACAGAGGAATAATATATACTGCTAATTCATAGGGATATAGTTAAAACTAGTGTCTGATGCGTCAAGGACGGCCTGCTACTAGAGCCCGGGTCCTAATTCTCAGGTCAATTGAGTATTGGCAGTCATAGACTTGGAAGGCATATCTTTGAGTGTATGTCCCAAACATACATGGAAAAACTGAACACAAATTTCAGAGTCGCCTCTGTACTTGTGCACCTACACAGACAACAAAGCAACCCCTCGTACTTGTCGTACCTGCATTATAGAATAAAAAAGTGTTTAATGGGACATGGTATAACAGAAGCTTACGCATGCTCTACATATTACACATTCTGCTATAGCTTTTGTTTAACTGTTCAGCCCCGTATCATAAATATTTCGAATGTCTGTTTAACACCGTATAGGCCGACTGCCATGATACTTATCCATGAAATATGCACGTGGTCTAAAACAATGGCAATTTTGAAATTTTTAAGCTGCCGTCAATCAACGCGTTTTTAATCAATGTTTGCACAAGAGACTGGGCTACGATCAGCCAAAAACCATAATCTGAAACGATGCTTGCTTCATTGTAAAAAATAGCCACAAATGCAACAGATCCCCAACGAGGTTGTATTTTCAAACACTCTTATCTCGATTTTCACCCATCAATAAAGAAACGAAGTAAATTTTATCGTATCCTTATGCAGTTAAATGAATCCAAAAGTCCTGCTTTGTTTTCCTCGCGATAAGGCTATATAACAATGAGAAAAATAGACAAAAATACTTGCCCGCCAAAAGGCACGCGTTCTGGTAAACAACTGTTTTTTTTCCGTATCCGTCTGTTTTCGCCAAATCGTATGTACGGTGTGACGTTGCCTACCGACAGCTTAAACTGTAGAAATATTGCCATTTTTAGATCATGTGCATATTTCACAGATACGTATCAAGGCAGTCGACTTATACGGCGTAAAACATACATTCAAACTATTTGTGATTCGGGGCTGAAGAGTTAGGCAAAAACTATAGCAGAATCCAAGATATAGTAGCAGACTGTGTGCTATGTAGTGCATGTGTCTGTAACTCTGTCACATGTTAACCGCCTGCTGCAAATCAGTACTTATCGCATTGTCCAGTGACTATACCTGCACAAATGTGCAGACACACCAGAGTCGTCACAGCTGGGGGTGAACAGCACAAAAATCGCCATTTGAGGCAGCACATGAGATTTTGGTGACATTGACGAAGGCAAATGTATCTGGGTAAACGGTGTGTACATCATGTCTCTGAGATGAACATTAGAACAGTTTAATAAAAATCCTTCCAAAGGTAAAGGAAATAAGAGGACACAAAATTCAAGGGCAAAACAATGATCTTTAACTGTGACCTTGACCATGAGTCTGCGTAGCTGAGTCATGGGTTATGCACACCATCTCACTTAGATGAACTTTTTTGACAACAGTTTAATGAAATTTCTTCCTGAGGTAAAGGCGACATGAAGCGGTAACGAATTTCAAGGATAAATCCATTGACTTTGGACTGTAACTTTGACATTGAATCTGCGTAGCTGAATCATTTGTTATGCACACTACCTCTTTCAGATGAACATTTGACCAAAGTTTAATGAAAATCCTTCTATGGTTAAAGGAGATATGGAGCGGACACGAAGTTCAAGTGTAGATCCAACGAAATTAACTGTGACCTTGACCTTGAGTCTGCGTAGCTGAGTAATAAGTTCTACACATTGTCTCAGTGAGATGAACATTTGACCAAACTGTAATGAGAATCATTCCTGAGGTAAAGGAGATATGGAGTGGACACGGAATTCTAGTGTAAATCCACAGACATTGAAATGTGACCTTGACATTGAGTCTACATAGCTGAGTCATGGGTTCTACACATCGTCTCACTGGGATGAACATTTGAGCAAAGTTTAATGAAAATATTTCAAAAGATTCAGCAGATATGGAACAGACAAGAAAGTGTTAGGGCTGGAATGACTGATAATCAGATGGACAGAGGGACGAATGGACTATTGATAGTTGAATGTCATGCTGGCAGCGAAGGCCCTGGCGAGTCTGCACATTTACACGGGCTCGCCCAAGCATTGTCACAATACAGAAATCTCATGTGCTGGCTCAAATGGCGATTTAATGCTATTTTGTGCGAGCAGCGAAGGCTCTGCCGAGTCTGTACATTCGCACAGGCTTACCTTAGCCTTCGTCACTGTACCATAATCTCACGTGCTATCTCAATACCGTAGCCTATTTAAGGTTGGCCCTCATCCCCAGAAGTATTTTTCAAAAGGTCATTGGTAATGTATAGAACATCAATGCGATATACAGAAAGACAATCTAGATTATTCATAGGGGCTTGGGAGTGGGAGTAACTGGACCACTCTTATGTAGAAGTTTTGAGATGTAGAGAAAATTCGTACATTATATAGCCTAATAAATTAGAAGCAGATTGATCTGGGGCTGCACTCTTTGCTACATTGTACATGGGCTTTTCTAATGTATATAGAGGTAAAACTTTGAGTAAAGAACGATGCCCCATTATTGTCCTGGAAGCACTATAGAAATATGATGACCGAAACGACGAATGTCAGCTGTATCATTTTAGGTCCAAATTTAAATAAATTTAGGTGCCACCTTTATTAATTTACGTCCCACCCGAATTATTTTAGGTGGCACCTTAATGAATTAGATAGGATCCAAATTAATATAGGTGACACCTAAATTATTACGAAGGCGCAAACCAGCCTGTCAGGATAAACTGCATTGTAAATATGTTGTTTCATTTTTGGTATCATTTTTTTTGTGAAAGTCATATACTTGTTTTGGTCTATGTAAGGGAAGTAATAAAATCATGTTAAATCCCTGCTTTGCATTTTATCGTTTATGCAATCTAGGTGTTTGTTTTAATTATATTTTTGTCTCATAGTAGATAAATCATTTAGTTGTATATTTTCACTGAAAGGTTATGCAAGATGGTTGGTTTGTTGTTTCAAAAACTTTAATTAATAAATTTGACTTATATATAGTCAATTTTAATAAGTTAATAAGTTTACAGGCGCGATACTAAATCCCGGCTTCCCGGCGATGACAAGTGATATAACGCTCTTAAAATACAGCGCACAAAACCGGTAAAAAAGAAGCATTGTGCCCTGTTGACGCGGGAGGAAAAAAAGATAAGGTCATATGTAGAAGCTTGAAACATCAGGTTGGAAACGCTATATCTCCAACCTAATTCGCTTGCATAGTTCAGCTAGGCTGAACACATACGGTTCAGACAGGCAGGTCGAAGCCCATACGAGTTGGTGCTTATAACGTTATATGCTTGGAGCATAACGTTTATAGATTGAGCCAAGCTGAACGCATGCGTAGGTTGTCTCTATTGTCTCAGACAGGCAAACTAAAGCCCATACAAGTTGGTGCTTGATAACGTTATTGCTTGGAGCATAACGTTTAAACTCATATAAGTTGAGTTACGTTCCTAGCACTGAGGCTGGAACGTGTTTCAAACCAGGGGTTTGAAACGATTAACCAGGGGTTCGAAACCATTAAGTTTAGAGTTAGTATAAAATTGCTCAGCGCTATTGTAAAGCTGAGAATACCTCCAGCCATCTTGCTGGCGTGGCGACCGTAGTTGATTTGTGTTGTTGGGTCCCATGCCAAGAATTTGTGTTGATCATTTATGATCGAATAGCTCATGTTATGAGCGTTTTGTCTGTGCATATTACTGTACATATTACTGACGTTTATAGACTATATTAGTCTTGGGTTTTCATAGTTTCATAATTCATATGCTGAACTTTGGCTGTCCAGCTAAAGACATTGTCGCTTCATAGCACGCCCATTATAAACATTGTTCAGGCGTCGTCATAGGGCTCTAACGTTATAGCCAGACCTCACCACCAACCTGACAACTTGGGGGCTCGTCCGGGATAGTGCTTAGGAAGTTTTATACAGCTGGAACTCATTGTTTTGAGCATTATGGATCATGATAAATGGATAGGGGCTGGAGAACGCATGGGCTTGACAGTGTCAGAGCTACAGGAATATGTTGAGAAGAGAGAGAAGGAATTTTTCGACAGGGAAGAGCGTATGCTCACGCGAGAAGATGAGAAAAGTAGGCTGGGGTTTGAACGTTTGAAGCTTGAGGAAGAAAGGCTGGAGAAACAGGCATCGTTAAAGCGTGAGGAGCAAGAAAGAGAGATGGAACTGCTGAAGCTTCGTGCTGCGACAGGGGTTTCAAAGTCTGAGGTGGGCAGTAAGTCTCTACGACCAAAACTGCCAAAGTTTGAAGAACACAAAGATGACATGGACGCTTATATTGAACGTTTTGAACGATTTGCCAGAAGTCAGGGTTGGAGAGAAGATACGTGGGCAGTTAGTCTGAGCTCACTTCTGACTGGGAAGGGGCTAGAAGTTTATACCAGCATGCCACCTGAGCAAGCTGACGACTACTCAGCGTTGAAGAAAGCTGTGCTGAAACGTTATCAGTTGACAGAGGAAGGGTTTAGGTTGAAGTTTCGTGACAGTAAGCCAGAGCAAGGCGAAACTGTATTTCAGTTTATGGCTAGGCTTGTACGTTACTTTAGTAGATGGGCAGAGATGGCTGAAGTTGATGGGACGTTTGAGAGTTTAGTGGATTTGATCATTAGGGAGCAGTTTATACAAACTTGCTCACCTGAGTTAGCGTTGTTTTTGAAAGAGAGAATGCTGAAGTCTAGAGCTGAGGTGACAAAATATGCTGAACAGTACATAGAAGCACATGGTGGCTCCATCGCATCTAGGAGACCAAATAAGCTGAGCAACGGAGTATACAACAAACAGCCACAGAGGCCAGTTGCCAGCTCAGCTTCCAAACCACTACAAGCTCATAGACCAAGCGGACAGAAACCTGTTTGTTTCATATGCAGAAAGGAGGGACACTTTGCCCGAGACTGTAAGAAGAATGATCAAAAGAAGATAAGTGGAGCAGCTGTTGTATACGAAGACTCAAGCAATAAGTCTTCAAGCAGGAGTTGGAGGCAAAATAAGTCAAGAAGCCGAGACCAGTCTCCAGACAGACACAAGGTCTCAGCTGTCTGTATGTCACTGACAGTTGAACCAAGCCCTGCAGTGCAAGAATGCATTCAAGATGGGGAGTTGCAACTTGCAAATGGCCAGTCAGTGCCAATTATAGCTGGTGGATGCACCATAGACTCTCTAGATGGAGAGAGAAATTTAAACCTACAGACAGGGTTCGTAGGAGATACTGAGGTTAGAGTGCTACGTGATACAGGCTGTGAGTTGGCTGCAGTTCGAAAAGACTTGGTGTCTGAAGACCAGATGCTTGACAAAAGGTTTGTCATGATAACGATTGATGGCCAAGCCAAAATAGTTCCAGCAGCACTGATAACAATAGATACACCCTATTATAGAGGTTCGTTGGAAGCCATGGTGCTGACCTCATTGATATGTGACTTAGTACTGGGAAACATTGATGGAGTTTCTGATACTCCAGATCAGCGATGGTCGAGACATGAGGGGTCTGAACCATTGCCTGAAAGTGTTGCTGCAGCAGTAGTAACACGAGCTCAAGCTGAGAAGGCGAAAAAACCCTTGAAGGCTTTGAACGTGCCTAGCTCGCAGTTTGAGACTCTAGACATAGACAGTCTACAGAAGGCACAGAGGGAGGACACGTCATTGAAAAAGTTGTGGTCATATGCCCAAGAAGTGAGCGAGATAAAGACAAAGGGTGGTAGTAAATACAGATATGTAATACAGAAAGGTGTTCTGTACAGAGAGTTTGAGCAAGTCAGAGGACAGACCTCAAACATCATGAAACAAGTTGTTGTGCCATCAGAGCACAGAAAACGTGTTATGATCCTTGCTCATGAGTCCATAGTTGGTGGACATTTAGCAGCCAAGAAGACAATAGATAAAATCACAACTAGTTTTCATTGGCCGGGCATCACCAGTGATGTAACTAGGTTTTGTCGATCATGTGAGATTTGTCAGAAGACTGTTCCTAAAGGAAAGGTGACAAAAGTTCCCCTTGGGGAGACGCCAATAATGGATGTACCATTTCATCGTGTTGCAGTTGACCTGATTGGTCCCATCACGCCAGTATCAGAAAACGGTAACCGATACATCTTGACGATAGTAGACTTTGCTACAAAGTACCCTGAGGCAGTTGCTTTGCCCAGGATTGAAACAGAGAGGGTTGCTGAAGCTTTGCTCGACGTATTCTCTAGGGTTGGTTTTCCAACCGAAATTTTGAGTGACAAGGGTAGCCAATTTACTTCAGACCTCATGAAGGAAGTCTGTAGGCTTATTTCACTCAAGCAATTGTTCACAACCCCATATAACCCAAAGTGTAATGGACTTTGTGAAAGAATGAATGGAGTTCTCAAAAGTATGTTGAAGAAAATGTGCCAGGAGAAACCCAAAGACTGGGACAGATATTTATCTGCAGTTCTGTTTGCATACAGAGAAGTTCCGCAAGCATCAACAGGGTTCTCACCATTTGAACTACTTTATGGGAGAACAGTTCGTGGACCTATGCAGGTTCTGAAAGAGCTATGGACTGAGAAAGAGACTCCAGAGGTTTCAAACACATACCAGTATGTGTTTGAACTTCGTAACAGGCTTGAAGAAACTTGCAAGATTGCTAGAGACAGTTTGTATGATGCCCAGAGCGTTTACAAACATCACTATGATAAATCTACTAGGCAGAGAAGACTCAAGAAGGGAGACAAGGTTCTATACGAGGTTGTTGAGGTAGTCAACAGGATGGACTACAAAGTGAGAGTTGATGATAGGGTAGGAACATACCATATCAACTTGTTGAAAAAGTTTGAAGAAAGGGATGATACTGTGATCTCAGGTATGGCCATCATAGAGGCTGAGCCAAGCTCAGAAATAGGCGTTGTAGATGATGAGAGTTTGCTGAATTTAGTATGTTTGAAGGGGGAAGAAACATACAAAGATGTGCAGATATCTGAGAGCTTGACAGCAGAGCAGCAAGCAGATGTGATAAGACTACTTGAAGAATTTCAGTGCATATTCACAGATATGCCTGGAACGACCCACCTGGCTGAACACAAGATAGAGTTGACGACTAAGAGTCCAATTCGTGTTCGTCCATACCCAATACCCTACGCTAAGAGACAAGAGGTTGAGAAAGAAGTCCAGGCTATGCTAGAGGCTGATGTCATAGAGCCAGCCATGTCTGACTACAACTCACCAATAGTTCTAGTTAAGAAGAAGGATGGCACAAACAGATTTTGTGTAGATTTTAGGCGGATCAACCTTGTGACCAAGTTTGATACTGAACCTATGGGAAATCCTGAGGACATCATGTCCAAGCTTAAAGATCACAAGTTCTTTAGCAAAATTGATCTGAGCAAAGGATTTTGGCAGATCATGGTAGAGAAGAGTTCACAACATCTGACTGCATTCTCGACAACGGATGGGTCATATACGTTTAAGAAAATGCCATTTGGATTAGTGAACTCTGGGAGTACATTTAACAGAATGATGAGGAAACTGTTGCATGGGTGTAGCAATGCAGACAACTATGTTGATGACATCCTTGGACATACAAGACGTTGGGATGATCATCTTGTCACGTTGAGAGACATTTTCACAAGAGTCAGAGATGCAGGATTGACTCTGAAACCATCAAAATGCTTGATAGGTTTTGAAAGCATTGCTTTCACAGGACATGTTGTAGGGAAAGGCATCCTGCAGATGGAGGATGACAAGCTCGAAAAGATCAGAAATGCTGAGCGCCCAAAGACAAAAAAGCAGGTTCGTGCTTTCTTGGGACTGACTGGGTACTACAGGAGATTCATCCAAGCCTTTTCAGATGTTGTAGCAACATTGACTGATTTGACCAAGAAGGATAGCCCAACACACGTTGACTGGCAGGAAGAACATGAGCATTCATTTAAGACCCTTAAGGACATGCTCATCAGATCACCCATACTTCGGCTGCCAGACTTCTGTTAGGCCATTTAATCTTCAGGCTGACGCATCAGATTCAGGTGTTGGGGCAGCGTTATTACAAAGATATGAAGATGGTTTGTTCCCTATAGCATATGCTAGCAAGAAACTGTTGCCCAGAGAGAAGAATTACTCTGTTATAGAAAGAGAATGCTTAGCCATTGTGTTTGGAATAAGAAAGTTCCAAAAATATTTGTATGGTGCAGAGTTTGTGCTACAGACAGATCATGCACCCTTGTCTTACATACAGAAATGTAAGATAGAAAGTGGCAGGATAATGCGATGGGCATTATTCCTGCAGAACTACCAATTCAAAGTTGATGCCATAAAGGGCTCAGACAATGTCTGTGCCGATTACTTAAGTAGACAGTAGATATATGAGAAGTCAGATGCAGATATATCCTGAGGTTTATAAAACACAGAAGTGTTTTCTTGAGAAGGGGGCTGTTGTCAGGATAAACTGCATTGTAAATATGTTGTTTCATTTTTGGTATCATTTTTTTTTGTGAAAGTCATATACTTGTTTTGGTCTATGTAAGGGAAGTAATAAAATCATGTTAAATCCCTGCTTTGCATTTTATCGTTTATGCAATCTAGGTGTTTGTTTTAAATATATTTTTGTCTCATAGTAGATAAATCATTTAGTTGTATATTTTCACCGAAAGGTTATGCAAGATGGTTGGTTTGTTGTTTCAAAAATTTTAATTAATAAATTTGACTTATATATAGTCAATTTTAATAAGTTAATAAGTTTACAGGCGCGATACTAAATCCCGGCTTCCCGGCGATGACAAGTGATATAACGCTCTTAAAATACAGCGCACAAAACCGGTAAAAAAGAAGCATTGTGCCCTGTTGACGCGGGAGGAAAAAAAGATAAGGTCATATGTAGAAGCTTGAAACATCAGGTTGGAAACGCTATATCTCCAACCTAATTCGCTTGCATAGTTCAGCTAGGCTGAACACATACGGTTCAGACAGGCAGGTCGAAGCCCATACGAGTTGGTGCTTATAACGTTATATGCTTGGAGCATAACGTTTATAGATTGAGCCAATCTGAACGCATGCGTAGGTTGTCTCTATTGTCTCAGACAGGCAAACTAAAGCCCATACAAGTTGGTGCTTGATAACGTTATTGCTTGGAGCATAACGTTTAAACTCATATAAGTTGAGTTACGTTCCTAGCACTGAGGCTGGAACGTGTTTCAAACCAGGGGTTTGAAACGATTAACCAGGGGTTCGAAACCATTAAGTTTAGAGTTAGTATAAAATTGCTCAGCGCTATTGTAAAGCTGAGAATACCTCCAGCCATCTTGCTGGCGTGGCGACCGTAGTTGATTTGTGTTGTTGGGTCCCATGCCAAGAATTTGTGTTGATCATTTATGATCGAATAGCTCATGTTATGAGCGTTTTGTCTGTGCATATTACTGTACATATTACTGACGTTTATAGACTATATTAGTCTTGGGTTTTCATAGTTTCATAATTCATATGCTGAACTTTGGCTGTCCAGCTAAAGACATTGTCGCTTCATAGCACGCCCATTATAAACATTGTTCAGGCGTCGTCATAGGGCTCTAACGACAAGGTTATAGCCAGACCTCACCACCAACCTGACAACTTGGGGGCTCGTCCGTTGTCAGGTTGGTGGTGAGGTCTGGCTATAACCTTGTCGTTAGAGCCCTATGACGACGCCTGAACAATGTTTATAATGGGCGTGCTATGAAGCGACAATGTGTTTAGCTGGACAGCCAAAGTTCAGCATATGAATTATGAAACTATGAAAACCCAAGACTAATATAGTCTATAAACGTCAGTAATATGTACAGTAATATGCACAGACAAAACGCTCATAACATGAGCTATTCGATCATAAATGATCAACACAAATTCTTGGCATGGGACCCAACAACACAAATCAACTACGGTCGCCACGCCAGCAAGATGGCTGGAGGTATTCTCAGCTTTACAATAGCGCTGAGCAATTTTATACTAACTCTAAACATAATGGTTTCGAACCCCTGGTTAATCGTTTCAAACCCCTGGTTTGAAACACATTCCAGCCTCAGTGCTAGGAACGTAACTCAACTTATATGAGTTTAAACGTTATGCTCCAAGCAATAACGTTATCAAGCACCAACTTGTATGGGCTTTAGTTTGCCTGTCTGAGACAATAGAGACAACCTACGCATGCGTTCAGCTTGGCTCAATCTATAAACGTTATGCTCCAAGCATATAACGTTATAAGCACCAACTCGTATGGGCTTCGACCTGCCTGTCTGAACCGTATGTGTTCAGCCTAGCTGAACTATGCAAGCGAATTAGGTTGGAGATATAGCGTTTCCAACCTGATGTTTCAAGCTTCTACATATGACCTTATCTTTTTTTCCTCCCGCGTCAACAGGGCACAATGCTTCTTTTTTACCGGTTTTGTGCGCTGTATTTTAAGAGCATTATATCACTTGTCATCGCCGGGAAGCCGGGATTTAGTATCGCGCCTGTAAACTTATTAACCTATTAAAATTGACTATATATAAGTCAAATTTATTAATTAAAATTTTTGAAACAACAAACCAACCATCTTGCATAACCTTTCGGTGAAAATATACAACTAAATGATTTATCTACTATGAGACAAAAATATATTTAAAACAAACACCTAGATTGCATAAACGATAAAATGCAAAGCAGGGATTTAACATGATTTTATTACTTCCCTTACATAGACCAAAACAAGTATATGACTTTCACAAAAAAAATGATACCAAAAATGAAACAACATATTTACAATGCAGTTTATCCTGACACAGCCTGCGCATCTACTCTGTCTAACTAGCGCCTTTGTTAATCGCTCTCTGTTAAGAATTATTGATAAAATTGCTACACGGAAGATTCCAGCATTCTAGCTAGTCTCTGTAACTGAGCAGGTTGGTTTTGGGTCTTATAAGGTCAAATACTCCGAAGACAGGTTTCCTAGGAGGCCCATGTATCAAAATACCATACTCTCTGTGAGCCAGAGTAGAAACTGAGGCTTTATTCTTAATCAAAGAAAATATCAGGCGATAAAGGTCGTTTAAATCGTTTTGAATTAACAATATAAGAGCATTCTAAAGTACCTAAAGCCCCGTTCTCACTGTCCCGGTTTAAGGTGCCGGTTCATCCCGGTTTGATGATCCGGGATGAACCGTCACCGGATGAACCGTGTCACAGCCGTGGCGGCACCGTGGACAACCTTTGAGATCCGGGATGAACTGTGTTGAACCGTGTTGAACCGGCTCATGTCCCCGGTTGTTTTAAAATGTTTAAAAGAATCGGGACTCACCGGGAGTAACCGGGAAGGATGTGAAATACCGTGATAAACAGGGAAGACGCCGGGAGCAACCGTGTCTCCACCGGGACGGCGTCGGGGCGATACTGGCGCAATCCGGGAACATCCGTATCTCCACCGTGACAAACCGTGCGGTTCAACTGCCTGCGTATATGTAATAAATGCAAAATAATAAAGAAAAGTCACTCCTGCTGCCCCTAAAATGAAAGTGGATTAACCCAAATGATAGGATGGGAAAGTCCATTCGTCACAAGTTGGTTAAATTATCAGCAGTATAAATGTGCTCATTTACAAAGCTTATGAATAAATGCACTTATAGTTACTGAAGAGTCAAGCATATAATTATGAGCCACGACATGAGATTTCCAACAATGTGGTAGTTGCCATTAGCAAAGCCTCAAATCAGCCTGCGCCTAGGCGCAGACTGATCAGAGCCTTTGCTAGTCGCTTGATTATTCTATGACTGTTATGCTACTGACCGAACAACTTTAAAGCTTAATTGGGGACTGCACAGGCTTGTCTGAGTCTACACTTCTCAAAATATCACACTGTTTGAAATCGCATGCCCCGCTCAAAGTGTTTATATATTTTTACGAAAAGGCAAGACAATCTGGGCATAGAATTACAATGTATCCTTAAAGTTAAGGAGTACTTAAGTTAAGTATTGAATTTCTAGGATGCGAAAAATAACGTTTCCAAACTGATTAAAACCAAAATAGTTTCATTTTATCTGTAGATTACAATGATATCTTTGACCATGAGTACTGCATCGGTCTTGGCAGTTTATTAAGCATTTAATGTACACGTATAAGTATCAGTACTTAAATTAAGTCTTCCTTACTTTTAAGGAGGCATTGTAATTCTTGGCCCAGATCAACAACATTTAAACCTCGTCGTAAGAAAACAGGTCTGCTTTTGCTTATTTGCCATGCAAATGAGCTGCGAGGTTACTAGGCATTTGCTTTCGCTACACAGATCATGATTCCTCTAGTAACTCGTATGTATATGGCTGTGCAGTCCAATTTGTGTCATAACTGTTATGCGATAGAGACAGGAGAAAACTGATGTTACTCCACGTTTTTATCCTGGTTTTATAGTGTAGAGTAGCACCGGGGCGCAACTGTGGCCCTACCGGCATGTAATCGTGGCGCAACCTTATATTTGTAAAATGAACACATTCAAATTTTTGGAAAATATCCTTCCAAATATTAAGCATATGTACTTAAGCCCCATTCTCACTGTGCCGATGTAGCCACGGTTCATCCCGATGCAGGACAGCCGGTATACCGTGATGCACCGGGACACATTTCATAAAAAATAAATTGCGTTCTCACCTTGCCGACGTTATCCCGGTATAGCCCCGGTTCTCGAGAAAGCAAGACGCCGGTTGATCCCCGGTTCACCACGGAGCACTCACGGTGCAGCACGGTGCAGCACGGTGCAGCCACGGTTCGTGCCGGTATACCCCGGTGTTACCCAGGTTGTTTACGGTGGTGTCCCGGTAACTGCCGGTTGCGCCACGATTACATGCCGGTAGGGCCACGGTTGCGTCCCGGTGCTACTCAAGACCGGAGGCTTCATCTAGATTTTTGCTGTGCAACTTTCCTGTCGATAGGCATAACGTGAGATCTTTGGCTAGGGCCTACTTTTGAACCACGACGGCTAAACGCTTCTCTGATCATGCTTCTTAAAGCAGAATGAACATTGGGGAACCGTAGAATTCTTGGGCTGAATTGGAACAGGGCAGAATTTGTATATCCGTAACGGAATGAATTGTAACAACACATGCTCACGATGCTCGTATATGTAAATTCAAAACGTTTTAAATATACTTTGTCGCTCGACATTCTATTTGATTTAGAATAATTAGAAGAAGAAAAAAATGTCAAATTAAGGGAAATGAAACTGGATCATATAAATCATCTGGGCCCTAGCGTGAGAAGACCTGTCTTAGGGGTTTCCGACCATGCAAGACTCAAACCAACCTGCTCAGTTACAGAGATTAGCTAGAAAGCTGATTTTTTGCGTGTAGCAAGTTTATCAATTATACTTTCAAGAGCGTGAATAACAAAGGCACTGATCAGACTGCGCGGATGTGTAGGCTGGTCTGCGCCTTTAATCTTCAAACGCAGCCACTTCAGGTTTTCTCTCGACAAGGCACATGTATGATAACTGTCATTATAATAATTGCATTGTTTTTCAATGGTTTCACACCTTGGCTAGGTCGGTCTATTGATGACACGCGCAATAAGCGTTATTGAAAATCAGAGGTAAGCACAAAGAAAAATGAGCCGCAACGGCGGCAACGACGGCCTTTTAAAAATAAAATGAAGAAAACATGTGAAAATCGTGACAGCATGAAAAAGTTGTTTTGACCAGCACTATGTTTCTCGCTCTACATACTATAGCAAAGAATTGTGACCAAAAGGACTAAAATCTGGCCCAAACGCATCATAGAAAGCCTTAAAACGCACAAAGAGGCACTCAAAATAAAAAATAACAATCAAAAGTTAATTTCAGTGCGACACCTAAAATAATTATAGTGTGACACCTAAATTAATTTAGGTCCCACCTAAATTAATATAGGTGTCACCTATATAAAACACGAGTTATAAACACTTGGCAGCTAAGATGAAGCTTGAATTTACCTATATTTTGTAACGATGTTTTTGTTTGGCTGTATGCAAATGAGCTGGCGTAGGTGATTCTACCTGAGGCGTACCAACAGGGTCAAAAGTATTATTTTAGGTGGGACCTAAATTAATTTAGGTGCGACCCAAAAATAATATAGGTGGGACCTAAATTAATTTAGGTGGGACCTAAAATAATTTAGGTGTCACACTATAATTATTTTAGGTGTCACACTGAAATTAACTTTGACCCAAACGGTACACCATAGATGACAAATGGATGATGTGAATCCAGAAAAGCTGGTTTTGGGTTTGGTCTGGGGTGCGAACTTCGATACACAACTTATTCCGCACATTACTCCCTTATTATTAAGTGGATTAATATTAATATGGAGAAAATAGAAATAAAGGGGAATAACTCAAAATATATTGAGGCTAGAATTATGGTTCTTGTTTATTGCACCCATCCCCATTTAGTTATGTATGTTTTGTTTGGTGTGTGGTTTAACGTCCCAGTCATCTGAACAGATAGGCATGGTTTTTATTTCAAATACTCTGAGCATAGAGCAAATTTTGACGATCTTCAGAGGATCATGACATCCACAGACAGTGAATCTCGCCAGGCTATACCGAAGACCGATTGTGTTGATTTATGACGTAGAGTTTGGTAAGGTCTATAATAATAATAATAATAATAATAATAATAATAATAATAATAATAATAATGATAATAATTATAATTGGAATCGAGTTTTTGACTACACTGTCACGAGCCAGTGACGTCACTCTGCAAACGGTCATGATTTAGAGCGTCTGTTCCTGCATCGAATGTCAACAACAATAGATCTATCTGGCGTTTGGCATCTTCACTAGCGAAGGTTTCGTCGTATCTACCTTTCGACAAACCCTTCGCCTCACGACCCTCAAAATTTATTATTAGCGCAGACTAATCGACCAATGAAAACGCCAGGAAGGAATTTTTCGATAATCCCTTCTTGCCAATCAGATTAAATGTAGCAGTTAATCGGCATCTAATGTGCACCGCCTGCTAAGTCTCCATAAGTCCAGATAAGCAAAGATTTTGGTCGTATTTTTTTTTATTTTTCTTCTATAATTAAGTTCAAAATTATGTTATGGGTGCTCAAAATAATCATCTTAATGTGACAGTTCTTTTGAGCACATTAAATGTACATTTTAGTAGTTAAATAAGAAAACTGAATGTAAATTAATCACGCCGTCTTATCTGGAGGCCTGGTGTTTATCGATTTTTTGCACCGCTTTATGATTGATCATATTAATTGTTACTATTTTCGGCTTATAACCTATTCAATCGGAGAAAATCAAAGCTGTGAGGCCAAGGGTTAGATTAGACAATCACAACCCTTGGTAGGACAAGATGGCGTTTGGAATAATTGGCATAACCTTACAGGTAAGTTAATTAATTAGAAAAAGTATTCATAATATGGAAACCGCTAAAACTGACCATAGTTTGCAAAATGTTTTGAGGGGAATTAGAATGTGGAATACGCTGAAACGGCTCCTGGTTGTTTCGGCCCTGAAAAGAGAAGTTGATCTGCTTGGGTAGAGTCGCGACTAATAAAAATAATCCACTCTCCATTATAGAGTGGGTGTGCATTTTTTCTATTAAGCAAGTGACAGTGGTAGCCTCAGTCGAAATGAACGAAATGGGCAATTTTAATTGGGGACCCAACAACATCGTTTCTAATAAAACCTCAGACACAACAACTCAGTCCGAGAAAAACAGATAACGCTACGTTATTAGGGGTTCCACAGCCCCCATATCCCCACTCAAACTATTTATGACACCTGAAGCAATATTTCAAAAGATTTGTTTGGATTTTTGCATGAAAACAATGTCAAAAATGTAAGTGTAAATGACTACAAATGTCTTTAGTATGCACCAGTCATTTGTATCCCTCAGGGCCAGGAAATACATGGCTTTTAACTTTTCAAAGCCCTGCTAAAAGCTCCCCCTGGGGTAGTCTCTGGTTTACAGCTTTCTTGAGGTGTACCAAGCCCTGCACTGTGGGGCCAAATTTGTACCACCCCCCCCCCCCCCTGGAGGTTGACAATAATGACAACTAATGACCTAAATCATTTGTATAAGCTTTCTATCTTTTCTGGTCGGGTATGACCGTGCCACGCTGCCGCCAAAAATCTGCTGCGCCAGAAATATATTTTCCTTTTCAGAAGCACAAAGAGGAGTTCCATATTTTTTTCACTCTATCATCTGCAAATGGTATTATTAACAATTGCCAATAAAAAAATACATTAGTTTTTCCTGAAATAATGGTTTTAATGGTGATTTGACATGTGTCAGGGGTGTGAAAGCCCCTGCTGCGCTGTGTCACTTGCATTAGAGGCAGTTTACTGTAAATTTTTTAACAGTCGATGACTGGAAAATTTTGTCCTGGGTGTATTTCTACTAGAAATGTGGGCAAGGATGATTCTTAGTGGGTGTTTTTAGCATGATGCAATGGAATATATTAATGATAATAATAATGTGCACACTCAATAGACCCTTTTTTATGTGTTGTAACAGCTGGACAATTAACTGGTCAGTTAAACTTGTTCACTGACTGCTTGCATCATAACATATACAGGGATACAGACTAACATTTTTTTCGCCAGGAGCAAGCTGGGCCCCTAAAATAAAACGATTCGGGCCCAGCCTAAAACTAAGGGGCCCAGGTTTCGGCTAAAAATTGAGCTCATTTCAACACAATTTATTTGCTTTACGCATACCCTCAATATCTGTATTCCTCAACCATATAAACTATTTGGAATCAGCTGAATGAAGATTGTAAACTTAACAGCTAGTGTCAGATTTGACATACATACTACCCTTTTTCAAATTTTCAGGGGCAAGCTGGGCCCTTAAACATTTAGTTTAAGGGGCCCAGCTTAAATTTTAGGGGCACTGGGCTACTGGGCCCCTGTTAGTCTTTTTCACCTGATATATTATTTGTCACCGTATTCTTGAAGACCAGAACACAATGAGAGCTGTTCCAAATGACAAAAATATTTGGGCTTTCTACATGTACATACATTTGAATAAGTACCTTAACATACAAATATGTAAAATGCAGGTAAATAGGCACACCAAACAAAAATACTAATGTCAATGGCTCAATGCCACATCATGAGCCATGAGTAAACCTGTCTTTGGGGTTTAGAAATCCTATTTATAACAACAGTGTTGATGAAATGGACATGATTCTGTGTAGTGATATGGACATGATTCTGTGTAGTGAAATGTACATGCTTTTAAGTAAATAACAGATGCTGCAGAAGATAAAATGGTATGAAAATTGTCTTGTCAAGCTTAAACATGTTATATAGATATATTTTGTAGCTGATTTAAACAAAAAAAGGATATATGACATTTATTTTTGAAAGGTATGCAGAAATAAAGGTTCAATTTTTCTTTCAATCTGGCTATTATAAACCATAAAACAAATTGGTTTGCAGTCAACCAACCAACCCATACAAAGCTGCCTCTACCCTCAATAATAAAGGTTTATAGTCTATGTCACCATGCCTGGTGCTTTTTTCTATATTCAGAACTAGTATTCTACTTCTTATAATTCCTTTTCATTCAAAAATCTCACATTTATATTTCAGCAATGTTGGGTCCTGGGTGGTGTCCCAAGTGACTGCCTTTTGCTTTAGATGGGTATTGAAATAGACACTTTTACAAGTAGCAAAGCAGGTATGTACATTGTATGGACAGTTAAGTCCTCAAAAAGTAAGAAGTGAGTATGACCAGAAAATATCACAATCACACACTGCAGACCCGACCCACATCACTGTGAGGAAGAGACACAAAAACACATGCAGCCACAAGACAACAGGAAGACAATTAAAGCAAAGCAATGGTTGAACCAGCTTCATTGTCTGCGCAGGCGCGATACTAAACGGATCGACCTGTCTGCTATGGGACATCACGACTGAAAAGTCGGGTTTGTGCTGTTACGCGGTACGCATTACTCAAAACACCTACGTTAAAAAGTATTAAGCGCTAAATGCCAAAAGATAACCCTTCAATGGAGATATCTAGTCATTTTGGGTAGCCAAATCATAACAATGATAGGTATTACAGTATTCAGCCATAGACTGATCATATTATATGCACTAAAACATTTGTGAAAACATTCTCCGCATGGCATTTTCATAGAAACTGTTTCAGTGACATGTGATGACACGCTTGATAAACAATATTGAATCAGCCAATCGGCGAATCACATGACTCTGTGACGCATTTGGTAAACAAATATGTCACATGTACCCACAGTGCTCAAATCAGACAGGTCAGTATTTGATTAAATGCTTCCAGTCGATGACAATGGAACCAGCTCAGCAAGATGACTGCAAAACTAGAAAGGACACTAAGTACTGTACTGCATCACTAACAAAACAAGGAGGATCTAATAAGTGAGCTATTTGTTCATCTTTCTAAATCTGTCTTATTCTGGTGTAAAGCTCGGGTTTTGATTATAGTTTTAGTAAATATTTTACTTGATTTCAAATTAGTATTTGTTTTCATCAATCTTGTCTGGTACGGGAGTCACATAAAAAAAGACAGTTGACCCACCCCATTTTTAGCTCACCTGAGCCAAAAACTCAACTTCAAGGTCACAGAGCTTTTGTGCTCATTGGATGTCTGTCAACAATTGCTTCAACTTGACATCTAAAATACTGGCTGGATTTTGACCAAACATGGCAGGAATGATCCTTATATTGCCCTGTTCAATAATTGTTAAATTGGTTTCAGTCATATCATCATAATCGGATTTTTGATTAACGTGCAGGTGCAGGGGCATCATCCACATCAGTGGGCCCCTTTCCAGGTAACTGGCTAGCTGCACGCATAGCAGATCTCACACCTGATCTCCAGGTGCTCCTTCCTTGAGGGTCAACTGTGGTGAGCTTCCACTCACGGCGGTCTTTCTCTGTCAGTTTCTTCCATGTTTGCTTGGGCCTCCTTGCACCCCGCTTGCCGTCAATCTGCATATCATATGCTGTTCTGATTGCACCACTCGAACGCGTTACATGCCCAAACCAGGGAAGCCTTCTCTCTCTCAAAATGAGGTTGAGGTCCTCAAGCTGAAGCTTTGCCAGTAGCTCGCTTGACCTTACCCTTGCCACATCCTCTGGCTTGATACTGCAGATCTGTCTGATCATGGCCCTATCATTGCGTTGCAAGCGCTGCAGGTTCGTCTTGGTAAGTGGCCAAGTTTCAGTGGACCGGAACCATTTGTGCAATTTTGGTAGAAGGTATAAGGAGCAATTCTGTGAAATTATTTGGACCGGTGGTTCAGGAGGAAATGCTGTTTGTATTTCTTATCTGGAGCTCTGACAGCCTTTTGTTCAGCAGAGTGTAACTGTTTGTGCAATTTCAGGAGAGGGTATTATGAGGAACAATTCTGTGAAATTATTTAAAATTTGGGTTCGTGGTTCAGGAGATGTCGTTTAAAAGATTTCTTATCTAGAGCTCTGGCGGCCCTCCTGTTCGGTGGAGCAGAACCATTTATGCAATTTTGAAAGAGGGCATCATTGGAAACATTCGTGTGAAGTTATATGAAATTTGGACCAGCGGTTCAAGAGATGTTGTTGAAAATGTTTACGTACGGACTACAGACGAAGACCGATCACAATAGCCCACCTTGAGCTTTTGGCTCAGGTGGGCTAAAACACATGTGTTTCTGGCAACCCAACTCTACCTAAGTTTACTGGTGAAACCTAGATTTTTTTTCCAGGTTTTTTAGGAAAAATAAAATTTTATACATTTTGAAAGGCGAAATGTCGTTCAAAATGCATAAAAAAAATCCAGAAAAAAATAACTAAAAAAGATATGTGTGCCTACCCTACCTAAAGTTTTCAGGCCCGTTACCCAAAACACGCTTATTTTTTTATTTGGCCAAAGCCAACTAGAATTGGGCACAAAATTGGTCCACTTTTATCACACAGTCAGCCCCAGTGATCCTTGGTGGACTGGTAGTTTAGTTAATGTGGCTGCTGTATGCCTGAAGGGTTCTATTTTTTTTCAGTGCTCCACAGAAAAAGATAGATATATTTAGTGAGATAGAAGTTCCTCTATATCTTGAGCATGTAGCATAAGAAGATTCATTTAATTGATTGAGATGTGCCACCCTTCTATGCTTGGATCTATCAAATCATCACTTTTCAGGTAATCTTAGTTATAAAATTGTTTGAAGATGCATATGGCCCTTAGATTTTGACAATTTACCGATTTACTGGTATTGGTGGAATCTTCAATCCAGTTTGATACAATAAGTTGTATAGTCTTTTTCTAAAGGGTCACTTGCTTTAAAAAATTCTACATAAAATAATGTCTTCTTCACTTCTTCAAGCTTATAGGCAGTATTACTTTTAAGCTCATGTGTGCCATAAGCTGTAGGTGAGCCTTTGTGATTTTGTGATGTCTTTCATGAGTCATCAATAATTGCTTCTGAAGGACATCTTATAAACTAGCTTGAATTTGATCAAACTTTGCAGGAATTATCCTTATACAGCCTCCTTCCATAATTGTTAAAATGGTCCCAATCCATTGCATAACTAGGTCAAATGAGCTAAATTAGATTTTTTAAAATGAAAACTTGAAAGCACAGGGCCTAGGCCTAAATTAAAGTTTTATTTGTTTCCCCTTACCCGACCGACCCTGAAAAAAAGGCCCTACTCAAAAAAATTATTTCAATTTTCAGTCAAGATTTTTTTTAAATTTCATTGCATAGAGAATTGTCCAATGTAAACAGTGATATCTTAGCAAATTGTTTGTGTGTTTAATTTTATTGCCTGTAGTAGGACTATACAGTAAAACCTGCCTAAACGGCCACTCAAAGATATACACAACAAAGGCTGTTAAGACAAATGGGTGCTTAATGCAGGTCGAAAGTATTGCAGAATGCTCCCTGGGATTTTGACCTGCATTATGCGATAATCGGTCTTGAAAAAACAAACAATTTTCTGTCTTTTGTTGAGTGGCCTCTTAAGACAGGTTTTACTGTGTACAATTAAGTTTAATTTATCCAATTTGAGAAGTTAAAAAAAAAGTTCTGACCGACTGACCCATACCAGTAAAACAGGGGTCGGGTAAGGGGAAACAAAAATATTTTTAAGGTTGGCCCTAGAGCATTTATATTTGGTATGTAGCATCACCTAATATACTTATCTCTACCAAATCTATCTAAATTATGGCCCTGGGGCTAAAACGGTCCAGGCCCAGGGGATCACATATAGACTTATAACTAGGGAAAACCTTATTTTACCTTTTGTATTTTTTACCTATTTATCTGCAGGAAGTGTGGGAGGTCATGTGGTAAGGGTGGGGGTGGAGTAGACAGATCCTGAACCCCTGGCCTAATATATATAGTAAGCTGCACATACATTAAAAATTGTATCTATAGGGAAGTGTTGCTTTTTGAATACTTTTCTAAGGCATTTCTTTGAAAAAGATCCAGCATCTCTGTGAGCAAGAAAAGTTTTCATTTTATAATTATCATGCAGTCGAAAGCAGAGTCAGATTTTTGTGGTTTCTAAAAGCTATGGAGTGCACATTAACTGACTGTACACGTTCAAAACACATGCAAATATGGCTATTCATACCAAGAATCTATAGGCTATTGTAGTTAAACACTTTAAATCTGTGTGTCATTGCTGTCATTATGACTTACAATGTAGTGATCTCACTTAACTCTTTGTATCCTGGAAACCCCTAAACAGACCCTTTGACAAACAGTGAAGACTCAGATGAAACACAGCCTAATACTGCATTTCATCAGGGTCTGCATTGTTTGCTAAGATTAAAAAAAACCTTCAGGGACAGATTACATCATTATTTAGAAACTTTTACGTGTGACAATGGGTAATTCCATACTTTTTATATCAATATATATGGGGAAAATCCATTAGAATAAAAAGGGTTAATATGCAGTTATTGGTTTATACAGATTCACTAGTATAATTGTATTCCAGGCTGATTTGTCTATGGCATGGATTCTATACTGAAATGACCCAGCACCTTTTTAACATCACAGAATCATCAATAGATGAACCACATAAAATTATCAGCACCCATATGACATCTTTGCTACTGCTAGAGTGCAAAAACTTGAAGGCTTACCTCAATAACTGAGGCATCAGATCAGAAAAATTGAAAGTTTGAATAGGTTAGTTGTATGATTATATTTTAATTGCTTGAAAAAAATGGTAATTTTTCTAGGTTGGTGAAAGTGACAGCATAATTTTGGCAGTTGAGTATTTATAAATCTTTCTTAAAGCAAGTGAGTATGACCAGGAAATATCACAATCACAGACCAATCCAAGACATTACAAGGAAGGGACTGAAAACACTAATACAGTAACACGACAGCAAAAGCACATTAAAGTCAAGCAACCAGTTATCTCCTCCTTTGCAAGATGATTGCAAAACTAGAAAGTAAACTAAGTACTGTATTACTAAACAAGGACCAAACACAAACAGGAGTCATATGAGGAGCGCAGTGACTCAGTGGTAGAGTGCTAGACTTGAGATCGAGGGGTTGCGGGTTCAAGCCTCACCAAAGGCACTGCGTTGTGTCCTTGAGCAAGACACATTCCTCTGCTAAGTACTGGTTCAACCCAGGAGACCCATCCTGACATGGCATGAAAATTGTTGACTGGGGCGTAAAGAATCAAAACAAGCAAATATGTCAGTCATGCTGAAATCCTGGGTTTCTTGTCGCGGCCATATCTCCTAAAAGGGTAAGCCAAATTTAACCCTTAATGCGCCAATCGCAACAAAAGTCGTTTGCTTTTCTCGTCTGCTGAAATGTTTAAGAAGCCTCTATGGCAAACAGTGTGGACCCAGATCAGACTGCTCCTTTTAGGAGCAGTCTGTTCTGAGTCCATACTGTTAGCTTATATCCTTAATTCATTAGTAATGCTAGGCAATTATTTGCGGCAGACAACTTCAGCAGACAACATTTTCAGATGAATTTTTTTCTTGGCGCTTTAATGGTTAATTATTACCTTATATGATAATTACCAATAGCATGAAGTTTGTCACGCTCAACACTTAGCCACCAACTCCCAAGGTCAAGATCACAAATTTGACTCAAACTTGGTCGGAAGCTGCAATTCTCAGAATCTTATGTCTTGGCCATATAAAAGGGTTGGGCATATTCATTATTACTTTATATACAATGTACTGTGCCACACACAACACTAAGCTAGCATATGAACTCCCAAGATCACAACTTTTAACTCAGAATGTCCGTCTGTCAGTCAGTCAAGCTTTCCTGTCTGCTCTGTAACTTAAAAAAGGGTTTAGATATCTTTAGTATCAGCCAACATCAATGAGTTGAAATGACATGCAAAATGCAAGAAACCTAACTCTGGATTAACTATTTTTGAGTTATGGCCCTTTGATATATAGGTTGATTTTGGAATTTAATTGTGTCCGCTCTGTAATTTAAAACCTTCTTCATGAAACTTTGTACAAATATTAACTATCATTACACCATGCAGAATGCAACAGCCATAACTCTAGATTGTCTATTTTAGGAGTTATGGTCCTTGTAGATATTGCGATTTAAAAATGTCTGCTCTGTGACTTGAAAAAGTCTTTGTAAAAGTTTATGCAAATATTAACCAACATCAGGCAACTTTCAGAATGCAAGAACAGTAACTCTGGATGGCTGTTTTGGAAGTATGGCCCTTTGAAGCTAAAAATTGTAGTTTTTGTGATTTTTATTGTGTCGCAAGACTAACAACTAAGATGATATGTCGTAGCCATTTTTAATGCCATCCAGTAATACGAGGGTCATCCAATAAAGAATGAGACTTTCTTCATAGTATAAAAACCTGTGTGTGCATTTAGTTACAATTCACCATAAGAATAGTATGACATCTTAGCAATTCAGAAATAGAAACAATACATTTGTGATTGATCAGTTGCCATAGTAACGGAATGTTTTGTGGAAGGCCTTGAAGGCGCATGGCCACGTTTATATTATTTTTTGCATACCCACCGTCTTTCAAAGTCTTTTATTTTCGAACATTGATATCATTAAATCTCTTGATATCAATTATTCTGTTGAACAATATTAGTGTTACATAAAATGTTATAAAAGAAGAACTAAATATGCATATCCTTTATTTTGGTTACCTAGCAACCAATTTACTCGATTTTAAATAAACACATTACTTTGCGTTGCCATGGTAACTATATAAGAGAAGGATATCATGCAAAATGTATGGTTATGTGCAGCTGATCGTTATTAAGTATACATGAACAGAACCCTGTTTACTTTAATTGCCTTCGACTATTTGCTATTAACTTTTAAAGTCACGAGGTCTGCGAAAAATACCAGATAGTTCTTGAAATCTTGATTTTTTAAGCTTTGTTTCCATGGTAACAGCCCAAAACTCCAGAACATTACATTACCGTATTGGTTATAGACTGAGTGCATGACCATATATAAGTACTAGTAGAAAAATAAACTAAACATCTTAATCTGTTGCCATGGCGACCATCTATACTGAGCCGGCCATGGATGTTTGCCTAGTCTTTTAATGTTGCCTAGCAACAACAGTTGGAACTATGTAACACGTCAAATATGGTACATGTGAACAGCCAAAAAGATGTGTTAGCTTTTAACAAGATTTCATAAGCCTATCATGTAAATTCAGTGCGCTATAGAAAAAGTCTCATTCTTTATTGGATGACCCTCGTAGCTTATGGTTGTTACAAATACCATTCAGTTGGGTCTTACATCGTATTCTACACCATGGCTAGGTGGGGAAGGGAGGCTTTCTTTAATCCAGTAGAAGACATGTATTGCATAGCAATACAACATTATCATGTTTTTTTCTCAATCTTTTTCCTGCTGTTCAAGACAATTGTTGTCTGTTCTCTCTTCTGCTTATGTACTGCCTATATTGCAAACAATAAGACCCAAGATCAGACAGTTCCTTTTGGAGCAGTCTGATCATGGTTCATAGTGTTCGTTTCTGTGATAAAATGGTGTGCAATTGAATTTTGAAGACTTGCAGCAGACATAAAAACTAATAAGCAGATGGCTTTTTCTGGACAAAAAAACAATGTTAGCAGGATAAGAGTTAAGGAGATCAAAATTATTTTTTCTCGGTGTCAGATGAGCACTTCAGAACTTATGACCCTCTGGTTTGTGAAATTTTAGATGTTTTTAACTCTGTCTAATCATTTACCAATGGTGTAGCCAGAAAGGCTAAGTGTTTGGGAGTGAATGGCGAGAGTTTAAACACCAATAAAATCAATGAAAATAGTACCTAAATCATGTTTATAAATTCATTCTTTTTTCAGAAATCTTTCACAGCTTAGAAGGAATTATTTAGACAGAAGACCATTTTTTGGAATGACTAAAAGTTTTGACCATTTTCAAATGCAGAGCGGAGAAGTTAAAAGAACAAGCAGGAGAGGAAGATAGTGTCATACAATTCCAAAAGACAGTGAAGCCAGTTATGTCTCCCCTGTCATGCCAACCCCATGGATGAAATTTTTCAGAATTACTCCTAAATTCAGGATTGTGAGGCTGACTTTCTATTAGTCTGCCGCCTTTAATTTCTACAAGGACTCCTGATGGCATTTTTTGTTAATGCTCGGCATCCAGGCTAGAATTATTCCTTGGACTATTACAAACAATATAGGGGTGGATGCCAAGCGTGATTTTTCGATTTAAGGTCACGGTGAGGTCAAAGGTCAAGCAAGTGCAAATATTCAGAAAAAGTGGCATTTAGATATAGTAAATATGTTTTTTAATCACAAAATGCTACCAATATGAACAAAAACACTTGCAGGTGAGAATAGTTAGGCACAGAGGCTTGCCACAGCCTCCGAATTGACATTTGCAAAATAATACTGTATTTATGATAATAAACATTCAGGCTCAATACACATTAAAGAACAATATAGTCCCGGCCAATTAAGCTTACCTTGCACCCCCAGGGCATTTTTGCTTGAGTGCCAAATTGTTCATTAAGACCCCCTAAATGCAAAATAAAGTTCTAAAAATGAACCTGTCTGGGCTATGTGAAAATGCATGGTTTCCATGGCAACCCATAATGCTATTCAAGAATGGTGATGTGCCTACAAAATTACTCATATCTTAGCAACTACTTGTCCTAGTCTTCTAAACATGGTGTCAAATTAAAACTTAAATAGAGGCCTTTCATCCATTGTCGCTCATGCAAATCATCTAATTTATCTAATTTGCATAACTATTTATGAAAATATTAAAATGTGATTCAAGAATGGGGGTGTACCTACAAAATCAATAATATCTCAGTTGCTTCTTATCACAACCTACTAAAATTGGTACCAAATTAAAGCTTAGACATTGGCCTTTTATCAATTTGTGACATGTGCAAATTATCTTATCTACATAATTTGCATTTTCATGAATATTAATAAAAACGTTAAAATAAGGAAAATCATTAAAAACATAAATAAACAGATTGCATCTGTATATCATCATTTATGCATATTGCTATGTCATCAGTGATACAATTGGACAATTTCATTCATTCAATGGTCCTATTTGTAAATTGTCTCAATTGCATATCCATAAATTTATATGTGTAAACTTATAAAATGAAGGAAAGAAAAAAAAAAAAAACAATAAACCTTGGAAGAGGGGAATGGGAGCTGGTAATAAGACCTTTCTCATGTATGTCAACCTGTTTAGAGGGGTCACCTTAATGCCAAAAATATTGTCATAAAAATAAACCCATTTGGAATATATGAAATTACAGTGGTTTCAATGGCTACCTATCATACAATTCAGAAGAATGTGGGTGTTTGGGGATTCTAATGAACAATTTGGAACCCATGAAAAACTGTCCCCGACTAGTACTATATATGTTAATTGTATGAAACGTGACCCTATAGATTTGATATATAATTTTACGTTATCCAAGGCAATCCCAATTTACATCTACATTGTATCTATTTGGTGTATAACTTCATTTACCATACACCTAGCTTCGAATATGTGCTATATATAATTTTAGACTCATATTCGCAGGTACCTAAGTATCTACAGACAGGATTGTGAATCTGCATATTCAGCACCCATACAGCATGATACAGGCAAAAATCAAACTCTTTATCTTCCCAAAGTTGCAAGTCTCCAGGGCAACTTGTAGTCCTATACGATAGGCACATCCCACTGCATCGCATGCACATTCTATCATGCAGATCTGATTAGCCTTCAACATTTACATCTGACGGTTCTGCACATTTTTGCAGCCACAAGTGGTGATGAGTTCCATGCAAGCCGGACACACAGCTGGCAATCTGTCAGTCTGAACCTGAATTGTGTCCGGAGCATATCTGTTATATAATTTGAGACAGTGCGTGGATACACCTTGGGTCGCAGAGTGAGTGTCACATACTGTTTCTGGGGTCACTGTGATTTTGAGCTTGTCCTCTGACCCTAGTTCTAGGAAAATCGTGTCTAAAGCATTTATATTGTATTGTTTTAAGGTAGGAATCCCAAATTTAGATTGTGGATACATGTTAGGGTGCCAGAGTGTCCCGTACTGGTTGGGGTCACTGAACTTGACCTCTGGCACATCTCCTATATTATTGGCGATAGGAATCCCAAATTTAGTGTGTGGATACATCTTGGGGTTGTAGAGTGTCACACACTGTTTATAGATCACTGTGTCTCATTTGTGAAAATCTATCGTCTTTGGGGGTATTTTATCAATTTGTGACACAATTTATGATTTTGCCTAATACTCAACTCTCAAACAGTTCAATTCAAAGGTATATTTATAGATGGTAAAACCCTTTTCTCACATAGAAAAAAAGACTGAATTGTACCAAATCAATATCTACATTTTCTCTTTAGACGCAGCACCCATACAGCATGATACAGGGAAAAACAAACTCTTTAACTTCCCAAAGTTGCCAGCCTCTACCTTATGACTGTACCAGTGTTTGAGCTTCCAGGTAGTACTTCCAACATGTATTTTGAACATGTGAATTTAATGAAAAGCGTTGAAAACACCAAAATACAAAAATGTATAAAGGACCGTCTTGATCTATTGTAAGAATTCCCCAGAACTTCTTTATTTATTATACCTTAGATTGGAACTTTCTGGTCATCTGAACAAAACTGTTAAAACGCCAATGCCAAGTTAGTATAAGCGAACAAAGATGTTTGTGTTTTCATACGTACATTTGTAACTATATTTTTCTATTTCATACTCTGTTTTATTGTAAAAACGGCGATTGAGTCTTCCATTTGGTGGAAGTTTTGCTTTATCAAGCTTTTGGAAACGGGTTAACACTTGATCAAGTTTTGCAGGTATGTTGTTCTGTTGTACAAAGCTTTCTGTCAAACTGTTGTCAGAACTGCGCTACCAAGACATGATCTCTGTACAATGTAATGTGAATAATTTGCTACCCAATGTTGCTTAGCAAAGCAATATTATCGCATGACATTTGTGTGAGTCATTCTATGTCACTATTATCAGGGAAATTTACATATCATTTTTTTTCGACACATTTGTCAAAAACGAATTTTGCAATCGCAATATCAGTTCCATGGACTGGCTTTGTTCGAATAGCGTGACTCTCTGCATTCAACAGCTGCACAAGGTTTTTTAATCTGTTTGCCTGGTGTAAAGCTTGACCAAAAGCAACAAAGAGTATAATCAGGAAATACCACAATCATTCATTGCATGCCAAACCAAGGCACTGCAAGGAACACAGAGAAAACATACCACTAACGGTCACAATACATCATAAAGGCAATTAAAGCAAACCCACCAGCTCTCTCCTCACCTATATGCTTTGGTGTCAAACGTTTTGTGGTTTGACACACCATATATTACGTCTGTATAGCCATTATGGCATCGAGGTTCCAACAGGTTCTCCATCAAACCCGCCAAAATATCCATGCCCTCAAAGAGGAGACTAACAATGGATCAGCGTGACCAGGTGTCTTCATAAGATCAGCCATAAGTTTGAAATTTTGTGACAGCAAAAAGCTGTTCTAGTAATAGGTTTAAAATGAGTGTTCTGTCATCTTCATAGGAACTCACTGAAGAATAACCTTTTCGGAGCCTTTGTCAAAATTTGGGAATGGCATGGTCAGATTAATCAACTGAATACATGAATAGTGGAGCCTTTATATCTAAAGAGCGCACAAAATTAGCGATCAAGATGCATCATTACATTATAAATGAATGATTGACATCTTGATAAATATATCTGTGGTATTTCATAATTTCAAATTGGGGTCTTCTTCTGTAATTTGCTGCTGCAGTGGCTCAGTGGTAGGGTGCTTGACTCGAGACCGAGGGGCCGCGGGTTCTAGGCTCACTGGCGTCACTGCGTTGTGTCCTTGAGCAAGAGACACTAATACTAGCTTAGCACTGGTATAACCCAGGTTGACCCGTCCCTTTATATCTGAAAGATTGTTGATGGGATGTAAAGAATCAAATCAAACAAGCAAAGCGCATGTACTTATTCCAGACACCTCATATCATTCACATGACCAAGAGCCAATCTGTGTCCAGAATTGTTAAACGCTACCCCCCCCCCCCATTTATTGTGTTTTGGGCAAAATAAAACAGCTTTCAAATATATTGCAGACCCTATTACCAATCAAGTAATACAATGTACAAGCATTGCTTGTGAGTGGTCTATAACTAAGGCATGATTGAAAATGTCGTTGAAAAAAAAGAGTGTAAATATGAAAAATCTACTCCAAAATCACTGATTTTTCTGCGGAAAGTATATTTTTCTATCCCATAATAGCTATAATATTCCACAAACTATTATTTTCAACATTTCTATATCTGACTTTTAGTTTCAGCATATTAAACATAATTAGAATGGTTTAGATACCATCTACAGCAAGGACCTCTGACACTTTGATAGGGTATCTGCCTATTTTTCAGATGCTTCCCAAAACTTCCCTATGTATAAGATATCACTGGTATCCTTTTGAATAGGACGCTTGATGTATTAGGAACGAATTAAGGTTATAATTAGACATGCAGATCCCTACAACAAAACAGGAGACGCTACCAAAGGGGGTAGGGGTTGCAAAATTTGACATCACCAAAACATTTAGAAATCAATTATATCGCACGTGTAAGGGTATTACATCATCAATACGCAATTACAAATCACATTGAAAGTACTTTAAAGTCCAAAATCATGAGCATTTTAATGATTTTTGTTTGTTGCTATTTTTTCTACCTGTTTTGTTATGAAATATTTTGAAGTGCAACTGTAGTCCATATTCAACCTTGATGACAATGTATTTACCTGGTGCAATATTATGCAGAATGGCCATGTAGTTTATGTGTATTGGATAGATACAGTGTATGTGCAAAATAATCTACCAACTGAATTTAGTAAAAGGACAATTTTCATAATCTAAAGAAAAATATGCTAAAACGTTGTAATATTTCACGACTAATGGGTTATGGAAAAAGAAGCTTATTTGTACTAATTATTTCATTATACTAGAAAAAAAAGATTTTCAAGAGAGCACACCAAAAAACCAAATGTTCAGGCTCGCCAAGACGTCACATTTTGGGCTGTGGGATATCATTCCCCCCCGAGTTCCAACTAGCTTTTCACATATATTATGTAAAACATGAGAACACACTTACGTGCAAAAGGATTAGTTGGAACTCGGGGGGAATGATGTTTTAAAAATATTTTTCTATTTCCTATATGTATAATACAAAAAGTGACCATTTTAGCCCTAAAATAAAGCCGTACATTTATGGAAATAGGAAATCAAATGAAAAATCATAAAATAGAGACCAACAGCAAGCCTATATATGAAGATGGAAACTTTTGATCGACTTTATTTTTTATCAAAATAATAGGCAGCGATACACTGTGATTCCCATTACCACCGTCAGAGGTCCTTTAAAAAAGACCTAAATATGATACTAATACAAAAATGCACCTATTTGACCTTTGACCTTTCTGTGACCTTAATTCGAAGTTTCAGACGTGGCATCCACCCTGGGGCACTTTGTCATACCTCAAAGAGTATTTCTAGCATGGATGCTGAGCATTAACAAAAAATGCCATCAAAACCATTTTCTAGGGGTCTTAGAAATTACAGGCTGCAGACTATATGGAAAGTCAGGCTCAAAATAATGAATTGGCAGATAATTATTGCTTCTGATTTATTTTCAGATTATCTAAAGATAACTGACCTTTTAAACTTTTTATTTTTAATATTTTATATAGGCATACTGCAAGTTTTAGAACTGAATTTCTTAAGTTTAGCATTTTGGAAATTTTGAAATTTCACCCATGGATGCTATATTCAATTTACTATTACATGTCTTTACTATTATATTAAACAGTAGAACAGGAAATACATGTTGTTATCTGTTTTTGGAATGTTTCTACTTTATGGGTCCGTATAGTAGCAGTTGAATGTTATGACATCTGCTTATGTTATTGAATGACCTTTGTCCCCATATCCCCATTCAAAATTTTAAGAACTGTTGTCTGTAACTGCAATACTTCTTGAGCAAGGTTTGTTCTAATACCTATCTAAATCAACAGGCAAATTCAGTAGAGACTGGTAAAGTAGAAACTACTCCTATTCCACTTACAGACCTGGCTCCAGGCTTATAGCACTTTTTTATGCTCAGCTCAACTAAGCATAAAATTTAGCATACTCATATACAAGTATGTTAAAATCCCAACAATCATTGGCATTTTAACATTTATATGCATGATAAACCTCTGAGAGTTTGAAAGCAAGAAAAGTCTTCATTTTCAGCATTTTAGTTTTTATGAGGGTTTGAAATTTCATTCTTAATAGAGCTGAGCATGAAAAAAGTTTTATAACCACGGGCCGGGCTGTTGAGATACTGGACCATAAACTAGGTCATACATTAAGCCTTGATTCATATATGATATTTACCTTAAATATAGTCATATAAGTTTTATATGTAAATTTAAACATGTGATAATCATGTGTGGTGAATTAAGTTTTGTAACATTTTTATATAATTTTCATATACAGTGCATTACACATCATCCTCATGTACTGCCTTTTTATATAAATTTTATATAAAGGCACTCATATGATATTTATATAAAAGGGCAATCATATGATTTTCATATAATTATTATATGATTATTATGTAAAACTGCTTATCAATATCATATGATTATTATATGTATTTCAGTTTACGTAAAAATCATATCATTCTCATATGAAAATTGTATAATCTATTTTATATGATCTACACGCGGCTGCCTTTTTTAACAAGTATTATATAAAAGTTTTTATATAAGAATCATATGATTATTATATGATTTTTACATGTGGCGAAATTTGTAGTGTAGATGATCCATCTCACAATTTCCACAGCGCTCTGTACTCCAACTCACTGGTGCATATGGTACAAACAAATACATCTGTTGTAAGCATGTATCTAGATGATCCATGTCACAATTTGCACAGCGCACTGTCTTCCAAGTCACTGGTGCATATGGTACAAACAAATACATCGGGTGTAAGCATGTATCTAGATGATCCATGTCACAATTTGCACAGCGCACTGTCTTCCAAGTCACTGGCACATATGGTACAAACAAATACATCGGGTGTAAGCATGTATCTAGATGATCCATGTCACAATTTGCACAGCGCTCTGTCTTCAAAGTCACTGGTGCATATGGTACAAACAATTAATCCAGAACACAGTCGATTCAAGATGATAACAATGAACAGTGAGCTGGAATCAAACACTCTGTTGATATTACATAGAATATTGTGGTTATGCAGAGTTCATTACATAATTTTGTGTTTATGCCGGAGTTAAGTAGTGACTGATGGTTATGCTATTGGCATAACATAGCATTGGATTAGCTATAATTTAAATTGAAGATATTATCTTAAGAAATAGGTCAAAATTTATGTTATTTATGTTGTCATTGTTTTTATTATTATTGCTATTGTTGTGATGTTGCATGCATAAATAAAATATATTTCATTTAATTATTGGTATTTGTACTTGTATATGAAAAGTAAGTGAGTATGATCAGGAAATACCACAATCACACAGCGCAGACAAACACATGGCACCATGAGGAAGAGTCACAGAACAATAACAGTCACAAGATACCAGGAAGACAAACTAAGTAAAGCAACCAGCTGCCATTCTTGAATGCAAAACTAGAAAAGACACAAAGCAATGCACACAAAACATAGAACAAACTCAGAATCCGACAAAGGGAGCAACAATTAACTACGAATCAACAATAACAGAACCGCCGCCTTAGAACGCAAAACAACCTAATTTCAATTTCTAAGCTAGTCTCTGTAGATGAACAGGTTGGTTGTGAGTTGAGTCGTGTCCATTCTCAAATCTCGAAGCTAGTTTTTCTTGTTATGAGGCTCATAAGAAAATTAGCGGTTACAAAAAGCAAATGAGTATGAATAGGATCAGAGACCGTAGACTAATCCATGTCACCGCCAGGAAGAGACACAGAGCAAAGAAAAGGGCGGCTCTTGACTTTCAGACAGCCAGAGCTAACACCCCCCCCCCTAAATTGAGTCATGGTGGGCGGAACCAAAGACAAGCATCTGGCACCAGCTCACAAACCAGAATTGCTACTGCAGAACCTATGGCGAAAATGTGGCCTGTAAGACATATTTAAGCTCTTGGTGATTTAGCCGGCTGTCCGTTCTAAGGCAGTCGTTCGGTTGTTGTTGATTCATCGTTTATTGTTTGTGGGGATTTTGTGTTTGGCCCTTGTTTTGTAATGCAGTACTTAGTGCCCCTTCTCGTTTGGCAATTATCTCGCTGGGGAAGAGAGAGCTGGTTGATTTACTTCAATTGTGTTCTTGCTGTCGTGTGGCTGTCAGTGTTCTGTGTCTCTTCCTCGCGGTACAGTGGCTTGTTTATAAATTCGAAAGAACTGTTGGAAAACCTTATTTTAGTGATCAGTTCAAAAAGATAACCAAACGTTATACAAAATTGCATATAGCATGGATACTATGCGACAGGCTGCATGTCTGGTTGTAAACCCAATTACGGTTTTTAAGTTATGGTTTCCTCTTTAATTGCTCGACGGTGGGTGAGGCCTCTGACTCAATGGCGGCCTGGTGTAAAGCTTTTATCGGTTGGTTGGTGCCTAATGCTTGTCTTTGGCTGGGTCAACCGTGGCTCAACATGAGTTTTAATATTAGCTCTGACTTTCTGTGAGTCGGGAGCCATTTTCTTTGTTTCATCATAGTGTGTTAATTTGATTCGATTGATCCTCTGTGATGATACATTGCAATAGTTAGGAAGCCTCCATGTGAGCTCAACACGTTTTGTAAAATTTAACAACAACAGAATCTGGGGTGATGATTTGTTACCAGTAAAATGCATTTAAGCTACCCTGGTGGCTTAAGCTGCTGTCCGTTCTAAGGCGATGGTTCTGTTGTTGTTGATTATAGTGATCAAACATGTATTTCTATGCATTAACATCTGCTGGATCCAGAGGGTGGTGTTGAAATACGAGCCTGAAAGTCGAGGGTTTTAAAGATCCAATTCTAGCAGATGTTAGTATATCAGAAAAAACATGTTTGATCGTTATTATTGCATACAGTCACTGTGTCACTTGAAAACTTTGGAAAAACTCTTCGAAAAGTTTATTTTGTATTGCTATAATGGCGCGCAAAAGCATGAAAGATTCGGAGGCTTTGAAAACGCCCGTTCCAGAGCAAAGATTTACTCATCCTAACGTCTCTAAATTGTGTTTATTTCTATATACGTTACTGTTGATGACGTCAACTTTTGTGACGGCCTAGAATGCATATATGTAAAGTGCATTTGCCGTGCACCAACAGCACGTGAATTGCCTGATTAATACATGGGTTTTTACCGGTCAAAACATGGCTGTTAATAGTGTGCGACATGGCTTTTTTATGCAATAATCGTTGTTTATTGTTGCATCCTTTGTGGGCGTTCTCTGTTTGTTCCATGTTTTGTTGTGCAGTACTTTGACATGTCCTTTCTAGTTTTGCAATAATCCTGATGGGGAAAAGAGAGCTGGTTGCTTTACTTTGTTTGTCTCCATGGTGTCTGGTGACTGTTAGTGTTCTGTGTCTCTTCTTCACGGTGCTTTAGGTTGGTCTGCAGTGTGTGATTATGGTATTTCCTGATCATACTGTTTTGGTCCGTGGTTCGTGATTGTGTCTCTACCTGGTCAATGTCTTTTTCCGAAGATTGAATTTAAAATTGAAAGCAACGTAGCTATTATATGAGCCGCGACAAGTGATTTCCAACAATGTGGCATTTTGACAAGTTAAGTGTAGACTCAGACGAGCCTCTGCAGCCTCCTTTTAAGCTGAGAAGCTCCAAATGGTGTTCAGTCAGTAGCTTAACAATCATAGAATACTCAAGCGACTAGCAAAGGCTCTGATAAAACAACGCGTATGCGCAGGCTTATCTGAGACTTTGCTGGTCGCACATACCACATTGTTGGAAATCTCATGTCGTGGCTCAAATATCGTCATCTAGGTGTACACTGCCCTATTAAAACCAGTTTAAAATAGAGGAGCATCTCAACGATATTATGTTAACAGACCAAATATTCACCTGGATACCAGTGTTGCTTAAACTACAGAAATGGCGCGGCGATCATAGGGGCTCTGTAGTTTAATCATTGTATCGACACAGACCATTTTATCATTAAATGTATGACGTACACGCAGACAAAGATAAAGATAACAGCCTAATGGTCATTTTTATAACCCAGCAATTGTCATATATAGGACAGTGATAGCAAAATAAATAATAAAAACCGGAAACGTTTTCACTAAAATATGACTTGTTTCATAATATATTGTTGTAATTTTTTATAGTTGGTAAAGCATGTAATATGATAGGTTCTAATAAAAAGTCACAACATACATTTTGAGTAATAAGTATAAACTTATCATGGGGTTCTGCCCCCTCGTACGGTTATATCACTTACGAATACAAACATTTTCTAAATATATTGTATCATTATTCAAGTAGAAACAAGTATTTAAATTCCACTAGTTTCATTGCTCCATGTTATTTGTTAAATCAAATATTTCATTACAACACCAAAGAGAAAAATATAGACCATAATACAAAAATAGACTGCTAACGTATAATTACTGGAACGGAGCATGTTACCAATTGGAAGGCTTAAACTTTGTTTCTCAGGGTACAACATAATTACTATGTTACAATTTCTAGTGGCATTGTTTGAAAAAAGCAGAACAAATGCTATGTTATCTCTGATCAAAGGTGGCGGTTGACCCCAATTTTAGACAAGGTCAAATAAAAGCTAAGTTAGAGGCAAACAGGAATCACACTTTAAGCTCCCTTGCTCCCTGAAAATAATGCATTGATCTCCCTGAAACTCTGAAAAATGTTTCCTCAGCTTCCTGAAAGTATTTTCCCTTTGCACCCCAAATCCCTAAAATGAATAAAGATTCTCTCCAACTCACTAAAATATTAGCCAATTCTCCCTAAACTGTATTCATATTTTGCGTTAAACATGTTAAGACAGGGTTTAGCCATGGAGTACATGGAGTACATGGCATAAAATATATAGCTATAAGTATGAGGCCATCCTTAAAATGCTGTTGTTTTACGTATTAGGGTAGGTTTGGAGGAATGCTCACTAGATCAGATTTTTTTCGCCTATAGCAAAATTGTAAATGACACTTTTCAAAAAGCGAAGAACAAAGGCGCTGATCAGTCTGCGCGGATGCTCAGGCTGGTCTGCGCCTTTGTTGTTCGCAAACCCAAGAAGACAGGTTTTCTCGCAACCAGACCATTATTTATATTCAATATTTTCCATCAAAATCACAGACCAACCTATGGCATTGTGAGGAAGAAACAAAGGACACAGGAAAGCTAAACAACTCACGTATATACTCGTATACACGCACTATACGAAACAAAGTAAGCAAGGGTGCAAAGATCAGGAATCGATACAATCAAGTACCACACCTGACCCAGGATACCAATGGGGAAGTGACAAACTCACAGTTAGACACCACAAACGAGAGCCAAGAGGTCAGCCCTTTTCCCAGCAGGTGACCACAAAGCACATATAAACAGACGCGCGCAAAGACATAGCAAACACAAGACAGAAAAAACCCCATAAAAGATCCACAAAAGAAGAACCACCTTGGAACGGTCAGTAAAATAATTTACTGGAGGGCTTAATCCGGTTTAACGGCGCCAACCTCACCCTTTATTCAGATGTGGACCAAGACACATAGATATTTGGTTTGCATGAAAGACCCCTAACTTATCAATGCAACATCATCTAAAACATATAAATCAAGATATAACAAGGAGATAAAGCAGAGATAAGGACTCAACAGTAAATAAAACTGAACACCGGAGCAAAAGAAATCCAACAGGTAAACCCCGGTGGGCCCGACAAACAGCCAAAGCATCAGGCGAAAACATGTATACTCCTTGAAACATGAAATGTATCAAAGCACGTCATAGGACAAGGCCAGGACCAAATACGAAAGACCCCACACAGTGGGAGAAACAGAATATCAAATGTTATCAATCCTTCAAACAATTTTGGATCCAGAAAAAGTTTCCCCAGTGCTTCATTCCAACCGAAATGCAAATGAACTTTTAAGACAGTACTAAAACTAATACCCGCACTGAATAGGGCCCAAATTGAACAACAATCCTGAACGTTGTAGTCTAATCTTTTGTTTACAGAAAATTATAAAAAAGAATGAAATAAAAATGCTGATGAAGGCGTGGTTAAAAATAATACAGAGTTTCTTATTTTTTGACATAAGACATGTTGTAGATACTTAAAAGTACTATAGTGAAACGGTTCTTATAAAAGTATCCACATAACATATTGTCAAGACATATGCCCCCCTGCAATTGGGAGTTCCGTGTATCACAAATTTGCTTAAAACAGCATCATTATGGCATATGACCATTATACTTTCCAGATTGTATCAACCTTTGATATGCCAAGTGAACCTTGTCTGGAATAGGTTGGGCAATTTGAAATCCTTTGCTTTCATAGAGCTTAATCCGGGCCATATCACCGACCATAACGGATATGACGTCACTCAAATCACCAACAGTCTCGTTTGGATAAGTCAGCAGATCAATATCAGGTGATGTTACCATGACGTTCATACTGGCTGTTTCATCTGGCCATTGTTTTATAAATGTTGCGTAGGCTCGTCTCTCCATATACGGTTTCTGAACTAAAATCAGTGAGCGTGGGAGCAATGAATTATCCTTAAGGACAGAATAAGAGAATGTTATGTTTTCACCGGTGTTTGTTGACTTGTTCTCAACTAGAATTTTTGAAGCTGGTACTTTTAACTCGAGCGCCCTCTCTCTAAACATATCAGCTTCCGGTTTATTCCATAATCCTGAAACAAATATACACGGCGTATAAATATTTTCCAGGAAAAAAGGTGAAGCTTTCTATAAATTTATACTTGTTATATCAATGAAATCAGATAAAGTGGTGACAATTTACAGCAAATTATGATTCGATAAGCATTAAGGTTTATGACTGGGCATGAACAATGCACATTTACCCCTAAAGTGTCCCTATTTACTGTCCCATTGAGGCATTTTCATGCAACTATAAGATGAAAGTTGTTAGTGTCATATTATTACAAAACCAAAAACATGTTCTGTCTGTAAATTCAGATGAATATCTCTGATAGAACAAAATATATGGAGGTGTAAAGAATGGCATAATATATAGTGAAAACACAAACGTTATAAACATGTGATTAACTATCTCTGTGACTGGCAACAAACCTTGAGTTCGCCAGAACGCTATTGACACTAGTCTGAAAAATAAGTCAAGCTTTTTTTCGCTATAATACGAATCCAAAGGAAGCACTTTAGGGTCCGCTACGACGCTTTTTAGAGTATAGCCCCAAAATAGAAGTTTGTGTGTACAGGACACCGCAGAACTACAACAAAAGTATCAAATGGCATTCTGACTGGTTTGACAGACCGAGGAAATATTTGGGTAACAACCCAGACAGACAGACAGACAGACAGACAGACACACACAAAGGCATAGTCTTCATGAGAACGTGCTAAGCAAACGCTGATCCAGGGAAGACAGGGGTCAGAATATCTTTTAAAGAAAAGCATACATGAAAGCCGTCAGTTAAAAAAAATGTTTGGGTGGTGCTTAACTTTTGACGCTGTGTATATAAATTTTAAGCAAATGTGTTTAATTTGATAATGCTCTGGGTTACAAAAAGCAGACGAATTATTTTACAACTGTTGAAAAAGTAAGACATAAAATGAATTATATGTGATTCTTTCAATGGGAGTAAAATACAACTATCAGATAAATTAAACAACCAACTAAAATATTTGGTAACAATAGAAAACTCATTTCAACAAAGATAGCCAAAACTAATGTTAAACTAAAAAAATAAACTGAAATACCTTCTGTTAGCTTTCCTGAATTTCCAGAAAACAAAATGACACTAGCTAATCCATCATGCCAGAGCGAGGCTGCTTTCTCGGCGACCCGGATGTCATAACTGCACAGGCATAAAATTAAGTCACTCTGAAAAAGTTAAATAAAATATGGATCTTGAAACAAGCAAACTTGACTACAAAGTCTGATCAGCCCTTTGATATTCGGTTTTAGGAAAGCATGATAGCTAAACTTGCGACAAGCCAAAATGCAATATTCTAGCTAGTCACTGTAACACGGGTGGTAAAGTCGTAAGGGGCGATCAGAAGTTATGCAAACGGTCGCCTTACGACAGCATTCAGATATGAAAGACGGGATGAAAATAAAACGAGCAAAACATGTAAGTTAGCGACTTTTACTTTTATTTCAATGTGTGCAGATTAATATTCAGAAATCAGGCAATGACATTCCAAATAGTTATCATTTTTGTGTAATGGGAAGCAATAGTGGAAGTGGAAAACCAAGTAGTTAGTCTAAAAATCAATTTCTCCTGGACGAGGGTGTGTTGATTGTTTGGCTTTGATCTTAAATAAACATGGTTTAGGGGCTTTTAAACATGTTTACTGGCAGGTTTAGTGTCACAAATATACTTTACATGAATTTTCTTTTATGCCTTAATAGTATTTAGTCAAAATCAGGTTTAAAATGTTGACATAGACTAAATAGAAAAAAAATCAACACTTACGAGATTGACTCCCCCTTACGAGTCAGTTATCCCTTACGAGCCAGTATGGTAAACGCCCTTCATCTCATAGACAACGGATTACTCTTAAGTGTCTGCTAGAAAATTCTTGGTCTAGCGCTTGCACATTATCCATACATGATAGAGGGTCTCAATGGGGTACCTTTGAAATCACTAATCAGTACAAATTGGGCTCAATAGATCGCTTTTTTTAAAGTTATGCCCACAAATCGCCAACTAGTAAAATTGAGGCCCCCAAAATCGCTAATCAGTTATTTTTTGGCCACAGAAATCAGTAAACTTTAGGCCAAAAGTCAGTAGCCTGTCTGGAGGCATTTACGAGGTGGAATAGCAGAACAGCGTTTTTCCATCAAGTTTGTTAACTGATTAAACGCGCCACTGTGCTATTCGGTTATTTCCTTGCCCACAAATCGCTTTTCATTATATTTTATGCCTTAATTCGTTAAAGACTAGAAGCTCTCATTCCGCTATTGGTTAAATTTACCCTAAAAATTCCCTAACCGTTAAATTTTAGAGCCATACTTCGTTAATAAGTAAACCCCATTGATACCCTCATGATATGCCATTGAAATTAATCATCTCATCTTTAGAGCCTTCGGCAAAGAATAATATGCTTTTGAGTTCCCCCCGCCCCCAAAAAATCCCATTTAGTAGCAACCACCAAACCCCTCCCGCCCCCATCAAAAAAAAAGGAATAAATAAAGAAAATCACCAAGTGAAAGCATGCACATTGGTTGGGGTGATGGAGGGGGGGGGGCTATATTCAAAGGTTTCCGCCTACAGTATTAATTCCCCCTCAACTATACATTTCTAGCACGCACCCCACCAAACACACACGAAATATAACTTACCCCCTCCCCCAAAGTATTCCTATCTTACCTTAACCTTGATGAGAGCCTAAAATGATCAAACATCCCCATTCAATGGCAAACCCCTCTGCCCACCCCCACACCTCACACGCACAATTATAATACTATTCAAAACTTCGTTGATCTCAGAATCAGGTTGAACCAGTACCAAGCAACTAATCAAGTATTTGTTTGAAGCCACAACGCAGCACCTTTGCTGCGGCTCGAACCCGCAACCCCTAGAGCTCGCCAATTAGTCACCCCTCTCCTCAATATAATCAACTTGGAATTGAGCCATACCATGCGAAAATGCGTCTTAGGGATCTCTAGGCCTACCAGGTAAAATTCAAACCAGCCTCCTCAGCCACAGAAACAAGCTGCATCATTGACATTCTAGTTTTAGCATGATTAGGCTGGCTTTAACATCAGTAGATATCCTGCTATCAAAGAAGCGAAATAATGGTATCTGCGCCTTTGTTGGTCGCAATTGACATTAAGCAGGTTTTCACATGACGAGGATAAATTGAATTTATATCAGTGACACGTCATGCATCACAAAGAGAATATTTTCTAAAACTTATCTGTTCTACTTTTCTCCTTGAACTATCGAAGTTTATTCGTCTTGTAAGGGGCAATCGTACCGTTAGGGGCAACCAATGTCGTAAGGCAGACACAAAGTGAAGTCAAGAAGATGGTGTATACAGCTTATGCTTGAAAAATAAGTTGGAAAGGATATGATTTTTTACAAAAATAAAGCATTTAAGCACATTTATTGAACAGAACACCTTCATTAGCAACCACTAAAATGATATTATGCATACACCTTACTCAGGAGAAAGTATATTATTCGTTAGATGCAAACTTTCTTACGTCAGATTCTTTTGCCTCTTTTACAGAAATGGACATTATTGGGAATAGCATTCTCCGCTTCCTTATATAAGGCTCCAAAACGGTAAAAACAGTTAAAACAGGAATACTCACATAGCTGATTCCATTGTGTATTGCTCCCGTAGCTCATGTCCGGATGATCTCGTAAAGATTTCATTTGCATAACCGTTCGATTGCCCCTTACGGCATCACCACCCGTGTGTAACTAAGCAGGCTGTATTCAGTATAAACTGGTCGCAAAACTCGAAGTCAGGTTAACTCGCCACTCAGATCGTACATGAGTGCTCAAGTTTTATTGAATTTATTAAACGAGTTGGGGAAAAGAGATAAAATACGAGGCTTGCCGAGCATTTTATCTCATTTTCGCAACGAGTTTAATAAATTCATTATACAAGAGTACGTATGTTAGCTTTCATTTATCATATGCCATTAAGATTACTTTGAAAATCTCATTTCCGTCTTAAAAACGTTATACTTTTGTCAATATGTGCGCAACGTTGTTATGAACGTCAAAACGTTTCCAGAAAATCTGTAAACCACTAGTGGTTTATAAATTTTATTGCATCGCGTTATGTCACTCCTAGACGGGAATCATAAAATGGGGTCTGAGCATTCATTTGCCCATACTGTTGGAGTGGATAAGACTCAGGCTCAGCTGACCTTCTCTACACATATGCGATAAGTACCAAAAACCCATAAGCTGGCTTAATAGTGTCAGACTCTGTATTTTTTTTAGAAGGTGATACATGTATTTTGGTCTATGTATGATTCATTGTGTGTGGATGGACAGAGGCTCAGTACATGTAGTTCTCTGTAGATTGTTTAATGTTACCATGACAACTGTATGATTCATTTTATACGGTATATACTTTATGTAGGTGTTAATGCTACCTTGATAATAGTATGATTCATTGTGTATGGGTGAACAAAAGCGGTTTGTTGATCGTTTAAAGTTCCGTGACACTTGTATGATTTAATTTGTGTGAATGGACAGAAGCTCGATATACGTTGTTATTTGTGGATCGTTTTAAGTCACCTTGACAACCATATGATTCATTTTGTGTGAATGGACAGAAGCTCGATATACGTTGTTATTTGTGGATCGTTTTAAGTCACCTTGACAACCATATGATTCATTTTGTGTGGATGGACAGAAGCTCTATACATATGAGTGTTTGTAGATCGTTTAATGTTACCTTGACAACCGTACGATTCATTTTGTGTGGATGGACAGAAGCTCTATACATGTAAGTGTTTGTAGATCGTTTAATGTTACCTTGACAATCGTATGATTCATTTTGTGTGGATGGACAGAAGCTCTATAGATGTAAGTGTTTGTAGATCGTTTAATGTTACCTTGACAGCCGTATAATTCATTTTGTGTGGATGGACAGAAGCTCTATACATGTAAGTGTTTGTAGATCGTTTAATGTTACCTTGACAACTGTATGATTCAGTTTCATGTAGTCCCAGATGATTTCCGCATCTACCAGATCCTGCTCGTCAATCATTGTGTCTGTTGCCATGATTTGTCGTTTATTTGCATTTAACACAATAGTTGACCGTGTGGTATCTACTTTCTCAGAAATCTACAAACTGTGGAGGAAATAGGATATAATCAAAATAAGATCCACGCAATGATACATGCAAACTAGACAGCCATGGTTTAGTATATGATACCACATATATCAGTGTAGAATTGGCACTTTACGATATTGTTCGTGCATAAGTTGGTAAAGGTGGTTTAAAGCATACACTAGAATTCTGAGAATCGGATGTGTCGCCTGGCAAAGCGTAAGTCAGAAAGGGCCATAACTCACTGCAAATTTTGTCGATGATCTCCGAATTCGAACTTGACTTGTATTTAACAATCCTTTATCCTTCTGTAAACTTTGAACACAATTGATGTATCCCTTCAAAAGTTGTTGATCGGAAACCAAAAGTAAGGCAAAACCTAAGTCCAAAAAGGGCCATAACTCAGTCAAAGTTTTTGTCGACGATCTCCGAATTCGAACTTGACCTGTATTTAACAATGGTTAATTTAACAATGGTTAACCCTTATGTAAACTTTGAATCGATTGATGCTTCCCTTCAAAAGTTATTGATCGGTAACCGAAAGTGAGGCAAAATCTAGTTCAAAAGGGCCATAATTCAGTAAAATTTTGTTGATGATTTCCCAATTCGAATTTGACCTGTATTTAACAACGCCCCACCCTTTTGTAAACTTTGAATCGAATTGATGCATCTCTACATAATTTATGGATCGGAAACCAAAAGTTAGGCAAAACCTAAGTCAAAAAGGGCCATAACTCAGTCGAAATTTAGCCCATGATCTCCAAATACGAATTTGACCTGTAATTAACAATGTTTCACTCTTCTATTAACATTGAATGAAATTGATGCATCCCTTTAAAAGTTATTGTTCGGAAACCAAAGGCGTAACGTCGCGGACGACGACGACATCGGCGACGCAGACGGAGACATGATCCCTATATGTCTGCTATAGTTCGCAGGCGACACAAATATCAGTAAACGAAACTATAAAAAGGTACAGTGAATTATGAGAACACGAGTGGACCCTTAAAGCGTCAAGAAAAATGCATCTGAAAATGTCGTCTGCTAAAGCCGTCTGCTGCAAATAATTGCCTAACATAACTGGCGAATTAAAGTATAAAAGTAAAAAGTGTGGACCCAGAACAGACTGCTATAGGAGTAGTCTGATCTGGGTCGACACTGTGTGCCAATGAGGCCTCTTAGCATTTCAAGGAACGAGAAAAGCAGACGACTTTTGTTGCGATTGGAGCTTTAAGAATTAATGCACGTTAAAGAGTTGTGGTAGTAGACTGTCACCGATTTATTTCCATGGTAGTATCAAATGTTTCATATTCTGACAGAAAACAGAATAGGCTTACCGCTTAAGCCGTATATACGCAGCAGGCATTAGATTTGTCGCACATTCCATTAACTCTCATTAACAGACACGGTGAAACCAAGTCCTGCTGTTTTCACATTTTGTAGGTTCTCTCCATATTAGAGTTCCGTTTTTGTAGCTTATCTTGACGTACTTTGCCTAAAAGGCACCTGTATTACTGACATCCTATCAAGACATATGTTTTAACATAGATAAGCCAGATCATGAAATACTGTGAAGTATCAGATGAGTCTTTGAATCCGCACAGTCTCGACAGCGTCTTTACTGTTCGCATTTACAATGTGTGATAGTGGTTGAAGGTTTGGATACCAAAACTTCATACCAATGCGCTAAACCGACAACGACACATTTTAATGATAGATGAACAATATGTACTTTGTCACCCGTTTACAACAATAGACGATGTCCACTTACCAAACTGACGTCACTTTTAACTTATCCTCCGAATACAGTATGACCTAGGATAACAACATTGCCATGATCTGTGTATAAAAGTACATTGTCCGTCAGCTCAGTAACTTTGATGAGCACAGTTGGATAATACCATACATAATATGCTCGTATGTGTTGATAATAGGCAAGTTTGGGTTTGTTTACACACCGAACAGCATACTAAACAAACTAGCTCATACCGGTACATGTATATCCTCTTTTAAAACGATGTAGATCCATACCAGGACCAGGAACCACATATTATGCTTGTAAATACATATTGATAAGCAAGCTACATGAATATATAGTACATGAAATATCCAACATGAAACAGGGTTTAAGGTTAAATAGATACTCGTGTAATGTATTTACAAATTGAGAAGTAAATAACATAAACTTACATGTGGTAGCAAAATGTCCTATTTCTTCCTAACAAACATTAACATTTTCACTGAACAATAACCTTTCAGTGACTGATTGGATCTTCAATATAGTGTGATGACTTTATAATAAGATTTGCGAGGTGCATTATACAATTTCATTACATCAATGAGATAAGCAGCAGAACAGTTATAAAAGTTTTTACTTTATACAGAACACTTGTATCCCCGTAAGTGGCTCGCAGAACCAACTATAAATGAGACACATATATTAGTATGAATTACGCAATACACACATACCTACACCCCTAAAAGTATCCCTACCTATATTTTAGGCTCAGTTACACTCAAACGTTGTAAACGATTGCCTAAAGAATATTTTATTTTAGGCCAACTGGCAAGACATTCATATTATGGGTTTCCCCATGGGTTTCCAATATGCTCGACAATTTCCAGGCAACAAACTGAAAAAGATATATAATTCTTTGTTATATGACTGGAGAAAATCCTGTCTCCTGATTGGCCCAATTTGTCTTCATAAATTTCTATGTCTACCTGGAAACTGCTCTAAACCGGTCCGCAAGTTAATATTGCATGAAAACCAGCTCGGACTAGTTTCCAGAAGTTAATAATTTTGACACCTCTGCAATATCACCTTCTAGAGAGCTAAAATAGCATGATGAGGGTGAAACTAGCATGTGCTGCATGAAATTGACACGATTTGCTGTGTTACCTCCCAAAAGGTAAATTCAAGACTTTCATGAATTTTTACAACAGTTTTGTTTTGTTTGCTTTTTTTTTTTATCTTTGTTTGAATAAACAAATTGTAAAAACAGTTTTATCATAACATTTTATATTCCTCATTTAGAGAATTAATATACATTTGAAAATGCAAAATACTATACAATAAAATATTTAATGACAGTTGCTAAAACTTGTGAGAAAGTCCTAAGATGTGTTAGATTCAAGGTTGAACATGTCTTTAACAACAAAAGTGAAAGTAGCAAATTGTTTCATTCTTAAATGAAAAGTCATATAACAAAACAGTTATTGACTTCCATTTCGGTAGACATAAGGATTAATCTACCCTTAAAAGTGATATTAACCTCGGCCTAGCCGCCTCGGCGAATTATCACTTTTTCAGGTAGATAAATCCTTATCTCTACCTTATTGAAGTCAATAATTGTATGTTATTATATAATATTCAAATAAATAGCTTCTGATTGGCTCAGATGCCTATCCACTGCCGCTGATATAACTAAATGTCGCATGGCTTGACGGACGTTGGAACGACCATGGCATGAGGTAATATTAATGGTTTTAATGGTCCAAAATGGCAGGAAATACATAACATACATTTAAAATATAATAAAACAATTGTTGACGTCTGTTTCGTTATACATGGTGTTAATTTGAACAGTAAACTTAACCATATTAACCCCCACTTCGTGTCGGTCAATATGACGTTTACTGTTCAATAACACTTAATGTCCTCCTCAACATAAGTCAATAATTGTATAATGTCACACAGCCTGGGGTTTTCCCAATATAATTTTAATTACTAAGATAGATTTCATAGAAATTTTCTATAACATGTGTGATATCAGTGTGAAACTTGCATGGTTTGCTGTAAATTCAATCATTGAGTGACATGAGTATGAAATATACAAGATTTGCTGTTTTATCATGTACATGTATGTATTTCAGGACCTTGTATTGTTGTTGATAACCCTTTATGCATTAAAGTGAATATTAGAGCTTTATAGCATGATAATTGTATGATATAGCATTTAATTGTGAAAGCTTTTCAATTAGCATGTTATTGATAACTTTCACATTTCCCTGGAGTCAAGTCATTTTCAGGTCTATGAGCTTCACGTATGTGTAACAGGGTCACTTTTACCTATTTACAAACATTTAGAGCAGTATCATAAATCTTTGATAATGGTTAAAATTTATAATGTTCGGTGTATTATCTAAGCAAAGGGATGGTATTTATGAGTATAGTGTTTGTATTTGATACTTTGGTAGTTTTTCTTATAAACCTTAACCCTTAAAGTACTAATTATTGCTTCTGCAGATGACATATTTTGCAAGAACTTTCTTTATTTTTGGTATAATAAGACACAATGAAATGGAGCTTTTTTAAAAAGCATAATACTTTTCTTTTGATCTCTTGGATTTGGTCCAGGTCACGACCTCTTGGGCTGTCTCCATCTGTGCCTGGCCCCAGAAGCTGAGTTAACCCTAAAACACCAACCCTAGCCTAACTTGCCTCCTGCAGGCTAAGTATGGGCTGTTATTAGGCCGGCCCCACTTTGTCTGCTTCCAACAAGCTGCCCTCTTCGAATCGACACAGGTCCCGCTGGCTTCCTCCCTCTGTCTAAGCTAACTAAGCACAAGTCTGGGCCCAAACCCTAACTTGCCTCCCGCAGGCCAAGCACAGGCTGTCATTAGGCTGACCCCACTTTGTCCGCCTCCAACAATTTGGTCCAGGTCCCGACCACTTGGACTGTCTCCATCTGTGTCAGCTTGCTAAACCCAAGTCTAGGCCCAAACCCTAACCCTAGGTAACCTTAAGTTGGCTCTGACAAGTTGCCCTCCTGGATTTGGCCCTGATCCCTGGCATATGGTCATCTAAATCAACCATGGTCGGAATGTCACATTTTTTTTAGAATTCTCACATTGTGCTTATATTGTAAACTTGACTCACGCGCGGCTCCTAAATAGTGTAGCCTCCACGCATGCGACAGGAGCTGGACAACAAATAAAAAAGATTTAGAGTCCGTGCTCGATAAGAGTAGGGTTACGTAGTTGGTCACGTTATGGTACTTTATTCACCTGATTTGACAAATATAGGGTTTTCTTTCATACTTCTAACTGCAATCGTCACCGTACTCTTATCGACCACGGACTATAATAACACTGTGCCAGTTACAATCACATGTCCAGTGCTTTCAAGTTCAACAGTTGTTTTGTACACGAAGGAAAGACGTTTGGAAAGTTCTGTGCAAGAGAGTATATCCCAGTAAACATATAAGAGGGACACTATCGGCCCACTGGGAATGACGTTTCGATGGTGGGTCGATGATGGCCCGCCACTGTACGCTGGCTGGGATATTGTCTTAAATCATTTTTCTTTGATGACTAATGAACCCCACAGGTTAGTCCGGTCTATTCAGAGTAAGAAACTAATATTTATATTGGGAATGGTTTTTGCAAAGTTTCTGTTAAAGCTGCATAGTCTGTAACTTTTGATCTTCTCATTTTAAAAATAATGGTTTTATTTTTCAAGAACACAGTAAAAATACTCAAATTCAGGTAAACATTTTACCATTTTCGTAAATCTTAACAAGGTATCACTATCGAAACAACTGCATTTATGTTAAAATTCAACGGTCTAGAATTATTGGAGGGACGCAAATAATTACCAACAAGAGAAAAACACACCTATTTGATGAGATTACTCACATTTCCATGCAGTTTTCAGCTGTACTGAACTTTTTTATTGTAAAAACAGAGCTTAATTCTACTTTTACAAATGATTTAAAAAGAAAATAAAATTTTTCGAAAAATGTTCATAGTTACAGAGTATGCAGCTTTAAATTAAAAATTCTAATAATTGACTCATGCAGTATTTTAAAGAAAAATACAGTAGCCATTGGATTATATATGGTATTTTTTCTGTAAACACAACAGGTGTCGAATCTATATGTGACCGTTACTGTTAGCCCAATGTTTACTGTCGTCGCCCTGGGCCCTGTCACCCGTTAAACTAACGGTACCGGGAGCCAACTCACGACGGTAAACATTGAAGGCATTATAAGCATGCGGAAAGGGTCGATTGAGTGTTTTTGTTTTTGTTTTGCCGCTTTTATCAGTGATATAGAGGATCTTACATGAGTGCTCATGTTTTATTGAATTTATCAAACGAGTTGAGGAAAAGAGATAAAATGCGAGGCTTGCCTCGCATTTTATCTCTTTTTTCGCAATGAGTTTAATAAATTCAATAATACTGGAGCACGAATGTTTGATTCAATTTATCATATGACATAAAAATTTTTTTGAAATCATATTTTTTGCGTAAAAACGTCAGGGGTTTGCCATATGCGTGACGTTAAAAGCGTCATTTCATAACGTCGCCCGAAAATCTGTAAACCACCAGTGGTTTATCGATTTTAATGCATGGCGTTATTTCACTCCCAGACGCGACGTCATATGATAAAATGATATATCCCAATGCATATAAAGTACACACAGAACCATTATTCGTTTTTATCCAACTTTCTAGTAAAAACCCAAGACACCCTGGCTTTTATACCCCCAACACATCTAAAATCGCTATTAAAATCATTATTTTGGAAAAAAATAACGTAATTTATCATTGGCAATTATTAATAATACTATTTGCAGAAGGCAGAGCGAAAACATTGGAAACTAAATCTATTTGTTCTATGGGAAAGGGAAAAATATTTCTAGCATGGCCGACTTTGCTTGGCAGCGCGTCGCAGTCATACCCGACCACAGCTATGACATCAAAACAACAACAGCACACAACATTATGTACGTATATCATAAATAGACATTGAAAAGAAAACAGAGATGATCCATCATTCTGTTACTATTAATTGGAGAGTACAATAATTAAAGACAAACATAGCAAACTACGTTCGTATCGAAATGGCTTCGTCTTGTACATTATACAATGTAAACGTTAGATAATTCAGACATAACAACAAATCCATATAGATTACTACGCAACGCTGCTCTACGGACTAATTTCTGAATAGAGGTCATAGACGGGGTTATGAACAAACAAATCATATCAATCAGTATGAAATAAATACAGGTAATACTGAACGAACATTGTAATGTATTACTTAAATTACAAGTGTAATACATTACAAGAATTCGTGCATGGTATTCTGGTCTCAATTCCATATTTTTTCAGTCAGTATTCCAGAGAACATTGGGTAGCGTGCATGCGCGCCAGAAGTCAAAACCGATTACAAATAGGCACTTTATGTACTATGTCTGGACGTAATACTCCATTACGAAACACTTACTACGTACCCATTACTTACCTAAGCATACTGAACGCATTTCCGTCTAACGAGTTTGATATCTTCAAGATCTCACTTGGAGTATTGTTTCTACACATAAAATTATTTAAAAGCAAACCACATTCTTATGCACTTGCTTTTTAGGCGCGTTGCTGAATTTCATATAAGGCTTACTTTTTGAGAAAACTTACCTCATCGTCATAAAGGACGAAACTGGTCTCAAATCAAAACTAAATGCCTCTAGTTTAATTTTGATTGGGTCGTACGTTCGAAAATTGGTAGCGTCATACCTAAAAAAGGGGAGATAACTATATCCTTGCAAAAAAGGGAATTTTGAAGTACGAATTTCAAACGATTTTTTACAGTTTTAAAACATTATTTTTTCGTAAATTATTTTATTTTCTAAAATCAATTTAACTTTCATTTATTTCTAAATCAAATTTGGTTCATTTCCTTCATTTGCAGATATAGCTAATGAGGGATAACTCTTACTACCCTATAAAATAGAACATTTCCCTCGATATCGTTTCTAATAAAACCTTTATTTTTAGTAAAAATGCGTAAAACTTGATCAATTCGAAGAAAAAAACTATAAATTTGCTATTCAAAAACATGATTATCAGTATTCTTACATGCTTGACGGCTCGAAAAATCGCTTGCAAAGTTGCTACCCCCGCAGAAAAATACTCTGTTTTCGTGCATTTCACCAATACACTTGATATAGTTTCTGAATGCTTTTGAGAAAATTTACCTCATCGTCCTAAAGGATGAAACTAGTCTTCAATTGAAGATAAATGTCTATACTTAATTTTTGTTTGAGTCGCACACTCAGAAATGGGAAAAAAGGGGAGATAACTTTATACTCGCAGAAAACAGAATCATGAAATACGAATTTTAAAAGTATCAAGTATGGACTTCTTTCTGAAGACAAAGGGTCTGACACATTTCTTTTAGGTAATTTGGTATGCTTAATCCGAAAAACAATGTTTGAAAGCTGAGAAATGGCGTCGTGTTGAGCTTATGTGCATGTTTTCAAGATGGTCGCCAAAATCATACAGAATCTTACATTGTTGTTGATTTATGGTTTAATATACCTCGGAATATTTTTGGGGGTTCTGTGTTGGTCGTTGTTTTATTATGCATCTCTTTGTGTTCTTTCTATTTTTGTTAATACATTGACGAGGAAGAGAACGATAGTTGCTTTGCTTTAATTGTCTTCCTGATGTCTTTTGGCTGTGAGTGTTCTGTTGCTCTTCCTCACGATGCCATGGATTTATCTGCAGTAGTGAGTGTGTTTTTTTCCTGTTTATACTCGCTTACTTTTCGCTTATATAGTGTTCAGCTTCTATAATGAATGGTTCATTCATAGCACTATTTTGAACTATAGTTTCAAGCTTTTAAAATGATGAACGAGAAATGAGTTTTGAGAATTGAGAAGTAACTTTGATTTAGCTGTCGTATTAATGTCCACTCTTCCTAGCAATGCCCACAAAATGTGTTGCACTGTTTATCTATCAAAAGTAAAAGCAATTAAATTCCTTAGTACCCAATGGTCGAATTAAAAAAAGTATTGCCCTGAAAATAACCCCATTTGAGCTATGTGAAAATGCGTGGTTTTCATTGCAACAAACAATGCGCTTCAAAACAGTTGGGTATGTCTCTACAAATTACTTATATCTCAGCAGAAACTAATCCTAAAGTACTAATTCGATAAAAAACAAAAATAAGACATAGCAGCTTCCTTCAGCGGTAAAGTATGCTAATGATCAAATTTGCATATTCATTAAAATTAATGAATACATTAGGAAATCGTAAAAAAATAAAAGGGTGTACCCACAAAGATACTTACAACGCAGCTGCGAATTATTTTAGGTAACCACTCTTGGTACCAAAATAATAACAAAGTACTGCACTTTTACCAAATTGTCCATTTAATTTTTATCTAACATTCTCACTCATAAATATTAATCAAATAATAAGAAATAAGAGAAAATTTTGGAAAAATTAAAGGGGTGTACTTACAAAATTACGCATATGTCAGTTGCTAGTTGTCCTATTCTCATATTAAAGCCTAGAACTAATCTTTATCTTTCTATGTTCTTCTTTCTTTTTAATGTTTTCTTATATATTCACGAGTATGCAAATGAGATCATTTGTATATTCATCATTGGGTCAACGAGTTATATCTCAACTTTTATTTGGTACCATGTTTGGTAGTCCAGGATATACAGCAGCTGAAATACAGGTTATTTTGTAGGTCAAATCACTTGAGTTTTCTACTATTTTTGACTTATTCTTTTTATGTGTTCTTTAATATTCGTGAAAATGAAAATTAGATATTTCGAATACATATAATCATAGGGTCGCATACCTGTATCTCAGCTATTATTTGGTACCAAGTTTTGTAGTCTAGGATAGTAAGCAGCTGGCGTAGAGGTAATTTGGTAGGGATACCACCTTAATTAGTCAACCAATTTTGTCTTATTTCTTATGTTTACATTAATATTTATGGGTATTCAAATTAGATCATTTGTGTATTTAATCATTTTCATCAAATGAAAATGTCCCAACTTTTATTTAGTACCTAGTTTTGAATTTAATCATAGTTAGCAGCTGACTTAGTGGTTAGTTTGAATGTAAACCAAATTATTTTACTACAAATTTCCTCTTATTTCGTAAGTACTCATCAATATTCATGAATATTCAAATTAGATAATTCGTAAATTTAATCATTTTGGTCAAAATGCAATATCTCAACTTGAATTTGGTACCAAGTTTTGCAGTCTACGATAGTTGGCAGTAGATATATAGGTAATTTTGTAGCTAGACCCCCTTAATTTTTCTACCTATTTTATCTTATTTATTATGCTTTTATTAATATTAATGAATATTTAAATTAGAAAATTCGTATATTTTATCATTTTGATCAAATGGCTATGTCTCAACTTTTATTTGATACCAAGTTTTGAAAGATAGGATAGTTATCAGCTAGCGTCGTGTTAACTTTGTAGGTATACCGCCTAACCTTTTCTACCATTTTTGTCTTGTTTTTATGTTTTCATTAATATTCATGAATATTTAAATTAGAAAATTCGTATATTTTATCATTTTGATCAAATGGCTGTGTCTCAACTTTTATTTGGTACCAGATTTTGTAAGATAGGATAGTTAGCAGCTAGCGTCCTGGTAATTTTGAAAGTATACCACCTTTATTTTTCTACAAATTTTACCTTATATCATATGTTTACATTAATATTCTTGAATATTTAAATTTGATAATTCGCATATTTAATCATTTTGGTCAAATTGCAATGTCTCAACATTTATTTGGCACCAAGTTTTGTTGTCTAGGCTAGTAAGCAGCAGACGTATAGGACATTTTGTAGGTATACCCCCTTAATTTTTCTACCAATTTTGTCTTATTTCTTACGTTTAAATTAATATTCATGAATATTTAAATTAGATAATTCGCATATATAATAATTTAAGTTAAATGGCAAAGTCTCAACTTTTATTTGGAACCAAATTTTATAGTCTAGTCTAATAAACATCAGACATATTGGACACTTTGTAGGTATACCACTTTCATTTTTCTACCAATAATTCTCTTATTTCATATATTTACATTAATATTCATGAATATTCAAATTAGATAATTCGTATATTTAATCATTTTTGTCAAAATACAATGCCTCAACTTTAATTTGGTACCAATTTTTGTAGTCTACGATAGTTAGCAGTAGATATATAGGTAATTTTGAAGGTATACCACCTTATTTTTTTACCTATTTTCTCTTATCTCTTATGCTTTCATTAATATTCATGAATATTGAAATTAGATAATTCGTATATTTCATCATTTTGATCAAATGGCTATGTCTCATCTTTTATTTGGTACCAGGTTTTGTAAGATAGGATAGTAAGCAGCTAGCTCCTGGTAATTTTGAAAGTATACCACCTTTATTTTTCGACATATTTTGCCTTATATCTTATGTTTACATTAATATTGTTGAATATTTAAACTAGATAATTCGCATATTTAATCATTTTGGTCAAACGGCAATGTCTCAACATTTATTTGGTACCAAGTTTTGTAGTCTGTGCTACTAAGCAGCAGACGTATAGGTCATTTTGTAGGTATACCCCCTTAATTTTTCTACAAATTTTGTCTTATTTCTTACGTTTAAATTAATATTCATGAATATTCAAATTAGATAATTCGTATATTTAATCATTTTAGTCAAATGGCTTTGTTTCAACTTTTATTGGGTTCCAAATTTTGTAGGATAAGATAGTTAGCAGCTGGTGTTGAGGTAATTTTGTAGGTATTCCCTTTAATTTTTCGACCATTTTTCTCTTATTTCGTATGTTTTCATTAATATTCATGAGTATGCAAATTAGATAATTCGTATATCTATTCAATTGGTCATTTTGCCAATGTCTCAACTCTAATTTGATACCACGATCCTTAGTCTAGAATGATAAACAGAGATAATTATGTAAGTGACACCCCTTAATTTATTCTACAATTTTTCTCATTTCTTATGTTTTCAATAATATTCTTGAATATGCAAATTAGCTAACATTTATATCTGATAAGAGCGTCATATTTCTGTTTCTGAAATTCTATTTTATCTATTCGAGAAAGAAAGACTAGATATTTCAAACAGATATACTTTTGTGTCAGTTAAATAAAAAACAAAAAGCAGAGAAACAATATTTCAAGGCGGTACTCTATGATGGTTTTACATTATTTCTAGTACCAGAGTAACCTCCCCATTTTATGAATGGCGATACTCGATTTTAACGTACCATCCTCACGAATTGATAGTACAGATATATCTATCTTTAATTGAGGCATGTATCATCATTTAGGACGATGATGTAAGTTTTCGCCAAAAGTAAAGCAGCGAATCTCCTATGCTCGTAGCAAGTGTATTGGAAAAATGCATTAAACGCTGTTTTTTCAACACAGGGATGGCAACTTTAGAAGCAAATTTCTGAGCCGTCAGGCATATCAGGATGCGGTAAATCATGTTTTTGAAAAGCAAAAAGACAATTATTTTAGAAATTATAAAATTGTGCGGGTTCTGATTAAATATAACGGTATTATAAGGAATGATATAGAGGAAAATATTCAATTTTATAGGATAGTAAGAGTTATACCCCCAAAATACTAAGTTCAAATCTATAAAAATCAATAAAATTCATACAAATATAAATGACAGTAAACTTAGTTTAAGAAAATAAATATGTTTTGAAAAAGAACGTCTTTTTGTCAATACAAAATCAGTTTAAAAACCGTACTTTACGTTTTCGTTTTTTGCAAACATTGAGTTATCTCCCCATTTTTAAATATGATGCTACCAATTTTTAAGCGTACGACCAGATCAGAAATAAAGTAGAGTCATTTATCTTGAATCTAAGACCTGTTTCATCCTTTATGACGATGAGGTAAGTTTTTTCGAAAATTTGAATTTCAGCAACGCGCCTATTTGTTACGTGACGTCTGATTGGATAATGTAAAAAATTGCCAGAGTATGTCATGCGACATATTGTTGGAAATGAGTTGACGTCATTAATTACGTCACATTGCGTAGGATGACATTCGGCTTTATGCATGTTGGAACGCTCAAATTTGAAAAAAACAACAACTGCAGAAGTGCATTAGAATTGGGATAACCATATTCAAAAATTTCATTTAGGGATATATGCTTGGAAATCATGTATTACGGCTCTGCTAGCTCATTGCTGTAAAACTTAATTTCTGAACATATATCGGCAATTAACATCCCTGAGTAAATTTTTTGGATACATTTATCTCATAATTTAGTCAAATTTCGTAAAAAAATCTTACTACTTAAAGACAGGAATTAGTGATTGTTATCTTCACGCTTAAAAATCACGCTTAAAAAAAAAAGGTCAGGGGATATATTGTGATCGCCTCTGTCTATCCGTTATGCTATCTCCTCCTTGACCATTGGACGAAATCCAACCAAATTTGGTGTGTGAGTAACTCACATGAATGGGGCGTGCAACAGCACATTTTTTGTTATACAAAAATGAAATGAAAGTCTATATGTTACATGCAATCTGTGCTAACTCCTAATACGTATGGTATGCGATGTGGCAAATCTACGAGAGGTGATTCACCAGTTTTGAAACACTTTTATTATATCTATAAATTCACATAATAAAACTTTCATTGCAAAATGTGTTCAATTTGTGATCCATGGAGGTGGTAGATCAGTCTACATTGCTTATGTCATACTCAAAGTCTTATTGATAATGGAATGGCCCAGTTTTCTTCATTTGTCTCGCAATGCTCGTTTAAGGCCTGCCAAAGTGTAGGTTTTTTTCGCATTTGAGAGCGTCTTATAAGGATTCCTCAGATAGCAAAATCAATTTGGGCGGCATTTGGACCTTTAGGCATCCACTCCTGAGGTGTAACAACGTTCACGTTTCGGAAACGTTTATACAATTGGACGTCAACGTGTGCTTTAACGCATGGCTTGAAGACTTGTCCTGGTGAAATACCATGTCCTTAATTTGGTCACTTGGAAACATTCTTGCTACATAATGTTTAATGAATTGTTTCAAAACTTTGCCAACATAATAATGCGAATTGACCTTGACCCTTTAGGGATGATTCGGATCTCAGTTTTGCCGTAGAAACTAATTACAGCCGATGCCAAGAAACCTGGTGCAAACGAATCACTTTTAACACATTTGAGTTTTGAAGGATCACCATGCCCTTTACGGATGTAGCAGACTCGGCGACGACTATAGTTGCCACCCAAGTTAAACATTGCCTCATCTATCGTCGCAAAGATTTTCCAATGGTCACAATTTAAACGTTTTTAAAGATGCCACGAAAATGGTCGCCATTTTGTCAATTTGAGCTGCATTTAACTGGTAATTTTTGCATTATTTTTGAAGTTTTGACTGTAATGCAATTTTAATAATACTGTAAATGGTTGACTGAGACACCCCTAGTTCAGTTGCCATTTCACGTTGTGTGGATGGGTTACCCATTTTCATAATTATGGCGACTTAACGAATAACTGCATTTGTTGACTTTTGGGGTGTCTTTCTGTATGGCCCTATTCTTTGCTTTTTTGCTACTAGCGCTGTGTGGATGGGTTACCCATTTTCATAATTATGGCGACTTAACGAATAACTGCATTTGTTGACTTTTAGGGTGTCTTTCTGTATGGCCCTATTCTTTGCTTTTTTGCTACTAGCGCTGAGAGCTTTACATATCGAGTGTTTTACTCGATGGATTGTTAATATAGAAATTTCATGTTCATGACCCTTTATCTCTTATTGTATATTCCTGTAGGACTTTTTCTTCTTCAAAAGGTATGTAATGGAATTTTCTATTATAATGCCAATTTTAGGTTTACCCATGTTACAATCCGCACAAAAACTGACAAATATATGTAAAACATACATTTATTGATAAATATGTGTAAATTTTGTGCTGTTGAGACGCGATGCTAGATAATAACGAACGATTCAAAAGTGTTTCAAAACTGGTGAATCACCTCTCGTAGTGAGATGATGACACATCTGAGCCGTGACATGTGCTTTCCAACAATGTGGCATTTTGACAAGTGTAGACTCAGACAAGCCTGTGCAGCCTCCTTTTAAGCTTAGAAACTCCAAATGATGTTCAGTCAGTAGCTTAACACTCATAGAATATTCAAGCGACTAGCAAAGGCTCTGATCAGACTGCGCATATGCGCAGGCTGATCTGAGGCTTTGCTGGTCGCACATACCACATTGTTGGAAATCTCATGTTGCGGCTCATCTAGTTTAGCCAAGCTGTTCCCTGTTGAAAGAATTTGAAGATATCCATTTTGAAGATTTTCTTTCTTATGTCCATTTCAGAATTTCAAACGTCTGTAACTTTTCTTTTTGAAATAGTAAGCAACATTTTGGTGCCATTGTGCTTTCCAATAATTTTTCATTTTGTGCCCCGCCTGCTCTGGTTACATTTTTGAAAGACAGACATGTTATATAACGTCATCGTCATTTTCGACGCCAAAAGTGCAGACAGATGTTATGTTTATTAATTGTATACAATAAAATTACAATTACATTTTTGACTTGAATATGACATGCATTTTATCTCTTCAAAAAGTAGAATCACTTGCGTTCAGGACAAAGAGCTAAAGAGACTAACCTCCCTAAAGGTGATAAATCATCATAGACAAAGCAAGATTACAGTTTCTATTTGTTTGATAACTCGTGGTTTATTTCTGCTTAGCATGTTATACAATGAGCATTTCACCAAACGCAGTAGAGAGCAAGCTTTCGGCTATAAAATTTTAAGATGAAGATAATATCGGGAGTATTTCAGCGAGTAATAAGAAATGTTCAGCAACAATATATAAAACAATAATACATTGACATATTATAAGTATTTCACTGGTAATATTACGACCAAACTTTTAGCAAACACATTTGCATAAAACATTTTAAAGATGATCTTTCACTGGGTTTATTGTGCCCAAACTTTCAGTAATCAAATTGTATATAAAATGAAATGACAAATCATGAATATTTTTATTGTATTATGACCAAATTTTCAGTAACCAAATGAGAATTGCGACAAGATACTGGCACAAATGATATGCAAAACTGATTGTAACATGGCCAAACTTTCAGTAATCAAAGTTACCCATGTCAGCATATATATTTCTTGATGAGAGAGAGAGAGAGAGAGAGAGAGAGAGAGAGAGAGAGCTGGTTGCTTTACTTTAATTGTAATGGGGCTGTCTGTGCATTGAGTTTTCCCTCGCGGTGCTGTGTGTTTGTCTACAATCTGTGATTATGGTATTTTCTGGTCACACTCACTTACTTTGGGATATGCTAGAGTTTATTTTACTGAATGTGTAATCAGCAAGCTTTCAGTCATCAAATTATGTATACTCGTATAACTAATCTCTGACATCTTATGAGTTTTTCACTGAATGTGTAATGTGCAAACTTACCATAACCTAATTAAACATGTTTAAACACGTAAATGGGATTTTAACTGATTATAACTCCAGCTCAATATTTTTTTATCGTTTTTTCCGTAGTTTTGATTGTTTGGTGGCAAAATCAAAACGTAAGTGAGTATGATCAGGAAATACCCCAATCACACACTGCAAACTAACCAATGTAACTGTGAGGCAGAGTCACAGAACATAACAGTAACAAGACATCAAAAAGACAATTAAAACAAGCAACTAGCTCTTTCTTCCCAATATCAAACAATAGGTGGCATGACTATCGCATACTGACCTATCTGATTTGAGCATTGTGGGTGCATGCGACATACTTGTTTACCGATTGCGTCACCAAATCTTGTGATCCGCCCAAATGTTTGAAGCACATTCTCGCGAGACCTGACGATACAGTCTCATCTAGATCTATCGCATTTCCCGCTTTGAAATATGAGTAGCTAGCGATATCACGCTAGTCCGGTTAAATACTCGCACTTCAGTAGTAACAGAATTTGAATGTTTACCATTTCTCTACAAGTATTAGCTTTTCAAAAAAGCTGGCGGTCGTTTAGCCCTATCATTGTATGCATTCTTGCCCACCGCATGTTTCCATTTTGAAATTCTAGAGCTTGTACATGTAGATTTATTCTTAACTCTGATTATTAACATCTGAACTGTGATTTGTTACCTTTTAACACATGCTTCAAGCGAGGATGTTGCTTGACCTTTTGAAAGTAGCCGGCTTATGCATGGTATGTTATGGTTATGTATCTAGCATGCGACACATTTATGGAAAATCATTTGACAACACTAGACAGCACATTTTTCTTAAAACTGATGCCAGAAAATTAAGGTCACAGTGGTCGCTTAACTGTATGTGTACAGACTCCGTGACCCCCAAGATGTCTTCACAAACAAAATTTGGGATTCCTAGGATTTCTGCTACTGACACGATTTTTCTAGATCTAATGGCAGTGGTAAAGGTGCTTGACGCTCCATGACCCTAAATGCATTAAGACACGAATTTTGGCATTCCTACCTAAAATAATATAGGAGATATACTCCCGATATGATATGAACACTCAAACACTTAGGACATTAAGGACAGGCAGTTTGATTACTATATGCCTGGGGCATAAGCCTGTTTGTCATGACCGTCATAAGACATTGCCTATGTCATAGTAATTCTATGCGATCAGATGTGGATGACAATCATATAAGTACGTTTACTGATGTGAAGTTCGCCCGCACTCTTTGCAACTCAAGGACGTTTTGACTTTGGGACGTTTAACTTTCGCCAGCTTTTTTTGAAAAGCTAATACTTATTGCCTTTATATAAGCGGCGGGACAAATTGACGCATTCATTGTGAAAATTAAATTCGCAAACGAGCTTGCCTCGTGCTATAGGTAGCCCTGCAGATTTCATGGACAGTTTACTTCGCGCTGTAGGTCAACCCATGATATTCGGTACCCCACTCGTTGTTCGGCAGCGAATAAAATATAGCCTGAGCATGGCATAAAGGTTTGGTCAAACCCTGGATTTGATGTATGTTTTTATTGAAGTTTATATAAGCGGCCGGCCATGGCCGACCGCAATTAGTCAATATATTCTGGATGTAAAGCCCTGAGTTATGCAAGCAGTGATCGCATAAAATGTTTTTAATAAATATTGCGGATGAACAGCTGTTCAATTCCAATGTGGACCGAGCGAAAGGCAGGTTAGAACGTGCTAGAGTGCTTCCTGTCTGCGACAATTGGTTGATTCAAACTTGTTACAGGGCTTGGACACCGACCATGGACAAACCGATTCACGAGCGCGAGCACAACGATTGTCAAGGGCTCATCAAAAGATCACATGGTCGATGCTGATTGGAGTGACAAATTTCCATCACCAAACTAAGCAACGCCTACCTGTGTAAACCGAAACGTGTCATTATTCTTCCGTGTTCCGAAAATAGCCACGGTGCGCTTGGCGGTAGAGGTGATACACAACAAAGAATTAACCCCGGGCCAAGTTGGTACATAAATATCAGGCTCCGTATTGTGTAGCTTGGTGCATAGTTTTATTCCGCAGCATATAAACGTATCATGTATCCAATACAATAGTCTCTCCTGGGTCTGTGTAGAAAGATTGTGTTTGCAGTAATCACACATTTCTTACGGGATATTAAAGTTGACTGTATTAAACAAACAACACTTTTAAAGTTTGTTGCAACCAAATAAGGAACGACATTTCATGTTAACTGTCTGCTGGTAGATAATGATTCATATGAAATATTAAGGTATTTTTTCTTCCTGAAATACCGTGTGCATGTTTGAAATTACTTCTGATCGGCAATTTGATTAATTTCTTGCATCGGCCTACTATGCAAGATGCACACATTTTTCGTATTAATACTGTGTAAAGGCGCTGATCAGACTGCGCGAATGCACGGTCTCTCTCTTTCTCTCTCTCTCTCTTTCACTCTATTCACATTAATTGGCAAACAGTTTGGACCCAGATTGGACCCGAATATAATACTGCCAATGCGAACGATAATACATACCATGGGTCCTTATCGAAAGCAACTGTAACGGGATTGATGGACTTGTTTCAAGATGTCTGAGAAACCAAGCCAAAAACACAAATTTCGTGCCCAAGCGTCCCCCTCTCTCTCTCTCTCTCTCTCTCTCTCTCTCTGTCTCCTTTTACGACCTGCTTTCAAAGTTTGCAAACAGTTTGGATCCAGAAGATCGCTGATACGCTGGGTATATTTATAAACCTCAAGAGAGGATTTTCAATCTATGTATGAACCTGCTCGATGTTTCAATGAATCTTTCTGCAAGACATTATTTCATGCTATTTGGTTACTTATCACATGTGACAAAGGCTCAGACGAGCCTGCACAAATGTGCATTCTCAATACAGCATTCAGAATGCAGCGTGATACACATCCCAGCCCGCACACAATGTCGGGCCACTATCGGCCCGCCAGCGAAATGCCATCCAAATGGCGGTTCGCTGGCGGGCCGGTGGAGGTCGCTTTGAGATGTGTACTTGGATAAAGTTGGGAGTAGGCTCCAGGAATCACCGGTTGTATGTTTTCACACCTCAACCCACAGACCAAACAGAATAACGTTGCGCGTGCGGCAATGCAGAAAAGAACGTGCCAGATTACCCATCTAAGTAAAATGGAACCTTCCATATGTCGCCTACTTACTTATGACAAAATCACACACGTGCTGTTCGGCAGAATTATACCTATCACAAATGGGACAATCAGAAAAACAGACAATTTTCTACAGAAAATATTAAACTTGTGGTCGTATTTTTTCTAAATTTCTCAATACAGCATTCGGCACGCAGCGTGATACACATCCCAGCCAGCACACAATGTCGGGCCACTATCGGCCCGCCAGCAAAATGTCATGATCGACGTTCTAAGGGTTAAGATCAAAGTGACTCTTTGCATGCTTGATAAATTTTCATATTTTTGTCATCTTTATCATGTACAATTTATTATGAAGACTATTTTAGGAACATCACCAGTCAGACCGTTTGGTCATGTCTGATCTGGGTTCAAACTGCTGCAAGCCCGCAATCTTTTTGTGTCACTTTCCGGACAAACTGATCTGTTAAAATTGTATGCAAGGGTAATTGGCTCCAGCAGGCAAGGTTAAATCTGTTTGCGGACAAGATATTATGTAACCGAGACAGTTCGAAATGTATGGCTGAAGGTCACAATGTCCAGGAATAGATCAATTATGCAGGCTATTGACACCTAAAAACCCCAAAATAGAACACTGCATATCCTTTACACATAGGAGGCGTTTTTTCCTGTCATGTTATTTATTAAACTATCCAATCAGCATCAAGGCTGTGACTTTGACGAGCGTCCATCGCAAAGTCCATGGTCATTGTCAATCCACTATATCAATCTGCGTCATCACGCGTCACAGAAACTGCTTTTCTTACCCGGCCATGAGGGAAATGTTTACAAGAATTGTTTACTGTATCATTGTACCCCTAAATACGGTAATACAAATCATTGTAATTGTTTAGCTACGAAAGGTTACTTGATGTCTCAACAAACGGATTATTTATAGCCATTCAGTGCTTGCTACTTTTTTTAACTTAGTGTGTTGAGTAATGCATACTGCGTATTGACACAAACCTGACTTCTCAGTCGTGATGTGCCTTAGCAGACAGGTTGATTCTTTAATATCGCGATGCGCAGACAATGCTCTCTTCCTCGTCAACGATGTTTGCGAAACTAGAATGGGCACAAAATAATGTATATATCAAAGCAAAGACCAACATAGAACCCCCACAAACAATGGGAGGTACATAAAACAATACTTTTAACAACAACAGAACCACCCCCTTAGAACGGAACAGTCTAAGCCATCGGTGGCCTTAAATGCATTTTACTGGCACCAAATCTTCGACCTAGATTCTATTGTTGTTAATACACAAAAATTGTTTAGCTCGCATGGAGGCTTCCTAACTAATGCAATGCATCATCATAAAGAAACAATCTAATCGAATAAACACACTATGATGAAACAAAGAAAATGGTTCATGACCCTCATATAGTTGGAGCTAAAGAAAACCTCAAGCTGAGCTACAGGGGGCCCGGCCAAAGACAAGCATAATGCACCAACCATCGGATTAAAGCTTAACGTCAGGGCTATCATTGAGTCTGAGGCCTAACCCACCGTCGTGCAATTAAAAAGGATACCATAGCTATAAACCTTGATTGGGAATATAAACAGGCATGCAGATTGTCGCTTGATATCCATGTTGTATCCAACTTTTTTATAGCGTTTAATTATCTTTTTAAATTGATCATTAAAACTAGTCTTTCCAACAATTCTTTTTAATTTATAAACTAAATCACCATAAAATACAGATTCTGATATGCCTTGTTGCAGGAGTTTTTAAACAAATATTGTAATTAACAATTAACTCTGAGTGTCTGTGATAGGATTAAAAAAACTTAACGATGTTTATGGCATCAATAACCTTGTTTTAATAACCTTTTGTGGATTTTATCAATGTGTAAACTCCGAACAATTGCAGGTAGCCTTTTGTGCTTTACTAAGTGTGTGAGTGTTTTGGCGGAGTTTACAGATTGATAAAATCCACAAAATAACAATGCGTTTCTATAGTATTACGAACAAACTCGAGAATGTATATATAATAAAATATAACAAATTAATATTCCACTCGTTGCATTTTGTGCAAACATTCAGTAAATTTGAAAAATAAAAAATGTAGAAGCAAAATAATAAGACATAACAAATTAATATTCCACTCGTCGCATTTTGTGCAAACATTCAGTAAATTTGAAAAATAAAATATGTAGAAGCAAAACAACGTTTAATCCATATAAAATATCTATGCACATTATGTACATTTTTACAAATCTCAGTAATACATTATACTTAAGCGAGAAAATATGGGAATACAACCAGTGTTCAAATATGAATGGTTTTAGCTTCATAACTTTTTTTCATATATAAGCTATTACAAAATGCTTTACTTTCTAGAAAGATATATTTGTCATATTTAAACTTGCACCAGACATAAAAGAAAAATACAAAATACTTCTTGAGTTATAGCCCTTTGTCTCTCCAGTACACTAGCACATTCAATTCATCGAACATACGAGTATAGACGAGTGCATAATTCTTTGATAAACAGGTGAAATATCTTGATTTTCTTTTAAAATTAATTATCACCATGTTCTTTTGATAAGATTATGTGAAGGTTACGTAAGTCCGACAGGTTTTTTTGAAATTACGTTGATATATGATTTATTAAAATCTTCTAATATTTGCAAATAAATGATTACACAACACTACCTTTCAGTTTAAATTGTTTATAACGAAATGTACGAAGCAAAATTTGAACTAGTTATAATTAAAAGACAATATGTTGATCTCTCATACAATCATGGCAAGTTTAGCATATTTCAAACAAAACGCAAAAATAAATTACAGCAATGTACATTAATATGTATATCAGTAGATCACTCAAAATGACGTTTATGTTAAAATTGCTGGCGTCATAAACGCGTCTTTTACTCCGGATTAAAACAGGATTTTATCAATTTTTTGTCTTCCAAGCAGCTATGGGAATGTTACGAAAAGTTGCATCAAAAGTTTGATGACAATTTGTCTTATACTTACAAAGATATGATACTTTATCCGCTAATGTACTATATATGTGTTAATTTGCTTCAGAAATAGCTTATTGTATTTGAATGAGCAGTATATAAATGGTTGTAACTCGAGAAATGCATTGTGTGTTTCTTAAAAAAGTAAGTGAGTATGAGCAGGAAATACCATAATCACACACTGCAGACCAAAGCAAAGTCTAGTACCAGTTTAAAGGAGGCAAATAATTCTTTCTAGAAACGTATACCATTTTGTCGTAGGTAGCATGTCTGGGAAAAATTAAATGAAGCTAGATGCATTCATATTTGAGCATTTACAAACAAGTCCTTTCTTAAAAGAGGGAATATTATTTTCCTCTATAAAGACTACTATACCAGCACAACATGGTGATATGAATAGGAGCCCTGCACGCTATCCTCTGCACCGCTCAGGTTGGTTGGAAAATGCATCACGTTTATCACTTAATATCATATTTATCTAAAAACATGAGGATGTAGCTACCTTATATAGATGTAAGAGGAAAATTCACCAAACGGTTTCGTTGAACCAAGATATCACGAATCAACAGTAGAAACGATATTAAGCACTGCACAACAAAAACAAGCACCAAACACGCACCCCCGCAAACAATGAGAGCATCAATATACAATGAATTAACAGCAGAACCAAAGACGTAGATCAGCCTGTACATCTGTTTAGTCTGACCAGCATATTTGCAATTCGCTGACTGGATATTTTAGTATCTCTGAAGTGCAAAATTTGAAGGATGTAGTTCATTTGCTGGTTTGAATCTTACCTGGTTGGCAGGTGTTCTTATTCTCAAATAATCTTTTTGCAGATATGAGCTGCGTCATCAGGAAACCTGCTATATGCTTATGCAAATTACAAAGGAGTAGACCAGCCTGGGCATCTGCCCTGTCTGATCAGTGTCTTTGTAATTCACTGACTAGATTTAATAATATTCGTAGTTTTTGTGTCCAAAACTTTAAGATTCCAGTTCAGTTCACAAGCAGAGCTACTGAAATAATGTGTGGTCCCTATATATGAAATATAGTAAATGAGTATGATCAGGAAATACCACAATCACTAACTGCAGATAACCCTGTGGCACTGCGAGGAAGAGCCGCTCAACCATCACGAGACACCAGGAAGACAAATTAAGCAAAGCAATCAGCTCTCTCTTCCCCATCAAGATGATTGCAATACTAAAATGGACATAAAGTAACGTACAACAAAACATAGAACAATTACAGGCTCCCACAATGGGAGTAACAATAAACAATAAGTCAACAACAACCGATCCACCGCCTTAGAACGGACAGCAGCCTAAGCCACCGGGGGGCTTAAATGCATTTTACTGGTACCAAATCTTCGCCCTAGATTCTGCTGATGTTGAAGTACAAGAAAGTTCAAGTCTCTAACCACATTCTGTGGATGTACAGCCTGGTTTGTGCTGGACCTGGTTGGAAACCCTGCAGTCAGGTTTTCTCATGACGTGGCACATATAATGTATATATGTCACTTAACTGAGGTTTCTATTTATAATGACATAACACGATAAAACCAAAAAAATGATGTGCGCACTGAATACTCAGATCAGCATTCTAGTAAAAGTCTTTGTTGCATGCATGAAGAAAGTTTGGGTACACATATATAAGTTCTCGGTCATGCTGATCTATATTTGTGCTTCAGGGATATGTGATTCTAATGTTTTGTCTTATGATCGCTCATCATATTTTATATTTACAATTTCTAGATGCAGTGTGCTCCATCAATTAAAATCGCCTTCAAAACTCTGTTCTTTGAGATCATGATGCTCGCCCAGTAGTGACTCCAAACTGAAGAAGATAATGTCATATTTGCCATTTTCCAAATCTTCTTTTGTCACATTTGACTTGAGCAAGACCTGTAAGTACACAGCTTTGATCCCTTTTTGAAGTCCGTCTGCCTGGTACTGCATAAGGGCCACTAGTTGTGACACAGCATTGACAGACAGATCATTCACATCTTGCAGACAACTTCAATTGTTAAACTCGTTTCACTGCCTGTGGGGGAGCAAAATGATACATCCTGACCACTTAGGTATCCTTACATCATAGCCTCCTGATTTTGACGAACATTTTAATATCATTTCTTCAATCTTCAACAGTAAGTACACACCAGGTTGTATTTTGTCCATTTTGACGACTGATATTGGGCCATGTTCCCAATGGCAAAAAGTATGTTTTTTTCCCAATTTCAAGGAGAAATTCCAACTTAAGCACAAAAATTCAACATTTTGTGACACCTCAACCGCAATTAACAGCATTCCAGTTTTGAAATATGCTTATTAGTGAACCAAATATTGGAATGTTTGCTTAATTTGATCATATCATACAGTGTGAGTTTTTCCTAATTTTGTATAAAACGACGCCAATAAAATTCAATTCTTGTGTCGGGGCATGTTCCCAAAATTGTAAGAAAACCCTGTACACTAAATAAATGAACTGTTGGCAACCAACACCAAGCAATTTGATAAAGATCATTAGCTTATCAGTGCTGGCAGTAACGACTATTTTTCTAAACTCTTATTGCTCTCAGCTGTGGAGTAAGAATCATAAACTGCTGATCATGATTTCGTAGAAAGGTGAAGGTTCACCACACAGAATTCTGCTTATAAATAAATGAATTGTAGCAAGACCCTATCTTTTTAGCCAGAGAACTTAAGCCTGTAAAATATCTATAGCTGTCCAAGATTTGTGTCCCTTCATAAGACGAAAATGCAAAAAAGAAAGAAAGATATGGTCTGGGGCCAGACTTTTGTGGTAGTAGTGGGGGAGGTCGATGTAGTAGTCGGCATAGACATTGTAGTAACAGGTGTGGCTGCTGTTGTTGTAGGGGTTGTAGTAGTAGAAGTAGTAGTAGTTGGGGTGGTTGTTGTATTAGTAGGTGTGGTTGTGGTAGTAGTAGGCGTGGTTATTGTAGTAGTAGGTGGTGCTGTTGTACTAGTAGGCGTGGTTGTTGTAATATTTTGTGTGGTTGTTGTAGTAGTTGGTATAGTTGTTGTAGTAGTAGTTGTGGTTGTTGTAGTAGTAGGCGTGGTTATTGTAGTAGTAGGTGTGGTTGTTGGAGTAGTAGGTGTGGTTGTTGTTGTAGTAGGTGTGGTTGTTGTAGTGGTAGGTGTGGTTGTTGTAGTAGTAGGTATGGTTGTTGTAGTAGGCGTGGTTGTTGTAGTAGTTGGCGTGGTTGCTGTAGTAGTAGGTAAAGTTGTTGTAGTAGTAGATATAGAAGTCGTAGTTGTAGCACAGGTACCACAGCATCCATCTTGGTTTGCTGCACAAACGGTAGGTGTATTTGTACAGCCAGATAATTTATCGCCATACTCACATCCTAAAATAAAAATGAGGTTTTAAACAAGCAACAACATAACAACAGCCTTGACGGACCGAAGGCATAACGTCTGTGAGCTTAATTAGATTATTTTGTTAAATCCCAACAGACTAGTATTTGTTGTTTGTTTGAGTTGATGCTTTATGTCCCAGTCAACATTTTTCAGTCATGTCTGGACGTTTCTCTTGATTGACGAAATACTAAGCAGCGTAGATAAAGTGTATTGTTGATGGACCTCTCAATCATAGGTGGAACAATCTCACACTGAACTCCTAATAATTTGCTGTTAACCAAACATGTTTTTTCATGCAATAACGTTGTTAAACATGGCTTTGACTTCCGTTTTATGCCCCCAACTTTGAAAAAGTTGAAGGGGCATATTGCTTGGGCTTGTCTGTCTGTGTGTCCCTCCCTCCATTCAAAATTTAAGATAGGGTTTTGAAATTTCATATATGGGTTCCTCATCAAAATAAAACTGACCCGTATTTTTTAAATCTGGATTATCTTCCTTTGTGGAGTTATGCACCTTTTAACGGGTCATAATGAAATTTTGTAATCAGGATATTTCAAAAACTATTACAGCTAGGTGCTTTAAACTTGATCAGCTGATAGAGTATAATGAGCAGATTACCTGATTAAAATAAAAAAAGATTATTTGTTTTAGTTATTGTCCTTTGCAAATTTAGACATAGAAAACTTGATATCTCAAAAACTATTATTGCTAGGATCTTCAAACTTGTATAGCTGATAGAGGATACTGAGTAGATTACCCGTTTAAATTAAAAAAAGTTATTTTAATTTTTTCAAGTTATTGCCCTTTGCATGTTTTAGTTATTGTCCTTTGCGAATTTGGATATGATAGAAACATTTAGATCTCAAGCACTATTACAGCTAGGAGCTTCAAACTTGGACAGCTGATAGAGGATAATGAGTAAATTATCCCGTGAAAATTAAAACAAGATGGCCCTTGGGCCCTGGGTCACTCATCTGACAATGACTGAGTGGAACCTTTTTGTAAAATTTTGGTAGAGTGCATCATGAAGAACAATTCTGTAAAATTATTTTGAATAACCGGTCAGTGGTTCAGGAGAAGATTTCGTTTAAAGGGTTTCTTATCTGGATCTCTGGTAGTCATACTGTTTGGTGCAACAGAACCATTTATGCAATTTTGATAAAAGGCATCATGGGGAATATTCATGTGAAGTAATATGGAATTTGGACCAGTGGTTCAAAAATAGATGACGTTTAAAGACATTTCTTATCTAGAGCTCTGACAGCCCGTTTGTTCAGCAGACCCAAACCAGTTGTGCAATTTTGGTATAAGGTATCATGAGGAAGAATATTAATTCTGTGAAATTATTTTGGATTTGGACCAGTGGTTCAGGAGAAAATGCCATTTTAAAGTATTTCTTGTCTGGATATCTGGCAGCCCTTTTGTTTAGCGGAGTGTAACCATTTGTGCAATTTTGGTAGAGGGTATCATGAGGAACAATTCTGTGAAATTATTTTGAATTTGGGTCATTGGTTCAGGAGCAGATGTTGTTTAAAAGAGTTCTTATCTGGACCTTTGACGGCCCTCCTGTTTGATGGAGCTGAACAATTTATGCAATTTTGAAAGAGGGCACCATGGGGAACATTCATGTGAATTACGTCCAAGTCAACATTTTTCAGCCACGTCAGGACTTTGCAGTGAATCAATACTAAGCAGAGGATAGGTCTTGCAAGTGCTTCCGGTAAGGCTCAATCTAGCGAAAGTCAAGCGTTCTCCCACTGAGCCACTGCACTCTTCATTACAAATACTGTAGTCTAGGTACATGCCTGCAACATGTAGCATTTCACCAGCACTTGCAATGGTCGTTAAGACAAAATTTATGTTTGGAACAGAAATATATACAATAATATTTATATATATAATATATACAAAGTAATGAAATACAGGAAAATATTAATTAAATGTAACGCATATTTTTAAAAAAAGTTGAATTTCATAGATGTGAAAATATAAAAAGTTGTATTTCACAGCCCTGAAAATATAAAAAGTTGTATTTCACAGCCGTGAAAATATAAAAAGTTGTATTTCACAGCCGTGCAAATATAAGTTGTATTTCATGGGGGAAATTGGATGCCGTCTGCTTTCTCCATTTACTTTCTTGAGCCCACTTCAGAATTTGAATCGCCTGTAACTTTCTTATTAGTCGACAAAAAACAAAGTGTGGATATTCATTTTTTTAGTAAGATCGCAAGAAAAACTTTGGTAAATAAATTGTCAGGAATTTGGAAATTTTCACGTTTTCTTCTCCTGCTCCTATGTTTTCACTTTTGGTCTACATTGCACATTATGCAACGTCTTCACTAATATGAGGTAATGTGTGAACGTGTATGACGTCATTTAGTGCAAAAAAATCTGGCATGCTAAAAATTGTATATAGATCTAAATAATAAAAAGAAAATTCAAATTTTTGTCATGAATATGCCATTTATTTCCATCTCGTGAAGTAAGAAAATGTATATTTCATTTGTGGCTTCGCCACTCATGAAATATGCATTTTTTCGCTTCACTCGAAAAATTTGAATATCCTCTATATCTCTCTCTATACATAAAGTATAACCTGTTACTCCCCATATACATAATGCACCACCCACTTTATTGTGTGTAACTATAGTCAACTTTTAAGTGGTCTAAAATGTGTTGAAACCTACCTACAATGCCTGTAGCATAGCTTAGACAGGTTAAACAGCAGGTTTCGTTATTATTGTAGCAACGGTTTGGTGACTCTGCCATAGAATCAGGACACCAGTCAGCTTTATCACCATACTCACAACCTTAAAAAGATAACTATAGCTTACAGTGAGTTATCTCTCTCGAATACTCTGCTACCATCTCTTATATAGAACATAGAATCCAAAATTGAAATACATTGTCTTTTGTATACGCCTAGAATGAATTCTACAATGAGAATACCTAATACATATGGACCAGTGCACTAGATTTCTGTCTTTATCGCATATGCATTAATGCCTCTAATAAATGCCCATACTCCTGTATCCGGCAAAGCTGAAGGACTCAAATTTGGTCTGAACCTTCAGCAAGTAAAAGAAGCTCAGACTCGCCTTAGCCTTCACTGATCGCGTACACAAACATCTACATCCATACTTTGTGTAAGCGAGTAGCGAAGGCTAAGGTGAGCCTGATCTTCTAATACTTGCTGATGTGATAAGTACTGAAATTCCATGCAAGTGTCTAAATATACATTTTGTGGATCCACGTGGAGTTGGTAGAACTATACCGACGTACTTTAAAAACGCAACACTTGGATAAAGCTTTAATTCATGTCTCAAAATGAAGGCAGAACAATAATATTGAATGTTTGTAAAAGAGCATTCAATTGTAAGTAAATTTGTAAGTAAATAATGGAAAACTTGTCCAACTAAGTTGAACTTAATGAATTGAAATGTAAACATTTTGAGATAGGGGTCAACTGTTTCAAATGTGACCAAATGTTATGAATGAAAGATTCCATACCTCTTTAAATCAAGAAACACTAGAAGCATCAAATTTGTATCATGGACTTTGTAAGTCATCAAGAAATCACTCTCATATTGATTGACAGGTCTGTGATGCAGCTTATTAGAGTATATAACGTTTATCTGGCAGTTCCCTTTCATTCAATAGCTTAAAAACTCCTCTACTTAAAAAATGTTTAAATGGCTATATTCATACGGAGCAAATAACGTCGTCCAGTTTAGTTGTACATTTAAACTAAAGTATTTGCTGAAAAAGCCAACTCATGATGGCATTATCCGAGCAAAGGAAGTTTACATTCCACAGTCTTTTGGAAGATTTAATGGGAAGTTAGTGTTGCGTAATTAAAGTCTGTCAGTATAGCATAAGGCTGATATTTTTTATATTCTAAACTGCATGGGCTATTGGATTCTAGTAGATAGCAAAATACTTATAAACCTCGTGCTAAGCGCTTGAGAGTTTGCTGCACTTTCCATTAGGTCTCATGAACAGACTCAATTAAACAAAGTCTACGGTTTTATTTAATGTCCACTGAATGTACAGCAAATCAGGCCATGGCTTGACCACCATTTTGGTTAAATATATAAGAGTCTGGGCTGTACCACCTTTTCTAATGTTCTTCTTTCACCTTTTTCTTTTAATGCAGCAATCAAAGTTCGAGTAATGAGTAAAAATTGAATCTCATTGCGAAGTTCAATACTGCCACATTTTTTCAGTACTCACGCTCCACATGATTATGAAAATGATACAAGTGTTAACTACAGTAAGCATCGTTAAAAGAGTATCATAGACAGATATTTTTTTTAAATTTCATCTTGTACATCAAAATATTTAATACATATCATAATTTGCTATAGTCGAAATTGAGGGTTATTAGAGACTATCACAGTTGCATATTAAATGTATAATACTTTACAAATCTAGATCTACATTCATGAAATTGAAGAGGAATCATTGCTGCTATTCTTATGTAAACTATGGTACACTAGAAGCGTAAAGTCTACTTAAAATGACTAAACTTTGTTGAAATTTAACCTGTTGTGCCGATATCATAGCTATAAATCATGATAATGCAACAGTCTGCATGCCAGGTTGTAAACCCCATTATTGCTTTTATCAGTTACCTCTCATATTAACTGCATTGTTGCGCGTTGCCTGATAAACGTTGTCTATCCCACGGCATGTTGCCTTTATCAGGTCATGATGACGTTACACTTTTTAAATGACGTCGCAAATGACGCTGATCAACACAAAAATAAAAAGAATACGTCATAAGAGTGATACAATTGGTTAACTGATAAATAGAATACCAGGTCGCTTCATTTGATATCAAGTTTACCAGGCTCGTTTTTGATATTGCGTGTTGGATTGCTCGGCAAGCCTCTCGATGTCAACACATGTTATCAAAGCCTTGCCTGGTAAACTTGATATCAAAAGACACTCACCTAGTATTCTCTATATAGCTTTGGTATTATTGGTGTCCTTTTTAACTACACGGCAGTGGGTCATGCCTAAGACACAATGACGACCCTGACCAAAAAGTTTCATTGGTGGACTGGTGCCTGGTGCTTGGCTTTGGCTGTACCCCCCATGGTTCAACGTTTATTTAGTCAGTCATGAGCCCTTTTCTTTATTTCATCATAAATGTTAATTTAATTGGAATTGATTGTTCCTCTGTGTTGATGCATTACAGTAAGCCTGCATGCGAGCTAAACATTTGTGTGTTTTAACAAAGGCAGAATTTAGGGCGAAAATTTATCATTTACGCTTCTGAGTGGCTGCTTCTAAGGCGATGTTTCTGTTGTGTTGATTCATTAAATTGTTTATTTTTCAGTCTAGGGACAATATGCCCCTGTACTTTAAAACAATCACTGCTGAGTAAAATTACATATATCAACACTCTGTCAGATTTGCTTTCAAAATAAACAGCCTAGATAAAATCGTAAGCTTGTCGTATCTCCATGCATGTAAAACTTGAGGCCAGTGATTAGCTATGGATACAAGTAAACTTCATTTAACAGTGAAGACCCAGATGAAATGCTATATCTGGCGACATTTGATCAGCGTCTGCACTGTTACCCATTGAAGGGCCAGCAAAACACATCTGAAAATGTCGTCTGCTGAAGTTGTTTGCTGTAACATCCCATGTAGATAGAAGATTCAATTGGAACATGAAGGGTCAATAGACTTACCTCTTTTGTGTATGTGGCTGTTTGTCGCATACTTTGCTGTTTTTATACAGTAGGAACTTATTAAAATTAAGTTAATTTCTGGAACAGTCTAGTCTGGGTTTTGATAGATAAAATAGATTCAACAAAAACAAGGCAATGATGTATATATTATGTTTTGCTGTATGCATGGGGCTTTCTTATTACAGAGTAATTTCTAAATTCAGATGCTGAGCCCAGTTAAATAAACAATTAATCTCAGAGTGTTGATAACACAATTACTGGCGAAATTTATGAACTCGGATCCGAGTTCCTCAAAAGCGCTTGTCTCTAGACTGTTTTGCTCCCATTGTTTGTGGGGATGTTGTGTTTGTTTCTTGTATTTTGGTAAAATGCTCTCACTGAGGAAGAGAAAGCTGGTTGCTTTACTTTAATTGAGTGCTTGCTGTCATGTGGTTGTAAATGTTCTGTGTCTCTTCCTCACGGTGCCTAGAGTTGTGGCATTATGTGGTCATACGCACTTACTTTTTGGGTTTATAACCAGGCATGCAGACTGTCGCATAATATCCATGTTGTATAACACTGTTGTAAATATATTTGCTGGAATCTCTAAATATCTCAGCTTTTCCTCAAACCAATTATGAATTTGGAATTTTAGAACAAACGAGTAGGATTAGTAGGAATTTTCTAAAGAAAATTTAAGAAAAAAATTGGAAGAGGTAAAACAAATCTGCAAATAAGGTAAGGGTAGGACTACGTGTAAGCCTGTTGTGACTTAACCCTAAAAGCGCCAATCACGACTGCAGCAAGTGACGAATTTAATGACATCTTTCTTAATTTTCAGATATTTCATGAGAATCGTCTGCCGGCAGACTATTCTCATGAAATATCATACCCTATTTGTTATTTTTTAAAAAGCGGCAAAATTTGGAATTGTCATCTGCTGCAAATTGTAGGTGGCACTTTAAGGGTTAAAAAGAAATTCTTACCAGATATTCCGGTTGCTGCATTCTGACAGAGGGCACAGCATGTAGGCACGTTGTTTTCGTTATAGCAAAATGAACCAGGGAAAGCCCCATTGCATGTTGGATGCTTATTTCCATATGAACAATCTGAAAAGTAGACTTGGTTTCAGATAACTGTGTGTTTCAGTTGATTATAAAAATCTAGATTGAGGGTGGGATCTCAGATATTAGAAAATCGTTCATGACCCTCCAAAAGAATATTAATGTATATAGTTAAGTTTTCGTACTTTTGTATTGGCACAAAAAGTGAACTCTAGTTTCAATTTCATGACATTCCTCACACAATCTATCCTCTGTCATTTCACCTTTTTACCACTCTCTTTTAATGTAAAGCTTATACCAGCACTTATACGAAATGAAGAAATGCATTTCCTTATATTCAAATCATGTACTGTTTTGAGGTATGCTTCAATGTCAAAGTGATTTTCAGTGTTTTAAATGTGCAAAATCCTAAGTCCTACCTCTTCAGTCATTCGGTTCTCCCAAACTAATTTAAAACGTTGCCTTAACTTCTGCTTTATAGCATTAAGAAGCGCAAAATAATTACAAGTGCTGTGATTGTTCCAAAAATGAGAAAATCCTAAATCTTTTAATACATTTGTAACAATGTGCATTGTGCAACCATCAGTCTCTATCAAAATTTGCATTTAATTGCTACGCGTAGGGATTAGTTAATCACTATTTGATTGAATGATATGTATCCATAAATTAAAACAACTTGTTATTGTCAGTCAGAGGCAGCTGATGGTCTTCACTGAGAACACCCAGGTTATAAGCTTTTTAATGCACTCCAAGAATATGCTTACAAAATCTTAGGAGAATGTGGTAGATATTTTCTATGTACCACCTATTATCTTAAATGTATAAAATATTGGGGCCATTTGTTATATATGAACCGAAATAGATTTCCCCAAAATTGTTATCTAATGCTAAAATCCCATACTAAATTTGGACGAACCAATTGGGCTAGTAACGTACGTGATCTTCTATACAGAATTGTTTTTGGATTTGTTTGGTTATCTCAGGATGTTGGGAATGTAGCAGTATTTTTGCAAGAGTTTCGTCAGAGGGTAATTGATTGTAGTGCTCAATATTGGCATGATCAAGTCTCAACATCTGCGAAATGTGAGCATTACAAACATTTCAAACAATGCTTAATGTTGAGCGCTACGTCATTTGCAATCTGCCCTTCTACATAAGAAAAGCAGTAGCTAAGTTTCGATGTTCAAATCATGCATTAAACATTGAGGAGGGACGACATGCTGGGATACCAAGGGAATACAGGTCATGCTCTTACTGTCTTCGAAATAACAATACATATTATATTGAAGATGAGTTCCATGCATTTTTCGAATGCAGCATGAATGATGATATTAGACAACAATACCTACCAAAAGATTAATGTAATTCTAAATCACTGTTTGATTTCTACCATATTTTAGGACAAAGTGATTGTAATGCTATCAGAAAACTCTCAAATTTTATCTTTTATATGTTAAACTGGAAATGTGTCCATAGGACACGGATGCCCCCGCTATTGCCAAATTTGTATAAAAAGGGAATTGTCATTAACAAAGGGCAATAACTCCTGAAGGCATGATGCGATATAGGCCATTCTGAAACTTTATGAAACACATTATGGTACTTTATAATAATGTGACCAAGTTCCATAGAATTATAATCAAAACTATTCATGCTAAAGAGCAGACGTCGTTTCAACCTATGATTTTTCATAAACTAAGGGCAATAACTCCTTAAAGCATAGTGTCATATAGACCATTATCAAACATGAAAAAGACATCATGGTACTAAACAATGTGACAAAGTTTCATAAAATTCTGAGCAAAACTATTCCACTTAGAGAGCGGACATCGTTTAAAACGGTGAATTTTCATAAACAAAGAGCCATAACTGCTGAAAGCATAGTGCAATATGGACCATTATCGAACTTGAAGAAGACATTACGGTACTTAACATTGTGACCAAGTTTCATAAAATTCTGTTAAAAAATATTCGACTTATAGAGCTGACATCATTTCAAATGGTGAATTTTCATAAACAAAGGGCCATAACTACTGAAAGCCTGGTGCTATATTGAACATTATCGACCATTCAGAAGACATTATAGTACTAAGCAATGTGACCAAGTTTCATAAAATTCTGAATAAAAATATTTGAGTTAGAGAGGGGACGTCGTTTCAAACGTTGAATTTTCATAAACAAAGGGCCATAAGTACAGAAAGCCTGATGCGATATAAGCCATAATCGAACTTGAAGAAGACATTTCGGTACCAAAAATTTATGATCAAGTTTCATAAAATTCTGATAAAACTTATTCAAGTTAGAGAGCAGCATAGTTTAAAACAGTGAATTTTTCATAAACAAAGGGCCATAACTACTGAAAGCCTGGTGCGATATGGACCATTATCAAACTTGAAAAAGACATCATGGTACTAAGCAATGTGACCAAGTTTCATAAAATTCGCATAAAATCTTCGAGTAAGAGAGCTGGCGTCGTTTCAAATGGTGAATTTTCATAAACAAAGGGTCATAACTACTGAAAGCCTGGTGCGATATGGATCATTATCGAACTTAAAGAAGACATCATGGTACTTAACAATGTGACCAAGTTTCATAACAATCTGATCAAAATATATGAGTTAGAGAGCTGACATCGTAAATTTTCATAAACAAAGGGCCATAACTCTTGAAAGCCTGGTGCGATATAGACCATTATCGAACTTGAAGAAGACATCATGGTACTAAACAATGTGACAAAGTTTCATAAAATTCTGATAAAAAATATTCGAGTTAGAGAGCGGACGTCGTCGGGACAGACGTACGTAATTAGGTACGTACGTACGTAAGGATGGACAGACGGACAGGCGTAACACTTAATGCCCCGGCCATTATCATGGCGGGGGCATAAAAAAAGAAATAGTATCACAATATGTGAAATCCGCTTAACCTACTTGGTTACATTACCAAAAATGGACATATTACCTTTTCAACAATTCATGAAGTGGCGAAAATATGTTTTGTATGCTTGAAAGGGACGTCTCATGGAGACGTTTCTTTTAAGCACGCAGAACGTACGATATGGCGGAAAGGTAGGGCGTATTGGCTCTGTATTGGTGTTTTTCTAGCGAAAATGTGTTTTGAGTGCTCGGGAGGGACGACTCACAGAGACTTTTCGTTCGAGCACACAGAGCATGCGTTTTGGTGGGAAATAATGAATGTATTCGTCACTATCAAGAACATGTTTTTTGGGTGTTTAAGTGGGTGTCCCGATGAAACGTTTCTCTTGAACACACAGAGCATTGTACGTTTTGGTAAATAATGAGTTTTTGCGTATTACTTTGTTTTGATATTAGAATGTGCATCTGAGATGTTCTGGTGCTTCTTCAAGCAGAATTATCTTCTGTTTGCTTCGAGGGGGCGTCTCATGGAGATGTTTCTTTTGAGCACACACAACGTACGCTTTGGCGAAAAGTTAGTGAGTATTGAATTGTATTGCTATTTTCCCAGAGGAAGTATATTTTGTTTGCTCAAAAGAGGCGTCTCATCAAGACGTTTCTTTCGAGCCCCCAGAGCAAGCGTTCTGATGGGTAATAATGAAGATATTCGTTAATACCAAGAACGTGTTTTGGGTACTAAAGTGGGTGTCCCGATGAGACGTTTCTCTTGAGCACACAGAGCATGGTACGTTTTGGTAAACAATGAGTTTTTAAGTATTACTTTGTTTTGATGTCAGAGTGTGTATCTGAGATGTTCTGGTGCTTCTTCAAGCAGTATTATCTTCTGTTTGCTTCAAGGGGGCGTCTCATGGAGATGTTTCTTTTGAGCACACAGAGCATACGCTTTGGCGAAAAGTTAGTGAGTATTGAAGTATTTTCCTAGCGGAAGTATGTTTTGTTTGCTCAAAAGAGGCGTCTCATCCAGACGTTTATTTCGAGCACACAGAGCAAGCGTTTCGATGGAAATATTGAAGATATTCGTTACTATCAAGAACATGTTTTGGGTGCTTAGGTTAGAGTCCCAATGAGACGTTTCTCTTGAGCACACAGAATATGGTTCGTTTTGGTAAATTATTACTTTGTTTTGATGTCTGAATGTGCATCTGCGATGTTCAGGTGCTTCTTCAAGCAGGATTATCTTTTGTTTGCTTCGAGAAGGCGTCTCATGGAGATGTTTCTTTTGAGTACACAGAACATACGCTTTGGCGAAAAGTTGTTAGTGAGTATAGTAGTTGTATTGCTATTTTCCTAGCAGAAGTATGTTTTGTTTGATAAAAAGAGGTGTCTCATCGAGACGTTTCTTTTGAGCACACAGACATTGCGTTTTGGTGGAAAATAATGGAGAGCTATAGACCATAGTACACATAGAGTTGGCGCTAAATATATTGTCTAAACAATGTTTTGTGTTCTATGCCAAAGGCCTATATAACTGAATAAAGTATTTGCATTTTGTATGTGCACTTGATCAAATTTGCAATAATTTTTATGGACCATTTTAAACAATTCATTTATTGATTTATTATGAAAACATTATTTGTATGCCGACCATACTTCACTACCATATAATGCAATAGGTTTCACGAAAGAATCAAAAGTATACATAACTGCAGACGGTTTTAATGCTATATCAAAGACACTTTGTTTTAATTGAAAATAATGCCCTACTTGCTTTTAATCTCAAGTTCTTTTATGCAACTGAATACTTGGTATTATTTGAGAAGGTTGCTCCAAAATACTTATATTGACAAACAGATTTCAAAAAGTAAGAAGTAGTATTTTGTGTAAAATATCTTGTGAACACTATGAAAATGCATTTATTTTAAATCTGGCTCATAGCTGTTTCCTTCAATATTATTCGCTGTTTCTGTCAAATTTTACCTGATTTTTTTTATTGCAATAGTCGCCTTATGGACCATTTCAGATAATTTAAAATCTCCTGATTAAATCATCCATTTAAAAACACAAGAGTTTAGTTACTTATTTTGTGCTAATGTTAATATATTCAATTTATAAATTACCTGTTAAATTTGCATACTTTGCAGCGGCTGAACTACAGGAGTCACAACATTTTTCTTCTATCGACGTTGAGTAGCACTCAGTCACATCTTCAGCGACCAGCTGTGCACACGTTTTGCCCGTGTCACTTCGGTCATATATCACAGTGTATGGTTGATCGCCAAAAAGACATCTCTCTGAAGACAAAATCACCAATTAAGCAGCATTTATTTTCGTTATCAGATTTACAGTGGCATTTACTTTCATCGTTTACAGTACCATCCACTTACATTACCAGATAAACAGTTGCATTCGCTTACATTGTAAGATAGACAGAGTCATTCGTATATCATATACAGAAGCATCCACATACATTATCAGATAAACGGTTGCATTCACTTTCATTATTAACAATAGCACTCACTTACATTTTAAGATTTACAGTAACATTCATTTTCATTATCTACAGTAGCATGCGTTTTCATCATCAGATAGCATACACTGTTTAATATCATTATCGAATAGACAATATCATTCACTTTCATTATCAAAGAAGCATTTACTTTCATTATCAGTTTAACTGAAAGATTGTTGATGGGACGTAAAGAATCAAATCAAACAAAAAAAAAACAAACAAACATATCAGATAAATAGAAGAATCCACTTTCCTCGCAGATAGACTGTAGCATTCATTTCCATTATAAGATAGACAGTAGCATTCACATTCATTATCATATCAATAGTGGCATCCACTTTCTTTATCAGATAGACAGTAGCATTCAAATTCAATATCAGATAGGCAGTAAAATTTACTTTCAATATCAGATAGACTTTGGCATTCATTTTCAATATCAGATAGATACTAGCATTTACTTTCAATATCAGATAATCTATATAAATTATTTTCAATATCAGATAGACAGTATCAATTACTTTCAATATCAGATAGACAATAGCGTTCCCTTTCATTATTAGATAGACAGCATTATTTGCTTTCAATATCTGATAGACGGTAGTATTTACATTCAATATATATATTAAAGTAAGGACTGAAGCTATTAATATAGTAAAATATAGTAAGTGAGTATGATCAGGAATTACCACAATCACAAACTGCAGCCAAAACCTGTGGCATCGTGAGGAAGAGCCACACAACAATCAGGAGGCACCATGAAGACAAACAAAGCAAAGCAACCAGCTCTCTCTTCCCCATTGAGATAATTGCAACACTAGAATGGCCACAAAGTAACGCACAACAAAACATAGAACAGTTACAGAATCACACAATGGGAAAAACAATCAACAACGAATCAACAAAAACAGAACCACCGCCTTAAAACGGACAGCAGCCAAAACCACTGGGGGCTTAGGCCCCTGATGCTTTGGCTGTTTGTCGGGCCCACTGGGGTTTACCTGTTTTGATTTCTTTTGCTCCGGTATTCAGTTTAATTTACTGTTGAGTCCTTATCCTTGCTTTATCTCCTTGTTATATCTTGATTTATATGTTTTAGGAGATGATGCAATGATAAGTTAGGGGTCTTTCATGCAAACCAAATATCTATGTGTCTTGATCCACATCTGAATTAAGGGTGAGGTTGGCGCCGTTAAACCGGTTTAAGCCCTCCAGTAAAATATTTTACTGACCGTTCCAAGGTGGTACTTCTTTTGTGGATCTTTTATGTTTTTGTTCTGTCTTGTGTTTGCTATGTCTTTGTGCGCGTCTGTTGGTCACCTGCTGGGAAAGGGCTGACCTCTTGGCTCTCGTTTGTGGAGTCTACTGTGAGTTTGTCACTTTCCCATTGGTATCCTGGGTCAGGTGTGGTACTTGATTGTATCGATTCCTGATCTTTGCACCCTTACTTACTTAAATGCATTTTACCGGTACCAAATCTTTGCCCTAGATTCTGCTGTTGTTGAAGCACAAAACATGTTAAGCTTGCATGGAGGACTCAAAACTATTGCAATGTATCATCATAGAGAAACAATATAATCAAAGTAATGCACTATGATGAAACAGAGAAAAGGGCTCAGGATCCAAACATAGTAAATACTGTATAACCAACACCTATATTCCAAAGTATATATTTACCTGTCTCAACTGAAGTCTTTGATCATAGATTCTCCTTAGAACTGCCTGAATAGACAGTTCTTTCAAGCATAAATGACGCTTTTCCATACAAACCCTAGTTAAAACTAAGTCTGATAATACCTTGTCATGTACTCATGGATGCTTGCTAGAATAGTCCCACAGAAACGCTTCTAGCATGCATACATGAGGCGAGTCCAGATTGACTATGATTCAAACTAGCATATACTTGATTGATACTTGGATGCTTGCTAGAATGGTCCCACAGAAACGCTTCTAGCATGCATACATGAGGCGATTCCAGAATGACTATGATCCAAACTAGCATATACTTGATTCATTTTCATTTGCTTCAGGATAGAAATACTAGTTATTACATGTACCATACATTAATATGATAAATGTTTGACACTCTCTCATAACAAACAACCATGATGTATATAAATGAGCCTAATGACTGTAAAACATGGCTGCTTGTACATGTATGTTATTATCATTTTCATGCTGATTGTATATTTGTATGATTGGTGATGAGCTGTTTTATGCTTAAGCCTGAATAGATTTTATGTTCATAGCATTCAATTTTGTAATCAGATTTCTAAAGGAGCATTCATTATTGTTATCAGAATTCTACAGAAACATCCACATCCGTTATTAATTAGAATTCTACATTAGCATTCACTTTCATTATCATTTTAACAGTAGAATAAACCTTAATTATGCTTTGACATGTTCAATGAATATGCAGCAAAGTTAGAGAACGTGTTCACATATATGCAAATAATACAGATGCAGATCTACATTCTATAATGAATTATCGCTATATCATATTTTATATTTACCCAAAGTAACACGATTATCTTTTATTCAAATTCCACTCCTTTTCTCAGTTTCATGATGCATATTATGCAATACGATGTATTCAAGCAGCAAAAACTAAAGGAGTATTTTTTCATTAGGCTCATTTATATACATTATAAAATAGATGTATTGACTCATATGGAATAAATTGTATCCATCCAAATTATTCAAACTTTTAAGGCATGCATTGCTTAATTAACATATTAACTTTTTACCTGTTAGATTGGTAAGTCCAAAACTTGAATCAACACAATGTCCACCTTCACACACCTGTAATAAAATAATTCTAGGGGAGCAACATTTTCAACATGTTCGATTTTTTTTGTTTTGCATTTATTTTATCATAAATTCTCTCTGTCCATATATCACTTTAACCATGTCTGCTGTTTTTACTTACTTGCAACTTGCAGATTAACTATATTTCTTAGGAATCTCTTCATTCATTCTATGTACACTGTTGAAAGAAACCCTGTGTTTGGGGTTGCAACCCAGATAAACAAATAACGAGTAAGACCAGACACACACACACATGGATGTAAGAATATAATTTTAGAAATGCAACACAACAACTGACACACAATTGGAGTAAAAACAAACACTGAACTTGGGATAACATAATATATTTTAAAGAACAGACAGGAGCCACATTTGTATTCTAATTCGACTTCTGCTTTTGTTAAAGCATACTATCCACATAGGCTTATTTAATGAATTATCGCAGATAAACACTCAAATTTAACCATCTGGAATGAAATAATTTGCTTAATTTAACTTAAGTTCAGCAAGATATATCTGAAATTACCATTCACTGCAGTGTTTTTTTTTGGGGTGGGGGTGAAAAGTGCTTCCTATTTGTCATTTACCCGAGCAGTGCTTTGAGTGATTTCACAACGTATTTCAAAAATGATTATATTATTCTATTAGGGAGAAAACTCAATTATACATGATCTGTTTGAGATAGCCATAGTTAGCTTTCAAGATATTTACATTAGTACACATGACAAAATTAGCATTATTATGTTGTTTGTTTATGAAAACAGGGAAATTTGTTTTTCAAAGATTATGGCTGATGGTAGGAATACTACTGTCCTGCCAGCCAAGAGTGACAGTGACGTCATGTTTTGTTTACAAAGTGATCATAATTGATAGATAACTTGTGTATTAATCCTATCCGCAGAATAGGATTAATACTTAAGTGATCTATCGTTTCACGTTAGCTCAAGTGGTATATACAAGTTAGTGCTTTACACAACAATGGTAAACAGGGAAATTTGTTTTTCAAAGATTATTGCTGATGGTATCAATACTACTGGCCTGCCAGCCAAGAGTGACAGTGACGTCATGTTTTGTTTACAAAGTTATCAATGATTATAATCGATAGATCACTTGTGTATTAATCGTTAGCTCAAGTGGTATATACAAGTTAGTGCTTTACTCAAAAATTGTAAACAAAATATTACGTCACTGTCACTCTTGGTTGGCACGACAGTAGCTGACATTTCTTGGTAGCAGATGTTGTTACAGAACTCTTTTAGCGATATCAAAGTTGATAATTGCTAGAAAAGTAACTCATACTAGAAAGTGATGCGTATAAAAAACTATTTACATGTTTCTGTAAATATTTGGAGTGCTTTGTTGCATTTTCAATTAGCTCTCATGAACACACTACTGTTATCAAATTTTGAAGGTGCTCTTTATTTCTAAAGGAACCAAATTTCCCAGATTAGTTTTAGCTTTCAGTACAAGTTTCTAGAAAAAGCTTAGGTCGAAAGTTAGAAAAATGACAAATTAGATATTTTCAAGCGTTAAAGAAATAATAATTATTTAAATGCTGTATTTATTTCTGAAGTTGAATTATATGTCATATGACTGTCTGTCTTATGTATCTCTTCCTGGTAGTGGCGTGGGTTGGTTGGTGATTGAGGCAATTCCAGTTATACATACTTGTTTTAACCCATCAACTACCGTGTAAGGGGCACACTATATCCCAGTAGGGCTCTTTTTTACTCTGTTATGGACTCATTAAATATTATTTCCTAAATATATTCAAAGCAAATGAGGGGTTAACATCAAATTTAAAATGTATGATACATATAATTCAACTTAATAAAAAATTATAGCATTTTAATAATTATTATTTCTTTAACGATTGAAAATAATTAAAGTGAAACAACCGTCTTTATGATGATTGCAAGAATAGAAATGACAAGAAGAACTACAAAACAATGATCCAACACAATAACCCAGCACACTGAGATAGGCAACAAAAAATAAATTTATAACAACACAATCATCACCTTAGAAAAGAGAGCAGTCAATGCCATCAAGTAAGTATGTGTGTGGGGGCTTAAAATGTATTTTACTGGTCAAATGTTCAGTGGGGTTTTGTGTGTAGCCCTTGCTTAGTGATGTAGGTATTAAAGTCCAGTAGAGTTTTGTAATCATCTTGTTGATAAAGAGAAGGTAAGTTGCTTTACATAATTTGAATTCTACATATTGAGTTCGTTTTTTTGTGTTACAGCACTCTTTCTCGCTGTGCCGTTAAGCAGTCTGTGATTGTGGCATTTTCTGCTCATACTCCCTTGATATTTTAGATCACATTCGTGAGTGGGTCTGAGACCTGACACATCAACGTGCAGTAAACAATATTTGCGTTTTTCAGTAGTTTAGAATAGTTGGTTCACTAGACATGCAGACTGTCACACTGGCCTGTGATTTGTAATTGCTGTACATTTTAGTCATTCGCACTCTACTTTTTTTTAGCAATTTTACTGTACTATAATATCAATATCGTTGTAATCCAGTTTACTATCAAACAATAGATGTTTACACTAATACCCCAAGAGCACATGAAGTTCGCAATAACCTACATAACTAATGTAGGATTTTATGACTATATCAAAAGTAGGTCAAAGTCATATATTTTGTATATTTGATTAATCCCACTACTTTCTGGTGCCATCGGTTGGTATGTGGTCTATGTATGACTTTTCTGGGTAATGCTTGCCTCGTTGTAGAATCAAGAATTATCTTGTTTTACTGAGATAATGTTTAAAATCCCAACTTCTCATTTGATAACAGATAGAAAAAAATTAAAAATACTCATACTTTTCCATTACCACAGCTACTACCCTCGAGTGGTACACGATAAATGCAATACCCTTCTGTTGAGCTGGGATCATGACATTGCATCTCAGAACAAATAGTCGTGTAATTAAAATCAAGGCGATCCTGCGAAAAGAAAAGACTTGTTAAATTGTCATCAAGGTAATTTTTCCTGTGCTTTAAATTGTCATCCCTTCCAAAAGCAAAACGATTGTTTAATTGAAGTATTTGTTTTTCTGCTATACATTAGAACTATTGTGCTTTTGAGATAAAGGTATTCCTGCTTATTAACAAAATGTGCAATTTATATCAAAATTTCCTGCAAAAAATCTAATAAATGTACCATCTACCTATTCCAGCTAAATGTATAATATCCCTGCCATTGTAATCAGAGCTTAGTAAGAAAGTAGGTAAAACAAGAATTGCCCCCAGACTCATGGGTCTCGCAATAAACCACATAGCTAATATGACTTGCTGTTGCAGTCACTTTTTTTCTATGTTTGTTTTATCAGTTTTAATCTTATCCTCAAATTATAGAATGTTGTGTACCTTTTAATATAGAACCCTTTTCTGTCTGATGAGCTATTCTAGTATACTAGAATGTATTTCAATATGTATCAGTGTTAATGCGAGTAGCTCCCAGCAATAGGAGTTTGTGTGCGTTTAAGTCAAGATCCCTTGTCTACCTGATAAGTTAATTTGGTATACTTATTTGTAGAATACAGTCAATTTAGTTTTAGTTTTAATCATAGTAGCCCCAAATAAAAGAAGTATGTGTGTCTCCAAGTTTAGAACCCATGTCTATTTGATGAGCTATTTTAGTTTACTGGGCTTAAGGGTAGACAATGTAATATCAGCTTTCTAATTCTAGTAGACACCAATGATATAAGTATGTGTGTTTTTAAGTATAGAAAGTAAGTAAGGTTGCAAAGATCAGGAATCGATACAATCAAGTACCACACCTGACCCAGGATACCAATGGGAAAGCGACAAACTCACAGAAGACACCACAAACGAGAGCCAAGAGGTCAGCCCCTTCCCAGCAGGTGACCACAAAGCACATACAAACAGACGCGCACAAAACATAGCAAACACAAGACAGAACCCTTGTCTGTCTAATGAGTTATTCTAGTACACTAGGTTGTAGTACAGACAATGTTTTATCAGTTTTAATCCTAGTAGAAGTCACAAATAGAAATACATGTATTGGTGTCTTTAAGTTTTGAACCCTTATCTGTCTGATGAGGTATTCAACAGCTTTATGTAAAATTGCAAAGCGCTTAAAGATGTGAAAACTTGTAAAGTAACAAGCTAAATACTCAATGCCATTAATAAAATGAACAATTAAATAATGTTTAAAGAAGATTTTGATATAGTAGGGTTAAAAGGAAAACAAACAATGAGGCACAATTAAAGTGTTTCTTGGACAAATGCAATAATAAATTGGTTAAAATAACATTCATGTCAAGTTTAAGGAATATATCAACGATACAAGACTTTTAAAAATGTTTGATTTCTTTCATAAATGACAGAGAAAACGCAACTTGCTTGCAATGATATCCAATTCTTCATCTTCGTACACTGATGCGGTAAGTGAAATATTGAGTTTGGTATCAGGTTGTGTGGTTTATTTTTCAGTTTAAAACCTAGTAGCCCCCAATAATAGAAATTATGTCTTAAGTTAGTGGACATACTCTGCACAGATATGATCCATCTCCAATATTTTCTTCACATTGTACATCAGGAGGATAGACTTGTCCTGCTAGTCGATTGGCAAACTGATCCAGAGCACTAGCATTGTAACCTGGGTGGGTGGACGTCATACAATTGGTATTAGGTGCACTGTAATAAGAAATGATACAGAGCTGACCATGGAATAATCTGACTTATCACACATGCACAAATTAACAATTTTAATATAGAAACAAAAGTATCTAGGGGATTTGGATTCTATTTTTATTCCCACCCTTCAAAGTATGTGAAAGTGAAAGAGAGACGTGAATTCCTTAGTTAGACTGTTTGTGAAAGCAAGCTTGTGTGAGCATAAATGAGGGAATAGTATAAATTTATATAGTGCATTATCTCAACTATTGCAATTTTTAGTGGGGATATAATTTTGTGTTGTTCTGATTCTTTACATACTATCATACTTTGTTACGTAAGCATCCTTGGTTTTGGTTAGAATGTGTATAAGCAGTTTGTTCTAAGCATAAGCAAGAATTAGTATCAAAATCTAAAGCACATTCACTATTTTATCATAACTACCTAGTTGTGCTAGAATGCTGCAATTTTATCCAACACGTCATCTGTTTCTATACTCTGTCATTGCTAACAATACCGCTTCTAGCAATAAGTATATGTATGAGCAGTCCAGTCTAAGCATAAGTAAGGGATAAGTATCAAATTATTTATTGAAGTCTCAAGCTTTTACAGCCATTCAGTCCCTAAACCAGCTAATATAGCTATCTATGATACGTTTTAGTCTGACTCTTTAGCATTTTCGATACTCTGTGGAACCCAGCAGCATAGGTTTATAGCCAGATTGTCTAAGCTATAAGTATGAAAGAATTAGTGAGTATAATCAAGAAATACTACAATTACATATTGCAGACCAACGGAGCTTTGAGGAAGAACCACAAAACACTAAAAGTCACAAGACACTGAGATGGCTATCTATGTAAAGCATCCAGCTCTCTATTCCTCGTCAAGATGATTGCAAAACTAGAAAGGGCATTAAGTAATAAAGCAAAGGATCAAAAACAGAACCCAACAAACGAATTGGAGCAACATTAAATAATGAATCAACAACAACAGAACCGCTGCTTTAGAATAGATAACAACCTAAGCCATCAGGGGAGGGGGGGGGGGTCAAATGCATTCTACTGGCGCTTACAAACTTCGCCTTATATTCTGTCGTTGTTAGAACACATACAAAAAAATTAACCTTCTCAACTTATGCATTGTATCGTCACATAGGTAAAATTCCATTGAACTAAACACACTTTGATAAAATAAAAAGAGCTCACGACTCATATATAGTCAGAGCTAAAATAAAATTCAAGTTGAGCCAATATGGGTCCATTAAAAAACAAGCATCAAGCACCAACCAATTGATGAAAGTTTTATGTTAGAACTGTCATTGAGCCTGAGGCCTCACCCACCCCAGTGCAATTAAACAGGACAACATAGTTATTAATTGTGATTGGTTTCACAACCAGGCATGCAGTCTGTTCCATGATATCCATGTTGCATCCTATTTTTTATAACGTTTGATTATGATTTAAAAAAAATCTAAACTAAACGCCATAAAAATCTAATAAGCTCTGTTCTGTGTAGCAGCGTTTTTAAACCAATATTGTAGTTAACAATCAACCCTGAGTGTCTGTGGTAAACTTTAGAAAAGGGTTTACGAAGTTTATTATATTTATAACCTTGTTTGAACGACTTTGAAGTCAAAAAATGGGTTCTGTTGTTCAAGTCACTAGCATTAGAACATAGTCTTGCAAAACAAAACAGCTTCGAAATACATACACCATAGGAAGGGGAGCTAGGAACTTCTCCATAAATGGAAAATTATTTATTTAAAAATTAAAACCATCCAATTAATCATAAATAAAAGGTGATACAATGTCATTCACAACGGATAAATCCATGTCCAAAAAGGGGGCTCCAGTATCAAACAAATTAGCCTTATTTAATTGAAGTTCAGTGGGATATATATCTGACTTACCGGGTGTTGGGAATAAGGATTATCAATATTGAGCAAGTCAATTAGATATCCTGATGTAGAGTTAAATGCTGCAATATAATGACTTGATTATTGTCAAGAAGAGAGAACATGAAGTCTTTCTCATTACAAAACAAAACCAAATCTGCAAAAAGGATCATCATTCGCATCCATTGTGAGTCATACAATTTGTCTATAAAATTCTAGTCTCATCTTTATCAAAATATTGCCCAAAAGGTTATGTTATGTAGAGCATTACAAACTTTTTGACATGACCACAAAATATATATTGTATTTAAGGTTGTTCTAGTCGTATGCACGCTCCTAGTGCTGACTTAGTTTGGGATTGATTTTTTATTTTACATGTGTATTTTGAGCTCTGGCTAAACCGCGCAGATTTGATGGCTACTTGTTGGCTGATTACATGATTAGTATCAAAATTTCATTTGATGGCTTAAAATGTTTATACTAAGCTTTTTTAATACCTTGCGCATGTTAAAATAAAAAGGAAGGATTTGAGACAGCACAAGGATTTTGGTACTTATTAACATTGCCCAGCAAATATAGCCCAGATAAGTCTCTAAACATGAGTAGACTCACAAGTGCACAAATTCTAGCCTTCTAGCTCTTCTGGCTACGTCATTATGAGCGCTTTTTGAAAGGATTTTGTGCCTATGTGATTAGAACAAAAAACTCATGTGTGCTGACCCTTGTGTTTTAGACAACAGTGATAAAGGTTTAATTTTAGTTTTAAAAATTGTCAAAAGTAGATTAAGGCAGCATTATGCATCAATGATAGCTAATGAAAAAACTGCAGGTAACCAATCATAAATTAGTTAAACTTTTTTTCAAGCTCAACTCAGCTACCAAGGAAATGTCAACTGCAAATAAAAACCTTAACTGCATGCTGAAAAGTAAAGATCCATATTGCTTTAAAACTCCTTCTTATATACATATGGAAAATGTTTTTAAAAATTCCAATTAAGTCATAGCCTGGTGGAACTGGATGTTCTGGAGTATAATTTAAAGCATCACCAAGTTGTGTACAGCCTTGGTTATTAAAGTACATTATATTAAGTTGTTTGGCTACATATAAAACAATATGTCACTCGTGAATAATATCCAATACCCTTAAAATATGTTTGCCTTTTCAGTTCTGCTCACCACAGAAGCACCTTTGAAATAAAAAAGCATGAAGTCAAATAATGGAATTTTTCCAATGTATAAATGAATTTGGTTTTGAAAATAGTGTATTCACTCCGAAATGCATTACAGTAGATTATTTGCATTTTGCACTGTTATCTATGGAAACAGAAATTCTTTGATCTTTTCCAAATAAAAACAACAAGGATCAAACACAGAGCCCCCACAGACAGCTGGAACAGCAATAAACCAGCAACAGCAGAATCACCATCTTAGAATGGACAGCACCATAAGCTACGGGGGGAATTAAATGTATTTTATTTGTACCAAATCTCCGCCCTAGATTCTGTTGTTGTTAAAACAAAAACAATGTTGAGCTCACACTGATATAATCACATTAATTAATTGAGTTATAATTAGTTCATAACCTCAAGTTGAGCCACGGAAGCCCCAGCCAAAGACAGGCATCAGGCACAAGCAAACCAATTAAAGCTTTATGTCAGGCCATCATTGAGCCTGAGGCCTGTCCCTCCGCTGTGCAATCAAAGAGGAAACCATGGCTATAAACAGTGATTTGTTTTACAACTGAAGATGCAGACAGTTGCATGATATCCGTATTATATCAGCCTTTTTTTATAACATTTGATTATCTTTTTTGAATTGATCACTTAACCGTAACTGGATTATTCTGTGGTGACGATGACCATACTGGGCGTTCTGAAAGTCTTGAAAGATCATGTTTGATTTTTGGTCCAAATCCAACAACCTGCAAAATGCATAGCCAATGAAGGAAACATCGCTTGAAAACCTGCCATCGGTAGAGTACACCTTTTTTACTGACAGTAGGTCAGAAAATCAAATAATTATGGTCAATCTTTGTCAAACAGATTATCAACTTATAACTTGTAATATGATAAGACAATCAGACTTCATGGTAAGTACGAATCACAAGAAATATCAATGATCACCTAAAATCAGAAACATTCTTCTGTGTCCACGATGGCCGCTGCTCAGTGCAGTTATTGATGAATCTTGGTTATTTTCAAATAGGGGCAATCTTAGATTATGCAAACTCTGATTAATTGAAAACTGCTGATAAAACGTTTTTAAAAATAAAGGAAAAAATTAGTCTAAAGTTAACCCTCATACCAGCAAAGGTGCTCCTTAACTTTTTACATGTGTATAAATGTATTGGCAGGATAATACATGTTTATAAAAAAGTAAGGAAGAAGGCAAAGATCAGGAATCATATATAATGAAATACCACACCTGACCTAGGACACCATATGGGAAAATGACATAAACACAAGAAAACATAGCATACATGCGAGACAAGAGATCAAAACTTTCCCTGCAGGTGACTACAAGGCTGCAAGAAACAGATAAAACAGTGTGAAAAACACAAAATACAAATAACAAAAATGATCCACAAAAGAAGCACCACCTTTCAACAGTCAGTATTTTTTTAATATGGGGCTTATACATGTTTGACGATACCAACCTCACTCTAATTTCAGATGTGCATCAAGACAAATAGATGTTTGGTTTGCATGAAAGATCCCTAACTTATCGATATACCATCCCCTTGTACATAAAATTGAAACATAAAAAGATATAAAACAAAGATAGGGACTCAACAGTATATACACCTGAATACCAGAGTAAAAGAATTCCAACAGTTAAACCCCAATGGGCCGGACCACAGACACACTATCAGGCCCTAACCCTCTCATCTATACAGAAGTTTTTAAGTATGAGCCGTCATTGTGTCTGAGGTCCAACCCGCTGGTGCATAAAATAAGACATGGTGTTCCCTCTATTTCTGATTGAAAACAAATTCTATTTTAAAGACATATGCAGCTAAATTCCATTCGCACCAACTCAGAAATCATTTATCTATTCTGCATGTACAATTATTGGGAGCTTTGAACGACCTGGCCTCCTGGTCTAGTGCTAAACGTGTCTGATTATGGAATAGGAGGACTAGTGTAGATTCCTGGGTGGGCACCTATTTTACAGTGCTTTTCTTCTTTATTTTTAGCGGTTTTATGATGAATTACTTCATACTAGTTATATTGAATTATAAAAATATATATAAATATATTAAAATATAAAAATTACAAAACTTCACTCCGTTACGTTTTATATTGAATTATACACGAAATAGATCTTTTAATATATAATTTACTCTAAAAAACAAATCCTATCTTTTGGCGAATTACCAATATAAATCATGCAGTGTCTTGTCTGGCCTTGGGATAACAAATACATTTTAACATTTACTGGAAGGTTTGAGACCATAAGCAATAACTAAAATAAAAAAGAAGTCGTGTGAAGAGTACAACCATTTTAGCTTCAATGTAGGGAAACACGTAACTTGTGACGTCATATTTCTTACCGTAAGGGCACAGCCATATTGGAAATGGTATTCATATGTGGTAAGCGTTTTTGCTTATTTCTCTCTAACACTTAAGTTGTAAAAGCAAGCAACCATTTCATGAGCTAGCCCACAGCTCGTGTAATTTAAATAGCTAAACTTTTGGGACCACACGCTACTCGTTGACCTTTTTACTTAGACAGAAGGTTTTTTATTGGGTCATTATGTCAACTGTCATAACAGCATTTGTTTGTATCTAACTTTTTGCTTATACCAGATTACAGAACATACAGTGCATTTGTTACCAACACCACTGCAAAATATGAGGGGCATTTGGAAAGTTCTTATCATGACGTCATAACTCCACAATGCGTTGATAAAATGCTATTTTTAGAAACTAGAATTCAAGGGCTACTTAATGGTTTAATTTTTGTCGAAAAGGGACTTGGTGTGCACGTGCAGCACATGCTCAAAATGAGTAGGGTTTATACACTGGCTGTAATTTTAAGCAAAATACTTGTAAAAAATGAGGGAAAAATGGGGAGCTTATTTACGATTATGGTTTGACAAAGTTACGATTTGGTGCCAACTTAATTTTCATTAAAATATATTATGCGATCACTGCTTGCACAATTTACACCTTTTACATTTAACTAATATAGAAATGGTGAACTTTCAAAAATTGGACTTTTTTCGATTTTTCTTTATACTCTTACTATAAATGCTGACACTACAGGAGCACGAAAAAATGCCTATTGAGTATATGTTTTGCTTTATTTGTAGCGATTAATGCATAAAAATCATTTCGTCGCGAAAAAAGTGTGGCTTGTTTAGTTCTGTATTCAAGAAAATTATTTCTGATAACGCTACCCCTACTTTTCAAAAAGTGGGTGGGGTAACTTAACCACTTACATTGTGTCGATCGCATAAGAACTTCCCATGGTATCGCGTTAACCATCACATAATTGATTGATTTCTACTCTCAAGGTAGTTTTATTTCTTTGTTTGCCACCGTTTTCAATTGAAATGATCCAGAACGTCAACTCATAGCTAAACTCACTCTGTCCCATGGGAAAATTATAAGAGTTATCTTCCCTTTGTTCTGGTTTGCAAAATTTCTTTTGGTTTCAATGCAAAGAACATGGCGTGTGATTGACAAAAATACCAACACACGCATTTTTAAGCTTCTGTCGGTTAAATCTTTTCAAAATATGTAAATTGTGACATGCAATGTTTTGATCGAAAAAATAGCGAATTGCTTTACTTTCTATACGGTTTGGTATTGCTGTTCCAGATTTTAGTTATTACAAACATCCAACTCGGTCAACGAAGGTATAATAACTGTACCAGATTGTGGCCTACCAAATGGTACAAAAGTATCAAATTTCATGAACTATTGTAAATGTTCTGCACATTTTTCAAACGGTAATATTATATGTTCCACTGAAATGTCGCGTTTTTCCAGTATACAAATGGTTCATGTATTCACAATTATATTTTTCGTGTCTGCATTATAATATCCTTATGAAATTTATGCCATAAGATAGAGAAAAGATAGCTCTTTAAAATGATACCAACCATGATAGGGTTTGTTAATCGGTTACTGAGATAAAAGACCATGCTAAGAACTCTCCAAATGCCCCTTGTAGTACCACTCCTACACTAATTATATTTGGCATACCTCTTAAATAGACACAGAGCGGTAGAAAATTGCATCATCTAATGGGATACAAGCTGCGATATGGCCGTGGGCACAGTGCTGATACTATGACGTAAGATGACGTCACAAATAATGTGTTCCACCCCTTGAGCTTGTTATTTAGAGCTTAAGTTATTTTGCACTTGTGCAGAAATTTGGTCAAAGGCTGAAAACTTCCATATGAGATTATGAAAAACTGAGCATGGTGACATATCGTTTTTATTTCATAAATTGACAGTCCATGCATATAACAAGCTCTATGCGAAGATTTCAATGTGGAAGCATATGCCATTGTACTTAAAACAATCTTATGTTCAACATAGAATCAAATGTTTGAAGAGATTCTGCGTGATCTAAAAAATGTTCCAATTGAAGAAATAGAGGATCTTACATCAGTGCTCATGTTTTATTGAATTTATTAAACGAGTTGAGGAAAAGAGATAAAATGCGAGGCTTGTCGAGCATTTTATCTCTTTTTCGCAACAAGTTTAATAAATTCAATAATACAAGAGCACGAATGTTAGATTCTATTTATCATATGACATAAGATTTCTGGCGTAAAAAGGTTATAATTGCGTCATAATGTACGCAACGCTATTATGGACGTCAAAACGTTTCCTGTAAATCTGTAAACCACTAGTGGTTTATCGATTTAATTGCATGGGGATATTTCAATCCCAGACGCAACGTCATATGATAAGATCTGTTAAACAATTTACAGCTAAAACATGCATTTACATACCTATTAAGACCTGTTGAAAAAATGTTGAAATAATCTACAGAACAAGTGGAGAACTCCCAAAGTCGTAGATTTTCGACTGGGTCACCTCCCACACCTGAACTTGCTTCCATGACGTAACCAGTGTTATTGGGACAATTGTTACCATCACTATCATGAGCGGCACCTAGGCTGAAAATGACAAAAAAAAAAAGTTTAACTTTATACACAGCAGTAAATATCCACTATATAAACTATACATCATAAAATCTGATGACGTAGATTCCATTACAAAAATGTTGCATAATGATAGTGGATTTGACATGAGTGGTCATTTTATATATGACATTTATCAAGTAAGCCTTTGGCAAGTTTAAATAGAGGATCTTACATGAATGCTCATGTTTTATTGAATTTATTAAACGAGTTGGGGAAAAGAGATAAAATGCGAGGCTTGCCGAGCATTTTATCTCTTTTTCGCAACGAGTTTAATAAATTCAATAATACAAGAGCACGAATGTTAGATTCTATTTATCATATGACAAATACTTTGAAAACTGATTTCTGGCGTAAAAACGTTATAATTTTGTCATTATGTACGCAACGTTGTTATGGACGTCATAACGTTTCCCAAAAATCGATAAACCACTAGTGGTTTACAGATTTTATTGCATGGCGTTATTTCACTCCCAGACGCGACGTCATATGATAAAAAGAAATAAAAAAAACTGGTAATACATGACCATAAGATTCTTTATAAGTGAATATAATTGACCAAAACGTGGATAATATTTCAGTGATAAATTGCACTGTTATATGGCTGGAGAGAATCCTGTCTCCTGATTGGCCCATTTTGCGGTTATAAATACGTATGTGTACCTGAAACTGGTCTAAACTGGCCTACATGTCGTTATATGATGTAAATCAGCTCAAACTTGTTTCCATGCAGAGGCTGATATATTTGACACTTTTCTTATATCTCCCTCTAGAGAACTAAAAATAGCATGATGAGTATGAAATAAGCATGGGCTGCATGAAATTTACATGATTGTCTGTTTCATTTCTTAATAGGTAAGGTAAAGACTTTTAATGAATTTTAACAATATTTATGTTTTGTTAGTTCATTTTCGTTGTTTGAAAGAACCTTACAAAGAGAAGGCTCTCTTTACCTTGTATGTAACAACAGGAATACGTTTTTTCACTTCGAAAATATATATGCATAGTCTTGTCAAAATGTTTGTGATGTGCTGATCTTTCGGCTGGACAACACTTTTATACCATTTTGCACTACGTTTTATAGACAAGTTGTATGGATTCGAATGAGAACTAAATGTGCTCCCCTGGTTGCAGATGTATCATTGTTTTGTTATGATAGAAACTTTATTATGTATCTTTCTTATGATAAGCAGGCTGATATTATTGCTGCTTTAAGCACTAAATCCAGATATTTAGATGCTATTTCAAACATAAATGATATATATAAGTATATATATTGACAATATGGTAAGTCAAATAAACCCCTCAGAGTTTCAACTTAATAAAGCCAATATATACTGATACTGAATCCTCGTTTTTAATGGTATATACTTACTTAAGGTCTAATTCATGAGCTGCTGTCACTGCTCTACTGTTGTAGCCCATGGGCTCCTATATTTGCTGCTGTAGTAGTCTTAAGTGGTATATACTTACTTATGACTAATGCCTGAGTTACATTTGCCACGGGTATCATACAATTTATTTGTCTACGATTTTTGTGACGATTTTCAGGCATCGTAGGAAGCTTTTAGCTATGACGTATGTGTTTACATTATTTATGATCACCCTGCAGTTTCTTTTGGTGACAGAACAGGACAGTCCATGCCGGGGTCATACGGAAATCGTGCAGTCATTGTGTTATTTTCACAACCTCCCCACAAAAGTCCCACGATGTCCTTAAAAAGTCCTTGTGGGTTCTTGTGATGTCCTCGCAGTCCTGGTGTGGTGCCTGTAGGAGGGTCGTGCGATCTACCTGTGATGTAGCTACGGGCTACGGGCATGCTATTTTTCAAACTTTGTCATAGTGTGGAGTTAAATAAAATCCTAGAGGCTAAGATGCCTGTGAATCCGTACGATGATTGCAGGGTCTCTCTGTAGTGTCCGCAGGAAAAGGGTGATTGGGACATACAGGCATAATAAACTCATCAGAATACAAATGTAACTGAAGCATTAGTTCATGAGCTGCTGTTACTACTTTAGTAGTCTTGAGTGGCATATACATTGTACTTACCTATGGCCAAGTTAATAAGCGGCTGCCCTTGCTGTAGTATCATTGTGTGGTATATACTTACTTATGGCCTAGTTAGATGCTGTCACTGCTATAGTAGTCTTGAGTAGTATATAAAAGGTGTTAAGAAAGTTCGTTCTGCTGTTCACCATAGAATTTCGAATTGTTTTAAAAGGAAATGATGCTGAAAATTGCATTTTCCATGAGCCTATTATTCTTTGTAATCTATGGCATTTGACATCATGTCTGAGATCGAATGTCTTCACACGATTATATTTACCGAGGGTACTGTCTGTCAATCGTTCAAGAAAAATCTTATATTTTACCAATTTATAACATATTTGATTTTGGATGGTTGTTAACATCCTTTTGGTTAAGTAAATATACTAAAGGCTTATATAAGATATATAACAACGACAATTAGGGTTTCTTAATTAATAAGGAAATATTCTTATCACTATGCCCATTGCATGAAAATGATTCTTTGTCATATACCCCCATTTTGCTCCTCAACCCAAAATATTTCCATGGGGTACTTGATTCTGCAGATTATTTTTTTTCTGTAATAAAATATTTGATTAAACACCCCATTGTTTATCTCTAATCGAATGTTCTGACATTCAAGGATTACTGTGGCATCTATGTCATTAGACACAATATAACTTAAATAATAGGATCATAATTGTATTGCAGAACGAACTTTCTTAACAACCTTTACTTGCTTACAATCTAGTTAATGAGTTGATGTCACTGCTGCAGTAGCATTGAGTGGTATATACTTACGTATGACCTGGTTCATAAGCTACTTTAACTGCTGTAATAACATTGAATTGTATATACTTACTTATGACCTAGTTTATGAGCTGTTATCACTGATGTAGTATCCTTTAGTGGTATATCCGTCCCTATGACCTTGTTCATGAGTTGCTGTCACTGCTGTAGTAGCCTTGAGTGGTATATACTTACTTATGGCCTAATTGATAAGCTGTTATCAGTGCTGTAGTAGTCTTGAATGGTATATACTTACTGATGAACAAGTGCATGACCTGTTGTCACTGCAGTTGTAGCATTTAGTGGCATATACTTACTTTTAACCAAGTGCATGACCTGTTGTCACTACAGTTGTAGCATTGAGAGGTATATACTTACTTTTAACCAAGTGCATGACCTGTTGTCACTACAGTTGTAGCATTGAAAGGTATATACCTACTTATGACCAAGTGCATGACCTGTTGTCACTGCAGTTGTAGCATTGAGAGGTATATACTTACTTATCAGAAAGTGCATGACCTGTTTTCACTGCAGTTGCAGCATTGAGTGGTATATACGTACTTATGACCAAGTGCATGACCTTTTATCAATGCAGTAGTAGCATTGAGTTGTATATACTTACTTATGACCAAGTGCATGACCTGTTGTCACTACAGTAGTAGCAATGAGTGGTATATACTTACTTATGATCAAGTTCATGACCTGTTGTCACTACAGTTGTAGCATTGAAAGGTATATACTTACTAATGACCAAGTGCATGACCTGTTGTCACTACAGTAGTAGCATTGAGTGGTATATACTTAATTATGAGAAAGTGTATGTCCTTTTGTCACTGCAGTTGTAGCATTGAGTGGTATATACGTACTTATGACCAAGTGCATGACCTGTTGTCACTACAGTTGTAGCATTAAAAGGTATATACTTACTTATGACCAAGTGCATGACCTGTTGTCACTACAGTTGTAGCATTGAAAGGTATATACTTACTTATGACCAAGTGCATGACCTGTTGTCACTACAGTTGTAGCATTGAAAGGTATATACTTACTTATGATCAAGTTCATGACCTGTTGTCACACTACAGTTGTAGCATTGAGTGGTGTACACTTATGTAGGACCTAGTTAATGACCTGTTGACACTGCAGTTGTAGCAGTGAGCGGTATATGCTTACTTATGATCAAGTTAATGACCTGATGTCACTGCAGTTGTAGCATTGGGTGTTATATACTTCAGCATGACCTAGTTCATGAGCTGCTATCACTGCTATAGTAGCATTGAGTGGTATATACTTACTTATGGCCTAGTTCCTAAGTTGCTATCACTACTGTAGAAGCATTGACCATAAAATTCGAAAAAGCATTTTCTAAATTCTACTACAGACACTCAGCGTTGATTGTTAAATACAATGATTCGTTGTTGATTGTTGCTCCCATTGTGGGTTTCTGTAATTGTTCTAAGTTTTGCTGTGTGTTACTTTGTGTCCATTCTAGTTTTGCAATCATCTTGATGGGGAAAAGAGAGCTGATTGCTTTGTTTTTGTCTTCCTGTTGTCTTGTGATTGTTGTGTGGCTCGTCCTTGTGGTGTCATGGGTTTGTCTGCAGTATGTGATTGTAGTATTTCCTGATTATACTCATTTACTAGTTTTGAGTGATATGTAACTACTTATGACCTAGTTCATAAGCTGTTATCACTGATGTAGTATCTTTGAGTAGTAAATACTTACTTATATTTACATTTTCAAAGCAAGCCTTTAATGAATCTTTATATTTTGCAACCGCCCATAGCCTCATAAACAACATAAAATTTGATTGACAGCTGCCAAGCTCACTTGCCCAAGCAATTAGCTTCGCACATCGTATCCATTCGCCAGATGTGCCACTGGTGTTGTGATTGACAGTGAGCAACACCTGAGTAGCACGTGCGAAACACGCTTCTTGTTTGGTCCATTGGCTGTCCATGTTTACACCGGCTGTTCAACTTTTCTGTTTTAAACTCCAGCAAAACCGTTAATACGATTCAATTTTAAATACAAAATAGTTTTGTCTTAAATTATAAATAATTTTATAATGAAATATAAATATAAGTAATAAATTCATTTTATTGAATGTTCATGGAATCATGAATGCTTGGGGTCTCTTGCAAAGTTAACGTGAAGCCCTTCTTGCCCTTTGGCTTCACTTACTTTGCAAGAGACCCGAAATTCATGATTCCATGAACATTCCAAAAACTGAATTCATTTCTTAAATGACCTAGTTATGAGTTGCTGTTACTGCTGCAGTTGTCTTGAGTGGTATATATTTACTTATGACCTAGTTCATGAGCTCCTGTTATCACTGATGTAGTAGCATTGGGTTATATATACTTACTTATGACCTTGTTCATAAGTTGTTATCACTGATGCAGTAGCATTGAGTAATAATACTTACTTATGGCCATGTTATCATTGATGTAGTAGCATTGAATGGTATATACTTAACTAGTTCATGAGCTTGTTATCACTGCTGTTGTAGAACTGCGTGGTGTATACTTACTTATGACCTATTTCATGAGCTGCTATCGTTGCTGTAGTAGCCTTAAGTGGTTGAAGTTCAACTATGGACTGTTGGCTACCACTATTACATAAACCACACCACTGAACATCAGGATTAGAGTTGCAGCTGCCACCAACGTATGCCAGACCTATCAAATATATATTTAAAATATATGGGTATCCTGCAAAAGGTACAACTTGGCATGTGAGACAGTCAAGACAAAAATCACCTGCTGGAGAAGGGCCGACCTTTTGACTCTCTTGCATGGGATGTTTTCTTGTGTATTGTGGTGTCATAGGTAAGGTGTGGTTCATGATTAAATCGATTCCTGATCTTCACTTTCTTCCCTACTTTAGCTCGGTGTGACTCTGTTTTTGCATGCACAAAATCAGGTGTCATGGTCATTTTCAGATCATACTGATTATACCCACTCAAACTTTGTTTGTGTTGGGTTACAGTTTTCACGTTGTCCACCAGCCCATTTGTCCTCATGTAAGGTTTTGTTCGTTTATATCTTAAAAAGCAATTTCTATATTTTCATCAGACCTTGCAAACAGATTTTGATAAATTAGTTCAATACTTTACCAACATGATGTAACCATTACCATACCAAAACGAATGCATTAATGAGTTTGGTGCTAAAGATAACTTTTGACAATATGACTTATATTTATTCAAATACTGGTCCTTTGGGAATACCGCTCAAGCTGGTGCTAGGGGTGTGAGAATGGTTGCACTTTCCATTAGTTCTCATGAACAGACTGGATAAAGCAGAGTCTGCTGTTTTTTGATATTTTAGGTTCTCTCTATTTCTAAAGAATCCGTTTTTTCAAGATTATTTAGACAATTTTTCCCCAATATGTTTTTTATGTTTTGCATAAATAGTGCATTCATGGGACGATCAACTCCTACCTCATATTTTGATGAACTACTCAAATACTTTATTTACACAATGTAAACATATAAAAACATATACTTGAAGGAGATTTGTGCAAAAACAGAAACAAAAAAGAAATGAGGATTTAGATAACAATTTTAATTTGGCGCTGTTTGCAATATAAACGAAAATAAACACAATAGAAAACCACCAAATACAGTTCTAAACTAAGTCAGTAAATTACTCTACAAAATATTAAAAAACAACAATGGACTCTAATCACTGGTATGTTGCTATCTGTATTGATCATTTAACTAAAATGTTCAGTTTTTATTATTAAAATTTTGAATAATATATTTGCTTTTACATTGACAGTAAACATTATAAATTGAAAACCATAAGTAACCCAAATAATTATACAATAACAACATAGCAATATATAAATCCACATTAACAAGGTTATATACACTGTATATTATATTTACCTGCAACACTAGGAGAGTCATTCCTTTCTAAATCATATCTGAAATAAATTATGAGATAAAATAAAAACGTGTTTTGTTTCCTTTAACCAACCAACCAACCTGTATAAATGAGCCTGTACAACGTTTAACTGTCATGTACTAGATGTATATTATTTCCCATTTATACAATGCAAACGCACTTTTGATGCTATACATAGTCTGTGATTGTGGACAGTTATATGTAGTTACCTGTTGAATTGGCAACCAACTAATTCTAAGCTAAGCCCGCGGATCCACACAGTTCGGCCAAAGAATTCACTTCTTTTATTCACATCAAAGTGTTAAGCAACTAAAATACACCAATAGTATAGTCAGATGCAGTGATCGCTGTAAGTGTGTATGCATTGGTTAATTTATGTGCATTGTTTCATTCATGCATAGATATGTGTACATTGGTTCACTGTTTTGTGACAAAAGGGTACTTTTTCTTATATATACATTCTTAGAAATATCCTGATTAGACATTGAAACATTGAATCTGAATACTACATTGCAAGCACAAGAAGATTTTAATCAAGTTCATGTTATTTCTGTCTATTTTTGTTATGCTTTCGTGGGCGTCAGTTTATTGATGCCTTGTGGTCACCTGCTGGGAAAGGGCTGACTTTGGCTCTCGTTTGTGATGTCTAATTGTGAACCTGTCACTTTCCCATTGGTATCATGGGTCAGGTGTGGTGCTTGATTGTTTCGATTCTTGATCTTTGCCCTCTTTTATTACTTTGTCACTACTGTAGTCCAGGGCATTCTTAGAAACATCCTGACTAGACACTTCAGCATTTAATCTGTGTACTACATTGCATATACAAGAAGGCTTTTGAGGTGAAAAACTTTAATAATTGTGTAGCTACAGCGGTCTATGGCATTCTGAAAAATGCCTTGATTAGACACTGAAGCATTTTATCTGTGTACTATATTGCATGTGATAGAAAGCTGTTGAGATGAACAATTGCAATCACCCTGTTACAATTGTGGTCCATGACATTCTTAGTACTATCCTGATTACAAGTAGACAGTGAAGCTCTTAATCTATGTACCACATTGCATGCACTAGAAGCTGATAGATTTCAATCAAATTGTCACTACAACAGTCCATGGCATTCTTAAAACTATCCTGATTAGACACTGAAAATTTAAACTAATTACTACATTGCATCCTCTAGAAGGCTGTTGACTTGACAGACCTCTATCAACTGGACACTGCTGCAGCTCAGGGCATTCTTTAAGATATCCTGATTAGGCAATGGAGCATTTAAAATGTGCACTAAATGATATGCTGTTCAAGTGAGAGACTTTAATCAACTTGCCACTGAAACAGTCTATGCGATATTTAGAAATATATTGAATAGACACTGAGCAATTTACTCTATGCACTATATTGTATGCAGTAGAAGTCTGTTCAAGTGAGAGACTTTAATCAACTTTGTACTTCCGAATATAAAGCACTCAGGGTGAGTGTTATAAGTATCCTGATAAGACACTGAAGCATTTAATCTGTGTATTAAATTACATGGATCAGAAAAGCATGTGAGTATGATCCAGAAATACCACAATCACACACTGCAGACCAATCCATGGCACCGTGAGGAAGAGACAGAGAACAATAGCAGTCACAGGACATCAGGAGGACAATTTAAGTATAGCAATCAGCTTTGTATTCCCCATCAAGTTGACTTCTAAACTAGAGGGACACACAGTAGTAAATAACAAAACAAGGACCAAACACAGAACCCCAACACACAATGGGAGCAAAGACTAATAACCTTGTAGACTTAAATAAAATTGTCACTGAAGCAGTCCATGACATTCTTAAAATATCCCAATAAGACACTGAAGCATTTAATATGTGTCTACATTGCAGACACTAGAAGGCTATTGAGCTGATAGATTTTAATCAACTTGTCACTACAGCAGTCCAGGCTTCGATGATTTAAAATCATTCTCATTTCAACAAGTAATCCTGCTTCTAAATGCTAAAAAGCCAAACACTGTTGGCATTTCAACATTTATAAGCAAGATACAAACAACAGTGTTAAGGAAGTAAAGTCTTAACATGAGAACCTTTTACTTTTTATGAGCAGTTAAAATTGTATGCTCAGTTGTGTTGAAGATGACAATTGTTTCATATAACCTTAGGTCCTGGGCAAACTAAGAAACATCCTGATTAGTCCATGAAGCATTTATCATGTGAACAAAGTAAGTAAGGGTGCAAAGAACAGGAATCGATACAATCAAGTACCACACCTGATCCAGGATACCAATGGGAAAGTGACAAACTCACAGCAGACACCACAAACGAGAGCCAAGAGGTCAGCCCTTTGTTCAGCAGGTGACCACAAAAGAAGTACCGCCTTGGAACGGTCAGTAAAATATTTTACTGGAGGGCTTAAACCGGTTGAACGGCGCCAACCTCATCCTTAATTCAGATGTGGATCAAGACACATAGATATTTGGTTTGCATGAAAGACCCCTAACTTATCAATGCATCATCTCCTAAAACAATAACAATGGATGTTGTGTCATACAAGCATAATCACCTGACAGGTTTCATTTAACAAATTAAAAAAAATTAAGTCAAGATTTAGCGTAAATTTATGATTTATTTCATTGAAATGTTCTTTTGAATAGATCCAACATATATTCTGGTTGAGAAGTAATTAAATTTAATAACCAAATCTTATCAAGTAACCTTCAACTTTCCTATACTTAATATGGCTCATCTATGAAATATATACATTGTGAATAACAATGCATGTCTGTGCTTTATTAGGCAGTTCATATGCCTGGTTTCATTTAGGGGATAATTGTATTCAAAATTTACATTTGGGGAGGTATATTGTCGTATATACGGTCGGAAATTTAGTTTTATGGTGACTCGTAAGTGGGCCGTAAAACGTGATTTCCGAACGTATAGTTCCGACGACATACCTCCCCAAATGAAAAGTTTGAATAAAGAAAGTGCCAATGTACTTTGTTGTGCCTATACGTCCAGCGGCTGCCAGCTGCATAAAAACGCTTGCCAGCTGCATATATTCACTTGTCAACCAATGAAAAGCAATGTTACGTAATGACATCGGATTTGCGACAGTATATCACAGGATGTACTGTTGCAAATTTATGATGTTATCCAATCAGACGTCTCGTTGCATTTGCAAGTGCATAAGAATCAGGTAATCACTGAAACCTAGATTTGGCCAGGATAACAATATAGTATTCATTCTGTAAACAACATTGCAACATAGTGACTGAGAGTGTTTTAGACTGAACTGGCTAGCCATCTAAGCTGTTCAAAGCATCTTAAGAGTTGACCTAAGTAGTCTCTGAAGGTATTTTCTCATAAATATCATTTAATGGTCGTAATTGGTGGGCTGTTGACCTGACTAATTTCAGAAGTTGTCTAGGACATCCCTTACGCTGTCTGAGATTGTAATAAGAAGCTCTTACCCAGTGAATAACATTGCATGGTCATGACCAGGAAGGCTATTGATTTGAGTAGCTTCATTCAACCAGTTGCTAAAGTTGCTCAAAGCAATCTGAGAATTGACCTGGTTTGGTGTAACACTTCTGACCGCTATATCCTCTGTCCAATACGAACTAACAGCAGTCTGTAGAAATAAAAAATCAATGCTACAACACAAGCTTAGTGATCCAGATCATGATATGAGCCGTGACATGTGATTTCCAACAATGTGGCATTTTGACAGTGTAGACTCAGACGAGCCGTTTAAACGAAGAAACTCTAAATGCAGTTCAGACCGTAGCTTAACACTCATAGATTATTCAAGAGACTAGCAAAGACTCTGATCAGACTAAACGTATGCGAAGGCTGGTCTGAGCCTTTGCTGGTCTACATACCACATTGTTGAAAATCTCATGTTGCGGCTCATATGTTTGCACTTATTGCAAACGCGTCGATAAGGGTGCATGTCTGCACTCATTTTTACTTAATTTACTGCTCAAGCACAAAAAATATGGCAATTGATGGAGAATGAAACCAACAAAACGACACATAGTTTCAATGGACATGTAACTAACAAATCTATATATATTTTTATTCGATATTCGCGTATCAAATCTCACATGAAATAAAAGTGCTACCTGGATAACTGCAAAAGGGAGCACTTTTATATAGGAGCCATTTTCAAACTTGAATATTTATTTGTATAATTCTGATTGACAAAGAGCTAAGCTCAATTATAAATCCATGAATTTAGACTGTTCAACCCAATTAATGCTGCTCAGATATACGGGGTCTGGTATAAAACTATTCTTTTCCTGGATATAGTTATTTATACCCTTATAGATTAACTAGTATGTATTAAGTGTAAGTAAATGATATTTTGCCAGTAAACTGACAACTGTCATACTTTAGATAGTGGTGAGAAAATAAAGACAATATCAAGTATAAAAAGATATGCTGTTGCATCTGAAAGAACGTTCTCACTCATATGGTGGGACCTTGAAATATTCATTTAGAAGTTGTTCTAAAGAACCCCTAACTAGCACTAAATTATAATATAAATTTATATTTATTGATAACTCAAAATGATGACTCTTGTACTGTGGATTACATTGAACCATTGAATTATAGTAAATGGTTATTGTACTTATATCGTTGAATATTGTCACAAGCTCTTTTATCATGGAACTATAGATATTATTGTATCATATTAGTTATCCTGGGAAAATTGAATTTTGCCGACGTAAATTGATAAAAGTAAGCTTTGCTGATAGAAAAAAAATAAAAAAACCAAAAAACAACAAAGAATCCAACCAGAAAATGATTTTATCATAACATTTCAACATTGTATAATGATGTGTGATAACTTAGACCGTCAAAATATGTAAGTTTATATCCCAAACTTTGATTTTTGTGCAACTGTTTCTATCATCTTAGAAATAGTAAGCAAAAATTGACAACTCTGGTTGACCTTTAAAGAGAGGCCTCATCGAGGGTAAAATAATTAAAAAATCAATAGATGTTATGAGACAAAACATATTCTCATTCAATGAAAATAAATTATTTTGAATATTTTATGATTTAATGTATTGTAATCAAAAGTATCTTAGTCATGTATCCTTTTCGATATTTAATTTAAGGCGGGATTGATGTTAGCCCCTAGGTTCTTTGGGGTTACTACCACACAGGCAGTAAATGAGAAAGAAGACAAAAGCTGAGCGAAAACAGAATACTGCTTACTGCTTAAGCGGGTACTAGGGGCGGGAGAATTGTTGCACTTTCCATTTAATCTCATGAACAGACTCAATTAAACTGAGTCTGCTGTTTTCTAATATTGTAGGCTCTCCTTTTTTCTGAAGAATCCGTTTTTCCAGATTATTCAAATATGTACTATAGGAATATATCAACCCATGGCTGGTGGAAAACTGTTATTATATGTAAAAAATCATGATTAAATACATAGTCAGTACAGCTGTATAATAGCCAGACCATTGTTCGAATTCTTAGCACTAATAATACACCTTATTTATAAGATCATTTATTTCTCCATTTGGAGCCCCAATAGGCTACTGAGGTTTCTGGACTCCATAGTGAAGATGTCAAAACAAATGCAAACTGAGGAAATAATGGGGTTCAAAAGAATTCGAAAATGGCTGGAAATGTTAATGCAGGTAAATGACCACCATCTAACCTCTCAGTTATGCATTATCCTATTATGTTCAGAAAATAAACAGATAGTTCTTCCTTTGACATAAGTTTAAGACTGTGACGTGACGTGCGCAAAATACTGCAGGAATGTAAAATTTGGCGAAATCTCCTCCTGGGCAAAATTTACTTACTCAACATGAAAAAACGTTTTTATAAAGTCAAATTCAGATTTCACAAAGTTGTGTGACATTTTGCCCCAACGTTAAGAGCGTTTGACGTGATATTTTATAACATCATGCAACGGCATGGGACGAGAGGGCATCCAAGTTTTTAATGTGGTTAATCTACACTGACATTTTGATTTCATCGCCTCAAACGGTGTTATGGTAAAAATACAGCGTCTCCAGCTGTTTAGGAAAATTCTTATTACTGAGTGCTAGCTTTTTATCCAATTTCGATTTTCAATAAAAAGTCTCATTTTGGTAAAATATCAGAACTTTGTTGAGTTAGCTGTAAATAAAGAATTTTCATTTCGGTTTTGTTACAAATATATTGATACATGATGAAAGTGGAATATTAAATTTCTTCTTCCACAATTTAATTATTATTCAATATTTTTTCTGTTAAATTTTTTGAAGCAACAATATAAAATAATGCTTAGTAATCTAGAAAAAATAAAGCAGATGACATATCTGTCTAATGATTCGAAAAACTAACCAAAACACCGTTTGATGGGATGAAACCAAAAGTGCCAGTGTAGATAAACCACATTAAAAAGGGTGCCAAAATTAGTAAGTATGCCAATAAATAGTTATATGGACAGGCTTTTATCCTCAAGTTTTAATCAGTTGATCTGTATTGCTATTTATTATATACCTATAAATGATACGCCTTTAGAACTGTCTGTTTTCTGGCCATCAGATACAGAAAGCCGGATCAACGAACTGAGGTTTTCTGAGTCCATATCACTATCCTTTAAAACGAGGCTAACGTCGGTTACCTGCTTTTGCGGCGACGTTACGTAAAGTAAATTTAAAGCATGGAACCAGAGACGGAAAACATGATGACGTAACGTCATATTATATGACGTGAATATGACGTGACAAAACGTAATGGCACACGTTCCCGCAATCTTTCTGGATTAAAAACCAAAACTATTTAGAAAATTAAAATAATGTCAGAAAAGGTATATAATTAACATATTATTATAAAAGTAATTTGATCTGGCGTACATTATCACGTCTCGTGGATGAGGCCATGCCATTGGATCACCCTCGACGCTTCGCGTCTCGGGTGATCCGATGGTATGACCTCATCCACTCGACGTGATACAGTACGCCAGATCAAGTTACTATTATAATAATGTGTATGTAATAATCGAATATAACTGTTTCATGCTCAGACCAACTGTTAATGGACTGTTATTTCCTACCTCTCTTTCTACCACTCTAACATCATGTTAAGGTATCTGAAGTGTGCATACTTACATCAGCAATATGAATGCCAGCGAACAGTAACTGAATTACATAGTTATTTTCACTGGTTCCATCAATTCCTGTGACTGTTTTATACCTTAAATCGATCTAAAAGACACATGGAAAAGCAAATAACTAATTGAATGCACACATAATAGCACAAAACTGTTTTTAGTATAAATCTATAAAGTTAATAAATGTGATGTGATAACGCCTAAAATGAAGTTCAACTTGTGAAAGAATGTAACAAAAATAATTTGATGATTTTATCAAATCCTCATGCTAATCTTCCAGCCATAACTTAAGCATCTGTCAAGTTTCAAAAGAATTGGCATATAACTTCGGGAGCAATTGCGCACAAAAGGTATCATGTACTACCTAGATTCGCTTTAATAGTAAAGAATGCCTAAAATGACTGTTTTTGTGCATACGTTTTGTTTTTGTTGTTGTTGTTATGTTTTTGCTTTATTTTCTGATATTCTACCAGCCATTTATCATAAGCGGCAATTTATTTTAGAACAGAGGCTATGCAAGGGCTCAGTCTAGTGCTAGACTTTTGTTCCCATCGATAAAATATTTTCAATTACTCGCATGATCTATAGTATTGAACAATCCTGCTTATTAATTGAATTCACACAGGCCCTCTGTCTGCTTCTCTCTACCGCTCTCTTCTCTCTTATAGTTAAGAATTCATGCTAGCTCTTCAAATGATCTCCATATTTATATGTTCGAATAACACGATATATGAGTTAATGTATATATGAATTCTGAACAATATTTATTATAAATAGAAAAAAATGACTAAGCTCAACTTGCAAAAAATGATATGAAAATAATCTGATGATTTCATCCAAACACATGTACATCTTCAGACCAGGACAAAAACATGGTCAAACATCTGTAAAATTTTAAAGGAATAGGCATACCCATGTTTGAGGAGTTGCGCACAAAAGGTGTCCACTATCTATTTACTTTAAATGTAATAACGCCTAAAATGACTACATTCAAATTTGAAAACAGTGACAAAGACAACTTGTGGATTATATCCAAACCACATGCACATGTGCAGATCTTGATCAAATCATCTGTAAAGTTTCAAAAGAATTGTCACAAAATAGAAGGAGGATTTGCGCGCACAATGTATCTATTACTTTAGGGGACAGGAAGTCAGAGGGAAAGAATGATGAATTCGGTGTCCCCTCACTTTTCTTCGAAAAGATGGTTGACAATAAAAAGCTGTTATCACCCCCTCTGAAAAACTCTTTAACCATACTTATAAAACTTTGATTACATCTCCGTTCTGCTGAAGCAATGAGATAAGGCAGGGAATAATGTAGAAGAACAATGAAAGAAAGTTAGGAAGAAAGAAACAAAGAAAAAATAAATGGCAATAAGAAGGAAAAAGAAAGAAAGAGGAACACTTTCACTTTCAAATTAACAAGTTTCCCTTCTATGGAAATGGTAAAAGAGATAAAACAAATGAAAGAATGAAAAAAATCTAAAATAGGGAAGCAAGAAACAGAAACAAAGAAAAAGAAAGAAAGAAATCGTTTTTTACCATATCAAGCAAGAAGGCAGCATATTCTGTAAGATCTTTTTTTGCATCTGCATCTTTTTCTTCGTCAGTGGATCCTGTTGCCCTGGCTAACCAGCTTAAAAAAGTAGAAAAAATGATCTTCCACATGTGGATGGATCATATGAAATGATTACGAAAGTAGGATTCTATCTATCATATGACATATCATGCGATTTTATTGCCTTCAAAGTCGATATTACTTTGATGAAAAAAGCCTGCTGACACAGTTGGTCATGATGTTACAAGTTCCCACGAACGTGTTGTGTACTGCGCGGTCCTGTCTTTTAATAGGGAGCGCAGTGGCTCAGTGTTAGAGTGCTTGACTCGAGACCAAGGGGCCGCGGGTTCGAGCCTCATCATCGTCACTGCGTTGTGGTCCTTGAGCAAGACACATTTATCCTAGCTTAGTACCGGTTCAACACAGGAAGACCCGTCCCTGTTTAACTGAAAGATTGTTGATGGGACGTAAAGAATCAATTAAAAAAAACAACTTTTAATAACATGAGCCATGGCATGAGATTTCTAACAATGTAGCATTTTGACATGAACAGACTCAAACCAGCCTGTGCAGCCTCCTTTTAAGCTTAGAAACTGCAGATGATGTTCGGTCAGTAGCTTAATATTAATAGAAAGTTCAAACGTCTAGCAAAGACTCTGATCAGACTGTGCATATGCGAAGGCTGATCTGAGGCTTTGCTGGTTGCACATACCACATTGTTGTAAATCTCATGTCGCGGCTCACATGACAATACCCACTGTATAGTGCTGCAGCAAAGTCATATGGGAAGTTTTAAATAAAACACACTTTTCGACCAAACATGGCAACATTTTTTTGAACATATTTATTGATATGCTTATTCAAATTACCGACAACACATGTTCTTGTTTCAAAATGATAACTAATGATAGAACTACTGCTTATGCCTAGATATTCTGTTACTTACTGAGATGAACCACATATAACATACTATAATTATTATCGTTTTAGCATTCAGCCAAAAAGATGCTTCCGTACAGTCCTGCTTCACCAAACCTAACATGTGGACTACGCCATTTAAAATATCACCCAGAATTGCAACAAGGCTCAGATTCAGAGACTAATTCCATGGATATAGCTTTTATCCCAAAAATCTTTGATAAGACAGATATTGTTCTATATAAACAGTGAGCAACAATGCAATACATTGATTAAACTGTTTGGGTTTGCAGCATGCACTTGACATTCAATATTTTTTAAGTTATTATCTAATATTTTTGTTGCAAAAGTACATCATGATCAAAGACTTGTTTTACTGCCGCAGAGATACACCAGTATCATATTTGAACGCTTTAGATATGCTTGATTCGACGTTTTGGATACTTAAATATTTAATCAGATATGAGGCTCTGAATTTTAAACTAATATTTGGATAGGACCAATGGTGATAAATGTATCCAAAGAAATTATTTGGATTTCAATCTTGAACATGTATTATGTAGTTTTAGTTAACATACATGTTCTGGTTATGCATAGCATCAGGGAGCAGCGAACGTACAAACCTAACTGCAGAAACGTGCAGTCTAGCCATAGCATTCATCATTCACCCCACTTATGGATGTAATTGAAGAATCAGACAAAAAGCCATTGACACCATAATATAGGGTTATCTTTCATGTTAATAGAGTGATATTACCAATATGAGATATAAATTACATTTTTCTTATGGACTGGGTCACTTATGTTCTCCAAAAAGTGGATTTCTGTTTTTGTTATTAATTATTTTATTTAAAAACAGCATCATACAAAATATACCAGCACAAGACAATTTACCATACACAAGTAAATGTTTAAGTTAGTCATACAATAAAATATGACTATTTAGGTATCAAATTATCGATTAAACATGACAAAATGTATTCCCAATATAAGCTTCTTTTGACTTAAACAAAAATCCATGTACTTAGAGACACTTCAGTGCACATTGTATCCGCAGAAAAAGGAGATCCTGAGCAACCCTGAGAATGGTTCTATACATGCATTGTTTGCAACAGCAGAGAGATACATTTTGTCACGTTTGGTAGATATAATGTATGACTAGTTGTTGTTCGCTTATTATCATAGATTCACATGCCTTACATAATACCAGAAAAAAACTTATTGGAAAGCAGAATGTGCTTTTAGACATTTATTCTTTGACTAAGGTACAATCAAAAATGTGCCGTTGTTGGTTGAGTTTTTAGACATTTGTTTTTAAATAAGAAATATTTTCCGAGCAATATACTACAATGCTTTCCTTGATACCGAGCGTAACATACTTAAAACTGAAATTTATATCAAACCTCAACTAAAACGTAGTCAGGCTTGTCCAAAAAATGTTGTACATATATACCTTCCCAAAAATGATTATATATAGTTTCTATTTCTATTATACAGAAATTGCATAAAGTTGTCTCTCCAATTTTACATTTTATGAGAAATTTGTCAGTGTGAATAATTCCCATTAAGCATTTATATTGGGAAATTTTGAAGTTGAATGTCTTTGGTTGCCTGCAAGCGGTTGGTATATATTTTATTCCAGTTTGGATCTTCGTCACTGAATTGTTCTTTCCGTTTTTGCTCAGATTTTCTTTCTGGTAGTAATATTTTTTTTGTAAGAAGTTTATAGGTGTACTTATTTGTTTCGAAGGGCCGCGGGTTCGAGCCTCACCGGCGTCACTGCGTTGTGGTCCTTGAGCAAGACACATTTATCCTAGCTTAGTACTGGTTCAACCCAGGAAGACCGTCCCGCATAACTGAAAGATTGTTGAGTGGACGTAAAGAATAAAATCAAACAAACATATCAAAAAGTACTTATTTGTTTGTTTGTTTTCACTTTAGTTATTTGACAATGAATAGATGGCTTTTTTGGTAAATTAATATTTTCGGTTTTAATATAAGTTTTCCATGCATTTGGTATACTATGCATCTTGGTTAAATAGTTCAGAAAACTAATCTTCTAAATGAGTCAAACGAGTTTGCTTAATAATATAAATCTTCAAAATATTTATACCACTGCTATTTACCCTTGTGAATACATCATTGTGTTACCTTCTATTTTGATATTGATTTTATTTTAATAAAGCACATGTCTGTAGCTACTGATAACAGAATGTTCAATACATTTACGCCACCTTGGTAAGATAACTTTCAAAAAAGTGTATTGAGTAAATCTATGTATATCATTTTCAGAGACTGAGGTTACATTCAAATAATGGTTTTCCTCTAAAAGGCATATTTTAAAGATTTTTTAAACGTGTCCAGACCTATCAATTTTTAACCACGTTTTCATAATCCGTGGTAAGTATATCTCCTTTAATTGGAGCAGGGTTAGAATCTCATATAAAGTCATACCTGAAGAGGAAGAGAAAGCTGGCTGCTTTGCTATTATTGTCTTACAGATGTTTTGTTACTATAAATATTCTGTAGCTCTTCCTCATGGTGCCATGGGTTGGTCTGCAGTATGTGATTGTGGTATTTTCTGATCATACTCACTTACTTCTTTATTGTTTCAATGTGTTTAATTGTATGTTTAGCTGGATCAGGTAAAGAGGAGAGATTGTGACATATGTAAGTTACGTAAGTGCATATTTTGTTTATGACAGTGTCTTTTTTCTACGTCGCCAACGTCTTAGATATTTATTTTCAAAAGGTTTTGATTTCAGGTTCGAAATTTACTTCGCATATACTTTCTTTGTTAGAACAAAACGTTCTACTATAGTAAGTGAACCAGCTTCTGAAAAACATAACATAAAAATGTTCTGCCTTTTATGTATACTACATTGCTTTCAGTCATGCTACCTATTCGAAGGACATAACATTTTTAGCGTTAAGTTTAGATCCAGAAATATATCTAAAGATATCTAAGATCAATGTTTGCAATAATTTTAATGAACCATCAATTATGAATAATGCATCATCAGCGAAATGATTTTTTAAAGTTAATGTTTTGTATAAATAATGCCTTTTATATATAATCTGTTGTTAAATCTTGTATGAAAGTATACTGAAGGACTTTAGAAATGCACCACCTGCTAAAATGCTAATTTATTGTCAAAAAATTAATATTTTAATTATGTGAAAAATAAATTTGACAAGTCTGGTCATTTAGCTAGCATGCAATAAGAAAATTGAAACCCTATGGCTAATGGTTACCGTGACGATAATTCTAAGACATTCCAACTTTAAAAAGTCACAGAGTATCAATACCTTCCATAATGAGCACAAAAAAGTTTTCGAACCGATGTTTGTTCTCGAAAGCACAAGGAAAGACAAAATCAAATCATGAAGTTTTAAGCCTCTGGCAACGTTCATTTCGTCTACGTTAAGGCACTAGTTTTTGGTGTTATTGTCCGTGTATATCCAAAGGAACCGGAATAATCAATTTTTTAAAGTATCACCAGCTACCCCCCCCCCCCCCCCCAAATCGTTGCATAGAAGACAAAAGCATCGCGGCATGCGCGAGCGTCATCCGCCTGTTATTGCTGTTTGAAAAATTAAGACTGATCTTATCAAGAAGCGCTGCGACTGGGAGTGTAATTAAATGAATATTTCCAAAAACTTTTGTGTTTTTTAGCCATCTGGCTACCAGCTATTAGGTTTTGTTTTCAAATTGAATTTAACTCACGTTTGTCAGACGACAATTGTTGAAAAACACTAACGTCAGTGTTACGTCAGAATGAACAGCGTGAGCAAATAGAAATTATGACAAATCATGGTCCATTGTGTAAGCGGATAAAAATGATAAAGAAAATATCCCTAAATCAGCCATGTGGAAGAGACAATGAATGTAAAATGGTGCGTGTCTAAAGTTATTCAACTGCTCGGTTTAAATATATTTCAAGCTGAACTGCTTCAGACACTTAAAAATAATTATTATTATGTAACAATGCTATCAGTTGCCTTTTCGAAATGCAAATTATGAAACCATGACTTGTAGCATGCCAAGAACAGAGGCAGAAACCATCCTACGCATCATCCTAGTCTAATCAGCACCTTTGTTATTCATTACCTTAAAAAATAGAAGTCAAACTTGCTGTATGCAAGCTTCAATATTCTAACTAGTCTATGTATCTAAGCAGGCTAGTTTGAGCCTTACCTAGTCACGAACTGAAAGACAGAATTTCTTGTGTCACAGACAATATCGATCTTACTTACTATTCATAAACTTTATAGTCCATCACCATCAGAAGTTCAATTTCGTATGTGATCGTATCTCTCTTGTGTCTGCTTTTCTTCGTACTCTGATTTCTATCCATTCTTTTATTTATAAATTCTGAAATGTAATGGTCAATGTATAAAAGATGCTGATACTTATGGAACAAGCGAGCAGTTAAACCTCAGACGAGCCAGGACAAACATGCAGTCTTGTAAGAGCGGTCGATACACAAGGTAGGGATATTGAGGTAACCACAAAACCCAAAGTTTAAAACACATACCTTGTGTTGAAAAGAAAGAATAATCGTCGTTAGGAAGTATAAAATCAGCGGCCGTCGGTTCATCCTCGTCCACTTGACTCACAGAATGAGCTTTATGCATCTTGTCTGGTGGCTGTATCAGGTAAGACTTGGAACCATGGTGAAAAATTCCAAACTGAAAGAAGGGTAAACCAGGGGAGCTTAAGGTCCTGAAGCGCTCACCTGACACAAAGCTCCAACAATTTAGATCTCCTAAATATAATGTTTTAAAATGTCAGGATCAACCTAGGATAATGTTATGTGAAAGAAGAGCGTGTATGCGTATCAATGTGTGCTGATATTCGGACAGGTTATATAGCTGTACATTTTCTATTAAAGAAAACGAGGCCTTTACGAGTATGCTATTTATGGAGGATGGTCAGATCTACTATTGGGTGATTTTGGTTGTTAATGAACCCATTTAATTAGATAGAAATTATCTTTAAATGGGCTGTTATTTAATGAAGCATGCATTCTATTTGGCTGCTATTAAATGAAGCAGGTATTCTATTTTCTGTTTGCTAATACCAAGCAACCCCCCCCCCAAAAAAACCCAACAAAAAACCCCCAAAAAAACAACAAAAAAAAAACAACAACAACAATAACACTTTAGCTTACAGTTGCACTCCGATTTTTCATTTCATTAAGGAAGGCTATTCATAAACATAATCATGATCTATATAGCAACGCATCTTGCCTGTATAAATGGCTGAACGATTGGCCGGACCTAAAACTCAATGACGACCGTGGCCTAAAGATTTCATCGCTTGGTTGGTGCTAAATTTTCACAATAAATCTGTTCACTATAGCTGAAAACTGCATGGAAAAGTGAATTATCTTATAAAAACAGGCGTTTTTTCTCTTGTTGGTAATTATTTGCGTCCCTCCAAATGCTGTTGTTTTGATACTGATAATTTATAAAGATTTGCGAAATTGGTAAAATGTATACCCGAATTTTTGATTTTTACTGTGTTCTTGAATAATAGAAACATAACTTAAAAAAAAAAAAAAAGATCAAAAGTTACAGACTATGCAGCTTTAAATATGCGATATGTGGTTTCCAACAATTTGACATTTTGACATGTGTAGATCAAGCGACTAGCAAATGCTCTAACCAGACAGCGCGTATGTGCAGGCTGATCTGAGACTTTGCTGGTCGTACATACCACATTGTTGGAAATCTCATTTAACGTTATAATTATGACTAATCATTTTGTGGGTACTTTAAGTAAGTTAGAAGCGTTTATGCAAGCTAAACAATTTTGTAGACTCTATGATGGTTCCGACTTTAAGACTTATCTTTTGATGAGATGGTAGGGGCCTGATACTTTGGCTGTTTGTCGGGCTCACCGGGGTTTACCTGTTGGATTTCTTTTGCTCCGGTATTCAGTTTTATTTACCGTTGAGTCCTTATCTTTGCCTTATCTCCTTGTTATATCTTGTTTTATATGTTTTAGGAGATGATGCATATATAAGTAAGAGGTCTTTCATGCAAACCAAATATCTATGTGTCTTGATCTACATCTGAATTAAGGGTTAGGTTGGTGCCGTTAAACCGGTTTAAGCCCTCCAGTAAAATATTTTACTGACCGTTCCAAGGCGGTACTTCTTTTGTGGATTTTTTATGTTTTTGTTCTGTCTTGTGTTTGTTATGTCTTTGTGCGCGTCTGTTTATATGTGCTTTGTGGTCACCTGCTGGGAAAGGGCTAACCTCTTGGCTCTCGTTTGTGGTGTCTAGCTCTGAGTTTGTCACTTTCCCATTGGTATCCTTGGTCAGGTGTGGTACTTGATTGTATCGATTCCTGATCTTTGCACCCGTACTTACCGTTATAAATCACAACATAGTGCCAAGATTTGCATAATTAAGGCCACTACCTGCACCGATAGCTGTTGCATGATGACGAAACACATTTTACCTTATAACTGGAATGTACCTGGCTTACTATTGTACATGGGCTTGGTACACCGGACGCAATTATAACTGAGGTAAACCACCATTCTTCAGAGACCCCAGCGCGGGCTAGATAAATTCTAATTGCGACCAGTTTTAAAGATAAAAGTCAATTTTCTTTAATCTAAATCAGGATTAGAGATGTGGAATCTAGAAAAATTTAAACACTAAAATTGATGTTACATAAGAAAGCCAACAGCATAGAAATCTCCTCCGACCCCACTTTTTCGATGACAATTTTTACGACAAAATGTATCATGTATGATGGCCTTGCTGGAGAGTGTGCATGAGCAAGCTCCTCAAATCTTGCTAAATCATGCAGAAATCCCCATGATTATGTGCAACATTTACAACTCAATAACTGCCCCCCCACTAAGATTTTCAATAATCAGCTTCGAGTTTGTGTTCATGAAAATGAAAGTAGAATTCTGATGTATTTCCAGACCGAGCAACACATTCGTATTTTGGCCGGATAGCCACATTTATTATTTTGAGTTCGTGGGGGTTTAATGTTTTGTTATCCAGTACTTTGTGTCCTTTATAGTTTTGCAACCAAGAAAGGTTGAGAGAGCTGGTTACTTTATGTTTGTTGTCTTCTTGTTGTTATGTGGCTGCTGTCAATCTTTGTGACGTGTGTTGGCCTGCAGTGTGGGATTGTGTCATTTCCTGGTCAAACTCACTTACTTTTTTAGTTTCTAAATTGGATAAAAGCTGTTATGAATCATTCAAACTATAAATCAATATATATCCCATTTCTTTTAAAAATGATGTCCCTTAATGCCAATATTAATACAGAAAAAGGGTCAAACCCAGTTAGGTAAGGATCAGGCCCTGATGCCAATATTAATACAGAAAATGGGTCAAATCAGTTAAGTATGGATCAGGCTATGAGGGTAAAAATATTTTCGTGCTCAACTCAACTGAGCATGAAATTTTAACTGCTCATAAAAAACTTAAATACTGACAAATAAAGAAGTTTCTTGCTTAAAGCCTCTCAGAGGTTGTATTTACCATGGTAATAAATGTTAAAATGCCGACAATTGTTTGCATTTTAACATTAATGAGCAGGAAAAATGTCATGTTCAGCTGAGTTGAGCATGAACAAGTTTTATACATGTAACCTAAAAGCCAGATTGCAATAAAGGCATTTACAAGATATTTGTTTATAAACATCTTTACTTGATATAAAATTATTGTTATTGTTTATATCATTATAAATAAATGTAGAAAATAAAAAAAAATATACAGAGGAAAATGTCCAGGCATTATATCTTTATTATTATATTATTTTTTAAAGATGATATTTTTGCTGGAAAATGAAATGTAGATATATTATTATGTTGTAAATAATACCCTAATATGCAAGATCCATAAACGTCCATAAATTCATACATGACAATACTTGAGCGCCAAGATTGAATAAGTTTGCCATTTACATGTAAGGCAAAGAAATATACAATATACTTACAAATTCAAAATCGAGGTCAGAGCTCGGGTCTATGTTCTTTTGCACCATGAAAGCTGAGCCGTTCGTGATGTCATAGTAATATACAACCTCCTGAAAACAAAGAGACCCACCTAGAGTAACTCCTGATCCAAGGTTATAAAACGTTTTCATGCTCAACAACTGTTGTCATTTAGGGGATAACTGTATTCAAAATTTTCATTTGGGGAGGTATATCGTCGGATATACGGTCGGAAATTTAATTTTACGGCGACGTGTAAGTGGAGCCGTAAAACGTGATTTCCAAACGTATGCTAACGTTACTCAAAGATTGATAGGGATCACTTTTTATCCATCAAAATTTGCATTGTAAATGAACAAATCCATGGCCGAGTTTGCACTCCATATATTGCATATTGTCTTGAGCAGCAACTCGTATGCATTGCAGTACTCACGAAAATGCAGACTTTGCAAACTCTGCAAATAAACCCATACACCCTCAAAATCTTGCGAAATACTGCAATCCAACCGGCACATCAAAATTTTGTCAACCGTAAAAAGGATTAAATTGGATTTCTGGACCCTTCAAATGCCTCGGGGACAGTTTAGAAATCGTTTAAGACCAGAAGATAATGCACCGTGGCGCTGGAATGTTAGAATCTGGTGTCTCGCAACGTCTCTTAATGTGTCACAGAGAGTGATATATCCCAAATGTTGAATCGTCATCTAACCCACAGAGATCCTTCACACAGACATGGCGGAGGATGCGACAGGGCTACAACTCAACGACAGGACCGTTTTTGTTAATTCAGTTTCGACGTCAACGGTTTCAGAAAACAACGCCCTTGAATAACGAGCTCAGGAACGGAACTGGAATGCGCATTTCTACACAAACAGCAAGACACAGACTCCATGAGTTTTGACTGAAGGGCACCGTGAACTAATTAATTCTCCCATAGACCCCATTGGTGAACCCCTAGTATTCGACAGTTTATTCTGCATCTCACAATACATGTGGGGCATCACCATATGCCTTAATTCAAGCCAAACCATAAATAAGGGGAATAAGAAATGAGAAAACATACATTCACCTGCTTTTTTTTCAACTGTTGCATGTTGATTAATGGCTGCCATATTTATGTAAAAACCCGTCGTGGTTCCTATTAGAAATCACTATTTTTACTTTTTGCTCTAAAAAACAAAATATAAATGAAACTGGTAGTAAACTATGTACCAATTTGAAGAAAATCAAATTTTGCATCTGCTAGAGAATAAAATGTATTTTTACTTTAGCCTCATCATCCAATCAGATGCATCCATTTGCAAGATAATAGCCTCGGAGTTCCTCTCAGCTTTTGACTCCTGGGATATGTTGATATAATTAGTTCCCGGTCCCCTGAATGCCAGCAGACCCGCTATACGCATTACATTGATGAGACAACACGTGCAGGACAGGATAGACTTTGTCAGAACTCAAGTCAGATGGATTATTCGTGACTGGACGCCAGTGCTTTTCGCTGATGAGTCCAGATTATGTCTTGATTTTACTGGTGTGGAGAATGCCCAAACAGAGATTTGAGGAATTGAATGCGGCAGAACATGACCGTTTTGGCAAGGCAGAACCTGACCGTTATGGCAAGGGTTCAGTCTTTGTAGCTGAGGAGACTGGTTTGAGTCTCGCTTTGTCGGAAACCCCGAAGACAGGTTTCCTTGCGTCGCGGCCCATTATTATTGGAACCTGTATCCAGCAAAAGGTACAAGTTGACATGTGTGCCCATCCACGCAGCCTGATCACCCTTCGATGGGCGGTCTGTGGGCAGGAAATGGCTCGTTTGATCAGACTGTTCTGATGCGCAGACTGATTTGAATATTTGTGATCCGAACATACCAGCCTGTACCTTATGCTCGATACCAGCTAATTCCAAACTAAGAGAGAAGGAAACGTGCATTTTTTTCTTAAAAAATCACTCTTCCTGGTCTAAAATCCCGCAACATTGTAAGTGTTCCTCGAAAAGTTTTTACCACGAGGCATAAATTATACGTTTTGACATAGACTAACATGATCGAGAGTGGTCATAATTCAAAATCGAGAGAGAAGAAATAGTAAATTCCGCTAAGTGTTTACATTGCGGGATTTATAATTTTTGACATGACCGAGAGTAGTCATAAAAGGGACACTTCACTTTGCGAACATGGCTTGGGGTTTTACGACAGGAAATCCCGATTCAAGCTTTTTAGAAATTGCGTCAAACGAGTCATAGATCTACTCTAAAGCCAAGTGTGTATTTTTTAAAACATTGTATGGTATAATGTATTGTTTCATACATATCATTTTGAATCGGTTCTTAGCCTGAACAAAGTTTTGTCAAAATAGCCGACAATAATATTTGACAAAATTTTCTGGAATTGTCAACCCGCAAACTAACAGAGTTGCGAATACTTTGACCACCTTCTATACATGTACACATTTTTTCGTGCGCGCCCCGAATAAAGGCTTCATACAGTATAAACGTTTTGTTAAAAAATAAAACCAATGCCCCGCCCACAAACAGCACTGTGCCATGGGAATGGTAGCTGCAACGAGTTTTCATAAAGGCTAAAAACCCGAAATGCAGCAGACAGCATGACGACATATCCCCTTAACAAAGTATTTTATGGCAGTACCCGGGTGAAATCCATGCTTTAAAACATGTCTCATACTTCCCATAACTGAGGGGTATCAAAAGTTTAATGTCCTGCACCTTAAGTAGCGCCCTGCTATCAATATTATGGTGACTGGTTTGTGCCAATTCGTTATTTCATCTTTTCGCCTGGCGTTATGGCGCGGTGCCAAGACGAAAAAACGCCAAGCGAAAAGACAAAATAACGAAAAATGCCAAGCGAAATAACGAAGAGACAAACTAACGCCAGGCGAAAAGACGAAATAACGAAATGCGCCATGAAAAATGAGCGCGAAAAGACGAAAAAACGCCATGTGAAATGTCATTATATACTCTTATTTTTCGTCTTTCCGCCTGGCGTATTTTCGTTATTTCGTCTTTTCGTTTTGCGTCATTTCGTCTTTTCGTTATAGCGCGTGGCGTTTTTTCGTTATCTCGTCTTTTCACTTTGGCGCCGCACCTAACGCCAGGCGAAAAGACGAAACAGCGAAATAACGAAATGGCAGAAACCAGCCACCATAGTTGTTCGATAAAAATAAATCAAAGGGGCCAGCTCATGAGATTTTGTTACTTATTGCATATGCGTAAAATCGCTCTTTAAACATTATGTGCATGTGAATTTCAAGGGCCAAATACCACATGGGCTATATATAGTTGCCTAAAATACGGTCCGATCCTTCATCTACGATCTTCTTTGTCTGTGCGAGAAACGAAGGCTCTTGCGAGACTGTGCGGATGCGCGGGCGCTGCTCACATTATGTCACGAAAGTTGAGAAAAGTAAAATTTGCGCATTGGCAGCTACATGTACCAATTCGCATCGCTATGAAATATAATTTTAATAATGGCTACCTGTTGCCGATGCCAAATCATTGGCAACTGCGAAATGGCAACTGACAGCCAACATCAGGGATACCATAATTTGTTTTGACAACATTAAACAAACTCCATAGACATTGTTCGATAGCAACTACGAAGTGGCAAATGACGCCTTAAACAAATTGCAACAAAATGCCCATCTGGATTAGTAATACGGCCCATTATCAAGAGTTTGTAAATATAAGTTTATGTGAGTTAAAGTGACAGGTATAAAAGTCCGTCGTAATTCGATAGATTCCAGTCATAATCGACGTTTTAACGTTAAAACATAAATAAAATGACGTTACGTTCTCTGGTCGCAACACCGTGCGCATCGTCACAAGGTTTTTTTTTTTTTTTTTTTTTTTTTTTTTTTTTTTTTTTCTTTAATAAAATTTATACTTATTACTTGTAAATAAAAAACAAAGTATTATATTAAGCCATTGCAGCTTAAATTTCTCATAGAAAGCCGCGTATACGAGGGATGATCTTAAAGTTCTGATCCTGGTGTGATATCTCTGTAACCAGCGATACAACATGCATGAAAATTTTACCAAATAATAATATATTCTTTGTCTATACACTGCTCTGACATGTTTGATGTAACTTGAAGGAGCGACCGGTAACATATCCCAAAACAGCCATGCCCTCAATACACTGACCTATCAAGCAGACTGTGCATGTTGGAGACGTCACAATTTAGACAAGAGCAGTCTCAGCATTTCGATTGATTGGCTGCTCGATGTTCATCCGTAAGGCAATATGTTCTGAAGATATGGCGAACTTTCTATATGATTTGAGTTTTCTAGGCCCATGAATATATGGCTATGCAACTGTCAGCTATAATCATTTTTTGGACCACTTGAAGTTTTGACCAGCCCTTACTGCCGTAACAACAGCTGTATTAAAGGTAAAATTTGTTTTAGGCAAACGAAAATAAACTGACTTTTGTCTGAAGCAATTATGAATTATCGGTATCGTCGGAGACTGATAGTTACCCACATAAGAAAATTAAAACGAATCCACAAATTAGTTAAATATTCGGGGGTACACGAATTTGTATGTGTATATCTAAATATAAAACCCAATTTATTGTCCAAATGTACACTATATTGCAAAATGATGCAATATGATATTAAATTGAGCACAAAGCAACCATCTGAAACAAAAAACAATTTTGAAAATTCTTATTTAAAATCAATCATTTTTTCGGTAAAAAAAAGAACTTTTTACAATATTCCAATTAAGATTGACATATTTTGTAATCAAAATAGTATTGGTCTTAAATATTTTGCCGATATTTGGTTCGGCATGTTTTATCTCCAAGTTTATAGACAAAAATAGAATATTCTCGGAAATGAAAATTCTACGATGTATTCAAAATGACGTAGTTGTCAATTTCAATGATGTCATAAGAACTCCGCGTTGAGCTTTAATTATTGAATCGACATAACCTGTCGGCATTCTAACATTTGAATGGACATTACAAGTAACAAAAAGTAAAAAGACAACACAGTTTTATTTTGCAGTTTTATAGATGCTGGGCTTGAAAGAGTCAGATTTAAATATTATCATCATTCTATAATATGAAGAAAGGCCATTGGTATGGAGTGGACCAGATGTAACGTGCTGTAATTATTAATCGAAACAGTACAGCGAGAACATATTAGCATCATTATAAAGGTAAACACTTGATCTTTTGAATGGTGCATAGCATGCCTCTCAAAAAAGTCTCTGGACAAATCTACAAGGCAACGATCAGAACTTTTGGATCATCCCTCGTAAGGTATCAGCATCCAAGCATATGTGTCCTTAATTTGCCGGAGAAACGGGGAGCGATTCCTCCGCGAAAATTTCGCTGTTCTGTCTTTTTCTCGTTTTTTCTTCGTTAAATAGAAAATTTACCATATGCCCTTTTTGCGGAGAAGTGAGAAATATGTTGTTCTTTGCCGGGTTGTACTAGAACAATATGGAGCTGTACTAGAACAATATGTATCGGTTAGGGCTGATCCAGAATTAATTATTGAGGTGTGGGGGGGGGGGGGGGGGGCTAGGGCTATTGTAAGGGGTGGTGGTTGAAGTTTTTGGCAAACCTTCTTACCCGGTTTACCTACCAGTGGCCAGGCAATGTTAAAATATATTAATTTTGAGCAGTTCCATTAAATGACCACAACTTTGTAGACTAATGCTCCGCAAAACTTCGTCACCGTTTAGCATACCAGAGGCTAGACCATTTTGAAATAAATAAGTATGCAAAACGTGATCCAAATATAACAGTTTTCACTACACATAACTGACCACGACCGGCTAGACTGATGCTCAGCAAAGCCTCGTCCTTTTAAAAATGGACGCTACGCATGTCAGTGGTAAGACAATGTTCATTTGTGTTTTTTGTGTCTTGTTTTGTTATGCTTTCATGCACGTCTGTTTGTTGATGCCTTGAGGTCACCTGCTGGGAAAGGCCTCTTAGCTCTCGTTTGTGATGTCTAATTGTGACATTGTCACTTTCCCATTGGTATCCTGGGTCAGGTGTGGTGCTTGATTGTATCGATTCCTGATCTTTGTCCTGTTTCTTACTATGCATATAAAAAGAAAAAAAGATCAATATTTAGCACAGGGTTCAAGAGTTATGAACATTTTCACTATCTGCTAATGAAGGGACAGACGGACACGCACTATTATAGTGCATACCTGCGGGTCGTGCGATAAAGTCTGGCTTTGTTGTTTTTAGATTTATAAGTTGGATTATACCACCCTTACCAACTTTAGCACGAAATATTTCGTGATGTGCAAGGTCTACACTGATGTAGGTGGTATAAAATAGTTATACCATGTTTGTCCACCTGTACGTAAGATAATCCACTCGCTAAAGCCCGTGGATTATCTCCACGTACAGGCGAACAACCCATGGTATAACTATTACTTGTCATTTGACTGTGAAATTATAGCTTACCTGTGACAGTTTCAAGGATTGGTACACAATTCTTCTGTCACGCTGAACCGTGACTGGTACTCGAGTGTTTATACGTTTGTTCCGGTGTAGCGACAATGTCACGTGACTGCCGTTGAGCGGTAAATCGATGTCCATGTCGTCTGGAAACTCTCCAGTTGATCTCTTTTTACGATTTTCACCATGCGCGTGGCAATTGATTCTGATATTTTCTGAAAGAAGACGATATTTATGAGCATATATATTTTGTTGAAATAATCAAGCAAAAATGTAGCTAACTCCCGAGAGCTGATTCCGTTTTATTACCAGGAACGTAGCCATAAGAACACATATCAGAGGGTCATCAGAGCTCAAACAAAAGTAGATGTTCCCTTTTCTTTTCTCAAACTTATAAAAATTAAAGATGTACATGATGGACCTTCCTTGCAAATATTTGGACAGTATGTATAAGACAACCCAGAGTGTTATTATATAACCACAAGGACATAAGAATACCTTTAGAGATATAGTTTTGTAAGTTGAAAATAAGAAACTTTATGTCCCACAGCTTCACCTTTAGCGTTTGAGGATCACATTTAAGCACAAGAAACTTGAGAGTTCTAATTATCTTCAAATATTTGCATCCATTTCTGCCAAGATTTTGTAAATTTATCAAAACGATCTGTTTTAATGACTATTTTCTTTTCAATATGTATGAAAAACTTCATTTCTTTGGTCCATGCAGCAATATTTAACTCTTTGTTGTTTATGCGACATTTATAGATATAGAATCTGGATAAGATTAAAATACAGTTTATAGGTAGATTATATTCATTTTGAATACATATACCGAAGATGGCACGTTTCTTGTCAGTGTTCACCAAGTACTGATTTTTTTCGTAAATCCAATTTTCAATCTTTTCCTAATATTCCATAACGACGGTGCAGTACCAACATTAGTGTTCAATTTTTTCGGAAACTCTTTGGCAAAATGTGCATAAGTTATCTAGTTTTATGCCGCATTTAAGCAGTACATCGTTAGTAGTCAAAAGTCTACTGAAACCAGTGCAATTTCGTAATTCCGCAACTTTTGGCGGGAATTTCGTAGATTTGACACCAATCTAAATTTTCGTTACCAAAGAAACATATTCCATTTTGATTTGACTTTTTGGTATTATTTCTTTTTCATTTAACAATTTGTACATATCTTTACAGCCCTTTTTGCTCTTTAATTTACTTTTGAAATTGAAAGGTATGTTGTTATTTGGTAATTGATTGGGAGCAATATGGATTTGTTTTCTCAATATGTAATTTAAAACCGCAGTTCTAACACTAATGTATTGCATAAAATCTATTTATAAGTCATATTTATAGATAAATATATATTATAGATATAGATGTTTTTTTTCGTACAATCTCCTGTAAAAGAATGAGTTATTTGCTATTGTTATATATTTATTATTCCAGATGTTTGTTGATCCTATTTCTTCTGATTTAGTTTCGGTTTTTTTTTTGTTACAGATCTCTACGTCGTTTCAAAAACTGATACATCCTCTGAATTATTACACGTTTAATGCAGTTTTTGGAGTTGGCGTAATGACGTTAAGCCGTTTCAGAAAATTACAGAAAGGTTGCAAGCTGATCATTTCGATGATCCGCAATCTATGCCAAGAATTTTCAAAATAAAAAAAACGGTTGTCCATTCAAATATGTTTCAACAGTTTACTACGGGGGTTAGGCTGGTTACGCGCATACTAGCATGATTACGTAATCTGTAATTACTTTCAAAGTAACTTAATATTTTTTCTAGAGAGCAGACACATGGAAAGATTTTATTTCTGATTTGCTAGTAATATTGTCACAGATATTAACCTGCTTAAATATTGAGTATTGAATTTCTTATTTAATGTTTTTCAAACAACTTATTGTAATGATTTTGTACTTGGAAAAGCCCTACTATCGCTACTTTTTACACACATAATTCCTGCTTTTAATATCACTACTTTTTCCAAATTTCTATCTGTACTTTTTTGTCTAAGGGCACTTGATAGCCTTATTAATCACTCTTTTTATATGAACTCTGTATTTGAAAAAGCCCTTCTATCCCTGCTGTTTCACACCCCAAATCACTTCCTTATCGCTCATGATTTTTTTCTTCAAAATTTTTATCCCTATACTCTTTCCCTACTTTTTACGGAAGGGCACTTGAGAGCCTAGCACCTGCAGCTTAGTACTGGTTCAACTCAGGAAGGCCCATCTAGACACAACTGAAAATGTGTTGACTCGAAAATAAGGAATAAATACAAAGATAAAGATAAAGATAAAGGAGCTTTATTTAACGTCGCTTATTTGAAACAAACAACATAAGCTCTGTAGAGCTTTTGTTGCGACATAACAATATCTTTTTAACAGATACTTAACTGACTTACTCTATCTTCCTAGCACAACCCTTTTTTATGCGAGCGTCAGCAAGGGAGCTGCTAGTACCATTTTTTACACCTTTGGTATAATGCCGTCCGGGATTCGAACCCACGACCTCCCGCTCCGAAAGCGGACGCTCTACCTACTGAGCTATCGGGTAGGGCCATGTTACCCTAACAAATACAAACAACATAGTCTCAAATATAAAGATTCCTAATGTTTCAATGGTGGTCAAAACTTGTCAAGATTTAGAATTGAAGCTCATGCAGGCCATTAAATAAATAAAAGTACCATAGTACCATACATATGACTTACAGAATTATGAAAAAAATATTGCATTTTGACAATATGATATAAAATGGGGGGGGAGGGGTCAGGTTATTTTTCATGTGGTTTCCAGGCGGGGAGTCGTTTGATTTATATATTGCTAGGAGGGGGGGGGGGGGGTCATCCAAAATTGGGATGATGGATCGAAATTACAGCCGCCCCCCCCCCTGACACTTGAATAATGAGCGGTCCCTGACTATATGAAAAATTGGCTTCCAAAAAGACCCGCTGGGAATTCCAACGCAGCCAAGCCCGAGCGTACCAATCAATCAGCGGTATTTTTATGGATTTTCTGCGACTTTCATGATCATGGCATTGTGTTCTTGGGCAACACACATGTTCACCACTATTTAGTACTGGTTAAGCCCAGAAAAAACATCCCTATATAACTGTAAAGTTGTTTTCTCGAATTAAAAGAAAACAGAATCAATATGCTACTGTTTATTCAAAATTATAAACATAATCTCGTCGTGGTATGCTTTGACTGCCAAGCAACATAAATGATATGACTTATCCTATGTCCCTTCAAAATGTGTAAGAACCTTTCACAAAAATTGTATTGCATCAACGTGAAGTAATGACTACACCAGTCAAGAAATAAATATTTTGCAAAGGCCTTCGACTTCCACACAGTAGGCTATCAGACATTTTACCCACAGGCGAACAGCTTACTTTGGCTTCATGTGGTGCAGTGTATTATGCATTGGTGGTCAAATGTTATAGATTTTCTAAAGCAAATTTATTCGCAGACATTACGTCATCCAGACCTGATAAAGGCATATCCTAGCGGGCATTTTATGTTGAATTTATATTGATTCTAGACTGAGGATCAATATTGATTTTACCTTGAGTTAACACGAAAAATGGAAACAGGCTCTTTCAAAGAATGTGTATGTTGAATTCAATTTTTTTCTCCAACCTTGAATCATGGTTTGTTTTTCAACTTTCATTCAACTTTGCAAGACCGTATTGAATCAACCTTGATGTGAGATATGAAATCAAGACTTGATTCTTTCTAGGTTCGTCTATATTGAATCAAAATTGAATCTTCTTCTTAAATTAGACTTCATACTTTGGTATTCAGCCTACTGGTAGTGTCAACTTTGACAATCAATATTGAATCAACAATTTGGATTAAATTCAAGGCTGCACCCTAGAAAGAAGTGTCAATGTTAATTCAATCTTTAATCTCCAGCTTGGATTTCTGTTCTGTTGTTAAACTTCCGCTAAATCGCAGCAATAAACCAGAGGACCAATGGTTCTACAAACGCTCACCTGACTATCGAAGCCAAGCCTGACTATTGACCAGGTATAACCACAACAATGAAAAGAAGCACTGTTGTGAACGTTTTGTCAAAACAACTGCAGTAGCATGGCAATATAAATAGCACAACTTAACTACTAGCTAATGCCATAAACATGTATGCAAAAATTCACTTTTACCTACTCATGGCTTTTGGGAAGCAGACCTTTTCGAAATAAACCATTTATGTTGCCCCAGCAACCAACTAAATTCAGTGATTTGGGCAAAAGTCTTATGAAATGTGGAGAACTATTCACAAGATTTAAGATTTCAAGATTTTATTTCAATCCTCAGGTTTACATCAGTAAACAACACAAGGTGCAATGATAAACAAACCTAATTACAACAGCATGACGGTAGTAAACAGAACCAGCTTTATCCTTTTCATTCTGGTGCAAGTCCCAGGCACATTGATACGATATGTATGAGATTGTTCACACTGAATATTTCTGTAAAATAAAATCAATTATCTCCAGTGAGACAGCAGAAATTGCTAATTTCCACTTTTCGCATTATAAATCTACAAATATTTAAGTTGCCATAGCAACTAAAATAGCTGGTCAAACATATGGCTTTTGAAAAAGAATTTTGACACTTTTGTCAAAGATTTACCCTGTATGTCACTCTAGCAACCAATCAAATCAAGAAATTCGTACGAAAGTAATATGAAACATTGATAACTACTCTAATAGTATTTATGTAATAAGTTAAAGGAGACTTCAGAAATTGCCCGTTTCCACTTTTCCCATTATAAGTCTATATAAACTTTTAAGTTGGCATAGCAACTAAAGCAGCTAGACAACGACAATAAAAAAACATAACTTTTGTACAGGGCAATGTCTTAAACCTGTATGCCTAATTTCAGCTTCATCCTCCTTATGATTTCTGAGAAGACATATATTTTTTCGAATGCACCGGCAAACCAATCAAAATTAGCGATTCGGACGATTATCAAAAGTCTGACGAAAATATAAACAGTCCTGCCCCAAAGGGACATCACTCGTAAAATATATAAGGAATTCAATACTGATTTGCGGATTCTGAGTCCGTATTGAATCAATGTTGGTGAATCAACATTTAAACAATTCCATTGAATAATTATTGAATCTGTATTGTTTTACCTTTCCAAAAACACCTGCTCTCAAATTAGATTTGTAATATTGATTCAGAATTGAATTACACATTTAGCTTTTCACATTGAATCGCTAACTGTTTAATCAGTATTGAATCATCCTTGGTATTTCAATCCTGAAATGAAAATGTTGAATATATATTGAGTTACCATTGAAAATGGATCGATCAATTTTAACCATTATTCAATAAGAAATCAATATCATATCAATATTGTGTGACTGCTGGGATGCCGTGGGATAGACAACGTTTATCAGGCAACGGCAACAATGCAGTTAATATGAGAGGGAACTGATAAAAAAACAAATCACAACGACCTTTGAGTTATTATACAGGCTCAACATGCCAATAGCTCTCAAGATTGTGGCGCAAACAGATGTTTGTGAACATCGATGAAGATTTTGCAATAAATTTAATTTGAACAAATTTTCTAAGCCTTTTATTGACTGGGATTGATAGAAAGGTTGATCCCAAAACAATATTCACAAGAGGTAAATATATCGTTATACATCGGTTGTGTATAGCATAAGCCTGTCGTTTGCATATACACCATGCACATGCATATTCTGCTTTGAGTAGGTTTACTTGTGTGTTCAATATGACGCGCCATTTTTCTATGCACGTATTCGAAAATGGGCAGTTTTGAGATGACTCCACTAGCTTAAATTAGCGCGATTTCCATTATATTGAACAAAAACACATCGCGGATTTTGACTGACATTTTGGAATTCGTTTGTTTATGGATTGCTTAAAGTGTCATGCAACACCTTGAGTGTTGGATCAGTTTGGAGAAGTTGGCGCTATTTTTCCCCAGTCTCAGTCAGTCTGTAAAATGATGTTGATGGTAATGACGTAATGATTGTAATGGTACTATTTTGCATACAACTGGTAAAATCTTGATGTTATCATACCAAAATGAAATTTTAAAGCAATTATTGTAAGTTCATGTGATATATAGAATTTAACATTCGTGCTCATGTATTATTGAATTTAGTATACGTGTTGTAAAAAAGTAAGAACGTGCACTGGAAGCCTCACATTTTACCACTTGTCCCCAACTCCTTTAGCAAATTTACAAATTCATGTATGAGCACTCAATATAAATATATCTACTGTTTGCGGCTGTGTTCCTTGGCTATAACCAGTACTGGCCGTTTTGGTTTATGGTTTAGTGTTTTTTTTTGTTTCTTTTTTATGTTCAGGATCACCCGAAGGCTCAACCGGTAGTAGTTCTTATTTTAAAGCGTCTCAGAAGACGGGACCACGGCTTAAAGTCTTATCCGACAGACTGGGAGATGCCGGGAATCGAACCTGTGACCCCTGGTTTACAAGGCATAGGCTTATCCCCTACACCACGGCGCCTTCTCTGTGTACTAGACGACAATTGTAAGGGCACGGTAAAGAGTATAGTTTCGATACACATGTAACAGCGAATCAATCTAGAAAGGGTATACTAAAGACATCGGGTAAAAATGACTCTATGGATCACTATCTACACGTGCGCAGACAGACTTTACAAAGACATATGGACATACAAACACGTACAGTACCTTGATTTTCGTTGTCGTCGGAAATCCTTTTGAAACCTTTAGTATGCACACATAATGATATCAAAACAGTCGTCACAGCCAGTAAAATTCTCCAGACTCTGGACATTTCTCTGTTTAAGCTCTACCCTATAGTCCAAAGTGTACTTAATTTGTACTTAGTATTGTAGACGCGAGTGTATTTTTTCAGTTTATCTGTGGCCGTTAAAAAAGTTTGTTTTTACATGAGTCAATAAATCTTTTGTTCTGTAAATGAATACGACATGCATAAATATTAGTGGGGAACGACATGAGATTTCCAACAATGAGGCATTTAGACAAGTGTAGACTCAGACGGGCCAGTGCAGCCTCCTTTTAAGCTTATAAACTCCAAGTTATTCTTGGACATTAGCCTTAGAGTCATAGAATATTCGAGCGACTAGCAAAGGCTCTGATCAGACTGCGCGTATGCCCAGGCTTATCTGAGCTTTATCTGGTCGCACACATCACATTAATGGAAATCTCGCGTCGCGGCTCATTTGATCATATACAGTATACAATGCCATTTAATCGTGTTCGATAAACAAAGTGATTTTAAAATTCAATAAGTCCAACTTATACATTTTTACACGAACTATAAGCAATCTGAATTAAGAAAGTTGTATTTAGCTATAATAAAATGCAAACGAATACAATATTAATTTAATAACAAATGATGTTAATGTAAATAATAAAAAAAATATATGTATATGTATTTATTATTATTATTATTATTATTATTATTATTATTATTATTATTAAAGACATTCAATGTGCATGTTTCAGTACAATATTTGAAATATTCAAAGCATGTAAAAATTTATTCCAAATTATTATAAAGTCATAGATGCTAAACAAGTCTCACTGATTCTAAAGTCCTTCGATAAAATATAACACAAATGTACATATAACCAATTTATTTGGTACAATTACAAATCAAATTTAGAATCACGATCTAATGTACCAAACCGGTCCACAACAAACCAACATTATCATGAGGTGGGCTTATCCAATCATCGAATAATTTCAAAGCTGTGTAATCGCACAGTTGTGCATTTTCGTTGCTGAAAAGATTTGCTGTTTCTAATATCATTTCTAGAATAAAGTGAAGATCCTGGACAGCATGTGCGCCTGCTGCAAAGGTTGACCATAATCGCAACTATTAACATTTATTGCTTGCTGTTTAAGTGTGACCCAACTACAATTAATTTTAATCTAATCTTTGCATACATGCTCAACAATGCTTTTGTTTTACCATTCTTATATTTGTTTATTGAACAACATTTTACAGCCGGGTATGCATGTACCTAGATTATACACAGGTAGGTCTTTTGAGTGAACAGCGTACTTCAGCAAAAAAGAAAGTGATTTGGTTATATAATTATAACAAAGGCCGCTCAAACCGAAAAACAATCCTTCTAAGAAGACGTTGGGTACTCCAACGGAGCCGAGTCCAAGTTTAACAATCAACCAGCGGTATTTTAATGGATTCTCGGCGATTTTCCATAGCTTATTTTACCGAATATTGTAGCTCAGTTGATAGAGTGCCGGACTCGCGACCAAGACGTCACGGGATTGTGTTCTTGGGCAACACACTTTTTTCACCACTATATAGTACTGGTTCAACCCAGAAAAAACATCCCAACATGACTGTTACTTTTTTTCTGGAATTTAAAGCAAACAAAATAAATATGCTACTGTTTGGTCAAAAATATATACTCTGTTATCTCCTCTCGGTATGTATTGGTTACCAATCGCCGGGCCGCGTAGCGCAGTCGGTAACGTGTCTGGCTACAGATGCGTGTCTGACTGCAGATCCAGGGGTCGTGAGTTCGATCCCGGCCCGGTCCCATACTTTCGTGGAGATTGATCATGAAACGATTTCTTCCGCTGATTCATTCAAGAAGGGTTGTTGTCAGTTACAAGCGAAAGTATGTGCACGAATTACTGGTTAACCGCTTATTCAAGCCTGCCCAGGAAAAAGTGTGGTTAGGTGAACTGACCGTCCCGCAATGACCATAGCTGTTGACTTGGGACGTAAAGCAACATTACAAACAAACAAACAATATTGGTTACCAAACAACAGAAATAATATGTATATATCATATGACCCCTAAAATATATATAAGAAACTTTCAAAGTTTTAATGCACCGACATGAAGTGAAGTCTTCACAAGTAAAGACTTAAAGAGACTATGTCTGCAACTATGAACATTTTTCGAAAATTTTTACTTTCTTTTTAAAACATTTGTAAAAGTAGAACTAAGTTATGTTTTCACAATAAATCTGCTCACTATAGCTGAAACTGCATGTAAAAGTGAATTATCTTATAAAAACAGGTGTTTTTTCTCATGTTGGTAATTATTTGCGTCCCTCCAATAATTATAGACAGTTAATTTATAACATAAATGCTGTTGTTTTGATACTGGTAATTTGTTAAGATTTACGAAATTGGTAAAATGTATACCTGAATTTTAGTTTTCTAACTGTGTTCTTGAAAAATAGTAACATTATTTCTAAAATTAAAAGATCAAAAGTTACAGACTATGCAGCTTTAATCATTTTGCCAAGGCCTTTGACAAGGCTCCACACAGGGGGATATTAGACACTTTACCCACAGGCGGACACGGGCTACTGACAGCTTATTTGACTTTATAATATTATTTTGAAAAAATGAACATGATAAATATATATATATATTTCTGGGAATACGCTATGCTATTGGCTAATTAATGAAAACAAAAAAAAACAGCGAAAAAGTAGGCAATATAGATTATTTTTTAAACTAAAATCTATTTTGTCAAAATGTTTTAAGACAAAAAAGTGTTTATATCTCGAATAAATATATCACATGGTGTAACTACAGTAACAACAATTTTATTACTTTGAAGGTTTTTATTTTTATCAAAACTTATGATCATTTAAAAAGCATATGTCACCGTGCTCGTTTTCCTTGTATATTTTACCCCTAAAACAAAAACGGGTATGGATTGTCATACCTGTTCATTGATCATTTTAGATCCACGGGCGTAGATAATTATGATATAGATTGTGTTTGGAAAGCAGCAATGTTTGTTGAGTTGATATTTTACGTCCCAGGAAGACAAACTCAGTCAGCTCGGGATGTTTTTCTGTGCGCTAGCCAGTGAGTATAAATGATAAAATGCCTTGTTTAATAATACAAAACACCAACTCTGTAAGGCTCAACGGCTACACTATTTTGTCAATGACCTTATCTAGTGCTAAGAATTTTAGAAACTAAGCGCTTTCAGCTTTCGCGTATTCAGAGTTTTAAGACAAATAAGATTAAGTGGACAGTTAACAAAATATAATTATACACATGAATTATGTGATAATTTAAGCCCATGAAGAACCCAGTTAATATGCTTGGATTTTCACAAATATTACTGCATAATATTTATGAATAAAACACAGTGCACAAAAGAATTTCTAGCGATAAGGCGGGCAATTTTCCTAAAGAAGACGTTCGTTTTATTTTGTTTAAATAACGACTGGAGACACTAGGCACACTCGACGAATAAACATAGACGAGCCGTCTATGTACACTTGCCCGCTAGTTCGTATGTTTAAAGCTGCATACTCTGTAACTTTGAACATTTTTCGAAAAAAAATATTTTCTTTTTAAATCATTTGCAAAAGTAGAATAAAGTTATGTTGTCACAATAAATCTTATCTCTACAGTTGAAAACTGCATGAAAAAGTGAATTATCTTATAAAAACAGGTGTATTTTCTCTTGTTTGTAATTATTTGCGTCCCTCCAATAATTCTAGACAGTTAATTTTTAACATAAATGTTGTTGTTTTGGCACTAATAATTTGTTAATTATTACGAAAAAGGTAAAATGTTTACCTGAATTTTAGTATTTTTACTGTGTTCTTGAAAAATAGAAACATTATTTTTAAAATGAAAATATCAAAACTTACAGATTATGCAGCTTGAAAACGGGTTTTCCTAAATGCATGTAATATATCTACTTCGTTTTGAATGAGAATTTATTTTGATCATCAACTATGCTCGCTATTCAGTAACATGTATGGGAAATAGACCGTTAAACTAAGGTAAACAATCGTCCTACATTTATCACGATAGAGTATATTATATATATTTATACAGTTGATGTACAAAAAAATGTCCATCTTGCAAAGTGGTCTATTTTTGTCAGATGATTGGTGTATTTTTTCGCTTATACAACCCCTTTCCCCCCCTAGACCCAAGACGCCCTTTACACATGTTGTGTATTTATATAATGACGTTCAATTGGCCAAAGGGCATCTTGGGTCTAGCGGGGGTAAGCATCTAAAAACAAACTGAAAGACGCCAGTTTCATCTTTTCAATGACAAACATCACAATTTTAAGTATATTTCGCACACATGCGCAGAAGGAATACTGCAAAGTTCTGGAAACGAAGGGCATTTATATCCTTAATAATTTTGTACTTTTACTTTTTATAAACCTTTAATGGATTTACCAAATTCTGGTCTAAACGACACCCAGTATAAAGACAAAAAATGAGGAGTGGGAGTAGAAAGCGCAAGTTTTCAAGGCTTTGTAAATGATGAATCGCTTTGAAACGTATTTGATGCTAACTATACATATACTACTACCCAAACAGACGAATTTTAAAATCATTAGGGCTATTTGAAAATTTAGCTTTTGTAATCATGTCAACTAGGGAAAATATACGCCTTATCGCTAGAGCTTCTTGGCATTCTGGAAAAAATGTATTTTAAAAACAAACTGTGTAGAACAGAAAAATAGTAAGTGAGTATGATCTAAAATATGTCTAGGCTCCTGGGTGATCGTCTACAACACACAGCACCCCAGATTTTCTACCATATGATCAGATAGAGTCAATCACCCCTGTTGATGCCAAATGGACACAGAGTGTTCAGACGCCGAATCCAGTACCTCTCACCGAGTTTCCTGGTAGAATATGACCACTCCCTGTTGTGTTCAAGGCAGCAGACAGAGGCATGACTCAGGAAGTCATGATCTGCAGAGTGAAAATGTTCTGCTGTTGGTGATCTCTTTCAAACCTACGGTGTTCAAGTCTCGTTTATACGCACACTTTGCACCCTGGTGCAAATTTGCACACAGGTGCAACATTTTGCACCCCCTTGTTCACATGTCAATAAAGTGTGTTCATATGTGATTAGATTTGACCTTTAAACATACCACAATTGTTTCAGTTTTACTTTAATTCGTTATGTTAAGAATGTTTTGATTAGAAAGTCCAAGATACCGTCGTGTGAGAATTGGTTTAGCACCTGTTGCAGCAGTACTAAGTTAAGATAGGACTATCTGGAAACAACTGCGCAGCCAATGGCAGTGGACGAACATAGTGCTTCACGAGACTTATACTGATGATCAGTGGCAGAATGACTTCCGAATGTCAAGGGCGTCTTTTGACAGTCTCTGCGTCAAACTACGCAAACGGCTACAACGGAATGTTGATTCAGTACACTACAATTGGGAACATTTTCGGAATAGCAAAATCAAAGGTTTGTGTATGTGCGGAACGGGTTTGCTCTGCAATTGTTGACGAGCTCTTCGAAATCTATGTTAATGTTCTGGAGGACAACAACGAATTAACCGAGGTTATCAAGGGCTACAAGAGGTTTGGATTTCAAATTGCGGGGTGCGAGAGACGGTACACATATTTCAATTACTGATCCGTCTGAACATCACGCTGATTACAGTTGCTTTGGGACCAGGCATATCCGATGAAGTAGTGGCTACAGAAGCCGTGAATTTAAGTTTGATAAAATAGACGATATATAAATTATTTTTGCATTGGATTATACAGGGTCTTGTAGAAAAGATGGGCCATTTATCAAAATATGAGACCAAATTGTACATTCGAGATAACAAGTTGCGTTCATGTGCGCAGCAAATGTGCATCCGCGTGCTAATTTGCTCAAACAAATTTGCACCACCTCGCAAGATGGAGCAAATTCGCATCCGGATGCAAATTTGCACCGGGTTGTATTTTCTCAAAACACCGTTTACATTGCCAAAATACACACCAGGTGCAATTTTTTTTACACACTGGGTGTCATTTTGCACCAGGGTACAAATGTGCATATAAACGAGGCTTCAGTCATCACAATGGCCATTCATTCGTTCAATGGGCCTTTGGTTTCTCCTACATACTGTTTGTTGCAACTGCTGCAAGAGATCAGATACACAACATTTTCTGCTGTGCAGTCTGTGTTCTGCCTTAGTCTTACAGTGGCCCCCAGAAGATGACTTCACAGTACCAGCAGAGGTTATCATTTTGTAGCATTAACATCTTTTTCTGCCACAGGGTCGACATTCACCATTTTGGTTGTCATCATCAGAGTTTGGTTTGGGTCGTGCTCGTACCAGGAAATCACGAAGGCTTTTGGGTCGTCTGAAAGCCATGACTGGTTTGCGCTGGTAAATATCCCTCAATTTATCTGATGACTCGAAGATGGAACAATTTTTGTCAACAATATCGCTGATCTTGGGTAAATCAAAATGATTTGTTATATGACTGAGGGAATCCTGTCTCCTGATTGGCCCAATTTGTTTTCATAAATCTCTATGTCTACCTGAAAACTGGTCTGAACTGGTTCAGAAGGTGATATAGGATGAAATCCAGCTCAAACTAGTTTCCAGAAGTTAATATTTTTGACACTTCTGCAATATCACCCTCTAGAGAGCTAAAAATAGCATGATGAGTATAAAACCAGCATGTGCTGCATGAAATTGACATGATTTGCTGTTTCACATCCCAACAGGTAAACTAAAGACTTTCTTGAATTTTAACAACTGTTTTGTTATGTTTTGTTTGTTCATTTATCTTTGTTTGAATAAACAAAATGTATAAAAAAGTTTTTTTGATTAAATTTTACATTCCACATTCAGAGAATTAATATACATTTCAAATTGCAAAATACTATATTAAAATATTCTAATACAGTTGATAAAACTTTTTAGAAAGTCCTTAGGTTGAAGGTTGACTGCAACAACAAAAGTTAAGTTAAAATAGAAAATTTTCATTCTAAGTTGAAAAGTCATATAACAAAACATTTATTGACTTCAATCTCGGTAGACATAAGGATTTATCTACCCTTAAAAGTGATATTCACCTCGGCCTAGCGGCCTCAGTGAATTATCACTTTTTTGGGTAGATAAATCCTTATGTCTACCTCATTGAAGTCAATAATTGTATATTATTATGAAATAGAGCAAGGTTCATTTCTAGTAAGTGACAATGTATGCCACTAGTCTGATCCCTGCTATGGTTCATAAAAACTCAAAAGTCGGTCGCAACATCCTATCAATTTCCTCCAATAGCCTGAAGACCGAACAGCATTGTTTCAAATAAAGGTACGTTGGCATCACGCATAATGTGTTTCCAGGACTAAAGTGACCCCCGTTATTTGCTAATAATTCTTTAATGGTGATTTTAATTGAAAAATTAATTAGAGAAATGAATTTAGATATATACCGCGTAATTGAATTTATTTTTTCCACATAAATACGAGTTTTTGTATAGGCTGGGATTAGATGGAATTTTGGTGTGTTTTTGCTGCTCTTCTTTGAATTAGTCCCCAAGTGAACCTAGCGATATAAATAAAACATGGCTTATAAAGGTCAGTGGAGGTAATTCGTCAGTCCCACAGATAAGAGTGCGTAACAGAGAATTATTTTTCCTGTTTCTCAACCAAAAAATATGTTGTGTGTACTCAAAACAACCCTCACGATGATATGGTTCTTTTGAGCACCCAAAACACGTGTTTAAACTGATAAAAAACAATCGCAACTTCACGCTAAAATTGCTTAACTGGCCCAATCTTTGTGCATTAAGTTATGCTTCACTGCTTATACTGACTCATAAACTTCACTGTAGCATTGAAATGGCCTGTGTTTAAAAAAACGATTCAAGTAACAGTATTGTCTGTACCTTAAGTAATGTCTGAATTTTCTTTCGAGATCACTGTTTCCTAAAAATATATCTTCCAGGAATCCAAGCAGGTTATCAAACAGTATTGAACCAGATAATACCCAACATTTCATCCTGAACTTGCCTTTGGCTGTTGACAAAGTTTATCAGCGAAATAGCTTTAGCAGGCAAATGTTTGATGCTCTTTAAGTTTAATGTATATCCCTAATTCGCTATTTCTCGTCAACTCTCTAAACTTGAATTGTCGTCATAAACACTTTACTTACTAGTGTCGTCTGCTGATTACCTTTGCAAACAATTTGGACCCAGATCAGGCCCGACAAAACGTCAGGCATGATCTGGATCCAAACTGCTTGGCACTCTACTGATATTCCCGAAAGATCATTTAAGAAAAAGCAACAACAAGAAACAAACTGATTTGATTAAAATATCAGCAGACGACAAAACCATGACAAATTAAATCGTAATGAATTGAAATGGAAGGTGCTACATTTACATGCATGTTTCATGCTTAAGCCTTATATTTGCCTGCTTTCAATACGGCACGGTCTAGGACCCCTATAGACTTTAACAATTGCGTGTGTGCGTGCGTGTGTGTGTCAAAATGATGACGAGTGAGGTTTGCGGAATAGATTTTCGTTGAATCATCGGATATAGATAGTCCTGTAGGCTAGTACATACATGTATCATCATAGCAATGCAAATATACCACGTGTATCTATTGGGGTACACATAGGTATATACACAGGGAAAAACAACTAAGTTATTATTTTGTACAGGGGACTGGGGCTTCAGTTACAAATAAGGGCGTCTCCCAAAAATAAGTTTTAGATACGCGGTGTGCATTAAAATCCACATGCTAAGTGCCGCTCTTCTAAGTTCAATTTAAAGCTGTTTAAAAAAAGAAAAACGGGGGTCACTTATTACCTGGAAACACTTTAATACATACGCATAATTATAAGCATTAAATTTCAAAGAAGAGATAGACCATCTTAATAGAGTAATCCCACTATATTTTTATACTTACACCACTTTTTGTGAAAATTAGTAATGCAGCATAACTTAAACTGTTCACATTTATTACCCAAGATTCGAGTAAACTCTGCAATTTCCATGCCTAGAAGAAAATCAGTCACACGACTTTTGTCTAAGGTACAGAGGAACATATACGACGCCTGTTGTCCAAACCAACAAAACCTATACATACAGAGAATATCTCAATGTTAAATCACGAAGCATCAATTGCATGTATTGTCTCTGCCCCTTTTTTTAGTCTGTGCGTTTTTGTGTAAAACTATTTTTGAAAAATTAATGCAATTGCTAGATCTTTAAAGGAATATACCTTATTTGTCTTTCTGTGAGAAAGTGTTTAACTGATATGTCTACTTTCACACGGATTGACGGATAGAGGGTTCACCCTCCACTTTCTGACTACCTTGTAGTTCGAAAGGTAAGACCAATACAAAATGTGCCAATAAGCTTCAAGAGCCAATAAAAGTGGTACGACTGTCTGAGGGCTTTTCCAGTCAGATCATTAGGAACAGGTCGGGTGATTACGACTTCCTTACAGGGGGCGTAAAATGGTCCCATGAAGGGTTTAGTTATTTTCTGATAAATTATTGATATTTATCTTAGTAAAAAAGTGTGTTATATACAGGTAGGTCCACTCTTGGGGCCCCTTTCATCCAGTGAGATACTGAAACTGTCCCCTATCAGTTAATTCGTTAATTTTCTCTATTGGACAGGAGTATAGGTCTTTAAATGGAACATTTCATCCTGAAAACAATAGCATATCTTATAATTAGTTTGGTAAAAAGGATGAAAGGGTTATTCTAATTATTTTAAACAACTCATTGAACATATTATCAAAGATTAATACATATATATTTCACACTGGTAAATGTATACGTCGATTTGGTGGTATTTACGTGTATTGCCGGTACTTCATAGACCGGAAGTGGTGGATATTGGTGTTATTACGATAAAGAAAAAATGCCATATGCCTAAAGGACTATAGACTTCAATCATGTTTAAGTATTCAGTATGTGCATGGTGATTTATGTAAGCATTTAAGAATAGATTCGAGTACCGATAATCCAGATCAGTACTCGAATCTATTCCTAAATGCTTACATAAATCGCCATGTGCATGCCGAATGCTTAAAAAATCTAATTCTATAGTCATTTAGGCATATGGCATGTTTTTCTATATAGTATTAACACCAATATCTACCACAAGCCGGGCAATTAAACATATCTATCGGTAATACCCAATTAAATCCGGTCAGCTCACAAAAACTACTAGGCGTACATATTGATGAAACACTCAGTTGGAACCAGCATATTGATTACTTATGTTCAATTATTTCCTCTAGAATTTCACTTCTAAGACAATTGTCTTATTATGTCCCTGAAAATGTTCAAAAAATGTTTTATCAAAGCTATGTTCTACCTTTGATAGATTATGGTTCAAGTTCTTGAGGATCCACAACAAAACTGAATATCGAAAGAATTAACAAACTGCAAAAGAGAGCGGCACGTATTATTTTAAAAGTTGACTATATTACCCAATCAGTGGAAATGTTCCAAAGGCTAAAATGGATGACAGTTACCCAACGAATCAATTATAACAAAAGTAAGTAATGGTGCAAAGATCAGGAATCGATACAATCAAGTACCACACCTGACCCAGGATACCAACGGGAAAGTGACAAACTCACAGAAGACACCACAAAATAAAATGCTGTTTTGACATACAAGGCCTTAAACAATCTAACTCCAGCATACATATCCGATTTACTGACACCAACAGCTATAGCATATAACAGAAATCTTAGGTCATCAGATAATGGCTCATTAATGGTACCAAAAACCAGGACGTCTTTTTACACCGGCTCATTTACAGTTTCAGCCCCTAAGCTATGGAACACTTTCCCTACATCAGTTAAACAAGCAACTTCCTTGAATACATTTAAAAGAGCTGTGATAGAATTTATTTCATTTTAGAGACTGAAATTTTACTTATGAACACACTATTTTATATACCCATCAGAACTTATCGGATGTACAATGTAGACAACAAATGTGCCACCTGACCTAAGACTGTGTGATACTTTTAATTTGTCTGAAACTACATTGTTATACTTTTTTTAGCAGTGCTTGTATATATGTACATATTACCGTTCGTTTATTTCCATGTTTTATATATCAGTTATATGTTCAGAGGGCGATATGGTAGACTGGCCGTCGAGCTAAATATGTCACCCTCTTGAAATATTGTATAAATAAATAAATAAATAAATAAATAAATAAATAAATAAATAAATAAATAAATAAATAAATAAATAAATAAATAAATAAATAAATACAGCAAAACAAAGTTAAACTGGCACTCATTAATCTTCGACATCATTCGGTCACGTTCGGTGTGTATTGACTATTTTAATTGATTAATGTATGGAACTAGTAGCTTTCAGCAAGGTGATCTAACAATGCTGAGGCAGTGGCGTAGTGGAAAGACGATTAACTCATATTCCGACGGTATTGCGAGGGTTCGATTTCCACTGGGTATAATTATTTTAGGCATCATTTTTAAATTCATAATTATATTTTTTGGGTTATGATATTGTTTCTTGTTCATTTTATTTTGATGGATAGATGACATGATGTCAGTTTTTAAGACTGATAAGAGATTATTTATGGTCGGAAGCTGATGGCGGTGGGTGTAAAACTCCTGCACATTGTTTCTGATAACAACCTCATCAAAGTCGTCCACAAGTTTGTGTTTTCCCTGTTTCGAACGTTGTGGCGCCGAAAACGTACCGGTTTCTCGTAGTTCTTTTCGTACTCGGAAAACGGTTCTTCTGCTGACCCAAGTTGCCTCATCAGTCTGTTGAATATATGATAAGCTGTCCCGCCCTGAGTGTTTCTCGAAATAGTTTGAAACATTTGTTATGAGAAATTTGTCTTTAGATTTTAAATGTTATAAAGATTTTTCAGTAGACATCACAGTTCCTAACTAATATAATGCTTTGAAATGAATTCCATTACATTTACTTTTACACGTAAGTCTTTTAAAAATCGTGCAAGTCATGATTTATGATAAAAATGAAAATATTTTTTTAAAATAAAATTGTATGACATGAGACTCGAACCCACGATCTCAATCTTGGCAGCTTTACGCTCTATCCAAAGGGCTAAGCGGGACAGTGTTGGATACAGGATTAGAAAATACATCACTCTGTAATCAATACTTCTCATAATGTTTGCAAATCTAAAGTGTGAGTTTGTCACTTTCCCATTGGTATCCTGGGTCAGGTGTGGTACTTGATTGTATCGATTCCTGATCTTTGCACCATTACTTACTTTTATACGGCATATTCATGAGTGCCAGTTTAACTTTGTTTGTCTATACCGGCAATACGCGTAAATGCCACCAAATCGATGTATACATTTACCAGTGTGTATTTGCTTCATGTGACCAACACTGCATTTATTGTTGAAAAAATAGTATAGACAAGAAACTGTATAGTTTACGTCTAATAAAAGTTCTGTTCTGTTTCTGTGGTCCTTACCGCATATTGAATTAGCATGCTTATTTCATTATGAAATAAAAATATCCTCTTTTTACAGGTATTTATATACAGAGAGATATTACAGTATGTAAACTGAAGTAAACATCCTGTATCCGTTCCTCCTAGCTCACGCCTTATACATTATGAATTACACACTCGTGCGTAACCAGTTGTCGGAAATCGTGATGTGAGAGTTGTTGGTACAGCTGTAATTGCGAGGGCCCACCTATTAGAATTCATTTTTCCATAGATCTTAGTAACTGTTACAGTTACAACCATGTAATCATGTATACACGTGATTGCCAATTCCACTAAATCCGTGCAATCTGGCATTTAAGCTCGTTTCGACACAGAACGGCTCTGATTGTGAGCAAGTCTGTTTTAACAAAGCAAAATGCAAAGGAGGAAACCGTTAAAATCATGGAATAAAACGGAATAAAATAGATAAAATGGCTTTTCTAACCTTGTTCGAATGTGTATTGTCTGTATCGCTAACAATATAAATCGAAACGTGTACATGTACCTAAATACACGCATTTTCCGACTACTGGTTACGCACGAGTGCTGTTATTCATGTTTATAAGGCGTGAGCTAGCGGAGGAACGGTACAGGATGTTTATTTCAGTTTACATACTGTGGATATAGTAAATCATCTGAGCCGATAGATGCTGTAAATACACTACACCAGACATCGACGCTAACAAATGCGCCACTGAGACATCCCTTAGGGGTGCGATAATCCCTTAAGGATGCGACAATCCCACACAAAGAATGTTCAAGTATCACAGATATTGACGACGGCTAATGCAGTACACGTCGTATATCGGTCCTGTTTCAATATCGTTCGCAAATGAAAGCCTGATGGATTCAATTAAGGATACAAGTGGAATTAGATATATCATTATTATATATATCATTATGAGTGATTTACCAATCTGCCCAGGGGGTCACTATAGATAGTTTTATGCCCATCTTTCATATAAAACTTATTATACCACATTACAGTCCTGCATTTCAACATGTTTCTAATGCATTTGACATTAAAAATCTTCCTGTGACAGCATCTGCTAATAACCATTGCAAACTGTTTGTACCCAGATCATGCAATGACAAAAGGGCGGGCCTTATTGGTATCCAAATAATTTGACACACAGATGGTATTACTGAAATATTAAAAAAAGTTTATTAAACAGTCTGATAAGGGTTGATAATGTTTGCTTCTATGGAAATACCTAGACTGAAGTGCACTTAGATATAGGCAACAGATGTAAAGAGCAGACAACATATTCAAGGATTAATTTTGCTGAATAACCATAATACAGACCGCATCACAAGAAAACCTTTTTTTTGTTGATAAACCCCAATTTTGTAAGGCAAAATCATAGGGCCAGTTAAGCAAAAATGTCAGCGTAAAATTGCTATTATTTTCTTATCCAGCAGTTTAAACATGTTTTGGGTGCTCAAAAGAACCGTCTCATTGAAACGGTTCTTATGAGTACCTACAACACATGTTTTGGTTGAGAAATACAAAAAATAATTTTCAGATACGCACTCTTATCTGGGGGCCTGCAAAATACAAAGATACAGACCAGTCAGTGCATATGTGCAGTGTAATCAGCACCTAACTTATTCAATCACTGGATTTTATAGTGCTTTTTATTTTATAGCACAGCTAAATCTGCTTAGTTTCAATATTCTAATTAACCCCTGTTTTTATTGTATGCGGACAAGAAAGGCGCAGACCAGCCTGCTCATCTGCACAGTCTGATCAGCACCTTAGTAATACCCGCTTCGGGGTGTATAGAAGCTGACCTTATGACATGAATACTTGAAATATTCTAGTAAACCATAGTCTTGTAAGCGAACAACAAAGGTGCAGGCCAGCCTGTGCATTTGCACAGTGTGATCCACACCTGAAGCTATGACCAGTCTGCAGGTAGACTTTTAAATTTGTCTTCACGACTGTTTTGACACCTGTGTCTTGGAATTAGGGGTATATAGATAATCTGGTGCCTATGAAAATTAGCCTTAACTCTGTACCTTTCAGTGTCGTCTGCGATAACTGCAAACAGTTTGGATCTAGATCACGCCAAACAGAACTTTGGGCCTGATCTGGATCCAAACTGTTTGACACTCTGATAGTATTCCTGAAATAATTTTCATTATACCACCCTTACCAACTTCAGCACGAGCTATCTTGTGATGTGCAAGGTCTACACTGATGTAGGTGGTATAAAATAGTTATACCATGTTTGGCCACCTGAAGGTAAGATAATCCACTCGCTAAAGCTTGTGGATGATCTCCACGTACAGGCGAACACCCCATGGTATAACTATTACATAAAAGTTGTTAAGGGAAAAAAAAACAGACGACAAAAAGTTATGCAAAATATCCCAGAAGGCAAAGCCTTTAAGGCATTTACTAGTCAACATAGCTCCTTTTAACTCATTTAAGGTCCAGCGTCCCTTTCGAGGAACATATGCAAAAAGGCAGGCCCAAATCAGATGATGCAGAATGTGGCGTCTAATCAGGGCATCCATTGTTCGCCAACAGAATGTTCTATTTAAATTGCAATGAAGAATACCTACCAACAACCCTTCAATGGAAATGGACTGGTACAAGTGGGATATTCCATTCAGCATAAATGGGTTGAATCAAAATCATTTGTTTAAAGCTGCATAATCTGTAAATTTTGATATTTTCATTTTAAAAATAATGTTTCTATTTTTCAAGAACACAGTATAAATACTAAAATTCAGGTATACATTTTACCTTTTTCGTAATAATTAACAAATTATTAGTGCCAAAACAACAGCATTTATGTTACAAATCAACTGTCTAGAATTATTGGAGGGACGCAAATAATTACAAACAAGAGAAAATACACCTGTTTTTATAAGATAATTCACTTTTTCATGCAGTTTTCAGCTGTAGAAATTAGATTTATTGTGACAACATAACTTTATTCTACTTTTGCAAATGATTTAAAAAGAAAATATTTTTTTTCGAAAAATATTCATAGTTACAGAGTATGCAGCTTTAAGCTTTAAAATTTTACACTTATAATTAGCCTGAGATCAGGATAAATATTTTAAATTGTATTACCCCCTGAGAAATGCATACACTGTATACATTAATGTGTTCCAGCCCCATGCTAAGATAATCATCTTATCAGTAATTAATAAATAACAAGGTGTCAACAAAATAAAGAAGGCTATTTAATTGTGACAAGTTTAACTATTGTACTTTGGAGACATTGAATCTCAAAGGCCTAGATATGAATTCGAAATTTTAACTTGTATCAGTAAAAATGAACCTGTTAATTTAATACTTAAATACATAGAGGATATTTACTTCTTTGAAGTGAATACCAAATATATTTCATCGAGTGTGTTGAAAACATCAGAATTTTCATGAGTGCGCAGCACGAATGAAAATTTCGATGTTTTCAACTCACGAGATGAAATATATTTGGTATTTACTAAAAAAAAGTAAATTTTCTTTTTATTTTATACTTTTTTTTAAAGATTTACAGTTTATCAATTTGTTAACCATGCTTCTTGAAAGCCGAATCACAATAAAAGGAGTATTTGTGACAGAATACCTCATCTATAGTCATCAGGACTAACAGATAAAAAGAAATTTATTCAGCGACAAAGTGTGAGACAAGTGACGTCATAAGCGACGTCATAATTTCTTGATGACGTTGCGCAGCATAGGTTACAGGCATTGCCTCACTCACTGAAGCGGAAGATGTTGAAAATTCAAAATCGAAAAATTTCAGCAAATCTGAATTATTTTGGTACCAAAATGTTCCTCATGTTCTAACTAAGAAAATGACTACCCACACTTTATGTTTTTGTTCACAAATAAGAAAGTTATAGGCGTTTGAACTTTCGAAGTGAGCTGTATTAAGTCAATGGAAAAGTCAGAGGTGATCCAAAAGACGCTACAGTGAAAATATAGGCTGATATCAGTCACTAGTGATTGATATCAGCCTATATTTTCACTGTAGCGTTAGTGATTGATATCACTTTTATTTGTTTTTGATATGCATTGACTTCACTGCTAAGTATAAAATAATAACCCAATTATCTACTTACTCATTTCTTTATTTAGTTAGCTAGTTATTCATTTATAATAGCCAATCAAATACCTCCTGGATAATTCTAAATTTCATATATTAAGATAGAAATGAATATTTATATAAATGATGCACATGCAACATTCATTTTCAGTCCTATTTCTTTATCAATGACATTAGTCCAAAATTACAGTATTACAGTATAGAACAGACTCCGCTAACTAATGCTAAATAACATTAGTCTGGCATTACAGTATAAAACAGACTTCTAGTCAACTAGGAGTTAACTTCATATAAAGTTAATTCCCTAGTTGACAATTGTAACTAGAGTAGTTGAGTAGAAGTTAACCAGGTGTCCGAATGTAGTTGACTACTATTTGACTACCTAGGGTGTAAAGAATAACCTGACTGGTACTGTAAACTCTCTGATCGGCATTGCAATGAATATACGTGCCAAAAAATAGAAGTTTTTTTCTGTTTCTTACATTTTTCTGAGAAGAAAAGTGCGTATGTATTCTACCGCTTCAGTCTGTATCCCTAGATTTTGCCTTTATTTCCAGTATTTGTAGTGCCATATAGCCACTCTTGTTATTAACCAATAAAAACACTTAAATATCTATTCACAAAGTTCAAAAGTGGCTCAATAAATTAACCAAAGCATAATATTTTAGAAGGTACTCTAAAAAGCAAAGGATCATTGACACCTGCTGTTGGTAAATGCATATGATTTTCAGTAAAACTAAAACTTTGCCAACTGTCCTTCTATGCACAATCTAGCTTTCCTGACTTGAGTTCTTTATGTTTCTGGAATAAGTTTAAAGTCTAAAGTGTTAAATTTTGGGCTTAAACAATCATGTTTTAATTAGAAAAACGTTTTATACGATAGTGTCCCCCCTGTAAAGCAGCATTTTAAGCGTTTGTCTGTACATGCGTTACCACATTATACGCAAAAAAAATGAAAGTGGCGCGTTGGTTCCAAGGGGTAGAATGATATTCTGTAGCCCAAAAATCAGGGCCCAAGCCCATTAAAATGCAATTCCTACCGAATAAGGAGGCAGTAACATTTAAGTTCTCCAGCACAAACTGCCTATATTGCTAGTAACATGTGCTAGTTTTATTTCAATCGCATAAAATCAGAGCAACTTTTTGAACACATTTTTCTTTAGATTATGAAAATCGTCCTTTTCTAAATTCTATTGATAGATTAGTTTGTACATATACTGTATCTTTCTAATACACATTACATGTTAATGGGGCGGACTTGATTTAGCTGTTCTCTTTACTCCGTTTACTCGGGACAGGCAGAACACTAATCAAGTGCACAGGAACATCTGTGCTGGAGTACTCCAGCGTACTCCGTCTTCCGAGGTGTGTGGACAGAACAGTCACGTTACCTGTTCCAAAACAAGATGGCGGAGCATTGCCAACACTGTACTAAGATATTTTCTGTCTTTCTGGATAGGTTCTGATAAGTATTCATATTGAAATGAATAAGCTCATTAGTAAAAGTGATTGAAAGCACATTCACTGTATTTTGTCATTCTTTTTAGCTGACCTGAGCCGAAGGCTCATAGGTGAGCTAATAGTATACCAGTCACTCCGGCGTCCGTCCGTCGTCCGTCCGTCCACAATTTCAAACATCTTCTCCTCTGAAACCACTGGGCCAATTGAACTCAAATTTCATATGGAGTCTCCTTAGGATGGGGGAACGAAATTTTGTTCAAATGGTCCTGGTAACATGATCAAGATATCCGCCATGCCCATATATGGTAAAAACCCTTTAAAATCTTCTTCTCCAGAACCAGAAAGCCGATGACTTAAGGACTTGGTATGTAGCATTTGGGATGTAGGGCCTACCAAGTTTGTTCAAATAATGATCCTAGGTTGACCTTGACCTACTTAACGTCAAGGTCAAATTTGCTTTCTAATGCATTTAAATGGAAAATTTTTGAAAAGTTGATTTTTTTTGAAAACTGTAGAAGCCTTAGTCATTATTCTCACTTGATATGTTTAACCTAATGAGACAATGGCTATAAATAAGTTCCAAAGGTCAAGGTTGACCTTTGACCTTTCAGCTAAGTCGCTCATATTGGAGTCCCATCAATATATCAAAACATAGTTTTCTCACAAACCATTTTGCCCAATTGAATTCAAATTTCATGTGAAGGCTCATTATGATAAGTTAGCTAAAATATATACAAAATATTTTGGTCACATGACCAAGATGACCGCCACGCCCATATATGGTAAAAACCCTTTAAAAATCTTCTACTACAGAACCAGAAGGCCGGTGACCTTGGGACTTGGTATGTAGCATTTGGAATGTGGGGCCTACCAAGTTTGTTCAAATGATGATCATAGATTGACCTTGACCTACTTAACGTCAAATTCAAATTTGCTTCCTAATGCATTTAAATGGGATTTTTTTTTTGAAAAGTTGATTTTTTGAATACTATTGAAGCCAAAGTCATTATTCTCACTTGATATGTTAAACCTAATGAGACAATGGCTGGAAATAAGTTTCAAAGGTCAAGGTTGACCTTTAACTTTTCAGCCAAGGTCGCTCATATTGGAGTCCTACCAAAACATTAAAACATAGTTTCCTCAGAAACCACTAGGCCAATTGAACTCAAATTTCATATGAAGACTCTTTATGATAGGTTAGTCAAAATTTTACAGGTTGTACTGGTCACATGACCAAGATGGCCACCACGCCCACAAATGGTAAAAAACTTAAATTTCTTCTTCTCTGGAACCAAAAGGCCAATGGCCAATGGCCTTGGGACTTGGCATGTAGCATTGGGGATGTGGGCCCTACCAGAGTTGCACAAACGATGAATCTAGGTTGACCTTGACCTACTTTATGGCAAGAACAAGTTTGATTCCTAATGCATTTTTATGGGAAAAATCTTGAATTTGTTCATTTTTTTTACAACTGTTTAGGCCGAAATCATAATACTTGCAAGAAAAGTTTAACCTAACGAGATAACCGTTTTATATAAGTACCAAATGTCAAGCTGGTCTGTGACCTTTTATCCAAGGCCACTCATTTGGACTGCCACATACCTATCTAAACATCTTTTCCTCAGAAATCACTGGGCTGTTTGATGGATTATTCATAAGATTGATTAGGTCACTTGACCAAATGGCCGCAACCCCCATAAAACAAAATTATAAGCTGTAGTTGATCCTGACCTATTTTAACATTATTAAGGAGATCAGGTGAGCGTATCAGGACCGTCAGGTCCTCTAGTTTTTTCTTCTTGGCAATCGGGTCGTTATTTTTTCACAATTCAAACAGCAATCGCTTGATTTACTCCAGAGTACTCCAAAGTGCCTCGTTTGCTTGTTTTAGGTGGCTGTTCTGGCGTACTCCGCGTACTCTAAAATAATCAAGTCAAGTCCGCACCCCATGGTCTCTGAATGTGTACTTATGCATGGATGAATGGTTATAGTATATTGTTGCATAATATTGGACCAGGTATAATCCGTTTCTTGTTTACTGTCGTGAGTTGGCTCCCGGTACCGTTAGTTTAACAGGTGACCGGGCCCAGGGCGACGACAGTAAACATGATTCGCACTATAAAAATAGCCATCAAGATAGAATTGTCTATAGATAAACAAAGTTAAACTGACACTCATTAATCTTCGGCATCATTCGGTCAAGTTCGGTGAGTATTAGCCATTTTAATTGGTTAATGTATGGAACAAGTATCTTTTAGCAAGGTGATCAAACAATGCTGAGGCAGTGGCGTAGTGGTAAGACGATTAACTCATATTCTGGATTGCGATGGTTCGATTCTCACTGGATATAGCTACTTTAGGCATCATTTTTAAATTTATATATTTTTGAGTTATGATATTGTTTCTTGTTTGTTTTAATTTTGATGGATAGTTGACATGATGTCAGTTTTCAAGACTGATAAGAGATTATTTATGGCTGGAAGCTGATGGCGGTGGGTGTACAACTCCTGCACTTTTTTTTCTGGTAACAACCTCGTCAAAGTTGTCCACAGCTTTGTATTTTTCCCGTTTTGAACGTTGCGGCGACGAAAGTGTACCGTTTTCTCGTAGTTATTTCCATACTTGGAAAACGTTTCTTCTGTTGACCCCAGTTGCCTACAAAGTCTGTTGAATATATGATGAGCTGTCCCGCCCCGAGTGTTTCTCGAAATAGTTTGAAACATTAGCTAAATGTTTTAAAGATTAGTAAGTATACATCACAGTTCCTAGTTAATATAATGCTTTAAAATGAATTCTATTACATTTACTATTACATGTAAGGCTTGTAAAAATCGTGCAACTCATGAGCCTGATTTATGATAAAAAATAAAAATATTTTTTGTTAAATACATTATATGTCGTAAGACTCGAACCCACAATCTCAACCTTGACAGCTATACATTCTATCTAAAGGGCTAAGCTGGACAGTGATGGATTCAGGGTTAGAAAATACATCACTCTTCATAATGTTTGCAAATCTAAAATTACTTTTACGGAGCTATACGAGTTTATACGGTATATTCATGAGTGCCAGTTTAACTGTGTATAGCTATACAGTTAAACTCCAAAATATCTTTAACAACAACAACAACAACAACAACAACAACAACAACAACAACAACAACAACAACAACAACAACAACAACAACAACAACAACAACAACAACAACAACAACAACAACAACAACAACTACAACAACAACAACAACAACAACAACAACAACAGCGACAACGACAACGACGACGACGACGACGACGACGACGACGACGACAACAACAACAACAACAACAACAACAACAACAACAACAACAAATCATTGTAATCTTCATGATTTTGGGCTTAAAAGACCTTTAATGTGACTTTGTGGGTCGGACTTCAGGCTCTATGATGGTTCTGACTTACAGACTTATTTATTGATGAGATGGCAAGGGCCTGATGCTTTGGCTGTTTGTCGGGCCCTCCGGGGCTTACCTGTTGGATTTCTTTTGCTCCGGGAGTCAGTTTCATTTACTGTTGAGTCCTTATCTTTGCTTTATCTCCTTGTTATATCTTGATTTATATGTTTTAGGAGATGATGCATTGATAAGCTAGGGGTCTTTCATGCAAACCAAATATATATGTCTCTTGATCCACATCTGAATTAAGGGTGAGGTTGGAGCCGTTAAACCGTTTTAAGCCCTCCAGTAAAATATTTTACTGACCGTTCCAAGGCGGTACTTCTTTTGTGGATCCTTTATGTTTTTGTTCTGTCTTGTGTTTGCTATGTCTTTGTGTGCGTATGTTTATATGTGCTTTGTGGCCACCTGCTGGGAAAGAGCTGAACTCTTGGCTCGCGTTTGTGGTGTCTTACTGTGAGTTTGTCACTTTCCCATTGGTATCCAAGGTCAGGTGTGGTACTTGACTGTATCGATTCCTGATCTTTGCACCCTTACTTACTTTGTTATCAAATATTGATGTTATAAACGCGTTACGCCTGAAAATAATGGATTACTAAATGCTTTGATAAAGTCAAATTTTACAACCCCTACACCCTTTAATAGCGTCACCCGTTTTATCATAGGAATCTGCCTGTCTATACACTTTATTCATTTCTAATGCATCAAACCTCTTAATCAAGAGGATAACAGTGATATCTTAAACATAAGGAAGTTTTAAATAGGCAGAAACACTATCAAAGTGTCAGAGGTCCTTTCTGACTTTTCAAGATTGGTTGAAATTTAAAGCAGCCGAAAACTACAATATCTACATTCCATGCTTTGGGTAAGATATCGGCAACTTCTTCAGAATATGTGGGGTACATGTAACCTTACATGTACATTGGCACGGTCTATGCATCTGCAATTTGAAGTCAGACAATGTACTGCCGAGTCCATATGTTCATCAGTTTTAATTTTTGTCGATTCAATAACCTATGCATGCTTTACACTCATGACTGTGTTCCGCCGATCGATTACCGCTTCTCCATTCTCAACACATTTTAATGTTGCTATATCTACTTACTATTAACCATTTTATTGGTTTGAAATGTGAGTTCTCTTCAACATATTTTTGAGAAGATTTACCTAATGAATAGGTATGGATATTCGAAGGCCAGTACATGAATCACTCTATATTTAATGATGTCTTTATATGACTAGGTCCTATTTTTCTATTTTGATGTCGAAAAATAGGACCTAGTCGTATATAGACATAATTAAATATGGAGCTATTCATGTACTGCCCTTCGAATATCCATACCTATTCATAAGGCAAATCTTCTAAAAGATATGCTGAAGAGAACTCACATAAGAAATGGGGTCTGTTCATAAATGAAGCAGAGCTGAAAACGGGGGCTATTCGGGCCGCACATCCGTACTATACGAAATAAAGGAAGTTTACAACCCCCAACCCCTGACCCAAGTGAAGAATGCCCTTTCTCAAGGATAATTTCTTTCGACAAGGTCTTATCATACCAGACTCTATCTGTGAAGCCTAGACTCTACCCGTGTTTTAGGATGCTAGTTGTACTAGTTTCGGACTCTATCCGTGAGCATAAATGGACCTATCGATGTGCAGATCCAGAGGAGGGCAGGGGGTCCGGACCCAGCCCTGAAAAATCACAAAAATAAAGGGTTTCTGAGCAATACTGGTCCGGAGCCCCTGAAAAATCACAAAGCTACCAAGCCAGAATTCAATGTTGGGCTATCATCGGCCCGCCAGCGAAGCGCCATTGCAATGGCCAGATTTTTGTGGTATTTGGATCCACTCATTAATAGAATAAACATTTTGGGTCCGCGCTTGCTTTCCACTAACAGAGTAAAAAAGGATGAGAAAAAGTTCAAGTGAAAGGAAAGAACAATTACTTATTCAGTCATGTATTTACTCTGGTAGTTAGGCCAGAGTTAGCGATATACAATGTCTGTGGCAATGGGAAATGATTTCCGTGTTATTGGTCGCAAAATCACATCATAGTGGAAAACAAACTAAGTAACTGTCTGTTTTAGCTTTGTAGGCTATGAATCTTGCTTACAGTAAACTCATTTTGAATACGCTCAGATAACGAAACACAGTAGACCTTTCTGTATTTGCTCCTATATCTGGAGATGCCAGACTGTTCTGTATAGACTCATTTTAGAATATACATAGCCACTTTCATCTTATTCTATGAATACTACCCGGTAGACTCAGTATCTTTACAAACAGTCTACGGAGTGTACATACGATGTTTTACCAGAAGACCAGTGACCCTGTAAAGCTCAAATGAATCCTCTATCCTACCCTACCTTGCCGGCCCACCACCGGCTCATTCCGCAACACCAAAACCATCAGTTACAACCGTAACATACTCTACTACACCATATTTGATCACAACGCACTAACCCATCACAACCAGCCCAGTATTATCCCAGCAGGTTCCACGCGCCTCATCACACTTTACCCGACTTAACCAGAGCCCCATCCCACTCTTCCCAAAGTAACCTTCCCCCTCTCATAACCTACATAACCCACCACCCTTCCAAACAATACCACATTACCCTAATTCATCTAGCATGTCCCCAGTAACATGTAGAAGATTACCACAACACTGACCTGTCTGTCCCAAACCCTTTATCTTTACCCTTTTGTACCCTAGTGCGGGCTTGCAGAAAGATGTGAGACTCAAGCAAAGTATTGCTTAAAACTGGTACAATAGAGGTATTTAAAACGACGACACAACTAATTCATTGATTTCGTTCTATCCTCATGTAACACATTATTTTTATATAACCGCTTCACACACTAGTTGTATGTGAATTTTACTCATTCACGTACTTATTCGGAACAGGGAACAGTTTATCCCGATTGGGAGCAGAACGTGACTTAAGAGTTTTGTTCATAGAATCAAAACAGGGAGCTTCAAAACTACAACTCACCTGTATACATGTATCTAACCCTTAAAGCGCTAATCACAACTAGAGTCGACTACTTTGTTGTCTGCTGTAATGTTTCAGAAGCAGTACAGACCCAGATCCGATAGCAGTCTGATATAGATTCACACTGTTTGCCTATTGATGCAAGTGGTCTAACGGGTGTATGAGTTACCCTTCCTTAAATCCTCAATAAAGGAGATGAATCTCGACTGGTCTTGAAGACTGCTGGAAGGTAACTGATGACCATACTCCAGGGCGGGCTCCATGACGTCATTATTGGCGGGAACTCCGTGGTAGTAGAGGGGTGAGCGAATCTCATTGTAGTTCGTCTATCCCCGTAACTCACCGGTACTCCCCAGAACTCCCCTGTAGCGGCTCTCACAACACTATTTATCAATATTCGGCAACAATCATTCTAGCGAGACCTGACGATACCTCATCTAGATCTCTCGCATTTCGCCCTTTGCATTATGGGTAACAAGCGAAATTTTGCTAGTCCCGTTCAATTCAGGCACTCCTGTAGTTACAGAATTAATTGTAAAAAATAGCAAAAAGTTAAATTAAAGACAGTTTATCATATCTCTTTTAGTCAATATTTTCTGAATGTAAAGCCCTGAGTCATGCAAGCAGTGATCGCATAATATATTTTTAATAAAAATGGCGGTTCAATCCCAGTGCGCACCGAGCGAAAGGCGACAGGTTAGTACGTGCTAGCGTGCTTCCTGTCTGCGACAATGCGGCAACAATGTTAGCAAATACATGCAGCAGTTGACTGAAGCAGTCATTAATATTTTCAGATAAAGTTTTTGCTGGCGCTTTATGGGTTAAAAGTAAGGCCATGGTGACAAAACAGAAGAGTAAATACTTACTTAAGTCTTTATCTTTTCTTATGTTTACCTTTCTTGTTATTTCTTAATAGCAAAAGTCGCTGGATAAGCATATGCTACAGGAAACTTTTATATCATAGAAGATAATAGAATTCTTTGATATAAAATCCTCTTAAAAGATGTGATTGCTAGTCAAATAAAACAGTACGCCCCAGTAGATTTGGAATTGTCTATGATTATATCAATATTTGTTTTAATAGATTGATACAGTGGCGATCCGGCAGTCGTGATCTTTAAAAAGTTGATTCAATTAGTAATACCTGAGAAATTCAGCATTTTTTTTAACATATTATAACTCGAGGTTAAGTTAGTGGTGATCAAAAAGAGTTTATGGGAGGCCAGTGACAGTGACAATGGCTAAAAACAGGGATTTTACTTCTAACAACAAATACGTCAATGGTCATTGTCACCAAGATGGTTGGTGATTTTTTTTCTTTTCCAATGTTACTGTTATATAGATATTGCCAAACATTGCACTGTGTGCTATTGGCCAGAGAGGTCTTACTTTGATTCACCCTTGATCAGAACTGTAACATTGAAATACACCTAGTTTCAATTAGAGAGCCTGTGTCTAGAGAAATAGGTATGTTTCCTTTTTAGATACATTTGACATCTGTGTCAATAGTATGGTGGTGTATAGGTCATCAGTACCTGGCGGACCCACCCTTCCATACACTCTGACAGCACACCCATGCTGTATACCCAATTGTTTTCGAACTCTGTAGTATCCACCCAGGGTCCATGAGCCCGACGTTTACTCCATTTCTGACAAGTATTACATTCAAAACAATTGAGGTCTATACCAAAGGTACTTCACAAGACATCTTGGTCTACATCCCAAAGAGGGTGTCAACTACCAATATACCCACAATCTCCCTGACTTCTCATGGCTTCTCAGGACATTCAGGCATAGATCTCAAATGGATTCCTACCATCAATATACTACATCCAATTCACTTAAAAATTACCAGACCACATTCACACTCTGTAAAAATTACTATGGTATCCCGATAAGTGGCTAACAGACCCAATTTTAACTACATTTCCTTACTCCAATATGGTAAGTAATTGCAAGCATGCTACGTAGAAGGGGAAGATTTCTTAATGACCCATCACACATCCGCTTAAAACATGTTAAACTGACAATAATAACAATGTTTGATATCATTATGCTCTAATTTAGATTACAGTTTCAACAAATAAAGTGATTCAATTTTCACCAGAAAACAAAGTAAGTAAGGGTGCAAAGATCAGGAATCAATACAGTCAAGTACCACACCTGACCTTGGATACCAATGGGAAAGTGACAAACTCACAGTTAGACACCACAAACGAGAGCCAAGAGATCAGCCCTCTCTCAGCAGGTGACCAGAAGGCACATATAAACAGACGCGCACAAAGGCATAGCAAACACAAGACAGAAAAAAACATAAAAGATCCACAAAAGAAGTACCGCCTTGGAACGCTCAGTAAAATACTTTACTGGTGAGCTTAAGCCGGTTTAACGGTGCACTAACCTCCCCTTAGTTCAGATGTGGATCAAGACACATAGATTATTGGTTTGCATGAAACATTTAGAAGCGAAGGTCTGCATAATCTGGATAAACAGATCCATCAGAAATAGAGTAAACCTACAATATAAGAAAACAGCAGACTTGGTTTTATTGAGCCTGTTCAGAGAACTAATGGTAAGTGCAACAATTCTCACGCCCCCTAGCACCGGCTTATTCAGGGTTTATAGCTATGGATACCTCTTTAATTGCACGACAGTGGTTCATGACTCAGACTCAACGACAGCCCTGACGATAAGCTTTAGTCCGTGGGTTTGTGCCTGATGCTTGTCTTTGTCTGGAACCACTGTGGCCCAACTTGAGGTTTTCTTTAGTTCGGACTACCTGTGTGTCGCGAGCCCTTTTATTTGTCACATCATAGTGTATGAATTTGATTCGATTGTGATTAAGTGATTATGCATTGCATAACTTAGGAAGCCCTATGCGAGCAAAACTTTTTGTGTGTTTTAACATAAGCATAATCTAGGACGAATAATTGGAATCATTAAAATGCATCTTAGGTCCCCCCCCTCCCCATGACTAAGGCAGCTGTCCACTCTAAGGCAGCGGTTCTCTTGTCGTTAATTCATTGTGTATCGTTGCTCCAATTGTTTGTTGAGGTTCTGTTCTGCAATTAAAAACCATGTTAAAAGGTGATGCTTCTTTTGTGGATCATTTATGTTCAGTTTTTATCCCCACGCTTTTTTAAAAAAGCGTCGGGGATATTGCAATCGCCTCCGTCCGTCCGTCCATCTGTCCATCCGTCCGTCACGCTATCTCCTCCTAAACCATTGAACGAAATCCAACCAAATTTGGTGTGTGAGTTGCTCACATAAATGGGGCGTGCAGCGGCACATTTTTTGGGCCCCGCCCCCTGGGGCCCTGGAGAGGGGCCGAAAGGTCAGATATCATTAAATATCATTAAATTTCAATTACAAAGTCATTTTCAAAGATTTTTTGACCAAACTTTGTGTGTCTTCTCACCTATGAAAGATATAAAACATATCAGACGGGATTTTTATTTGGACGCCTGGGTCATGCCCCTGGGTTGGGACTCAGGGGTACTGTGGGGGGTTGGGGGTACAATTTTTTCCCCCTAAATTCAACCAGATTTGGTGAGTGAGTTACTTACATGTATTGCACATGCACCGGCACCATTTTTTGGGTCCCGGCCCCCATGGGCCTTGGGGAGTGGCCAAAAGGTCAAATATCTTTAAATCTGAATTACAAAGTCAATTCCAAAGATTTTAAACCAAACATTTTGTATCTTCTCACAAATGAAAGATATATAACATAACAGCCGAGATTTTTATTCCGCATCCTGGGTCATGCCCAGGGGTGGGACTTGGGGGTACCGTGGGGGGGTTGGGGTCAATTTTTTTTCCCAAATTCAACCAGATTTGGTGTGTGAGCTACTCACAAGAATAGTACAGGCACCAGCACAATTTTTTAGGTCCTCGCCCCCTGGGGCCTTGAGGAGTGGTCAAAAATTTACTTTCTGAACATGGTCATGTGGCATATCAAATTAAGGATGAGCAGTAGACCAGGATACACTGAAAAAATTTAACCTACAATCAAACTGGTGACCTTGGGATGGGGTCAAAGAGTCAATTACCATTAGATTTCTTCGAGAGCGTGGGGATTTGCGATGGTGCACCATCGAATGTGTTCTAGTTTTTGGTATGCTTTCGTGCGCGTGTCTGTTTATTTATGCTTTGTGGTCACCTGCTGAGAAACGGCTCTCGTTTGTGATGTCTAATTGTGAAGTTGTCACTTTCACATTTGTATCCTGTGTCAGGTGTGGTGATTGATTGTATCGATTCCCGAAATTGCCCTTTTCTTACTTTCTTCCTCTTCACATCGTAAATTGGATATTGAGGCTAAAAAATTCAATGATAGAGCTCATCGACTTTATGATGCAGCAATTCTTACTAGGTGTTATACTCTGCATGCTCTTCGACCTTATATTGACTCAGAAATTAATCATATTAGGAATTTTATCAAAGTTTAATTTGTCAATAAAGGAATTGAATTCATTAACTTATCCAGTATATTTAACGATGAATCTGAAATCTCTTCTATACCTACTTATTTGAAAATAAGGAATCGCCAATTATTTGTTATAAATGCAATAAACCTAATTTTAGTACCATATTAAACTATAATAAATTAGTAACTGAACTTGATATTGAAACTACTATTCCTGACTCTAGAGAATTTAAGGATTCTAAATACTGCTATCAACCTGCTGGCCATATAATCACTGGGGATTTGAAAAATATTACTGATTCAAGAATTCCGTCTATTGTATGTAAAGGACCTAAATACAGATTTCCTTCACAGACAGACTTCAACAATTGCCATGAAAAAATTGCTGGTTCAATACAAGAATTTTTTTATCGATGGTAAAAGCAAGAACATGTTGAGTCTAATGCTTTAAATATTTGGAAAATAAATATTTTTAAAATTATTGATAAAACAATTCCGCTTTATTGCAAAATTTTAGATCTTCTTCCACCTAAACCTTCATTCACAATTTGAAGAATGGGGTTCAGGAATTCCATAGGAACTCTGTTTTAGCGCCTGCAGATAAGGCTGCTAACAACGTTGTGGTCGTTTGAAAAATGTACTACATTAACACCCTAGAGCAAGAACTTGACACTGCTAAAATAGTAAGTTAGTACGATCAGGAAATACCACAATCACAAGCTGCAGACAACCCTATGGCACCGTGAGGAAGAGCCACTCAACCATCATGACACACCAGGAAGACAAATTAAGCAAAGCAACCAGCTCTCTCTTCCCCATCAAGATGATTGCAATACTAGAATGAACATAAAGTAGCGTACAACAAAACTTAGAACATTTACAGACTCCCACAATAGGAGTTACAATAAAGAAAAAAGTCAACAACAACAGAACCACCGACTTAGAACGGACAGCAGCCTAAGCTAGCGGGAGGTTTAATGCATTTAACTGGTACCAAATCTTCGCCCTAGATTCTGCTGTAAATGAAGTACAAGAAATGTTCAGCTCGCATGGAAGCCTTCTAACTAATGCAAGGTATCATCATGGAGAAACACTCTAATCAAATTAACACACCATGATGAAACAAAGAAAAGGGCTCATGACTCACAGATAGTCAGAGCCTAAAGAAAACCTCAAGTTGAGCAACGTTTGGTCCAGCTACAGATAAGCATCAGGCACCAAGCCACCGATTAAAGCTTTACGTCAGAGCCATCATAGAGTCTGAGGCCTGACCCACCGTCATGCAATTTAAGAGGAAGCCATAGCTATAAACAGTGATTGGGTTTAAAATCAAGCATGCAGACTGTCGCATAACATCCAAGTTATATCCAATCTTTATATAACGTTTAACAATCTTTTTGAATTGATCACTAAAATTAGGTTTTCTTCTGCAACAAGGCATATCAGAACCTATATTTTAGGTGATTTAGTCTATAAATTCAAACGAATTGTTGGAAAACCTAATTTTAGTGATCAATTCAAAAAGATAGTAAAACGTTATATAAGGGTTGGATATAATTTGGATATCATGGGACAGTCTGCATGCCTAGTTTTAAACCCAATCACGGTTTATAGCTATGGTTTCCTCTTTAATTGCACGACGGTGGGTCAGGCCTCAGACTCTATGACGGCTCTGACGTAAAGCTTTAATCGGTGGCTTGGTGCCTGATGCTTATCTGTAGCTAGACCAACCGTGGCTCAACTTGAGGTTTTCTTTAGCTCTGACTATCTGTGAGTCATGAGCCCTTTTCTTTGTTTCATCATGGAGTGTTAATTTGATTAGAGTGTTTTCCATGATGATACATTGCATTAGTTAGATGGCCTTCATGCGAGCTGAAGATTTCTTGTACTTCAACAACAGCAGAATCTAGGGCGAAGATTTGGTACCAGTAAAATGCATTTAAGCCCCGGTGGCTTAGGCTGCTGTCCGTTCTAAGGCGGTTGTTCTGTTGTTGTTGACTTTTTGTTTATTGTTACTCCCATTGTGGGAGTCTGTAATTGCTCTATGTTTTGTTGTACGTTACTTTATGTCCATTCTAGTATTGCAATCATTTTGATGGGGGAGAGAGAGCTGATTGCTTTGCTTAATTTGTCTTCCTGGTGTGTCATGATGGTTGAGCGGCTCTTCCTCGCGGTGTCACGGGTTTATCTGCAGTTTGTGATTGTGGTATTTCCTGATCATACTCACTTACTATTTCCAACAATTCTTTTGAATTTATAAACTAAATCACCATAAAATATAGGTTCTGATATGCCTTGTTGCCGAAGAGTTTTAACCCAATGTTGTACTTAACAATTAACTCTGAGTGAGACCTATGAGCATAATTTGCTTGACAAGAAGTCTGTCGTTGATAGACATCGATGTCATATGGCTGCTAAGGTAGGTATATTTGTTGATGAGGAACATAGAAAGCTTCATACGTTATACTGGATACCAAAGCTTCCTAAACGACCCTATAAGTCATGTTTATTGTTAACTCTAGCTCATGTACTATTACTGAGTTGTCAATAATTTTGACGTCTTGCCTTTCTCCGATCAAAAACCATGTTACGAAATATTGTGAAACTGTTTTTTAGAGAAATTGTAAACATCTATTGTGGTCCATTAAGAACTCAGGTGAGGTTCTTAACAAATTAAAATCTAAAGGTTTTCCAGCATCTAGTGTGTCTACATATGATTTCTCTACTCTCTATACTACTTTAACTCGTAATCTTATCAAAGAAAAATTAACTGACTTAATTGAACAATTTTTTAATAGAGAGGGCTCACTTTATTTGGCATGTAATGAGAATTACGCATTTTGCACTTCTGAACAACCTAAAAGATCTAAATTGTGGTCATGTCAGAAAGTTTATGACTTTCTCCATTATCTTTTGGACTTTAAATTTATAAGATTTGGCTCAAAATCATAAAGACAAATTGTAGATATTCCTATGGGTACTAATTTTGCTCCTCTTGTTGCAGATTTGTTTTATTATGTTATGAGAGAGACTTCATGTTGTCTCTTTCTGACAATAATCAAGCAGATACTGTTGAAGCATATAACTCTATCTCAAGATATCTAGATGACTTGCTTAATATCAATAATCCTTATTTTGCACAAATGTTAGGGCAGATATATCCCACTGAACTTCAGTTGAATAAGGTGAGTCCTTCAGATACTGAAGCCCCTTTTTTGGACTTAGACTTATCCATTACAAATGGCATAGTTTCAACCAAAATTTATGATAACCGGGACAACTTAAATTTTGAAATAGTTAATTCTCCATTTATTATCTGAGATGTTCCTCACTCCCTTTCCTATGGTGTAAACATTTTGAAACTAATTCGTTTTGTAAGAGTATGTTCTCATGTTGATGACTTCAACAATAGAAACACATTTTTGACTTCTAAGTTACTAAAACAAGGTTATCGATACCATAAACTCTGTAAAGCTTTTTTCTAAATTTTATTACCAACACTCAGAGTTGATTGTTAAATACAATATTTGTTTAAAGACTCTTCTGTAACAAGGTATATCAGAACCTGTATTTTATTGCAATTTAGTTTATAACTTTAAAGAATTGTTGGAATTGGTTGCTTTGCTATTATTGTCTTACAGATGTATTGTTACTATAAATGTTTTGTAGCTCTTCCTCATTATGCCGTGAATTGGTCTGCAGTATGTGCTTGTGGTATTTCTGATCATACTCACTTACGTTTTGGTCCTTGTTTTGTTATGCAGTACTAATTGTCCTTTCAAGTTTTGCAATCATCTTGATTAGGAAGAGACAGCTTATTGCATAACTTTGTCTTCCCGATGTCTTGTAACTGTATGTATTCTGTGGATCTTTCTCACAGTGCCACGATGCGTTGGCTGGTCTGCAGTGTGTTAATGTGGTATTTCCTGATCATACTCACTTACATTTTATACACTGGTGTTAAAAAACTAACCACTAAATGTCGTTTTCTTTTGGCCCTAAACTTACTTATTTTTGTACTATCAATATTCATACAAACGGTCATTCTAATGATATATGTTGATTCATGTCAGCATGTAAAATGCTCATTATAGATTATAGTGCCTTTGAACAAACTCCAACGGTATGCCTACATTCAATGGACAAAAATAACTTTGAAGACATAAATGTGTGATTGTTATATTTAACGACCAGCGTTTAACAATAACTCAATTACAAACATTCACTCGTCAGCTCAAAACAAAACATTCCTGAGTACTTTCCCTATATCTCAAGAACATATGTTGTGGTATTGAAAAGAACTACCACAGTGGTTGTTCTTTTATGTATCCACAGCATATGGACATTGAGCAAACTTCCAACATTCAAATCATATATAATAATAATAATAATAATAATAATAATAATAATAATAATAATAATAATAATAATAATAATAATAATAATATTAATGTAAATATGATAAGACAATGATACACAATGAGTATGTCACCAAATGCATTATGAGCAAACTTTCAGCAACAATATTGTAATTATGTATTATACACTGGAATATAATGAGCATTTCTCAGGTTTTATTATGACAAAACTTTCAGAAAACACATTTTGATGATAAGGCAAAGACTTTTAATGAAATTGTTTCACTCACTTTATTATATCCAAACTTTCAGTGTACAAACTGTATATAAAGTAAAGTTTGAGAAATATGCTTTCAACAAATCTCTGACATCTTATGACTCTTAACTGAATTTGTAAGCGTGCAAACTTTCATGGTCTAATTAAAGATAATTAAACACAATCTTACAATAAGTTTTAACTGATCGTGTTATAAGAAATATTATTATATAAATAAAACATAACAAACAATACACAACAAATGAGTATTCCACTGGCTGCATTTCGTGCAAATATGAAATAAATGTATTATGAAAAGTAAAACATGTAGTAGCAAAAATATTCAATCTGTATAAAATATCCATGAACAACATATACATTTTTACAACTGAAAGTAATAAATTATACTACTACTAAAACTTATACACATATGGTAATATATCACAAACATTTACAAACACAGCTTTTTGTCAAAAGTGTTTTTTATATTTCTCTATTTAGAACCTTTGGATTTAGATGTAGCTCCTGCCAAACCAGAAGTAGATGATTCTTCTGCACAAATATAATTTGTTGGTGGCTGTTATGAACGCTTCTAAAACTCATGAATTAAAACTAATTCCAAATTTAAAGATGGATCAAATGTGTACCCCTCCAGAACTAAAACAAATACACTTATTCCTTAAATGTGAATGCTTTACTTTAAGGAAGAAACATTCAGAGCATGGTTTGAAATAAACACATATACCCACCCTCTTAAACTATGCTGCCCTTGATTTGGTTTAAAGATTAAATAGGAAAATGTGTCCATCAACAATTAAATAATGTATCCATTTATATAATCATTTCTGTCCTTAAAATATTGTTACACAAAATTTGAGAAAAAGTCCTGTGCCTAGTTAATTCAATTTTTTTTAAGCTGGACATTGAAATTGTAGCGTAATACATGTTTATATTATTCTTCAGAGCGTATTCAAGCTGTTTGCTTCAGATAGCATCATTTACTCCATTGTGCGTGTGTTTTTTAAGTTCTGCAAACTTTTAAGGAACATTTTTAATTCTAGACACATTTTGCCTCATCTAAGTGCTAACATAATAACATAATAAATCAAAGTCATACATTCACAAATTAAACTCTAGCATAGAGACCTTGAATCCAATATACGTCTTAAAGCTCTGATAACATGGATAAGGCATCGTATACATCAGAAGAGTAAAAGGTTGGCATACACAGTGATCTGATATATTTTTGATATAAAAAACTAAAAGAAATAAGCTTACACATCTTGCAAATGGTGAAGTCTAATGATAGATTGAGTAACAAATGACTGGTCAGACTAGCGTGACTTTGTTACGTGCCATTCGAGCACTGTTTTGATATTTATTACAACAACTATCTCATATAAACAAGTGAGTATTACTAGAATATGCCACAAATACAGACTTTAGACCAGGCCATTGTATCTGAGACATTAAAAAAACTAACATCTACAAGACGCCAAAAATACAATTAAAGGTAAAACAACCGGCTCTCTCTTTCTCAGTTATATGCTTGCACAACTAGCAAATAACACTAAGTAATGCATTACAAAACAAGGACCAACCAGTAAAACCCACATACATTGAGAGCAACACCATACAATAAATCAACAACAACAGAGCCACCTGAATGAAAAGCAGCCAAAGCTGTCTGTTGGTCAGTCATAAATGGATAAATCACTCGAGCATCGTTCTCATGATCTATCTACTTTTAATGACTGACCTAGAGCCATTAATACATAAAGCATAAAATCACTTCCAGCACAAATCCATTGCATAATAAAATGAAATATAAAAGAACTTTTAACATAGACAAAGACAAACAAAACTGAGAGTCAAACAAATACACAAGAAAAACGGGGAAATGATCGGCATTGATACATGGCAGAACATTCATAATATAGGGAAAGCAAACCAGGCAACATGCTGAAGGTAAGAGAGAGTAAACAGATTATATGTCACGCATCAGCTGCTCAAGCAGCAAACTCTGTCTGCCCAACTATCTGTTTGTCAGTATGTCTGTCACAAACATACATGGCTTTAACCAGAAGAACACTCTTATATATGCTTGTAATATATAAAGAAAGAGCATATTAAATTTTTGTCATTTTTTTTTTACTTAAACCAAACTACGAAATTCATGAAATATATGTTAAAAACTTCTAAAGATTAAATAAAAGTCAATTTCGTGCATTTTTTTTAAATTGATGTTTCTTTGTATTATATACACACCAATAGAAATTATGAAACTTCTGTCATTCAGTGTTTTATTAAATTTGATATACTCTAGTATATATACACCTATGAAAGACTTTAGTGCACATAAAACAAACACACTATAACAAACATGAGCATATTTTTGGATTATCGTAATCTGAGAATTGCATAAATTATAAAAAATGTATTATACATATTCCTCAATTTTGGGACTAACGGTATGAACAGTTTTGGCACAAATAAAAATGCATATGTTAATAGCCCAGTGGGTGCATTGGCATCATATATAAATTAAAGTGACACAATCATTTTGAGTTATGATCGATGTTATGAAGTCATTTGCCCACACTGCTAAAGTAAATAATGAAATGAGGCAGTTTAACAAATTTTAGTACATGTTGCATATGCGCATGGTCATACTCTAAGCATGCATTCACAACTACCTAGTGAGCCATATACCTGATTATTGGCCCTAGTTTTTATCTACCTACACATTTTATGCATGCAAACACCGACTCCTTGGTCAGACTGTGTAGATGCACAGGCTCATTTGAACCATGGCTGTTAGCTGGTTCAATTAATTGGAACTGCCTGGGCCAATTCCGCGATATTCAGTGGAATCAGACCATGGATGTGCATGGAGGATCTACTTTGATAACGTGGGTGATAACGTGACACTGACGTCACAGAAACCATGTAAACACAATAACAATTTTGATTGCAGCAAAACAAACGGCTTTAAAAATTAAGTTTATGTTTTTTCAATAAAATATCGCTATAGCATTTATTCTGCTGATTAAACTTTTCAGATAATTGGAATCTGAACCCACATGTTGCAGAACTAATTTTCCATACGCCAGTTCTGGCTAACAAAATGGAGCTTTTTGGTAAATAGTACTACGCATAATGCTCCTTACATACACCCAAGCCATGATTCGAATTGTGGCGGACTTTCCTGAATGCTGGTTCAATATGTACAAAAATCTGATGAACTGGTGTAAATATTTTGATTACTTTTATACAGAAACATCGAAGTACCAGGAAATCACGATGGTGAATGAAAAGATGTTAATGATGAGACACATTTATTCTGAGGTGTCTTATTTTGGTTATCACTGTTTTTCACTGCAACCATCTTATGGGCACATGAAATAAATATGTCACTGAGCAGTTAGTCATTTTGATATTCCAGACACTGTCAATTGAAACAGTGTCTTTCGTCAAGGTATAATTCCTGGCTTGTAGCACCAAGGTTTCACCTGTCATCAATGTCTAGAATGTCTTGGTATCCTTGATATATGCTGCAAAAAATAATATGAGGAGTATCATCAAATGTATAGTTTACTCTAATGGATTAATTGCAATTCACTGTATAAACTCATAATATTCTTGCTTGTTTTGTAGTTATGCTACAACAGCATTGCCTGACATAGCAATTTTTTAGGGTACTTTCAATGAAAATATATCATATGGAGGATCAAAATGCTTTGTGTGTATTTCCAGTTATCAATCCATTTAATCAACCAATTTTGTCTACCCTTACTAATTGAACAAATCCATTTCAAATATACGGATTGCAGTGGGGTAAATAGTTTTGTGTGTTATTTGGCTTAGAGATTATTCCTGGTTTTGTAATTTAGTTCTTATTGTCTTTTCCAGTTTGTCAATCTTTGGAGTGATTGTTACTCTAAATTTATTATATGACGTTGCGTCTGGGAGTGAAATAACACCATGCAATAAAATCGATAAACAACTAGTGGTTTACAGATTTTTTGTGAAACGTTATGACGTCCATGATAACGTTGCGTACATAATGACAAAAATATAACATCTTTACGACAGAAATGAGATTCCATGAGTGCCCATGTTTTATTAAATTTATTAAATGATTTGGGGAAAAGAGATAAAATGCGAGGCTTGCCGAGCATTTTATCTTTTTTCACAACGAGTTTAACAAACTCAATAATACTGGAGCACGAATGTTAGATTCTATTTATCACATGACATAAAATTTACTTAAAAATCACATTTTAGGCGTGAAAACGCAACATTATAATAGACGTCATTACGCTACGTGCTTTTCTGTACACCACTAGTGGTATATCAATGTTATGGCATGGCGTTATTTCATTCCCAGACAGGACGTCATGTTATAAATTTTAATAGAAGCTTCGTTAAGCAAACAGTGAAGATCCTGATCCAAAGACATGTTCTGCCTTGTTTGATTTGGTTTTGCTGTTTGCCTATCTATAATACTAAATAAACGAATTACCGCATAAACTGAAAAATCGAGGTCATTTTCATGCTTGATTTCTTTACTGTTACTTTAAGATATTGCTTTCATTGATAATCTCGGTTAGGATGAGTTTTCATTTAGCATAGATTTAGAGAATTTTGGAATTAAGTGTGTTTTCTAAAAGAACTGCGCCCTCTGGCGAATGTTTCTATATTTAGTGTATGTCACGTTCATGGTCACGCGTCACTATTTTTAGATCGATTGGGTTTCCAATACAAACTGAATGGAGATGACCGAAGCAGTCCGCATTTTTGTGTATATGTCATATGTATATGTGTATTATGCTGTGTCAAGTCGGCCATATTATAAACAACAATGGGGAAAACGCCGCCAAACTCGCCAAAGAAAAAAAGATATGGCTGTAATTTTAAATAATCCCTTATCAAAACTGATTATTAGTCGCGGTAATCATCACACCTTTCTTCGACACGCGCTTAATAATCCTAAGTGTCAAGGTCGCTGCGCATAATGTACTGTTTACATCGATTGGCTTGGTCGTACCACTTATATCACGGTAGGCAATGACGCTATCAAATATTATTAGTAAAAGGCGCCTCGCTGAAGTTTTTCTGTGATTTTCTTGACGAGAAGAAATAAACATAACCGCATTTACAAGTATCAGCTTTTGTAAAAAGAAAATAAAAAAAAAATCGTCGGTTCCGGGTCATTTCGGCCCATGGTCATTTCGGCCCAATAATCCCTTTTTGGTTCTTAGAAAAAAATAAATCTCACTCCTAAAAAATTTGGTAAAATTGGTCCGCGCGGTAAATGCGAGCAGAAAATAACCATTTTAAGGGCGTCGCGCGCAATCTCACTCTTTAAGATTTCAAAAAGTTGACAGGTATGCAAATAACGAAGTAAGAACTACACCAAAATCACCACCTTAGAACGGTCAGGTGCAAGCTACTGGTGAGGGCTTGAGGTTGAATTTGTTTTTAGCTCACCTTAGCAGCATATGTCAGCTTATAGGTAGGATGCCCATGGTCCGTTGTTGTCAACAATTTCAAACATCTTCTTCTCGGAAACCATTTGACCAATCAAAGACAAATTTTATGTGGAGCCTCTTTGGGTAGGGGGAACGAAAGTTTGTTTGTTGCATCTGGGTCACATGACCAAGATGGCCGCCACGCCCATATATGGTAAAAACCCTTCAAAAATCTTCTTCCCCGGAACCGGTGAACCAATTTCCACGAAACTTGGTATGTAGCAGTGGTGACTCTGCCCATCATACTTTGTTCAAATGATGACCTACGGTTGACCTTGACCAATTTTACAACAAGGTCAAATTTGTTAACTTAGGCTTTTCTACAGGAAAAAGTGAAAGCTGTTGATTTTTTCACAAATATTTCAGCCTCTGACCTGAAACCAACTGAAATAATGAAGAATTGTGAGTATTGAAGGCCGAGGTCATTTCTTGACCTTGGCTAAAGGTCATTTACGTATATGAAAATTAAAACTGGCTTTTCTCGGAAATTGATGGGCCAATCAAACCCAAATTTTATATGTTAGCTTTCAGGTACAAGCAGGGTTCCAGTTTGAGGGCAAATCGGCGAAATACTTCGCCCCAGACCGCTCCGTTTCGCCTATAATGGTCGTAAAAAGGGAAGTGTATTTCGGCATATGGAGGCGCGGTGGCTCAGTGGTAGAGCGTCGGACTCGGGACCTAGAGGCCCCGAGTTCGAACCCCACGACCGCTGTGTAGTGTCCTTGAGAAAGGCACTTTCACCTTCCCAAAGTACTAATAATACCCAGGAAGAAGTGGCTCCGTCTCAACATGACTGAAAAATTGTTTACCGGGACGTAAAACACCAATCAATCCAAACCATTTCGGCATCAGTGTTCCTTTTCAGGCCATTTTGGGAGGCGAAATTCGGCCCCACTCCCAAAGGCGAAACACCTCCTTTTTCCCAATTGGCACAGTAAAATTCCCAATCAGAAGTTGGAAGAAAAATAAGGAGAAAAAGTTTGTTTTTTAACCACGAAAAGTAACGACATTTCCAGGTTTGCCTTTGAAGAAGATAATTTGGTATACAAAAATTTCCTTAAATATTGTATTTCTTTGCATTTTGAGTGTGAAAACCACTCATTTATTGGTTTGGGCAGCTACCACTTAAAAAATTGCAGACTAATTTTTCCGACATTGTCCCTATTTTTGGACAGTACCAGTAACCAACACAACACTAAACTATAATAATCAGCAGACCTTAGTATAAACTTAAATTGACACTAGCTTTAAACAAGTACAGACTTTTGGGGGGGGGACTCACAAAACAGTAACAAAACAAACAGAACTTCTATAAAATAGTTAATTACTACCATTGATGGCAACTAGAGTTATGAAAGTTCAAGACACCTTTCTCTGACTCACGCTCAATAATCCTAAGTTTCAAGGTCGCTAAACAGCTTACATTGATAGGCTTGGTCGTACCACTTGACGCAGTAGGCAATGACGCTATCAATAAAATCTGTTTAAAAAAGTGCATTGTTCAGAAATAAGAACCTGGATTTGAGCGATTTTTGGCATTGTTTGGAGGAAAACAAATATAGTAAAAGTCACCTCGCTGAAGATTTTTAGTGATTTTCAAGATGAGAAGATATAAGCATAATCATGTTTACAAGTATCAGCTTTTGTAAAAAAAATTAAAACTCGCCGGTTTCGGGTCATTTCGGCCCATACCTATTTGGGCCCATGGTCATTTCGGCGACTAGAATCGCCAATACAAGTTTCAGATTTCATAAAGCTGTGAAAAATTAACACACATGAAAGGGGGATACAAGTTTCAGCTTTTTTAAATGCAAAATAAAGGTAAATTGACAATCATGAAATATTTCCGCGCTTGCGTGGGCTCTTTTCTAGTGTCCTATAAAAAGACGCTAGGCTTATATTTAAGTAGACTCTAGTATACGCAGTCAAATGTCACTGAGTATGACCAAGAAATGACACAATCACACTGCAGACCATCCCACGGCACCTGACCTTTATGCGTTGCTTTTGTGAAATTCCATCTAAAATATATACAAACATAGTGACTTTAATTTACAAATCGATTTGTTATGCATATCAACAAGGTATCTCAAACTACACGAGCCACGTTTATTAAATGATTAAATTTTGATTGACTTCTAAAACAAAAATCAGAGCTATTGCCCTTATTTAAGGAATAGTACTACCATTAGGAATATGCATTATTTGGGGGCACATAGTTTTACATACATAATTTCTTGCGATTGATTCTTAGCTATGACAGTTCTGAAAAACTACTTAAAATTGTATCAGGATGGTTTTCAGACAAACTGTTTCATTCACTTGTGTCTGTGTTTGACTCCTTTTAAACTCACCTTGTCACTATGGTGCTCTAAAACCTCATTAAACTCAGCACCTCTGTTATCATATACTGAAAAATCAATATTTAACCATTAACATAATTGAGCCGTGACATGTGATTTCCAACAATGTGGCAGTTTGACATTTGTAGACTCAGACAAGCCTGTGCAGCTTCCTTTTAAGCTTAGAAACTCCAAATGATGTTCAGTCAGTAGTTTAACACTGATAAAATAGTCAAGCGACTAGCAAAGGCTCTGATCAGACTGCACATATGCGCAGGCTGGTCTGAGGCTTTTCTGGTCGAACATAGCACATCGTTGAAAATCTCATGACCCGGCTCATATTTAAACGTATCAGGGACATATAATTAGCTGAAAGCATCTTGAAATGATAAAATATGAAGAGAACTGCAATATGCTGAATTATGTGCATCAAATATATGTCAGCCATTATTTCCTTAAGGAAATGCCAATGATCAATATCAATCTCAGTCTAAAAATTGTATACTATGCTATTATATGACTTTTGTACTGTAAAGGCGGCACCTTATGAATGCGTAATTGGGACTGGTCAACCTTAGATAGATTAAAGCTGAAAATGAGGCGTGGTTTTATTCAAAGTAACTGTATCATCTTGCTTTATTACCTCAGAAAAGACCCAAAACACATTATTTAGTCCCCAACTGCATCTGAAAATGTCCATTTAACATAAGCATAGAGGCAAACACTGCGGACCCAGACCAGACTGCTCCTACAGGAGCAGCCTGATCTGGGTTCAAATTGTTTGTCTATGAGGCTTCAAATATTTTAGTGGACAACAAAAAACATACATTTTGTGATTATGTGCTTAAAGAGTTAATAATTGTGAGTTCAGTGTGTAAACGGTGAGGATTTTCATGAAATGCACGCACGTTTTTGCGGTCCAAACATCTTATTAATTCTTCGCCAAATTATAAATAAAACCTGACTTCCCTTGTTTAGCAGATGAAAAAGCCAAACCACGCCCCAATATGAATATGAAAGCTGTCGCCTTTAAAATTAGAAAAAAAGTCTATTTATACATTGTTCACATAGGCAGAATAAGAGAGTAGATGAAAATTTGTACAAAAAATCTTAAATATTTTTTAACGAAACATCATACAATATAAGTAGCATATTCTGATGGGCTGACCCAAATATTTGTTTTAAATGTTGGCATTAAGAAGTTAGATAATGAATCACCAGTATGAAGGACTGTTATTAAGCAAAATTTGAAATATTAAAATCTTAACCCTTGTATCGCCAATCGCAACAAAAGTTGTCTGCTTTTCTCGTCTGCTGAAATGTTTAAGAAGCCTCTATGACAAACAGTGTGGACCAAGATCAGACTGCTCTTATAGGAGAAGTCTGATCTGGGTCCACTCTGTTTGCTTCAATACTCAAATAAGTCAATCATGTTAGGCAATTATTTACAGCAGATGACTTCAGCAGACGTCATTTTTCAGATGCATTTTTCTTGGCGCTTTAAGGGTTAACTGCAAAAGGGAAGATATGTTCATTTTCAATAAACCTACCTTGATTTCCTATATGCCTATCGCAATGGCGATCATAAAGACTATCATATAAATGTGTTTTTCTTCTGCCATGTTGGTCATAAGTGGTATCAGTGGAGGCCCTGGATGCTGAATAGTCGAATGGCATTAAGGCTTGTTCTCTCCAACCATTCATAGCATTATATGGCACCATGGAAGGAAACTGCTCCGGAACAGAATCACTGAATGAGCTGAAATATTAAAATTTAACAAGTGATTATGATCAGGTAATGCCAAACATTTGGTTCTCAACACGAGTAAACTTAATTTGGGATTAGTGTCAAGGTACAATTATAGAGTTGCCGAGTTGTAGAGATTAGCTAGATTCTTGACAATATTGGCTCTAGCAGTGTTGCAAAGATATAACAAAGATCCTAATCAGACTGCCTTGGTTTATATTTTTACACTGATAAATTCGGATAAAACATACTGATTCTGCAACAAGATTATTCAAATCAATTGATTATGATAAAGTGATAATAGTTTTGCATGCGCTAATATGTACTGGGTCCTGGGCTATGATAAGTGTTTAAGATTAATCTTTAAAAACACCATGCATCATTGAATAAAAATCGTACCAAAATGCTGCTTTAAAGCCACCATTTCACCAAGTATTGTTTTTTCCATTCAAACCAATCTGGACCAGATTGTCCCGGATCAATCATTTTTTAACCATCTTGATTGTCGTTCTGAATCGCTTCCTGTCGCCCACTTTTTTTTATCCAATTGGGTCGAGACAAATGGGCCTGGCAGAGGACGATTCTCGAACGTTCCTTGCGCGATTGAGACATTGGGGGGGGGGGGCACAAGTAACTGCAGATACACAGCAAATGATTGGTAGATACCAGCTTCTCGCATGCAAATTGGTGAGCTTCGCACATTGATCAGCCAAGAGAGGATGCTTTCTGCCACTCTGTGGCCAATTTCAGCCGTGTTGCCACCATTCTTCACGCGAGAGTGGGCGAGTGTACGCGAATGTTGACGCGGGTAAATGCTCTTCTGACGATTTTAAGGATGTTCAGATGTTCTTTGATGGACCAAATTAGCCCAGATAGTCCAGAGATCTTTGTTTTAAGGCCCAATTATTTACCACTCAAATCAGAGCTAGGGCTTGTTTTGCTAAAAAAATTCTTTCTGCCAGAGCACAGTAAAAACGTATTTTATAAGGAGAGGCAAAGAGAAAATATGCCAAAAAGAAGTAAACTCAAGTTTGTGAGTTTTTAAAGAGCTTTTATTTGCGTTTTGTTTTGGTCCCTTTATGAGAAAATTGCGCAGTTTTTTATATCAGATTTATTGTTGGTTTATAATTCTCTGGTATAGGTATTAACTTGTATATTTATTATAATTCATACTTTTTTGGGGTAATTATAGAACTATGTCTTGCTGTTGTATTTTTAACCATTGATGCTTTGTGTCATCTTACGCACAATCCTCAGCAGAGAGCTGCAGAGGGTAAACACAAGCACCAGCGGGAAGAAGAGAGCTGCAGAGGCTAAACAAAAGCTCCATAGAGTGGGCGAGTCAAGGAAACCTATAGTGGACTTTCTGATGATCAAGGTGATCCAGGGCCAACAGGTTTTTGAACATGTTTAAAAACAGTAGCCAATCACTTTTTCCGTACCCTACCTTCGAAGGACTGAGAGGATTGTGAAAGATTTTCCAGTGTGATTTCCAGTGAGTGTCTGCAAGTTCCTGATTATTTTCGCAGATATGCGGCTGATCAGCCAAAAAAAGTGATTGGGTACTATCAGATTGAAATAGTCCTTGGTGAAATGGGGTATTAACAGTAAGGTATTCATTTTTTCATACAGAATGAAGTCAAATTGCAAATATTCGTATGTCATTTCAAAAGTTTTCACATGCATAGGCCTAATGCAAATGAAAGCAATCACATAATTGTCAGTCTAGGCTACAATGCTTTTTTGTTTTAAAAGTCTGATCATTTCTGCATCAAATATACCTGTTTATTTAAATTATTCACTTTTTTCAATTTTAAATCAATGCTTAAACTACACACCAGATTTTATTACTTAATGCACTATGGAGCCAACAAGGCTCATGTGAGCCTGCACAAATGCACAAAAGTATGGACATAGATAAGAACATGAGGTTATAAAGCTTGAGTACAGTCTCCAACTCAAAATAAAGTGCAATGATTGGCTGCTTGCGGAAACGTGTCCGCAAGCAGCCAATCAATACATCTTATTTTGAGTTTGAGAATGAGCTCAAGTTTTATTACCTCAGGGTACCTCAGGGCCTGGACTCGACCACAATTTAGGCCGCTAATCCTGCTCCATACTTCAACACTGACATGTGCGATTAGAACCAAAATCTCATGAGCTAGCCTAAAACTAGATCCTTTCTTTAAGGCATACAAATGTATGAGCTGCGACATGAGATTTCCAACAATGTGGCATTATGACATGCGTAGACTCAGGCGAGCCTGTGCAGACCCCTTTAAGCTTAGAAACTCCAAATGATGTTCGGTCGGTAGCTTAACACCCATAGAATATTTAAGCGACTAGCAAAGGCTCTGATCAGACTGCGCGTATGCGCAGGCTGGTCTTAGCCTTTGATGGTCGCACATACCACATTGCTGGAAATCTCATTTTACGACTCATGTGGATTTTAGGATTGTTTCGGAAAGGATGTCCACCATCTTCCAGCTAAACAAAACCAATTTCCAGACCAATGATTACTTACATTTTCAATTCCTCCCTGTGATGGCGGTTATCTTTTCTCTTCTCATTATTTGATTTTCTTGTATGTATGAGAAGATAGATCATGATTACTAGCAATAGAAGACACACTGGAATCCCCACACCAATTCCTATAATCAGTGGTAAATTGTCTGTATGCTGAATCCTCCTGTAACATTGAGAAGATAGATCATGATTACTAGCAATAGAAGACATACTGGAATCCCAACACCAATTCCTATAATCAGTGGTAAATTGTCTGTATGCTGAATCCTCCTGTAACATAGAGAAGATAGATCATGATTACTAGCAATAGAAGACATACTGGAATCCCAACACCAATTCCTAGAATCAGTGGTAAATTGTCTGTATGCTGAATCCTCCTGTAACATAGAGAAGATAGATCATGATTACTAGCAATAGAAGACACACTGGAATCCCAACACCAATTCCTAGAATCAGTGGTAAATTGTCTGTATGCTGAATCCTCCTGTAACATAGAGAAGATAGATCATGATTACTAGCAATAGAAGACATACTGGAATTCCAACACCAATTCCTAGAATCAGTGGTAAATTGTCTGTATGCTGAATCCTCCTGTAACATAGAGAAGATAGATCATGATTACTAGCAATAGAAGACATACTGGAATCCCAACACCAATTCCTAGAATCAGTGGTAAATTGTCTGTATGCTGAATCCTCCTGTAACATAGAGAAGATAGATCATGATTACTAGCAATAGAAGACACACTGGAATCCCAACACCAATTCCTAGAATCAGTGGTAAATTGTCTGTATGCTGAATCCTCCTGTAACATAGAGAAGATAGATCATGATTACTAGCAATAGAAGACATACTGGAATTCCAACACCAATTCCTAGAATCAGTGGTAAATTGTCTGTATGCTGAATCCTCCTGTAACATAGAGAAGATAGATCATGATTACTAGCAATAGAAGACATACTGGAATCCCAACACCAATTCCTATAATCAATGGTAAATTGTCTGTATGCTGAATCCTCCTGAAACATAGAGAAGATAGATCATGATTACTAGCAATAGAAGACACACTGGAATCCCAACACCAATTCCTAGAATCAGTGGTAAATTGTCTGTATGCTGAATCCTCCTGTAACATAGAGAAGATATATCATGATTACTAGCAATAGAAGACACACTGGAATCCCAACACCAATTCCTAGAATCAGTGGTAAATTGTCTGTATGCTGAATCCTCCTGTAACATAGAGAAGATATATCATGATTACTAGCAATAGAAGACACACTGGAATCCCAACACCAATTCCTAGAATCAGTGGTAAATTGTCTGTATGCTGAATCCTCCTGTAACATAGAGAAGATAGATCATGATTACTAGCAATAGAAGACATACTGGAATCCCCACACCAATTCCTATAATCAGTGGTAAATTGTCTGTATGCTGAATCCTCCTGTAACATAGAGAAGATAGATCATGATTACTAGCAATAGAAGACACACTGGAATCCCAACACCAATTCCTAGAATCAGTGGTAAATTGTCTGTATGCTGAATCCTCCTGTAACATAGAGAAGATAGATCATGATTACTAGCAATAGAAGACATACTGGAATCCCAACACCAATTCCTATAATCAGTGGTAAATTGTCTGTATGCAGAATCCTCCTGTAACATTGAGAAAAAAAATGAGAAACAAAATAGTTGATGTCATATGGACCTCGAAGCGAAAATTGAAATTGCTTTTATAGCAAATTTAGATATAATTCTTTCAAAAAAGTGAATAACAAAGACGCTGATATGTTTGCACTTTGTTGTTCACAATCCCCTTAGGACAGAGGCCCATACCATTGTACAGATAACAAAGGGATTTTGGTAAGCACATTATATACTGATACTTATCGTATATGTACAATGATACTATTTAGCCTAATGCACTGCTATTTAGTTGGTCTAGAGGTCTGAGCTGTCATCTTTTCATCTGGAACTTGGCCTGAGCTGTCAACTGCTCATCTGAGCCTTGGTTTGAGCTACACTTCTGGGCATTTGTCTGAGCTGTGGTCTACACATCTGAGCCTTGGTCTGAGCTGTGATCTACACATCTGAGCCTTGGTCTGAGCTGTGATCTACACATCTGAGCCTTGGCCTGAGCTGTCATATACACATCTGGGCCTTTTTCTGAGCTGTCATTTACACATCTGAGCCTTGGTCTGAGCTGTCATCTGCTCATCTGAGCCTTGGTCTGAGCTGTCATCTGCTCATCTGAGCCTTGGTCTAAGCTGTCATTTGCACATCTGAGCCTTGGTCTGAGCTGTCATCTACTCATCTGAGTCTTGGTCTGAGCTGTCTTCTACTCATCTGAGTCTTGGTATTAGCTGTCATATACACACCCAGACTTGGTGCCATGGGGTTGTCTACGGTTTGTGATTGTGGTATTTCCTGATCATACTCACTAACTTTTTTTGGTTTGAGCTGTCACCTACACATCTAAGCCCTGATGTGAGCTGTTATTTACACAACTAAGTCTTGGTCTGAACTGTCATCTACACATCTAAGCCTTTATCTGAGCTGTAATACACACATCTGAGCCTTGATCTGAGCTGTCATAATCTACAGATCTGAGCCTTGGTCTGAGCTGTCATATACACATCTAAGACTTGGTCTGAGCTGTAATCTACATATCTGAGCTTTGGTCTGAGCTGTCATCTACACATCTAAGCCTTGGTCTGAGCTGTAATCTACATATCTGAGCCTTTGTCTTAGCTGTTATCTACAGATATGAGCCTAGATCAGAGCTGTTATCTACTCATCTGAGACTTGGTTTGAGCCTTTGGCTTAGTCGCTAATTCTACAATTTATGTATGCAACACGCAAAGACTCTGATGAATGTAAATGTTATAACGTCTTATAACAAAGAAATCAAATCAGTGGAGTTATATTTTTATATTATGTATTTCTGTTTAAATCAAAAGCAACAATTAATTATATAGAAAATCTACACAGAAACTGCGACAGAAAAAGAAAGAAGCTTAAAGATAAGACAGGGAGAGACAAATGTAATAGATTCTTACTTGCAGCTTGGTACTGAATTGGTTACAGCACATTCGTAATTTTCAGCACAGCCATCTATGCCTGAGGTATATATGTCACAAATATCGTCCATGGTTGGTGGCGAAGACGCTGAAACTGATACAACAATATACTGCATGTAGTAATATATATATGTGCCTGATGTATATACATCAAAAACATCTTCATTGGTTAGTAGCGAAGACGCTGAGACTGATACAAAAAATAGTGCATGTAGTAACATTCATTGGTTTAATAAACTAGATTAGTGGTGGTAAGATGATTTTCTGATGTGTGTTGTAGGCACCCTTATCACCATTCTTCTGGCTGTTATTGTTCTTCGCCTCTTCCTCAGGGTGCTGTGGGCTTAAAAATTTAAGATTTAAGATAATTGATATTTCTAATGATAAGAAAATCAAAATTACAGCTTATCTAATCGTGTGTATCAACTCTGACTTTAATGCTGAGCTTATTCTATTGTACCTTGGTCAAATGTGATTTCTTTGATAGCGTTTTCTTTACCTGTTATATTCTTTATATTTAGACTAGATGCTGTAACATTTTAATAAAGATCCTCTATGTTCTCTTGTCTTGTTCCCAGATCAACTGTACCAATTATCTTAAGTGTTCAAAAGTATTTTCTTTAATATCAGTTTCCTTACCTGTGGTATTCTCTATAGTTAGACTAGATGCTGTAACATTTTGATTAAGGACCTCTATATTCTCTTGTCCTGTTCCCAGATCAACTGATGCTACTGTAGTGTCTGCTGCTGCTTCCTCAGTATCATCGACCTCTAGTGTGTAATTAACGACCAGACTACCCTCCCTGTAATCATATTTACTTATGCTGTAAATACAGTGTGTGTATATGTAATACATCTACCTCTATTGAGTAATTAACGACCAGACTGCCTTCCCTGTAATCATATATACTTATGTAGTAAATACAGTGTGTGTATATGTGATACATCTACCTCTATTGTGTAATTAACAATCAGACTACCCTCCCTGTAATCATATATACTTATGTAGTGAATACAGTGTGTGTATATGTGATACATCTACCTCTATTGTGTAATTAACAATCAGACTGCCCTCCCTGTAATCATGTATACTTATGTAGTGAATACAGTGTGTGTATATGTGATACATTACCTCTATTGTGTAATTAACCACCAGACTGCCCTCCCTGTAATCATATATACTTATGTAGAACATACAGTGTGTGTATATGTGATACATCTACCTCTAGTGTGTTATTGACGACCAGACTACCCTCCCTGTAATCGTATATACTTATGTAGTAAATACAGTGTGTATATGTGATATATCTACCTCTATTGTGTAATTAACAAACAGACTGTCTTTCCTTCAATCATATATAACTATGTAGTAAATACAGTTTAGGTATATGTGATACATCTACCTCTATTGTGTAATTAACAATCAGACTACCCTCCCTGTAATCATATATACTTATGTCGTAAATACAGTTTGTGTATATGTGATACATCTACCTCTATTGTGTAATTAACCACCAGACTGCCCTCCCTGTAATCATATATACTTATGTAGAACATACAGTGTGTGTATATGTGATACATCTACCTCTAGTGTGTTATTAACTACCAGACTACCCTCCCTGTAATCATATATACTTATGTAGTAAATACAATGTGTGTGTATGTGATACATCTACCTCTATTGTGTAATTAACAATCAAACTGTCCTCCCTGTAATCATATATACTTATGTAGTAAATACAGCGTGTGTATATGTGATACATCTACCTCTATTGTGTAATTAACAATCAGACTACCCTCCCTGTAATCATATATACTTATGTAGAACATACAGTGTGTGTATATGTGATACATCTACCTCTAGTGTGTTATTAACGACCAGAATACCCTCCTTGTAATCATATATACTTATGTAGTAAATACAGTGTGTATATGTGATACATCTACCTCTATTGTGTAATTAACAATCAGACTACCCTTCCTGTAATCATATATACTTATGTAGTAAATACAGTGTGTGTATATGTGATACATCTACCTCTATTGTGTAATTAACAATCAGACTACCCTTCCTGTAATCATATATACTTATGTAGTAAATACAGTGTGTGTATATGTGATACATCTACCTCTATTGTGTAATTAACAATCAGACTACCCTCCCTGTAATCATTTATACTTATGTGGTAAATACAGTGTGTGTATCTGTGTATCATCTACCTCTGTTGTGTAATTAACAATCAGACTACCCTTCCTGTAATCATATATACTTATGTAGTAAATACAGTGTAAGTATATGTGATACATCTACCTCTATTGTGTAATTAACAACCAGACTGCCCTCCCTGTAATCATATATACTTATGTAGTAAATACAGTGTGTGAATATGTGATACATCTACCTCTATTGTGTAATTAACAATCAGACTACCCTCCCTGTAATAATATATACTTATGTAGTAAATACAGTATAAGTTTATATGATACATCTACCTCTATTGTGTAATTAACAACCTGACTACCCTCCCTGTAATCATATATACTTATGTAGTAAATACACTGTGTGTATATGTGATACATCTACCTCTATTGTATTATTAACAACCAGACTACACTCCCTGTAATCATATATACTTATGTAGTAAATACATTGTATGTATATGTGATTCATTTATTTGCCTATATCATTTAATAAACGACCAGACTGGCCTCCCTATAATCATAGATACTTATATTGTGAAGACAATGTGTATATATGTGATACATCTACCTCTATTGTCTTATTCATGACCAGACTGCCCTCACTGTAATCATAGATACTTATATTGTGAAAACAGTATGTATATGTGATTCATCTACCTCTATCGTGTAATTAACGACTAGACTGCCTTCCTGTAATCATAGATACTTATATTGTAAAAACAGTGTATGTATCCATGCAGTCTGATTAGCACCTTTGTTATTCGCTGTTTGGAAAGTATTATATGTTATTTTGCTACAGGTGAAATTTCAATTTTTAGCTGGTCTGTGTAGCTGAGGAGACTGGATTTTGTCTTGCCTTGTCACAAACCCTGAAGACAGGTTTTCTCGTGACGAGGCGCATATAGTGGTTTGCATGTTTAGCAATGCTAGGTAATGACATCAATAACATCGCTGCATACGTGATGACAAAATCTTATGTTGTTTAAACTTGTTGCAAAAAAAAAAAAAAAAACAGCTACAAAATGTTTGAGCCTCACATTTCATTGTTTTCCTCACTCAGTTAAACATGAGAACTCCTGTAAGATCCTCCATATAATGGGTAACAAAGAACTATTCCCTAGTCAGCATGATAAATGAGCCTCGCCGCGACAAAACCTGTCTTCGGGGTTTCCGACAAAGTGAGATTCAAACCAGCCTGCTCAGCTACAGGGACTAGCTAGAAAATTGAATTTCGCTTGTGGCAAGCTTTGATATGTTTCTTTCCACAAAGCGAATAACAAAGGCGCTGATCAGACTGCGCGGATGCGCAGGCTGATCTGCGCCTTTGTTGTTCGCAAACTCCCTAAGACAGGTTTTCTCGCGACGAGGCCCAAATAACTGCACCTATCATGTGTTCCTATCATGACGTGATCTTGTATACAATATGTCCTATCAATCAAAACTGGAAGTTGGTAACAAATATGTAAAATGGCTGCATTGTCAATTAAAGTATAACAAAATGGTACCTCAATCCATTGACACGCAATCTTCTGAATCCTCTAATTCTACTTCTAAAGAAAATAGTCAACTGAAAATAGTAATAATAATGATGGTAATATTAATAGTAATAAAACAATAATAAAAATACATTATAATAATGTTGATAAAATAATAATGAATTTAATAATGATAATGAAAATAATAATAGAATTTGTCTGCTACATTTCCTACGACACTGTTCTACTTTACAATCGACCAAAACTTCTCCTCATGCATCGATAAAGTGTTGATATTTTTTCGTATTCTGGTCTTTCAGGAATATTGGGTTCTGAAGGAAAGTAGAATATCTCTAGCCAGTGCTAGGGGGCGTGAGGATTATTGCACATTCCATTAGTTCTCTCATGAACAGAATTAATAAAACTGAGTCTGCTGTTTTCTACTATTGTAGGTTCTCTCTATTTCTGAAGAATCTGTGTTTCCAGAATATTTACATGATTGACATTAAATATTATTATATAACCTATAAATAGACGTCTTTTGATTGGCCCAGATGCCTATCCACTCGAGTCCATAAAACTACATATCTACTGGGCTGCTGGTTTTTCCCATTCAATATTAGTTACTAAAAATAGACTTCATAGAAACTTTTCATAACAGGTGTGCTTTCAGCATGAAACTTGCATGATTTGCTGTAAATACAATTCAATGAGTGACAGCAGCACGAAATTCACAAGATTTGGTGCTTCATCATATACATGTTATTCAGACTTTGCTGTTGAATATAGTAATTAGCAGAACTCTTAAATGAACTAATAAATTCTTTCTTCTGAATTGATGCAATAAACTTGGAATGGTCCATTGTATAATTCAAGGGGTCACAGGTTTTAATTTCTAAACAAAATTGCAGTTTTTTCCCTGAAGATCATTTTTGTCTTAACAAACAGTATAGACCCTGATGAAATGCCACATTATGCGGCGTTTAAACTGAATCTTCTCTGCCTGAAGTTGTAATAACAAATAAAATATGCATGCATTCCTCTTTTAACTGAATGAAATCAATTAGTCATCATGTAAAATAAAAAGAAATTCAAGACTGTCCAAGACACAGTCCATAGCCAAGATTTTGTTGTTGTTGCTGCTGCTTTTTTGCTTAGAGAAATTATATAATAAAACAATTGTTGACTATTGAGGCATTGGACATGATGTGATATCAACCTGATAATACCAATATTGACCTCGGCTCCGCCTCGGTCAATATTGGTACTCTCAGGTCGATATCACACCATGTCCAATGCCTCAGTAGTCAATAATTGTATAGTATACTACAATTATTGATTATCATGTACTATCCTGCCAGCCAAGAGTGACAGTGGCGTCATATTTTGTTTACAAAGCTATAAGGGACTTAGAATCGACAGATCACTTGTTTATTAATCCTATCCGCAGGATAGGATTAATAAACAAGCGATATTTCGATTGGCGTTAGCTCAAGTGAAGTGTACACAATAGTGTTGAACTTGGCAATTGTAAACAAAATATACATCACTGTCACTTTTGGTTGGCACTACAGTACATTGTAATTTAATATGACGTTTTGTCCAACATAAAGTAAGTGAGTATGGTCAGGAATTACCATAACTACACACTGCAGACCAACCTACAGCACCGCAAGAAAGAGCCACAGAACACTAACAGTCACAAGACATAAGATAACAATATGGTCAATATTGGTATTCAGTGGTGGATATCAACGTCATATTCAATAATACAATAATATGATAGCCAATAACATTTTTATTATCTTTTTGATTTTCTTGTGACAAGTATAGCGGTCTTTAGCGTCAGACACCATTACTTCAATACAAAACTGCACAAAGCCACATGCATTGCCGCCGCCTTTTAAAGAAATCATTACAAGGTACCCCAATGGAGCAGCGTTTATATTATCTAACAGACTTAAAGGGACCTGCTACCAATAAGGTAGCCAGATTGGAAGGGTAGTGAATAGTCTAAATGCTTATGGGCAAACTTTACTAAGCTTCTATTCTTCAATGTTTTTCTCCCTGCTTCTTTGTCTTTGACTGCATAGACTTGTTGCTTACAGAAAGTTTGGTCCTGGCTCTTTCTGGTAAACCCCCACCAAATTGATATCGCACCTTTTAAGCTGACACATGAGAAAATAAAGGCCAAAATCAGTCTGCGCATACAACTTATCAATAATTTTGCACGCCAGTATGAGGTTTACTTCCTTAAAAATATGGAAATATTTAGGGGATAACTGTATTTAAATTTTCATTTGGGCAGATATATCGCCAGATATACGGTCAGAATCACAATTTAGTGCAACGCCTTAGTGCAGCTGTAAAAAAATTTTCCGAACATGTATCCAACGATATACTTCCTTAACTGCAAAGTTTGAAAATGACTACCCCCATTCCAGTTCCTAGATAACATTTTTTCTTCAAAAACAGTGAAAGAGACATTGTTGGGCCTACAGTCAGCGACATAAAACTGCATCAAATTTATCAATTGCAAGTGCATTAGAATTCACTTAAATGTCGCAGATAATCTTTTATATTGTCTCATATTCGCAAGTCAGGTGTGCTCTGCCCAGAGAATATTTTACAGAACACTTTGTCATAAACTCTAAATAGATTCATGCGCTACCATAAGTAAACCTATCTGAACTGCTCTGAAATGCAGTTCATTAGAAAAATGTTTATGCCTTTTTTGCAAATTTGTTAAAAATCTACTGATGCTAAAGTGCAATGCCCAACTATCCACGAGTATAAATACTTGAACTTACAATTACTTTGAAATGACAAACACATTAATAATTACATTTGCAAGAAGCTGGGCCACTGTGGGTAATTCCTGTAGACTGTTATTGGGCGAAGAATGCCAAAATTTAATCAAAATAACAACTTACTTCTGTAAATCAGGAAGTTTGTGCCAGAATTTTGTTTTCGCGAATAGAGGTAAAAGACATATTTGTGACGTTAAAAATTCGCAACTAGGGGATTGTTTACCTTCATCAGTAAACAAGAGAATGATCTCACCATTTCGCGAGGAAATTATTGTCACAAAACTTCGCATATGTGAAGTTTCGTGAAAATAAAACCCTCACGAATATTTCCGAATTTACAGTAGTTAAAAACTATGTTGATATAAACAAATGGACGCACATAAATAGGTAGTGCCTATCAAATTCATATTATTGTTAATATTGTCGTACCCATCATTTTGACATGTGTTTTGAGTTTCATTGAAACAATTCATTTGAGTGCCCACAACATATGTTTGGGTTCAGAAAAAGCTTTTGAATATGCATTTTTATCTGTAGGCATGTTTTTTACTAGTCTGTGACGTGTGAAAACCTATGTTTAGGGTTTCTGACAAAGTAAAATTCAAAGCAGCCTGCTCAGTTACAGAGACTAGCTAGAAAATTGAAATTCATCTGTCAGCATGTCCAGATATGATACTTATCAATAAGCGAATGACAAAGACGCTGATCAGACTTAGCCAGGGGTGCTCCATTATTGAACAAGTACCAGAATCTCATATTATGACTGCTTAAAAAACGTTTTACAAACTCTTTTATGACTCAAACAAGATGACAACATACAATGGAATACTGGATAAACACTTCCTTGCTATCTTAATACAGTATTGAAATCCGCGAAATATTATCCAAGTTTGACCAATTGTTTACTTGCCTTTATACAGAAAAATAATTGTGTATTCATTTGTGTTCATAAAATACTGTTTTTCATAGACTGACCAGCATAGTTTACCGGTCAAGATACATGTTTACTGTTCATTTAACAAAATAGATCAATGAAAGCCATGTTCGTGAGCGATCAATCATTACACAAAAGACTTACACAAAAGACGGCTTTGACAAGCTGGAAAGATGATTGATTAACTAATTAACAACCCTGGAATACATCTGATCATTTATTCAGACTTGGACCAGGGATTGTCAGTATGTGTTCACATATTTTGCAAAATATCTATAACTTACTTTCAAGCATGTTCACATATTTAAAATGATACTAAAAAGTGTTTGTTTTTGGAGAGAAACTAGACAATGTCATTGCATTGCTAGCTAAAGTCGGCACTAAAAATGTACCACTATTCTATGCACTAGGTACAACTTAATTCCAACGAGAAACCAGAAGAAATACGGAAAGCACATGGTTTCAACCATTGAAAATGATCAACCATTTTGCATTGCATTTAACTTTTAATAATAATTTTTGCGTGTACAAAAATCCACGAAAATTAAAAACCGCGAATATTAATCCTCATGTTTTTTTTTAGACAAAAACGGGAATATTTGGCTATGTAAAAATTTTCCATTGAACTGTATTCATAGTATCACATCAGATTATGCACTGTTTGTCTTCTTAAATTTTGAAATAAATTATTAAGTGATTCGTTTATGAGTTCTGTCCATTATGGTACAGAAGCAATATCTACACAATATACCTCCCAGAGAAATATATACATGTGTTCTATGTGCAGTTGGTTGCAACAAAAAGAACAGTGAGTTCCCTTGTCCTTTATATAAGTTAACTGACGTATTTTGTTGGCTAAAATCATACATAAAGTAGAAAAATTACCCTTATTTCAATATTTCCTATCGTTATCTGCAGGACTACTGGGTCAAGGAAGACATCACGTGCATTGACGGTAAACGTTACACTCATGTAGAATACCCTGGCTGCTGCAGTAGCCTGACGTGTGGTGGTACTTGTGGTAGAAGTTGCTGTTGTAGTAGGCGTGGTTGTTGTAGTAGTAGGCGTGGTTGTTGTAGTAGGCGTGGTTGCTGTTGTAGTAGGCGTGGTTGTTGTTGTAGTAGGCATGGTTGTTGTTGTAGTAGGCGTGATTGTTGTAGTAGTAGGTGTGGTTGTTGTTGTAGTAGGTGTGGTTGTTGTAGTAGTAGGTGTGGTTGTTGTAGTAGTAGGCGTGGTTGTTGTTGTAGTAGGCGTGGTTGTTGTAGTAGTAGGTGTGGTTGTTGTTGTAGTAGGCGTGGTTGATGTTGTAGTAGGCGTGGTCGTTGTTGTAGTAGGCATGGTTGTTGTTGTAGTAGTAGGTGTGGTTGTTGTAGTAGCAGGTGTGGTTGTTGTAGTAGTAGGTGTGGTTGTTGTAGTAGTAGGCGTGGTTGTTGTTGTAGTAGGCGTGGTTGTTGTAGTAGTAGGTGTGGTTGTTGTTGTAGTAGGCGTGGTTGTTGTTGTAGTAGGCGTGGTTGTTGTTGTTGTTGTAGTAGCAGGTGTGGTTGTTGTTGTAGTAGGCGTGGTTGTTGTAGTAGTAGGCGTGGTTGTTGTAGTAGTAGGCGTTGTTGATGTAGTAGTAGGTGTGGTTGTTGTTGTTGTAGGTGTGGTTGTTGTAGTAGTAGGCGTTGTTGTTGTAGTAGTTGGCGTGATTGTTGTTGTAGTAGGGGTGGTTGTTGTAGTAGTATGCGTGGTTGTTGTAGTAGTAGGTGTGGTTGTTGTAGTAGTAGGTGTGGTTGTTGTAGTAGTAGGCGTTGTTGTTGTAGTAGAAGTTGTGGTTGTTGTAGTAGTAGGCGTTGTAGTTGTAGTAGTAGGTGTGGTTGTTGTAGTAGTAGGCGTGGTTGTTGAAGTAGAAGGTGTGGTTGTTATAGTAATAGGGATGGTTGTTGTAGTAGTAGGCGTTGTAGTTGTAGTAGTAGGTGTGGTTGTTGTAGAAGTAGGTGTAGTTGTTGTAGTAGTACGTGTGGTTGTTGAAACAGTAGGTGTGGTTGTTGTTGTAGTTGGCGTGGTTGTTGTAGTTGTAAGTGTGGTTGTTGTAGTAGTAGGTGTGGTTGTTGTAGTAGTAGGTGTGGTTGTTGTAGTAGTAGGTATGGTTGTTGTAGTAGTAGGTGTGGTTGTTGTAGTAGTAGGTGTGGTTGTCGTAGTAGTAGGTGTGGTTGTTGTAGTAGTAGGTGTGGTTGTTGTTGTAGTAGGTGTGGTTGTTGTAGTAGTAGGTATGGTTGTTGTAGTAGTAGGTGTGGTTGTTGTAGTAGTAGGTGTGGTTGTTGTAGTAGTAGGTGTGGTTGTTGTAGTAGTAGGTGTGGTTGTTGTAGTAGTAGGTGTGGTTGTTGTAGTAGTAGGTGTCGTTGTTGTAGTGGGCATGGTTGTTGTAGTAGCAGGTGTGGTTGTTGTAGTTGTAGGTGTGGTTGTTGTAGTAGTAGGTGTGGTTGTTGTAGTAGTAGGTGTGGTTGTTGTTGTCATAGGCGTGGTTGTTGTAGTGGTAGGCGTGGTTGTTGTTGTAGTAGTTGTGGTTGTTGTTGTAGTAGGTGTGGTTGTTGTAGTAGTAGGTGTGGTTGTTGTTGTAGTAGGTGTGGTTGTTGTTGTAGTAGGTGTGGTTGTTGTAGTAGTAGGTGTGGTTGTTGTAGTAGTAGATGTGGTTGTTGTTGTAGTAGGTGTGGTTGTTGTAGTAGTAGGGGTGGTTGTTGTAGTGGTAGGGGTGGTTGTTGTTGTAGTAGGTGTGGTTGTTGTAGTAGTAGGTGTGGTTGTTGTAGTGGTAGGGGTGGTTGTTGTAGTGGTAGGGGTGGTTGTTGTAGTAGTAGGTGTGGTTGTTGTAGTAGTAGGTGTTGTAGTTGTTGTAGTGGGCGTAGTTGTTGTAGTAGAAGGTGTGGTTGTTGTTGTAGTGGGCGTGGTTGTTGTAGTAGTAGGTGTGGTTGTTGTTGTAGTGGGCGTGGTTGTTGTAGTAGTAGGCGTGGTTGTTGTTGTAGTAGGTGTGGTTGTTGCTGTAGTAGGTGTGGTTGTTGTAGTAGTAGGTGTGGTTGTTGCAGTAGTAGGTGTGGTTGTTGTTGTAGTAGGTGTGGTTGTTGTAGTAGTAGGTGTGGTTGTTGTAGTAGTAGGTGTGGTTGTTGTTGTAGTAGGTGTGGTTGCTGTAGTAGTAGGTGTGGTTGTTGTAGTAGTAGGCGTGGTTGTTGTAGTAGTAGGTGTGGTTGTTGTTGTAGTGGGCGTGGTTGTTGTAGTGGTAGGCGTGGTTGTTGTTGTAGTAGGTGTGGTTGTTGTTGTAGTAGGTGTGGTTGTTGTTGTAGTAGGTGTGGTTGTTGTTGTAGTAGGTGTGGTTGTTGTAGTAGTAGGTGTGGTTGTTGTAGTAGTAGGTGTGGTTGTTGTTGTAGTAGGTGTGGTTGTTGTAGTAGTAGGGGTGGTTGTTGTAGTGGTAGGCGTGGTTGTTGTTGTAGTAGGTGTGGTTGTTGTAGTAGTAGGTGTGGTTGTTGTAGTGGTAGGGGTGGTTGTTGTAGTGGTAGGGGTGGTTGTTGTAGTAGTAGGTGTGGTTGTTGTAGTAGTAGGGGTGGTTGTTGTAGTGGTAGGGGTGGTTGTTGTAGTAGTAGGTGTGGTTGTTGTAGTAGTAGGGGTGGTTGTTGTAGTGGTAGGGGTGGTTGTTGTTGTAGTAGGTGTGGTTGCTGTAGTACTAGGTGTGGTTGTGGATGTTGTAGTTGTAGCACAGGTGCCACAGCAATTGTCTGGGTTTTCTGCACAAACGGAAGGTGTATTTGTACAGCCAGTAACTCTATCACCATACTCACAGCCTACAATTAACAGAAATGAACAAAAGTCAATAAGCAATGCATATTAGAAACTCCCTGCACAGTAAGAGTCAGTGAAAAACTTGGCAAGTTATAGTTTAAACCAGCAGACCTTAGTTTTGAAAAGAAGATTTCAGTAGAATCTGTGCAAACAAAAAATATTTTTTCCAAATTAAACTCCTTAATGCATATGTTCAATGTGTCTACATTGTATCCTTAAGTATCAAATTGCTCCATCAAAAGCTGTGGTAGGAGTTGATCGGCCCATGAAGGCACTATATATGCATACACAAAAGTAATATAAGGGAATAATTGTCATGGTTCTCACAGCTATTATTTTGTCAAATATTATTTTTTATGAACCAAACTCCTTCATCCATATGTTCAATGTGTCTACATTGTATAGGCTAAGTATCAAATTGTCCCATTAAAAGCTGTGGTAGAGGTTGATCAGCCCATTAAGACACCATCAATGCATATACAAAAGCCCTATTAGGGAAAAATTGTGTCTACATTGTATAAGCTAAGTATCAAATTGTTCCATCAAAAGCTTTGGCAGAAGTTGATAGGCCCATGAAGGACCATCAATGCATATACAAAAGCCCTATTAGGGAAAAATTGTCTTAGTTTTCACAGCTGTCATTTTGTCAATAATTATTTTTTTCTAAACCAAACTCATTCATGCATATGTTCAATGTGTCATCATTGTACAGGAAAAGTATCAACTTGTTCCATCAACAGCTGTGGTAGGAGTAGATCGGCCCGTGTATGGACTTTAATAGCCTAAGAATAAAACCCTATATAAAAAGCAATTTAGAACTTCAAAGGGAAATAACTCTAATAGAATTAGCCCATAGCCCTAACTCTTTTGTTTAAAGTATTTGTCTAGCATATATAGACATGTTTGCAAGGTTTGACAAAAATCCAGCAATGACTCTTCAAGATATTAAGGAAACAAAACGTTACGGACTGACCCACGGACGGACATACGGACAACATGAAAACAGTATACCCACCACAAAGTTTGCGGGGGTATAATAACATTCATTGTTAAATATTTTCACTAGTATTAGATTTGTGTTTGTTTGTAGGTCCCAGTCTGCATTGTTTTCCAGTAATATGTGGACGTTATTCTATATTGAAGAGGTACATTGATAAAGTGTCCTGCTGAGTGACCTCTAGAGCTACGGTGTAGCAACTTACTAATTAGTAACAGTGCTCTGACTATATTGTTATTAATGGGTAACAAAATGAGTAAACCTGACTCCATGCGAGCTGAACATTTCATGTACTTCAACAACAGCAGAATCTAGGGCGGAGATTTGGTACCAGTAAAATGCATTTAAGCCCCCCCGGTGGCTTAGGCTGCTGTCCGTTTTAAGGCGGTGGCTCTGTTGTTGTTGGCGTTTTGTTTATTGTAACTCCCATTGTGGGAGTCTGTAATTTTTTTATGTTTTGTTGTACGTTACTTTATGTTCATTTTAGTTTTGCAATTCTAGCATTTTAATATATGCTTAGCAATTGTAAATAAAACATTACGCCACTGTCACTCTTGGTTGGCACAGCAGTATAGGTATTGCTTGATAAGCGTAGAGTTACGTAGTTGGTCAGGTTATGGTGCTTTATCCACCCGATGGATAAAAACAGGTTTTTCTTCCACACTTCTACCTGTAAATCTGTTTCCGCACACTACGCTGATAAAGCAAGCACTCTACTGTCGTGCCAACCAAGAGTGACAGTGACGTAATACTGTGTTTACCATTGCTAGTAAACATTAACTTGAACATTCCACTTGAGCTAACGCTAATCGATATATCACTTGTGAATAAATCCTATCCTCGTGCGGATAGGATTAATACACAAGTGATCTATCGATTATAAGTCACTGATAACTTTGTAAACAAAACATGACGACACTGTCACTCTTTGCTGACAGGACAGTAACTATATGGAGACTTTCATTTGTTTATAAAGCGTGACTACCTACCTGCAATGCCTGTAGCATAATTTAGACAGGTTGAACAGCAGGCTACGTCATTATTGTAGCAACGGGTTGGTGACTCTGCTATAAAATTCGGGCACCAGTCAGCTTTGTCGCCATACTCACAACCTGTACAATATGATTATAGCTTACAGTGAATTATCTTCATTGGACACTTTTTGATATTTGCTACTATCTTCCAAAAAGTACATAAAATAAAAAAAAATGAAATTGCAGTGACATGTTTAAGCCAGTCTTGAACTCTACCTAATACATATGTGCCTTTTTGTACTTATTGCACATGCGCAAATGCCTCTAATGAACACCCATGTAGACGTATTAGGCAAAACTAGGGGTCTAGAAATTGACTGAGCCATTATTTACATCCATGCTTTATGCAAGCAGCGAAGGCTCAGGTGAGTATGTGCATAAGCATGGACTCGCCTGAGCTCCTGGTGCTTGCTGATGTGATCATTACTGAAAATCAGTGCACTGCCCAATATATAGAGACTGCTAGGTGAGTGTCTTTTGATATCAAGTTTACCAGGCAAGGCTTTGAGAATGATTTTTGACATTGCAAGGTTTGCCGAGCGATTCAACATTCGTTCTCAAAGCTGAGCCTGGTAAGCTTGATATCAAAAGACACGAACCTGGTATTCTATTAATCAGTTTACCCATTGTTTCTCTCTTCAAACTCACGATTATGACGTAATTTTCGATTTTTTGTTGATTCAGCGTCATTAGCGACGTCATTCAAAAAGTGCAACATCATCATGACCTGATTAAGGCACATGCCGTGAGATAGACCATGTTTATTGGACAACGTGCAGTAATAAAGTTAATATAAGAGGTGACTGATAAATTCATCTTCATGATCCACATGGAGTTGCTGGAAATCGTAAAATGCTGATATTTTGTCAAATTCTAAATTGCATGTGTATTATGCCCTAGTAAAAAGCATACTATGAACGGAATTGGCGCTAGACGCTAGGAAGATGTTGCACTTTCCATTAGTTTCTCATGAGCAGACTCAATTCAACAAAGTATACTGTTCTAGTTTTGGTCCACTGAATGTACAGTCAGTCAGGCCACGCGGCCAGATTGCCTATTTGGCAAAATAGAGTTTGGGCTGTACCCTTTTTTCTCCTTCAATTTTCCTTCTTGGACTTTTGTCTTTTTAATGCAGCGATCAAAGATCCAGTGATTAATGAACATTTGAGCTAATCATGCAGATAAAATTTCATCTGCCACATGGTTTTGAAGAAGTCACATTCTGTATTACTATGAAAATGATACCTGTGTTAACTACAGTAATCATCGTTAATATAAGAATCCATTATGAGTGTGAGAGTTGGATAGAAAAATTTGTCCCGAGGATCACCGATTGGTATCACGAGTCTTGCAGAGTGAGGACAAACTGTGATCATGAGGGTCAGATTTTCTATCACATCCTCACATAAATAATGGATTTTTTTTGCTCGACACTAGATACCTCATTTTATAATGAAAATAAAACATGAAAAGGGCTCCAGAAAATCCCAAATACGCTGAGATGCGACATAGGGACGTCATTTTTTTACATAATAATGACGTCGCAAATCGACTTTAGGCTGACGGACGGTTGTTTGCATTTGATACTCTTCACGGGTTGGTATGGGTGTGTTAGATAGAATAATCTCACATTGGTAAAAACAACCGAACTCCTGACCTGGTGATCAAAATAAAATAAAACATTTTTCCATCTTGTATAACATAATATTCAATATATATACTCATGTCCAATGAAAACGCACAACCTACAAAACTGACTATATCTTTTTAACTACATTACTTTTGTTTGCAATTCCATTTTATTGCACTGTAGCAGTTCATTAAGACACTGATCACATCAATAGGTCTTTAATACGGAATGATTGCTGATGACACGTGCTGGAAGCATTTAACAAATATACCGTCAAAACAGAAAGTCTCACAACCAGCCATTGAGTGTATCCGAATTTTCAAAAGCATTATTCTTGCATTTTTCTGCACACAAATTGCACAAAGAATCTCTTACTTAATAGCCTGGAATATTGATCTTACCTTGAAAGCGGCTATAACGTCACGATGGGACGTCACTAACAAAATTGTGACAAGTTCCTAAAATCAAGACATTCAAGGAATCATTCTTTTACTGATCAATGCAAAATACTGACAATGTCGTAGCAAAAAGATTTCTTGCTCGTGTAGTGGGTTATTAACATCAACGGAGCGAGCGTAGGTATCAACGTTTTTTTATGAACGTCAATCTCTAAAAGCTCGTATATAAACAAAACTAAGAGCATCTGTGTTGAACTTAATGTTAGATAATACTCACACCAACAGATGAACACAGATTTTAGAAGATTTAAAATGCTAGCGTTGCAAACAAAGATTACGTCAATGATGCAACATCATTTTTTTAGAGGATTTTAATAATGTTTTGCATGTGTGTGGGTTTGTGTGACAAAAATCAGCAGTGTGTAGAACACTAGGACTGTAGAAACTGCAATAGCATTTTACGTCAAGTTTTGTTTGACCATGCCATATTTAAGCTTACATAGTGACGTTGTTTGCGTCATTGTTGTGTTAGATGTTGCGTCACAACTGCCAAAGATGTGGCGAAATGACAGTGGATCTACTGGCAAACAGAAAACATATAAACGAAATTTTAAGGTCTTTTTGTATATGCCCAAAATGTGATTGACTTAATTTTGAGGCTGACGTTAGGTCATGTGGTAAAGGAGTCACTGGAATTATATTTTTTAGCAAAAGCATTGCATTTGTCCTTGATAATATAAATAAAGAACACAATTTTGCGCAGCTTTGGATAGGCCACAACTATGCGCGTCTGAAGAGTGGTGCGTTTTCATTGGACATGAGTACATGTATATCATAATTTAAATATAGTACAAAGCCAAGCATTTTAAAGTGACTTACTAGGCAGTGTCACAGTGGCATTTTACTATCATACTTTACAAATCTTTCTACATTTATGAGATTGCAAATGAACCGTCACTGCCTTTCTTGTTCTACAAACTAGAATCCTAGTGTCTACTTAAAATAGTGTTGCACATCTGTAACTCTTGATACTGCTGTTTCCACTATTGAAATTCTATTAGAAGTTGCTTAGAATTTATGAGGATAATCATAGATCGTCTGTATGTCTGGTTATAAACACAATTACAGTTTATAGCTATTGTTTCCTCTTAAATTGCTCAACGGTGGGTCAGGCTTCAAACACAACGACGACCATATGGTTATAACGGTTCTGTGTCTCTACTTCTCAGTGCCTTGGTTTGGTCAGTAGTGTCATTCAGGAAAGTTCAGCACAATTCAAAATCGAATCAAGCCTCCGGGGTACGTAAGAGTACTATGAAAGAAAAAGCTTCATTTTGTTAGCCGGAAAAGGTGTAAGGAAAATTAGTTTTTTAGCATGTGAGTTCAGTCCTAGTGAAATCCATTTGTCTGATTACCCCAAAAGTTTAATCAGCAGAATAAATGAAGTTTATGTAATTTTCATTAAAATATCGCTATAGTGATATTTTATTGAAAAAAACCCCATAAACTTCATTTATAATCGTTTGTTTTGCGGCAACCACACTTGTTATTGTATTAACATGGTTTCTGTGACGTCAGCGTCACGTTATTTAACGTCAGCGTCACGTTATCCGCATTATCAAAGTAGATACTCGATGTACATCCGTGGTCTGATTCCACAGAATTTTGAGGAATTAGTCAAGGCAGTTCCTATTGTTGGTCAGCGGTGTAATATTATGGCATTTCCTGGTCATGCTCACTTACTTTTGTGAGTTTATAACCAGACTTGTACACTATTGCAAATATCCAAGTTATCTGCCGTTATCAGCCATTTTTATAGATGCTGTAACTTCTAAAGATCTCAGCCTTTCCGCAAACAATTCTGGTGCAAAAGAGTAGGAGTAGATAAAGTTTTCTAAAGAAAAAATAGGAAAAACTAGGAAGAGGTCAAACAAGTACATGTGAGTAAATTAAGAAACATTTGGACTACTTGTAAACCTGCTGTGACTTAAAAAAAACTTACCAGATATTCCGGTTGCTGCATTCTGACAGAGGGCACAGCATGTAGGTACATTGGCTGAGTTGTAACAATATGATCCAGGAAAAGCCCCATTACAGGTTGGATGCTTATTTCCATATGCGCAGTCTGAAAAAAAATAGATTAGGTTTCAGATGTCTCTGTGTTTCATTTTATACTTATATCCTAGTTAACGATTTTAGTCATATTAGGAATGAAAAAGTATCTTACTCAAGCACAACAATGGCAAACTAGAATGGGACTCGAATTACTGTCCTGCCAGCCAAGAGTGACAGTGACCGCATGTTTTGTTTACAAAATTATCTGGGGCGTAGAATCGGTATATCACTGTGTATTAATCCTATCCACAGGATAGGATTAATATACAAGTGATCTATCGATTCACGCTAGGTCAAATGGAGTGTAAAAGTTAAAATTTTACTTAACAATTGTAAACAAAACATGATGTCACTGTCATTCTTGGTTTGCTCGACAGTAGCAACTTCATTAGTCTTTGTGTAATGGGAATCATCTCATGCAAATTTAGTGACGATTTTTGGCGACCTATATAAAAGTTATCTGTATTTGTATGAGTTAAGTGGCAGAATCCATTTCTGGCATCAAGAACTGTGGTGTATGCTCTATGAAAGGCAGTAGCACTTATGGACAGCCTCTCTGAGCTGTTTACTGTCTCTGCACGTATGTGACTATTTCTGTTGGTTCCACCCACTTACAGTACTTATGAAGAATAAATGTTTGTATTGATCTGTATGGAGAACAGGTATTTTGAAACACTCTGTATGGTGAGTTGAACTTTTTCACAATATTTGGCATATGAAAGTCAGATCTGAAACGTGGTTTTGTATATATTTTATTGCTAGTCGGATTGAGGAACTCGTCGGCATTGATTTCTGGTATCATACCCTGCACAACTTTGTAAAATATAACCGGTCTTGTTTCAAGGCGTTAGTGTTTTAATATACTAAAGGTCTTTTGATATTGACACATCCTTCAGATCTTGATTTAAAATCGTTCTTAATAAACCATGCTGCTTGTCTTTGTACTTTGTCAATGGCTATTATGTCTTGACTTTGTTACGGGTCCCAAACAATAGCGCCATATTCAAGTATTGACCTAGCTAAGGTTATATATACAAAGTAAGAAAGATTGCAAAGATCAGGAAACGATACAATTACGTACCACACCTGACCAAGGATACCACAAGGGAAATTAACAAAAATACAATAAACATCACCAACACGAGCCAAGAGGTCAGCCCTTTCCCAGCAGGTGACCACAAGGCAGCAATGAACAGGCGCGAAAGCATGAGAAACGCAAGACATAAAAGGCACAAATGATCCACAAAAGAAGTAACACCTTGGAACGGTCAGTAAAAATATTTTACTGGAGGGCTTAAATTGGTTTCACGGCACCAACCTCACCCTAAGTTCAGATGTGGATCAAGACACATAGATGTTTGGTTTGCATGAAAGACTCCTAGCTTATCAATGCATCATCTCCAAAAACATAAATGAAGATATAAAAAGGAGATAATGCAAAGATAAGGACTCAACAGTAAATAAAACTGAATACCAGAACAAAAGAGATCCTATAGGTAAACCCCGGTGGGCCTGACAACAGCCAAAGCATCAGACAAGTCTCTTAGTAATATTTGTTTCGGTTTTCTATTGTAAGTCCTCTAATATTGTGAGTCTAAGTTATGAATTTGAGTTCACTTGCTGTAATAATTAACCAGAAAGCTGGAGAGGTGAGAAGATTTCTGGATTTTACTAAGGATGTAACACATTTTGGCATTAAATCTCATGCCTATTTGGTAGCCCAGTTTTCAAGACCTTTAAGACCATTCTGAAGTAGCTGGTGGTATTTTTGAGTTTTAATTTACAGTAGATAAAGCAATAGTCTGCAAATAGTCGTACTTGTGATTTAACACAGTCTGATAAATTATTAATGTGACACAAAACATTAGAGTCCTAATATAGTTCCCTGTGGAAAACCAGAATCTACCTATGCTGAATGTGAGTGTTACACACCTTCTACTACATCCGTCTTTCTGTCCTTGAGAAATGCAATATGCCTTAAGCTTCTAGGTTTTAAGTAATCTGGCATGCATGTGTTAAAGGCCTTTGAAAAATTTCAAATTCGGAATTCATGCGAGGCACAATGATATAATTTTATTTGCCTGTCTGTGCGCAATTGTCATATTTTTCAATGGCATAGCCAGAACGTTGAACAATTTACGCACGTCAAAGGGAGACTCTGGATCAAGCAATGGTTCTCTTCAATTGTATCTTTTCAAAATGAAAACTTCTCTTAAAAGAAAGAATTTGCTACCAGATGGAGTAAATTCTTTCAGTTCCTTATAGTATGGAAAATCACTTTTTATCACATTAAGTTACCTCCCTTGAATGTTACTATTTTTTAGTATGTACGTGCATAACTTGCTTAATGAGTGCTACGCCAGTGCATTTTATTTAATAATTTACCTGTTAAATTTGCATACTTTGCAGCAGCTACACTACAAGAGTCACAACAGTTTTCTTCTACCACCGATACGTAGCATTCAGTCTCATCTTCAGCAATTAGCTCTCCACATGTCTTGCCTGTGTCTGCTCCATTATATATCACAGTGTATGGTTGATCGCCATAGAGACATGTCTCTGAATAAGAAACACCAATGATTTATAAACGTTAAACAAACGTTTATTTTTGTTATCAGATTTACAGTGGCATTTATTTCTTTCACTGTCTACATTACGTCAGTAAAACCTGTCTAAAACGTCCACGCAAAAAGAAGACCGAAACCAAAAATTGGTTTTCAAGACCGATTATCGCTTAATGCAGGTTAAAAGTATTGCAGAATGCTCCAAGATCTGCAATACTTTCGACCGCCATTAAGCTATCACTTTGTTTTGTCTATTTTTGAGTTGCCGCTTAATGCAGGTTTTACTGTATTCATTTTCATTATCAGATAGAAAATAGTATGCATTTTCATCACAATAACATTCACTTTTTCTTTCATAATTACAGAAGGATTGATTTCGATATAACATTAATGGTAGCATTCACTTTAAATATCAATCAAACATTAGGATTTGCTTTCATCAGATAGACAAACAATAAAATTGACTTTCATTATTAGATAGACAGTAGCAATCACTTTAATCATAAGATAAACAGTAGCATTCACAATGACTATGAGCTAGACAGTAGTTATCACTTTAGTTTCAGGTAAACAGTAGCATTCATAATGACTAAGAGCTAGACAGTAGTAATCACTTTAGTTATCAGGTAAACAGTAGCATTCACAATGACTATGAGCTAGACAGTAGTAATCACTTTAGTTATCAGGTAAACACCAGCATTCATAATGACTATGAGCTAGACAGTAGTAATCACTTTAGTTATCAGGTAAACACCAGCATTCATAATGACTATGAGCTAGACAGTAGTAATCACTTTAGTTATCAGGTAAACAGTAGCATTCATAATGACTATGAGCTAGACAGTAGCAATCACTTTAGTTATCAGGTAAACAGTAGCATTCACAATGACTATGAGCTAGACAGTAGTAATCACTTTAGTTATTAGGTAAACAGTAGCATTCATAATGACTATGAGCTAGACAGTAGTAATCACTTTAATTATCAGATAAACAGTAGCATTCACAATGACTATGAGCTAGACAGTAGTAATCACTTTAGTTATCAGGTAAACAGTAGCATTCATAATGACTATGAGCTAGACAGTAGTAATCACTTTAGTTATCAGGTAAACAGTAGCATTCACAATGACTATGAGCTAGACAGTAGTAATCACTTTAGTTATCAGGTAAACAGTAGCATTCATAATGACTATGAGCTAGACAGTAGTAATCACTTTAGTTATCAGGTAAACAGTAGCATTCATAATGACTATGAGCTAGACAGTAGTAATCACTTTAGTTATCAGGTAAACAGTAGCATTCACAATGACTATGAGCTAGACAGTAGTAATCACTTTAGTTATTAGGTAAACAGTAGCATTCATAATGACTATGAGCTAGACAGTAGTAATCACTTTAGTTATCAGGTAAACAGTAGCATTCATAATGACTATGAGCTAGACAGTAGTAATCACTTTAGTTATCAGGTAAACAGTAGCATTCATAATGACTATGAGCTAGACAGTAGCAATCACTTTAGTTATCAGGTAAACAGTAGCATTCATAATGACTATGAGCTAGACAGTAGTAATCACTTTAGTTATTAGGTAAACAGTAGCATTCATAATGACTATGAGCTAGACAGTAGTAATCACTTTAGTTATCAGGTAAACAGTAGCATTCACAATGACTATGAGCTAGACAGTAGTAATCACTTTAGTTATCAGGTAAACAGTAGCATTCATAATGACTATGAGCTAGACAGTAGCAATCACTTTAGTTATCAGGTAAACAGTAGCATTCACAATGACTATGAGCTAGACAGTAGTAATCACTTTAGTTATCAGGTAAACACCAGCATTCATAATGACTATGAGCTAGACAGTAGTAATCACTTTAGTTATCAGGTAAACAGTAGCATTCACAATGACTATGAGCTAGACAGTAGTAATCACTTTAGTTATTAGGTAAACAGTAGCATTCATAATGACTATGAGCTAGACAGTAGCAATCACTTTAATTATCAGATAAACAGTAGCATTCACAATGACTATGAGCTAGACAGTAGCATTCACTTTCATTATTATATTCGACTTTATTTTATCAAATAAATAGAAACATTATTTTTCATTATCAATTAAAAAGTATCAGTCGCTTTCTCTGTCAGATTTACAGCAACATTAATTTTCTGTATAAGATAAACAGTCATTTTCATCACCAGCTAAGCAGTAGAAATTGATTTATTTAACAGATAAAAAAAGAATTCACAATAAATATCAGATAACAATTACTTACATTATCAGTTTAAGAGTTAAAAATTTAATTTAATTGAGTCAGGTTTACATTTACATTCACTTTCTCTGTCAGATTGCCTCATTATACGAAAAACAGTAGCATTCTTTTTCTATTTCGGATTAACAGTTACATCTTTTAGGTGTCAGAGTAACAGATGAATTCAAATATTTCCAGCTTGATAGGATTATTCACTTTCATTATCAGATAAACTGTAGCATTCATTTTCATTATCATTTTAACAATAACATGTACTTATGCTGTCGTATTAACGGAAGCATTTACTTTCATTATCCGATTAATGAAAATAGTTTTGCTATCATATTAACAGTTGCATTCACTTTCATTATCAGATAAGCTGTAGCATTCATTTTCATTATCACATTAACAATAGCATGTACTTGTGCTGTCATATTAACGGAAGCATTTACTTTCATTATCTGATTAATGAAAATAGTTTTGCTATCATATTTACAGTTGCATTCACTTTCATCATCAGTTAAGCTGTAGCATTCATTTTCATTATCATATTAACAATAACATGTACTTGCGCTGTCATATTAACTGAAGCATTAACTTTCATTATCCAATTAATGATAATATTTTGCTATCATATTTACAGTTGCATTCACTTTCATTATTAGATAAGCTGTAGCATTCATTTTCATTATCATATTAACAATAACATGTACTTGTGCTGTCATATTAACTGAAGCATTAACTTTCATTATCCGATTAATGATAATATTTTGCTATCATATTTACAGTTGCATTCATTTTCATAATCAGATAAGCTGTAGAATTCATTTTCATTATCATCTTAACAATAACATGTACTTGTGCTGTCAAATTAACTGAAGTATTAACTTTCATTATCCGATTAATGAAAAAATATTTTTGCTATCATATTTACAGTTGCATTCACGTATGTTATCAGATTAACTATTATATAACTTTCATTATTAGATTTACAGTAGTCTTGAATTTCTCTGCTGTTTTAGCTACAGGTACCATTTATTTCATTGTCATAGCAAGGGTAGGTAGCATTTGATCTCATTAACAAATGAACCATGATTTTTACACAAGTAATCATATGACGTCGCGTCTGGAATTGAAATAACGCCATGCAATAAAATTGATAAACCACTAGTGGTTTACAGATTTACAGGAAACGTAATGACGTCCATAACAACGTTACGTACATGATGACAAAATCATACCGTTTTACGCCAGAAATGAGATTTTATAGTGTTTTACGTCATATGATGAATAGAATCTTACATTCATGCTCTTGTATTAACGAATTTATTGAACTCGTTGCAAAAAGAGATAAAATGCTTGGCAAGCCTCGCATTTTATCTCTTTTCCCCAAGTTGTTTAATAAATTCAATAAAACATGAGCACTCATGTAAGATACTCTATTTATCAATTTTAAGGAAGCAGTAAATTTCTTTTAACCTGTCAGATTAACAAAACCATTCACTAGTAAAGGTAGTATCTTATTAACCACATTAGCCTCCATGATCAGATTTACGGTAGCAAACTCTTTTATTATCATATCTACAACATAATTTACTCCCATTACCACTTTTTAGTGATACACAGTTACACTTATTTACTTTATAAGCTTTAAAGTCATCATTCCATTACTAGAGATTTAAAATCCTTCACATTTACTTTAATCAGATCAGATTTAAATTAAGATATTTTACTTTTCATATTTTGAATATCATTCACTCACGATTTCAGATTTTTACATTATCTGATTTACAGTTACATTAGTTTTGTATTCACTGTCAAGATTAACAGTAATATTCACTTTCACTATAGAATTCTTTTTGCATTCACATTCACATTCTGGTTTACAGAAACATTCATATTTACTATCTTGTCCACAGAAATATTTACATTTACTATCCAGTTTACAGAAACATTCATATTAACTATCTGGTTTACAGAATCATTCACATTTACTATCTTGTTTAAAGAAACATTTAAATTCGCTATCCAGTTTACAGAACATCCATATTTACTATCTGGTTTAAAGAAACATTCAAATGCGCTATCCCGTTTACAGAAACATTCATATTTACTATCTGGTTCACAGAAACATTAACATTCACTATCTGGTTGACAGAATAAGTCAAATTTATTATCAGATTATAGTTATTTTCATCACCATTATCATATTCACTAATAATACCCATTTTACCATAATTTATAGCTTCATCTACTAACATAATCAGAATTAAGAGAACATATGCAGATCTATAATTTATAATGAATAATGGAATCATCATTTCACTCTAAGTAACTCATCGATCTTTATCGATCTTTATAAACTAAATTCCACTTATTTTCTTAGTTTCATGGTCTAATACTTTATGGTGAAATGCACTCAAGCAGCAAAAAAAATGTAATTTTGACCAGTCCATACACATTCCAAAATGACAAAATTAAAGGATGCATTTATATGCGTTATAAAATGAAGGTATTGACACAACATGCAGTAAATTTATACATGCAAATAATCTAAGGTTTAAGGCATGGTCATTAAGCAATGCTAGTAGACATATTGATTTACCTGTTAAATTTGTAGGTCCTAGATTTGATTCAACACAATATCCACCTTCACACACCTGTAATATAACAATTTATAGAGTACACATGTGCGGATCCAGAGGGGCGGGGACAGGGGGTGCCGACCCCCCCCCCTGAAAAATCATAAAAATAAAGAGTTTCTTAGCAATACTGGTCCGGATCCCCTGAAAAATCGCAAAGCTGCCAAGCCGGTATTCAATGATGGGCCATTATCAGTCCGCCAGCAAAACGCCGTTTAAATGGTGTTACGCTGGCGGGCCAATGGTTGCCCATTTATAGCAGTGTTTGGATCCGCTATCCCCCATCAACTAAAAAAAGAGAAAAAAAACAACTTTATCTGACAAAACTTTCTGAATCTGCGCATGGTGCAACCTTTAATAACATTAATGCAGTCGCGATCAATTATTTTTTTATTTAGCATTTATGTTCTCACAGTTTTGACTGTCCTTTAGCTCTGAGTAACAGACTTAATTAAATCATTAATCTACTTTTTTTTTGTAAAATTTGCAGGTTTACTCTATTCCCAGAGCAGTAAAATGAGTGAGTTTAACTAGATATACACTTGGATGTGAGGATACAATTCAAGCAATGCAACAAGGCAACTGACACAACAATGAAGTAACAACAACATAATCTATTTCAAACAGACGCCAGTGACATATACAGTTGAGGTTTACTATTTTCTACTGATCAAATCCTAGTGTTGTTAAAGCACATACATTGTGTAGCCTGCACAGAGTCTTCCTAACGTATTAAATGTATCAACACAGAAGCAATCAAATCAAAGTACTTGAGATAAAAAAAAAAAAAATTGCTTTATTTAACTGAATTCAGCATGGTATATCTGATTTACCTTTGGTCAAAACGAAAAAGGCGTACTTCAAATCGAACTAAAGTTCCTACTATAGTTCTTACGTAATAGATGCGCACGCACGTTTACACCGGAACGACTAAAGTTGTAACTTTTAGTTGGTTGGCAAGTAAACAAAAATAATAGCCATGTAATCAATTTACGAATACGTGGGACCAAAATTATGTTCAGCTAGGTTAATTTTACAAAAAACATATCATTTTGAGGCTACTGACCGATCTTGAGCCCATCGTGCTAGATCTTGAACCCATCGTTAGATATGTCTAAAGTAGGGAACCAGCCTACCTACTAGAGTAACGTTGCTCCGACCATCTCCAGTAGGTTCGTGACGTCACCCTAGTAGCAACTTTAGGTGTTCGAATCAAACTTTAGCTACTATAGTAGGGACTATAGTTCGATTCGAAGTACGCCAAAGTCAATACTTAGTAAGAAGATTTGTAAGATTTAATATAAAAAGCCTGAATATAAATAGATATATAAAACACAAAATCTATTTCACAATAAACTAAAAACAAATCTGCAAAAGAGGTGTACAATCAAAAACCCTGCAATATTTTTGGTATACTTAGGAGTTAAATCTAATGAAATTATTGTCCTAGGACGATAAAGTGTGTAATATATTACTGGTCATACAGACTATGCTGTTCTTGTAATCCCAAATATCTTTAAAGTGCCCTTAGAAGTTTATTATATAATGTATCATCACAGAAATACAGTCAAATCAATTTTACTGTGAATGAATATAGCTCTTAGCTTAGAGACTGTGAGAGCTACTGTCGTGCCAGCCAAGAGTGACAGTGACGTCATGTTTTGTATACAAAGTAATCAGAGACTTTAAATTGATTAATCACTTGTGTATTAATCCTATCCGCAGGATAGGATTAATACACAAGTGATCTATCGATCGCGTTAGCTCAAGTGGAGTGTACACGTTAGTGTTTTACTTAGCAATTGTAAACAAAGTATTACGTCACTGTCACTCTTGGTTGGCACGACAGTAAAGAAAGTCAATATCTGAGCAACAGTGGGATTGTGACATTTCTTTGTCGTACCCACTTATATGTTGCGTTTAGTTTTCTTTTGTGATGTAGTTTTTAGCGTCCCTTCTAGATGTGCAATCATCTTGTTGAGAATGAGAGTGTATGTTGTTATGCTTAAGTGATCTTGAAATCCAATTTTTAAGTGTTCTTGAAATCTGAAAGTTTTTGAGTGCCCATAGAAGCTTCTTATATAAAAATGCTTTATTTAACTGAAGTTCAGCATGCTATATCTACTTTACAATTTGTCAATATCGTAGCCACGCCTGGGAATGAAATAACGCACCGCAATAAAATCGATAAACAACTAGTTGTTTACAGATTTTCGTGAAACGTTATGATTTCCATAACAACGTTGCATACACAATGGTATGATTAAGACATTTTTATGCCAGAAATGAGATTTCAAAGTATTCTTTATGTCATATGATAAATACAATCAACATTCGTGCTCTTGTAGTATTGAATTTATTTAACTTGTTGTAAAAAGAGATAAAATGCTTGGCAAGCCTCGCATTTGATCTCTGGTCCCAACTCATTTAATAAAATCAATGAAACATGAACACTCATGTAAGATCCTCAATATCTGCAACCAGAGGCGCACTCATGTAAGATCCTCAATATCTGCAACACGAGGAGCACTCATGTAAGATCCTCTATATCTGCAGCAAGAGGGGTCCTTATGTCATATCCTCTACATCTGCAACAAGAGGAACACTCATGTACAATCCTCTATTTATTCATGTGATATTATATTGTACGAGTATAAGAAGCTTCCTTGGGCGCTTAAAATTTTGGAATTTCAAGAACACTTAAATTTTTAAGCGCTCTTGAAATTCCTAAACTAGTGGGTTTCTGTGTTCTGTGTCTCTTACTCGCCTTGTTGTGGATGTGGTCTGTGGTATATTTGGTTCAAAGACGCTTGCTGTTTAGATAATAGCCGTCATTTCAGTCAATTTTACTTCCATTTTATATAAAGTAGAAAAGTGGATTCACAAGACATGTAGACTGTTACATGCAAACCAAAACAACCTGCTTCAATTGGCCTGTGATTTGTAATTGCTGTAAATTTTGGTCGGTCAATCTTACTCTCTTCTTTTTGTTTTTTAATTTGGACTTAATATAAAATGAGTGTGAAGGTAGGATAGAAAAACTTGTCCTGGGTATTGCTGTTTGGCATCACGATGCTTGCCGAGTGATGACAAATGGTGATCCCGAGGGAATGATTTTTCTATCCTACCCTCACAAGAATAATGGATTCTTTTCTTCCTCACCACTGTTTTTATTTATTTGTATTTTATTTTTATTTATTTATTATTTTGAAATAAGCTCCCAGAGGTCTCTGAAAACTCTAGATGCAATTTCACATGATTGCGTTACTTGACGTCCTGGGTAAGATAGCATGGGTAAGATGACATTCTATCCCAGGGTAAAATCTCAGATAAACTTATCCGGTGTCCAAGAATGTATTATCCAAATCACATTAACAATCAGTTTACAAGAGGTGTTGACCTAATACTGAAGAGCAGGTGCAAGCTGAAATATCCTGTATAACATAACTAATGTAAAACTTTTGTGACTATATCAAAAGTAGGTCAAAGTCAAAAGTCATATATATGTGTATTGTTGATTGATTATATTACTTCAGGATGCCCTATGTTGTTCTCTGGTATTTAACTGTCACATTTTCTGGCCATGCGTGTTTGGTTTGTCATATTAAGTATTAAATATCTTATTTCATTGAGACCATGTTATTGCAGGTTATAAACATTACAAATGTGCTTAATGCTGAAATAAAAGTATATTATAGTATAGTTTAAAAATACAAACACTCTTTTGATAATAGATATATATAAGCAAAAATACTCATACCTTTCCATTTCCACAGCTTGTACCCTCAAGTGGCACGCGAAAAATGCAAAAGCCAGTTGAGCTTATGTCATTACACTGCATCTCAGAACAAATAGTCGTATAATCGAAATCTAGGCGATCCTGCATAAAACAAAATTAATTTTTGATAAATAGTAATCAAGGAAATAAGCAAAAATGAAAAAAAGCCCAGTGCTTTAAATCATGTCATTCCTTAAAAAGCAGCCAGGTGCGTCATTGAAAGCATTGTATTTCCACAGAACAACAGAAATGGTGTGCTTTTGAAATGAAGGTATTTGAGCTTAACAGCAAAACTTATCAAATGAAATTAAAAAGTAAGTGAGTATGATCACAAACTGCATACCAACTATATAAATGACACCTACTGGTAAGCTAATGCAATATGATTGGCAAATGCAAATCCAGATTATAGTTATAATAATGACATTAAATGTGAGCACAGGAAAACTTTTCCAAGCAAAGTTTTCTTCAAAAAGTAAAACTATTGGTGTAATTGACATTTATCTTTACCAGCAAATTGTACTGTATTCAATGTCTACTAACAAAAACAGACAACAACACTTATTCAAATGGAGAACTTAAATAAACATTAACTTTATACTTATGTAAAATATGTAATGTATTTGTTAAATGGTTTACTATAATATAATAAGTAGGCTGGAAGACTTATGTTTTTTTATATTTAATAAGCTCTCACTACGAGGTATACATTTATGAAATATAAAATTTATAGATTTAGCAGTTCAAAAATTATATGAGCCAAGGCATGACATTTCCAACAATGTGGTATGTACGACCAGCAAAGGCTCCAACCAGCATGTCCATACATATGCGCAGACTGATCAGAGCCTTTACTAGTTACTTAAATATACTTTGACTGTTAAGCTACTGACCGATTATCATTTGGAGCTTCTAAGCTTAAAAGGAGGCCGCACAGGCAGTTCCAAGGCCATGCTTCTTTTGTGGATTATATGTGTTATTTATGTCTTGTGTTTGTCATGCTTTCGCGTCTGTTCATTACTGCCTTGTGATCACCTAAAGGGAAAGAGCTGACCTCTTGGCTCTTATTTGTGATGTTTATTGTGATTTTGCTACTTTCCCATTTGGTATCCTGGGACAGGTGTGGTACTTGATTGTATCGATTCCCGATCCTTGCTGTCATTCTTACTTTGTCTTCACTTGTCAAATGCCACATTGTTGGAATTCACATATTGCGGCTCATATGTCAATGTTCATCCATTAAAGCAATATGAAATTTCCCATACTAATCAATTTGACCAGTCTATTACTATTTTAAGGGTGGTTTTGTGATAGTTTTTTTCATTTTTATTCAAATTTAAATAGAACATCCTGTAAGTATACAATGGAGACACTGATCAGATAGTATATTCTTTGGCGTATCATCTGTGTCAGCACTGTTTGTCTGTGTCCAACAAAAGGGATGCTATGCTTAAATGTGTTTGAGTTTGTCACATACAAAAGGGAATAGATTTTTATGTACATGTGTTCAAGAATTACAGCTAAAAAAATCATTTTTAACTAGAACAGTCGGACTCCAACAAAGGGTCTTGCATAATGCCCTGCAGTGAGAAGGAAATATCAGTTTTGGCAACAGTCTTGATTATGGTTATTCCGACAAAACCATATTCAGATATGAACAACCGCTTGATGAAAGTAGTCAAGCCATATTGGTTATCATTCATCGCACAATACCCACTGTTGATCCTGGGAAAGGGATTGATGAAAGAAATCCAATATATGCAGCTTCGAAGAAATTGAGTGATAAACAACTAAATTAGAGTGTCCACAAATGCAAAATGACAGGAGGAGGCCATTCTGGCTGCGATCTAGTTATCGTTCATTGGAAAAAACTTATATTTAAACTTGGGCGAGAAATTGATAAAAGTAGTTCATGCAGGAAATTCGAAAGAAATCAGGTGCTAAATGAGTGAGTTTGAGTCTCCACAAGTACAAACGGACCATAGGCGCCCATTTTGGTTGCCATCTCAGTTATCATTTATCCGACAAAACCCATATTCGAACTTGGTCGACGTTTGGTAAATAAAAGTAATTAGTAAATGATATTTGGAAGAAATCCGTTAATAAATGACTAAGTTAGAGTGTCCAGAAAGGAAAACCGTCAGGTGGCGGCCATGTTGGCGACCATCTCGGTTATCATACAAATCCAATATTTGAACTTGGGCAAGAGTTTGATTAAAGAATGCCATTCATTTTATGAAATTTAGAAGCAATCAGGTAATAAATGACTAAGGTAATGTGTCCACAAAAGCAATTGATAGGCAGTGGCCATTTTGTCGGCCATCTTAGTTATTGCTCGTTGGACAGAACCCATATTAAAACATGAACCAAAGTTTGATGGAAGTAATCCATATATAAAATTTGATAGAAATCAGGTAATAAATGACGAAGGTAGAGTGTCTATGAAGCAAACTGATAGGAGGCGACCGTTTTGTCGGTTACCGTTCATTGGACAGGGTCCATATTCAAACTTGAACCAGAGTTTGATGAAAGGAATTCATGTATGAAATTTGGAAGAAATCCAGTTAAAAATGACTAAGTTAGAGTGACCACAACATCGGACTGACAGACATTTGGTAGTGGGGTAAAACCCTTGCCTGCCTGATGAGGCATTCTAGTAACCTTGGTATGAGTACAGACAATGTTTTATCAGATTTAATCCTTGAATCCTACAAATATGTGTATTTTGAATCCTTGTAGCCCTACAAATATGTGTTTTTAATCATGTTAGCATAACAAATTTGTGTTTTTAATCATGTTAGCCCTACAAATATGTATTTTTAATCATGTTAGCCCTACAAATATGTCTTTTAAATCCTAGTAGCATAACAAATATGTGTCTTTTTAATCATGTTAGCCATACAAATATGTGTCTTTTTAATCCTAGTAGACCCAATTACAGATAGTGTTTTTTTCAATCCAAGACAGATATAGAAATATGCGTTTTTCAAACCTAATCCTAGTAGCCCCAAATCAGGCGCGAAGCTAGGCAGAGGCCAGGAAGCCTGGGCTTCAACATCATATCGGCCTCCAGGCCGGAAATCCCGACTTTGTTGCTTGCAAACAACAAATGTGAAAAGTAAAGTTAGGTCAGATATCTCTTTATTCTACATTTATTTTTTTTGATGGGCTTCAACATGATGAAGTATCTGGCTACGCCCCTGCAAATAATAGAAAACAGTGTCTTAAATTAGTGGACATACTCTGCACAGATATGATCCAGATCCAATGTCTTCCTCACATTGTTCATCAGGAGGATAGATTTGTCCTGCTAGTTGATTGGCAAACTGATCCAGAGCACTAGCATTGTATCCTGTGTGGGTTGACGTCATACAGTTTGTATTAGGTGCGCTGAAATAAAATAAAGAACCAGATCAAATAATGATAATCTTACTTATCACATATCCACAAAATCATTATTTCAACATGTAAGCCCAACCATCTAGTAGGGCTTGTTTTTCATTTGGCCTTATTCTTCAAAGTATGTGAATGTGAAATGTAATGACTCTGACTAGGCTTGTATTAGCTTAAGTAAGGAACTAGTATCATAATTTTAAGGAGTATTACAGTTACATGTATCTAGTGTGAGCTAAAATTGCTTTTGTTCTGACCCTTTATCTACTTTTATACTGTGTGCATGTGAACCCTGAAGGTCCTGTTTGGACTGTGTATAGACTGGTTGGTTTAAGCATTAGAAAAGGAATAGTATAAACAATCTTAAGTGCATTCACTCTCAAATCTAAATGTATCATGCAGGGCTAGAAAGATAAATTCCATCCCAAAAAAAGTAAGAGAGTATGATCAGGAAATACCACAATCACAAGCCGCAGACAACCCCATGGCACCGCGGGAAAGAGCTGCTCAACCATCACGAGACACCAGGAAGACAAATTAAGCGAAGCAACCAGCTCTCTCTTTCCCATCAAGATGATTGCAATACTAGAATGGACATAAAGTAACGTACAACAAAACATAGAACAATTACAGATTTCCATAATGAAAGTAACAATAAACAAAAAGTCAACAACAACAGAACCACCTCCTTAGAACGGACAGCAGCCTAAGCCACCGGGGGGGGGGGGGGGGGGGGGCTTAAATGCATTTTACTGGTACCAAATCTCTGCCCTAAATTCTGCTGTTGTTGAAGTACAAGAAATGTTCAGCCCGCATGGAGGCCATCGGACTAATGCAATGTATCATCATGGAGAAACACTCTAATCAAATCAACCCTTCATCAACTTCCATTTTTGTGTTGGCAAGCAGAACAGGCTTTTTTTTTGTACGACTGTTTGTAATAAGAACAGTCCTGTATACTTATAAGTAAGGGATTAGTATCAAATGTTTAGTGCAGTCTCTGAGCTTATACAGCTATCTATTCCCTCAGCTGTCACAGCTATCTATTCCCTCAACTGTCACAGCTATCTATTCCCTCAACTGTCACAGCTATCTATTCCCTCAACTGTCACAGCTATCTATTCCCTCAGCTGTCACAGCTATCTATTCCCTCAGCTGTCACAGCTATCTATTCCCTCAACTACCATATGTATATACCCCCTCAGCTTAAAATTCCCTCAGCAATCCAGCAGTCACAGCTATCTTTTCTCTCAGCTATAACAGCTATCCTTTCCTCAGCTAGCACAGCTATTCATTTTCTTTAAATAGCAACTACAGCTATTTTCCCTCAGCCATCTGTGACAACTATCTACTCTCTCAGCTCCTATAGTCATCTATACCCTTAGCTGATACATCCATCCATTTCCTCAGCCATCGTAGCTATTTATCCCCTGGGCTTTCACAGCTATCTATTTCCAAAGATATCACAGCTATCTATTTACTCAGCTTTCACTGCTAACTATTTCCAAAACTATCAACACTGTCTATTCATTCACTCAGCTATCACACATATCTTTTGCCTCAGCTGTAAAAGCTATGTATTTGCTTAGCATTCAAAGCAATATGCTCTTCAGACTATCACAGCTATATATTCCCTCAGATATCACAGCAAACTCTGTATAAGCTCTGAAACACAACACGTTAGATCATTTGCAATTTGAACTGATTTCTACAGAAACAAAATTTCTTATGAAAGCCTTGAACAAAAATGCAGAATTTCTGGCCCAAAGCTAACAGCCTGCAAATTAATTTTCCAAAGAAGGAAATATGACTTGGAAACCTGCCATTGGTGAAGTATGCATCTACTACAGATCTAATGACAACAAAAAGGTTTGCCAAACAAGCATGTGCTAAAATAAGACAATAAGAAACTATATTTTCTGTATCTAGGAATGCCACTGTTTATCACTTTGTGTTGCTGAATCTTCATCAATTTCACGTAGAGTATGTGTCTACCCCAGATCTAATGACAGAAAAAAGGTTTGCCAAACAAGCGTGTGCTAAAGTAAGACAATAAGAAACGATATATTCTGTATCTTGGAAGGCCACTGTTTATTACATTGTGTTGCCAATCTTCATCAATTTCATGTAGAGTATGTATCTAGCACAAATCTTATGACAGAAAAAAGGTTTGCCAAACAAGCATGTGCTAAAATAAGACAATAAGAAACGATATTTTCTGTATCTAGGAAGGCCACTGTTTATTACATTGTGTTGCGGAAACTTCATCAATTTCACGTAGAGCCACCTTAGATAATGCAAATTCTGAATAATTGAAAAAGTTTGGTAGACATGTTAAAAATGTAGGAAAATTAAATACTGCTTACTCTCTAATTAGCGAAGGTGCTCCTAAACATTATTTTCCATGGGTATTGTAGTACTGATGGTACCCAGCATGAGCGCAACTACCCAGTCGCCCCTGCTCCAATGCCTGGGTCACCCATCCAGCTACTAACCAAGCTCTTTGTTGCTTAACTTCGCAACAATGGCCTGACACACTACGCGTCGCTGTAAAAGCTAGCTCATACAGCGAGGCTGTATGTGTGTCTTATATACCTGTGGTACCCACTACCACTACACCACTCCCTCCTTTTTTCTTTAGGAGTCAGAGTTGTCCCTGCATGAGCTCGTCAAACACTTCTGACACCATTGTAGTACTGATGGTACCCAGCATGAGCGCAACTACCCAGTCGCCCCTGCTCCAATGCCTGGGTCACCCATCCAGCTACTAACCGAGCTCTTTGTTGCTTAACTTCGCAACTTCGCCCTGACACACTACGCGTTGCTGTAAAAGCTAGCTCATACAGCGAGGCTGTATGTGTGTCTTATATACCTGTGGTACCCATTACCACTACACCACTCCCTCCTTTTTTCTTTAGGAGTCAGAGTTGTCCCTACATGAGCTCGTCAAACACTTCTGACACCATTGTAGTACTGATGGTACCCAGCATGAGCGCAACTACCCAGTCGCCCCTGCTCCAATGCCTGGGTCACCCATCCAGCTACTAACCGAGCTCTGCGTTGCTTAACTTCGCAACAATGGCCTGACACACTACGCGTCGCTGTAAAAGCTAGCTCATACAGCGAGGCTGTATGTGTGTCTTATATACCTGTGGTACCCACTACCACTACACCACTCCCTCCTTTTTTCTTTAGGAGTCAGAGTTGTCCCTGCATGAGCTCGTCAAACACTTCTGACACCATTGTAGTACTGATGGTACCCAGCATGAGCGCAACTACCCAGTCGCCCCTGCTCCAATGCCTGGGTCACCCATCCAGCTACTAACCGAGCTCTGCGTTGCTTAACTTCGCAACATTGGCCTGACACACTACGCGTCGCTGTAAAAGCTAGCTCATACAGCAAGGCTGTATGTGTGTCTTATATACCTGTGGTACCCACTACCACTACATGAGCTCGTCAAACACTTCTGACACCATTGTAGTGCTGATGGTACCCAGCATGAGCGCAACTACCCAGTCGCCCCTGCTCCAATGCCTGGGTCACCCATCCAGCTACTAACCAAGCTCTTTGTTGCTTAACTTCGCAACAATGGCCTGACACACTACGCGTCGCTGTAAAAGCTAGCTCATACAGCGAGGCTGTATGTGTGTCTTATATACCTGTGGTACCCACTACCACTACAGTATAGTTTTATGAGCAGTGTGATTATAACGTAAGTATCTTCCATGGTACTTGATTACATGGATTCGTTATCTTTACCTTTCTCTTTACTCTAATTGACCTTAAATAATCCATTTAATTAAAGCAGAACTGCTTACTGTAAAATACTTATGTTTGGTGTTTTTATTGGGGCTATTTGCGGCAAAAACAAACATTGCCAAAATGTGAGACTGAAAAATAAGGTCTGAAATTGAGTTACATAATAAGCAATAAATGGACATACATCTGTCCTATGTTGATATCCACATTATCAAAAACCAACTTTTGAACGGTAGAGTATACAAAGTAGAGAAAACCACGTCTTAAAAGCGACTACTTTTAAAGAAAGGATATGCCCCTTTAAAAAAAACCTTAAGGGCATTTAATTAATTACGCCAATATGTCAGTCAATAAATGGACATACATATGTCCTGTGTTGATATCCATATTATCAAAAACCAACTTTTGAACGGTAGAGTATACAAAGTAGAGAAAACCACGTCTTAAAAGCGACTACTTTTAAAGAAAGGATATGCCCCTTTAAAAAAAAATTTAAGGGCATTTAATTAATTACGCCAATATGTCAGTCAATAAATGGACATACATATGTCCTGTGTTGATATCCATATTATCAAAAACCAACTTTTGAACGGTAGAGTATACAAAGTAGGGAAAACCACGTCTTAAAAGCGACTATTTTTAAAAAAAGGATATGCCCCTTTGAAAAAAAAACTTAAGGGCATTTAATTAATTACGCCAATATGTCAGTCTTTTAATATCTCCCACCATTGATGTCACGAATATTCGGTGGTTTACAGTAACAAATTGTAGCTTAGAGAGGCATTTACATACCTATTGAGACCTGTTGAAAAAATGTTGAAATAATCGATGGAACAGGTAGAAAACTCCCAAAGTCGTAGATTCTCCACTGGATCACCTGTGGCACCTGAACTTGCTTCCATGACATAACCAGTATTATCGGGACAAGTATTACCAACACCATCATGAGCGGCACCAAGGCTGAAAATGACCAAAAAAAAAATTACTCAGCAATGAACTTAGTGAAATTTCACTTTATAAAATAAACAGCATACATTCTGATCAATTAGAATTCCTTACAAAGCTTGCTTCATATAGATTTTGACATGTGGGGTCATTTTTATTAAATGTTTTAAATGGTCCTTTTAAAAGTTTAAAAAAATTGTGTATTAACAATAACATATTCTAGGGCCAAGATTTGGCGCCAAAAATGCATTTAAGGTCCTGATAGCTTAGGCTGCTGCTCTTTCTAAGGAGGTGATTCTGTTGTTGTTGATTTATCTTTAATCTACCTCTCATTTTTGTTGGGCTTCTGTGTTGGTCTTTGCTTTGGTATAAATCACTTATAGTCTTTTCTAGTTTTGCAATTTTCTTGATGATGAAAAGAGAGAGTCGGTTGCTTTGCTTTAATTGTCTTTTGGATGTCATGAAACTGTAAATGTCTAAAAGCTCATGTGTTGGTCTGCAGTTTGTGATTAAGGTATTTCCTGATTATACTCACTCACTTCTTTTAAAAAATCATATGAAATTGCAATACGTGTAAGACTCTGTGTATAATAAGCATTTCTACTTGGATTTCATTGACTTAAATGTGGACAGTATTTCTATAATGAATTACATTGTTGTCATGGACAATAGCATGCTATTGCTAATTCCCCTCGAAAGTGTTGTTTGTAAATAAAATGTAATTATCTTTATCAGATTCATTACATGGCGTTTTACATTGAGTAACATCAGCCTTGTGTATGGTAAATTTCCTTAGCATGACCAAGTTCATGAGCTACTGCCATTACTGCTGTACCATTGAGGGGTAGTATAAGTACGTATGACCTAGTTATGGGCTGCTATTGTTGTTGTTGTAGCATTGAGGGGTAGTATAAGTACGTATGACCTAGTTATGAGCTGCTTTTGTTGCTGTCGTAGCATTGAGTGGTAAAATACTTACTTATGACTTAGTTATGAGCTGCTATTGTTGTTGTAGTATCATTTAGTGGTAATGTACTTACTTATGACTAAGTTTGTGAGCTGCTATTGTTGTTGTTGTATCATTTATTGGTAATGTACTTACTTATGACTTAGTTTGTGAGCTGCTATTGTTGTTGTTGTATCATTTATTGGTAATGTACTTACTTATGACTTAGTTTGTGAGCTGCTATTGTTGTTGTTGTATCATTTATTGGTAATGTACTTACTTATGACTAAGTTTGTGAGCTGCTATTGTTGTTGTTGTATCATTTATTGGTAATGTACTTACTTATGACTTAGTTTGTGAGCTGCTATTGTTGTTGTTGTATCATTTATTGGTAATGTTCTTACTTATGACTTAGTTTGTGAGCTGCTATTGTTGTTGTTGTATCATTTATTGGTAATGTACTTACTTATGACTAAGTTTGTGAGCTGCTATTGTTGTTGTTGTAGCATTTATTGGTAATGTACTTACTTATGACTTAGTTTGTGAGCTGCTATTGTTGTTGTTGTATCATTTATTGGTAATGTACTTACTTATGACTTAGTTTGTGAGCTGCTATTGTTGCTGTTGTATCATTTATTGGTAATGTACTTACTTATGACTAAGTTTGTGAGCTGCTATTGTTATTGTTGTATCATTTATTGGTAATGTAATTACTTATGACTAAGTTTGTGAGCTGCTATTGTTGTTGTTGTATCATTTATTGGTAATGTACTTACTTATGACTTAGTTTGTGAGCTGCTATTGTTGTTGTAGTATCATTTAGTGGTAATGTACTTACTTATGACTAAGTTTGTGAGCTGCTATTGTTGTTGTTGTTGTATCATTTATTGGTAATGTACTTACTTATGACTTAGTTTGTGAGCTGCTATTGTTGTTGTTGTATCATTTATTGGTAATGTACTTACTTATGACTTAGTTTGTGAGTTGCTATTGTTGCTGTTGTATCATTTATTGGTAATGTACTTACTTATGACTAAGTTTGTGAGCTGCTATTGTTGTTGTTGTATCATTTATTGGTAATGTACTTACTTATGACTTAGTTTGTGAGCTGCTATTGTTGTTGTAGTATCATTTAGTGGTAATGTACTTACTTATGACTAAGTTTGTGAGCTGCTATTGTTGTTGTTGTATCATTTATTGGTAATGTACTTACTTATGACTAATTTGTGAGCTGCTATTGTTGTTGTTGTATCATTTATTGGTAATGTACTTACTTATGACTAAGTTTGTGAGCTGCTATTGTTGTTGTTGTAGCATTTATAAGTAATGTACTTACTTATGACTTAGTTTGTGAGCTGCTATTGTTGTTGTTGTATCATTTATTGGTAATGTACTAACTTATGACTAAGTTTGTGAGCTGCTATTGTTGTTGTTGTATCATTTATTGGTAATGTACTTACTTATGACTTAGTTTTTGAGCTGCTATTGTTGTTGTTGTATCATTTATTGGTAATGTTCTTACTTATGACTTAGTTTGTGAGCTGCTATTGTTGCTGTTGTATCATTTATTGGTAATGTACTTACTTATGACTAAGTTTGTGAGCTGCTATTGTTGTTGTTGTAGCATTTATTGGTAATGTACTTACTTATGACTTAGTTTGTGAGCTGCTATTGTTGTTGTTGTATCATTTATTGGTAATGTACTTACTTATGACTTAGTTTGTGAGCTGCTATTGTTGTTGTAGCATTTAGTGGTAATGTACTTACTTATGACTTAGTTTGTGAGCTGCTATGTTGTTGTTGTAGCATTTAGTGGTAATGTACTTACTTATGACTTAGTTTGTGAGCTGCTTTTGTTGTTGTTGTAGCATTTAGTGGTAATGTACTTACTTATGACTTAGTTTGTGAGCTGCTTTTGTTGTTGTTGTAGCATTTAGTGGTAATGTACTTACTTATGATTTAGTGTGTGAGCTGCTTTTGTTGTTGTTGTAGCATTTAGTGGTAATGTACTTACTTATGACTTAGTTTGTGAGCTGCTTTTGTTGTTGTTGTAGCATTTAGTGGTAATGTACTTACTTATGGCTTAGTTTGTGAGCTGCTATTGTTGCTGTTGTATCATTTAGTGGTATGACTCCCATTGTGGGATTCTGTAATTGTTTTATGTTTTGTTGTTTGTTACTTTATGTCCATTCTAGTTTTGCAAAAATCTTGCTGGGGAAGAGAAAGCTGGTTGCTTTACTTTGTTTGTCTTCCTGGCGTCTCCTGATTGTTGTGTGGGTCTTTCTCACGATGCCACGGGTTTGTTTGCAGTTTGTATATACTTATTATTGACCTAGTTCATGAGCTGCTGTCGTTGCTGTAAAAGCCTCAAGTGGTATACACTTATTATTGACCTAGTTCATGAGCTAATAGTGTTGCTGTTGTATCATTGAGTGGTATATACTTACTGATGACCTATTTCATGAGCTGCTACCGTTGCTGTTGTATCATTGAGTGGTATATACTTACTTATGACCTATTTCATGAGCTGCTACCGTTGCTGTTGTATCATTGAGTGGTATATACTTACTGATGACCTATTTCATGAGCTGCTACCGTTGCTGTTGTATCATTGAGTGGTATATACTTACTTATGACCTATTTCATGAGCTGCTACCGTTGCTGTAGTAGCCTTGAGTAACATATACTTACTTATGGCCTAGTTCATGGGCTGCTATCGTTGCTGTAGTAGCCTTAAGTGGTTGAAGTTCAACTATGGACTGTTTGCTACCACTATTACACAAACCACACCACTGAACATTTGCACTGGAACTGCAGCTGCCACCAACGTATGCCAGACCTATTAAATATATATATTTTATTAATGGGCCAGAACATGAAATTTCCAACAATGTGACATTTTGACAAATGTAGACTCAGACGAGCCTGTGCAGCCTCCTTTTAGGCTTAGAAACCTCAAATGGTGTTCATTCAGTAGCTTAACACTCATAGGATATTCGAGCAACAAGCAAAGGCTCTGATCAGACTGCGCGTATGCGCAGGGTGATCTAAGGCTTTGCTGGTCGCACATACATTTTTGGAAATTTCATGCACTGGCTCATTTCAAAATAAGTGGCTGACCAGCAACAGGTTCAAATTGGCATGCGCAACCACTGAAGACTCAAATAGCCTGTGTATTCGCGTAGTCTTATCTGAATTTCAAAAGGTGCTCTATGGGTATTGAAGACGCCAACGTGTATTTTCAAATATGACAAAATATTAGATTTGTAGCACCTCTATGCATAAGCGTTTAAAGGCAGCACTTTAAGAATGTGTGGTAAGTATTATCATCTTCAAGAACAACAAAGAATGTTGAACGTTCTGAACACTGATAAACAAAATCTAAGACATTTGCATACTGATCTGTTTCTTTTAGTTGGCATTTGTTACCATATTATACTAGTAGGATGAACCAGGATTACAACCATATAAACAGACCTCAGTTAAGCATTAGCTTTGATAGCACATGAAAGGGCAAACAAAACTTACTAAAAGCAAACTGTTTACATGCATTGTTCAGACAAATAACCCGCCTCATTCCATTTTACTGTGTGGTATCTCGTACCGTTAAACGCTTTCATTTTGTGAAAATTTTAATTTGGCGCTGTTTGCAAAAAATGAAAATCACCAAAATATTAAACCACCAAATATGGTTTCAAATTTAGTTAGTCAAACTACATAATATGCAAAAATAGACACTTATTCCTAATCTGTTGCTATCTGTATTGATAGAACCCTTCAGTTTTTTTCATTTTGAAACACTTTAAAAGAAAATAATATGAATTAAAAACCATCAGATACCGTAATAAGCATAAAATAACAAAATTTTAAAGTATAGAACACACTTAATTAAGTAATTTACATTACATATATAAGATTTACCTGCAACGGAACGAGAGCCATCCCTTTCTAAATCATAACTGAAAAAAAGAATGAGTTAAAATATCATTAGATATAAAATTAAACTTGTTTGTTCCCCCTTAACCAGCCAACCAACCAACTGCAACCCATCCATATTAATAAACCCGCCTAGGGTTTAAATGGCATTTTGACATTTAATATTACTTAACCATCCAAATGCAAACTCCCTCTTGGTGGCATGGATTGTTCTGTGATCTGTGAGTTCGGAGTATTATCAGTGTTATCACTTATTGGATAGTAATTTCTCATTTTACAATGTGAAAAATAATGCACAATTATGTTGTATTAAGCAGTTAATCTGCTCGGTTTCAATCAAGTAGTCACTGAAACCTAGAATTTACCTGGCTTGTCCATGTAGTGCTTATTCTGTGAAAAACAATGTATGTTAGTGACTGAGAAGGAGGTAGGCCATACTGGCTTTATGCAACTATCCACTTAAGTTGTTCAAACCATTCCTAGATCTCTCGTGCTCTTTCCCCATAATTCTACTGTAAATTCGGAAATTTTTGCAAGGATTTTATTTTCGCCAAACTTTGCATATGCATATGCAAAGTTTCGTGAAAATAAAACACTCGCGAAATGGCAAAATCACTCTGACATTTACTGGTATACGTATATCATGCCCAAATCGCGAATTTCTAACATCGCAAACATGTCTTTTAATGATATTTGCGAAAATAAAATTTTCGCAAAAATTTTCAAATTTACAGCACCTGCACCAAATTCCTGCCTTCTGATTGAATGATTGCAGCTTTTAATATTTTGATAAAATCCTCAAATAAGAATATTTGATATGTGCCTTCGAAATAGCTTCACTTAACGTGACGTTATTTACCAAATTAAAACGTCATTGAAGACAGCAACGTATAATAACACCTAATATACGTCACTGTTGAAGAGTAACGTGATTAAAACAACGTCTACAGGAATAACTAAAAGGTTACAACGCACTTTGAAGGTGTAAACAACAAACACAAAATTTGCGTTTAATGTTGTAGAGATTTAAGGCAGGACTTGTGAAGATTAGTGCTTTTTAAAAACATCATGTTGTTTGGTAGGACATAAATCTAAATTGCTCTTCAATGCGCCCACCAATTGGTATTTGACAAACAAAGCATTCCACAAAATATTGAGTTATTTTATACTCGCATGTTTTCTCTTTAGAATACCAGTTTCTTAATCATTATATTGCAAAAGTTTTTTTTTAGCTAGCAGAATTTTCAGAATGGCTGCCCATTTTCCATGGACAGTGGTTTTGTCCTATTTTCCTTCTACGGGATTTAAAACTTAACCCTTTACAGTTATACTATTATGTTCCAAAGTTGGAATTATTAGGGATGAATTGTTATTTTTCTTGATTTTTTCTGATGAGTAAACTCCGGCGAATCGCTCATAAACTTTTCATCTAAAATTTATGATAAATGGGACGTTTTTTTTATTTTGAAATTGTTAATTTTCCATTTCTTGACAGAGATGTTCCTCGCTCCACTTCCTATGGTGTACATATTTGTTTTGTGAGAGTATGTTTCTAACGTTTATCACTTTAATAACAGAAACACATTTTTGACATCTAAGTTATCAAAACAAGGTTATCGATAACATAATATTCATAAAGCTTTTTTCTACTTTTCATTACGGACACTCAGAGTTGATTGTTAAATTCAATATTTTTCAAAGATTCTTCTAAAAGTTGGCATATCAGCACCTTTTTTTATTCTGATTTATTTAATAAATTCGAAAAAATTGTTGGTAAGCCTAGTTTTAGTGCTCAATTTAAAAAAATAATTAAACGTTATAAAATAGTGGGATACAGCATGGATATTCTGCAATAGTCTGCATGCCTGGTTGTAAACCAAATCATGGTTTATAGCTATGGTTTCCTCTTTAATTGCAGGAAGGTGGGTCAGTCATCAAACTCGATGGCAACCCTGGAATAAAGCATGAATCTGTTGGTTAGTGCCAGATGCTGGTTTTACGCTGGGTCCACTGTAGCTCAACTTGATTTCTTTCTTTAGCTCCGACTATCTGCCCTTTTCTTTGAATCATAGTGTGCCAATTTGATTAGATTGTTTCTCTGTGATGATGCATTGCATTAGTTAGGAAGCCGCCATGCGAGATTAAAAAAATAGCCTTTTAACAACAACAGGATCTAGGGCGAAGATTTGGCACCTTTAAAATGCATTGAAGCCCCCACCCCACCGCTGGTAGCTTAGGCTACTGTCCATTTTAAGTCGGTGGTTCTGTTGCTGTTGATTTATTGTTTTATGTACCTACCATTGTCTGTGGGGGTTATGTTATGGCCTTTGTTTTCGTGTGCATTACTTTGTGTCCTTTCTATGTTTTCACCCATCTTGATGTGGAAGAGAAGGCTGGTTGCTTAGCTTTTATTGTCTTTTTGATGTCTTGTTAGTGTAATTGTTCTGTACCTTTTTCTCACCATGTCGTGGGTTGACCTGTAGTTTGTGATTCTGGTCTTTCCAGATCATACGTACGTTTTTACATCAGCCCTTGAGCTTTATTTAGCTTGTGGGTGATTTGTCAGAGTTTACACATCGATAAAATCCACAAAAATAACATTCATTCGTATTATGAATATCATTTAATTATAATCATTTGTTGGGATGTTCACCTGTCCTGCCTCAGCTGTAAAAATAGTAAGTGAGTATGATCAGGAAATCCCACAATCACAAACTGCAGACAAACCCATGGCATCATAAGGAAGAGCCACACAACAATCACGAGACACATGGAAGACAAATAAAGCAAAGCAACCAGCTCCCTCTCTTTACCATCAAGATTATTGCAAAACTAAAAAAGACACAAAGTAACGTAGAACAAATCATAGAACAATTACAGAATCCCACAATTGGAGTAACAATCATCAACGAAACAACAACAACAACAGAACAACCCCTTAGAACGGACAGCAGCCAAAGCCACTGGAGGCATAAATGCATTTTGCTGGTACCAAATCTTCGCCATAGATTCTGCTGTTGTTGAAGCACAAACACTGAAGTTGACCAGGACCTCCCAGCCCTCTGAGATTGTATATGAAGCTCTTACCCCGTGAATAACATTGCATGATCATGACCTGGAAGGCTATTGATTTGATTAGCTTCATTCAACCAATCACTAAAGCTGCCCAGAGCTAAAGGTGAATTGACTTGGTTTGGTGTTATACTTCTGTCTGCTATATCCTCTGTCCAAAACGAACCAGCGGTAGTCTGTAGAAATGAAAAATCACAATCAGAACAGCCTCGGCCCATCCCATGGAATGAGACCTTAGATGTACATTGAGGGTCTACTTTGATAACGTGACGCTAACGTCACAGAATCCATGCCAACATAATAAAAACTGTGTTTGCAGTAAAACAAACAGTTACAACATTCCATAATTAACATTGCTATACATGAAGTTTATGTGTTTTCAATAAAATATCACTATAGCGATATTTTATTGAAAGACATAAACTTCATTTATTTGTTTCGGGTGATCAGAATAATGGATTTTAAAAGGACTTAACCCACGTGCTATAGTACTATTTTTCCTTACGCCAGGCCCGGCTAATAAAATGCAGCTTTTTCGTACATAGTACTAGGTCTTATACCATGGAGTGCAGTGGCTCAGTAGAAGCGTGCTTGACTGGAGACCAAGGGGCAGCGCGTTCGAGCATCACCAGGTTCACTATGTTGTGGTCCTTGAGCAAGACACATTTATCCTAGCTTAGTACTGGTTCAACCCAGGAAGACCCGTCCCTGTTTAACTGAAAGATTGTTGTGGGACATAATCAAACCAAACAAAAAACTAACAAAGCCATATACATCCAAAGCTTGATTCACGAATTAGGCTAAATTTTCCATCAATGCTGCAACATGATATAAATAATCCAGATCTTGAGAAGTGTGTATTTATCGCATAGTCAATCAGCTAACGTTCAGATGAGGCTACATATCTACACATTGTATTGCACTTGCAAATACAACGCGATGTCTGATTGGATAACATCATAAATGCGCGGTATATGCTGCGATACACTGTCACAAACTCGACGTCATTACGTAACGTCCCTTTTCATTGGTTGACAAGTGAATATATGCAACTGGCAAGTCATTTTATGCAGCTGGCAGCCACTAGACATATAGGCGCAGTTCTAACCACAAGCACAGAAATCATCCTTGGAACTAGGAAATGTGGCCCCTGTCAAGAACGAGTATTTATTTATTGTAAATTACAGGAAGCAATTGAGGCTGTAAAACAATTAGACCTTTGGAAAAAGGATCAAAGCAGAATTATCACTGAGTAAAAAAAATATTATCTGCATTTTGCAGAATCTGAAAATATACCAATTGTTTAACATCTTTTCTGGAATTAGTCCAAGCTACAGTTGGAGCTTGTGGCATAAAGTGGGCGGAAGAACTTCCCTTCAAATGTTAATAGAGCAGGAGAATGTGGATAACCATACTCAAAATTTTCATAGGGGAGGTATATTGTCAGATATATCTTTGAAAATCACGTTTTATGGCTCCGCTTACGTGTCACCGTTACTAACAAATATATGGGGTTTTGAATCAACTGTCAATGTGTCAATGCACTGCTCTTTGTTTTACATCTCTTCGTTATACCCCTTTTTAAAAGGTTACCTCTCATACTAACTGCATTGTTGCACGTTGTCTGATAAACATTGTCTATCTCACAGCATGTACCTTTATCAGTTCATGATGACGTTGCACTTTTGAATGGCGTCGCTAATGATGCTGAATCAATATAAAAATCGAAAATTATGTCATAATCGCTAGTTTAAAGAGTGATACAACAGGTAAACTGATAATAGAATACGAGGTTTGCTTCTTTTGATACCAAGCTTACCAGGATCGGCTTGAGAACGCATGTTGAATTGCTCGGCAAGCCTCATGATGTCAACAAGTGTTCTCAAAGCCTTGCCTGATAAACTTGGTATCATAAGACACTAACCTAGTATTCTCTATATACATCAAGTTTAGGTATCTGACGTATGTATACTTACATCGGCAAAATGAATGCCAGCGAACCGTAACTGAATTACATAGCCATTTCCACTTGTTCCATCACTTCCAGTGACTGTTTTATACCTTAAGTCGATCTAAAAGACACAAAAAAACAAAGACCTGATTGAATGTACAAATACTAGCAAAGCACAAAAAACTATAGTCAATTAAACAGACTAAATATTGCAAAGCAAAAAATTAATCGAGTATTCTGAGAACAATAAATAGCTACATGTAATTGATATCTCATGTCAATGAAGACACAACAAATAACATTGAACTCTTTTTATATGTCAAGTCAATCTGCGAGAGTAAAAAGATATAGAGGATATTCAAATGTTTTTGTTAAATATGTTTTTTATTTTACGAGTGAAGTGGACAATATGTATATTTCATGAGTGGCGAAGCCACGAATGAAATATAATTATTGTCCACTTCACAAGTGAAATAAAAGACATATTTAACAAAAAACTTTGAATTTTCTTTTTATTATCTACACATTTTCCATAAATTCTTAAGGTAAAGAGAAGCGAATCTTACTTTACATTAGCTTTTGTTTTGATTTTCTAGTTGTAGCAGACGAATTTAAAAAAGATCTTTCTTTTATTAAGCTTCTAAGCGACTCTGACTTTTTGTTTACATTGGAAACACCAATAGTTGTTTCCCTTAGAAAAGAAACAGATATGCCATAAACAGTGGCTTCCCTTAGACCATATTTAGAAAATAAAAAAAGTAGTTCCAATCTTACTGTTTCTCTCCAGTGAAAATATCAAATCTAAGTTTTTATATTTTCACGGCTGTGAAATATATGCATTATATTTAAACAACATTTTCCTGTATTTCATTACATAGTAGATAATAAAACAAAGAATGTTTAAATAGATTTCAAGACTAAAACCATAATAGCACAACTCGTTTATACTACATGTTAAGGTGAAAATAATATTTGACCAAAATACTATACAAGGCCCAAACCATAACCTTTATCAATCTGCAACACACAAAATGAATCACAGAAATATTTTTTCATAATATTCATGAAACTTTGATACTGTTTCTGTTCCACTGAAAAAGAGGAGAGAAGGCAGGAAATAAAGTAGAAAGAACAACAAAGGAACGAATGAAAAAACAAAGAAATAACCAAACAAAAAATGGGAAATAAGAATGAAAACTGAAAGATAGAACAGATCTATTCATTTCAGATTATCTTTCAAAGAAGTAAGCCAGAAGAAAGAACCCAGAAATAACAAACTATAGAAAAGAAAAAAAACGAAAGGGGAAAATAATTTCAAAAAAATGGACAGCAAGAAACCAAGAAAATGAAATAGAGTATCTTACATGAGTCTTCATGTGTTATTGAATTTATTTAACGAGTTGAGGAAAAGTGATCAAATGTGAGGCTTGCCAATTTTAACAAATCCATTTATACAGGAGCATGAATGTTAGATTCTATTTAGATTACTTTCAAATCGCACTTTTGGCATGACAAAGTTAAGATTGTGTCATTATGTACACAATGCTGTTATTGACGTCATTAAATAGGGTTGAAATATGTAAACCACTACTGTCGTGCCAACCAAGAGTGACAGTAACGTAATATTTTGTTTACAATTGTTGAGTAAAACACTTACTTGTATATACCACTTGAGCTAAAGGAAACAGATAGATCACTTCAGTATTAATCCAATCCTGCGGATAGGATTTATACACAAGTGATCTATCGTTTATAAGCACTGATAACTTTGTTAACAAAACATGACGTCACTGTCACTCTTGGCTGGCAGGACATTTAAGGTACATCTATTTTAATACTTGACGTTGTATCATTAACAACGGCGACGACATGTGATATAGAAAGAAGTTGCTTACCATATCAAGCAAAAAGGCAGCATATTGTGTAAGATCTTTCTTTGCATCTGCATCTTTTTCTTCATCTGTGGATCCTGTTGCCCTGGCTAACCAGCTAGAAAAAGTAGGAAAAGGATCTTACACGAGTGCTCGCTTCATATGAAATGATCACAGAAGTAAGATTATTAAACATATGATGGCCTTCAAAGTTGATATTCAGGCCTCCAGATAAGAGTGTGTATTGGATTTTTTCTTTATTTCTCATCCGAACAATTGTTGTGGGTATTCAAAAGAACCGTCTTAATGTGGCGGTTCTTTTGAGCACACAAAACACATATTTAAATTGATATGTAAGAAAATAATAACAATTTTATGCTTATAAAATTTCCTTATCTTGATCTATGTTAAACATTATTTCAATCCAATATTGCATGGTTGTCAGGGACGGCTTCATGATGTCACAAGTTTCCATGATAGTGTTATGTATGGTTTGACATGTTTATAACCTGACGTTATCCACCAAATAACAATGGTGAGCTTTGGATAAAGCACATTACATATTTCTTTGAACATATTCATTGTGATACTATGGATGTATCTACTATTATACCAAATGACTACCACTTATATACCAAAAGCTCATGAACTTTCAGAAAGGTCTGTTGGGCGTTTTTGTTAGTCACACTGGATAGGCGTCAATCGAAAACGCTCTTAACAATCGACGAACGCGGATCAAATATCGCTTAAAACAGCGTTTTTGATGACTGTGTTTCTATTTATTTTTTTTTATCTACGTTCGTCGATCGTATTAACGTTTTTGATTGCCGCCTATCTGGAGAGTAAATGCTCATTTTTACAGATTTGGTACTCTTAATTTCAAACTAATATTAAAATTTGTCGTATTGTGATATCCTTGTGAACATCCATATTACTGTTCTTCTGATTTTAATCTTCAACATGCGTTTCTAAAATTGCCCATTAACTTTTAATAAGCCAGTCAGCGAGAAAACGCACCTTGTAGCCCATATTGGTAAAGTATTAGTTTTTAGAAACAATTAAGTTCAGACACTCCATTCTGTATTTGGAGTGGTCACATGTTTCAATTTTTAAACTACTGTGTTGTCGAAGAGTAAAGAAAGGGCCTGATGAAGTACTGTGTGCTGAGACGTCATATTTGGATCAACGTTCTTATTCATTGTCATCACGTATCACCGTCATGCCTTTCTATTTCTGACAGAATACTTTTCATGAAGGTTTTGTGAAGTCAAGCGTTCGCATGAAGTATATGTTTTTTGTTTGTTATGTGAACAGTAGGTTCACAGATGGTTCAAAGATGCATGATAATAGGAGTATACTACTTTTTTTTATAGAAACAGGTAAATTACGGTGTATGTTATTTTGCAGTAAATGATATATACCTGTATAAAGTACCCATTACCTGGATTAATTTATATTATTTTGTTTACAACGATTCTCGAGTATCTTTGAACCGACAGTAAGAAGAACATAAGCAGCCCACTCCCATGAGAAAAATGTTCTTTTCACTCATATATAAACTGAATGTGCCAGCAACGATATTTCGTTACTTATAGCATATGCAAAAAGGCCTCCTTTAAACGTCAGCGCTGGTGTGTATAGAGAAACTAGAGGTCTAACCATGGATTTGTGTCTACATCTACATCCAAACTGTGTGTATGATAAAAGTGAGAATGTGCGAGTCTAAAAATTTACAAAGAGTCGCATTAGCCTCCATGTTCAACAATGCGACATATGCCAAAATCCCATGCTCGAGCTCATTTATTTAAACACTCAGAAAGTCAACAGGTAAACCATCAGTTACCTCTAAATTGAGCAAAAGTACTCACACTGGATAGGCGGTAATCAAAAACGCTCCTAACAATCGACGAACGCGGATCCAAAATCGCTAGAAACAGAGTTTTCGATTACCATTTGTCGCCAGTCGAGCGACAAATGGCAATCGAAAACTCTGTTTCTAACGATTTTTATCTACGTTCGTCGATAGTACCAACGTTTTCGAGTGCCGCTTACCCGGTGTGGTATTTAAATATCATGGCTGGCTCTTTTTTTAAATGTATTCTCTCATGGTTGACTGATCTAGTTCAATTATATTTCACACAAATGGTGTCTTCATACATACCAGTATATTAACGAATGATTTACAACAATAATGGGCGAAAAATTAAACATGATAACATCTTGTATGTCTACTTGTGGGAAAATACTAAAAATGTACCCATATTTGTATCAAATTTATCGTAAACCATTTTTTCAGGCAATAAATAAATAAAAATATTGATCACCTCGGTAGATTTTGGTATTGGTAAACATTTTATACTGGCACTCACGCATGTGCCGTATAACCTCGTATAAATCCGTTATACTAATTTTAGAATTCCAGACATTACAAAAGGTAGGCCTATTGGTTTCAGGTTGTACTTTTTCTAATCATCATACCATCACTGTCCAAGTTAGCTAGAGCGTGTGGGCTCGAGTCTCACAGGTATGACATTATATTTTTGTCAATTTTCTTTCTATTTTCTTTTCATTTATTTATTTTTGATAAATTATATGCTAATGACTTTGTAAATGAAACCAAAACGCTGAAGCATACGTATAAACCATTATGAGCCGGGACAAGAGATATGCGCAGTTTTATCAAAGTCTTCGCTAGTGGAGTGAATACTCTATGATGTTAAGCTACTACCGAGCAGCATTTAGAGTTTCTAAGTTTTAAAACAGACAGCGCAGGCTCGTCTGAGTCTACACTTGTCAAAATGCCATATTCTTGGAAATCACATGTTAAGGCTCATATATATGGGCTAGTACTCGAGATTTCGATACTTATCGCGCATTCACAGTATAGACGTAGATGAAGGCCCAGACAAAACGTTTGATCTCTAGCTTGTCAATATGGGCGTTTGTTAATGACATTTGCGCATATGCGATCAGTACCGACTGATTCGGACGACGGTAGCAGCACAGAAATAGCGAGTAAGGACATAACTACAGATACAGCAAGTGGTATTGCCATTGTAATGAAAGACAAACAAACACATCATGAAATGAAACACAAATATAAACGTGTATATAACAAGCCATTACATATAACATACACAAGAACTTACTATGGCAAAAAGCAATATCATGATTTAAAAAAATGTATACTTGGAATGATGTTAAAATAAACTTAACCAGTAGGAATCGAACCCTCGCAAACGAATGAGGTTACCGTCTTACCACTACGCCACTCGCTCAGCAGTGACAGATTCACATCTTGAAAGATACTTGTTCCATATATTAATCATACGCTCCGAACGTAACCGAATGATGTCAAAGAGTAATGAGTGCCAGTTTAAGCATGTTTACCTATAAGGTGTTATTCCATATGTGAGCAGTGATGACTCAGAGATATTCATTGCTCGTAATAACGCCAAGTATGGAAGTAGGTAAAGTCCCAGACCAAACAAGATAACTCTAGCCCACTGGCTAGCTGTACATAAACGTACACCAATTATAGATAGGGCCCCATATCTCATGGGCTTGAATAAAATTGTCCAAAAATGAATTTCGTTGCGAAAAATCTTGATTAACAAGTCTTTGTATCTGAAAGATTGATCAACCCAGAACAAAAACAATGACATCAAGAATAGTTTTCGTGTGAATCAGGCAGAGAGACCAGCTGAGCCAAAAAGATGACATAGGTTTACTTACTATGAATAAACTTTATAGTCCATGACCATCAGAAGTTCAATTTCGTATGTGATAGTATCCCTTTTGTGCCTGCCTTTCTTCGTACTCTGTATATTATCCATTCTTTTATTTATAAATTCTGAAATGAAATGATCATTGTATGAAAGAGTCAGCTCATGAGATGCTGATACTCATCGAACATGTGAACAGTAAAAGCTCGAACAAGCCAGAGCAAATATGCAGTCTTGTAACAGTCTTATGAGAACCGTCGACGCACAATGCAGGGATATAGAGGTAAGCACAAACCAAAAGTTAGGCCTCTAGAGACACTTGAGTATTTCGAATACGTGTTTAAAGGCTGTCTACAGGGATACGATAGTTACCAATATCTAATGTGCTTGCTATAATAACCAAAACATCTAAATAGAGAATACAAGGTGAGTGTCTTTTGATATCAAGTTTACCCGGCAAGGCTTTGAGAACGCTTGTTGACATCGCGAGGCTTGTCGAGCGATTCAACATGCGTTCTCAAAGCCGAGCCTGGTAAACTTGATATCAAAAGACGCGAACCCGGTATACTAGCCTATTTATCAGCTTACCAAGTAAACTCTTCAAACTAGCGAATATGACGTAATGATTGAATCTGTGTCGGTTCAGCGTCATTGGCGACGTCATTTAAAAAGTGCAACATCATCATGACCTGATAAAGACACATATGCTGTGAGATAGACAACGCTTATCAGGCAACGTGCAACGCTGCGGTTAATATGAGTGGTAACTGATAAATGATAATAAAAATGCAATCAAAATATTGAGACCGAATGATCAAATGATATTTTATTGCATCAGAATCAATAAGTAAGTGAGTATGACCAGGAATGCCACAAACACACACTGCAGACCAACGAGGAAGAAACACAAAACACTAACAATCACGTGACATAGAAAAGCAATTAAAGTAAAGCTCCCAGCTCTCCCTTTCCCGGCGAGGTGATTTGAAAACCAGTCATACTGTTTCAGATAAGTGATATACTCAGGGTAGAAGTCTCTTTTTCAAAATATACGTGTAAAGGATTGATAGGTCATTCACTGTATTTCTCTCCAAGATGCCAAGATATGGCGATAGTATTTCCAAACTATGCATTCGTATAATAATTCTCCTTTTATAGGATCTGTACTATATAAAACACATACCTTGTGTTGAAAAGAAAGAATATTCGTCGTTAGGCAGTAGGAAATCAGCTGCAGTCGGTTCATCCTCGTCCACTTGGCTCACAGAATGAGCTTTATGGTTCTTGTCAGGTGGCTGTATCAGGTAAGACTTGGAACCATGGTGAAAAATTCCAAACTGAAAGAAAAGTAAACCAGTCTGTTGTATCGCCCGCTATTCCATTTAAAACGTCTATATAGCAAGCAGTGTTGACCCAGATCATACTGCTCCAAGAGGAGAAGTCTGATCTGGGTCAACACTGTTTTATGCTATAAAATAGCTGCAGGTTTCATCTGAGAGGGTTCACAATAACTAGGAATTGCCTGTGGGGATTTGCAAAGTTTGTGAATATTTGGTTTGGTTAAGACACAGGTGTTCGGCTAGGTGCGGTGTGGACATCAGTGATTGACATGTTTATGTTTTTATAGGGAATTCTGATACCTGTTTGCTATTGTTTCTCAAATTGTCACATTTAATAGCCTGTCAATTCTGATGGTATGTTTTAACACTTTCAAAAAGTCATGATGACAGATGTTACTTAGTTTAGTAAAATTACATGAGCCCAATAAATAGATAATGTCAATTCTGACATTGATTGGCTGGATTGCGAAATACATTTAGTCATACAACCTTTGGGGAATTACGCAACTGGTGTGACTATGAGTCACTTTTGTATCTTTAGATTGGTTGATATAAATGGAAGCTAACCTATGTAGAGGGCGCTATATAGTAAGCTTGAAATATGGTCGGTTAGTGATGATGTCATTAGGTGGCGCTGTGGCCATCTTCTATCACGTGACTTTATGGTATATAAGATGAAACCCAGTGTCAGAGCAAGAAATTTTGGAACTTTGGGTTATAGTTAGTTTCTAGAAGTATTTTAGTTGGACTTTAGATGATTTAATAAAATAATAAAATTGTGAAAGTTGTTGCTGAAATTTATAACACTTAGAAATTCTAAAGAGACTTCGAAGACACAATGCGAACTTAATCAACTACAACATTACAATGTACGCCAATCTTATAGTGTTAAGGTTTTGCCTTGAAGGTTTGTAGGTTTTATCCGTAACACTGTACTGTCTTTCTCCCTGCTTTTCTAGTTTCCATGAGATCTTCCTGTAGTTTTATCTCTTGAAATTTACACCTTTTGCATGTTTCATTGTGAAGTACCTAGGGCATGAGTGTAATTTGATTATAGGCCTGTTCCCTTTCCCTGTTGTCTGTGGGTGGTGCGGTTATCCTGTAATCACTGCCGTTGGGTTGGACCCAGGTTGTCCTGGTGGGCCATGATCAGCCCCTGACTCTGGTGGGCCGTTGGCTTCCTTCCTGTCCTGGTTGGCCCGATCATCTGGGTGATCCAGGATGACCAATGGTCCTGTGTCTTCTGGGTCTCTGTTCTCTGGGTGGCCTGTCGAGGGGCTGGTTAGTCTGCTGTGGATGTGATGTGCTTTGGGGTCATCATTTCCTAATTATCTATAACACTGTCTGAATTCATCCTGATCAGGAGTCCTTTGGTATTATTCAAGTCCCTGTGCCCTTCATCTTAATGAATTGCTACTTTTAGAATTATATTTTTAGAGTATGAATCAAGCCGGGTGGTTCATTGAACATTAGTACCTTTTTTGGGGTTCAGCCACTGTATCAGGGCTGTTGTTCCAGGACTATAAAATCGCAGCGACTCCTTGCTTAGGGGACTCGGACGGTGAAACTTCTAATGTGTTGCCACGTTGGGTTTTCCAGGAAATTTGGGACTTAGCTATGATTAAATCAAGTAGAAGAAATGACTTTGTTTGGGCTGATAGTTGGAATTATGTATGGGGATTTTCTGAGAAGATAATTATGGACATATACCATGTTCTTGTGTGTGTGTGTTTCATCTATATACAGGACTAGGTACTAATAAATCAGTATTATTATGTTGGACTTCCTAGTACTGTTGCTCGGTCACATGTGAAAAATAGTAATTGAGTATGATCAGGAAATACCACAATCACAAACCGCAGACAACACCGTGGCACCGCGAGGAATCCTCTTATGTGGAAAAGACTGTTCTAAGAAGCAAGAGACGAATCCAGTGAGTAGTTAATATAGTTAAATAAAGGAAAAAGCGTCAGCGTATAAACTGTACAACTGGTAGGCGTGAGTGCTTTCTTCTTTTAAGAATTTAACAATACATTCAACTTTGGCGCAAACATTTAAATGCATCAGGGGATTTCAGCAGAAAATATTCTCAGATATAGGAGAAGGACTAAGCTACACGAATCTATGTATCCTTAATATATAAGGGTTAACCGTGATGTCAAAAAACAAATAAAAAATGGGCTAAATTTTAATTACACACTCTAACATGTAGATCTGTGTATTTAGCCCATGACCCGCCCACTTCCTTTTGTTTTCAGCCAATCAGTTGCAAGAAAAGGACCATATTCAGCGTGGTATATTTTGCATAACCCACACTTTTGTGAGGCTCTTTCCCATAACTTGATTGATGAGAGGAAATTGCAGTCCAAATTGTTGATTTCACCAAATTTATTTTTACTTTTAGAACCCTAAATAAAACTGTGATAAGAATTGAGACAAAAGGATGAATTTCAAATGTGAGCTACTTCACAGAAACGTGGCGACTGCAGAAAACAATGACCAGGTTGCACATGTACATTGAAACCTGGTTAGAAATTACACTGCTTGTCCTGAGATGCATTTTGAAAAAGACAGCATGACCAAACGGCACATGACTAAACACGATGATCTGAGTGTCTCCACTGTTTAAGAATCCGGGTAGAATGCACAAACAGCAAGGACTGATCAGCCTATACATCTGTAACGTGTGATAAATGAAATGCCTCCCAGATAATTTTGAAAAAAAAATCTAACAAAAAATGCTGCTAATAATATCCATTTGTCCCATCTGAACGCATTCATGGCTAAAAAAGAAATGAGAGACTCCTAAACGTAATGCAGCAAAATGCTACATAATGTGTACATTTCAGGATGTGAAATCAACACAGGAAACAGCTGGATCAGGGCTTAATAGGTTATACAATGTTTTGTGTTAGTTATGAAATATACACTGGGGAGCTCTGCTCCTGAGTGTATATGTTCCATAGCCAACACAAAACATTGAATAACCTATACTTAATTAAATTAAATAGACTAAAACCTGTGTAAAACGGCCACTCAAAAATAGACAAGACGTAATGAAGGGCGAAAGTATTGCAAAACTTCCAAGCTGCAACACTTTTGACCTGCATTAAGCGATATTTGGTCTTGAAAACCACTTTTGGGAGGTTTTACTGTATATGTATTGATTAACTGCTTTAATAGGGTCTGCTGGAGACTTGCTTACAACCTTAATAATTAGTGTAAACAGCAGGATTACAGCAAGTGTCCAATATTTAAAGCACTTGCTATTAGGTCGAAATTAAATAGCCCTTTCTGTAGACATTATAATATAATGTAGTACATGTATTTATTAAAAATTGTTTTGCAAATGCACGCAGTGTGCCCACAAAACTGTTTATATTTTCATGCTTATTTAATATTCATAAGAAAGATAACGTTTGACAGGCCAATGTAGCAACCCACCCTTGAATACAGAGATCATTTTAGAGATATAAAAAGGCTACGTGAGCTAAAAAGTAAGAGATTATAAAATATCACAGATAAGTCTGTGCGGAAGCACCTTCATTGCCAGGAGATACTTAAATAGCGAATATCATTCCAACACAATCCTAAACATAATTGCTACATACCACCTAGTGCGTTTAGTACTAAGGCTTACATTACCTTCCATATAGGCTCCTAGTTGAGAGTGCGTAGTTAAAACATAATTTTCTTATTTCTCAACCAAAACATCGAGACGGTACATTTGAGCATCCAATACATATGCTTAACTTGATTGGTAAGAAAATATTGACAAATTTACGCTCAAAAATTTAGTATTTTCATGCTCTTTAACGAAACAGTATGAGCTTATATTAGCCTATTGTTCAATAATTATGTGAAAAATGAGGGTTCTGAACCAAATAGTGCGGTCTTGAATTCTAAGGCCTTCTGGTATTGTTATTTTAGCTAAAAAGATTGCTATACGAGAATAGCAATGCTTAAGCTAAAAAAGCAATGCCAGAGGGCTATTCCCGAAAAGCAATGCTTTTAGCTAAAAAGTAATGCCAGAGGACCTTAGAACAGAGGGCCTTAGAATTCTGGACCGCACTTTTTGGTCCAGAACCCTCATTTTTCATATATATACTGATGCACTGCACTGTGAAGGTCTTTATAATCTGTGTTTTGTTATAGCAAGTAGAACAGACACTCTGGTCAAAACGTGATAGAATCCGATTAAAATGGGCAATATGTTTTGTGAAGTGCTCAGGTTTCATTTGTAGTAAATTTATCAGGTATTTTTAGAAGTCATCATAAAAGGCAAATTGAAATATGATATATAAAATGTCATTTTAAATTAGTTTACCACTGCCATGTTGTATAAATAAATAGGCTTATTTCCTGATTATACTCACTTACTATTTTAGACCCATTTCTGTTTTCCAGCAAGTTCTGCTACGTGATTGAATTTATAACAACTGATGTCATGGCAAGGCTGCACAAGACAGTGAGGATTCTGATCCAATGACTTTACCCAAAGAAGCCAACTTTACGCCACTTTCAAAAAACACATACCTAGGTTTAACTTGACAAAGGTTTACTTTTTCGTTTTACTTTTAATACCATTACTCAACAGTTATTTTGAAATGTAAAAGATTACAACATAAACGTTTTTATTGAAATAATTTTATCCAATCAACGAACAAAGTCATTTAATCTGAAACATTTTTCGTGCATGGCTGATTCCTAAGACGTACTTTAACGTCATTTGTACTGTTAGAAGCTGTTTTAATTGTGGTGCTCAGGAGGCTTCCCAATAGATGGACCTTGTATATCGATCTGTCGCCTATCAATTTAAACATGTGTTTTGGGTGCTCAAAAGAACCGTCTCAATGAAATATGATCACTTGAAAAAAAAGAGATGGGGTTGCTACAGTTACAAATCATTTTTGAGTGTTACTTCCTCCAATTTTCAACATTATGAAATTCAAATAAATGTTACTGATAAGAATACGAAATTCAGTGCAAAATCTACATTGTAACCCAATGTTTTAATGTGTGAAGTATTTATTCAATGCATTACTATCTTAAATAATACTAATTTAATGCATTACTTTTGAAAATTCATAAATGGTAATGCTAAAACTCAATGCACATTTTTGGCAAGTAATGCTAATTTAATGCATTACTTTCCAAAGTAATTTGCCCCATGTCTGGTACGCACTCTTATCTGGAGGCCTGGCACATAATCGTTATTCAAACTCTGGGTAGCTTCAAATGTATATTTTAATGATTCAAGTACTATTATCTTATGTGTTGGCAAAAGCGTTTTTTTTCCTTAACCCATTTATGCCTAATGGAATTTACTACTCTTATCAATTGGACAAACCCATTTCGAGCTTAAGAGTTGTTGGATTGTAAGTTTCAATTTCATTCAAATTTTAAAAGTTCACCAAAATTAAGGCTCTAGGCCCTGTGGTTTGAGACAAGAAGATTTTTTCATGTTGCTTCCTATATATAAACCTATGTAAAACATGTGACCCCCGGGGCCCGGCCATTTTTGGCCCCAGGGCTATAATTTGTTCAAACTTGGTACAGGTCTACTAGACGATACAACATACTAATTATCAAGGCTCTAGGCCTTGTGGTTTCAGACAAGATTTTTTTTTCATGTTGCTCCCCATATAAGCCTAGTTTTGTACGGTTTTCTCCATTACGGTACAGCCATGGTCAACTTATGTTCATCACTTCATGAATAAGCATAATCAAGTATGTGCACATGTGATCAACACTGTATTTCTGTTTTGTATGAATCATTAGGATAGACTAGAAACTAATTGTACTGTTTTTGTCTAATTAAATTCTGTTCTGTTCTGTGTGATCTGTATAAGGTCGCTAACTAACCACTATAGCATTTGCATTAATGATCTTGGTAAAAGTATGAACAAGATCGGAGAACATCACGAACATTTTGGCGAAAATTAATCAGTCTCATGTCAATGTGGGTAGGCTATACATGTCCGATTGCAATAATATACCTTTTATTTGTAGCTCTTCAAGCTGGATTGATAATGATTCTCGTGACGAGGCTAAGTGGCGAAATTATTTTTATAGTAATAAATATAATCTCATTAAATGCATTTTAGCTATATGTTAACGTTATAATATTTTGTATGACAATAAAATTTAATTTACGAATCTGATGCTTACTGGTGTTTGAATAATAGTATTTCAAAAGTATTTGACATAATCAAATTCGTATATACGCCTATAAAACCCATAGTCTCGGAAGAAGACACAATCTGAACTAGTGAAACAAGTGATGAGACCTAATGTGACCTAACAGATGGCGATTCACATGAAATGATGAGTCCATATTTTCACCTTTATAGAAACGGTGCTTCATCGACCCTCATAACTACGTTTACTATACAAATTTTGACTTCAATGAGGTAGACATGATACCCGAAAAAATGATAGTTCACCGAGGCAGCTCATGTCTACCGAAATTGATAACAATAACTGTTTTGTTATATGACTTTTCAACTAAGAATGATGATTTTGTTATCCAGAAAGTTCCAGTCAGGTCTCCAGATAAGAGTGCATGGTTGAAAACGACTTTCTTTCTCAACCAAAGCATATGTTGTGACGATATTTATACATTGAACGACTTTACAAACGCAAACATGAAAATTATTAGTTTTTGAACCAAAAACATTTTTAGTCTTCTTTAACAAGTTAAATCGGCTGGAAACGACACTCTGCCTCTATCTATATCTAAAACCGGTGTTTTTATAGACAATGGCCACCACTAGCTACGCATCCGTAATTTACTATTTTTTGCACGTGGCGTCCTCACGAATCAATGAAGCAAAATATTTTATCATTTTACATATAGCTTGTAGGTATACATGTATAAAGAACACAGTACCTTTAGTTTTATAGCTTTATTATTCGTGCCACGTTTGTCTGAACATGAATGACCTGGCGCAATTGGAATGTTAAAAGCTGGGGTGTGTGTTTCTGGCGTCGCAATATATTATGATTGCCTTCCGTCAGCTATACAGCACCTCATATTTGCGTTTTTTAAAGACCTTCAGTGTATGCATGTATAATGTCTGTGCCACATGGTCATCTGAGAATCTGTCCATCTTATCTCTGGTAAAACATGCATTTTTTACAACATCTGATTATAGAAAAATTCTTTTACCTTCCCTATACAAGAAAAAACCGCCTGGGCTTGTCCAAATATGATTAATTGGTAACCATCTATGCCCTGCCTTACTTCAATGCATGCTATATTTGAACCACCCCATATGTAAAATGTTTATATCGTAGAGAAATGAAGTCATTTTTTTCATCACGCCGTGGGGATGATTTGCCTTTTAATCTGTTCATTTGTCCGATCCGCTACTTTGTGTGTGCAAGCAGTGAAGACTTTGGCGAGCCTGTGCTGATGTGCAGCCTCGTCTAAGTACTTACTAACTCGTTGCCAACGAAATAGTACAATTTTCACAAGGAAATACTCTTCAGATAGCAAACGTTCTCAGGTTAAATTCACAAGCCTTGAAAGACATATCTCACATTAAAACTGGCAATAAAAATTGACTGAACTAAAAGGAGATATTTGAACCTTATGCAACAAGATACATCTCATTTTCATATATACCCAACACTACAGAAACATCAAAAATTAAAGGACTGATGACATACGTCCAGACAAGCACAATTTTATATTCTCTCACTATCTCTTACACACACATGCTCTCTCTCTCTCTCTCTCTCTCCATTCTCTTACGCACACACGCACGTACAAACACACACACACACGCACACACACACACACACACACACACACACACACACACACACACACACACACACACACACACACACACACACACACACACATGTACACATTTCGTTCATTGGATGTATATATGTACATATTTTCATGTTATTGTGTGTCTATCTGTATTGCCCGTTGTATTTGTATGTTCATGTTCTTTGTGAGGAGACCTACTAGTGGCCCTTGGGCTGTTAGGAATCCTCGTTAAATAAATAAAGCATTAAATTAAAAATTTTATGCTATAAAGAACTGCCTTATTTATACGTTTTTTTAGTATCAACAGCTTATTGTTTGGTAATTAATTTCAATTACGCATTAGAAGGGGACTACTTACATGGGTAGAAACTGTCCTTTATTTTATTTAATCCAGACAATAACTATAATAAACTAAATAAGTATGTTATTATATAGAGGATCTAACTGAAGCCACTGTATTATTTTGGGAGAAAGGGATAAAATGTGAGACCAAATGCAACAAAGTTGCAGCTTTTTACATTCACATTTTGATGCAAATATTCATATGGATGAAACATGTTTCTTTTTTTCATGTATTAAATATACTATGCACAATAAATTTAGCAATTGTTTTGTATGGATGAGTCCATCCACATCACATCTCGAATTTCATTTTCTGTCATGAAAATACAAGCGCCGATCATCTGACAAGATTTTCCATTTTAAAAAATACAGAATTACCAAACGCAGCGGACGTGCTAAAGTGACGTTTAATTTTAAAACTAGCGGGTAACGTGGGTATTTCTGGTCATTGGGGGAAGCTGAAACCTTTTTCAAACGATTGTTTGGTCACTGAAAACCAAAAATGCATAGCAAATGCTGCAATTTTCTGAACTTTCTCAGAGAAATAAAGGACCAAGTTTTCACAACTTGACGTTTTAATTAATGCTTTTACGTTTTCACCTTTAAACGGTGTTTCTAGTCGGGTTTTCTTTAACCACATTAACAAGTAAAACTGCTTGATGCCTTCCAAGACAGGCAGACAAATAATGTTGAATGAAACATCTTCACTACTACAGTGCACAAGCCGAAAGATAAAATCTAACGTCACCATTATCTCGCAAATGCGTCGCACCATTTTTCAGTAACTTAAGGTTTTAATCAACCATAAGATGAGTTACATTGTAAGCATATGATATCTTTGTAAACTGAGTCTCTGTTGAATTGGCACGCCAATTTACATTGGAAGTTTAATCAAATGATGACTACGGTCTGACGTCATTAATGGCAGCTGATTTTTTTCAGCATGAAATCTCTATCACATCTGTCACATAACCAATAGTTTTTATAGGCGTATGATGCATGAGGAAGATGAAAGATCACCAAACGAAAAATCACATGCTTATCATTTTAGCATTACTTACAACGGATGTGATATTTGCTTACTGACCCCTTCTGCAATTCTTGCTCTCCCCTAATGCCTATTTAAAGGATGGCGTCTGAAATTTCGTGGTTTCATTTGCCTAAGATCATGTTCTCGTTATTGCAATTGAAATTGATCGGCATTGCACAAAGATGAGCACAAAAAGATGCGAGACATAAGAAATTGCTAAACTTATTGTGCATAGTATAATTGAAATGTGCCTATACTCAGCCACAAGAAATTATCCTCTCTTTTAGCACTTTATTTCTTTCAAACTGTTTGTTACAGTTTAAGCTTTCATTGGGGTATTAGAGAAGAGAAAATGTATATATCTATAATATAATAGTAAGGATAAAACTTAACTGAAACTACTGCACAAGTCTATTGGTTTTGATGAGATCTATTTGTTTATTATGTTCCCAATCCATGCATTAACGGCATGGGAATTGCCTTGTTAATACATGACTGTTAAAAACGTGTGACACGGATTGTTATGCAACAATGAATTATAATCATTAAGGCTAATACTGATCAGGTTCTCACCACTAAACACAAGTTTATCCCCTTATTAACGCGCTAGAAGCTTTACGGGCCATTTGCCAATTTAGGCATTTATTAAGTATATTGGCAATGCAAGCTAATGTGGATCCTGTAGCTAGCTGAGCCAGAATGATGAAAACATTGGTGGCGAAACGACTCGAAATAGGTGCTGGGGAGTTAGGGAGTAGCAAGTTTTATCCTCGGGGATCAATCTCAATCAAACACTTGAGTGTTAAATTCAAACATCTTGTAGACCTTGATGGTCGAGTATACTAAGTTCTCGATCTCGTGCATATACCTGGCTGCTTGTGTAGAAACGTTTTTAATGTTTCAAATACTTTTATATGACGTCGCGTCTGGGAGTGAAATAACGCCATGCAATAAAATCTATAAATCACTAGTGGTTTACAGATTTACGGGAAACGTTATGACGTCCATAACAACGTTGCGCACATAATGACACAATTATGACTTTTATCACGCCAGAAATGAGATTTCAACGTAATCCTAATGCCATATGATAAAAAGAGTCTAACATTGATGCTCTGGTATTATAGAATTTATTACACTCGTTGCGAAAAAGTGATTAAATGCTCGGCAAGCCTCGCATTTTCTCACCTTTCCCCAACTCGTATAATAAATTCAATAACACATGAGCACTCAGGTAAGATCCACTACGTATCCTACATATGGAACTTTACACGCTACAATTTTAGGGGGCTTGTATTCGCTTTATTGCTGAACCAGTACATTTCTATGGCGTATAGAGAGGCAGAGACTATATTGTTAAGACGAATCTTGTCTGACCTAGAAATACAACACTGCCTGACCCACATTTTTAATGTTAACTAGTCTCTATAGTTAATACAACTTAATAAAGCCAATGCTTCTGATACTGAGGCCTCATTTTTGGACTTGCATGATGATATTGTTTCTACAAAATTTACGATAAACGTGACGATTTTGATTTTGAAATTGTCAATTTCCCACTATAGATGATGATGTTCCTCGCTGCTCTACGACCTATGGAGCTCATCTGATTTGCTATCTAGAGCATCTAGCCAAGTTGCTGACGTCAATACTCGCAATAAACTGCTAACTAAACAATTTTTAAGCTATCATAAACTTCGCAAAACTTTTTCCTAAATGTTACCGCCGATATCTAAATTCAATGTTGGACTTAAATCTCATTTGCGCCAGGGACTTTTGGAACAAAAGTTTTATGGCCACTTGTTGTATAAATTAAAGAAAATTGTTGGCACTAATAATTTTTCAGCACAATTTACTAAAAAAAAATCTCATTATAAAAATATAGGTTATGACATTCATGTATTGCTACAGATTGCATGCTTGGTGGTCAACCCAAACACGGTTGGCAACTTCAGAAGCGGTTTTTCACTTCGATTCCACGTCGGTGGGTCGAATCTCAGACTCTATGAAGGTTCTGACTTAAAGACTTATCTATAGATGAGAGTGTTAGGGCCTGATGTTGTGTCTGTGGCTGGACCAACCGGGGTTTAACTGTTGGATTTCTTTATCACCGGTATTCAGCTGTATGTACTGTTGAATCCGCATCTTTGTTTTATCTCCTGTTTAAATATTGATTTGTATGTACTGGGAGATGATAAATCGATAAGTTAGGGATCTTTCATGCAACCCAAACATCTGTTTGCCTTGATCCACATCAGAAATGAGGCTGAGGATTTAACAGTCAAACATTTTTAAGCCCTCCAGTTATTTTCTTACTGACCATTCTAAGGCACTGCTTCTTTTGTGGATCCTTTTTGTTATTTGTGTTTCGTGTTTGTCTGTCATACTGTCTTGTCTAATCTTTGCAGCCTTGTGGTCACCGGCTTTCTTATATGTGATGTTGTTTGTGTGCTTTTGTCACTTTTCCATGTGGTGTCCTGAGTTAGATGTGGTACTTGATTGTATCGATTCCTGATCGTTGCCTTCTTTCTTACTTTAAGCAGACTTATTGAGTATCACATGCCTGCATACCGAGAAATAACAGGTCTGTCCTTATTTGGATTATTTATCAAAATTTATCATATGACGTCGCGTCTGGGAGTGAAATAACGCCTTGCAATAAAATCGATACTCCACTAGTGGTTTATAGATTTACGGGAAACGTTTTGACGTCCATAACAACGTTGCGTACATAATGACAAAATTATAACGTTTTTATGCCAAAAATCAGAATTCAAAGTATTTGTCATATGATAAATAGAATCTAACATTCGTGCTCTTGTATTATTGAATTTATTAAACTCGTTGCGAAAAAAAGATAAAATGCTCGGCAAGCCTCGCATTTTATCTCTTTTCCCCAACTCGCTTAATAAATTCAATAAAACATGAGCACTCATGTAAGATCCTCTATTTACAATGTATACTTACAAAATCAAGTTCGTCATCAGAACTCGGGTCTGTGTTCTTTTGCACCATGAAAGCTGAGCCATTTGTGATGTCATAGTAGTATACAACCTCCTGCAAACAGAATGAAACACTTAGGATAACTCCTGGTCCCGATTGTACAAAACAGTTTCAAGCTCAACTCATATATTACATAAAATATGTTCTGCTCATACAATGTTGGTATTTAAAACCTTCGGACTAGTGTAACAAATTACATTGATGTTCTCAGCAAGATATTTGCCTCATTTGTTTAAGAAATAGATTCATGCTTGCATTGATTTGTTGCCGGAGGTCAGTCGTTAAATTAGATAACTAGAATCACGAGCGCGAAACGACTGACCGGCATTTAGTTGTCAAAACGACGTTATGCTATCTATTGTCAACGTTACAAGGATATACGTGATATATATGACGTCACTTAAATCGAACTGGCGACCGAATGGCGTCACGCCATCCCGTGCAGTGATTTATCAACCAATAAATCATCGAATTTAACTATTGGTTATATAGGCGATCAGTATAAGAATTGTATTTTGTTACTTTAATGAAGAGAACAAATTCCATGCTCATGTGAAGTGAGCATGAAAAATAAGTTTTGTAACCTCGGGGCCTGAGCGTCGAAAAGTAAATAATATTGCTGTACCCAATTAGTAGGGGAGCCAGAGATTCAAAAATTGAAAAAAAAGTGGCCGGAAAGTAGCAGAATTTTAGACTATATCTTCAGTTAGAATGGTGTTTCAGAAGTGTGAAAACAGATATTGCACAAATTTTAAGTCTTGCAAAAGATGTTTATTTGAGGGATAACCATAGCTACCCCCATGCAGGCTTCATGTAGTAGGCTATTCTCTACATTACTGAAAAGAAAAGTTATTTAGACCAGATAGATCACATTTCCTACTATCTGCATATTGCTTTAAAATAACTTAATTAAAAACATCAAACTGACAATAAGTTTAAATTACTTACGCTTACGTAAATGTTATATACGTTACTTACATCCTAATATATTACTATAGTTTACTTGGCAATGGGCTGCCAAAAGACTTGTGGAGGGAATTTTTTGTACATTAGGATTTTCTTAGCTACTTTATATATTATTAAATATCTGTTAGCTTTTGATGAACATGTGCATTTACCATGCAATAGCCAAGTCTAATACGTTACCATTAGATATTAGGGAAACTCCCAGTATAGTGTTATTATAATTTGCATCGTTTTCTTACATATCATTATGATTGTTATTTTAATTAGATGCAGCTTAATAGCAGAATAATAATATAGTTTAGGCACCTGGAAGTTCTGTTATATACGTTACTTTCATTTAAAACAATATTTTTGTGCAATGTTATGTGTATATGCGTTCAAACAGCTAGAAGGTGAAAAATGAAATTGACTACCATCTTAGTGCTCAAAATTAGATTGGAAATATTGTATTTTTAAACATTTAATATAAATGAGATGCAACATCAGCAAAATCATATTTGGTTTAAAGAGAAAAACTTGAAAATAAAGCACATAAATGTCATTAAGTTTATGTTTAGGAATCATGTAAATAGGAGAATTGATATCTATTTATTATTCATAACTAAATTGTTTCAAAAAGCTTAAATGATTCTTTAAAATCTGTGCTACTACCATGTATTTGCTTCTTTTTATGCATTAAATGGCATTAAATGACATATACAAGACATTTTCTTTCACCGTCAACAGCTCAATGAATAAATAAAAAGCACGCAGTAACATAGTCAGATCCATCAGACATTGTAAAAGCCATCAAATATATGCATTTATAAACAGTTATTCGCTACAGAAGCTATATTTAAAACAATAAGGCACAAAATATACCTTAAAACTCTAAAAATGTAAGATATTCCAAACGGAAGTCCAAATCAAGAAGTGAATTATTAAAGATACCTTCATCGGTGTCATATGAAACAAAACTGAAGTTTGAGGAAATCATGATGATTTCTGTCTCTGGTTTAGCACCCCCCTTAGCTATCCTTGGGGTTATAATATTTTAGTATCTACAGCCTGTCCTCTTGGAAAAAGAGTATATTATTTATGTTGGTAATGTATATAACAAAAATATAAAGATCATTACTTTAATCATTGTGTTGCCTGGCTCTACAAGCTTGTGAAGCAATGAAACAGGACAGCATTTATTCTAAATTACCATTTTAATACTTTAGAAACAGACACATGTCTGTTAATAAGTTGGAAAAGCTCCCCTGCATTGTTAGTATTGATTAGACTTCGATAATCAGGACCTTGAGCAAACAATTTTCTAGAATAAGAATTGATTGATCATTAATTCCAGAATGTTTGCAGACGTTTGATTTTTTAGCTATATAGCTTATCAGCATACGTGATAGAATCTGCTTTAATGTTTGTTTTATTCAGCAGGACACTATTTATTTTTAACACTCACAATAAGTAATCATAACAACAGTCATTCAGTCCTTAAAACTAACAAATTAATACCCATAAAACATGTACCAACTTGTTAAACGATGATTTATTTATGGTATATCCATAGTTCATATAATAGAAGCAAAATCCATACTTATGCTACTTTCAAAGATTACTTTCATATAGTATACTCAACAAATGCTATGCTGTAACATAGTTACATATAGTGCAATTGGCAATAGAGACAATGTTTAGCTATCTGAGATGTATCATGATACTTTAACAAATCGAAAGAATTACAATTTCTTACGAAGACGATTGATAAAAAGAGCGACAGACAAATTAAACATGCATACATACTATTTGTTAAGTTTATGCATACTTTCTTAGCATAACATGTAAATCTATTATTTGTGTAGGTAATGATACTAACTATTGTGCCTTCTCTATTGTCCATATAATTATTATTTTATTAGCACAGTAGATAATTTAATGTATGTTTTTTTGTCTCTATACCCTGATGTGTTTACAACTCATCTATTATGTAATGCACATAAAAGGAATCAACTGACAGGATTCCTGCAACAGTTTATTTGAAATGGGGTCCAATGACTGCTTTGGTAATATGATAGAACTTAAAATCAGCTATATTAGCACAAATTGCTAAAAATAAGTTTGATCTTATGACTGCTATTTTTACTCTAAGATATTGCTTTTCCAATCAACATTCTGATTAACGTAAATAATCTTTTAAACGGTAATTTTAATGCGACCTAGTTAAATTTGGCTTAAACATTTTCTCTCTGTTGAAATTTTATAAAGTAAATTTGGTATTGTAAATTACAACTTAAGAAATTTAGATTTCTTGGATATGATCACTGCCTTGCCATGTAAAACCCATCCTTAGGGATGATTTCCCCAATTTCAACGGCAATAATTCATTTTAATAACCCATTCAGTTTTAAAGTTTGCATTGCTTTGACAAATAATTTGTAGTGTTAAGTTAAAAGGACTATCAGTTTCATTATTTAAACAATGAAAGCCATGTAAAAATAAGCCGAAATTAAAGTTCATAACTAGAATAGATTTAAAAGTCACCTTCTGAGTTCTGATATATGTATTAATAGATGTGACGTAAACAATTTGCATAACAAAGCCACTCTCTTAAAAAATAAATGATAACAAACACTTATGTTTCCTTAAATTTAATGTAACGTAAACAACATTCTATTTTATATATTCATAAAGGGGTTATACTGTGTAGATTGCCAGCAAACGTCTTCTTTCTATAAGTGAACATGACTAGGAATTGTTACAATCACAGACTCCTGACTGACCCACTGCACCTTAGGGAAGAGACACGGAACACATATATCTACAATATAATTAAAGTGAAGCGATCAGCTATCTTCCTTGTCAAGATGGTTGCTGAACTAGAAACAAATTAGAATACAAGGCCCAATACAAAACTCCCACAACCAATAGGAACAACAACAAACAAAGTTTCCAACATCCACGCATCATTTCTGAAATTCTTAGATATTTTATCATACATGAATCTGATTTGATAGAACTGATATGTTATTTACTATTTTATTTATTGTGATGAGTGTGAACAGGTTTGACACATAGCTTTGGCTGCTTCTGAATAGCTTATTAGATTGTTTTGTTCAATTAAAAGAAAAAAATGTGCAAGTATATAAATTTGTTTTAGGTTTACAGGCTCAGTTTAAAATGGAAAACGGTTGAAACAAATATATAATCATGATATAGAATTCGTTTATTGATAGTTATATATGTTACTTTAGCAAATTTGACTGAACAAGCCTAAGGGAATGTATCCTAGTTGAGATGTTGCATCAGACTTATCATTTTATAAGTTTATAGATTGCATAACATAACATAGATAATTAGCAAATAATGTGTTTTGTTTTTAAGTCAAGAAGTATACCATTTCTTAAAAGCAAAAAAAAATACAACGATATACATGGTCCTAATTAGTACTGATAACTTCTTCTTTTGGAACAAATGCTCTTTTTATGCCTTTAAAACACAGCCCCTCCGCCTTTTTAATGAAATAAACTTTCCAGTGATATATAATTTAAGCTATTAAGCAATATTTGTTTGTCTTCAACTTTGTTTTATACGTTACATATTGAAAATTGAACAACAAAATGATATTTTACCTCAGAAATGTTGTTAATTATTACTCTAAAGTCGATGATATCAAAACAAATTAAAATAAGGTGTTTAAAAGCTAACAGAAAAAAGTGCATGCTTATTTATTTTCAAACTTAAGAGGTTCTAAACTTATATAAAGTTTTATCTGTGGTCATCTAATTAAACAGCTTATAACTAACAAAGTATTTATGTTAGGACGTATCTGTTTGCAGTTTTGAAATGGTCAGTTAACGCTCTTTTAAATACATGTTATCCTAAAGTTAAACACATATTGAGAAATTTGTCAAGTGAAACCTTTTGCCAAAATATCAATAATTTTAAGGGTATAGTTGCAAATGTAACGTAAATGACATTATAATGGACCCAAACAACTTTGAAAAACATCAATATGTGTAGAGATTAGCATGTTCTTACAGATTGCATAAATTTTTTGTTCATTTAAGCATTTCAACTTCTACCTAAATAGACTTAATTACATATTTTTGTTTTTAAGAAAATAAGGGGTAACGTATCAAACACACTGTTACAGGTATGTTTGCAAGACTTAAATTGAGTGCAATATCTGGTTTCATACTGCCTATACTATGTACTAAAGGATAAAACAAGTGAAAATTCTGCTAAAAAGGGGACATACCTCAATGCTTATTTTTGACATTTTTGAACACTGGCTCCTCTACTAAATATCTAAATAAATTGACTTCCATTCACTTTTGGGATAAAAAAACAAACACGAATATTAAGCTGGGCTTTTGCATAATAGTTGTAATTGATGATAACATGCCAGTGTCACCGTTTTGTCAGAATAATATGAGCGCGAGTGAAACGGTGATTTACAATGTATGTACATGTATACACTGAACCGAAGTTATAAGTAGCCACCATACAATATTTGCTCCAATTCAGAAAGTAGAAATCGCTCTCACAAAATTTAAATTCTATGAAAAGGCCCAAGGCTTTGTCGAGTCTCTGCAAATTATGTCATTTCAAAATGACTGGTAAACCTTGCACAGACAAGTTCCAAGTAAAGGTACCATCATTTCAAAAAGTCACATTTTATAGTGTGATATAAACTATTCATCAGATACGTTATCCATTTATGTTTTAATAGTTTTAAGATGTTTAAAACAGCTGTGATATGAGATGAAAATAAAACAAAAGTGTTTTTGACAATTGAACACTCCATTTCTCTTCTACGTTATTATGAAGACAGCCACGGTCAACAACTTAATCAAAGGATTTTAGCTTAAACATGCAGTTTGTATACTCACTTTGCATTGCTATGTACGCTTTATTATCTGCGGCACAGCAGTGCAATTTTCAGGGATTCTTCATTATGAAATGGCGTCACTGTTCTGCTTAAAAATTTAAAGAAATCTTTAACAAATGTTATTTAAATGTCCTTTAAAGTTTCACGTTAAAATCGGAAGCGCATACTAAATCAGTAAAAAAATACCGTTAGAAAATGGGCTCATCAAGTTGCATGTGTTTTGTCAAACGAATTAACATAAAATAAAACACATACAATGATTTTAGTATGTACAGCTGATGATTTCTGAAAATTTTAGAAAATTCGGAAAATTATCAATTTTTAAAAATTCGTAAAAAATATGTCATAAGCAAAATGTCAAGTGTTTGGTGTTTTTTCAAGTCGACTAGGCAGGTTTGCAAACACCTTTACTTGAACTCGATAGAAACTGCACTCAAAACGCTTATTTTCTTCAAAAACTTGTTTTTTGCATTTTTGAACCCAAAAATTGTTAAGTGATAGAAAACTCTTCCAAAACACAGCTTAAATTTAGTCCATTACAATGCACATACTTGGGCAAAAATTCACTTCAATATCACAAGGGCTTAGTCAGAAAAAAAGAAATTGAAAAGTGGCTACTTAGAACTTCGGTTCAGTGTATATGCAGTTTGTTTGAAACGAATATGTTTCATAGTATGCACATTTTGTGGTTCCCGACCTAGTAATTTCTGAGCATCAGTCAGTAGAATGTTGATGTTGGTGTTTCTATGCCAGTTTGTAAAATGTTGCTGTTAGTGTTTCTCTGTATAGCATTAGCAGATAAAGGGGAACGCTCATCAAATAATAAATGAGATTTAAAAGACAGGATTTGTCAATCAAATCAGTGAGTTGAAAATTTCATCAAAATCAACCAAGAAATAAAGAAGTGTTATGCATTTGAAGATTCAATGGACGCCCCCATATTTAAGAGTGTATGACGTCATAGCCTCCTAATTATAAATGCAAAAATGAAATAATTAACTGAAAAATAATTCTCACTCATGCCTACTACTATTAAAGGATCATTTATAAAGAAAGGGTGTGATTATATGCTGATATAAAACTTGTATTTCTCTGAATACGATTTCACGCATCCCATTAGCATCTCATTATATATTCAAAATGGCGGCTGAGACAGGCTGTTTTGAAAATTCCTGAATCATCTAATTTCTCAACCGATTTTGATCAAGTTTGCACTCAAATTGTTTGTGAGTAAAGATACGTTTACTTTTTTTGATGAGCGTTGTCTTTAAGTTGGGTTCAATTTGACTGTCGAAGAAGCGTGTGAAATGAATGCTAACCTGTGACTGTTTCAAGAACTGGTACACGATTCTTCCATCACGCTGAACCGTGACTGGTACTCGAGTGTTGATACGTTTGTTCCGATGTAGCGACAATGTCATGTGGCTGCCGTCGAACGGTAAATCGATGTCCATGTCGTCTGGAAACTCATCGGTTGATCTCTTTTGGCGTTTGCCATAATCTTTCACTTGTACGTTGATTCTGATGTCTTCTGGAAAAAAAATATTCATGAACCTTAGCATTTAGCAAGAGGTAGCTGACTCCATCATGGCTCACACATAATTCAGGCCTCCAGATAATAGTTGGTCACTAAAATAACAATTGTCTTATTTCTCAACAAAGAACAATGTTATTGTTTTTTTTCTGATGAATTGTTTAATATGGATGGTACTTTATTAGCACTGTTGAGCCGCAAAGTTCAATCTTCGTAAATTTCACACCATGTGAAGAATTGGGACTAATTGCGTCACTTTTAAAAAATATGAAATTTACGTACGGTCGATTTCAATAATTTTAGGGGTGTAAAATGTGTGCTCAAATTTCACATTTTATATGTTTTAGCGTGTGAAGAACTGGTACGATTTTTCTCAGATGTAAAGAATTGGTACCATTTGTCACAAATGTGAAGAATCGGTACCAATTTCTCACACGTGTGGAAAAAATCCGCACATCTATGAAAAATTGGTATTAAATGATCACATGTGAAAATTTTGTATGAAAACTCACAAGTCTTAAGAACTGGTACCAAATCCTCACACCAGTGAAATATCGGTACCAAATCATCACAGATGTAAAGAATTGCTACCTAATTGTCACAGATGTCAGTGACAAAACTGTGAAGCTTCGGAATTGGAATCGAATGCAAAATGCAGCAGATTTGGGGGCATTTTATCAGTGTGAAGAATACACATGTATGCTTTATGAAATGTTATTTCGGGTCTATTTTTCAAAAAGTGTGAGATATTGGAACGAAATATGTGCCGTATTGGTACCAATTTTCCACGTGCTGTGAGGAATTGGTACCTATTCTCCACAGTGTTAAATTTACGAAGTGTGAACTTTGCGGTTCAACAGTGCTATACGTTGGAGGCAAACACTGCTTCTGATCTAGGTCCATATTGTTTGCAATATACATAAATGGGTTTCCTAAGTATATCAACATATGACAAAAGTCATGGCTGGCGGGAAAAGAGTTAAACTTATGCATTGATAATATAACAAATATCCAATTGCTGATATATGGGTTATAGTCAGCTAACTCGTCTGTATTGTCATCTGCTGTTATTGGTCTAGGGGCCAAACTGATATATATTTTGTTTGTTTGTTTGATTTGATTCTTTACGTCCACTCAACAATCTTTCAGTTATGCGGGACGATCTTCCTGGGTTGAACCAGTACTAAGCTAGGATAAATGTGTCTTGCTCAAGGACCACAACGCAGTGACGCCGGTGAGGCTCGAACCCGCGGCCCTTCGGTCTCGAGTCAAAAAAAAACTGATATATATGGGCTATTTTGCGAGTTTGTTGCACCCCCCAGGAAGAAAAACTTGGTTACTATTTTCAGTTAGGGACATGTCTGGGGGCCTCAGAAACCCATGTTTTACTAAGTTTTCTGTGGTCAGCTTTCTGTAAATGGCCTTTAACCAACGTTACCCTACTAACATTGAAAATAGTAGTACTCAAAATACAAGACTAAAAGGATATTTTACAAAAGTATCAATGAAATTATTTGAACTTTAAATGGTTGATCGTGTCATAAACATCAATTGCAGACATCTGTGAGATGTATTTCTGCTCATCAGTATTACGTACGTTACATTTTATACAGAATTGCAAATTATGACTTTAGAGATTGCATATAAGAATGAATCATGTTCCCCAACCCTAGGAAGAAAAGCTTGGTTACTATTTACAGTCAGAGGCATGTCCTGGGACCTTAGAAACCCATGTTTTTCTAAGTTTTCTTTGGTCAATCGTCTGTAAAAGGCCTGTAATCAATGTTACACTAATAACATTAAAAATACCAACAAATAAGACAAGACCAATATGATATTTTCCAATAGTATTAATGAAATTATTTGAGCTTTACACGCTTCAGCTAGACATAAATATCAATTGCAACATCTGTGATATGTACTTCTGCTCTCCAGAGTTACTTATGTTACATTGTTTTATGAAATTGCAGATAATAACCTAAAAGATTGCATATCAGAATAAACCATGTTCCACAATCATAAATATGTAATAAAGATTTCGATTCTAATGATGAATTTTCATTTTCACATATTTGAAGCAATTTATAAATTGCAACTGGTAATAAAGTGTAGTAAAATAAATATTTCAAGATGCTTATAAGCGTCTCGCTACTACTGGCGTACATATTTTATTTTCGTCAATTCACATTGCACTGGGGTGGGCACTGTCTTCTTTCATCTCTTTCACGATGATATTAAATAGCGACTAGACAAACAGGTTTAACTAACATGGACATTTAATTTCTGTCAATAAATTAATAAGGTAACGTAGGTAACAAAATGATGTATTGCATAAATGGATAAAGAAAATAGAATTTGTGGAGAATAAGCTAATTTTTTTTTTTTGCCTTAGCCCAACTACACGCAAGGTAAAATTTAAGTCTACTCTCAACATGTTTTTAATAACTTCAATTACAGACAAATTACTCTAAATAAACATAATATAAGAGTTTTGTATGTTTGGTTCTGTTACTTTGATATGGCTATTTTGCATTTTTTGTCAATGGTTCATGGCAAAATGCATGATATTTACTTCATGATTCAAATATTAGACTGAAGATACCGTATATCAATTAAAAATTAAAAGTAAAAATATCAAAGCAATATTTCCTGCATCTGGTGGCAGGGCAGAGATGACTGTGCGTGGTGTCTTCCAGAGCAGGGGCTTTCTGTTGATTTTATACAGAGAAAGACAAATCTTAAAAACTACTAAAGTTCTGGTTAAACCTTTTTTTTAACAAGAGCGAAAGGGTAACAGATTGGTCAGATTTGATGATAAGCTGTTTTACAAGTTATATACCTTTTACACTAAATGTAAGGTAAGTCCATAACAAATGTAATAACACACTGCCATTATATTAGCTTAAATATATTTTACCTGCAAGTTCTGGCTCTTTTTGCCATTAGAAGTATTTTATCAGGCTTGAAAAAATATGTTTGCTAAAAAGTGAGTATGACTAGGAAATGTCACAATCACAGACTGATGACTAACCAACGGTATGGTAAAGAAAAGACACAGAACATTTTAGGTCTTGACTGCATTGTGCTATACATGTAATCTAAAATTTCTAACTCATTTTTTAAAGACTGCAAACATAATATCAATCAAAGTATTTATCAGATCAGAAGTAGCATGGTTTATACCCAATGTACCTTATGTTTTGTAGATCTAGCCTAAACAGGTTTTATTGTATGCTTAATACATTTAATTTTCACTGTTGGCAATTACATTTTGAAAACAAATAACAACAATGATTTATCTGTCACAATTTCAATCTTCTCTACTTTTGTTAAGCACAGTTCTTTTATATCATATTGTAATGCTTGTTATTATATTATATTATACAGCAATTTTAAAAGAAATTATTTTGTTCGTTAAATAAGGAAATTAAAGGTAAAGTTATGCTCATAGACTGAAAATCATAGTATGTGGTAACACTAATTACAAAGCTATAAAGATATTTCATGGTAACATTAATTGCAAATCTTTTGTCAGTTATTGAATCTTTTTGAAAGTCCATTTTCATGAATTACAACTTGAATCATATACATGACACAACAAAATTAGGCAATCTCCCGGTATCCTCCCAGGTGGGAGTTTACCAAATTAAAAAAAAAAATCTTATTCCATTTTCACTGTTTTGATGGAGGTTTGCAATTAAGCAACATGGTTTGAATCTCTGAAGCTCACAGATTAAGTTGTCAAATGGTTGTCAGTTGGAAAAAAGTGTCACAACTAACACTCAGCTATTGGCTTTCTTACATTGTTAATAATGTAGTTTTGTGTTGTTGTTTTTTGCACTGTCAGAGTTATTTCCAACAATTATACATGTTTGCACATGATCTATGAAATGAAAAGTATGAGACTTATGGTCAGTTTGTTGGTTTCAAAGAGATACTGAATAAGGCTTATTGTATGCAGAGCCATCCAAAAATGTGAATAATACTGCAGATAACAGCTAGTAGACATCATTTTAGTCATAAACTGACTCATTCTTGTACCCATTTGTTAATACTAACATTGTTTGAGGGCTGTCTTGTCTACAGTGAAAGGAAATCATATTCATTTAATTTAAAGTGTAGTGCCATATTAAGATTACAAATATTTAGTACTGTATGTTGCAAGTTAAATACTTGTGCTAGCTAATCTCGTATATTGCACTGGTTAATACATGTAATATGATACTGTAATATAAAGATAAACCTTATATCCAACAAATCACTGTTTCAGCAAACTGATATGGTTGAAAAACAGATTTATTATTTGTTAGGATGGCGAGCATCCCAACTAAGGGATTGTTTTCTACATCATGTAGATCAGAAATATTAAAACAATTATTATATTTGTAAATTTGTATTAGATAAATCTTTCGTGATGTAATTTCTCAAAACATGAGACATGACCTCTAATTAACTGATTAAAGACTGGGTATACACTGAAGCTGTCAGCTGATCCAATGTGGTGAATGACAGCTGCGTGCATAGCATGTTTACATCATTGAATAACCTTATTAAGAGCCTTTGTCACCGAAAGACGAACCAAGACATTCTTACCCTAATAGGATATTTTCCCATAGTATCAATGAACTTATTTGAGCTTTAAATGTTTGACGTAGACATAAACACTAATTGCAGACATCTGTGAGATAGGTTTCTGCTCGTCAGCGTTAGGTTTGTTAAGTTTTATACAAAATTCAGATAATGACTTTTCAATTGCGTATTAGAATAAAACATGTTCCCTAACCTTAATTTTATAACGTTGGTCTCTATTATAATGGTAAATTACCATTTAAACATATTTGCAGCTATTTATAACTTGCAACTGTAGTGAATTAAATATTTAAATACGCTTATTAGCATGTAACTTGTACTGGCTTACATATTTTCTATCCTGATTTTATATGGTAACGTAATTTACAGGCATATTACGAGTTTGACAACAGGAAACGTAATAAGACATTCAGTCCAATATTTGAATCATGAAGTAGATATTATGTTTCTTGTTATGAACCATTGGTAAAAAATCTGCAAACTGTCATATCAAAGTAACAGAATCAAACAAAATTGAAAAACTCTTATCTTATTGTTTATTTAGAATAATTTGACTATAATTGAAGTTATTCAAAAAAAATGATAGAGAGTTGACTCAAATATAACCTTGTCGACAGGCTATGTCGTCAGGCTAAGGAAAAATTTAGTCTACTTTCCACACTTTAGTGTTTTTATCTATTTATGCAAAGGACAACGCTGTTACCTACGTTACCTTTTATATATTAACAGCAACAAACTTTCCATTGTCGTTGACTCTGTGTATTAAATTATTATTTCATTTCACTGTGACAGAGATGAAGAAAGACATTATACATTCCAATGCAATGTAAATCGGTTCAGATAGAAAATATGTACGCCAGTAGAAGTAACATGCTAATAAGCATATTTAAACGTTTATTTTGCTTCCTCTATCGCCAGTTACAAGTTATAAGTAGCTTTTATATGTAAGAATGGACATTCATCATTTGAATAGAGATCTTTATCACAAATGTAAGGTTGGGTACCATGGTATATTCTAATATGTAATCTATAAAGTCATAATATGCAATTTCATAAAAAATGTAACATATGTAACTCTGACCATAAGAAATACACTCCACAGATGTCTCAAATTGATGTGTAAGTCTAGCTCAAACATGTAAAGCTCAAATAATTTCATTAATACTATTGGGAAAAATATCCCATTAGTCTAGTATTTTGTGTTGCTATTTTAAAAGTCAGTAGGGTAACATTGATTACAGGCCAGTTACAGACAACTGACCGAAGATATCTTAGTAAATTATGGGCTTCCAAGGCCACAAGACATGTCCCTGACTGAAAATAGAAGCCAAGTGTTTCTTCCTGCGGTTAGGGAACATGTTCATTCTCAGATGCAATCTATAAAGTCATTATCTGCAATTTCGTATGTAACAATGTAACATACGTCACGCAGGGGAGTGAAAAATATCTCACAGATGTCTGCGATCGATGTTTATAACTAGATCAAACAATTAAAGTTCAAATAATTTCATTGATACTTTTGTAAAATATTTTATTAGTCTTGTATTTTGTATACAACCATTTTCTATGTTAGTAGGGTAACGTTGGTTACAGGCCATTTACAGAAAATTGACCACAGAAAACTTAGTAAAACATGGGTTTTCAAGGCCCCAAGACACGTCCCTGACTGAAAATAGTGACCAAGTTTTTCTTCCTGGGGGGTGCAACAGAACTCAAAATTTGAGATTTGGCCCCTACACTATATACTGTTGAAGTCAGAATGGCTAAAAGTGTTAACCTATACCAAGCTGCTCCCTGGTATGATTATGATAGGGTTCAGACTGTAACCTATACCAAGCTGCTCCCTGGTATGATTATGATATGGCCCAAACTGTAACCTATTCAAGCTGCTCCCTGGTATGATTATGATAGGGTCCAAACTGTAACCTATACCAAGCTGCTCCCTGGTATGATTATGATAGGGTCCAAACTGTTTGACCATGTATGGTGTAAGCAAAACTATTCTGGAAATTTGCAACATCTGCAGACGAGATTTTCGGGTGACGAGATTTTCGGGTTATTTTAGTGGTTAAAAATACTGTCTAGTATCTAATGTCTTAAAGTACGCTCGTCATTTTAGGGAGTTGCCCTTTTAGGATATGCAAAGAAATGTGCTTAATCTAAATCTAATCTTAATCGAAAAAGTTGTGTCCGGGCCATGATTAGTCGCGCGGTTCATCCAACCAAACTACAACAGGATAAACTAAAGTCGTCTGTTTTTCTCGTCTGCTGAAATGTTTAAGAAGCCTCTATGGCAAACAGTGTGGACCCAGACCAGACTGCTCCTATAGGAGCAGCCTGTTCTGGGTCCACGCTGTTTGCTTCTATACTTAATCCGTCAGTAATGTTAGGCAATTATTTGCAGCAGACGGCATTTTCAGATGCATTTTTTTCTTGGCACTTTAAGGACTAAAGAACGGTGTAATGAGTCAAGTCTTATTTATTGGGTTTAGTTAAACACGTTTTCGCAATTAAAACCACTGGACAATGAAACACTAGTGTTGCCCTTTGTCGATAGTACCGGTTAGACTTTTTTGGTCGAAAGTTTCGATTTTTTATTGACAAAACCAAATAAAAATAAGTGTTTGGGAGAAGCCAGCTAGATAAGGCCTAGCTTGTCGAGTATACCGGCAGTTGTTTGCATTTTGGGTAGATGTTACTGAATTGTGGAGATTTGTTTAGATTTATTCTTAAGCTTCAAGTTTTAAATCCAATGTTGAAGTCAAATATTTGCGCAACAGTATTCAATGCCTGATTACAAGTGCTGCTCATAACTGAAACTGTTATTTGGCTGCAGGATGTTCTTCATGAAACCTGTACACATAGCCGAGCAAGCTTCTCCCATATAAGGACATGTGTATCTAACTGAGCCTGAGTTGTAACGAAGAAGTTTGCCGTTGTAAGCTAGTCTAGTGGTTGACATGATCATACATGTATGCTAAGCGTTTGCGAACAAAAAAGGATCAGGCGTGACTGCGAACATACGCAGTTGTTGGTCGCAAATGTAATAAATGAACGTTGCATACTAGATGGCAAAATCTGACTTTAGCATAGGCTTTGATTACCTATGCAATTATTACTTATTTCACATGCGGTAGCCCATTTTTCGATTTATAGAATTACCGAGAAGTTAATTTATAAGTACATGTAAAACATCTACTCATATTTGGCATGACAGATTATTAAGAGTCACGAACTGGTACGAAATATATGTGTTATAGATATATCAATCAATTATGTCGGTTAATAGTCCAGAATCCTGGGTTATGATGTTCTTGTTAAAATACCACCATTTTACGCAAAACTGATCAAATAGAAATTAACAAAAACCGAATAAACGTACAAGCCAGTTCATGTACTTTAAGTTTGGTACTAACCAGTGATGCTAGCCCCATGGGCGGATCCAGAGGGGGCAGGGGTCCGGACGCCCATTCCCTGCAAAATCACGAGTGGCTATAGGTTTCAAATACATTGATGACTAAAAAGAAAAAAATAACGTTGTCAAACAGTGGAGACCTTGGACAAACGCCACGTTCTGTGGCGACTGATCTTGGTGTGCACTGTTTAGCTATGTCCCACAAAATGTACGCTATGTTAAAATGGGTTAAGGTATTATAGACTCAGAGAGTCTAGTGAAGCCGTAGAGTTCAAACTTTGTATATGTCACACTGTGAAGAATTCGTACCAATTTCCTCGTAGCACGTGACAAATTGATACTAGTATGTCACAAAAAGTTTCTTACAAATATATCACACGTATGTTTGTTTGTTTGATTTGATTCTTTACGTCCCATCAACAATCTTTCAGTTATAAAGAGACGGGTCTTCCTGGGTTGAACCAGTTCTAAGCTAGAATTAATGTTCTTACTCAAGGACACAACGCAGTGACGCCGGTGAGGCTCGAACCCGCGGCCCTTTGGTCTCGAGTCAAGCACTCTACCACTGAGCCACTGCGCTCCCGCACACGTATGTGACAAACACGTACGAAGTCAAATTCCATATAGCATACATGTGAATTATTCACATTGCAAAAATACCCCTGAATTTGCTGTATTTTGTTTTCGAGATCAATTATGCACATATGCGGCATATAATCTTATATTTCAACATGATAATATGTCTTGGACAGGAGTTAGAATGCTCAAATGCAATCATAAGTTATATGAGCCTAATCGCGAGAAAACCTTTCTTCAGGGTGTACCCGACCATATGCTACAAACCAACCGGAGCAGCTGCAGAAAAAAGCTGTAGTCTTTTAAGTTCGGATTTTTACCTGTTTTTGCCCAAATTTTAATTTATTCTTTGCTTATTTACCGTTTGCTGTAGGCTAAGAAATTTTCTCAGTTTTATGATTCGCGCGATATGACGCAACGAATGGAATAACTATTACTCTCTAAACCTAATAATTGCTGATATAAAGGAGGTGAGCGTCTTCCCCGCCTGAGCGTCTTGCCCCATCTTACTTGTCTACTATTTTCGGTTTTGATGTCGGCGCAGTGCGGCCCCCGCCTCTGGCATATAGAGCGCAGACTTTGAGAAGTTGAGATTACAACCTTGGCTTAAGATTATATATCACCTGGTTATCAAAATTAATGTTTTCAAGAAATGCATACACAATTATTCCTGAAATAAGCTCAGACAATATATAGCTGTCCTATAGGCAAATATTTGTTAAAATGTATTAGTATGCAAAATATGATTAAAATATACCATGCGGTTCAAGATTTATGATAATTTTAACTAAAAGACCTCGACCGGCCAAAATGATGCTCGACAAAATCTTGTCACTATTTTGCATACCAGTGTTTGGACAATATTAAAATAAATGAGTACGCACAATTTGATCCAAATGTTTTCACTTAATTGAGTGATATGAAGTTATGTCATTTTGTCAAAATAGTGAAGCACCATCTATATGCCAGCAGTAACCAGTGGTTAGAGATGTTGACATGCATATATATGTATGCAAAATGTGATCAAAGTATACTATGTGGTTCAAGAGTTATGAACATTTTCACTAACTTGGTTTAAAGCTGCATAGTCTGTAACTTTTGATCTTCTAATTTTAGAAATAAAGTTTCTATTTTTCAAGAATTCGAATAAAATACTCAAATTCAGGTAAATTTTTTACCATTTTCGTAAGTCTTAACAAATTACCACTATCAAAACAACAGCATTTATGTTAAAAATCAACTGTCTAGAATTATTGAAGGGACGTAAATAATTACCCATAAGAGAAAAACACCTATTGTAATAAGATAATTCGCTTTTCCTTGCAGTTTTCAGCTGTACTGAACATATTTATTGTGAAAACATAACATAATTCTACTTTTACAAATGATTTAAAAAGAAAATATTTTTTTTTCGAAAAAATTTCATAGTTACAGACCTAGTCTCTTTAAGCCCTCCAGTAAAATATTTTACTGACCGTTCCAAGGCGGTACTTCTTTTGTGGATATTTTATGTTTTTGTTCTGTCTTGTGTTTGCTATGTCTTTGTGTGCGTCTGTTTATATGTGCTTTGTGGTCACCTGCTGGGAAAGAGCTGACCTCTTGGCTCTCGTTTGTAGTGTCTAACTGTGAGTTTGTTACTTTCCCATTGGTATCCTGGGTCAGGTGTGGTACTTGATTGTATCGATTCCTGATCTTTGCACCCTTACTTACTTTGCAACGGACAACATAGTGATTATAGTGCAGACCCAAGGGTCGTGCAATAATCAATATATACTGTTCTATATGTGCGACTAGCTAATTTTAAAATTTGTTTGTATTGAATGGTTGGTCAATACAATGAATTGAATGTTCGTGTATAGCCTTAACCAGATCAATGTGTGACCAAACATACAAATGAACACATAAATGTTTTGACAAAGCCTTTCAGAATTGCGACAGATTAAGGTGGATTAACAGTCGGTTTAGTTTTTATTAACCACCTTGCATATCAAAACTGTATTAACGCGGACTGACCGCAATTCGTACTATTTCTGAGTTGTAGTAAAAGTTAGTAAGGGTGCAAAGATCAGGAATAGATACAATCAAGTACCACACCTGACCCAGGATACTTGTGAGAAAGTGACAAACTCACAGTTAGACACCACAAACGAGAGCCAAAAGGTCAGCCCTTTCCCAGCAGGCGACCACAAGGCACGTATAAAGAGACGCGCACAAAAGCATAGCAAACACAAGACAGAAAAAAAAAAAAAAGAAGTACCGCCTTGGAACAGTCAGTAAAATGTATTACTGGAGGGGCTTAAACCTGCTTGCGTAAAATGCATGCCGCGCCGTTTAGGGTCAGTAGTACATTGATTTAATGGGTTATGACCAACATGAGTTCGATTAGCCAGTGCGTTTCTAGTAGTAGTTTTCTGATTCTAGTTTGATCACAAATTCTAACACACCTCGCCTATAGAGCCAACGGTAACAAACTGTGATATATCGGACAATAATTCACTGCTAAAGTGTGTGATAGCTGACGTCACTGGAAAATGACGTCTTTCATGGCGTTAGACGGTGTAACGTCGTTTTTACGCTTGAAAGACGTTACAATTACATGTAAACGTATGCGACGTAGTCTGAGTATCGGCGGGAGTTCTTCAGTGCAATGGCGGAAAGTTGGAAGAAGCTGAAGACTTCAAAAATGTTTTCGTCGTTTATTGTGTGTTAGAATCGAAATAGATCAGCTCCAGTGCGTGAATTGTTGAGTAATAATTCACTGTTTGTCGGTCAGTTGTACGAAGATAAATCACTCACGCTGCGCGCTCGTGATTTGATCTTCTTTACAACTGACCTCCAAATAGTGAATTATTACTCAACAATTCACTGTTGGAGCTGATCTATTTCTTAAGTGACAATCTTACGCTGCTAAGCCATCTTGGTTCACCAAAGCTTAAGAAGATATCCTATTACTGACTATAACATATTGTTAGACATTTCGTTTGGCGAGTACACTGTGTTGTGTTATTGTTCAACATTTCACCCATAAAATTGAATGAAAGGTATGCATATGAATTAATTCAGCGTAAAGCAATATATCCCAATTTAAGATGAAGGTATGGTTAAGTAATACATTTTAATTAGTGGACACCTCCTCCCCCTCCCCCCACACACACAGCCGATGTAAAACCAGCCATTTCCAAGCGTCCATTGTTGTTCTAACACTGAACCAAAGTAATACGATTTTGACCTACACGTTTGCTGCCTTGTAACGACATTTGTCATACTACATTAGACGACACTGGTTTGGGTATAAAGGTCGGACTTTAGTTACTAACTTTACTGATAATCATTCTAGAAAAGATACACTAAAGAACACCAGCTAGAATAATGATCCTGTCTACATTTAACAACAATCACATACACATGCACGGACGAAAAAACAAATATGGACAGACACACACGTATGTAGTACCTTCTTTTTCGGCGTTGTGGTCGGAAATCCTTTTGAACCCTTTAGTAATCACACATAATGATATCAAAACAGTCACAAACACTAAAATTCTCCAGATTTTGGACATTTCTCTGCTGACTCGAAGTCTTTTAAACTACAGTATACCCGTATAGTCCAGTCAGGCTAATGACCAAAATGTACTTATTTTTGTGCTTAGTAGTTGGTTTAATTTGTGTTATATAAGTCTTTTTTGTATTCTTATTTATGATTGGACGTTTTATCACAGTTGTGCTGTATAAACACAAACACCTTTTCTTTATCTGTAAATCTATTCAAATGTTGCTTAAAACATATATTTATTGTCTACATGTGTCAATATATGGTCTCTCTGTAAATGAAAAAGACATGTATATGTATTTGATATTATACGATGCCATTTAAAAATCACTCAAAGTGGTTTTAAGCGCATTTATCCATTAGCACCAACTATACGCGCTCTGGATTACTAAAGTTGTATTTGACCGTTCTGGGTGCAAATTGATGAAATGCAAAACAAAAATAGTATAAATTAATAACACATATGAACAATAATAACAATAATATTAATAACATTGATCAAAAAAATAATAATGAATGTATTATTATTATCATTTTTATTATTATTATTATTATTATTATTATTATTATTATTATTATTATTATTATTATTATTATTATTATTATCGATAAATTATATTAAATGTGCATGTTTCAGTACAATATTTTGAAATTTTCGACGCATGTAACAGTTTTATTCCAAAATATCTTAAAGTCACAGATGCTTAAGTTGTCTCATTTATTCTGGGGCACTTCGATAAACCGTTTGAATATTAACACAAAAGTAGAAAAAACCAAATAAAAGTCCACCCCTTATTTGGTATAATTACAAATCAAAGTTTAGAATCACGATCTAATGTACCAAACCGGTCCACAACAAACCACCATTATCATGATTAGGGCTTATCCAATCATCGAATAATTTCAAAATTGTGCAATTGCGCAGTTTTGTATTTTCACTGCAATATATTTGTTGTTTCTGATATTATTTCTAGAGAAAAGTGAAGATCCTGGGCTGCTTGTGCGGATGCAATCCGCACAGGCTGCCCAGGATCGCCACTATTAATATGTATTGCTTGCCGTTTTAGTGTGTCACAACTAAAAAACTTTTCTAATCTTTGCTTAAACTTTTAAGGTTTATGGCTATAACCGATTCACTTCCTTGCTCCCTACATGCTCAACAATGCTTTTTACCATTCTTATATTTCAAAATTGAACAAACAATTTATAGTCGGGTATAAATAGATTATATACGGGTATGTCTTTTCTATTAAAGGTATACGTCAGCAAAAAAGAAAGAAAGAGATTCGGTTATATAACTATATAAAAACTGAGCCGAAATTTTGGCGTCCAAATAACCAAATGCTACGCCAATGGAAACGAGGCCGAGCTCACGACCAACCAGCGGTATTTTTTTTATCGATTCTCCGCGACTTTCCATAGATAAGTGGACCGTTGGTAGATTGCCAGACTCGTGACCAAGACGTCGGCGCAGTGTTGTGTTCTTGGGTAAGACAATTCATCCCACTATTTAGTACTGGTTCAACTCAGGAAAGGAGCCGCTGCGGTGAAGTTGATAATTAAACCATGTAAACCAGGGATTGCTGGCTCGATCCCCGGTTTCACCAGTCTATATAAAAGTCCAGGTTTATACAAAATGAATCAAGGTAGGTAGTCACGTTGTTTTTGTTTGGGTACACTGTACGGAAAAAAGTCCTATTTCTTTTTCACAACTATGTTTTAAGCGAAAGTAAGTATAGATTTCTCCACGTATTTTCATCTTTACCCGGAAAGTTATACACCATTTTCCAGCCCACATTTTTTCCCGATCTAACGATGCCAGGATATCCTCATAAAACTTCTTAATTTGAGTACAGACTCTGTCACAAAATTTTTAATGGCGAAGATCGAGCCTGAATTATAGAAATAAACTGTACGGACGACAATTATTTTCTTTGTGACAGAGTTTGTACTCAAACTAAGAAGCTTAAAGAGGATACCCTGGTAGCGTTTGATCGGGAAAAGTGTGGGCTGGAAAATGGTGTATAACTTTCTGGGTATAGATGAGAAAACATAGAGAAACGCACTTACATTCGACTAGAATGTCCGAACAGTGTATTCGAACATCCGCGCAGTGTATCAAAAAAAAAAAAAAAAAAAAAAAAAAAAAAAAAAAACACCCTGACTTCCCACCCTGTTAATGGAGACTTGCGACTTGATGGACTTTCATTATTATTTCTGCTGCCTTCATCGCCACCCCACTCCCTTGATCAAGCATGACATTTGTATATTATATCTGTCACTGCAAAACTACAATTGTATGCGAAAAGATTTGCTTGTGAAAGTGTGTAGGGATGCATGCACATCTATTTTTTTTTTCTATTTCCTATAAGTTTAATAACAATTACAGTGTTTTTATCCCATATTTTTAACCAGTACTGGCCCAATGTGAGGATTGAACTGACAACTTTCTCCACGAGAAAAATATCATTTTCTTCAAACTTTTATCTGGCCATTTTTTGGGCACTCATTCATTAAGACTTTGCGAGGTCCCTTAATTACATCTATGTGAAGACTAGTCAAGACTTAATCAAAAAAGTTAATCATTCTCATTATATAAGTTCAACAATATACGAACACTCAGGTAAGATCCTCTATATAAAGTCAAAAATCCATGAGCACCTGTGTAAGATCCTCTTTATGAAGTCAATAAAACATAAGCACCCATGTAAGATGCTCTGTCTAGAATCAATAATAAATGAGCACTAATGTAAAATCATCTGTTTAAAATCAATAATACATGAACACTCATGTAAGATCATTTTATTAATCCAATAATACATGAAAACTATTCAAGATATATATAATGTCAATTGTACATGTTCACTCATGCACGATCCTCTATACTAATAATGTCTGTGGTTAATTCCGATCTTTGGTGGTACATCTGCGCGGCTGCTAATTCTCTTGCTTTTGTTGTGGTTTATTTCACCCAAAGAGGGTCCACTGGATACTTTGCCTATTCTGGCAGAATGATGGCGTTTCGCTAAACAATCTGTAATCTAGTATACCATTGATGCCAAAGACTGGTTAGTGAAGGTGGCGTTTCATTGACATCTGCGTATTCACTTGTTTTTAGGGCCTAGACCTTTAACTGTTTTTTCCATTATAGCCGCTTTAAGTAAGCTGTGGTCCACACAACTCTTAAAGCACAATGAAACTGCCATAGAATTACAGATTGGAGCAAGTTCGATATATAAACAAGAATGAGTTACCCTGGTGACTACCATGTTTTACCACTTTTTGGCTCCTGAAGGCGGACACCCTACATGAGAGGAACATTTAATTGAAAAATAAATACCAAACTGCAAGGTCCCTTTTTCTAAGCCACACCAGTAAACCTAATAGGTGTTGTTTCGAAAAGTGCAGCAAATATATTTTCGTTTAATAAATATGATTTTTTCCCTTAATTTTATTAGTGACCAATCACAAAGCACTTTTCCACTTAAATATTGTGCTGAGCTTCCATCCACCTTTTGAGTAAATCAGCGCCCTTTTTACAATTACAGGTATGTGACCTAAAAAGGAATTACTCGCGTCAAAGGAAATTACATGCACGACGGTCATTCAGATCAAATTATTTGCTTCCACTCGTGTGTGTAGCGCTTCTTCTCCTACGCAGTATTTTTTACCTGTCGTGACTTAAACGAAAAGTAAATATATCTTGTTTTATGAATGGATCGACGTCATGGTAAATTGAGACGCTATTCTGTTTGTAATTGTATAGAAAAATGTCTCATCTATTGTACCCGTGAACTGTGATTAATTCGGCCGTATTGTCACGATGCGCCGAGTGCGCGAATCGGGACTCTCCGTGACGCAAGATCGCCGTGGCTGAGTCGTACTGAGCAATCTCACAAATAAGTCGAGCATGGAAATAAATAATTAATTACAAAGCAACAAATTGTTTACTTAAATCGATAGTAATGAAAAGTACTTTTATTTGTCAAATGTCTTTATTCGCAGACTTTTCGCCGAAATATATTAACAGTGGTGGATCCAGAGGGGGTTCGGGTGTTCGCTCGTTTTGAGACAAAATTATTTCATATTCATGGAGAATGTTCAAAAACTCAAGAAAAAATAATGACAAATCAGGTTAAGTTAACAAATCTAACCCCCTTTCATGCGTCGATCCAGAAAACTTTGTCAGGGGGAGGGGGGGTCCAACTGTGACGTTTGTTTTTTAGTTGATGGGGGGAGGGAGGATCCAAATACCACTATAAGCGGGCCATCATCGGCCCACCAGCGAAACGCCATTTAAATGGCGTTTCGCTGGTGTGCTGGTGATGGCCCAACATTGAATGCTGGCTTGGTAGCCTTGTGATTTTCAGGGGATCCAGACCAGTATTGCAAAGAAACCCTATATTTTTGTGATTTTTTAGAGGGGGGGGATCCGGACCCCCTCCCCCCCCCCCTCTGGATCTGCACATGCCTTTGCAAAGTTCAACCCCATATCAAGAAATCCTGGATCCGTCACTGTATTATCTGCGATTATTTGCGAATAGCTTGGTCAGTGTGTCAAATATGAATGTCCTCCATAACAAAATGTAGAAGGATTTTGCATTACAATCCATACAGCCTGATTTTATGTATATTTATGTATATTTGACCTTGACCTTTGACTCAAAGATCATATTGACGATTCAGACCATTTGATTTCATCTTCACACCATAGGGAATCATTGTGAAAAATGACTGAGGAGTTGGCGTAACGAGCCGTAACACATATTTTAAGTATACAGATGTATTTGACCTTGACATGTGATTCCAAGGTCATAGCGGTGATCAAAAACCATTGTTGTCATCTACACACCATTAGCAATCATCATACTTAATATAAAAGCATCCACCAAACCAGAGGGATATTAGGTCCTGAAGCGCTCACCTGACATTGAGTCACAAGAATGTAGATGACCTTGACCATTAATGCGCCAATCGCAACAAAAGTCGTCTGCTTTTCTCGTCTGCTGAAATGTTTAAGAAGCCTCTATGGCAAACAGTGTGGACCCAGACCAGACTGCTCCTATAGGAGCAGTCTGTTCTGGGTCCACGCTGTTTGCTTCTATACTTAATTCGTCAGTAATGCTAGGCAATTATTTGCAGCAGACGACTTCAGCAGACGACATTTTCAGATGCATTTTTTCTTCGCACTTTAACGGTTTACAAAGTCAAGATCAATTTAACCTAGGACCATCACTTGAACACACTTTATAAGGTCCATATTCCTAATGAGACAAAGATGTTTTAATAGTTTTAATCTTATATAGCATGGGAGATATTTTGGTCATGTGATATGGACAATATAGTCATACTAAGGTTGTCTTTTCCAAAGCATGTTTCATATGAAATTCTACTTTAAATGACCATCTGATGTCTGAAAAATGTGTTTGCCACCGTGGCTGAATGGTCAAACATCAATCATGACCGTTTTGACGTAAATTGCTGAAATCCAACTGCTTATAATCTTGCATCCAATGTACGCACCGTACTTGGCTATCTTGCAAGGCTCAGGGTCATTGAGCAATTGGTTCCAGAATATTTTAAGAGTTGTTACGGTGACCTTATATGGGCATGGCAGCCATTTTTATTGTGAGATATATATACTACATAGTTTCATAGTTTCATCTGATGGTTGCTACATATGAAACGTGAGTTCAATTGGACTTGTGGTTACAGAGAAAAATATGTTTAGATATATAGATGGCAGTCTCATATGAACGACCGTTGCCAAAAGGCTAAAGGCCAAGCTTGACCTTACATGTAAGTACTTATCTATAGTCATTGTCTCATTAGATTAACCATATATAGTAAGTAAAATGCCTTTGGTTCCAGCTGTTTTATTTAAATGCATTAGGAAGCATATGTGGGTGTGACGTCCATCTTTGCCATGCGACCAAAACAATTTGTATACATTTGGCTAACTTGCCAGGAGGAGTCTTCATATATATTTTTTTATATTTTGATGGGACTCAAAATATCAACTTCTCAAAAATATCCCCATTTAAATGCATTAGGAAGCAAATTTGACCTGGCTCATTCCTAATGCAACGTACCAAGCCCCAAGGTCATCGGCCTTCTGGTTCTAGAGAAGAATAATTTTGAAGGGGTTTAACATATATATAGGTATAGCCGCCATCTTGGTCATGTGACCAAAACAATTTGTATAAATTTTGGCTAAGTTGCCACGAGGAGTCTTCATATGGAATTTAATTTAAATTGGCCTAGTGGTTTCTGAGGAAACTATGTTTTAATATATCGAGCGGCCTTGGCTGAAGGGCTAAGGCTAACCATTTATATGCTGTAGGAAGCAAATCTGACCGTGACGTTAAGTAGGTCAACGTTAACCTAGGATCATCATTGCAACAATCTTGGTAGGCTCTGTTACAACACGTTTTGAAGTAATGTAAAAATTCATTTCATTTTGATTTTTTTTAATTTCATTTTGCATTGTCAACGTCGACGCAAAATGGAGCAAAGATGTAATAAAAAATAGGCTCCACATTGACTCCAAGGTCATAGCGGTGATAAAAACTTTCATTGTTATCTACACTACGCATCAAAAGCAATCACTGTACTAAATATAAACACCCTCCGTTAAAAACTGGAGGAGTTGAAGTTACAAGCCTTTAGGCAGGTTTTGATTATAATTGAGCCGTGACACGTGATTTCCAACAATGTGGCATTTTGACAAAAGTAGACTCAGGCTAACCTGTGCATCATCCTCTTATATGTAGAAACCTTAAATGATGTTCAGTCAGTAGCTTCACAGTCATAGAATATTCAAGCGACTAGCAAAGGCTCTGATCAGTCTGCGCGTATGCACAGGCTGGTCTGAGCCTTTGCTGGTCGCTCAAACCACATTGTTGGAAATCTCATGCCACGGCTCATATTTGACCTTGAACTTTGACTCCAAGGTTATATCAGTGATGGGAAATCTTCATTGTCATATACACACCATAAACAATCATTGTTACTACATATGAACATCCTCCATAAAAAGTGAAAGACAAGTTGAAGTTGCAAGCCCTACGACAGATTTTAAGCATATTTGGACTTGATATGACATTTGACTCCAAGGACAAATCGATGATCTGAAACGTTCGTTGTAATCTACACACCATGTGCAAACATTGTTCCAAATATGAAAACCCCCAATCAAAATATGTAAAAGGAAGTCACGTTAAGAGACGTAAGTCAGATGTTTAATATATTTGACCTTGACCTTTGACTCCGATGTCATATCATGGATCCGACACCATTCCTTGTAATCTACACACCATTGGAAATCACTATGCCAAATATGAACAGACTCGGTCAAAAAATGAAAGAGGAGTTCGTATTACGAGCCGTAAGTTAGATTTTAAGTATATGTGACCTTGATAATTGACTCCAAAATCATAGCGGTATTTTGAAACCTTCGTTGTAATCTACACACCATGAACAGTACTGGGACACAATTTCTGTGCAAAAATATGAAAAGCCTCGGTCAAAAAAATAAAATACCGTTTACATTACGAGCCGTAAGACAAATTTTAAGTGTAAAAATTTGGAGACAAATTCCAATCGACATGAACAATATCAAACGGGATCATAGTTTGAAGGCATGTATCCAATCAACTGGGTGGCCATAGGGGATAAGACCGAGCCCAAAATTCAACTTTTTCAGAATATGGTCATGTTGCATATCTAATTAAATGATTTGAAATATACAACAACATACTAGCAAATATTTTTTTCTCATACACACCCTCGACTTCTGGGGTTGTGTCAAAAGATAAAAACAGTTGCGTGTGTCTTTTTCTGAAAATTGTCATGTTGCATATCAAATAAAAGGAAATGAAGCGTAGAACACCATGCAAGCAACGATATGACAGTACGCACACCATTGATCTCTGCGTCGGGTCACATGGTCAAAACATTTTTAAAGTGGTCAACAAGCTTGACCTTTCATCTGAGGTTTGGTTGAAAGGTTAGATATTAAAAATGGACAGTTAAGTATATTTTATTGAACTAAAGTCTATTGACACTAAAACATCAGGTGTAGCCTACACCATAATTGGCAGACATTAGTTATGAGTTGAATTATACACAAGGAGGACTTTGAAGAAGGAGAAATGAGATTTCTGTTTTGTGATTTACTCTTTTCTCTAAAACAACCCTTCGTCGGGGTAAATAAATTTGATGAAATCGTCTTGTTATTTTGAAGGTTCTTGTACTAGTTCTTAGAATATCCTTTATATACGTTGACGGCAAACAGTTTTCAAAACAATGCAGCTCACATATTGCATTCCTTTTTAGGAAGCCAACTACATTTGCATTTAGCAGTAATTGCAAATGAACAAGATAGTCTTTCATCTTTTCTGGGACTTTACAGAGGTAATGTCCGGGCGTGTGATATACTGTTAACTTTGAAATGTTCGCGAGAGCATCCGCGAAAATTCCCGAAAAAACCCCTCGCGAAATGGCGAAATCACTCTGTCGTGTACTGATGTAGGTAAACCATTCCCTAGTTGCGAATTTTTAACATGGCAAATATGTCTTTAAACGCTATTCGCTAAAATAAATTATTGCGAAAATTTCCGAATTAATTTATACTATATTTACTACCATTATACATATTATTGTTCTCACAATATAATGAAAAGTTTGCTCCCGAAGATTGCATCTCTCTATAGCACTGTAGCACCCGTTAGTGTCTACACGCCTGTTAGTGTCTACGTCGACACTTACGGTTGCAACTGCAACCGTTAGTGTTTACAGGGCCGTGTTTACACTAAGCGGCGATAATGTACAGTATCAACCGTTATGGTCTACATTAAATGAAAAAACGAAAATTAAGAAATATGACCGTAATAGTTTCTCAGACATGACAAAAACAAACCATTTTGAGCTCTCGTCAAGCAAAGACTCAGGTCATTCTTGACATCCACCTAGTCTGATCTGCGTCTTGGGTGGCCGCATAAAGAAAGCTGGATGGATGCACACAGAGCCAATATCGCAGATGTCAAGAACCATAACTATAGCTTTTATACCTTTTGAGTTATTTCCCTTGGAACTTTGGCAATCAACAAATTATTTGGTCTCAATAAGTCTATTCGTTCTCAAGATACTGAACAAAAACTGAATTCTGACGTCTATCAGGGGCTGTAATTTTGTTGCAAAGTTGCGAAAAATAACGTTTTACAATCCTAAAGTAGATATTGTCAAAGATTGTGTGTTTTCAGAATTTGGTCTCAGTTAGTCTATTCGTTCTCAAGATATTGAAGAAAAATTGAAGTCTGAAATCAAACAAGGGCCATTACTCTGTTGCAATTTTGTGGAGAATGACGATCTACAATCCAAACGTAGATCTTGTTTTTGATAATGTGTATACAAAAATTGGTCTCAATAAGTCCATTCATTCTCAAGATATTAAAAAAAACTGATTTCTTATGTCAATCAAGGCCCGTTGCTCTGTTGCAAATTTGCGAAAAAGGACAATTTACTATCCCAAACGTAGATCTTGTCAATGATAATGTGTATACAAAATTTGGTTAATTTTTGTCCATTCATGTTAACAATATGTTTCTAAACAAGTTAAGATAATAAAGACAATGAATTGTGAAGATGACATATACTTAGAATGCTACCTGTTGAGTATTAATTGCTGAGAAATTATTACGTAAAACCCTGACGTATAACCTAAAGCACGAATTGAAAAATAAACTGGGCTAACGACGGAAAGACGATATCTATATACCCATAAGAAATAGAATCTAGCAGTTAAAAGATTCAGTTTTTTTTCTATATTTTGACAAGAAGTCAATCAAGAGATCAATAAATCTAGTGTCTAATGTCAAGAAATAAAATCCGACATTGTGGACAATAAGCGTTGATTATGCACATATTATGTACACGTGCGCCGCTTAGTGTCTACGTCGACACTAACGGTTGCTGTTGCAACCATTAGTGTCTACGTTTACAATTGCAACCGTTACTCTAAACGCGTAGACACTAACGGTTGCGACTACAACCGTAGGTGTCGACGTAGACACTAACGGGCGTGTAGACACTAACGGGTGTTACATAGCACATTCAAACACATTTTACCGCCGGACCGGTCAGCGGAGACATGTCAAATACATTGTAACCTCTCTATAACATTTTTCGATCACACTTATATTAGACATTAGGTGGCCCTCTAGCAAATTTGATGCGCTAAAACACATGGCCGCATAAGAACACACACACACACACACACACACACACACACACACACACACACACACACACACACACACACGTACGCACGCCCACCCGCACGCACGCACGCACGCACACACACACTGCAAACAGTTTTACGGCTTGAATTGTCAACAAAAAAAAGAACAAGCGTAATATGGATACTCTAAAAATTATATTTGACATAACGAATGTACTATTATTCGAAATAATTGAATAACATAATACATATAACGCAAGAATAATTTTCACGTAGATATGACTTTGCATGTTTCAGATTTCAAAGAAGTTTTATGCTTGACCAGATTTCAGATTTATCGAGCCAGGATGTGTCACTTTTCTATTAAATCAAATAAGGAAGTCGTAACATTTTTAGGTGTGCCAGGAGTTACATTTGTAAGTAATAGTTATAACATGGGTTGTCCGCCTGTACGTAGAGATAATCCACGAGCTTTAGCGAGTGGATTATTTTACGTACAGGTGGACAAACATGGTATAACTATTTTATACCACTTAAATCAGTGTAGATCTTGCACATCACGAGATCTTTCGTGCTAAAATTGGTAAGGGTGGTATAGAGAAGCTTCAGATCGAACAGTTATCATGACCTATATATTGAACGCACCATGTGCACACAATTTGTTTCAAAGATTCTATTCCACTTTCGAGAACAATGTAGACCAAGACCAGCTGGCTTAACATTACGTTAACTCACCCATTTTTTCTATCTTCACTATGAATCCATATCAATGATGAAACTAGAAATCGAGTTTATGAAACATCGTGCCCATGACAACATGCCTGTCCATAAGCATAGGTCCAAGTAAGCAAAAAAATTGAGAGTAAAATTGTCATTGTTTTTTACCCAGCAATCTAAACATGTGTTTTGGATGCTCAAAAGAACCGTCTAATTGAGACGGTTCTTTTGAGTACCCACAACATATATTTTGGTTGAGAAATAAGAAAATTATTTTCACATACGCATTCTTATCTGGAGGCCTGGATGATTATAATAAGGGTAATATTCATTGTCGATACAATAAGTATTGGACAGCTCTTTACTTTTCTAATAGAAAACTTAGACATAGGCCTATTATCCCCTTGTGATAATAATGATTAATGATTTCCCCTTTTTTAGCGTTTGTATTAATATTCATGAAAAAGAAAATTATGCGAATAGGATAACTTGCATATATGATCATGGCATGAAAGGCCTATGTCTTAGCTTTAATTTAGTACAAATTTTAGTAATCTACGACTAAAAGCTGCTGAGGTATCATTGATCTTGTACATGTACCCCCATTCGTGAATCACATTTTTAAAGTTTCATTTATGAATATGCAAATAAGATAATTTGCATATGCAACAAGGGGATAATAGGCCTATGTCTAAGCTTTAATTTGGTAAGTTTAGTAGTCTAGTATAGGTAACAGCTGAGATATGAGTACTTTTGTAGGCATACCCACATGCTCAAATCCGCTATGGATTGCCATGGAAACCATGCATTATCACATAGTCCATACCATTTTTTTTAGCACAACTTCGTTTCGGATTCAGGGGGTCCCAATGAACCATTTGGCATCCATGAAAAATTGTCCTGGGGGTGCAAGGGTAACCTAAATTGGATGCAGGGGTAGATGTTTTTCTGTCCCAGAAGATTGTTTTAATCTTGGCAAACAGTGCTGACCCTAACGAAATTCAGCATTACGCTGCATTTCGTCTGGCCAAAGTACCCGCCTGTTTGCCGAAGTTTCCAATATACAAATTTATTTATTTATTTATTTATTTATTTATTTATTTATTTATTTATTTATTTATTTATTTATTTATACAGTATTTCAAGAGGGTGATATATTTAGCTCGATGGCCTGTCAACCATATGGCCCTCTGAACATATACGATGATACACGAACGAACAAAAAAGTGTACATATATACAAACATGCATGGCATTATTAAAAATAATGGATATCAATGCACTTTTTTCAGACAAATTAAAGTATATCACAGTCATATTATGTCAAGTGGCGCATTTGTCATCTAAATTGTACATCCAATATGCTCCGATGGGCATATAAAAAGTAAGAATGTTCATTAAACTCCTTAAAACTATAAGTAACATTAGAGTCTTTAAAATGAAATATGTTCTATCCTTAGGTTCTACCACAGCTCTTTTGAATGCATTCAAGGAATCGAAGTTGCATTTATGTTATTTCTGTTCTATGTCTGTTATGCTTTCGCACGCGTCTGTTTATTGTTGTCTTGTGGTCACCTGCTTGGAAAGGGCTGACCTCTTTGGCTCTCGTTTGTGATGTCTAATAGTGTGTTTGTCACTTTCCCATGTGGTATCCTAGGTCAGGTGCGGTACTTGATTGAATCGACTCCTGATCTTTGCCCTCTTTCTTACTTTGCTTATTTAACTGATGTAGGGAAAGTGTTCCATAGTTTAGGGTCTTAGAATGTAATTACATCGTAGGTTTTGGAATTGATATCTGTAACCAGCTAATCGGACATATATGCCGGAGTTAGATTGTTCAGTGCCTTGTATGTCATGTTACATTTAATACGTTGTGATACTGGCACCTATCTTAGCCTTTGGAACATTCCGCTGATGGAGTAATAGTTTTTGTTCGCTGACCGGATTTAATTTTTAGGTATTCCCCTTTCACATGGAAAACTATCCCTGGTTCTTTGATCAAAATCCTTGGAGAGCAAAGAAGAGGAATAAAGACGGGACGCGAGGAGATACCCTGAACTGTGACATCAAAAAATAAATAAATAAAAAGTACATTAAATAAACCTTGGTTATATTAACCCCATTACATCGACTGTCTCGGTGATAGTCAGCCGATTTTGTAAACGATTATAGCTGTTTGTTTAGTTGTTTTGTTGTGTGTGTTTTTCGATCGGCCAACTGTTTTTGGGATTTGGCAATCGGGTTGGACTCGGGCGACCATTTGATGAGTAAAAACAATATTTATCGGCCAATCAACATGAAAAAATCTAGTCGGCCGACTGTCGGTCTTATTGTAACCGAAGCAATGCTGCTCACTTTGTTATACCAAAACATGCACTAACACATATCCATGGAATCTTCAAGGCAATAACTTATTGTTCAGGTATAGAGTGGCGAAGACATTGTGCAGACCATATTGGCCACGTCGGACCTACGGAATTATGCTTATTTTCGACCTTTTACAAAATACCACCACACTTTACAATAAACTGGACAGGCACGGATAAAGGCGGGTCCATAATTAACATCTGGTGGGGGGCATATCACCTGGGCCCAGCTCTCGGTCCAGCGTGGATGCTGAATATGGTTATGGCATGCAGGACCGCGATATGGACCGACATTAAACACTGAAATATCAGCATCTGTCTTATCAAAGGGGCACAACTACAAAATAGGAAATAACTCGGACAAAAAAGGGCCAGCTTCATTTTCTTGAACAATTAAAACATGAAAGTTCAGGACCCGATATTGAGGGTGTGAAATGTGGTCGACAAAAGGACTGGCGGAGGAAAGGAAAGGCAAGCCGAGGGCAGTATAAAAAGTAGGTATTACTTGCATTTTTGCTTACTGTAAAGGCGGCAACTTTAATATTCATATTTGGGCGTGGTTGGGCTATTTCATCTGCTAAGTAAGGGAAATCAGGTTTTATTTTTAAGTTGGTAAAGAGTTAATAAGCTTTTTGTACCGAGCAAAAGCGCGTGCATTTCATGAAACTCCTAACCGTATACACACTGAACTCACATTTATTAACCCTTTAAGCGCATAATCACAAAATGTATGTTTTTGTCGTCCACTAAAATATTTGAAGTCTCAGACAAACAGTGTGGACCCAGATCAGACTGCTCCTGTAGGAGCAGTCTGATCTGGGTCCACAATGTTTGCCTCTTTGCCTATGTTACGTAGACATTTTCAGATGCAGTTATTTTGCTGGCGTTTTAAGGACTAAATAATGTATTTTGTGTCTATATTGAGGTAATAGCGCAAGATGATACAGTTACTTTTGAATAATACAACGCCTTATTTTCAGCTTTCACCTATGTCTAAGGTTGACCAGTCCTAATTACGCATTCATGAGGCGCCGCCTTTACAGTAAGCGAAAAGTCAAGTAATATACAAGCTCGTATTTACTGACAATCAGATAAAATACTCATTGTACGCTTATAAGAGCGTTGTGGGTCCACAAAATGCTCCCCCACACAATATGCTCCTTTTAGTAGCATATTGTGTACCCTGCATACACAATATGCTCCGCTGGAGCATTTTGTGTACCCTGCATACACAATATGCTACCAGTGGAGCATATTGTGTAGGGTCGATACATATGTTATTTCAGTGGTCGTCCGAGGGTACACAATATGCTCTTCTTGAAAACATGTCTCGTGGTATTTGCCTTTCTTTCTAACTGTCCTCTCTACATCCATCTGTCTATCTTACGAACCTTATGTTTAAAGCCATGCCCGCATCATAATTGTATTATAGTGGTCTTTAATCCCCATCAACAACAATTTGGAGACACTGTCTCCAAATTTGGCTTCTTTCCCGACATGAAATCAACCTTTAGAAACCGTAGTAAGGAAAAATGGGGAAACGCCGGGGGTTAAATGTAGAAATGTAATGAACCTGTATAAGTCGAGGACACCATGGACATTCATAAATGCTATACCTGTTCCATTGGAATATATAATATGTAGCCATCTTGATATCCTTCAAAGACCATCTTTTCCCATCCCTACGTCAGATTGAATCTAAACTTGGTTTGAGGGATAGGGGCAACATGGACATTCAGAATTGCTTGAATCATTCGATTCTGATATCCAATTTGGCTCCCATGGCAACTTTTTTGATTTTTTTCAAAAAGGCATAGCTCTCCAAACCATACATGTATTTCAGGTTATACTGAAACATGTTGGAAGGCATAAGGCTAATAGAGATTTTCTGAACGCGGTTAATTCAGGTATTGACCACAGAAACATACAATGTTCTGCACTGACACTTACTAGTAAGCTGGCGATCGCAAAGATATGAGACGATTCATTATAAAGGTGACGAATCATTTATTGTATGTATGTTTTAAGATTTTGATCAGAACTAATACTGAGTAAACTTGAATAATGTATTTTGACAATTTGCTTGCTCCTGACAGTTTTATGGTGATGATTTATGTATGCACTTACTTCATATCCTTCGGCGCAGTAGTTTCTTGCTCTACAAATTCTTAACATATAGCGTTATCTAACTTTGAATAGTATACCATCACAATGATTCTACCTAAGTACTATTATACTGAACCGTACCTACACAATCAGCTTCAAATAAAATAAAACTACTAAGGTAGCGTATTTTGTACCTAGCATACATGATATGCTCCAATCATCATAATACTACTGAGGTAGCATATTGTGTAACTTACCTACACAATATGCTCCAATTATCATAATACTACCGAGGTAGCATATTGTGTACATTACCTACACAATATGCTCCAATTATCATTATACTACCAAGGTAGCATATTGTGTACCTTACCTACACAATATGCTCCCATTATCAAATACCACCTGTACCTTACCTACACAATATGCTCCGAATATCATAATACTACTGAGGTAGCATATTGTGTACCTTACCGACACAATATGCTCCAATTATCATAATACTACCGAGGTAGAATATTGTGTACCTTACCTACACAATATGCTCAAAATATCATAATACTACTGTGGTAGCATATTGTGTACCTTACCTACACAATATGATCCGAATATCATAATACTATTGAGGTAGCAAATTGTGTATCTTACCTACACAATATGCTCCAATAACTATTATACTACCGAGGTAGCATTTTGTGTACCTTACCTACACAATATGCTCCCATTATAAAGATACTACCAAGGTAGCATACTGTGTGCCTTACCTACACAATACGCTCGAAATATCATATTACTTCTAAGGTAGCATATTGTGTACCTAACCTACACAATATGCTCCAATTATTATAATACTACCAAGGTAGCATATTGTGTACCTTACCTACACAATATGCTCCCATTATCATAATACTACTGAGGTAGCATATTGTGTACCTTACCTACACAACATGTTCTAATTATTATAATACTACCGAGGTAGCATATTGTGCACCTTACCTACACAATATGCTCCCATTATTTAGATACTACCAAGGTAGCATACTGTGTACCTAACCTACACAATATGCTCACATTACCAAAATGCTACCAAGGTAGCATATTGTGTTCCTTACCTACACAATATGATCCAATAGACATATTACTACCCCATTATCATACTACCAAGGTAGCATATTATGTACCCTACCTACACAATATGCTCCAATTATAATGATAGTACTGAGGTAGCATATTGTGTGCCTTACCTACACAATATGCTCCAAATATCATAATACTACTGAGGTCACATATTGTGTACCTTACCTACACAATATGCTCCCATTATCATAATACTACTATGGTAGCATATGGTAGCATATTGTGTACCTTACCTACACAATATGCTCCCATAATCATAATACCACCAAGGTAGCATATTGTGTACCTTACCTACACAATATGCTCCCATTATCATAATACTTCTGAGGTAGCATATTGTGTACCTTACCTACACAATATGCTCCGAATATCATAATACTACTGTGGGTGCATATTGTGTACCTTACCTACACAATATGCTCCAATTATCATAATACTACCGAGGTAGCATATTGTGTACCTTACCTACACAATATGCTCCGAATATCATAATACTACTGAGGTAGCATATTGTGTACCTTACCTACACAATATGCTCCAATTATCATACTTCTACCCCATTATCATACTACCAAGGTAGCATATTGAGTACCCTACCTACACAATATGCTCCAAAGATAATAATAGTACTGAGGTAGCATATTGTGTGCCTTACCTACACAATATGCTCCAAATATCATAATACTACTGAGGTAACATATTGTGTACCTTACCTACACAATATGCTCCCATTATCATAATGCAACCGAGGTAGCATATTGTGTACCTTACCTACACAATATGCTCCCATTATCATCATACTACTGAGGTAGCATATTGTGTACCTTACCTACACAATATGCTACCATTATCATAATACCACCAAGGTAGCATATTGTGTACCTTACCTACACAATATGCACCGAATATCATAAAACTACTGAGGTAGCATATTGTGGACCTTACCTTCACAATATGCTACCTCAGTAGTATTATGATATTCGGAGCATATTGTGTAGTTAAGGTACACAATACGCTACCTTGGTAATAATGGGAGCCTATTGTGTAGGTACCTTACCTACACAATATGCACCGAATATCATAAAACTACTGAGGTAGCATATTGTGGACCTTACCTTCACAATATGCTACCTCAGTAGTATTATGATATTCGGAGCATATTGTGTAGTTAAGGTACACAATACGCTACCTTGGTAATAATGGGAGCATATTGTGTAGGTAAGGTACACAATATGCTACCTCGGTTGCATTATGATAATGGGAGCATATTGTGTAGGTAAGGTACACAATATGTTACATCAGTAGTATTATGATATTTGAAGCATATTGTGTAGGTAAGGCACACAATATGCTACCTCAGTACTATTATCATAATTGGAGCATATTGTGTAGGTAAGGTACACAATATGCTACCTTGGTTGTATGATAATGGGGTAGTAATATGATAATCGGAGCATATTGTGTAGGTAAGGTACACAATATGCTACCTAGGTAGCATTTTGGTAATAAGAGCATATTGTGTAGGTTAGGTACACAATATGCTACCGTGGTAGTATCTTGATAATGGGAGCATATTGTGTAGGTAAGGTACACAATATGCTACCGTAGTAGTATTATGATAATTGGAGCATATTGTGTATGTAAGGTCCACAATATACTACCTCTGTAGTATTATGATAATCGGAGCATATTGTGTAGATACGGTAGACAATATGCTACCTTGGTGGTATTATGATAACGGGAGCATATTGTGAAGGTAAGGCACACAATATGCTACCTCAGTAGTATTATGATAATTGGAGCATATTGTGTAGGTTAGGTGCACAATATGCTACCTCGGTTGCATTATGATAATGGGAGCATATTGTGTAGGTAAGGTACACAATATGTTACCTCAGTAGTTTTATGATATTTGTAGCATATTGTGTAGGTAAGGCACACAATATGCTACCTCAGTACTATTATTATAATTGGAGCATATCGTGTAGGTAGGGTACACAATATGCTACTTTTGTAGTATGATAATGGGGTAGTAATATGATAATCGGAGCATATTGTGTAGGTAAGGTACACAATATGCTACCTTGGTAGCATTTTGGTAATGTGAGCATATTGTGTAGGTTAGGTTCACAATATGCTACCTTGGTAATATCTTGATAATGGGAGCATATTTTGTAGGTAAGGTACACAATATGCTACCTCGGTAGTATTATGATAATTGGAGCATATTGTGTAGGGTACACAATATGCTACCTCAGTAGTATTATGATATTCGGAGCATATTGTGTAGGTTAGGTAGACAATATGCTACCTTGGTGGTATTATGATAATTGGAGCATATTGTGTAGGTAAGGTACACAATATGCTACCTCAGTAGTATTATGATATTCGGAGCATATTGTGTAGGTAAGGTACACAATATGCTACCTTGGTAGTATGATAATGTAAGCAAAGTATGTAGGTAAGGTACACAATATGCTGCCAGCATATAACGCACAACAGCAGATTTTCCTTACTTTTGATGTCCGATAACTGGTTTGTGCAGTCTGTGAACCCAATTAGTCAGACCACGTGATTGGCCACCTTAAAGTAAATCTACACTTTCCCCCCTTTAATTTGATCTAGTGTGGGTGATCTTTGACATTTGTACTTTCAGTGTGCTATACACTCCATTCTGATCTTCAACACGATTGATTTCGGAAAAAATGTTTTATCTTTTGACCCACCCCGAAGTCGCGGTGTGTCTTCTGGAACAATACTTGCTACCATGTTGCTGCATGCGTAAGTCCCCTCTATTTGATATGCAGCATGACCATATTCAATAAATCAATATTTGACCTTTTGCCACTACCCAAGGGGTTAGGGTGTATGTAAGGACAGAATGCTTGTTTTCAAGGTGCTCTACGAAACATGACTAATTTCAAGGTGAAAATGCGTTGACCTTTTGACCCCCTTCCTCAGTGGTCAATGGTGTTTCTGCGTGCTAAATAATTGCTATCATGTTGCTGTCATGTGCTGTTCCCTTAGTTTTATATGCAGCAAGACAATATTCAGAATAAGTTTCATTTTGGACTCGCCCCATCCCCTAAATCTACCCAGGGGATCGGACCCAGGCATCCAATCAAATATCCAGTCTGATATATTTCATATCTATTGTTGTTTTTTATCTGTCTGCATACAAAGTTTCGGTAATAATATTGAAAATTGACTAAGTTATTGCCAAATTAATGTATTTGACCTTTGACTCTGCCTAAAGATTCAAGTGGGCGGGGTATTTATTTTTACATTTTACACCGTCATACTTATCTACAGGCTTTTTATACATAATAGCTTTGGGGAAATGTTTAGATCATTACTCTAAGAAAGCCATTACAACTTTTGCATTATAAGTGCCAGAGCAATAATGAGTTTATCAATTGATCTTGACGAAACTTATACGATATAGAACTGTCATGCGCGGATCCAGGAATTTTCGTCAGGGGGGGGGGTCCAGGTCAATCTGACAAAAAAGCTCTGACAACCTTTTTTTAGTCCTCAGCTTATTTTACAGTCGCAAAGAAAACTATCATTTTTCAAGGTTCCCGAGGGGGTCCAACATTTTCCAGGGGGGGGGGGTCCAACTTTTTCCGGGGTGGGGGGTTCCAATTGCTTATTCCTTTAGAAAATATATAACTTTTGATTTTCCGGTTGAGGTCCGGACCCCCTGCCCCCCCCCTCTGGATCCGCACTTGGGACTGTCCATGGTACTATCCATTCATGCAGAGAATGCACCAAATCTGACTAATAGGTACTTAGGTATGTTTCTGGAAGGACAGGTGGACAGACAGACAGACAGACGGGTGCATAGACGGCCGACGCCAAAACAATATCCCTCCGACTTAATCGGGGGAAAACCAGTACTGAGCACAGGATATTTAGTGTCATGTTCAAGAACACAACGCAGTGCTTCAGGTGAGGTTCGAACCCGCAACCCATCGATATCGGGTCAAGCACTCTACCACGACTGCGCTCCTCAGCTAGGGAGCATATTGTGTAGGTATGATACATGTCCTACACAATATGCTCCCGATTTAAGGGGGAGCATATTGTGTATGCAGGGTACACAATATGCACCTCGAGAGAGCATATTGTGTATGGAGCATTTTGTGGCTCTACAGAGCGTATTTGGTTATAAGGTCAAATGCGGTGAATCATGCGACAATTGAAAGGAAACCTGCTAAGCCCGGTTTGCATGCGCATAGGGCATTCCTATTTCAATTCAAAGGCTTAGCATATTTTCTTAACACTTGCATGCTTATTAATTTTGAATATATTTGCTTTTCGAATGCGGATTTTTTTTCGTACTTTTTTATTCAATTTTTATATTTCAGGGATACCGTTTGAGTATTAAACGTTATGTCGGGCCTGATCTGGATCTACACTGTTTGCAAAACTTTGACCAGAAGCCGTCGCTAGCAGGCGAAGAGTTAAGTTTGTGCAATCAGGAAGTAACTGCTGAACAAAGTAACAGCATCACCAGACTGTGTTAATGCATGATTGATGGATTAATAAGTCAGGCAACCGTGAACAACTGAACCTGCAATATGATCATAATAAAGTTGTCTGTTTGTTAATTAAGTTTCCATTTCGACTAATGGAAAATCAAAGATAAATCTCACACCTTAGTTTCTATGTGCGATTCTGAAAGGGGGTCAATGCGATTTTATAGAAAGTGGGCCTGAACCTACAAAATGACTTGTATCTCATCAGCAACTCGCCCTACACTATTAAACTTGCTAGCAAATTGAAGCTTATAAAACTTTCATCCGATGGGATGGTCTGATATGCAGAATAATTATCTAATTTACATATTTATCCATATTGATGAAAATTTCAGAAAATAAGGGAAAATTATTTAAAAAGCAAATATAAACTAAATTCTGCCCCAAACTGTCCTTGTTGCTTTGCTATTATTGACTTACAGATGTATTGTTACTGCAAATGTTCCATGGCTCTTCCACAAGAAAGCTGGTTGATTTGCTATTATTGTCTTACAGATATATTGTTACTGTTAATGTTCCGTGGCTCTTCCTCACGGTGTCGTGTGTTGGTCTGCAGTGTGTGATTGTGGTATTTCCTGATACTACTCGCTTACTTTTTTATTATGTCCTTTCATCCAATAGTCATATATAAAATTATCTCATTGCATGATTAATGGATATTAATGAAACTAAAAATTGAGGTAAAATAATGGAATAACTCCCCCCCACACACACACACACCTCGGGAGGGGTTGCTTATTAGACTTACCTTGCATCCAAAGACAGCAAAATTGTTCAGTGGGACCACGAAATGCCAAAAAGATATTGTCTCCGAAAGAAAAAACGGTTTTGGATAACATAAAATTGCAAGGGTCCATGGCAACCAATTTGGGCACTGTAGTTGGATCAGAGTCATGTTCCCTTCATTTGCAAGCAGAACCGAGATCAACACTTGCATGCCGCACATTATTTCGTGGATTTTTTCCCGTCTTCCACTAATTCAAGAAAATCAAGTTGTCAGCTAATTGCGAAACAAAATGGTCGCGAAAAAACTGGCCCAGGGAGGCTTGCCTAGAACAAATTACCCCCCACCATAATGGGAAAATCCATAATATGATTCTAAAGGAAGGGGGTGTACCTACAAATTGATTCGTATCTAAGCACCAGCTCATCATAGACTACCGAACTTTGTACCAAATTGAAGCCCAGTTATACTTCTTTTATTCAATGTGCTGATATTTAAATTTTTATCTATGCATATTTATGAGTATTAATGAAATAAAATAGAACTAAAAGAAAGTTCATAGAAAAAATAAGGGGGTGTACCTATACACATTACACATATATAAGTTGCTAGTTATCATAGACTATCAAACTTGATACCAAATCAAAGCCTCGACAAAGTACTTTTACCCAATGGTATGATATGCAAATGATCTAATTTGAATATTCATGAAAATGTATAAAACATGAGAAATAAGATAAAATGGTAGAAAAAATAAGGGTGAATGGTACGTACAACACTACCTTAATCTCAGCTGCTAACTATTCTAAACTACCAAACTTGTTACCAATTGAAAGTTGAGACGTAGCACTTTTACCCAATAGCATGATATACGAATTATCTAATTTGTATATTCATGAATATTAATGAAAACATTAGAAATAAGAGAAAAATGGTAAAGGGGTGTACGTACAACATAACCCATATGTCAGCGGCTAACTATTCTTGACGTCCACACTTGGTACCAAATGAAAGTCGAGTCATAGTAATTTAACACAACATTCTGTTATACAAATCTAATTTGCATATTTGTGAATATTAATGAAAACATTAAAAAAAGAGAAAAATTGCAGAAAAAATAGAATGGGTATATTGACAAAATTACCTATATCTCATCTGCTAATTGTCCTAGACTAACAATTTGGTGCCAAATTAATGCTAAGACATAACACATCTTATGTTATGATTGGATATGCAAATCATACTATGATTATATTCTTAAATATTAATTTATATGTTGGAAATGTGAGAAAAATGGTAAATACAATTAAAAGGGATATACCTACAAAATTACTCACATCGTAGCTGCTAATATTCTAAGGCTACCATACTTGGTACTGACTTAAAGCTAAGACATTGTAGTTTACTCAATAGTCATTATGTGAAATTATCCAATCTTTAAATTTATTAATATTAATATAAACATTAGAAATGAGAGAATAATTGTAGAGATATTAGTGGGGGTCTACTTCTAAAATTACTCCTATCTCATCTTTAAATTGTTTTAGACAATTAATCTTAGTATCAAATTAAGACTGAGACTTAGTAGTTCCAATGGTCAGATATACAATCTTTTAACTAACGTATTCATGAATATTGATGAAAACTTGAAAACTAAAGACAAATTGAAAACACATCAATAAGGTTGCATCTTCAAAAAATACTCATTAATAAACAAATTAAATAATTTGTGTATCAAACAACACTACACTGAACCGAAGTTATAAGTGGCCACCTTACATTTTACGCCCCTTCAGAAAGTAAAAATCGCTCTCACAAAATTTTAGTTCTATAAAAAAATCCAAGGCTTTGTCGAGACGCTGCAAATTATGTAATTTCGAAATGACTGGTAGATCTTGCACAGTCGACGTCCGAGTAAAGGTACCTTCATTTCAAAAAGTAACACTTTTTAGTGTGATTAAAATATTCATCAGATATGCTATCCATTTATATTTTAATTAGTTTGAAGATGTTAATAACAGCTGTGATATAAGACGAAATAGAATCAAAAGTTTTGTGACAATTGAAATCTCCATTTCTCTTCTATGTTAGCATAAAGACAGCCATGGTCAGCAGCTTAATCAATGAGTTTTAGCTTTAACCATGCAATTTGCATACACACTTTGCATTGCTCTGTACGCTTTATTATCTGCGAAACGACATTGAAATTGTCACGTTTTTTTTATTATGAATTGGCGCCACTGTTCCATTTAAAAATTAAAAAAAAATTATTTGACAAAAGCCATTTAAATGACCATTAAAATTTCACGTTAAAACCGGAAGTGGATACCAATCTTGAAAATAAAATCGTTAGAAAATGGGCTGATCAGGTTGTATTATGTTTGGTAAAATAAATTAACATGAAATAAAACACATACAATGATTTTAGTTTGTGCAGCTGGTGATTTCCAAAAATATCGTACAATTCGGAAAATTAGCTTTTTTAAAAAAAATCATGAAAATTCAGCCATAGGCAAAATGTCGAGTTTTTGGTGATTATTCAAGTCGGCTAGACAGGTTTACTTAATGGTCCAATATGCAAATTATCTAAAATATGTATTCATGAATATTAATTAAAATATAAGATATGAGAAAAAAATAGAGAAAAATTAATAGAATATACATACAAAATTACTCATATCTCAGCTGCTTTTTATCCTAGATTTCATACTCACTTTCTAAACTTGCTCCCAAAAGTCCAGGAAAAGTTCTATTATAAGCTGAACCGAAGTTCTAAAGTAGCCACATTTCAATTTCGTTTTTCTGACTAAGCGCTAATGATATTGAACCACCCTGGTGGCTTAGGCTGCTGTCCGTTCTAAGGCGGTGGTTCTGTTGTTGTTGACTTTTTGTTTATTGTTACTCCTATTGTGGGAGTCTGTAATTGTTCTATGTTTTGTTGTATGTTACTTTAAGTCCATTCTAGTATTGGAATCATCTTGATGGGGAGAGTGAGCTGGTTGCTTTGCTTTAATTGTCTTCCTTGTGTCTCGTGATGGTTGAGTGGCTCTTCCTCACGGTCCCACGGGGTTGTCTGCGGTTGGTGATTGTGGTATTTCCTGATCGTACTCACTTACTATATTTGTAATCAGATGTACTTCAATTCGATAAAAACTGCACTCAAAACGCTTATTTTCTTCAAAAAATTGATTTTTGCATTTTTAAACCCAAAAAATCGTGAAGTGATAGAAAACACTTAGTTCCAAAGCACCGCTTAAATTTAGTCCATTAGAATACACATACTTTGGCAAAAGTCCATTTCAATATCATTAGCGCTTAGTCAGAAAAACGAACTTGAAATGTGGCTACTTTAGAACTTCGGTTCAGTTTATAATAGAACTTTACCTGGACTTTTGGGAACAAGTTAAGAAAGTGAGTATGAAATCTAGGATAAATAGCAGCTGAGATATGAGTAGTTTTGTATGTACATTCTATTATTTTTTCTCCTTTTTTTCTCATATCTTATCTTTTAATTAATATTCATGAATACATATTTTAGATAATTTGCATATTGGACCATTAAGTAAACGTGCTATGTATTAGCATTAAATTGGTACCAAGGCTGGTAGTATAGGACAGTAAGCAGCTGAGGTGTAGATCATTTTGCATGTACGCCTGCTTTCGATTTTCTCTTAGTTCTAATGTTTTCATTAATATTCATGAATATGCAAATTTGATAATTTACATATCTGAACATCAGATAAAAGTCATATAGCTTAACATTCAGTTGGTACCAAGTTTAATGTTTAGTATGAGTAGCTGCTGAGATATGAATACTTTTGTAGGAACTTCCCCGTTCTTTAGAAGCGCATTATGCTAATTTTTAATCAATAAAAAATGCCTAGCTCATGTATGTGTTTCTAAGACATTAAACTATATGTGTTGGCTCAATCAAGGGTTCCCAAAGGGGCTATAAAAGGGGACTTAAAATGGGTAAATGAGGTATATTTATGTCGAAATACATGTTTTCAGTACCCTTGATTCAATTTCATTGTGAATGACCTGCCCTAGAGAATTGACAAAATCTTCTACATCTTATCAAGTAAAGCCTTAATGACCAATAAAGTCCATAAATCCTCATGATTGGGGAAATTAGGGTTCATCTCGAAAGTACCCTAAGAAGTGCTCATTTTTAGCATTGAGATTAATTGAAGAAACAACTTTGACATAAATTAGACATTTGAGCCCCCCCCCCCCCCAGTAGCTTTGGCTGCTGTCAGTTCTAAGGTGGTGGTTCTGTTGTTGTTGATTCGTTGTTGATTGTTGCTCCCATCGTATGATTCTATTATTGTCCTATGTTTTGTTGTGCGTTACTTTGTGTCCATTCTAGTTATGCAATCATCTCGATGGGGGCAAAAGAGCTGGCTGCTTTGCTTTGTTTGTCTTCCTGGTGTCTCGTGATTGTTGCGTGGGTCTTTCTCACGATGTCACGGGTTTGTCTGCAGTTTGTGATTGCGGTACATCCTGATCATACTCTCTTACTATTTTTTTAAGATATATATGCTCCAGGGAAATTATTGACTATTAGATATTAGATGAACATACACAGGCTGTTAAGGTAGTACCGGACTCACCGGCATATGTCCAAAAGTGTTTTATCTTTTAATATATTATAATATAGACTTATACTTATAATCTTAGACAAAAAAAACAATACCTCACCGTTCTTTTTAAAAAGTTATTTGATGTCAAAAACTGCAAAATCGCAGGTTTTTGAATTAAACAAACACTGATTTTGTTAACAAATAAACAAGAAACGCAATACAGTTTTTTTTTCAGAACAAATACTACTCACACCAGAGATATAAATAAAAACAAAAAATAGTGAAATAACATGTATTTACACAATTTATTAAGCAAAATCCTAATTAAGTCAAACGAATAAATGCCATAAAAACATTAATATTCAAAATAAACATATCAGAGAATGTAACTTGAACAACAAAAAACATATTTTTACAAAGATATTTTCGTGAAGAATCTAATGATTGAATAAAAAATATGTGTCACCGTGCTCGTTTTTTTGTTTTGGTGACTTTTCTGAAAAATCCTGAAAAAAATAAAGACTATAATAAGTGTTGTCTCCCCTTTCAACCAATTTTGTTTGTCTACGCCCTATTTATATCACTGGGCGGAGACATAGCTATTATTGATTAAGCACTGACAAATGGGCGTAGAAAATGACAAAAAAGATTTTGACCTAGCATATGTGACCCAGCACATTACATTATGATTCTCATTAAAGCATGGCTATAGCATGTCTTGATACTTTGATGCTTTCTTACACGTAGGATTTATGTAGATAAAAGCTAAAAATTATAGCTTTATTTCTGATGCATAGATCTAAATGTCATTTAAAGAATAAACTTACAAATATGCAATAAGAGGATAAAACATTCTTTTCCTTGTATTAATTTTTGGCAAGCCTGAATGTGATGTGTTGCAACCAGAACCACACAGCGGTGAGGCCTGCAACACATTATCGCACAAGGGCTTGACAAACGTTAATATACAGAAAGGAATGTTATATTGTCATTGTTATATATTATAGGACTTTTTGGGTACTGTAAAGGTGGCAACTTTAATTTTTCATATCTGGACGTGGTTCGGTTATTTCAACTGCTTAAGAATGGAAATCAGGTTCTATTCATTGGTTAAGCGTTTAAAGTTGCTTGAGCCGCGCAGGTCTGCGTGCATTTCATGAAAGTCCTGTCCGTTAATGCACTGAACCCACATTTATTAACCCTTTAAGCATATATTACAACACAATCGTATGTTTTTATCGTCTATTGAAATATTATGAAGCCTCTTAAACAAACAGTGTAGATCTAGAGCAGACTGCTCACCTAGAGCAGTCTGATCTGGGTCCACACTGTTTGCCTCTATACTAATGTCAAACGATAAACAAACACGTTCGAATGTAGTTATAACGCCTCATTTTCAGATTTTACCTATGTCTAAAGTAGACTAATAAGGCAGTCATGAGGTGCCGCGTTTACAGTATCCAAAAAGTTCTAGAATACTTTCCTTTCAAGCAAAAGCATTTTAAAAAAAAATGTCCACTGTAACATCGTGAAGCATACAACAAAACCACACCTTATAGGCGCAATCGAAAACATCAATTATACTATCGACGATTATAGACCAAAAATACACTCACACAAACTTCTAAGCGGTCACCTAACAATTCCAAAATTTTGACAAAAATTTTAATCAATTTTAACTAGTTTTAATTTCATGTTTTGACATATTGTATTGAGAGATGTCATACAAAAAATCATTCCATGATGTTTCACGTGAAATTTATTAAGGACCAAATGCCCCTGTTAATAGGACAAATAAATGGTGATTTTAAGGTGACCGCTGAGAACTTTGGGCAAGTGTAGTTAGAATCATAGTTTTTTTATTGCCATCACTCATCGAACAGGCGACACTTTGCAATCAAAACACTGTTTCTGGCGAGTTTTAATCCGTGTTCAACAATGGTTAAGAGTGTTTTCGATAGCTCACTATCCGGTGTGGAAACAAATTTTTTTTTCAACAGAAACATGACTGGAAAATGTAGATAACTCCTAGCTCTTGTTTCAGATTGTTTTGGCTACGTATTCATCGTATCAATACACGTCCCGGATAGGTGGCAATCGAAAACGTTGATGCTATCGACGAACGTAGATCAAATACCGTCAGAAACAGACGTTTTGGATTGCAGTTTGTTTTCCTGACTGGCGACAAATGGTAAATTCTAGCGATTTGCGATCCACGTTCATCGATTGTTCAGAGCCTTCTCGATTGTCGCCTATCCGATGTAATAAAGTAGCGTATCTTATGATACTGTAATTGAATATTTTGGTCATTTCTCAATAAAGCATAAGCGACGGTATCTTAACTCGCAGAGGATATCCGTGAGTAGGTTGAAATGGCAATTAAGCCCTCTGCAGTCATGTTATATCGGAAATAAAGCCCGCGGTCAGTGATTGGTCAATGATCAACCAAAATATGACACATTATTAAATAAAATGTACAATTGTCAGCGATTGAAACACCTCAAGTTTCTATAGTAAACACTTATTATAAGGTATATAAAAATAAAAGGATGATACATTCTTCTGTCTATTAACGTTTGCCAAGCCCAAATGAGATAATGTATTGTAGCCTTAACCATGAAGCTGTGAGGGCTGCACCAAGTTCGGATCCACAGGGGGGGGGGGCAGGGGGTCCGGACCCCCTCTGGAAAATCGCAAATTCATATGGGTTTCTATAGGGAATAAGCAAATGGACTCCCCTGGAAAAAGTTTGACCCACTGGAAAAAATTGGACCCCATCTGGAGCCTTGAAAAACGATAGGTTTCTTTGAAATTGACCATTTGACTTCTGTAAAATAAGCTGAGGACTAAAAAAATCGTTGTCAGCTTTTTTGTCAGACTGACCTGGACCCTCCCCTTCCCCTGATGAAAATTCCTGGATCCGCTCATCTGTAACGTACGCGGCCCTAAAGTCGTCATAGTCCTAAGGTCGTCAGTTTTCTTTTGGCCTCGCTCTTTTCCGTCCAAATCATTGAAACTTCTTAGAGGGGGCATCATTTGAAAGGAAATAATCTGCCCTATAGATTGCTATATAAAGTACAGGCGCCCTATAAAAGGTGTCCGAGTGGTAGGCATTGAAATGGGGATATCCAATTGCATGCAAAATTTGGAGTCTGTCGAGAGTTGAAGGCGATATTGATATCGATCTGGCGAAACAAAATAACTATACTGTACATCTGTCCCACATATACACATGCGTTTTTTACAGGTACAGAAGATATCGAATTAGCAATAATTACGTCTTTTTGGCCGATATGACGACCTCTAACAGAAATAATAGGTTGAAAAGTGAGATGACGACTTTAGATCCGGCCTGCCGACTTTTGGGCTTCAAGAAAATGAGTGATTTTTCTGCCTGTTTGCTCACTTTGTCTCTTCTAAAACTACGATTTTAAACTCGTTTTATGCAACAGTCATTTGTATCTCCGACCCCTTATGGGCCATGGATACCGGGGACATAGTGGGGCTTAAGTGCTGGGGCTTAACCTCTGATGCATCAGGGCAGTGCCGTAGATGTGCCAGGGTTTTCATTTTCCGCTATAATAGCCTGCACGGTCTGGTCAGCTCTTGTTTTCGTTGCCTAAATAGTATATTAAATGCTCATAATTGTCAACTCCTAAATTTTAAGTCTCTATAGCTGAGCAGGCCAGTTTGAATCAGTATAGGTTGCAAACCCCAAAGACATGGTTACTTATAAAGTGGCTCATGTAGAGCAACGACATTCAGTACGCCTACGGGACTATTAACACCTGAATTAAGACATTCAATTTTCTACATGTACCCGACCGATATTCAGTTTAAGCATACGCCGAACTATATATAAATGTACGCTCATGTATGTTTATAGGATCATCGCCCCCAAGTATACATCCAAACCACCACCACCATTTAGAGCTTCATTACACACCAAGGACTGCCAATTTCGATACTGAGGGCAACAAAATACCCTAACTACCAGCAGCATACCCATTAAGACCTTTAATATGTCTTGTAAGCCCACCAATACCACCACTCGTACCTTCAATACGTTCCTTGGACCACCAATAAGGCACTTAGAACTTCAATTCGTCCCTTCGACCACCTGCACCGTCATTCAATTAAACAACACGCCTACGACCGCGAGCATTGCCACTTGTACCTCCAGTTCGTCCATAGGACCACCAACACCACCACTGAGACCTTCAGTACGTTCCTGGGACCATCAGCACTAACTCTCAGACCACCAGTGTATCCCTAAGACGACATCCACCACCACTCAAACATATAGTACACGCCTACGACTACAAACGCTATCACTCATGCCTAGAACGCCCATACACCATAACACCAGCGCTCAGACCACCAGGACGTCTCAGGGACCAAACACACACCAGTTCGATAAATAAGCGCCACCACTCAGACATATACCGCGCTTATAGGACCACAAAAAACACCAAACATCGTTGACGACCTTAGGGCCTAGTCACTGACGACTTTAGGTCTTGGTGGTCCTAAAGTCGTCAGACAGACCCCTCTTGATAAAATCGGTCTTTTAAAGATATTTTCGGGTGGTTTCAAACCATTTTCTTTAGTTTATCGACTAGCTGGATGATTAAACTACCATCTGCTAAAGTCTATTCTTAGCCAGTGAGTGTCTCTAATCCGGGACAATCGCTTAAATGCGTCAAAGTGACGACTTTAGGGCCGCGTACGTTACCATGCTTGCCAACCGTTAATATACAGAAAAGAATGTTATATTGTCATATATCTTCCTTTCAGGCACATGCAGTTCCAATTAATTTTATTAAAATGTATGCAGAAATGTCCATTTTATCATCATGAAACATGCAACGAAACAAAATATTTTTTCAACAGAAACATGAAATAACTCCTAGCCCTTGTATCAGATTGTTTTGGCTACGTCTTCAGTATATCAAAAACACACTAGATAGGCGGCAATCGAAAACGTTAATGCTATCGACGAACGTAGTTAAATATTGTAAGTAACAGAATTTTGGATTGTTGTTTGTAGTCCGATAGGCAACAAATGGCAATCACAAACACTGTTTCTAGCAATTTGTTATCAGCATTCATCGATTGTTTAGACTGTTTTTTATTGCTGCCTATCCGGTGTGATAAGGTAATTGAAATAGTTACGTCATTTCTCCATAAAACGTTAGTGACCATGTATCTCCATGGGACCTAAAACATGAGAATGTCACATACAAGGCATGTGCACGTCTACAACCCCCCCCCCTTTTGGGGTGGGGGTGGGTCTTAGGTTAGTGGCAGCATGCAGAAATAGCAACCGAGACATGTATATAGTATGTATATTTATACGGTCCGCAACTTTTAACCATCAAAATACTGAATGACTTCATACTCTGGGTGATGTTTTTAAAAGCTAATACTTGCATTCCTTCTTTTTGTGAAAGCAAAATACTTACAAAATTACGTTTCAAGCATCAAAGAGTTGTCAGGGGAGAATAATATCTACCGTCTTACAAATAAGTATTCTCTTTTAAAAACAAGATTCAGGAACGATAACTCTTACATTCTTACTTTTAAGTAAAAGTAAGGTTATCTTTTGACATGGGTCCCGCACTACCTTAAAATATGAAATAAAATTAAAAGTCCCCACAGTATATAAAAAGGGGTAATCTCAAAAGTAGCATTTTACTATAAAATCTACGTTTGATGGATTTCGTGTAATTGTGAATATAGTCCAGCGGGAAAGTGGCTGACCTGGAAATAGCGTATATATTTTTTCTCTTTGGATTCTTGTAATATATACATCACTTTTTTAAGAATCTGAATGATGCCAATCTGCCATCATTGAGCAACTTGAGATATTCAAGATGGCGTCCAAGATGGCTTGCAGATGGCATATTCAGCTATAATATCAATTATTCGGGCCAGGTAAATTGTTTTGCACAATATATTCTGTAATGATTTATGTAGGAGTTACTTTAGCTTTATTATTTTCATTGTTACAGTATTCAAAATGGCGTCCAAAATTGCTGTCAATATAAACATTTACCAAATATTTAGTTATTTTGATGTTGAACATATGTGGAAAGTGATGCTGATTGCAATCCGACTCTATGCCGGCTCTGTCATAAAGCTTTAATTGGTGGGTAGGTGCCTGATGCTTATTTGTAGCTGGGCCTACCGTGGCTCAACTTAGTGTGTTGATTTTAGTGAGTGTTTCTCCATGATGATACATTTAATTGCAATAGTTAGAAGACTTTCATGCGAGCAGAACATTTCTTGTACTTCAACAACAGCAGAATCTAGGGCGAATATTTGGTACCAGTAAAATGTTACCAAGCCCCCCCCCACCCCCCGTGGCTTAGGCGGTGGTTCTGTTGCTCTTGGCTATTTGTTTATTGGTACTCCCATTGCGGTAGTCTGTAATTGTTCTTTGTTTTGTTGTACGTTACTCTAGTTTTGCAATCATCTTGATGGGGTAGAGAAAGCTGGTTGCTTTGCTTAGTTTGCCTCCCTGGTGTCTCGTGGTTGTTGTGTGGCTCTTCCTTGCGGTGCCATGTATTTGTCTGCACTTTGTGATTGTGTTATTTACTGATCATACTCACTTACTATTTTTATTCATTGATTCATCACGAGTTCAATAGCAAGGTCAACATTTAAGGACCACTTGCACTCGTATACTGCTCCAATCTTTTGAGGGATTTTGAGGTCCTTGTTTTATGATGCAGTACTTTGTGAGAGAGATGGTTTCTCTACTTTGATTTTCTGCTTGATGTCATGTTACTGTTAGTGTTCTCTGTCTCTTTCTAACTGTGCCGTTGATGGGTCTGCAGTGTGTGATTGTGGCATTTCCTCGTCCTACTCATTTATTTTTTAATAATTGTCACACGGTGCTTCAAAGGATCTAGAGTGTATATGCATAAAATGATTTTCTTATGGAGCGTTTCCTTCCCTTTGTGCCTATCTTGATTGCCAGTCTTCTCTGGTTATACTATATTAGAGGGTCTGGATGGGGTATAATGATAAGTGAATAATGGCCTTTTTTCATAATGAATAGTGATAATGAGCCAAAATAAAATAATGAATAGTGAATAATGAGAGCCTAAAAATAATGAATAATCCTATTTTTTAATGAATAGAAGAAACAAATAATGAATAGTGAATAATCAGATTAAACGACTAATTGGTTTTATTTTAATGAATAACCAAACAATTTTAATGAAATGAATAACGGGTAAAATTTTAAATGAATAGTGAATACCAGACCCCACCCCCATCCAGACCCTCATATTAGTAATGTATTCTTCAAGTCAAACTCAAAGTTGAAGACTCAGTTAACAGATCTTAGAGGGTTACACTAATACCACTCTTACCATTACGTTATCTCATGAGAGTACCTCTTATAAAATGTTTTATCACTCCATATACCATTCCTTACTCATCAATAATGCACTGTGCCTTTTATGGAGGCCATTTTGCAAACACTTACACCGTATCACAGTCAGTAGCCAGACCGATTGCAGATCTAGGGGTCGTGAGTTTGATCCAAGCCCAGTCAGACACATCAGCGAGATTGATAATGAAATATGTTCTACGACCATTCTCCTCCTTCCCCTAATTCAAGAAGCGTAGATGTTAGTTACAAGCGAAAGTATGTACAAGAAGTACTGGTTAACCACTTAGTTAGACAAACTTGCCCATGAAAAAGTGTGAATACGTTAACTGACCGTCTCGATATGACCATAGCTGCTGACAAGGAAGTAAAACACTAACCAAACAAACAAAACTTACTGAAATATGTAATATCAGCCAATCTTGTTAAAGGAATAAATGCCAGTCCCCACCATCATGAACTCAAGAACACTAATGCATTTCATAAGCTTTGAAATAGGCAGATATGCTAAAAATAATGATTCAATAGGCGTATTTTACAACAAAACTATATAAAAAAAATTGTCATAGATAACACATTCTCTTTCAAACTAATACCAAAACCCTCTCGAAATATAATGATATAGCATAAGAAGTCCATATTATAGTCATATATGTAATCTGGCAGACATCTTGGCGGCCATCTTGAATATCTCGAAATGCTCAATGGTGCCAGGGTGGCATCAGATGGATTCTTTATTGGCAATGTCTTACCTACAGGAATCAGTAAAGAAAAAAAAACTATATACACTATTTCCAGGTCAGTCAAGATTTCTGCCGAATCAGGACGCAGTAGGAACGTAGTAAGGGCGTAGAAAGAACGGCATGGACGTAGTGGAAACGTAAGCGTGTCGTATTAGGAACTTTATTGACGTGGTGCGAGCGTGGACTAGACTAATACCACCGCGTCCTTGCTATGTCAATGGAGTTCTCTCTACGACCTTCCCATGCTTATGCTACGACCGTGGTACGTCCATGCCACGTTGTAGAAGATCGCACTTCGCTCTTAACAGGTTCTTTCGGTGCTTACCACGTCCATGCACGTTCGTAGTAGGTTCTCACTGCGTCTTTGTCACGTCCAGGGAGTTGAGTACAAATACTAGATTCAATTCTCAGACACTCAGTCAGTCAGCATGGACTCTGTACAAAATTCTGAATTACTACTGCCACTATGTCTCTTTCAAGGGCAGCAGGCTCTGCTTGGTGAACTAAACAGGTCACTCTTTTGATGGTGAGAAGAAGACATCGTATACAGAATAGAAAAGTCTTGCTGGGTTTCAGAAGAAAGAGGGCTTTATGTTAATCATTATGACAGGCTGCTGGCACAAATGGAAAATCAACAGTCTTTCTTCAATTTCCTCAGGATGCCTCGGGATGCCTCGGGATGCTCTACCTTGTCCACGGCCTACATTTGGTGGCATATTTTAAAAGCAATGTTCACAGGTAATTTTTCAAGATTGAATGAGGTAGAGCAGCACTTGTCATAGTGGAAGGACGTAGTGATAATGTGCTAAACGCGTGATGTGATCTTCTTTGATGTAGCGACAACGTGGTAAGAAAGTGTTGGACCTGGTGCGCGCGAGAGGGGCGCGTAGTAAGAACCTAGTATGAACGTGTTAGGCGCAGTGAGGACCTGGCAGCAGCGTAGTAACAACGTAGTATAAACGTGAAAATTACATATTTCACCAACTTAGGCCACGTCCCCACTACGCTCATCGTAACAACGTAGTATGAACGTGAAAAGTACATACAGTAGGCCAAAAAAGAAACGCCGCTATGTATGACATTTTTTTAACTCTACCAGTTATGTATTTCATTGAAAAAGCATGCAGAGAATAGAAAATTTATAGAAAAATTGTGCTAGAGACTGCTCTTTGCCAGTTTTTCAATTCATTAAGACGTCAGTATTGTCGCGGGTTCCTTAATATGACGTAAATACTGCATCAAGCGTAAGTTCCGTTAAACGTTGGGAGGTCAGGGTCTTAACCAGATCTCTTACAAACGATTTCTGACAGTTTGGGCGCTGATTCTTGGATTATGGTTTCCTGGGTATGTCCTAGCTGTGACTGTCTCCAGATGAAATCGATTGCGCAAGTGAGACGTCTGGATGTCTCGATCTTGACGTCGCGTCAACACATGGGGACGTCCTGGACGAAGACGGTCTGACGTGGTCCAGGTTTGTTGGAAACGATTCTAAAGACGTCCAATCATCCTAACATGGCACTGGAATTGTTTGGGTACAACCGATGGCATCACGGTAGCGTGTAACATTCCTATTGCACGTTCATGTTTCACAGGTGTCAGTTTTGTCACCGCAAATTAGCAATGTGTAATCTTTAATTCGAGAGTTTTAAAATGTTTTTAAACGTTTGGGATGTTCGACTAGAGATTTCAGTAGTTAGTACACAGGTAAATCTTAATGGACTGAGTGTGCACGTGAAAAACAGAAAAATGGAAAATCGGTCAGTACACTAGTTTGGACTGACTGACCTCAATAAAACAATGCGGAAAATGTGCGGCAGGAAAAAAAAGTAAAAGATAGATAGCAAATGAAATATTGCTACTCTCACTTAATTAGCCATATTTTTAATTATTTAAGCGGCGTTTCTTTTTTCGCCTAGTATATTTGACTAAAATGGTTATAATAAATATCCTTCTGGCAAAAGGAAGGGATTCAAAGGTTCAAATTCGTGACCTTAAATTGTTACATAAAGCTTTAGCCACAGTGTTGTCATGAATTTTGCATATCCTCTCAATGAACTGGACATTTCACCAACATTTTATGAAATCATTTCAGGGGTAAAGGCGATAGGGTGCGGGCATATAAATAAATGCTCAAACTTGTGATCAACAATGGTGACCATGACCTTGTAGTAATGGTTGAATTACACGCTTCGCACATCATCTAACTTAGACAAATATTCGACCAAAATTAAGTATGGGGTGGGCATGAAATTCAATGTTAAAACCCATTACCTTTAACCATGACCTTGACCTTTGACACCAAAGTCATATCGGTGATCTTAAACTTTTTTGTAATCTACACACCACAGGCAACCAGTGTGCCAAATATGAACACCCTTAGTCAAAACATGAAAGAGGAGTTTATGTTATGAGCCATAAGACAGATAAATTTTATGTATATTTGACTTTGACCTTCGACTCCAAGGTCACATCGATGATCAGATCTGAGACCTTTGTTATAATCTATACACAATGGCCAATTATTGTGCCAAGTATGAACACACTCGGGCGTGTACAATATTGTGTAAATGTAGTTTCCATTAACAATCTGGAACGGCACGAGCACTAAACTATGGACATATATGCGCATCAATAGCGCGATGGTCGCCATTTTGATGACGTCACTATTTAACCCAGAAGCAGATCTCAGATGTGTGAACTGGGTAAAATTGTTGCTAATGCTTCAAGGATTAATTTGATATAGGTCGCCAAAATGTCACGAAATTTACAAGATGCACAAGTTTGTCGCATTTGACATAGAATTACAACCTGGCTCATACCCTAGGCTTATGGGCAAGATGGCCTATTGCATTTCAAAGCGAATTTCTGTGTAAATATCGTTTCTTTTTAAAATCTGGAGCAGTACTGGCATTATATCTATAAAAAAAAATGTTTACTATGCCAATATACTCAATACATACGCATTATAATTGTGCGATGGCAGCCATTTTGATGACGTCATTACTCGGACCAGACGCGGAATTCAGATGAGTGAACTGGTTGAATTTTTTGCAAAAATATATACCCCAAAGTTTAATTTCATATAGATCACCAAAAATCATCACGAAATTTACACGGGACCATATTTTTGGTCCATTATGCGGACATTTGCGATGGCTCCTAAGCATGTAAAGGGGAACAACTACAATAAATGTCATCAGTGAGGAACAGCAGGGTGACGTGTACTATGAATATCTCTTCTCATTAAATAACAAAAAAGTTCATCACAAGGGTGCACGCATGTCTCCGATATGGAGGCATGTGTTTTCCGTCATAATTGAGAATTTTCCTATGTATAACTAAAATAGTGTAGGGGCCAAACTGAGATATATGGGCTATTTTGCGAGTTTGTTGCACCCCCCAGGAAGAAAAAGTTGGTTACTATTTTCAGTCAGGGACATGTCTGGAGGCCTTAGAAACCCATGTTTTACTAAGTTTTCTGTGGTCAATTTTCTGTAAATGGCCTGTAATCACCGTTACCCAACAAACATTGAAAATAGCAGTACACAAAATACAAGACTAACAATATATTTTATAAAAGTATCAATGAATTTGAGGTTTAAATGAGGTTTAAATGTTTGATATAATCATAAACATTAATTGCAGACATCTGTGAGATGTTTAACCGCTCATCAGCGTTACGTATGTTACATTTTATACGAAATTGCAGATAATTACTTTATTTATTGCATATAAGAATGAACCATGTTCCCAAGCCGCAGGAAGAGAAACTTTGTTACTAATTTCAGTCTGGGACATGTCTTGGGGCTATAGAAACCCAAAATTTAATAAGTTTTCTATGCTAAGTTTTCTGTAAGTGAACTGTAATCAATGTCACCCTAATTTTAAAAAATAGCAGTACACAAAATACAAGACTAATAGGATAGTTTACAATAGTATAAATGGAATGATTTGAGTTTTCATGTTTTAGCTAGACGTAAACATTAATTGAAGACATCTGTAATATGTATTTCTGCTAGTCAGAGTTACTTACGTTACATTGATTTACGAAATTGCAGATAATAACTGAATAGATTGCATATTATAATAAACCATGTTCCCAACCTTAAATGTGCGATAAAGATCCCTATTCTAATGATGAATTTCCATTTTTCCTTATGTGAATCTATAATTTGTAACTGGAGATAATTTGTCGTAAAATAAGTGTTAAAATATGCTTATAAGCATATCATTTCTACTGGCATACAGATTTTCAATTTCAACCATGTACATTGCATTGGAATTGAAAGTGTTTTCTTTCATCTCTGTCACAATGAAATGAAATAACAGCTATAAAAACAAGTTTTACTACCATGGACATTTAATTTCTGTCAATATATAAATAAGGTAACGTAGGTAACAACAATCGTGTTTTGCATAAATTGATATGCTAAAAATTGTGGAGAGAAGACTCATATTTTTACCTAGGCCTGACGACATGCAGAGTCTACTCTCCACATATTTTAATAACTTCAATAATAGACAAATTATTTAAAATAAACTCTTATCTGTGAGAGTTTTGTATTTTTTTTTGATTCTGTTACTTTGATGCATGTATGGTAGTTTGCAGATTTTTTTTTATCAATGGTTCATAGCAATAAACATGATGTTTACTTTATGATTCAAATATTGGACTGAATATACCGTACCTCAATAAATAATTTAAATAGAAAAGCAATATTTCCTGCATCTAGTGGCAAGGCATGAGGATATTGTGGGTGTCTTCCAGAGCAGGGGCTTTCTGATGACTTTACACAGAGGTCACATATTAAAACTAGTAAAGTTCCAACTGAACCTTCTTTGAATGGGTAACAAATTGGTCAAATTTGACGATTCGCTGTTTTAATTTTTTTTTAACCCTTTACACTATATGCATATATTTGTCAAGCCCACGACATATGTAACAGCACACTGTCATTATTTTACCTTAAATATGTTTTCCTGCGACAACTTGCTCCTTTTTTGACAGTAGAAGTATTCTACCATGCCTGAAAAAAACTATGTTTGCTAAATAAATAGTTAGAATGACCATGAAATGTGACAATCGCAGACTGTAGATCAAACAAAGGTACCTTGAGGAAGAAACACAGCACGATTTATACCAAATGTACCTGATGCTTTGTAGATCTAGCTTTTACTTTTTTTCTTGTATGCTTAATACATTAATTTTCACTGTAACAGTTGACAAATACATTTGAAAAAACAACATTAGTGTATCCCTAGGCCTGTCACAATTGCAATCGTCTATTCTCTTGTTGAACACGATTTTTAATTATATCCTATTGTAAAATGCTTATTATCTTATTATATCATACAGCAATTTCGAAAGATATTATTTCGTTTAACTAAGCAAGTTTGAGGTAAAGCAACCTGAGCGATACGCATAGACTTAAAAGCATATTACGTGGTAACATTGATTACAAAGCTATTTCATGTTAACATTAATTGCAAATGTTTTGTCTGTTAGTGAAGCTGTATTTAAAGTCCATTTTGAGGAGTTATTCTAAAGCTTTAATCATAAACATGACTCACTGTAATTCAACAACATCGTTTGATTTTTTTAAAACCAACAGATTAAAGTGTAGAATTAGTGTCTGTTGAAAAGAAATGCCATGACTCACGCGCAGCTGTTAGTTTTCTTACATTATTCACAAGGCAGTTCTTTGTTGTTTTTTCTTTTTTGTACCTTTGGGTCATGTTGAGCTATTTGTAACACTGATACATGTTTACACATGAGGAGTAAGAGACTTATGATCAGTTTGTTGGTTTTCAAAAATTTACTGAATAAGCCTTATTGTATACTAAACCATCAAAAATTGTGAGCAATACTGCAAACAACAGCTTGTAAACATAATTTTAGTCATGAACTGACTCATTCTTGCACCCATATCTTTGTATATATTTGGTAATACTAACATTGTTTGAGGGCTGATTCTGGTTAAAGGAAAGTATTTCAGTTTTATTTTAAGTGTAATGCCATATTAAGATTACGAATTATGAGTATGTTACAAATTGCAAGTACAAGCTAATATCGTATATTGCACTGGTTTATACATGTAGTAGATAACTTTAATGCAAAGACCAACATTATATGCAATGAATCACTGTTTCAGCAAACTAATATGGTTAAAACACAGATGCATTTTTATATGTAAGGACAGGCAAGAGCCTCACCTTAGGGATTTTTCTACATCAAACAAATCAGACATTAAACCAATTGTTTGTGTTTGTAAATTTGTATTTGATAAACATTACATGATGCAATTTCTCCTAACATTAGACATGACCTCAGATAAACTGATGATAGACTGGAAATACACTGAAGCTATAAGCTGCTGCAATATGGTGAAAGACAGATTCTTGCAAACAATGTGTATATATCATTGTCATTGAGTAACCTTGTTAAGAGCCTTAGTCACCAAAAGGCCAACCAAGACACACTTACCTAATACATGTATAATATTTTTCAATAGTATCAATGAACTTATTTTAGCTTTGCTTGTTTGAGCTAGACATAAACATCAATTGCAGGCATCTGTGAGATAGTTTTTGCTTGCCAGCGATACTCATGTTACGTTGTATACTAAATTGCAAATGATGACTTAAGAGATTACATTTTAGAACAAAACAGGTTTCCCCAACCTTAAATTTATAATGTAGGTGTCTATACTAATGGTAAATTTCCGTTTTTACATATTTGAAGCTGTTAATAACTTGTAACTGTAGTGAAATTAATATATCAATATGCTTATTAGCATGTAATTTGTACTGGTTTAAAATTTTTCTATCCTCATTTATCAGGTAACGTAGTTTACAGGCCTATTATGAAACTTTGACAATAGGAAACGTAGTAAAACAGACCACAGGAAATGTAGTAAAACATTCAGTCCAATACTTGAATTATGAAGTAGATATTATACATATTGTCATGTACCATTGATTTAAACCTGTAAACTGTCATGTAAAATAATCAATCAAAATTACAAAACTCTCTTAAATAAGTGTTTATTTAGAATAATTTGTCCATAATTGAAATATATTTATATAATATGTGGAGAGAAGGCTCAAATATATTCTGAGCCTGGCTTGTTGTCAGGCCCGGGTAAAATTTGAGTCTACTTTCCACACTTTTAAAATTAGTATTTTTATCCATTTATGCAAGGGACAATGTTGTTACCTACGTTACCTGATATATATTAACAGCAACAAACTATCCATCGTAGTTGGATTTGTTTATAGTTATTATTTCGTTTCATTGTGAAAGTGGTGAAGAAGACATTATACATTCCAATTCAATGTAAATTGTCAGATAGAAAATCTCTTCGCAAATATTAGAAGTGACATGGTCATAAGCATAATTTAATATTTATTTTTCAACCTCTATTGCCAGTTACAAGTTGTAAATAGCCTAAATATGTGAAAATGGAAATTCATCATTAGAATAGAGATCTTTAATACACATTTAAGATTGGGGGAAAATGGTTTATTCTAATATGCAATCTATAAAGTCATTATCTGCAATTTCGTAAAAATGTAACATAAGTAACTCTGATGAGCAGAAATGCATCTCACACATGTACGTAAGTGATGTTTATGACTAGCTAAAACATGTAGAGTTCAAATAATTTCATTTATACTTTTGAAAATATCATATTAGTCTTGTATTTTGTGTATATCTATTTTCAATCTTAGTAGAGTAACATTAATTACAGGCCATTTACAGAAAATGATCAAAGAAAATATAGTAAAACATAGATTTGGAATACCCCAAGACATGTCCAAGACTGAAAATAGTAACCAAGCTTCTCTTCCAGTGGCTGGGGAACATGGTTCATTCTTATATGCAATCTATAAAGTCATTATCTGCAATTTCGTACAAAACGTAATATACGTTACGCTGACGAGCTGCAATAAATCTCACAGATGTCTGCAATTGATATTTATGATATTTATGACTATGTCAAACATTTAAACCTCAAATAAATTCATTGATACTATTATACATTATATTATTAGTCTTGTATTTTGTGTACTGCTTTTTTCAATATTTGTGGGGTAACGGTGATTACAGGCCATTTACTGAAAATCGACCACAGAAAACTTAGTAAAACAATGGTTTCTGAGGCCCCCAGACATGTCCCTGACTGAAAATAGTAACCAACTTTTTCTTCCTGGGGGGTGCAACAGAACTCAAAATTTGAGATTTGGCCCCTAGACCAAAACACAATATAAAAAATTGTCTTAATGCTGGTGTACATTTGCACTTTTAAATAAGAATGGACTAATAACATGTTTACAAAATAAACATAATAAATTGTATGCGATAGATCACTTTCGCTGTCAGTGTCACATGAAACATTGTCCAGTACCCTCCACATTGTACGCACCGACAAAGTATTGTTAGGCCTATGCACCTGCAAATTTTGAAGTTGCTACGCTCAACGGTTTCGGAGAAGATACAAAATTCTTGACGTGACCGGCTGAAAAAATATATATACCATACTTTTCTAAAGAAAAACGCGGGTGTAACAACAAGATAACAACAATTCAAAAAGTACAAAGGATAATGCGTAAAGGGGTGTGGGTTAAGTTAGGTTTAATAAGACAAACACACGGGAAATGTATTCAGCTTTATTTCACCCTATGATCTACATATGTATTCAACATGCATGGTACATGATCCTCTAAGGTATTATGGCACGTGTAAACTTTAGCATCAGACTTCAAAAATACAGAGGAAAATATATATCATTTTTTCCTATTCTTCAACAAAAAACATATTATTGTCCATACTCACAAGAACCTTCTCAGTGAGGTGGTCCTTTTGAGCACCCGCAACAGATGCTTACACCAAAGGATAAGATTTAACACTAAAAAATCGCATATGCAGATCTGGACCTATGTTTTAAAAAAAGTAAACATTAGCAGCTACATCTCTGTCCAGGCTCTAAAAACGTTTTAGTAACATTAACTGAAACATAAACTGATTTTTTATCCACATAACAATAATATGAGCCGCGAAATGTGATTTCCAACAATGTGGCATTTTGACAAGTGTAGACTCAATCGAGCCTTAAGCTTAGAAACTCCAAATTACGTTCAGTCAGTAGCTTAACAATCATAGAATATTCAAGCGACTAGCAAAGGCTCTGCTTAGACTGCGCGTATGTGCAGGCTGATCCAAGGCTTTACAGGTCGCGCATACCACATTGTTGGAAATCTCATATCGCGGCTCATATGTATTACACTATTTAAAGACTTAACATCTATAAGCAGCATACTGATTAAGCCAGTGCTCCAGACGTGAGAGAAACAATCCAATAAACCAAACTTTCTTACATGTATATCCATCTTTGTAGGCTCTTTCCCCGACATTTCTATGAAATCTGAAGTGTGAATTATGCATTTTTTTAATTGTTTCCATTTTGATGCTATTTAATTTTCAAAACTCAGCTGCAAACAAAATGTGCATTGCCAGTCAATGCCAATACAATAGTTTGGCAAGTTTGAATGTTTCTCGATATGGCGTGGGGCTATGTTGGCTATCATCTCGAACTATCATCACTTTGCTTACATTTAGATATCGAAACGCTTCAGTTTTAAATGAAACTATAACTTCTATACGAGAATCTATCAATTAAAGCCTTCAATTTTATCTTCTGATATGATATTAATTTCCTATATATTGGTATTGTGTTCATTGATGTAATTTACTCCAATTCACACCACAACCACAACTGTTATGAAGCAAGGTCAAGGTACAGAATGGACATTCTAAAATTTCAAGTTTTTTTGGGCGTTTTGTTTTTGGTAAACAGTAGATGCCGGGGCCGAACCTATATATGTAGCAAGACATTTAGGATGCCTCCCGCCTCGTATCATATCGCGCCTCATACCAACGTCATCCCATAACAGCCTACATGTACCCAGTTCTGGTTCCTCCGCTGTCCCACTTGCTATTTCCTCCACTTGCTATTTCCTCGTATATAATAATTGTACATTTCTAGCAATAGTAGACAACCAGCATCACCCAACGTGTGTTTTCTAAATGGTATAAGGTTTAATGAATTAGTATTGGCAGTGATTTGTTACATAATATATCGTCATTTCGTGATGTGTAATTGATCTACACATGGTTGACAATAATGATTTATTCATCACCAAAACACTGCATCCATTTATACTGCATTCTATAAATAAAAAAATGGGAAATGTCAATGTTAGTAAGTTATACTCAATACAGACATTATCATACAACTTGAGAAAATGAAAAAAAAATATGATGATGATGATGATGATGATGATGATGATGATGATGATGATGATGATGATGATGATGATGATAAAGAAATAGATTTATAACGGAGAGTGATTTGTTGAGATTTAATTATTGAGAGTGATTTGTTTTAGAATAGCTCACTGTTTCGATAAGCGTGAATGATCTGTAACAGTGAATACCAGTTGGCTATATATGCTATCGGTGTTCGAAACACTTTTATATGAATGTGTGTGTCAGAAGAATTATGTTTAAAACAGCTTACAGAGTTAGTAACTGACATTACAAAATGTTAAACAATACAAGATTTTACGCTTTTTGTAAACTATTTGTTCGGATTCACAGCATGTCAAAAAAGCATTATGACATCTCAATTTGACGACTCCTTTTTTGCTTTAAAGGCATATACAGCAGGCAGAGAAGTGGGCCTATTCCTGAAATTGTTCATTTACTTCTCCAACCAAACATTTGCTGTGGGCAACATATGTTTAGCTTGCCTTGAAAGAAAATAGTCAAACGTTTACGCCTAAAGTAAACAAGAGGGGCCTAGGGCCCGGGATCGCTCATCTGAATCCTGGCACATGGGGGATGATGCTTTCATCTGTGGTTAAACAAATATCATTTAACAAAATTTCTATTTTTAGTACTGCTGGCCATTGTGCTCGGCTAAGCTGAATACTCTGAGCAATTTTGTTAGACGGAATCATGAGAGGAGCATTCTTATGAAAATATTTTTATTTGGACCAGTGGTTCAGGAAAAGATGTCATTTAAAGATATTTCTTATCTTATGCTCTGGTGGCCATTCTGTTCGGCAGAGTGAACTTATTTGTGCAATTTTGGTAGAGGGCGTTATGAGAAGCATTTAAGTGATATTATTTAGAATTTTGACATGTGATTCAGGAGGAGATGCCATTTATTGTTATTCATATCTAGAGTTCTGGCGGCACCTTTGTTCGGCTGAGCGGAACTAATTGTGCAATTATGCTAGAGGGTCTAATGAGAAGCATTTCCGTGGAGTCATTTTGAATGTGGACCAGTTGTTCAGTTAAAAATATTTCTCATCTACAGCTCTGGCGGCCCCTTTGTTCGGCGGAGCGGAACTAATTGTGCAATTATTGTAGATCACGTCATGGGAAACATTTAGGACTGTGAAAGTATTTTGAATTTCAACCAGTAGGAGATGTTGTTAAAGATATTTCTTATCTAGAGCTCTGGTGGCACTTTTGTTTGGCGGAGCGAACTATTTTTATGCAATTTTCGAAAAAGGCATCATGAGGATCATTTATGTGAAATTATTTTGAATTTGGACCAGTGGTTCAGGAGAAGATGTATTTCAAAAGAGTTATTATCTAGAGCTCTGGCGACAGAGCAGAACCATTTGCGCAATTGTGATAAAAGGAATTATTGAAAACATTCATGTGAAATTACTTATAAATTTGTACAAGTGGTTCAGGAGGACACGTCATTTTAGAAAATGTCTACGGACGGACAACGGACGAACGACGCCCGATGGACAAAGACTGATCACAATAGCTCAACTTAAGCCTGCGGCTAAGGTGAGCTAAAAAACTAAAAAGAGCTATGATTTCAAGTGATACAGTTATAGACCTATGTCCATGCATTGTCATTGACGTAACCAGGCTATGTCATTTATGTGACCCTGCCTTAATCCAGTAGACCCGAGACGTCAGTTCGTTTTATAACATCATAGACAACACCCTTACGTTGGTGCGACGTCATGAAATGCAACAGCCAGACGAAAATGACATTTGTCTCTCATTCTCAATCCACATGTTTGTTTTGTCCTTTAAACAACAGCTTCATTTTTGTCAGGTTCCTATGGATACGATCTTTTTCTTCCATTCACCTTGCTCCAGACATTGCTCCATGATGAATTTTGTGACGTCACCATACGTAATGAATTTTCCTGCTCCTGGAACTCCTTGGCCTTCTTGTGCTAGAATAGGCTTACCTGATAACAAAGATAAGAAACAAAAATCTATATGTATAATATTTTAATTTAACATCTTAGTTTGTGACCTTGCCCTTAATGTCAATCAAATTATGTTCAATCAATGCATTACAACTGATGCATTCATTTAAGGTTAACTTCAGGATTTGTCAACCTGAGAATAGTGATGTTCACCGAGGCGAAGCGGAGGTGAACATCCCTTTAGAGGGTTGTCTAATCCTGATGTTAACTTCAAAAGAATGCACAAGTTCTCTTGTTATATGACATTGTCTTTGTTTTCCTCGTTTTATATAAACCATTTTCATATTTATAAATTGACTCAAGTCAGATGTTCCTAGTGCACTGAAAACAATATTATTTCAATAATTGCTTTTCAAGTTTCTGAAACTCTTATGAGACGTGCAAAATGATTGCATTTTTTTTTAATTTCTGTTCTCATAAACTGAACAAATTCTTTACCTGTGAAAACTGATTCATGCTCTTTCTGGAATCAGTTTTCCAATATCTATTTTTAGCTGTCAGGCAGCAGTGAAAAAGTGATATCTACCTGTCCTGGGCTAAATTAAGTTCAATCTACTTTTAGCTGCCTGGCAGCACTGACAAATCCTGATGTCGACCTGTCTCCTGGGCTATATTTAGCTCATAACTGATAAACATCAAGATATGCCACAACCAGTAAAAGCTAATTTCAGCCAATCAGAGAAGGTCGTTTATAGGAGTCATATAACACTAAACAATTGATGAATTATTTTGAAGTTAACATCAGGATTTGATTGAAAGTGATGTCCTCCTCAGCGAGGTTGACATCACTTTCGAGGGTTGACACATCACTTTTTGGTGGCTGACAAATCCTGATGTTAGCCAAAAAGAATGCATCAATTGTTTAGCTATATGTTCTATAACTTAAATTACCTGTGGACAGGTAGACATGACTTTTGACAAGACTGCCTCTGACAGCTGAAATAGTTTTGAGATTCCTGACATCAGATATTCCACATACCAGAGAACTAAATTTAGAAGGATGATCAAGCATGATATCTTATATATAAACAAGAGGGCCAAATGGCCCTGGTTCGCACACCTGAGAATGTCTCTTCATAAGGTCAGGGAAAGCATCATCCAGCCCACCAAAATGCTTTGATGGTGGATCTGAAAGCACTTTCAATAAAACTTAACATAAAATTGATAGTAGACAAGAAGATTTTTTAAAGTTTTCCAAATAGAAGCCTATGTTAAACATAAAATCCATGGGCTGGGCCCATTTTTAGTCCAAGGTGCATAATTTGAACAAACTTGGTAGAGGTCTACTAGGTGATGCTACCTACTAAATATCAAGGCTCTAGGCCTTATGGTTTCAGAGAAGATTTTGTTTTCATGTTTTCCCTAACATAAGCTTATGTAAAACATGTGACCCCCGGGGTGGGCCCATTTTGGCCACAGGGGCATAATTTGAACAAACTTGGTAGAGGTTCACTAGGTGATGCAACATATCAAACATCAAGACACTAGGCCTTGTGGTTTCAGAGAAGAAGATTTTTTCATCTTTCCCTATACACAAGCCAATTAAGCCTATGTAAAACAAGTGACCCCCTGGGCGTGCCCATTTTTGACCCCAGGGACATAATTTGAACAAACTTGTTCGAGGTTCACTTGACGCTGCTACATACCAAATATCAAGGCTCTAGGCCTTAAGGTTTCAGACAAGAATATTTTATTGTGTTTTCCCTATTTAAGACTATGTAAAACATGTGACCCCCAGGGCGGGCCCATTTTGGCACCAGGGGCATAATTTGAAAAAAAAATGGTAGAGGTAACTAGGTGAAGCTACATACTAAGTATCAAGGCTCGTGGCTTTGTGGTTTCAGATAAGAATTTTTCATGTTTTAGTCTATATAAGCCTATGTAAAACATGTGACCCCCGGGGTGGGCCAATTTTGGCCCCAGGGGCATAATTTGAACAAACTTGGTAGAGGTTCACTAGGTGATGCTACATACCAAACATCAAGGCTCTAGGCCTTGTGGTTTCATACAAGAAGATTTTTTCATGGTTTCCCTATATAAGCCTATGTAAAACAAGTGACGCTCTGGGCCATCATTGATTCTCTTCACCAAATTTAGCTGCATCCAGCAAAGTCTCACATCAGCGTTCTGTCAGTCTGATATAAGTCTACGTCATGCATACAAACAACAATGAGTTCAAAGCTTTCCTATGAGCGCAGAGTGAAGACTGAGTATAAGTCCATTGTGTTGATTCTGTAATTCCCTCAATAGGCTCTAGCTCATTGCATGCTGGGTAATTTTTCATGTTTTGATGTCTTCTGGCCTTTTACAAAATTAACAAAAGAATACCCAGGAACACTATCAGAGTGTCTAACGGTTCTGGCTCCGGGTCAGGCCAGAAATTCTGTCTGTCCTGATCTGGGTCCAAACCGCTGCAAAGGTATTCAGTAGACGACAAAAGTTGCCACTAGCAAGGAACAAGCTAAAGCACATCTTTCAAACGAGATAACTCTTTTTAAAAATTCAAGGGAGAATCTATTCATACAGACAACGTAGGCTTTAGGTTTTACCTGACTCGTCTTGGCCTCTTCCAATACAAATTTTGACAGTTGTGTAATCGAGATCTGAGTAACTTTTATCTAATATGTCGTCCATATTCTTCATCCCCTGGAGAACATTTTGAAACCATGGCGGCATCATCATATGTTTCACCCAGAATGGCACCTCATCTGTAAATAAGGCAACAAAGTATTTAGGAACGATGACGTTACCTTAATCCGCTTTTTGTTTAGTAATTAATACACATTCAAGGTAACGATGCTACTCATGGTATCATACTGTTTACATTATGTATCAAAATTGCATTGGTAATATTACTGATTTTTAAAATTCGGTCTATTATATGCGAGAGCATGTTGAATGTAATGCTTTGAAAATTTGGAAAATATATATATTTAATATTATTGATAAAATAACTTCATTTTATTGCAACAGTAATGATCTTCTTCAGCCAAAACCTAAATTTTCTTTTAGAAATTTGAAGAAAGGTATCAAGGAAGTTTGTGTTGATGCTGTGGTTGTTTGAAGGATATACAACATCAACATCATAAAGCAAGAACTTGGCAGCGCTAAACTATATTAGCATTATTTGCTTGAAGCGAGGCTGTCATTGATAGACATCGGTGTCATATGACTAATAAGTTTGGTGTGTTTTTTTGGAAAAGCTTCCGTTATAGTGCAGAGCACTAGTATCAGCAGTATGGTTTTAGAAATACCCACCTCCCCCATAAAACCAAATTTATAAGTAACCCCACAAAAAATCTACATTCTGAAAACCCCAAAAATTCAAAATTTTGAACCATGCATTGGCCAAGCCTATATAGCTAGAAAATATCAGCTTATCAGAGTACCCGGGCACCTGAGAAAGGAACAGGTGTTGTGTTCACACCATTTCTTCGACGCTTATAACGTAATACGTGTATTTGAAATGGCTGTATTGATAATGATTTTTTACACAATTTTAGGATTTTGTGGCACTGGTGCTTTAGTTTTTGTGTAGAATTCAAAGAGCGAAAAGAGGATATACCTTGAATGATAGGACCTGGCATCAATTACTAAACCCAAAGTAAACGATTGCATATCAACCCATGGCACCATGAGGAAGATACATTAAACACAGACACCCACATCTTTGGCGTAGCTCTCATTACGCACTTACGCAATAAAAATAGCAACATTCAAGGGAGGTCACCCAATGTGGTAAAAGTGATTTTCCATCCCATAAAGAACTGCTCATAAAGGAAAGAATTCGCTTCCTCTGGGCGCAAATTCTTTCCTTTAAGCGAAAAGGGACGCAAATGAAGTGAATCACTGTTTGCTCCAGTAGTTTCCTTTTGATGTGCGTAACTCTTTTAGCGTTCTGGCTACGCCATTGGAGGTGATTGCCAAACTAAGGAGAAAGAACAAACATCCTGGTGAAGCATTTAAAAAATAACATACCTTCGGAATACCATGCAGACATCACGACTAGCCTGGAAACTCCACTTTTTCTCAAGGCATTCGCAAATAGTTTCACTGATTCGATGTATAACGTCACTTCCTGACTATCTAAAAGACTTCCGGGTGCGCCGATACAGGACACCAGACCATCTTTTCCGCGCAGCTCCTCAGCCAAAGCATCTTCATCAAAAATATCAACATCTTTCACCTGTAAAAAGAAAGACACGCGTGTGTGAGACCATAACACATTTTGTCCATTAATACGCGTATGCGTAATATTCTGCCTGGGCTTTCAACTACGAGTTTCAATTTGTTCACTAAACGATTATTTCGGAAGCTAATCTAATGATATATTAGGAATCAAAAAGGCACTGCCGTAAAAAAGTCAAGGTCAACCAAGATTCATCATTTGTGCAAACCTGGTAGAGCCCACATACCCAATGCTACATACCAAGTCCCAAGGCCATTTGTCTTTTGGTTACAGAGAAGAAGATTTTTAAAGGGTTTTTACCTTATATGGACTTAGCGGCCATCTTGGTCATGTGACAATTAATATTTGCTATAAATTTACTCCTCTTAGCTTATGGAGTCTCCACATGAAGTTTGAGTTCAATTTGCTCAGTGGTTTCTGGGAAAACTGCTTTAATATATTGATGGGACTCAATATCAGAGACCTTGACTGAAAGATCCAAGGTCAACCTTGACCTTTGGAACTTATCTATAGCCATTTTCTAATTAAGTTTAACAGATCAAGTGAAAATTATGATTTTGGCTTCAACAGTGTTCACAAAATCAACTTTTCATTTATTTTAAATTCAAATGCATTATGAAGCAAATTTGAACTTGATGTTAAGTATGTCAAGGTCAACCTAGGGTCATCGTTTGAACAAACTTGCTAGGCCCAACATCCCTAGTGCTACATACCAAGTCCCATGGTAGTTGGCCTTCTGGTTCTGGTGAAGAAAGTTTTTAAAGGGTTTTTATCATAAATGGGCATGTCGGTCATCTTGGTCATGTGACCAGAACGATGTGTACAAATTTTGGTTAACTTGTCGTAAGGAGTCTTCATATGAAAATTCAGTTCAACTCGCCTAATGGTTTCTGAGAAACATATTTATTTATAATATTTTTATTTATATATACTTGAAACCAAAAGTAACTTTACACTTTTTATTACCAAATATATCGTTGATGCTTTTGTTTTATTTTCTTAAAATAGGATATTGCATTGAACACCTGGTACCCGCACTAACATAATTCACGAAAAAAACTTAGGCAGATTAATTTTCTGTCGAGTTATCTGTGCTTTCATTAAAAACACAAAATCAGCCTTTCCTATCGAAATCCTAGGTAAACCCAGCAATCGAACACGTTATTTTAATGGTCATCGATTGCCCATAAAAATACTGCCAGACCCTTTGTCTCTGGCGTATGGTTAGTTTTTGGCAGCATCTTAAAGTTTGTTCGAATTGAATTATCTCCCTTTGAATTAAAACAATAATTGTAAACTTTAAAATAGTCCTTTTTAAAACTTTCGGGAATATTGGGTTCTGACGGAAAGTAGAATACCACTTAAGCCGGTGCTAAGGGGCGTGAGAATTGTTGCACTTTTCATTAGTTCTCATGAACAGACTCAATCAAACCGAGTCTGCTGTTTTCTAATATTGTAGGTTCTCTTTACTTTTGAAGGATCCGTTTTTCCAGATTATTTATCTCTGATTACATTTGATTTTTTTTTTAAATCAGTGATTTATTTACCTCTACCAATAGTATGTGACAAGATACTCTTTCCATCAGTTTTGAAGAAAAATGGCAATCAATTTGTACTGGAAAATTCCATTGAAAGCCCCGTAAAGTTCACAAAAAGTATATGGACATAAACCACCACTCTTATGTGTGTTACTCGTAGGGTGTTCCTGGCTGGTTTGAACTATGAAAACAATTCGATAGTATGTCTTTCAGAGTGGGTCTTTCAAATTTAAAATAGCCCAATCTCAAAGCTACAGTAACACATCAAAATCGATGCGTTTTGGAAAAGTTTATTTTGCCACCTTGGCTGTTTCATTAGGGCTTTGTGGTTGCAATTATGACATCGAAAACTATGAATTCGACTGTCTCCCAAATAAATGATTGAACTTTAATATGAATCAAACACAATTAATATGTCACTCATCGATACCCTGAAAATGTATATACATTGAGAGTGTAAAGTTACTTTTGGTTTTAAGTATACTAAGAAAAACAATTGAAGAATATTAAAATTCTTTTGACTATATAACATTTGAGAAAATAATTTCCAAACAAAATATTTTCGTATCTGATAGAACTACCAATACGCAATTCAGCAAAATGCAAAATAAAATGTACGGGTCATTGGTTACAATACTGTACTACACCAAATGTACAAACCCTCTTTCCCCAAAGTTCAAATGCAAAAGCTTTGGCGTTATTTTTTTTTGCTGTAACCTTTACCTGGTCTTAGGTTATGTTCTAATTCTGACCAAAGACAAGTGTTCACACCCACTTATCAGTAATTGCACCTAATAACTTGACAACTTCTTCAACAAAAATGTGCAGATATGGCATACCCTAGCGATATGACAACAAATTGGAAGTAAAACATTGACAGCAACTACAAAAGTAGTTGGCATACTTTTGGCCTAGAGCCAGCAATGATTTTTGAGCCCGTCATTATGGAATACAAACGATAAAAATGGGTTTCAATTATTTTTTAATGTTTGTGACTTTTTCAGTATCGAGGGTTGCACCATTTGGACATGTACTGTACTTTAATCACTGACGCGTGACTTAAATCAAACCTTCATTTTGATTGCAGATAATGAATGCATAATTAATTTAGTATTTATTGTATTGAATGTTAGAGATGGAACTGAATCTTATTATCCTTCAATTGATTTTATGAGAAATTTTTGGGGGAATATTGGGTTCCAAGCAGAAAGGAGAATATCGCCAGTAAATCATTGATATTTGTTGAGAAATCAGAATCCAGGAGTCACCAATGAACTAAGCATTGTATAATTTGATATAATTCAGCCAGTATTCTTTTTTTAAAATTTCAAACAAAGATGTTAGATATCAATTACATACATTGTAACTTTATATTTATCATCTCAACGTCTGACCCAGACTATTTTTAAATTGTCCTTTACGAGAGAATATAACCCCAGGGGGGGGGGGGGGGGGTACTCTCATTTTTTCTTCATACGTAAGCTCGGGCCCAGCATCTACCGCTCACCCCTAAAATATCAGGAATTTCAAGCACCCCCAAAAAATATTTGAAATTTTACCAACCCCCAAAAAATATCCCCCATTCTGTACCTTGACCTTAAGAAAAGACCCTAAATCTGTACCTTGACCTTAAGAAAAGACCCAAAAATGCAAAAAATGACCCCTAAATATAGTCCAATTTTGTGATGACCCCCAAAAATATCCACAAAATCTTCATACCCAAAAAAATATTCATTTTTCTGACCCCCCCCCCCCCAAAAAAAAAATGAAATTAAAAATTTTGAACCCAAAAATGGCCCGAGACCCGAGCCTACGCATGTATGATATATCAGATCCCCCCGCCCCCCAGATATAGCAGTGGACTGTCTATTGTTGTTTTCTCTTGACCTTGTGCGCATTGTTTTGAAAAGAACCATGATGATAAGTTTCGATAAATATTGATAAAAGACAGTTACTGTCCTACCAGCCAAGAGTGACAGTGAAGTCATGTTTTGTTTACACAGTTATCAGGGACTTATGATCGATGGGTCATTTGTGTATTAATCCTATCCGCAGGATAGGATTAATACACGAGTGATCTATCGATTCGCGTTAGCGCAAGTGGTTACAAGTTAATGTTTACTTAACAATTGTAAACAATACATGACGTCACTGTCATTCTCTGTTGACACCACAATAAATAAGTACTTATATCCCTAGAGTTAGCCCATATCTCTGGAAGTAAACAGCCAAATATAAAAAATGATATCGTATCCCGAGTCAATCAATAAATATTTTTCAATTAGCATCCATGACATTAAAAGGACAAATATCCCTACCCCTGCGAGTAGATGTTAGATATACAGACCCCGACAGTCGCCTAATATGCCAATATTTTGCATAAAATGCGAACATCCCATATCCCTTGATATACCCGTATAGGAGCGGCAGTCGATTGACACACTTGTTGTCACTGTAAATTTGATACCAACACAAAAGATAAAATAACATCCCTGTTTTTTTAACAAAGGTCAGTATGCACCTGTAATCTTGTTGTTTAGTTAGGCCGTTAACCTGCACTTAATCTTCGAATTTGCCCAAACCAATACCGAGGTCATTCACCAGTACATCGCTTTACGATACGCAACGCTTTGGAATGGACTTTATTATGTGCCAATGAGCTTGTCAGTGCATTCACTGGTTTACACTGTCTGATGATATAGGAACGAATCTGTCCATAAATAGACCAGAGACAGACCAGACATGTGTTGCAGACTGGTCTCAGTTTTCTCTGCAGACCACAAGTGCCCATTCACAACTACAGACATTTCATACAAATCCCCAGATCACTCTATACTTTTTCCCCAGTTCATAGAATGATAGTCTTGTTTCTCCTCTCTGCTGGAGGTAATTTATGAAGCTGTTATATCAACAAGAGGAGTGCGGCTAGCTGCTATTTGTTTATGATCAAATTCCCAGATAAAACAATTTTATCTGGCTGAACAAGTTAATAACATGTTAGTTCTAGAATCATGTCTAAGTACTGAATGTGTATTGCTGATTTAAACTTTTTTCTTTAACTATTTTTGCCACTTTTTTGAGATTGAGCCAGTGTGAGAGTGGTATTTTGGAAAAGAAAGGCAAGTTCTATGTTTTATTAATTATTAAAATTTATTGAAATGAAAAAAATAAAAACACAGAATTGCTTCCAAACAAGACTTTATCCTTAAAGTGCCGATCACAACAAAAGTAGTCTACTTTTGTCATCTGCTGAAATGTTTAGAAGCCTCTATATGACGTACATTGTAGACCAAGATCAGACTGCTTCAGTCCAATCTGGGCTCAAGCTGTTTGCTTCTATACTTCAATAATGCAGATATGTCAGGCAAGTCTTTGCAGCAGACGACTTTAGCAGACAACATTTTCAGATGCATTTTCGGAGCGTTTTAAGAGTAAAGGGGCAGGGCCGATAATTTGAAACAGAGTATAGATTTTGTTTTTGCGTGCTTGAATCAATTACCTTTGGAATTATTATTGAGATGTAAATATAAAATTTATTATGTTTCTTATTCTGCATTAACAATTATAACAAACAAGACCAAACGTAATCATGTATCTTAGGCCATGTCACACTATAACGTTTCAGCCAACGTATGCGGACATACGAAAAATATATCCAGTACGCTGGCATATTACAAACTGAAAGAAAGCCTCTCTAGCGTATGCTAAACGAACATAGAACGTGTGTCTAATGTATGAGTAACTTATTCATAATTTATTCCTGACGTAACATAACTTATACTTGTAGTAGCGTATAACAGCGTTTGCCCAGCATATCACTCAGCATTCTTGACTTAAAAGAAACTTATGACAACGATCGTCCAATTTATTTCGAATGTGTACATGTAAAGTATGTTAACTTGTGCATAACATACATGTAGCGTAAAAAGTATCCAGAACAAATGATCTTATGGAGAACAAATGGTAATAACTTTATGCATTGGAGGAGACGGTCACGTAAAGAGAGTATTGCATTACAAAGTTTTAAGGCCCAGTCACACTACCATGTATAGCACCAACGTATGAATAATTCAGCAAGTATGTTGGCATACGCTGAGTACGTTAGGAATAAGTTTTAAACACATTACGAATACGCTATATATATAGTACGTTGGTATACATTGACAAACGGCCAAGAGCTCCAACATTTTGTGAATCCATAAAAAATTACAGCGTTTATGCGAACGTACTGCTTCTTTACGTTAGGCATACGCTAGATGTACGCAGCAGGTAAGTTATGCATACATTAAGGTACGTTAGCACCAACGTATGCGGACGCATGAGAAATTAAGCAAGTATGTTGGTGTACGCTGAATACGTTACAGATACGTTTTAAACACGTTAAGAACACGTTACTGTACGTGGTATACGTTTTCATATAGCGCATCCAAAATTTTGTACTTGCATAAAAAATCTTCAGTGTATGCCGATCTATTGCTTAAACATTAGGCATAAGATAGATGTACGCAACGGGTAAGTTATGCATACGTTTAGGTACGTTAGCACCAACGTATGAGGACGTATGAAAAATCACCAAGTACGTTGGTGTACGCTGAATAAGTTAGAGATACGTTTACAATACGTTACGAACACGTTACAATACGTTGGTATACCTTGTCAAATGACAAAGTGGTCCCAAATTTTGTACTGTTTTATACGTTTGACATAAGTTAGACGTGCGCTACATGTAAGTTATGCATACGTTAACGTACGTTATATGTACAATTCAGCATACATTAGACGTTCGTTGTGCATAAGTTTCTCATAAGTCAAGACGAAAACGTCCCCTTACTTCAACACCAAGCAGAGAACGTTAAGCACAGCTCGGTTATGATGCGCTTGATATATATGCATGAGTTAAAACAGAAGCTATGCCCTAAACATTGTTGTCATTTATTTGAAACGAATTCAGCTGAAACCTTATCTGCATGCCAGTGCTTTGTATGTTACCAATGCATATGCATGATGTCTTATCAATGGTAATTTAATTAGCATCGTCTCATAAAGCGCACTTTGTTGAATAGGAATCTTTTGCATGAATCGTGCAATGTAGTCCAGCAGAGCCCGCTTTAATTTGTTGTCACTTTTTACCAGTAAGAGTCGAGTTTTTGGTATAAAAGTATCTTTTTGAATCCAAATGATTTAGGCTGTTCTTGTTTTATGTCAAGTGAAACACAGTCTTGAAACTATCAAGCAGAGAATAGGGCTCCTAAATAATTAATTGAGGGGCACCTTGGCATAACCAAAAATGTGGCGTTCATAAACTGGCCAATTAATGGCTCATCTTCCCCAAGATTCCCCAGTTTTCTCATTGTATTTTATGTATAGCAACTGACAAAAGCCTGTTTTGGTGTCAAGAGAGAAGAATGATCAGACCTCTAAGACCTGAGCTTTCCCTGGACATAAATGACACATTGTTGACAGTTAGGTGATATTAGATTGGTTACATTTTACTGGACAAAAAATAAGTGAGTATGATCAGGAAATACCACATTCACACACTGTAGACCAACCATACGGCACCGTGAGGAAGAGTCACATAGCATTTATAGTATCAATATATCTGTAAGACAATAACAGCAAGGCATCCAGCTTTCTCTTCCTCTTCAATGTGATTGCAAAACTAGAATGGACACAAACTAATGCATAACAAAACAAAGACAAACACAGAACTCCCACAAACAAAAGCAAGTACAGTAAACAATAGATCAACAACAAAAGAACCACCGCCTTAGAACGGCCAGCAGTCTAAGCCACAAGGCAGGGAACTTTAATGCATTTTACTAGCGCTTAATCATTGCCCTAGATTCTGTTGTTGTTAAAACACAAAATTGTTTAGCTCGCATAGAGGCTTTCTAACTAATGCAATGTATCAAAACCTGACTTGTCTCGGACTCTCCTGAAGGAACATAGCTTCCTATTTGTAGAGTACAGGGGGTGGGGTCGTATTTACCACATCATTTAAACTTGGAGCTCTTTATTATTAATTTACCACATCATTAAAACTTGGAGCTCTTTATTATTAATTTACCACATCATTAAAACTTGGAGCTCTTTATTATGACAGTGGCCTGATTTATTTTGTAATAAATAGCAAATGCTTTTACTTATTTCTCCATTTAACGTAAGTTGTGGTTACACATTAGAAGCAAGTCGGCGAGGCATTCTAATGAGCACCAAAATGTTTTTATGGAGAACTGACCAAATGGCCACATTAACTCTTTGGCTACAGGGCAAGTTTGTTTTCTGCTACAGCTTGGACCCAGATGTGGCCCAACAGAATGTCGGACATAATCTGGATCCAAACTTATTGATATTCTGATGGTATTCCCGAAAGAACTACATTTGTAAAAAGTAATGTTGAAAAATATTTGCACCTGAAAATGTTGCCTGCTTTGTACATCTGCTGCATAAATTCAAGTGCATTTCAGCCTTTTTTTTCATTGAAGCAAACAATATGAACCATGATCAGCCTGCTATCAAGGAAATAATCTGATCTGGGTCTGTATTGTTTGCAATATGTGCTAAGCAGTTGAGAGAAGCTGACAACTAAAGTCATGAGCGACGGACTAACGATAATCATTACTGTTTATTAAGGTGATACTGCATATTTCTATTTGATAATATTACATATTATATTTGTTCCCAAGTAAACTGTATACAACTAATAAAAGATTTCTTATGTATTTCTGAAACTCCAACTGACCACATGTGTTCATAATTCCAGGAGAAACTTAAAACAAACTGTGTGTTGATAAGATCTACCTAATGGCTTTCTTGGGGTTTGGTTTACATACACTAACATTTATATAACGGTGCATTCTCAAGAAAGCTTCCCTGAGATCTCAGTGAGTTTAGTGGATAAATCCGGGAGTCTGAGATAGTGTTTGTATCAGTATTATGATACCTTTTGATACCTTATTTTTTCCAAGAAAACATATGTTGTGAGTACTCATTAGAAGGCGCTTCTTATGAGTGTCACAAAAATGCTGAGAAAAATAGTGTCATTTTCCCGCTGAAACATAGCACATGTACCTTGTCAAAGGTTATGTTTATATTGTAATAAGAGTAGTAAACACTTCAACTTAATGGTAATTTAATGGTTTTTGCGAAAACAAAATAAGAACAAAAACAAAATATGAAGCCCTACTTTAAGGCGAGTGCAAGACCTTCTTTATTAGTCAGGATTCTCTCTCAAAAGTGTCAAAATATGCATAAATCAGAAATGGGGTCCAAATATGCATTAACGATACCTCAAAATTAGGCAATTTTTATAGTCCAAGGTAGCCGAAAATATATCAGAGAAACGTAGATAAGGGTTGCCATAATTTTACTAGTCATTTACGGATAACCACTGTTTTTTAAGAACGTCCATAATTCATTTTTATAGATATCCTTAATTAAGTGAATTGAGAATATCCATATTTATATTACATGATATCCATAATCCATTTTTGAATATCCAAAGGTCAGTTCAATATTGGATATCCATAATTCGATTTATGGATATTAAAACCGATTTAGGATATCCTTAATTTCGTAATGCAAATTCTTATTTGTATAAGTTCAGAGCTCTCACTAGGATTTTGAAAACAGGAGTCCCAGAGGCCTCTTTGCCAAAAAGTTGGAATCCCCTAATACAAAAGGATATAGCCTCCTTCAAAAATTAGGAGTCCCAGCACCAAAAATGTGAGTTCAGAACTGCAAATTGTCAGTTAGTGAGAGCTCTGAAGTTATTATAGAGAAAGAAATGTTGAGAGTGATGATGCTTTATGGAAATACAATTAACACAGTAATTTTTTGGACATTCAAAATTCGATTTTAAAATATCCAAAAAATCACAATGTTTCAAAAGGATATCCTAACAATCGAACAACTGATATAAAAATAATTTGAACATCCTAAATTCAGTAAATTTGATTTATAAATTGATATTGGATATCCCAAAGTGAATTTTGAATAAAATTATTCAAATATAATTTAGGACTTTAATTATCACCGATGTATATCCCGGGGAATATCCTAAATCCGTAAATTAATTATGGATGTCCTTAAAGTTAATGATTTTGAACAATAAAATATGAAGTGCCACTCAGTCGTAATTTCGAAAATTCCCAATTTTCATTATTTTGAAACTAATGAATGTCAGTGTTTATAACCATTTTCTTGCATAAAACTATAATTCGCTGATCTGTTTTATAAACTGATTTTTATTTTATTTCCTGAGATTTTAGTATTAAGCGGAGACCCTGCAGTGATCGTCGACAAGCCATCTGATTATGGTTTATCTCTCATCTCTAAACATACCTGCAAATTTTTGTGTTCCGTTTTAATATTCTCCGGTTGTTTGGCGATAGCGAGAACCTCGTGTTCTCGTTGAAGCGCTCGTATCACCAGACTATTCCCTATCCTTCCAGTGCCACCTAACACAACCAGCTTCATTATGGCTGAAATATGTCTTTATTTATTAGAAACTTATTATTTATCGCCAAAAATTCTCCCATTCCTTCACTGAGTCCGTTATTTCTGTATGTCAGATGTTAATTGATGTTTTGTTTATGTATGCGACCTTGGTAGAAAGAGTGGCCTTGAACGAATTGATCTTCCATACACAACTGTCGGAGCTATACGGAAGCTTATAGTGGCCACGAATTTAACCACGATTTCGATCAGAGCTCAAATAGGATTTGTGTTTATTGCTGTTGTTGTTGTTTCAAGATTTTCAAGATTTTCTTTTTTGTTTGCTATTGATATCAAAGACTGTTAGTGTTCATTGGAATCGCCTCATCTAAAGCAACCACGATTAGCCATCACCCTTTACGCCACCCTTACACCCCTTACGTCTCTCTTACACCCCTTACGCTGTATACCCCTTTTTTCTGTCCGTGTCATTACAAAATCGCCCTTTTACGACCGATAAACTCCATATTTAATGTACTAAAACCCCGAGTTTCATGTTAGGTCCGAAAGACAGTCCCTTTCTCCAGCGAGAGGCCACCATAAGCACCAATCTTTAGCTCTGGCCGTCATCACAAACGTCAAGGGCTGCGTTGGCGTACCCAAGTCTTTTAATCCTGATCCGGGTTACATGTAAAATGGGCAGCATCGTGAGGAACCCTGACTTTGTTGTATGCGATCGTGAGAATTCTCGACTTTGTTGTATGTGATCGTGAGAAAGCCTGCCTTTGTTGTATGTGATCGTGAGAAACCCTGACTGTGTTGTGTGTGATCGTGAGGAACCCTGACTTTGTTGTATGCGATCGTGAGAAAACCTGACTTTGTTGTAAGCGATCGTGAGAAAACCTGACTTTTGTTGCATGCGATCGTGAGAAAACCTGACTTTGTTGTATGTGATCGTGAGAAAACCTGACTTTGTTGTATGCGATCGTGAGAAAACCTGACTTTGTTGTAAGCGATCGTGAGAAAACCTGACTGTGTTGTATGTGATCGTGAGAAAACCTGACTTTGTTGTAAGCGATCGTGAGAAAACCTGACTGTGTTGTATGCGATCGTGAGGAACCCTGACTTTGTTGTATGTGATCGTGAGAAAACCTGACTGTGTTGTATGCGATCGTGAGAAAACCTGACTTTGTTGTAAGCGATCGTGAGAAAACCTGACTGTGTTGTATGCGATCGTGAGGAACCCTGACTTTGTTGTATGCGATCGTGAGAAAACCTGCTTTGTTGTATGCCATCGTGAGAAAACCTGACTTTGTTGTATGCGATCGTGAGAAAACCTGACTTTGTTGTATGCGATCGTGAGAAAACCTGACTTTGTTGTAAGCGATCGTGAGAAAACCTGACTGTGTTGTATGTGATCGTGAGAAAACCTGACTTTGTTGTAAGCGATCGTGAGAAAACCTGACTGTGTTGTATGCGATCGTGAGGAACCCTGACTTTGTTGTATGTGATCGTGAGAAAACCTGACTTTGTTGTATGCGATCGTGAGAAAACCTGACTTTGTTGTAAGCGATCGTGAGAAAACCTGACTGTGTTGTATGTGATCGTGAGAAAACCTGACTTTGTTGTATGCGATCGTGAGAAAACCTGACTTTGTTGTAAGCGATCGTGAGAAAACCTGACTGTGTTGTATGCGATCGTGAGGAACCCTGACTTTGTTGTATGTGATCGTGAGAAAACCTGACTTTGTTGTATGCGATCGTGAGAAAACCTGACTGTGTTGTATGCGATCGTGAGAAAACCTGACTTTGTTGTATGCGATCGTGAGAAAGCCTGACTGTGTTGTAAGCGATGTGAGAAAACCTGACTTTGTTGTATGCGATCGTGAGAAAACCTGACTGTGTTGTATGTGATCGTGAGAAAACCTGACTTTGTTGTATGCGATCTTGAGAAAACCTGACTATGTTGTGTGCGATCGTGAGTGACTGTGTTGTATGTGATCGTGAGAAAACCTGACTTTGTTGTATGCGATCGTGAGAAAGCCTGACTATGTTGTGTGCGATCGTGAGAGACTGTGTTGTATGCGATCGTGAGAAAACTTGACTTTGTTGTATGTGATCGTGAGAAAACCTGACTTTGTTGTATGTGATCGTGAGAAAACCTGCCTTTGTTGTATGTGATCGTGAGAAAACCTGACTTTGTTGTATGCGATCGCGAGAAAGCCTGTCTTTGTTGTATGCGATCGTGAGAAAACCTGACTTTGTTGTATGTGATCGTGAGAAAACCTGACTTTGTTGTAAGCGATCGTGAGAAAACCTGACTTTGTTGTATGCGATCGTGAGAAAACCTGCCTTTGTTGTATGTGATCGTGAGAAAACCTGCCTTTGTTGTATGCGATCGTGAGAAAACCTGCCTTTGTTGTATGTGATCATAAGAAAACCTGCCTTTGTTGTATGCGATCGTGAGAAAACCTGCCTTTGTTGTATGTGATCATGAGAAAACCTGTCTTTATTGTATGTGATCGTGAGAAAGCCTGCCTTTACTGTATGTGATCGTGAGAAAACCTGCCTTTGTTGTATGTGATCGTGAGAAAACCTGACTTTGTTGTATGCGATCGTGAGAAAGCCTGACTTTGTTGTATGCTATCGTGAGAAAACCTGACTTTGTTCTATGCGATCGTGAGAAACTCAGACTTTGTTGTATGCTATCGTGAGAAAACCTGACTTTGTTCTATGCGATCGTGAGAAACTCAGACTTTGTTGTATGCTATCGTGAGAAACCCTGACTTTGTTCTATGCGATCGTGAGAAAACCTGACTTTGTTGTAAGCGATCGTGAGAAAACCTGACTTTGTTGTATGCCATCGTGAGAAACTCAGACTTTGTTGTATGCTATCGTGAGAAAACCTGACTTTGTTCTATGCGATCGTGAGAAAACCTGACTTTGTTGTAAGCGATCGTGAGAAAACCTGACTTTGTTGTATGCGATCGTGAGAAAGCCTGTCTTTATTGTATGCGACTCGTGAGAAACCCTGAATTTGTTGTATGAAAACATCAACGGCGTAGACGGCCCTGAAAGTCGGATAGTTTTGGTAGATGCTCACAACAATGAATGACGGAAATCAGCCTGCACATCCATACAGTCTGGTCAGCGCCATTTTGGCCCCTAGATTTATGAAAAACGTTCAAGATGCTAGGTAGGAGAGCCTATGTGGGGATCGGAAATTAGCGAATGGACTTTTTTTTATGACAATCGCTAATCATTAAAAAATTGGCCACAAAATCGTTTATGATAAAATGTTTGCCTAATCGATAAAATTCACCTGTTAATCAGTAAAACCTTAAGGCCTAATCGAGCTCTGGCGAAGGCCGACATAGTGTTGACGGCCTATTGGCAGCATGTGCTCAGGCTCTGTGGGGAGAGTTAGGGCAACTTATTGGATGCTGACAAGGTGGGGCGGTCCTAATAGCAGCCCAGGCTTGGCATCCAGGGGGCAAATAAGGGTTACCTAGGGTTAGGGTTTCTAGCGTTAACTCAGTGCCTGGTTCTGGGGGAAGAAGGAGGCAGCCTAGGTGGTCGCAAGCCAGCCTAAATCCAGGAGCCTTCTGGCTGCATGCCGTCAAAGTAAGACTTGCCTAATGACAGTCCACACTTGGCCTGCGGGAGGCAAGTTACTGTTAGGATATGGTGAGGGTTTCTAGGGATAACTCAGTGCCTGGTGCCACGCACAGATGGAGGAAGCCCAAGTGGCCGGAACCTGGGCAAAATCCAAGAGGCCAACTTGTTGGATGCCAACAAAATAAACTGGCCTAATGCCAACCCGTGCTTGGCCTACAGGATTAGGCTAGGGTTTAGGGTTTTCAGGTGATCATTAGCCTTAGTTGGGCTAAGGGTTTAACAGGGCTTGCAAGGCTAAGTTATGGTTAACTCAGTGGCGGGTACCAGGCACAGACCGAGACAGCCGAAGTGGCCAGGACCTGGGCCAAATCTAGGAGGCTCACTTGTCAGATGCGCACAAAGTGGGGTCGGCCTAACGACAGCCCGTGCTTGGCCTGCCGGAGGCAAAATAGGGTTTCGGTAGGGTTAGGGTTTCTAGGGTTAACTCAGAGACAGCCCAAGTGGCCGTGACCAGTTGCAGTTGGCGGCCTAGTGGCAGCCCATGCTTGCCCGTAGCAGCCAAGTTAGGGTTAGGGTTTGGGCCTAGACTTGGGCTTAGCAAGCTGACACAGAGGGAGAAAGTCAGCTGGCACCCGACTGGTATAATGGGGCTGCCATAATGACAGACAGTGCTTGTCCTGTGTGAGGTGAGTTAGGGTTTTAGGGTTAGCTCAGCCCCTGGTACCAGGCACAGATGGACACAGCCCAAGTGGCCGGGACCTAGGCTGAATAAAAGACGCCAAGTTGTCAAATGCTGACATGGTGTGGCTGGCCTAATGGCAGCCCGTGCTTGGCCTGCGGGAGGCAATTTGGGGCTTTCAGGTGAGCATTAGCCTTAGTTGGGCTTATGGTTTGTAATGCTTAGTTAGGGTTAACTCAATGCCTGGTGTCAGGCCAAATCCAAGAAGACAACTTGTCAGATGCGGACAATGTGGGGCCAGCCTAATGGTAGTCCATGCTCAGCCTGAGGGATAGGGTGAGACTATGGTTAGGGTTTGTATGGGTTTTAGGGCTAACCAGGGCGAATCAAACAGACTGATTGGCCGCATGCCGTCAAAGTAGGGCATGCCTAATGACAGCCTGTACTTGGCCCTCAGGGGGCACGTTAGGGTTAGGATAGGGTTTGTGGTCCCCTGTTACATAATTGGACGTTTTTTTGTGTAAAATTGGACGTTTCAAAACTGGAACACGTAAAAATGGACGAAAACGCGTAAATTTGGACTTTGTGGTGTAAAATTGGATGTTTTTTCATAAAATCATCTCTGAAGCCTATTTGCGGCTATTCTAAGGCATTTTGACGTGTCTATATGGCATGAGATGGTTCAAATGAGTGATATTTAACCCATAACCCTACAAAAACGTACAATTTTAAGCTTTCAAAAAATGCTCAAATTGGCTCTAAAAGGGATAATAAGTTGCTGTAAATTGTATTTCTTTGAAATTTAACTACCCTTTGATAATTTACAGTTGCTATATTATTAGAAATTGGTCTGGATAGTCGAAATTTGACCGAAATTCCTAACAACAGGGTTAGGGTTAGGATTAAGCATTATTTTTTTTTTTGGTTTTCAGCAGTATAAGTTGTTCTCTGTCTGCCATAAGGAACTGTATAATTCTGATTTATGCTTATTTATTAAGCTAATATATGTGAAAAGGGAGTGGAATAAATAAGTCGAAGTTCTACTAAAATAAATCGAAGTTCTACTACAATTAGGTCAAAGCAGACTTCAAAAATTTAGTTTTAGATTTAAGCAGACAGTGTGGAGTTGTTCTCTGCCTGTCATAATCAATGATAAATCACTTTTATGTATTTATATATTGAGTTCGTATATACGAGCATTTGGTAGAATATGACAAGTTTGGATAAGTCGAAATTTTGACAGAAGAGCATCTATAAATATTTTGGGTCTTTCAGCAGTATAAGTTGTTCTGTGCCTACTATAATCCCCAATGAAATTCTGAAATGATTATTTATAGTGAATTATTATATCATGGAAGGGAGTAGAATAAGAAGAAAAAAAGTTGGATAAGTCGAAGTTTGACTGCAAATAGGTTAAAACGGGGTTAAAACCATAATCTTTTAGGCTTTATGCATTATGATTTGTTCTCTTTCTACTCATTCTTAAGTGGGCGTTAATATTGTGGTATCATATATCAGAAGGGGCAAAATATAACTCTCTTTGATAAGTCGAAATTTGACTTAAATGGTTAAAACCTGGGTTCGAGTGTGATTTAGGGACTTGTTTTCTGCCCACTATAATCAACTATAAAATGGATTTATATATTGAGTTATCATATTTGAGAATCTGGTAGAATCAAGATAAGTTGGATAAGTCAAAATTGACTCAGATTATTTAAAAACAAAGCATTATTATTTTATTTAAAGCAGAATGAGATATTCTCTGCCATCTAAAATCAGTATACCACTAATATTGAGAAGGAGTTCTAGCGATAAGGCGTATATTTTCCCTAGTTGACATGATTACAAAACCTAAATTTTGAAATTGCCCTAATGTTTTTAAAATTGGTCTGTTCCGGTAGTAAAATTTACATAGAAAGCATCAAAATAGGTTTCAAAGCGATTCATCATTTACAAAACCGTTAAAACTTGCGCCTTCTACTCCCACCCCTCATTTTACGTCTTTAGACTGGGTGCCGTTTAGACGAGAGTTTTAGTAAATCCTTTGCAGGTTTTCAAAAAGTAAAAGTGCTAAAATATTAAGGATATAAGTACCCTTCATTTTCGAAACTTTGCGGTTTTTCTTCTGCGCATGCGTACGAAATATACTTAAAATTGTGACGTTTGTCATTGAAAAAATGAAACTGGCGTCTTTCAGTTTGATTTTAGATGCTTTGCCCCCCTAGACCCAAGATGCCTTTTGGACAATTAAATGTCGCTATACAAATACATAACATATGTAAAGGGCGTCTTGGGTCTAGGGGGGCAAAGGGGTTGTATAAGCGAAAGAAGACATCAAATATCTGACAAAAAATAGACCACTTTGCAAGATGGTCGTTTTTATTGTACATCAACTGTATAAATAGTTTTACTGTACATAGCGTGATAGGACGATTGGTTCCTTTGTTTAACGGTCTAAAGTACTACCGCATCAATAAGAAACGCGAAAAATCGACTTAAAGTGCATATTTTCACGTTATTTTCTCTTGATATTTTCGATATGCGGGAAGAAAAAGCTGCAGTATTTTTTAACAAAATTTTCAACCTGATGTTTTTGCTGAGTTTTTCTGTAATTAGATGGAATTTTGGCATATTTTTGGTTCTTTTCAACGGGGGAGTATTACTGTTGGTAGAATGGACATAAACTGACCCAGTTTATTAATAATATGCAACGGTTGACTAACTCATTCGATGGTGTTTCAGGCCAGTGATCACCGTACTGAACAAAAGTGAAAACGCTACACCTGAATTGTTTGCCATTTATATGCAAAATGACGCCAGCCAGTAAAGCAAATGAAAGATTATTATTTTTTAGTGTATCTAAATGTTCAAAGACCGGGTAATGTATAAAGTAAAAGTTTACGGATATTGTCACGAGGAAGCACATGAAAGTCATTTAAATGTGACAAGGGTCAATTTTTTTCAGGTAACACATTTGAACAGAAATCTAACACAGTTTAGGCCTTTAGAAATCCACCGCCAACCAGATCCGACTGAACGAAATGGTAGTCTAGGACATTTGACAACCAGAAATGTATTTTGATCGTTTAGAAAGGAGCCTTAGAAAGCAGGGTTTTCATCAAATTGGCCAAGCTTGAAATTTTATCACTGAAATAGCCATAGGAAAATAAATGTGTTGTTGCATCTTAGTCTGCGCACATTACTGGCCGAGAAATGGTAGGAACAATGTGCTAATAGGTCGACTTGATTTGGTAAAAGAAAGAAAGTTAACGAAAATCGTGATTAATCGAAGATTACCAAATATTTATTATTATATCTCACGTGAATTTCCCATACAAAACTTCCATATCACCCGCTACTAAAGCGACGGCGAATACTGTCACTCGTTTGTCAAAGCAGCAGGTGATAGTCGAAAATATCACGCCGATGCGCGTACGGTTCGTTCACGTCAGGAGACGTTCAACATAAGGCATGATTTGGCCACTTTCTACTCCCGATAACTTCGTTGTTTATGGTCAGAAACATAAATTGTAGGTACTCGTTTTCTTAGTTAGGACGAGAGGAACACGTTGAGACCAAATTTGAGCCGATTTGGCGAAATTTTCTATTTTGCAACAAACCACATCTTGTACAGTATCCCATTTAAATGACGCTGCTTGGTATTAGGTTTGGCGTCGTCGACTTTTTATGACGTAATTTGTTTGACTGAACGTCATGATCAGTTCGAGCATTCAAACTACTTAAAAGAACCATTTTTGCGAAAGATGCTTTTTCATTCATGCATATAGATAAAAGGCTGTGCATCATTTTCCCCCTGGAACTCCCCTCACCACGGTAGGCCTAAGACGGTAGAAAATAAACGATCTTATATACGGTATAATAAAATAAATATTACATTCTCTGATTGGGTGATAGTTGTAAATATCGTCTTTGGAAATGTGATAATCACATTCCTTGGGATGATATTTTCGGCTATCACCCAATCAGGGAACGTACTATTTATATAATATTCCCTTTTTGTTTTTGTCAAAGGGAGACATTTTTCAAAATTTGATAAATTCGAAATTGATTTCTGAGCTTGTTTCAAGTGATAAAACAGTTTTCTTATGTAATAATGCAACACAAGTATGTCGAATTCTGATGAGCATAACAATCTTTTTTGCACATGCGCAATTGCAAAATTCAGTGAATAAAGCTTTAAACACAATAAGGAACATAACTCAAACATCAAAAGAGACAAATTGATGGAGTTTCGACGTATCTCTTGCTGGATGTCTTAAAAACGTTATTAATCTTTAGTAAATACTTTTCGTCCAATGCTTTCTCACAAAATATAAAATATTGTAGTGTAGCGTTTTCACTTTTCTTCAGTATAGCATAAAGTGTATCGTACATATAAAGTACTGCTGCATAAATTAGGATCGCGAATAAATGACTTTAAGATGTACGTTTTCAACTTGTATCACATTGAGTATTCAATAATCGTGAATCATTTCAGGCAGTATTTTGACAAAATATATTGCCTGGTATTATGGCTAACTTTTGTTCTAATAATTCTGATGGTAGAATTTGGGCAATTTGTTCCACTTATTTGACACTTGACTGGGATAATCCTGGGATAGGCTTAATCCATTTTGTGAAAAAAAAAACTATTATTGTTCTGCACTACTTGAATGGCTGACTAAAAAATTACATACATGTGTTTAGGCCGTTTACCACTGTAAAAGTTGTTTTATAAAACTTTCGATATTAGCCACATCACACTGTTTTAGTAGAAAATGTCCTTACAAATATAGCAAACAGTATTTACCCGTATCAAACTGATCGTATTGTATCAGTTAGATCTGTGTCTACGCTGATTGAATCGGTACTTATAACTGAATGGCAGTGCTTAAAAAATAAAACTGGCATGTACACTGAAAGCAATCGCGATTTTAAAATGTGTGATGCTTTTGACACTTACCTGTAGAAATTTAAGTATAGATATATAGGCTGCCACATGGCTGTTACACCATTTGAATTCCCCCCGCTTTTCAGAAAGCCTAAAAATGTCGAAATTCCCAAGAGATTAGGGGTCAGGGCAGTGGTAGTAGATCCTTCAAACAATTTTCTTCTGACACTGCAGGATATTCGAAATCCAAATTTGAGCTTAATTTTCGGAAAAATGCATGAAATAAAATAATATTCCCGATTTTCGCGTTTCTTATTATTGCGGCAGGACTATAGTTCCCATATATGTTACTGAATAACAAGTACAGTTGATGATCGAAATAAATTCCCATTCATTAAGAAGTAGAGTTATTACATGCACTAAGGAAATCCCGTTTTAAATATACAAATTCGGGGGCAATGGTGCATCGACGGCCCGTCTATATATATTTGTTTAATGTGCCTAGTTTCTCCAGTCGTCATTTCAACAAAATAAAACGAACGTCTCGTTTAGGGAGATTGCTCGCCTTATCGCTAGAAATTCTTTCCGAAATTCGAACCGCGAGGTGTCTTTCCGACCCTCGCCCTGCCAAAAGGCCCGGACCCACATACTCCAAAACACTTAAAATAATAAGTACTTATATAGCGCAAGGGAAACATGTTAAAAAAGGCCCATTCTTAATCAGAAAAGGCCGTACAAATAAAAAGAAAGAACGAAATCGCGTAATTTTCGAACTTATCCGACGCACCTTGTGGGATATGTACCTCGATCTTGAAGCTCGGTAGTGGTTTAAATAAAATTTTATCACATAGTACATAGTCTGACCTTTAATCTGATACCAATATCAATCTTGTAGATACTCAGATTAGCCTGAACCAAGCTATTCGCTTTCGCGTGTAAATAGGTGATAAACTTGTATTTTCGTGCGAGAATTTCCAAAATTTGAACCCTGATGTGTCTTTCCGACCCTCCCCTGCATAACGCCCAGACCTACATACTCCAAAATACTTTAGATAATAAGTACTTATATAGCGCAAGGGAAACATGTTAATAAAAGGTTCATCCCTTATCAGAAGGGGCTGTAAAAATAAAAAGAAAGGGCGAAATCGCGCAATTTTCGAACTTTTCCGACCCACCTTACGGGATTTGTATCTCGATCTTGAAGCTCGGTAGTGGGTTGAAAAATTTTTATCGCATAGTACTTTGTCTGACCTTTAATCTGATACCAAAATCAACTATGTAGCTAATCGGAATAACTTGCACCAAGCTTTTCACTTTCGGGTAAAAATAGGTGATCAACTTACAATTTGTTGTGAGATTTTTCGGATCTCGAACCTAAAAATATGCATATCTCTACGGGTTGTAACACGCTGATAAATGTCTGTAAAATTCTGATCTGGTGTCAACGTAAGGCTTAGAACCTCTTCGTTGTGCCCATGCTCAATTTATACCACTGTCTGGCTTCTAGGCTGAGATTCGAGCCCCATAAAGGTTATATAAAAGTGCCAAAAATCTGAATTTAGTCCCTGTGTAATCATTTTGGAGGGCCCACAGAGTGTCTGATTGGCCAACTTTTGGCCCTGTACTCTAGATATAGATATGATCTAACGTTTTAAAGGATTTGAAAGTGTGTGGGTCTTGGCAATATGCCATGACAACTCCTGAAACGACCCTGCGTGATTTGTCGCCGAATTTTTCTCTCAAAAACGATAAATTATTGTCTAAATACGCAAATATCTCTAACGGCTCTAGCGGGCTGACCAATGCCTCTATAATGCTTATTTTGGTATCAGATTAAGACGCAGACCTTCGTCTTACTTCCGAAATTCGATTTTAACCAATAACTGGCTTCTAGGTCCAGACTCGAGCCCCACGATACAGGTAGATATATTTCGTACAATTTGGGTATGTGCCCTTTTTACGGCACCTATGAGCCCACAAAAGACCTAAATGGCGTTAGTTATTGCATAGCCCCCCCCCCCCCTAGAACGATAATTGAGCTTTAATTTGATACCAAAATTATAATTTTAAACAACCAGAAAAGCCTGCTATATGCCTCAGAACATGGGTTACGGTTTGTGAAATTATGTCGTCGAATGTCCTAAATTCGCGAAAATCGCGAACGGCATTCGCTGTTTATCGCTTTATTTAGACCCTAATAATAAGGTCTGGGTCCTAATTTTTAAATGGTCCCCTTACAAAATATATGTTATTATCACTTTGAGCATTTTAAGGTGTATGCATGCTGATTAAGGGGACAGGTGGTCGTAAAAAGGGCCTTCGGTCAAATATCCGAAATTCGCGATTTTTTTCCATTTTGAGAAGTTTATACAGACACACATGTTATAATAAGGGCCCATTTTTTTTTATCTAAAATACTTAAAAAATATCTCTCCTAATAATTTGATAAAATTTCAACTCTTTACTGTAAAAGAAAGACCCAACTCCTAGCCTATCACCAGACAAAGGGTACATTTTTTTTAAAAAGGGCCATTTTTTTAATTAATTGCTTCCCCAACCTTAAAGGGATTCACAATGTTTTTACTGAGAAATAAAGCCTCAACCAAAATACAACAAATGAAGTTAAAAGAATAATCTTACAACGAACCATTTCGTCAAAAAATCTAACCCTAATCAAAACCCTAGTTGTTTTTAGCAAAAAGGGAAAGAAATGGTTCCCGTGTTCCGAACGGCTATATTGGACTGATCAATGTCTGTACAACTCTTATTTTGGTATCAAATTAAAGCGTAGACATTCTTTTTACTTCTTAAACTCGATTTTAACCAATAAATGGCTTCTAGGTCCAGACTCGAGCCCCACAATACGGGAAGGTAAATTTCGTATAATTTGGGCATGGGCCCTTTTTGCGTCACCTACGGGCCCCTAAAGACCAAAATGGCTTTTTTCATTAAGAGGCCCCCTTGAACAATAATTGAGCATTAATTTGATACCAAAGTTATAATTTTAAACAACCAAAAAAGCCTGCTATATGCCTCAGAACATTGGTTAGGGTTTGTGAAATTGTGTCGTCATATTTCCTAAATTCGCGAAAATCGCGAACGTCATTTGCTGTTTATCGCGTTATTAAGACCCTAATAATAAGGTCTGGGTCCTAGTTTTTAAATGGTCCCCTTACAAAATATATGTCCTTATAACTTAGATCAATTTAAGACATGTTTACATATAAAGGGGACAGGTGGTCGTCAAAAGGGTCCTTGGTCGAAAATCCGAAATTCGCGAATTTTGTCTCTTCTTAGTTGTTTATACAGACCCACTTGTTATGTTTAGAGCCCATTTTTTTTATTTAAAATACTTAAAAAATATCTCATCTTATCATTTGTAAAATCCCACTACTTTACTGTAAAAGAAAGACCCAACCCCAAGCCTTTCACCAGACAATGGGTACTTTTTTGAAAAAATAAGACCCCTTTTTATTAATTTTGACCCCAACCCTTAAGGGATTCACAATGTTTTTACTTAGAGAAAAGTTTGCACAAATCTAAAACAAATTAAGTTAAAATAATAATTTTTCAACGAACTATTTTGTCAAAAAATCTAGCCCTAGTCTAAACCCTAGCTGTTTTTTTTTTGTTTTTTTTTTGTTTTTTGTTTTTGCAAAAAAGGGCACCCCGGAGGGGTTTCTGGCCCCATTGTAGCCCCTGTGCGCAAGGTACAGGCCTATAAATTTATTCAATCTCAAAAAGAATGATTGTGCTAAATTAAAGACTCTTTAAATTGTTTTAAAATACTATGGGGTTTGTTATTAAGTTTTTAAAACTAGAGCTAGGATTAGCGCTGTGTGGTCACATCCAAATTTACACCCTATTTCCTTTGACCCCAAATATCTCTGTAACCATTGCACCTAAACCATTGTAAATAACACCAAAATAAAGCCCTAATCATTTCTTATACGCTAAAATAAGTTTGGATATTGCCAGAAAATATATCTATTGATGACAGATGAAAAAAAAAGTCAAACGTCCAATCTTACACCCGATTCTTGGTCTAGTTAACCCCAACTTTTGAAAAAATGGCATGAAATCCAAACCGCTTAAGCTAGAGACTAGAAACTTTCACAGGATGTAGGGGGCCGCAAAACCAACTTTTTAAAACAAAGTTTACAATTTCATGACGTCTAAAACTTGAGCTTCAGAAATTAACACAATTTCATGTCAAGTTTTGAGAAAAGTTCATTTTATGGGGTAACTCTAAACATGATTTTTTTGTTAAGGTGTTTAAAGGCCAAAAGAGGTCTAGGGCTAGAGGTATAGCTACTGTGTATGTGCTAAAAACCCTATACACCAGGAAAGCCAAAAGATGAGCCCCCCTAGGGCCAATAAAAAGTGTTTTTGAGCCAAAAAGTGTAAAAATGGATGGCCCTTTTTTCTAGAGGAGATAACTCCCATTAGATGGCTGGGGTTAGGTACTTTCTTTACATCAACCTGTAGCCCTCTCCCAGGGCTACATTTCATCTATTTACACTTACCCCTAGCCTCAATTGTTTAAAAGTTATAACCAAAGGTGACCGCACAAAAGTGTAAAAATTGGACACTGGACTACAATTAGGGGAAACAGACAGAGAGAAAAGGAACCTTGCTGCCCAGACCTATGCCAAATTGAAGAGGGTAACTCTCCAGAGGCCGACAAAGTGTTGCCGCCCTAATGGCAGCCCATGCTCAGGTTCTGCAGAGAGAGAGTTAGGGCTAGGCTAGGGTTAGGGTTATTGCGTCCCTTTGACCATGCAGCTAGGGTTATGGATAGGGTTAGGGTGGGACCAGGCCCGCGCACCCTTGACCTGTGTGGAATTGAAGAGGGTAACTTGTTGAATGCCTACAAAGTGGGGCTGGCCTAATGACAGCCCATGCTTGGCCTGCAGGAGGCAAGTTAGAATTAGGCTAGGGTTAGGATTTTTAGGGTTAACTCAGAGCCTGGTGCAAGGCAGAGATGGAGGCAGCCCAAGTGGTCAGGACCAGGATGAAATCCAAGGTCAACTTGTGGGAGGCCAACAAAGTCGGGCCGGCCAAGTAACAGCCCACACTTTGCCTGCCTGAGACAAGTTAGGTTTAGACTAGGCCTAGGGGTTTTAGGTGAGCATTAGCCATAGATGGGTTAAGGGCTAGGGTTAAGGTTGGATTAGGTCTTGTAAGACTTAGTTACGGTTAGGACTTGTAAGGCTTAGTTAGGGTTTACTCAGTGTTTGGTGTCAGACAGAGACCGAGACAGTCCAATTGGCTGGGACCTGGGCAAAATCCAAGAGGCCAACTTGTCTGATGTTGACAAAGTGAGGCAGCCCTTATGACAGCCCGTGCTCGGACAGCAGTTAGGCTAGGGTTGGATTTTTGGGGTTTACTCAGCCTCTGGTGCCAGGCAGAGATGGAGAAAAACCCGAGTGGCCTGGACCTGGGCCGAATCCAAGAGGGCAACTTGATGGAAGCCGACAAAGTGGGACAGGCTTAGAATGACACCCCCTGTTGGCAAGTAAAGGTTATGCTAGGGTTAGGGTTTTTAGGGTTAACACAGACTTTGGTCCTGGGGGAAGAGGGAGGCAGCTCAGGTGGCCTCAATTTGGGTTTAATCCAGGAGACCCACTTGCCAGATGCCGACAGAGTGTGGCCAGCCTTGTGGCAGCTAGTGTTTGACCTCCAGGGGGGCAAGTTAGGTCTAGCTAGGTTAGGGTTTCTTTGGTTAGGCTATGGCTGGGAACCATGTAGAGAGAAAGGGAACCTGCCTGCCCAGACCATTACCGAATCGAAGGGGGCAACTTGTCGGAAGACGACATAGAGTTGCTGGACTTGTGGCCACTCCTGTTTGGGCTCCCCGGGGAGAGTAAGGGTTTGGCTAGGGTTAGGGTTATTACTTAGTGGCAGAAAAGCGAATCGAGGGATAAGAAGCAGGAAGTGGGTTCGGTGCTCAATGAATTGTTCTCTGCAAATTTTTAGAGGACATTGGTTGGATTTTTTTCTGCCTGTGAGTGATAAGATTTGGCATGGGAAACTGTTTTTGTATACTAACAAACTTTCACTTTTTTAAATTTTGGTTCCATGACATATCAAACTCATTTAGAATAGTAAAAAAGACTTACTCAGTCTCAAAAAGCTACACAAATCCAGAGGTACATGATGGAAACTGGCCACGCATCTGGCGGCCATGATTTATGGGATCAAATGTTTTAGCTACTTTTTGTAGATGGTTTTTTGACGGATCAAAATTATTTTAGTTATATTGTAGAGGGCCACCTAGTGACCAATTCTGTCAGATAATTTACAATTTTGACCACTGGTTTCAGAAGAGAAGTTTTTTTTAAAAGTTTTCCCATAGGTACATAATGGAAACTGGCCACGCCCCTTGGCGGGCATGTTTTTTTTTTTTAATTTGTTTTAGCTATTTTTGTAGAAGGTCACCCAATGACTATTTCTTTTGAGAATTATTTTGAATTCTGACCACTGGTTTCAGAGGAGAAAATCTTCAAAATTTTGTTACCGTGTTAAGACATGGGCACGCCCTCTGGCGGCCATGTTTTTTACGGATCAAATTTCTTTTAACTATTTAGTAGAGGATCACCTAAGAAACATACATGTAAAGTCTGGTTAAAATTGGCTCTGTGGTATAGGAGGAGTTATCATTTATAGGAAACTGTTGACGACTTGACGACGCACGACGACGATGGAAGACGGACATTGACTGATCACAATAGCTCACTCTGATAACTTCATGCTCATGTGAGCTAAAAAGTGAAAGTGGAAAAGATAGGACAGAAAAAAGAGAGAGAAAGAAAAGTTTCAACACTTCATTCCCATCCAATCTAGCCTTCCCTGCGGTACCATACCACACATGGCCCCCGCTAAATCATTAGGAATTTACTTGCATCCTACCAGCCCTGACAGTAATTAGAAGGTGAGTGTTGAAAGCTCCCTTTTGAAGAATACCAAGGAGGGCGGGTCGACAATAGATGTTGACAGGGAATTCCAGTGACAGAAAGTCGAAGGAAAATAGTTGTACTTATAGTAGTCTCTGGAGGCTTAGGCCTGTCTGGATTTCTGTCCATTTTAAGAACGTGTTCTTGTACTGGCTTATGTAAGGCACTAGTCCTGGGGTATGTCTACTAGGCCATGCAGGATCTTAAACACCATAGCTAGTCAGTGTTGGATACTGCTTGGTTCGAGGGACTCCCACTGGAGATGATCTAGCACAGAGGTGTGTTGTACTGCTTGTGTTTCTGTATCTGTTGATGACATATCTTGCTGCTCTATGTTGTATCTTCTCCAGCTTCTGTGTGGTTTTCTGGGTATGGGGGTGTAACGTAGAAAATGGCGATGCGTGGAAAAGGTGGACATTGTGGCCACTGCGCATGCGCAGTCATATTCGCTCCGCCCACCTTAGTAACGGTCATTGCGCATGCTCCGTGTATTAAAACTAATTGGCTGTTGCTACAACTGTCGTGTATACGGACAACGACCCATTACTTGGGAAAACGGATCAAAATAGATTTTGCGAACGGCATATTGTGGTTTGATGTTGAATATCATTAATAATGATAGGAGAATAAAGAACCAAATTGAAATGTCAGAGAATAATGATTCTCTAAAAATGAAAGAATAAATCTATTATTAAATGAATAACAGAAAATAATAAGCACTAGGCTATTTTGGAGGATCCTGTCCCCATCTCTATAGCTCTGCATATAACCTATAGCGTCATATTTAAGGACATAACCGAACAGTGCAGAGTCTGATCAGACGCTAGAGACCTCGGCGTCTGATCAGGGTTTCACTGTTTGCTCAATGGAATGATAAATGATCGAAATAAAAAAATAACGCACGCCCTATCATTGGGAATTGACTTGCCCAACGAACACGGTAGTAATTCGCCAAAAAGGTTTAATATCGACGGTTCTTGTTAACACGTAGTTCTGTCAATCATGGATAAGGGGGTCAAGCGCAGCAGCCGCGTGGAAAAACTAGACATAGCGCAGCAGCGTGGAAAAAGAAAACACAGCACAGCAGCGTGGAAAGAGAAGATATGGCGCAGCAGCGTGGAAAAAGTAGACATGGCGCAGCAGTGTGGTAAGAGAGTACATGACGCAGCAGCGTGGAAAAAATAGTCATAGTGCAGCAGAGAGGAAAAAGTAGTCTGTGCACAGCAGCGTTTAAAAAGACGTCATGGCGAAACAGCGTAGAAAAAGTTGTCATAGCGTAGCAGCATAGAAAAAGTTGATATAATAAGGTAGAATGCCGCAGCATGGTGGAAACAAAGTACAGATCTAAATAGACACAGTGTAGAAACGTGGAAAAAGTAGACATAGCGCAGCAGTGTCTAAGGAGCAGCAATGGCGCCGCAGACATGGCGCAACAGGGTGGAAAAAGGAGACGTGGAGCAGCAGTGTTGTAAAAGTAGATGTGGCGCAGCACCATGGAAAAAGTAGACATTGCGCAGCACCATGGAAAGAGTAGACATGGCGCAGTAAAGTGGAAAAGTAGACATGGCGCGCAGCTTGGTGTAAAGAGAAGACTGGCATGGCGCAGCAGCGTGGAAAAGGTGGACATGACGCAGCAATATGGAAAGAAAAGACATAGCGCAGCATCTTGGCAAAGCAGATATAGTGCAGCATTTTGGCAAGAGTAGATATCGCGCAACAGCATTGAAAAGGAGACAGTGCATTAGAGTGTGGAAAAGGTAGACATGGCACAGTAGCATCGAATAGTAGCGTGGAAAAAGTAGACCTAGCGTAGCAGTGTGGAAAGAGTAGGCATATTGCAGTAGACAAAGCGCAGCAGCGTGGAAAAAGTAGACATAACTTATCAGCGTTGAAAAGATAGACATGGCGCAGCAGTGTTGAAAGAGTAGATATTGCGCAGTACTGTGGAAAAAGTAGACATGGTGCAGCAGTGTGGAAAGAGTAGACATAGGGCAGCAGCGTAAAAAGTAGACATGGTGCAGCAGTGTGGAAAGAGTAGACATAGGGCAGCAGCGTAAAAAGTAGATATAGTGCAGCAACGTGGAAAAAATAGACCTGTCACGAAGGCATACATGTATAGAAAAAGGAGACATAGCATAGGAATGCGGAAATGTAGACATGGCACAGTAGCAAGGAAAATAGACATAGCACAGCAGCGCGTAAAAAGGAGACATACGAGGGTCATCCAATAAAGAATGAGACTTTTTCTATAGCGCACTGAATTTACATGCTAGGCTTATGAAATCTTGTTCAAAGCTAGCACATCTTTTTGGCTGTTCACATGTACCATATTTGACGTGTTACGTAGTTCCAACTGTTGTTGCTAGGCAACATTGGAAGACTAGGCAAACATCCGTGGCCGGCTAAGTATAGATGGTCACCATGGCAACAGATCAAGATGTATAGTTCATTTTTCTACTAGTACTTATATATGCTCATGCACTCAGTCTATAACCAATAGGGTAAAGTAATGTTCTGGAGTTTTGAGCTGTTACCATTGAAACAAAGCTTAAAAAATCAAGATTTCAAGAACTATTTGGTATTTTTCGCTGACCTCGTGCCTTTAAAAGTCAATATCAAATAGTCGAAGGCAATTAAAGTGAACAGGGTTCTGCTCATGTATACTTAATTACAATCAGCTGCACATAACCATACATTTTGGATGATATCCTTCTCTTATATAGTTACCATGGCAACGCAAAGTGATGTGTTTATGAAAAATTGAGTAAATTGGTTGCTAGGCAACCAAAATAAAGAATATGCATATTTGGTTCCTTTTTTTATAACATTTTATGTAACACTAAGGTTGTTCAGCAGGATAATTGATATCAAGAGGTTAAATTATATCAATGTTCGAAAATAAAAGACTTTGAAGGACGGTGGGTATGCAAAAAATAACATAAACGTGGCCATGTGCCTTCAAGCCCTTCCACAAAACATTCCGTTACTATGGCAACTGATCAATCACAAAATATTGTTTCTATTTCTGAATTGCTAAGATGTTATTCTATTATTATGGTGAATTTTTAACTAAATGCACACATAGGTTTTTATACTATGAATAAAGTCTCATTCTTTATTGGATGACCCTCGTACCACAGTAGACAACGCGCAGCACAATGGGAAAAGAGACATGTCCCAGCATCGTGGAAAAGGTAGTCATGGCGCAGTAGCGTTGGAAATGTAGACATGACAGTGCAGTGTGGAAAGTGTAAACATGGCGCAGCTTGGTGGAAAAGTAGACATAAGGCAGCTTGGTGGAAAGAGTAGACATGGCGCAGCAGCGTGGAAAAAGTAGAATGACGCAGCAATGTGGAAAGAGAAGACATAGCGCAGCAGGGTGGAAAAGGTAGATAAAGTGCAGTGGTATGACAAGAGTAGACATTGCGCAACAGTATGGAAAAAGAGACAAAGCATAGGAGTGTGGAAAAGGTAGACATGGCACAGTAGCATAGAATAGTAGATATAGCACAGCAGCGTGGAAAAATGTAGACATAGCGTAGCAGTGTGGAAAGAGTAGACATATTGCAGTAGAGAAAGCGCAGCAGCGCGGAAAAAGTAGACATAACGTACAAGCGTTGAAAAGTATACATGGAACTTTTGTCACAGTACCCAAATATCATGTGATGGCTAAAATGTGATTTTGTTTGCCAGAAGCGAAGGCTCTAATAAGTCTGTGTAGGTCCGTGTCTTTGTGCTCTTTCAGATTTTGCAATCATCCCGCTGGGGACGAGAGCTGGTTTCTTGACTTTACTTGGCTTCTGGATGTCATGTTTATGTAATTGCTAGCTGCCTTTCCTGATTTGCTGTAGATTGGTGTGTGGTATGCGACTGTGGCATTTCCTATTCATACTCGCTTTGTTTTTTGAAGTTTATTTTGAAGTTTTTTTAACAAAATACTGGTGTGACGACTGACCTTGTTGATGCGACATGGACAAAAAAAAAAGTTTGCAAACATTTTGTGCCCTCATGCCAAAAAGGGCCTGTATGGAATCTAAGCTTAATTAGCTCAACAGACTGAGAAGATATCATACTTTTTACGGAAGCTTTTCGTAAAAAAATATTAGTGGGTATGACCTGGAAATGTCACAATAAAACACTGCAGATCAGCCTACGGAGGCGTAGGGAGAGCTGACAGCAGCAGAAACCACTTCAGTCTAAATTATTTTAACTGGCCAGGGCCCGGAATTACAATGCCTCCTTAAAGTTAAGGAAGACTTAAGTTAGGTATTGATTTTTCAGGATGCGAATAATAACGTCGTTTCAAACTGATTAAAATCAAAATAGTTTCGTTTTTTCTGCAGATCACAATGATATCTTTGACAACAAGTACTGTATCGATCCAGACAATATTTTAGCATCTAATATAGCATGTTGAAATATCAATACTTAACTTAAGTATTCCTTAACTTTAAAGAGGCATTGTAATTCCGGGCCCAGATCTCCGCTCTTGATAGTTTTGTAGTCAAAAACCATTCCAAGCTGTTATAGTCCTGAGAAAAGAAAGAATCTTAGACCGTATGTCCATGCTAACGGACGGTGATACTAGAGGATGAGAGGAAGTCCTGCTCCTTTTCACAGCTTCCAGAAACTGTTTTATGGACTATTAATGGTCAGGTATACGCATCCAGCCATTTAAGAATATTCTTATGTGGCTGGATCCGTATACCTGACCATTAATAGTCCATAAAATAGTTCATTGCAGAGAGCATCTATAAGTCACTATAAGGTTTTGAGCAAGGCACATTTATCCTAACTAAGTACTGGTTCAACCCAGGAAGACCTGTTCCTAGACAACTGAAAGATTGCTGATGAGGCTTAAGGAATCAAATCAAACAAAACAAAAACAATAGGATTTGAAATTCTCGTATTTGCGATTTCTTTTGGAGAATCGGTCAACGGAATCAGCGTTTTTCCCTGGGTCATCAACTTTCGGTTTATCACCTGTTGTATCCCTACTGAGAGTTGTATTGCCTACATTGACCCTTGTGCCAAAATCAGTCTGTGTCCTATCGTAAAATGCTAAACTTACAGGATTTCGTATTACTGGGATATACACTTGTTTTAAAACATATATTTTGTTAAACGTGTTAAAGATCATATGAAAAGGTTTAAAAATGAATTGAAATGAAACAACTTTTATCATACAACAAAATGCTGAAACCCGCATGAAAAAATCCCATTAGTAAATAAGTTATGGCTATTTGAATTTCAGACTCGGTTTTGGTTTTCCAAAACAGACTTGGAAAACTAAAAATAGATTCTATCCAACAATGCACCATTCTACGAGAATATATGAGGATTTAAAAAGGTGGTTTAAGTAATAGATAAAGGATTCTTTTCTGAGGCTTTCTTGTTTAAACCGCGAGGTGGGCGTAGCCCACCGAGCGGTTTAATAGTCAAGGAGCTAGATTTTTGAAAATTGACTTGGCACAATTGTCCAGCCAGAAAAGGTTTGACTTCAGAAATAGTTAGAACTACCCTTCTACAACATTTCTAGACACGTCGTACAGTCAAATTGTGGTAGCAGTTTTCCAGGAGGAGTAGTTTTGTACACCTACCCCATTTTTAGTATAAAAAACCAAATGGCGACATTTGAATAAGAAATGGAATCCAAGTTGGATCCAGATGGTGCATACGGTCGTAATTTACTGCCAAAACCTCGATAAGGACCTAAACAATTATGAAAATAAATAAATTGCATCCAGAAGCACAACTTATATGTTATAACTGTCATTTACATTATATATTCAATAACGCCTTATAAAATCAATAAATTTTGGTCAAAATTTAATTTTATAAGTTTACTAATGGGTATATACGTTTTACATACCATGTTTGGAAAAGATAATTACCTGACTGTTTCAAAACTGCAAACATCTTGTTTCTATCATAATTACTTTATGAATTATAAGCCGTTGAATATGATTACCCCCCCCCCCCCCCCCAAAAAAAAAAAAAAAAAAAAAAAAATGGTGAATATGGTTAGAACCATTTCACTTTACAAGTTAGCATGCAATACCATATGTTGACTTTTTAAAACATAATTGAGCATTCTATCGATACATGATAGTAAAAAGCGATACATAACTGCGTTTCTGGTGTAAAGTTCCATATTTTAATGTTTGTATGACAATATGTAACGTACATTACAAACTTTAAGACTTCCTATATATATTGCTAAATACCTTATATTATATGTTATATGGTATTCTATTTCATTTCAAACCTGTTTTGATTTAAATTTATAACAAGACAGCAGTTTGTTCTAAAATATTTATCAGTTTTATTAACTTACTATATCTATAAACATTTACATTTGCAATAAAGAAGTTTTTTTAAGTTTTCATCTCCACGAAATATCATTGTCTAAAGTTAAAGATTTAAAACACATACACAAAGAAATAGACAGCTCTTTAGTAGTAGTAGAATACATTCCATTTCTTTCAAATTTATCAAAGTAACATATATAACCTTATCAAATATCATAATTTCCTATGCTTGTCCTAAATGTTATTAAAGACAGTATACGATTGGGCCCTGAAAAGCTAGAATATTAAGGATGTAGAATTTTGTAATATTTATCGCAGGAGAAAAACAACACAACTAAGTTTTATTGAATGAAGCCATTCAAAAATATTTTTATGTACCCAGTTAACTATTGTACACATTATGCAAACAAAGTCAGTAGCATAATATAGGTTAGCTCCTTGTATAATACCTAGATTAATTTCCCATAGAAAAAAATACAAATTACTAAATGTTTAGAGAGATGGTAATAAAATTATACTATTTTTCTTTGCTTACATTCCAGACAAAATCAATTACCTAAGAGTTGGAAGGATAAACTTTATATATTTTACAATAGCGGCTATGCATTATACTTGTCTGCAATCAGTTATTTCTTAATATAATCTCTAAAAATCAAATTGTATACTGACATTTACATGCATATGCAGATGATGACATATTACTTGTTTCAGCTTTAAAATAGATTTTAGTTTATTTTTAGCATTCCTTTTATAGTTTATTTAATTAAACTGTTAGTACCTTTGATCATTTGCTTAACTAATATCACTTTATAAGGAGAGGTTTTATATTGAAGAAACGTTTCCCTGAATATGGGTAAAATCAGTTATAATGGATGACAACGATCTCATGTGATATGATCATATCCAAGGAGCACATGGTAATCGCTGCTTAAGAAACTATTTTAACACATATGACATTATCAGTCAAGAGTTATGTCAGGCTGAATAAGACAGTATAAAACTCAGGTAATGTAAAATATTCTTTAAAATGTTCTTTAAGACATTGGATGGAAAAATAAAAAAAGTTTAAAAACATGCATTTATGAGATCTTACTCAGCTTTAGCAATCAATGCTTAAATAACTGATGATAATTTTCACTATACAGAATGTGGCATGGCCAAATTATTACAGGAGTCTTGTAAATACAATTCTTGATAGCAAAGCGTTATATGTATATAAACATAAGAATGAATAAGTGATATAAAATTAAAATCAACACAGCTTTTTCTAAAAAAATATCTTGCTTCTTCAGACAGAAAACAAATGCATTACACATAAATAGGAAATTATATAAAAGCATAAAACATGTTGAGGGTAGTGATTTAAAGAGACATACAAAGAGTCAATTGTTCTTACAAACACTTTGTGCAGTAGTCTTTGCCATCAATGAAAGACTTAAATGTAATACCTAGAAAGGATGCATGAAAGTATATATCGTGGGGTCAAAGCAACACTGTAATAACTCCTTATTATTTATTGTATTGTTACGACAGTTTTGCGATGACCCCACGGTATTCATGTCGTATTTGCAATGATTCCTTCCAAAAAGAAATCATACTTCTATTACTTTTAAAGGTAAGTATAAATCTTAGAGGTTGATAAAGCAGTGCATCTATTGTTGTATATGTGATGTGATATATTATACAAGATTTTGAATATATTATCTTCAGTATGATCTTTGACAGAAGCACAAGTGTGAATTTCGTTGCCATAAAATAAAAAAAAACAATTGTTGACCCCTCATATGTAATTTATACATGCTCAGTTGAAGATTTGAACCACCCTATGTGATTTGGATACCTACCTCACATGGGCAAATGCACCGTTTAATCATCCATGCTGATGCAGTGGAGCTAGCGTTTGTCTTCGTCTAGATATACAAGCAGCAAATGCTCTGATGTGTCTGATTACATATTTTTACAGGCTCGCATAAGCCTTCATCGCTGAACTAAAATCTAATGTGCTTACTAATTTAATATTTATTTACGTTACTATTTATCATCAATTTAGTTTGATTTGGAACATATAAAGGATTAATGGGATGCCATTCTTGCATCAAAGAATATGTCGTCATTTGACATGCTGAATATCGTAATGATTGTATATGAACAAATTCCACGTTTAGACTAAGCCTAATTGATAGAAATAATGCCAAACAAAAGTTCCAATAATTTATTGGAGTCCATCCATTTTGCAACAGCTACAGTATAATCTTTACAGTGCAAGAGAGTTGCTCTAAGTGATACACCTTGACCTCTAAAAATTATAACCATAAATAACCTCGGAAAAATATCCTGTTTCAATGCTCTATAACATTGCAGAACCAGAAAAAGCGTATGATAAATGTCACCATCTCCTTAACCCTTTTAGGTCGAATGAAACTTCCCACTTTTATCGAATTGACCAGTCAATTTTCGTCTTCAGGGTTTTCGGGTGTTGTTTTTCATTTTTATTCAAATTTTAATAGAACATCCTGTAAGCAAACAGTAGAGAATCTGATCAGACATTGCAGTCTTTGGTGTCTGATCTTGGCCTGTACTATTTGTCCATTTCCCACAAAAAGAACGCTAGTCTAATATGGGTTCAATACTTTTGTTGTATTTGTTACTGGCATCAGTTGTATTGTTTCTTCATCGAGCTGGATAATGATTGTATGTAGAGCGGTTTTAACCATACGAAAAGGCACGACTTTGCCATATGTGGGACAGAAACCATTACGATTAAAACAGTTTATGGTATGGCAAGGATTAACGTTTGCTTTAATGTTTCATTTCTTGATTTCAACCAATATTGTAAATGAAAAAAGGTAATTTTAGGAATTAAGTGTAAGTCTTTCCCAAATCATAGCTATCAATATATAGTTATTGTAGTCAATAGCTGACAAGCTATAACTGCATGTATTTTGGTGGCTTACACAATTGGTAATACAGTGCTGTCATTTCATTAAATATTGTATTTTGCAGAAAGTAACATATATAACTGTAATAACAGGTGCCAACATTAGTTTAAAATCATATTGCTAGTACTTTTCTTTCAAGTAAAAGTTGATACTGATACGTAAGAATAAGAAATAACTGGATATTAACACTATAGGAATTTCTATTATTTTAGGGTATCATAGTGAATTTGACTATTGCAGAGTAACGCCTTATCCGCTGAAAAGCTAACGCACCTCATAATGTCGCTAATATAATTTGGTTTTAGAAATTTGCAGTCTACAAACCTCATTTTGTGGAAGTCGTTTGGTATCCCACAATCTAATGATATTACTGCATTAAATAGTAATACATTTGAAAGTAAGTAACGTATATAACTGTAATATCACGTTGTATTATGGTTTAACGCATACTGGCTGTTTGCTGTGTTTCATTTAATGATTTTAAGGCTATCGTTATGTCCATATATAAGAATTTAGTATAAGTCACAGATACAATATATTACACTGATAATTGTGCAATACACGCATTCCTGAATTGTCATTTCAGGTGGTATGTTCTTTCTTTGATTTGTAACAAATGTAAAACATGACAAACAAACTATAAGAATGATGTTTAAATATGATTATAAGTATGCTATTTTACTTGATAAATTAAGAAATGGGGAAAATTTCATTTCTTTTTGAATTTGGATACATTATATTCAGGGGGGGGGGGGGGGGGGGGGGGGGTAAATCACCCTTCCGTTGGACATTTTCACGTCTACTTTACCATGTATACAATTTTTTTGTATTGTTTTACTGTCGTATGCCATTGCATACATATAATGTGTACATTTAAAGGGAAATATGCTGAATAGGAAGCAATGGTTGAACGTGAGGCGTGTTTTCCTCTCAATTTACTTAAGCATCATTTAGCGTAGGGTACGTTCAAAGATGACGTCCTACAGCAAAACTGCTACCACAATTTGACGGTACGACGTACCTAGGAATGTTGCAGAAGGCCTCAGGATTGCATATCAGCAGTCAAACCTTTTCTGGCAGGTGAGTTGTGCCAAGTCAAAAGCTAAGGCCCCTACAGAAATCAGCGCCTGGACTATAAACAGAAAGCCGAGGAAAAATCCTTTATGGCGCAGGCGCAAATAAACACATGTTACTGACACCTGGCGAAATTTTACAATCGCTCCTCCCAGCATCCGGCCTAAGCTGTCAATTATATTACATTTACCTATGGGTTAATGTGTCGCTATTCAGGAAGTTCCCGCCTACATCGCTGATTAACTAAAATTGGAAGTTAGAGTACGGTTTTAAGCTCCTCCTTCGTTGTTATTCTAGGGTGTCTGATTTAAACATCAGCAAAGATCAAAGAAAAAAGCATCAGCCATACTACAACTTCAAATATCACAATCTGTGTATCTTCAGTTTGAAAATGTCAATATTTTAATTGCCAAAATTACATTTTGTCTGATTAAATGATTTTTTGGTCTATTTGCGTAGATAAGCGAGAACTTGAATTTTAAATTTTTGTTTTGAAATTTTAAAATGTATTTTTTCCCTGTCAGACAACGTGTTCTTGGATTATCTTTTTAATGTTTCAAAATAAGTAGGCATAAAATTGGATTTACTTATTTTGTATCATTTAGAATAAGAAATGCATGGTAAAAGTAAATTTTAATATTTATTTAAATTTGATATTTAAGCATAAAATTTTAATCAAATAAAATTTAACATACAGAAAACCATTTATGCGAGATCAATCTTCGCTGTTTTGCAGAAAAGCATACCAAAGTTTGACAAATTATTTGTATTTTCAAATATTAAAATTCTGTCAATAGCTATACATAGCTGATGTTATCTCTGTTTATACTCTCCGACTTCAAATAAAATTTGTCTTATATGTCTTATGTCTTATTGAAAAATTTCAAAACTCTCATGACATCACAGAATGATGCATTGTTGTATAGAATCTATTTTTAGTTTTTCAAATATGTTCTTTAAAGGGTATCCTTTGGAAGCAAGGAGTGTGCATATTTCAAACCTCTCATGACATCACAGAATGATGCATTGTTGTATAGAATCTATTTTTAGTTTTTCAAATATGTTCTTAAAAGGGTATCCTTTGGAAGCAAGAGTGTGCATATTTCCTGGGCCAGACTAGCTAGTTTCTGCCATTTAGGCTTCATCAGTGACCCTGTCTGACTTCATCAAGTCTGTTTTTGGGAAAATTTCCAGTCCGAAATTCAAATAGGCATAGCTTTTGAATGGATAGGAGTTTTTAGATGCGGTCTTCAGCAATCTCTTTCTCACAATAACTTATATTATCTGAAATGTTTGGTTAAAAACTTATTTTTACCTTTTCAGTTGATCTTTAATATAGAATATAAAAAAATCAGCAGATGATAAAAGTGCTTAATGTAATGATGAATAGAAAATGAAAGTTCATAAGCTCTTTTATTCATACTGTAAAACATACGTATTAGCTCAAACAAAAATACCAAGCCAGCATCCAATTAAGGACCACGATGGGACCGCAAGCAAATCGCTATCTGAATGACCGATACTAGCACTATTTATTATGCTTACTTGGTAGGTGGCAGCACTGAACTGCCATCCCTTTCCCTTTTGGTGTAAACTTGCACCTTCAGCCTGATTCGCGAAAGCTGGCAGTAATTTACCGCTATCTGGACATGGTCGACTGAACAAAACAGGTGGCAAAACAGGGTTTGCGCTCATATAATAATACCATCTGTACTCCTACACCAAACTTTCTACTTTTTCCATTATGCTCAACTATGTCTACTTTTTTCCATGCTGCTCAACCATGACTACTTCTTCCACGATGCTGCGCTATGACTACTTTTTCCACGCTGCTGCGCTATAACTACTTTTTCAACGCTGCTGTGCAATGTCTACCTTATTCACGCTGCAGTGCTATGACTACCTTTTCCATGATGCTCCACTATGTCTCTTGTTTCCACGCTGCTGTGCTATGACTACTTTTTCCAAGCTGCAGCGCAATGAGTACCTTTTCAATGATGCACACCATGACTGCTTCTTCCACGATGCTGCGCTTTGACTACTTTTTCTACGCTGCTGCGCTAGGACTACTTTTTCAACGCTGCTGCGCTGTGTCTACCTTATTCACATTGCAGTGCTATGACTACCTTTAGCATGATGCTCCGTTAAGTCTCCCTTTTCCACGCTGCTGCGCTATGACTACTTTTTCCACGCTGCTGTGCTATGTCTACCTTTTCCATGATGCTACACTATGGATACTTTTTCCATGCTGGTGTGCTATGACTACTTTTTCCACGCTGCTGCGCGATGTCTACTTTTCCATAAATCTCCACTATATCTCCATTTTCCAGCCTGCTGTGCTATGACTCATATTTCAACGCTGCTGCGCTTTGTCTACTTTTTCCACGCGACTACGCTATGTCTACCTTTTCCATGATGCTCCACTATTACTACTTTTTCCACGCTGCTGCGCTTTGACTACTTTTTCCACGCTGCTGCACTACGTCTACCTTATTTCATGATGTTCCACTATGATTACTTTTCCACGCTGCTGCGCTATAACTACTTTTTCAACGCTGCTGCGCTATGTCTACCTTATTAACGCTGTTGTACTATGTATACCTTTTCCATGATGCTCCACTATGTCTCCTTTTTCCACGCTGCTGCGCTATGACTACTTTTTCCTTATTCACGCTGCTGTGCTATGACTCCCTTTTCCATGGTGCTACACTATGTCTCCTTTTTCCACGCTGCTGCGCTATGATTACTTTTTCAACACTGCTCTGCTATGTCTACCTTATTCACGCTGCTGTGCTTTGACAACCTCTTCCATGATGCTCCACTATGTCTCATTTTTCAACGCTGCTGCGCTATGACTACTTTTTACAACACTGCTGTGCTATGTCTACCTTATTCACGCTGCTCTGCTATGACAACCTTTTTCCATGATGCTCCACTATGTCTCCTTTTTACACGCCTCTGTGCTATGACCACTTTTTAAATGCTGCTGTGCTATGTCTACCTTTTCCATGATGCTCCACAATGCCTCCTTTTTCTACGCTGTTGCGCTATGACTCCTTTTTCAATACTGCTGTGCTATGTCTACCTTATTCATGCTGCTGTGCTATGAAAATCTTTTTCATGATGCTCCACTATGTCTCCTTTTTCCACGCTGCTGTGTTATGACTGCTTTTTGAACGCTGCTGCACTATGTCTACCTTTTCCTTGATGTTCCACTATGTCTCCTTTTTCCATGCTGCTGCGCTATGACTACTTTTTATACGCTGCTGCGCTATGTCTACCGTTTCCATGATGCTCCACTACATGTACGACTACTTTTTCCACTCTGCTGCGCTATGAATACTTTTTCAAGGCTGCTTCGCTATGTCTTCTTTTTCATCGCTGCTGCGCTATGACCTCATTTTCCATGATGCTTTACTATGACTACTTTTTCCACGCTGCTGCGCTATCACTACATTTTCCACGCTGCTTCGCTATGTCTACCTTTTCCATGATACTACATTATTGTACTTTTTCCACGCTGTTGAGCTATGATAACTTTTTTCCACGCTGCTGGGCCATGTCTTCTTCCATGATGCTCCACTATGTCTACGTTCTCCACGCTGCAGCGCTATCACTACTTTATCCACACAGCTGCGCTATGACTCCCTTTTCCATGATGCTCCACAATGTCAACTTTTTCAACGCTGCTGCGCTATGTCTACTTTTTCCACGCTGCTGCGCTATGACTCCCTTTTCCATGATGCTCCACTATGTTCACTTTTTCCACCCTGATGCGCTATGACTACTTTTTCCACGCTGCTGCGCTGTGTCTACTATTTCCATGATGCTCCGCTATGACTACTTTTCAAACGCTGCTGCGATATGTCTTCCTTACTCACGCTGCTGTGCTATGACTACCTTTTCCATGATGCTTCACTATGTCCCCTTTTTCCACGCTGCTGCGCTATATATGACTACTTTTTCCATGCTGCTGCGCTATGTCTACCTTTCTATGATGCTCCACTATGTCTCCTTTTTCCGCCCTGATGCGCTATGGCTGCTTTCAAACGCTGCTGCGCTATGTCTACCGTATTCGCGCTGCTGTGCTATGACAACCTTTTCCATGATGCTCCACTATATCTCCCTTTTCCACGCTGCTGCGCTATGACTACTTTTTAAACGCTGCTGCGCTATGTCTACCTTTTCCATGATGCTCCACTATGTCTCCTTTTCCACCCTGCTGTGCTATGGCTACTTTTAAACGCTGCTGCGCTATGTCTACCGTATTCACGCTGCTGTGCTATGACAACCTTTTCCATGATGCTCCACTATGTCTCCTTTTTCCACGCTGCTGTGCTAGGACTACTTTTTAAACGCTGCTGCGCTATGTCTACCTTTTCTATGATGCTCCACTATGACTACTTTTTCCACGCTGCTGCGCTATGACTCCTTTTTCAACCCTGCTGTGCTATGTCTACCTTATTCACGCTGCTGTGCTATGACAACCTTTTCCATGATGCTCCACTATGTCTCCCTTTTTCACGCTGCTGTGCTATGACTACTTTTAAAATGCTGATGCGCTATGTCTCCTTTTTTCCACGCTGCTGCGCTATGACTACTTTTTCCATGCTGCTGAGCTATGTCTACTTTTTACACCCTGTTGCGCTATGACTACCTTTACCATGATGCTCCACTATGTCTACTTTTTCAACGCTGCTGCGCTATATTTATACTTTTTCCATGATGCTCCACTTTATATTGTGACTCCCTTTTCCACGCTGCTGCGCTATGACTGTTGTTTCCACGCTGCTGCGGCTATGTCTACCTTTTCCATGATGCTCCACTATGTCCACTTTTTCAAAGCTGCTGCGCTATGTCTACGTTTTCCAAGCTCTTTTTTCCCATGCTGCTCGACTATGTCTACCTTATCCATGCTGCTCAACTTTTTTTTCCACGCTGCTGCGCTATGTTTACCTCTTCTATGATGCCGCACTATGACTACTTTTTCCACGCTGCTGCGCTATGACTATACTATGCACAATTAATTTAGCAATTGTTTTGTATGGGTGAGCCCATCCACAATAGATCTCGAGTTTCATTTGCTGTCACGAAGATTCAAGCGCCGATCATCTGACAAGGTTTTTCATTTAAAAAAATACAGAATTGCCAAACGCAGCGGTCGTGCTAACGTGACGTTTAATTTTAAGCCTAGCGGGAACATGGGCATTTCTGATCATTGAGGGAAGCCGAAACCATTTTCAAACGAGTGTTTGGTCACTCATAGCAAATTCTGCAATTTTCTGAACTTTCTCAGAGAAATAAAGGGCCAAGTTTTCACAATTTGACGTTTTTACGAATGCTTTTACGTTATCGCCTCTAAACGGTATTTCTAGTCGGGTTTTCTTGAACCACATTAACAAGTAAAGCTGTTTGACGCCTTCCAGCACATTTAGCCAAATACTGATGAATGAAACATCTTAAATACAACAGTGCACGAGCCGAAAGATAAAATCTAACGTCACCGTTATCTCACAAATGCGTCGCACCATTTTTCAGTAACTTGAGGTTTTAATCAACCATAAGATGAGTTACATTGTAAGCCTATGATATCTTTGTAAACTGATACTCTGTTGAATTGAAATGCCAATCAACATTAGAAGTTTAATCAAATTGTGACTACGTTTTGACGTCATTGATGGCAGCTGATTTTTTCAGCATGAAATCCCTATCATATCCGTCACATAACCAATAGTTTTATAGGCGTATGATGTATGAGGAAGATTAAAGACCACCAAACAAAAAATCACATGCTTATCATTTCAGCATTACTTACAACGGGTGTGATTTTTGCTTACTGACCCCTTCTGCAATTCTTGCTCTCCCCAAATGCCTATTTAAAGGATGGCGTCTGAAATTTCGTAGTTGCATTTGCCTAAGATCTTGTACTCGTCATTGCAATTGAAATTGACCGGCACTACACGAAGATGAGCACAAAAATGATGAGAAACATTAGAAGTTGCTAAACGTATTGTGCATAGTATATTTTTTCACGCCGTCCCACTATGTCTACCTTTTCCATAATTCTCCACTATGTCTTCTTTTTCCACGCTGCTGCGCATTTGTCTACCGTTTCCATTTTGCTCCTGCGCTATGTCTACATTTTCCACGCAGCTGCGCTTTGTCTACTTTTTCCACGCTGCTCCACTAAGAATACTTTCAAGCGCTGATCCAGGAATTTTCGTGCGGGGGGGGGGGGGGGGGGGGGGGGGTCCAGGTCAATCCGACAAAAAAAGTTTTGACAACGTTTTTTTTTTTTTAGTCCTCATCTTATTTTACAGAAGTCAAATGGTTATTTTCAAAGAAAACTATCATTTTTTAAGGTTCCGGAGGGGGTCCAACCTTTTCCAGGTGGGGGGGGGATGCAACGCTTTCCAGGGAGGTGTCCAATTGCTTATTCTCTATAAAACCCCATATAACTTGTGATTTTCCAGGGGGGTGCGGAAACCCCTGCCCCCCCCCCCCCCCTCTGGATCCGCCTTTGACTTTTTCCACTTATCCCACGCTGCTGTGGTATGTCTACTTTTCCATGCTGTTCTGCCCCCCCCCCCCCCCCCCTCGACGACAATTCCTAGATCCGCGCATACATGTACAATTTTACAATTTATGTACATTTACCATTTTCTCCTGAGCTGGATTGGAAGGGAATTCGACTATTGGCATACCAATCGTGTTGGCTCAGCCCTTAGCGCCGCCCATACATTTTACGTAACGCCCTCTTCACAACGCGCATGCGCATTACCCTTTATGTCTCCTTTTTCCACGGTCTCCGTTTTCTACGTTACAGGGGCTCCATATGGTACAGCAGTACTCCAAACCTGGTCTGGAGAGCGAAAGGTAGGCAGCTGTCTTTGTAGCCTCATTGTTGACTTTGAGGTACCTCCGTAAGAAGCCGAGCATACTGTTTCCTTTCTTTGCGATCTGGTTGATGTGCCGGTTCCAAGAGAGATTATGCTGCAGTTGCACTCCCAGGTATTTGGTTGAGTCTCTTTCGTTACCAAAGCATGACCCTTCAATGTATAGCTGACAGTGATTGACTTGATGATATGCTAAGGCACATCTGAAAAATCGGGTGTGTGTCAATACGCGGTGTGCAAACACTACGTTAAAAAAGTAACAAACACTGAATGATTGTGATTGGTATTACAGTATTTCCAACATTTTCAGGTCAAAAAAGTGGTTTCAGTGACGCGTGATGACGCAGATTGATAACAAGTTTGAATCAACCAATCGGGAGGATCACATGATGTGGTGACGCATTCGGTAAACAAGTATGTTGCATGCACCCACAATGCTCAAAAAAGTAAGTGAGTATGATCAGGAAATACCACAATCACAAACTGCAGACAACCTCGTGGCACCGCGAGGAAGAGCCGCTTAACCATCACGAGACACCAAGAAGACAAACTAAGCAAAGCAACCAACTCCCTCTCCCCCATCAAATCAGATAGGTCAGTATATTGAAAAATGCTCCCTATCGTAAGATAATGGATTGGATAACGTCACAAATTAAATATGCAAATTTCTTTTCAATGAAAGGCCAGCTTTTTTATATCGACCGAAAGAGGAGGGTCTGGATGGGGTATAATGATTAGTGAATAATGGCCCTTTTTATCATGAATAGTGAATAATGAGCCAAAAAATAATGAATAGTGAATATTGAGAGCCTAAAAAATTGATGAATAATCCTACTGTTTTAATGAATTGAAGAAAAAAAATAGTGAATGATCAGATTTCTTTGCCACCTTTCTAACTTATAATGAATAATTGGTCTTATTTTAATGAATAACCCAAAATTTTAATGAGATGAATAATGGGCTAAATTTTTAATGAATAGTGAATACCCCCCCCCCCCCCCTCATCCAGACCCTCATAGAGTTCTTAGGCAGCGTTAGACTCGATAAAAATAAAGTAAAGCAAGATTCTCTCTCTTTGCAAAACTAGGAAGACACTGAGTAATGCATAACAAAATAAGGACAAAACATAGAACCCCCACAAGCAATTGGATCATTAATCAACAATAATCAACAAGAACAGAACCACCCCTTTAGACCGGACAGCAGACTAGCTACTGTGGGGGAGGGGGCTTAAATGCATTTAACTTAAATCCTAAATTTATAAACATATTATGCTGTTACTATAGTGTTATGCCAATTATAACCGTCATGGAACCGGGCAACTATATACTGAGACTATCATATGTATATGAATACGTATATACCATCCAAGATCTTCTGGCATACATGCATTATTAGGATCAGTTACAATAGCCTATCTCTATTGAATATGTATAACACATGAACAACTGTAGTAAGACCACAATCAGTCACAGTACAACACCAAAACAACTTAAGATCTATCTATTTATATATATGTACTGCGGCACCCTCATATAACTGAGTATTTTGCGCAAAGTGCGTGAGGATAAAAGCAAAAAAGTGGATAGTGAGAGTTAAATGTGTGAGATGGTAAGAAAAAGATGATAGTGTTAGTATTAGTAAAAGGATAAAAACGGATGTAAAGTTCTATGGCCATGAATAACTGATCTTGCTAGGAGTCAAGATCATCTAAGACAACTACACTTGATGGGACAGTAGGCTCTGTTTTATTGAGTCTGTTCATGAGAACTAATGGAAAGTGCAACAATTCTCATGCCCCCTAGCAGCGGCTGATTTTTAGTTCTGACCTTCCTTTAATAAAGCCTAAAGTACGATTAGCTTTACCTGTACTTAGGTCATTGGATATACTTACCCCAAGGTAGCGGGCACAGTAAACAGACTTAATGATCTCGCCATGGAAGGTATGCGGGGGGGGGGGGTGTGACTGGCTGCCTGGCTCTACTAATGTGCCGAACCTGGCATTTACCTGGATTGTATTGTTTTATGAGATCATACGCATACTTTAAATATGTGCTTGTGCCAATGTAACTCGGCAAATGAATTTTGAACTCAAACAAACAACCTTGTTCTATCTATATATGGTGTTACATCAAGCTGTCAAAATTGACAATTCTTTAATGGTGCGCTTATCAGAAGAATGGAAAGTAGAAGAGTCGATCCTAAGGCCAAAATTCGCCAGTTCACAGACAGAATTGAAGACAGTTCACCAACAGAATTGAAGACAAATCACCGACAATTTCTGTACAGTAAAATGGAATGTCTCAATTGATGATATAATAAACGAAGCACTAATATAAAGCCAATCACATAATTGCCATTGAACTTCGTTTTTATTAGACATACCCATGTAATACCTATAAAGCGATCATTTTTTGGCTGTGCGAAAATATGTTTTATATTAATATTGTCAAACGAAAAAAGCATAACCTTGGGAAGATTTTTTAAAGTGTATGTAACAAGGGTAGGTCTACAACCAATCTGTTTATATATTAAAACGGATTGCCTTGAATTGTTGACGGACATCATCAGAAATAAAGTACAATTAGCTAGCACACAGGGTTACATAAGTCTAGCTTCATTCATTTATAGCACTCATATGGCTGTCTATTAATCAGTAATCAGGCAAACGAAAACGTGCAGTCAAAGTAGACTAACAATTAAACTGCGATAGAAATTGAAAGTCCCCCATATCTCGAAGCAATATTTACATATCTGTATTTTCTTTCGAGCCCATATTCGATGATCCAACCTTGGACCTAGTATATCCTCAGACCCAATAAACACGGACTTGTCACTATACAGGTAAATGTATATATTGGAAATACGTTGTCGCTGCTCAACGGTGACCGAGCTTTCAAAACTGACGTATGTTGAAGATTAAATAATCACATATCCGTTATTTCTCTGCATATCTTTGAGTTTTCTTCAAAAAGCAATGGTTCAATATACTATCTTTAACCACATATTGTTATATTTATTGAAAGTTTATCTGTCTTTATGAACATCAGCAAGATCAAACCTGATCCAGCAAAACAGTAAAAAAATAGTCTTCTATACTAGCAGCGATCACACACTATCCTTCTTCTCCAGAAAGTATATCTTCATATCACATATAATCTCAATTCTTCAATAATTCTTTAAAATAGTCATTTATATTTTGTGCCATATCTCGAATCTAGTAAACTAGGTCCGAAGCCATATCTATGCAAATAAGCATAATATAAATTTGTCGGTGAACTGTCTTCAAAAGTGTCGATGAACTGTGTTCATTGTCTTCAAAATCTGTGTCGGTGAATTGTCTTGTCGGTGAACTGTCATATACTGACAACCCCATAAGAAAAGGAGATTGGGGTGTTATAAAACACTACATATTTGTTTTAGTTTGTAGTTATGAACGCATCTTACGAAACAATTTTTAAGAATAAGTTACTAATTTCTATCTGAACATAAACCCAATATTGTTAAATCAGTATTTCCAACGTTTCTATTGCTTGTGTCGATACAGCAATTATATGCGGCACGTCAATTATACCTATCCTAAAGGTAAAAAAAAATATATTGGTATAGAACCCGTCAATGTTTATCTCGCACCTGGAAACAGAAAATTTGCGGGAGACAAAATCTCTAAAAACCTACAATAAATTTGACGAAAGTCGTAGAATGTAAGGACGGGCCATAGATAGATAGATTAAATATTTCTGATACAGTTTTCTTTTAAAAAATGGAGGTTTATTTTCGATGGGAACCCCACCCCTCAACAATTTTAGAATCTCAGTGAAGTGATTGCCCACAGGAACAAGTCACAAACCCTTAGATTTAGAAGAAAAAAAAAGTTGGCCCATATATATGTGGATTTTCCCAACCGGTTACGCCTTCTTCATGTGACCCATTTGTAACCTCGGCCCAGCATTGATCACACATGCTTTTTCATGCATTAACATTTGCTAGGTCCCGAGGACTGTTGTTTGACCATGAGCGGAGTATTCAAACACTGAATGAGGGACACGGTAAGTGTTAATGCAATGAAACAAACATGTGTGATTGTTATTCTTGATTATATTTTACCTGATTCCAACCTAAGCCGCACTGAAAGCGCCCCTTAAACATTCAAATATCCATTTTCTTACCCTTTCTTTCTATCTTTACTGGTTCGCTCATACATGAGCATTACACCAGGGATTTCTCTAAACAAAATACCGGGCCGCGTAGCGCAGTCGGTAACATGTCTGGCTACAGATGCGTGTCTGACTGCAGGTCCAGGGGTCGCGAGTTCGATCCCGGCCCGGTACCATACTTTCGTGGAGATTGATCATGAAATAATTTCTACGGTCATTCTCCTCCCTTCCGTTGATTTATTCAAGAAGGGTTGTTGTCAGTTACAAGCGAAAGTATGTGCACAAATTACTGGTTAACCGCTTGCTCAAGCCTGCCCAGGAAAAAGTGTGCTTAAGTGAACTGACGGTCCCGCAATGACCATAGCTGTTGACATGGGACGTAAAGCAACAAAAACATACATACATACATACATACATTCTAAACAAAATGGCATATGCCTCAAACTTTTGAACGTCATAATGTCGCCACACTGAACGTTTTCACGAAAAAAAGCATCGGCTAAATGATCAGTCAAGGCCACAATTATAATTAATGGTTTACTGTGTAACATCATGCAAACAATTCAGGACTGGATCAGTTTAAGCTTTGTCAAGTTAAGAAACATGTTCAAACAGCATGTGAATCTCATGATTTGAACATGGATTTTTGTTCATTTGACAATTGGCTTCAAACAGCATCGCACACCGAATTTTTTTGAAGAATCAGTGATTGCCAAATTTTCAGAGGTGAACTTTTGCAAAGATGATGATCAGGTAGAAAATGTCGGCGTAATTTCTGTAGAAAAAGTCGCCGTTTGGGATTCATTTGGAATAAATTCTCAAGATTTTAATGACAACATGTAGAAAAAAGTTTTTGAAAACTAGGACTTACCACTTTAAGCGGCATCTCTTCATTGGAAGTCAGAAAAAAGCAATTGAACTGTGTTATTAACAATCTCTAGAGGAAAGTGCAAACAAACAATTAAGTTTCAAGCAGACGCTAAAATCTGAGTTGTTCTTGACTATTTCAAGGGACTTATTCAACGTAGGAACAAAAGGTTGGTATCATTAGACAGACTAGTTTCTCTTGAAGCCAGGACACTATAGTTTTGCATATAAAATTGAGTTTTCAGCCAAACAGGGTACCCTATAGTAACTAGCATTACAGCCCTTGTCTATGTTTACGGATAGATGCCTACTTTATCTTAAAAAAATGTAACAAGTTTCTGTGGATATGTCTTTGTAGACAGCCAAAGCTCATGTCTAAGTCATGATACTATCAAAGGAATCTTTCAGTAGTAAGAATGTGGTCAACACTCAAGTCTGGTTTCTACCGGTAAATAATGACAGACACCTGAAAGTTAGTCTTAATAAACCACCTTTTAAATGCTTTCAGATAGAATTATATGCATACCATAGATAGTGGTATGAAATGAAATTGTTAGTTGTATTTAATTAGGACACAGAAGTGATATAAGAACCAAACTTGAAACTCATACATGAATAATTATTATACCAAATTTCTATAGCACCTTTATGATATCATATACACATACGTTCAAAAGTGCTTTACACAAAATACATTAAAACTCACACAGATACATTAAAACATACACATATACAAATAAAATAGAAATTGAACAGTAAAACAGTAAACCAGTATACCGCTGTTTGGTTTGAAATTATATATGAGGGTCTGGATGGGGGAGGGGGGGGGGGGGGGTCTGGTATTCACTATTCATTAAAAATTTAGCCCATTATTCATCTCATTAAAATTTTGGGTTATTCATTAAAATAAGACCAATTATTCATTAAAAGTAAGAAAGGTGGCAAAGAAATCTGATAATTCACTATTCATTAATTTTTTCTTAAATTCATTAAAAAATAGGATTATTCATTAATGTTTAGGCTCTCATTATTCACTATTCATTATTTTTGGCTCATTATTCACTATTCATTATAAAAAAGGACCTTTATTCACTAATCATTATACCCCATCCAGACCCTCAATATTCACTATTCATTATTTTTTTCCGCTTATTCACTATTCATTATAAAAAGGGCCATTATTCACTAATCATTATACCCCATCCAGACCCTCGTATATGTCATGTTCCTAACTAAACTCTTTAAATTTGAAAATACATGTAAAAACATATATAGTAAAAAATACTTAAGATCTTTGTAAAATGCGCAAGTAAAACAGTTTATCAATGTAACTAATTACTGTAAAACATTTACAATATAATGCCACCCTATTTATATAAAGTTCAGTTATTCTAAAAAATAATCAGTCTTTACTTGTCATACGTTTGTATGAATAAGTGTATCTTAAGTGACTGCTTGAATGCAAAGAGTGTACTAGAGTCCCGATCCCCAGATGGGAGAGCGTTCCATAGTTTTGGAGCAATTATAGCAAAACTGCGATCACCATACGACACAGTATGGCTTCTTGGTACCTCAAGTCTCTACGTGGCCTATACACCTGGAGTAACTCTTTAATGTAGACTGGGGATTGTTCATGCAGTGCTTTGTATGTGTGAGTAAGAATTTTATATTGGACGTATGCTTGCACATCAATGACATAATGATCCATAATTAAGCTATTATCCAAATTTTCAGATCACAGCTACTTGGCATATTGGAAAACATTGCTGATTCTTGATTTAGCAGAGCAAAGGTTGAGGGCTACAGTTAGTTAAACAGTTGAACTCATTTATATGGAATGGAATTTTCCATATTGATTGCTTTTAATGAATTGGAATAATCCTACATTGTATTATTCATTAATTATAAAAGGGGTTTGGTTGCTTAAAGGGGAACACACAGCCTTTAAATCAAGTGATTATGAAATGCAAGCCCTTGTAAAACCATGCAATGTGCCGCAAATTAGATCAAAATCAAATTTAAAAAAAACAGTGCTGATCTAGATCAGCTTCTGAGAGCTGGTCGGGACCCACACTGTGTTCCACTGTAGTAGTCTACTTGCAAATACATGCTAATAACTAAAATCCTGGCAGTTAATTGGATAAAAAAATGGAAGAGCGTTGTTCATAAACGGGAGTTTCACAATAAAGTTCCCCCTTATAAAATGCCTCTGTTATGCAGGAAATTCTGTGTTATTAACAAGCCAATTACAGAGAATATATTTACTTTTGCTTGTAAGACATATGTTTACCCGAAAAAATGATATATGGCATGCATATACACATGAAATTTTCTAGCTAAGCAAAAATTGCACCAAAAAGTAGCCAATAATTCGCGTTATGGTGTAACATTGAAAAAATACCTTTTTTTATTGATAGGCAGCTGCAAAAATACAGATAAGATTTTAATTTCAAAATCTGCCTTTGAAGCACATTTTCCTAATCTTTTGAATACTTTTAACCGCATGTGATTTGATCGATAAATAGCAATTTTACGCCATTTTAATCAAACATCATGGTTCGTTATGCATTATAAAATCTTTAGCATATCTCATATAAAAAGATTAGTATATATACATTGGTATCATTAAAATGCACTCAAATTACTGTAAAAAACACCAAAAATATACATCATGTTAAATAAACAACAGTTAAGACAAATCTACATGCTATTATCATTTTTCAACCTTTTCAATTTCAGGTTGACTTTTCTACGAAAATTGGCGTAGAGGCCACAACGCTCGCAAAAGTCTGCCTGATTCTGGCTTCCATGTGTTGAAGAAGCCTATGGTTTTGTTGTTGAAACAGACCCCTATAACAAAACTTCAGTCAAAATATTGGACATTTATGTCTACAAATTAGACAATAGGGACAGAAAGTGTCCCAATGTAGGGTCCGAAACGGACTGTAGTGTCCGCAACGATAGTCTAAAGGAATTCAAAAACAGCTATAAAATTCATTTTAAGTATTTTAAAATATGTTTCAGCATTTGCTAAGTGCAATTGCTTTTTGCCAGCTAATTTAAAAAAGTAAGAAAAATAGAGGGAGAACAGGAATACCTTTTATAGATACATAACCGAATGTTAGGATTATGTACCTGGTATGATTTGGTCAGCTGCAAAATGACACTTTATATACATTTTTAGTATAGTTTAAAACATGTATCATAAAACTATAAATCATACATCTTCTTCTTGTCTTTTGTTACTCATTTTATTATAGTATCAATGATTTCAAAAAACGTTGCGGACACTACAGTTTTTTTTAGAGAGTAAAGTATCATTTCTTTAGCTGTATTTTTTTTGACACCAATACCCAGGTACTACTTGCATATCTTTGCAAAGGGAGTCAAAGTAATGGATCAAAAAAGTTTCTGACAAAACAATCGCTGCTCAAGTTCATGGCTCAAATTTTGTAATTTTTAATTTTCTTGAAAATGGGGATTTTTTCCTGTAACTCTGTAGAATCTTCAGAATTTTTTAATAGCCTGACCTAATGATTTCTACAACATTAAAAGGGCTATTGAGCGCACAAAAATGATTGTGCTGTGGTGTTTGATTGAAAAAAACGTCTTTAAATATGTTTTTGAAAAGTTTTTAGATATTTATAACAAAATGTAAATATAAGCAATAAATTCAATTTTTGGTTTTAACATATTTATTCATATTTCCATTTACTGTAATATACAAATATACATTTTACAATATAATCATGATGGGATTCAGAAAAAGTCATGCTACTTATACGAATCTGTTTCCCTTTGAACATAATGGTGCACAGTTTGAAATTATATTCGGTGAAAATCAATAAAAACATGAGTTGTATTCAAACCATATAACATTTCTACTCTAAATGCATTGCGCGTGTGTGCATGTGTGTGTATGTGAGAGAGAGATTCCATCCTCAACGCTCAAACCGTTTACTATCCAATAGGTATTTTTGAACTGTAACAATAATTCTATAGTTAGTATGAAAATCAGATTCAGGTATACCAAATAACACAACCCAGTGAACCATACGTTTTGGTGACGAAGACGTCTTTTGTAAGTTTTGGTGACGAAGACGTCTGAGACACGTATTTCAAACGTTTATCAGCAAAACTGACGCCTGCAGGTTATCTCAAAAACTTTTTGAAAACTAAATGCAAACGTGTTTGAAGTCTTCAATTTGTAACGCTTTTGGAGTGACACACACGTCTTGTGTAAAGAACGTCTCGGTCACGTTCAGGAATCACTAGCACATGTTTTTAAAACGAGTTCACTGCAGATTTATATTTTTTTGATATATCTTTAAACACAGTTTGAACATCAAACAAAGACGTCATTGTTTTGGGATTACCATCAAGTCTTAAACACAAATGAAAACGTTACGAAAACATCACTATGCAAGGGTTTTGTTCGGTCTTCATCACGATTTGTTCTGAAAATTTTGTTCCACGAATTTTGAATAATGATTGTTTTAATTAATTCTTGTGAATCCGATGTGATATTCTTTTACCAGATACAACACAAACCAGGCTGTTGATTGCTAGATGCTTGAAATTGTATCTATTTAAGAAAAAGAGTGATTATACTCTTTAATATATAGGGCAAAACGTTTTAGACACTGATCAGCTACGGGGTTACTCCGTAGCTCACCTATGTCTATGTTTTCCATGACACGGCTCATATCTTTGTTATGTTATAAAAGTTCAATAAATTCATTCATTCAGTTAACCAGTATTGCTTACTTTATTAACCTTGATAGAATTTTTCCATGCTTCTGACATTTAGCAAGTCAGGGTATATAAAAAAAATGATCTGGTAGTGTCCGCAACTTTAAAACTAAAGAAAGCAAATGATATTTAAATGAGTAATACTATAGACAGATGTAGTGAATTGAATACAAACAATGTTTTTTATTAATAGTTCATCATTTCTGCTCAAAGGGTAAAGTACGACGGAGTATATTCTAAATAACACGAGAAGTTAGCACTCACAGTGGCATATTTTTTTCTGTTATCATCGTTATAGTTATATAAATCAGTTTAAATAGTCAAGGCCTCCTTTCAGTCTATTTTTTGACAAAGATGTAATCACCATCTTTTATATTCAGCTTCATATTTTGCAGAGAGATCTTGCTTTCATTCAGGATCATTTCAATAAACATGTAGAATTTATGTAGTGTCCGCAACGATTTTTAACCGTGGTGTAATTCAATTTTGAAAGGTACAACACAGCAAGTAACATTGATATCGATATTTTTCCTAGATACTGTCTGGTCACTAACTATGGCTGGCCCAAATACTCATACACAACTTAATATTTATGTTGGATATTTCCATATTCAGAGTCTATATGTTATTACCACATATACGACATATTTTTACACGGACTCGTTCAAGAAGTATTTCAAATTGAAATTACATATAAATGTCTGTCTGTATGAAAGAAAGAGATGTAAAATATACCCAACTCTGGTAAAAGCAAACAAAATAATATAAGTGATAAACTTTAATTTCTGTAGTGTCCGCAACGAAATAAGTAGAAAATTAAAAGCTGAATTACAGGGTTAAGAACCTCAAATATCAGCATAAATTTAGAAATGTTTGGTCGTTTCTCCTTTGCACATTGTCATTTTAAAATAGAAAACAATTTACTGCTTGGTGAAATCACATTTTCAGAGAAAACCAAAGTAAGTAGGATGTTAAATAGACAACCAAAATGTAAAGGATTTTTTTTTTTTTTTTTTTTTTGCAAAATACAGGAAAATTTCTTACTGGAGAATATTTGCCATCATAATAGCTAGTATTTGGGCTCATATTTTCATAACAGAAGGATAATGTGCTATGACACTGGCCAAATAACATATTTTTTATAAAATTCTAAAGTTTGAACACATGGCTATACATTCTGGTCTATAATTTTGAAAAGACAAAATGATACTGGGAGATTTTTTTAGGATTAGGTGCATCAAACACCATTCTTTAAAGAAATCATAATGATTAACCATTACAACTAGTTTGAAAATTTGCCTATTTTGTTACACTTGGGGGAACTTTATTGTGAAACTCCCGAAAAGTATCCAGCATTATGAAGAATAAATACCATTTTATGGCTGAATGTCTGAATAATTTCAGGATCTGACTGACGGAAATCTATAAGCAATGGCTGATGTCCTGAGACCCCCTACCCATGGAACCAGCCACTATCCCGGGGGTATTGAGATGGAGAGATCAGATCAGAGTGTTTATGATCCTACACATGACTTCCAGGGCAAAGAAGTATGGAGAACAGGTATATACATGTAAAATGATCAGACCAGAGTGTTTATGATCCTATTCATGACTTCCAGGGCAAAGAATATGGAGAACAGGTATATATAGTGTTTATGATCCTACACATGCCTTCCAGGGCAAAGAAGTTTGAAGAACAGGTATATGTATGTATAGTGTTAATGACCCTACCCATGACTTCCAGGGCAAAGAAGTTTGAAGAACAGGTATATATAAGTGTCTATGATCCTACCCATGATTTCCAGGGTTTGGAGAACAGGTATATTATATATTATAGTGTTTATGATCCTACCCATGACTTCCAAGGCAAAGAAGTTTAGAGAACAGGTATATATAGTGTTTATTATCCTACCCATGATTTCCAGAGCAAAGAAGTATGGAGAACAGGTATATATAGTGTTTATTATCCTACACATGACTTCCAGGGCAAAGAAGTATGGAGAACAGGTATATATAGTGTTTATGATCCTACACATGACTTCCAGGGCAAAGAAGTATGGAGAACAGGTATATATAGTGTTTATGATCCTACACATGACTTCCAGGGCAAAACAATCCAGTCAAAATAATATACCATGATGAAACAAAGAAAAGGGCTCATAACTCACAAATAGTCGGAGCTAAAGAAAACTTCAAGTTGAGCCATGGTGGGCCCAGCCAAAGGTAACCATCTTTCCAATGATTCTATTGAAGCACCTCTGACGGTGGTAATTGGAATCACAGTGTATCTCTGCCTATAATTTTGATAAAAATTAAAGTCAATCAAATGCTTCCATCTTCATATATAAGCTCACTGTTGGTCTCTATTTTATGATTTTGCATTTGATTTCCTATTTGCATAAATGTACGGCTTTATTTTGGGATTTAAATGGTCACTTTTTGTATTATACATATAGGAAATAGAATAATATTTTTAAAACATCATTCCCCACGAGTCCCAACTAATCCTTTTGCACGTAAGTGTGTTCTCATATTTTACATAAGATATGTGAAAAGCTAGCTGGGACTGGGGGAGGGGGGGGAATGATATCTCACAGCCCAAAATGTGACGTCTGGGCGAGCCCGAGCATTAACATTTGGATTTTCGGTGTGCTCTCTTGAAAATCTTTTTTCCCAGTATAAGGAAATAATTAGTACAAGTAAGCTTCCTTTTCATAGCCAATTAGTCATGAAATATTACAACGTTTGAGCATATTTTTCTTAAGATTATGAAAATTTTCCTTTTACTAAATACAGTTGGTAGATTATTTTGCACATATACTGTATCTATCCAATACACATAAACTACATGGCCACTGACTAGGTTTACTTTACGCATGGATGAATGATTATGATACATTGCTGCATAATATTGCACCAGGTAAAGACATTGTCATCAAGGTTGAATATGGACTACAGTTGCACTTCAAAATATTTCTTAACAAATCAGATAGAAAACACACCAACAAAAATAATCATTAAAATGCTCATGATTTTGGACTTTAAAATACTTTCACTGTGATTTGTAATTGAGTATTGATGATATAATGCCCTTACACATGAAAATAATTGATTTCTAAATGTTTTGGTGAAGTCAAATTTTGAAACCCCTACCCCCTTTGGTAGTGTCTCCTGTTTTGTCATAGGCATCTGCCTGTATAATTATAACCTTAATCCGTTACTAATACATCAAGCGTCCTATCAAAAAGGATTACAGTCATATCTTATGCATAGGGAAGTTTTTGGAAGCATCTGAAAAATAGGCAGATACCCTATCAAAGTGTCAGAGGTCCTTTATAAACTAAATCCCCATAAAATGCTGGCTGCAGCAGAGTGTTTAAACCAACATTGTATAAAATGTATTTAACAATCAACTCTTGAGTGTCTGTGGTAAGAGTTTAGAAAATGCTTTATGAAGTTTGTGATATCGATAGCTTGGTTTGGAAATCTAGCAGTCAAAATTGTCCCTTATTTGGTAATGATCCCAAACATAGTGTTATAAAAGGACTGAAAATTGAACTGAACATGATTTATTTCTAGAGGTTTTTCTTGGCTACATGTATGTGAAAATGTGACTTTTTTTTCTTTGGTAGGCACTCCAGAAACAATGTTACCAGACTTTCCAAACCGCCCAGGTCCGGATATTTCCATCAGATGTGAGAAATGCTTTGCCTTTGTTGACCTACCATCTTTAAGGGAACATCGACAATTTCATTCGGCTCTCTCAACATTGAAATACACCAAGGATTTCCCAAACACTTCAGATGCATTGCTTAAGAGAAGAAACGCTATTTTGCGTAAACTTAAGTCGGCAGCGAATAAAGAAAATCCTGTTAAGAGAGAAGACATTGAGAGAGTGAATGATGCATATGAGTATTTAAAATCAATAGTTGATGGTACATTTGAAGAGTTAAGACAGGTCAGAGAGGATGTTGATGCTAATGTTGATGGTTTAGCTCTTAACTGTAGTCCTGAGTGTGCTCTAGCAGTAGGTATTGCTGCCAGTGGTAACGAGAGGTGGAAATCTCAAATGGAAGATGCTAGAGCCTTTCAAGATTGCTTTGGAGAAGATGGGAATAAATGTTATGTTGGGTTGTTCGACGGTTATCATGGAAGATTTGCGGCAGAGGTAGCCGCCAGTGAACTGCATAAACTGCTCTTGCATGAGATGATGAAGTTTGATCCCCGCACTAAATCTACAATTACCAGTAATTTAGCAATGGTAACAAATCTGTCTCAGTACAAGTTTGATAGACCAAACACATCTCAGAGTGAAAGGGTTATCCTATATGATGAAAGTGTCGATATTATTCAAAATATCATAAAAATTTGTGAAGGCAAATATGAAGAACTGATCAAAGAGGAGAAAAATGGAATCTCAGGGGGTGGGGAAAAAAAGGAAGCTAAACAGAAAAAGAAAGATAAAAGTCCTTTTGCATTAAAGATGGAGAGTGCATTCAGGAAAGTATATTATATGTTAGATATTCTCTTGTCCTATGGGAAAGATGAACATTCAAAAATTCGCTGGAGTGGCTGTTCAGCTGTTACAGCTGTGATTCAAGGCATGAAGGATGAAGTAAATTATGGGAAGGTGTTTGGAGAGTTGGAAGAGAAAGATGAAACAGAGACGGATGATGTCAGTGTTAAGAGTGGCTTGGAACCACCTAGAGATGTGGGAACAATTCATCTCGCAAATGTGGGTAAGTGAACATATTTATAGCCCGCTTTGAAAATTTGGGTTATACTGTGTAAAAATTGTGGTTGTCAGTCATTCTAACTCATTCCATCCGTCTGTCTGTCATACCATTTGTCATAATTTTGTTTCCCCTTGAGAACAAATTTATAGAATTTCACCAAATTTTGTATATACATTGATAATGACAAGACATACGTTGGGATTGTTACATATAATTTTTCTCACATTTTGTAACAGAGTTATGGCCCTTCAAAGCTTGATTTATGCCTAAATTTTGTTCATAATTTTGTTTATGCTTAATAACTTGAGAACAAAAGGACAGAATTTCATCAAAGTTTGTATATGCATTGATATTGACAAAATCTAGGTTGGGATTGTTACCTCATACCTCATCCTGTCATTTTTCACCAAATTTTAACAGTTATAGCCCTTGATTGATGTCAGAATTTCGTTTCCGCTCAATATCTTTAGAACAAATGGACAGAATTTCATCAAATTTTGTGTATGCATTATTATTGACAAGATCTAGGTTGGGATTAATACCTGTCATTTTTTGAAAATTTGCAGCAGATTTATAGCCCTTGATTGATTATGTTTGGGATTTTTACGCACACCTGGCCTTTTAACATACAGCATGAGGCATGGCTATAGTCAGATTCTCTTACAATTCTAGTTTGATCAAATCAGCCGATGTCCAGCATAAGGTACAAGTTGGAATGTGCATACAGAGAAGATTCAAATCAGTCTTGTGCATCCACACACTGATCAGACTCTTAGTTTTCCGCATGAAGAAACGTTCGACCCTTGGCTACCCAAAGAGCACCCATTCATCCCTTTACTCCGAGTCTCCAAATTAATGCCTTTTGACACCTTTGAAATATCACAAAGTATTTGAAAATACTATGGAAAATGGAGAATTTGCCATCTCTTTTAGAGCAAATGCTTCTTTTTCCATAATATTTTCAAAAGTATTTAAAACCTAACTTAAATGTTTATTGAATTTTTTCAATGTTGTCTAAAAATAGAAAATGATGTCATGATCTAAAATAGCCTATGGAGTAATTGGTTAAGACTGCCAACTTGTACCCTTTGCTGGATATGGAGAAGGTAGTTTAATTATTAAGACAATTTAAGTTTAGCCAAATAAAGAAAAGAGACTGTTTAGGGAAACGAGTTGGAAAATTTTAGGTAGGGTAGCACACATATTTTTTAAAAATATTTTTTTTTCTGGAGAAAATATAATTTTATCCATTTTGAAAGGCATTTAGCCTTTCAAAATGCATAAAATTATATTTTTTTCCAGAAAACCTGAAAAAAAAAATTCACCAGTAAATTTAGATAGGGTCGGGATACCCTATATAAGCACAGGGTTTTTTTTTGGCCTTATTAGCTCTTTGCCTGCTGGTGACTACTTAAATTGTTGATTGCTCAGATACCATTACAAACAGTTTGGATTCAGATCAGGCTCAACGAAATGTCCAGTCTGATCTAAATCCAATCTATTTGACACTCTGATGGTATTAAATTGCTTAAAGAATATTTTGAAAACATTGATTAAAAAAACATCAGCAGACAAAATATCATGTAAAATTTTCAAGTATGCAAAGAGTTTGTATATGGATTTCAGGGATTTTCTTACCTTTCTGAAGTCGGGGCCAGGGGCCTGTTGAATTTGGGGAAAAAACATTTGGGCCATCAAAATAGGGAAAACTTGATGCAGTCTAAAAGAACTGGACCACAATTTTAGATTGATTAAAAACCATGGATATAGATAATTAGCTGCTTCGATTGCCCTTCATAAAAACTCGAACAAAATTTGTTGACTTTTTGTTTATTGTTACTCCCATTGTGGGAGTCTGTAATTGTTCTATGTAATTGTTTTGTTGTACATTACTTTATGTCCATTCTAGCATTGCAATCATCTTGATGGGGAAGAGAGAGCTGGTTGCTTTGCTTAATTTGTCTACCTGGTGTCTCGTGATGGTTGAGTGGCTCTTCCTCGCGGTGCCACAGGGTTGTCTGCGGTTTGTGATTGTGGTATTTCCTGATCTTACTCACTATTTTTGTATAAAATGTGAATGAAAACATGTTTTCATTCACATTTTTATGCAAATTTTCATGCATCTGTTACTTAGCTTCTTTCTATTTCTACATACAATGCCCAAATTCCTCTAGACAAAGCATAGTTAAGTCTGGGCTGAATTTTTTTCAACAATCACTCCCTGCACTCCCTTATGTTCAAACTGATGCAACCAACACTTAGCTGTGCTTTGTCTGGCTATGTATATATATCATATGAATATTTCATTTTTTATTTATAAAAGTTGCAAGATAGGAGTTGTGACACCAGCATGCAATCTTGTAAATTTTGAAGCAGCAAGTGCATGGCGTTGATTGTTTTATTTTTAATCTAACATAGGATTAGATAAACAAAATTTCTGAGTGTAAAATTTTAAATATTTTCTTATCCATCAGTTTGAACATATGTTTTGGGTGCTCAAAAGAACTGTCCCATTGAGACTGTTCTTTTGAGTACCCACAACAAATGTTTTGGTAAAGAAATAAGAAAATTAATTTTTTGGTATACACTAAAGGCCTGGTCTAATTTAAACTTTGTTTTCCAGGAAATGCCCATGCAGTTTTGGTGAGAGGGAACAGAGCGTATACTGTCACTAAAGACCACACACCAAGCAATGAGAAGGAAAAGGCAAGAATTCTGAAAGAAGGTTGGTGCTTTCAATTATTGTTGTAAACTTTTCTCTCGAGTATTTAGGTGCTTTCAGATGTGCCCCACATTTTAAATATGCAATCTACATGCTCTAACTGACTATGGTTTTCAGCGAAAAGATACAATTAATTACACTACATCAGTTTGTTTGTATGTGACAAATAGTTGAGCACATGGTCTATCAGGGCAGAATTCATCATCATAACCACATTTATTTTCTACAGACCATGATGAACCCTCTCTCTAGGGTAGGGCTTGTCTACTTCAAAGATAGCCTCTCCATTCGGAGCAGTTTTGAGGGTCAATAGAATCCATACAAAGCTTCAATCAGTCGTTCCTCAACACTTTGTTTCTCCCACATTTTGTTTGACATACTGGGTCTCTTCCACAAGAAGTTTAACTCTCTGTCCCATGGGAAATTTTTCATGCTTTATTGTCGTCTGCTGATTTTTTCCAAATCAACTTTTTCGAAAAATTCTTTCAGGAATACAGTCTGAGTTTCAAACAGATTGGATCCAGATAAGGCCCGACAAAATGTCGGGCCTGATCTGGATCCAATCTGTTTGCAAAAGTTATCAGCAGATGACACTAGGTGATAATGAGTTAATATTCATGTATAAGTTTGGGTCAAAAAGTAATAGACGACATGTAGGTTAAGAACTGCTCCCTCTCATCACGATCGCCATTTTACGTTTGCGCGGATTGATATATCATATGGGCGTTTTTTTTCTACGAAAGCGCGGAAAAAGTACTATCATATGCGCGTTTAAATTGCGCGGTTTTTAATTACTTTTATATGTCACTTGGACAGGTTAGACATACTGTAGTCGTATCTCGTTATCAAAACCATAGAAAAGATAACGGGATTCAACTATAGTGCTTCCGTTCGCCAGGCGTTGAATTCAACGTCTGTTGCCCCCTGCTCACCAACGGGGAGGTGGAAGTTAGAGCATGATATATCTCCGCATTTCAGAACACCGTCAATTCTATATATAAAGCCATCATAACTCAAACTTTTCTTTCCTTTATTCGTATCAGAGATTTTAAAATCCATGGTTAAGTTTAAAATTCCTGGTTAAAATACAAGTTTAAAAACAAAATACGAAAACGTCTAAAACCTTTAAAAACATTCTAAAATATGACTAAGATAACTGTTATACCCGAGCAAGACGGTTGTGAACACAGGTAAGTTGGGCTATTATATCGATAATTAGCCTAAAGGGGAGCCGCGCAAATGATACCTTATTTTCACGCGCTTTTCATACAACGTCACAGTATGATTTCCGTGCTTATGATATACGGCCATCAAGATCTTTTTAAACTGGAAACCTCTAAACGGGTACATTAGCAAACAGTGAAGACCCAGATAAAATGCAGCATAATGTTCATCAGGGTCTGCACTGTTTGGTAAGATGAAAACAACCCTCAGGGAAAAAAAAACATCAAAATTTAGAAAATTCTACATATGACCCATTAAAGTGCAGTCCCAAACTTACTGTATCAATATGTTTGGGAAAATCCATCAAAATACAGAGGGTCAAATATTTTACAGGCGCTGATGTCAGTGAGAGTGATAAAGAGGTTCGTGTCAATGGTGTGATTCTGACCACCAGAGGGCTTGGTAACCATGGTGACAAGAAACTGAAGAAGTGTATCCTAGTTGAACCTTACACCACCTGTGTACCGATTGATCAGTATGCTCAGTTTCTAGTTCTAGCAACACAAGGGGTCTGGGAGGTGTTTTCAAAACAAGAGGCGGCATCACTGCTGCTAAGGGTAAGCCATATTTGATTCCTTGATTTATCCATTTTTTAAAAAATTGTATATCCAGGCCCAAGCTTATAAATGAAATTTCAACTGCTCTTAAAAACTAAAGGGCAGCAAAATGTAGATTTTTCTTGCTTTCAAACTCTCAGATGTTGTATTATCATGCTGATCAATGTTAAAATGCCAACAATTGTTGGCATTTTAACATTTATGAGCAGGATAAATTTTGTGCAGGATAAATTTTGTGCTCGGCTGAGTTGAGCATGAAACAAGTTTTAAAACCTCAGGGCCAGATCAGTTGGCAGTTTATGGCCAGGACAATTTTCATGCTTTTGTGAGTTGAGCATGAAAAAGGTTTTATTACCTTGGGACCTGATGCAAAATACCCAGAGAAAAGTTTTGAAATTTTAGAACAAGAAGCAGAATCAGTGACCTTTATAAGAGTGACTGGACACTTCATTTTTCAGCCATATAGGTATGTCGTGGCATGTGTCACGTGACTAACGCCTGGTGCTCCTTTCATCGTACACACTCAAAATGGCGATGCAGCTTGTGAGACCGCTGCATTTATAGGTACTTTAAAGTACGTACTTCGTCGTAAATATCGCTTATTGGAAAATATTGTTTATGACAAACGAAAAAACATATATGAAATATTGCTAAATGCTTTGTTTCTGCAATGTAAAAACTAATCCAATTTAGTTATGACCGTGTAAATATCGGCCGATTTTAAGAAAGTTGCGGAAATCGGCAAAAATGGCTTCAAAAATACCTCTTTCACTCTGACAAATAAAGCTTCAAACATGGCTATATCTGTGTCTCGATTTATCAATATTCATAAACTAAGATGTCCAATGATTCATAATTATCGTTATTATATAATTTCGGCGTTTATAAAGGTGTTAAAAATTTAGGTAAACAATAGAGAAATTACGCTGTGTATTCCAAAACAGCGGTAAAAGCCAATAGTGTAGATAAATGATATCGAGTTTCCCTCATTTACCTGTGTAAGAAACACGACAGTGTGATTTGAGTTGAGTATTGGTATTTTATTGGAGTTTCTAGTCACTCTTATATAGGTCACTGGCAGAATCAAAAAAAAAAAGAGTGAGAATAGGAAACGCTTCAATCACAGACCAACCCATGGCACTGCAAGGAAGAGTCACAAGAACACAAACACATAAAAGGAAGAATACAATTTAAGTAAAACAACCAGCTCTCTCTTCCTCAGAGAGATGATTGCAAAACTAGAAAGTAAGCAAATAACTGTATCACAAAACCAGGACCAAACAAACCTTTCCATATATCCTGTTTTGAAATCAGTATAGAACTGAATCAGCTGGATCCTGAAGCAAGCTGATCAGGTTGCATACTGTTTTCTGCTCTTCTTGTAATAATGCATTTAATTCTATTAAGTGGAACCCTGCAAGTCTGTTAGATTTAAAGTGGGGAAGAGTGTTCTAAAGCAGCATTTATTGCCTTGTTTGTATAATTTGACATGCTTTATTAATACTACAATTGACTTACACTAGATGCTACTCTAGTACCATCCTATTCATTTCTGAACTATTTCTGCAACACTTGTCATTCTTACCTGTTTTTGAAAATAGTGTGGAAACTGATCAGCTGACCAGGATCCACTTTTGTGCATTCAGTTCATAGTCTAGCCAAAGCTTAGCTTTAAGCTTTGGGACTGATTTGCTCAGTAAAATTTAACAATTTAAATTTGATAGTTTGTGTAAACTTGCTCTATTTTGTGTGTGTGTACATATTATTTATTTTGAGGACCTCATGGAAGATAAGTTGTTCTACTAAGTATTGTCACCCTCTTTAAATAAAGACTTTACTTACTTACTTATTCAGTAAAGCCAAAATTAACACATATATAGGATCACACTGTAACTGTTTGAATAGTTAACTCTTTTTTTTTTACCAATTATATAGCAACCCTTATAGACACTAATGATTTATGTAGATGGCTGTCAGAGCTCTCTACTGTCCCTGCATGGACTCAATCTCCTATGGAAAATGGCATCTCTTTTGCAAATTCAAACAAAATTCTCCCTATCATAGACAAAATCAAACCATGAAATACCTGAGGAGATAAGAGGTACTTTTAGAAATTGCATAAAATCACTATTTAAACATACATCAGGCCTCCAGATAAGAGAGTGTAATCAAATTAATATTAATATATTAATTTTGTTATTATATAAATATTACATTCCCTGATTGGGTGATAGTCAAAAATATCATCCCGAGGAATGTGATTATCAACCGAGGCACAGCCGAGGTTGATAATCATATTTCGAGGGATGATATTTTCGACTTTCACCCAATCAGGGAATGTAATATTTATTTTATTATACCGAACATGAGATCCTTTATTTTCTACCGTCTTAGGCCTACCATGGTGAGGGGAGTTCCAAAGTGAAAATAATGCACAGCGTCTTATTGAGCAAACCGTACGCTCATCAGCGTTGCACATCATGTGACTGCCATGATATTTTATAATATCACCCGCTGCCATGGCAAACACGTGGCAGTATCGCCGTTGCTGTAGCAACGGGTGATATTATAAAATATCAGTCATTCGTCTTTGTAAGTTTTGTATGGGAAATTCACGTGAGGTATAATAATTATATTTATTGTTTATTTTGTTAAAACCTGCCTTAAGCGGCCACTCAAAAAAAAAATACCAAAAGTTTGCTTTCAAAACCGATTATTGCTTAATGCAGGTCAAAAGTATTGCAGAATGCTCCAAGAGAGCATTCTGCAATACTTTCGACCTTCATTCAGCTACTTTTTGTTGATAAGATCTTTGTTTTGTCTAGTTTTGAGTGGCCGTTTTAGACAGGTTTTACTGTATGTTGTAGGTACTCAAAACATGTTTCAGGGCTTTAGATAAGCTTTATTTTTAAAAGAGTACAGTACTCGCCCATTTTTTAAAAAAGGAGTAACGAGAACTTTTTTGGAGTACTGACTTTTTGTCTTAAAGAAAACATATACCAAGAAACGGTAAAGCTATTTCAACAGACCATTTAATTGCGCCTGAGCTAACTGCTTGTTTTCTTAGTCTACTAACAAGAGAGCAAACGGTAAGATAACAATTTTTATTTGGCAAAATAGGTGTTTGGTTTAGCAGGACAAAGCCGCAGAGGGGCAGGGGGGTGCAGGAGGAGACTATTTTTTGTAAAAATATAGTGCAAATAGGAGCATTATGTGTGCCCTTTTAGTGGCTATTGTCTGCTTTGGGAGGGGTAGGTGGGTGAGGGGTTTTATTGAAATCAAAATATTTGATCAGAACTTGACGCTACTTAAAATGATCTGAAAGATTTTTTTAGTCATTAGACAGACCGAAATACTTTTGTATAAGCAAGTACTTGTTTGGATTTTGTGTATTGATTCTCGCAAACACAGGTCTCCTGAAACTTTTTTCTAAAAGGAAACAGTCGCTGGATTTCAGAGATATTTGCAGAAAATACTGTACACTATTACAAGAAGGCAAACACGCTTCAAACCTTGGATGGCTTTATTTCTATGACTTTCTTCCGTAGCATTTGCAGAAAGCGTGTTGTGAAACCGAAAGTAAAACTGTGTGTTACACAGCAACCTCGTGGTTCTCGATGGTTTTCGCAAGCTGCACTATTGATCTGACGGAGACTTAGACGTGTTTTCATTTGATGGCGAATGCGTTTACGAATATTTGGGATGCCTCCATAATAAAACGAACATGCCCAAAGAGAAACAAATTCGGATTTCCTCTAATTTTTTCCTACCATGTAAACAACAAAACAAAATATGAGATTTCGGACGTTACGCTCTGGAGAAATATTGAATGCGTAATGCTTATTTTGTTTTTCGTACATGATACATGCTAGAATTTAAATAAATGCGTATCCTGTCAAATATTTTCGCAATTTACGCGGTACGCAAGCTTATCTAAAGCCCTGATGTTTTAACTGATCATTTAGAAACTAGTCACAATTTTATGTCTGCTTATCTGGTACGTACACATATACCTAGTGGGGCTATTTTTGTCTGAACCATCAGCTACAAAATTAATTCTTGCGGATGAGCATAGAAGATTCTGGCAAGACTGCACAAAGCACATTTGTGCAGGCTTATCTAGCTGAGTCTTTGCTGTTCACCTATGCATTAAGTACCCAATTTTCTAGTGGTGGCTTAATTTATATTTCAGTTGTTGCCATGCAACCAGATACCACCTCCAAGTAAGATCAACTCGACCTTGAAACCCCTACTGGAAGAGCTGAACAGACATTCCCCAGCATTCCATTCAGAACCAAACTCAAGAAGGGTGTCATTTTCCAGTGTGGACACACCCAGGCAGAGAAAAGTTAGTACAGAAAGAATTCGCTCTGGCACTCAAAAAAGTCCAGCTCTTAAGTCAGTGAAGGAAGGTGCTACTGAAGGTCAAGATGAAGATAAGAGGTCAAGGACAGGTTCAAGGTCAGAGGTCAACACCCCTAAGATATCTGTTACAGGTAGTGAAACTCCTGACAAACATTTAGAAGCGGAAAAAATGCGAGAATTCCAACACTCTACACCGACTCTTAGTTCTAAAGCCAGTTCTGGGGGTAAAAGGACTAAAAGATACATTGATCATGATATGCAGACTGAACTGGGCAGTTGCCAAGGTGATGATGATGATGATTCTGGGAATGAGGCTGATGTTGATACATGTATTGATAACATGTCACCATTTCCGGGAACCATCTCCCGTATTTCAATGACGGGAGGACCAGTAACTAAAGAACAAGTGCAGAGAAATCAAGCTAAAATGATGGCTGAGCATTTGGTTCAAGCGGCTCTCATGGCTGGCGCTAAAGACAATGTCTCTGTCATGGTTGTACTCTTGCCAGGCTGTGGTCTATAGATGGCTTAAGTTATTTAAATTTAACAAATTAACACAAGTTTGACCCAACAAACCCTTTTAAGTGTTACCCAAATGCAACTGAAAATGGCCAAAATTGTACATTGTTCAGTTTTGGTAAATTTGAGTGCAATTTGGTTATTAGGCCCGAAGTAGACTTGTTTCAGGTTACCCTACAGGCATATTTTTAGACCCTGACCCTAGAATTTTAAGCACTTTTCAAGGGCTTTCCCTGGTCATCCATATATAGATTTCCTACCATCCTCATATAAAATCATTTAACTAAATTAAAAATATTTTCCAACCTAGCCTCCCCAGGGTTCGCACAGGCTTGAAAAGTACTTGAATTTAGAGGGCTTTCTTGAAAAGTCCTTGAAAGTTAAATATGCCTTGAAAAGTACAGGGAAATCACTCAAGTGCCTTGAAAAGTCCTTGAATTCTTCTATTTTCTTTAGGACATAACACTGTTGATGGAGATCTAAATCAGTATAAAATTGTTGTGCTTTTATTTGGTGCAGCAAATGCTGCACTAAATAAAGGCACAACAATTTTATACTAATTTTCTAGTACTAATTTCTCCATTATCTCAGTCTAGCATTTCTGAAGTAGAATTTTAACACTTAAATCAGGATTTTCATAATTAATTTTTTAGTCCTTGAAAACTGAAGGATAGTCTTGAGAAGTCCTTGAATTTTACTCAAACTTGCCTGTATGAACCCTGCTCCCCATTTTAAAATTCCATGTAACCTGAAACAGATATTGTTTTATTTAGCCTTATATAGACCTATAATGATGATGCAGAGGATGAGACTGGCTTAATCTGTGGTACAAGTCCATGAATTGGTTTTGGAAACAAAAATATCTTACAGAATATGTACAATACCCTCAAACCCTGTCAATTCTTGACAGGGTTTGAGGGTATTGTGCATATTCTGGTTAGACTATGCTGACTGGTTTGGTCTAGCAGTTCCCAAAAGATGGGTACCAGCTCGGGGGTACCAGTAGCACTTCATTTGAAAGGCAAAAAATGAGGCATTTATTTATTATTGTTGAAGTATTTGTTTTTATACCCTGCAAATATTTAGGGATATTTATATTATATACATTTGAACTTCTTTTACAAACTTTCATGGGTGTTGAACTAAGTTTTGCCGATACAGGGGAACTTTCAAGGAACCTTGGAATACAAATACAACTGTGTTAACCGATTTTTGTCCAAATTTAGATGTTATTGAAGCGTTAGAGCAGTGAAGACATGGATGAGCCCTTGAATCCTGGCAGTCTTGCCATAGCCTTTGCTGCTTGCATATGTAAATTAACGAAGTAGATAAAGTCTCAGGCCAAAAATAGGTCTCTTAACTGGCGTAGGTAGTTTTGCATACAAGCTTTACAAGTGTCTTTATGCATATAGGACAAGTCCCATATAGGCCTTGCAGTGACAAAACCTGTCTTCGGGGTTTTCGACAAAGTGAGATTCAAACCAGTCTGCTCAGATACATAGACTAGCTAGGAAATTGAAATTTCTCTTTTAGCAAATTTTAAACTTTTTAATAAGCGAATCACAAAGGTGCTGATCAGTCTGTGCGGATGTGTAGGCTGGTCTGCGCCTTTGTTGTTTGCAAACCCCCGAAGACATGTTTTCTTACGTCAGGGCCCATATAATCTCATGAACTGAGGTCAACTTACTCAACTATTTTCTGGATATTTATTTGTTTTAACCCTTTGATAGACTAGAAACCCCTAAACTGGTACTTTTGCAAACAGTGAAGACTCAGATGAAATGCGACAGAATGTGGCATTTCATCAGAGTCTGCACTATTGACAAGATGAAATCAATCTTCAGAGAAAGAAATATTTTTGGAAATTATAACCTGTGATGCCTTAATATATACAATGGACCATACTGGTCTTAACTGTATTAAACTTTGTGGAAAAGTTGTTCTTTGGTCTAAAGTATCTCCTGGTCACATTATTTTTCGTACTCAATTTTTTTTTGTATATTATATTGATGTCTGTGATAAAAGTTGTTTGTTAATAAAGTCTTATTGACATTGTATGCATATGTTGAGTTATTGGAAACAGCACAGTTTCTTCCTTTATTGACCCCTTCCAATCTGACAGGGCTTGTGTATCCTTTATGGGCCTCGTCGCATGAAAATCTGTCTTCGGGGTTTCCGACAAGCTAGGCTCAATGCAGTCTCTTCAGCTACAGAGACTAGCTAGAAAATTGAAATTTTGCTTGTAGCAAGTTAAGAAATGAAACTTTTCGAAAAGTGAATAACAAAGGCGCTGATCAGACTGCCCGAATGGGCAGGCTGGTCTGCGCCTTGGTTGTTCACAAACCCCCGAAGACTGGTTTTCTCACGTCGATGCCCATCTAAAGTCAGGTAAAAGTCCCATAAATATAGAGGCAACGTCTCACTAGTAAGACTAAAATATTGCTACCTGGAATACATTGTAACAAAATAGAACAATCACTTTCTTACACAGTTAGTGTTATTCCATTGGAAAAGGGTTTTCCTAAATTGGTGACAAAACATGAAAACCTGTCTTTTGGGCTAGCAACAAGGTAGGACTCGATTCAGTTTGCTCATGGACAGAGAAATCTTGCATGCTGTAAAATCAGCTTCTATACAGTTAAGAGAGGGAATAATAAAGGTACTGATCAGAATATGCCAATGCACAGGCTTGTCTGTGAATTTGTTATTCCCATGCCAAAATAATAATTAAAAAAATCAGGTTATCTTGTTATGAGGCTCATGTCTTCCTTTGCAAGGTCTGACTACCTAATTTATCATGCTAAATATTCCCACCCCTTGACTATTCCCTGTATATATCCTAAAATTCAAAACAAGACCATTTATCAAACAGGTTATGCCACAATTTAAATGTGTAGAAGGGTTAATGAATGGCAAATAGTGTAAATCCTAATTGGGCCTCTGTAGTCTGATCTGGGTTTAAGCAGTTTGTTCAGGCTTATCTGTCTGAAAAATTTAGGTAAACATGGTACTTTGTGTAGTCAATAACTTGCCTTTTTCTTTGCTCAATACACTCAAATGGTGTATTTATCCTGCTTATAAATGTTGACATTTTACCATTTATGAGCAGGATTAATTGAATGCTTAGCTGAGTTGAGCATAAAATGTTTTATAACCTTGGGACCCGAGCTCTAGCACTGAGTAAAGGGGAGATAAACAATTCAAAACTTTGGATCTTTTGTTTTTAATATAATGGAACTATCTATAAAGAGCATCTTCTCCCTTGTGCATATATTCACTATGTAAATAAGTCTAAACTTTGGGACAACTTTCCTGTCTAAACAAGGAGTAATTGTTAACCCCTGTCCTTCTGAACCTGGATTTATCTTTTTTTCAAAAACACTTGATTCAGATCACCTGGCTTGTGGCAAATAAACTTTTTGGTAGACAAATTATGCCCAAAATAACATGCACAGAAATTATTACGTCTTTTTTCTATGAATCCAACAAAATAAACCTACCTGAACTATCTTTAACATTTTGAGCATATTAAAGTGTCCCAAAATTTAGAGTCATTGCTGAAAATGAATGAAAATAATGGAAATAGATTTATGTTGTTATGTATCACAGAATGGCTTTATAAAGAAAAAGTCAAATGAAGAAAACAGTAAATTTAGTGCACAGAAAATATTACGTCTTTATTCCCTAACTTATTCTATAAAACCAAATAAACATTACCTGAACTATCTTTAACATTTTGTGCATATCAAAGTGTCCCAAAATTTAGAGTCATTGATGAAAATAATGAAATGGATTTTATGCTATATTGTATCACAGAATGGCTTTACAAAAAAAAAGATAAACCCTTTACTCCATAGGCTAAATTTAGATCATAACATCATTTTCTATTTTTAGACAAATTGAAAAAATTCAAGAAAAAATCAAGTAAAGTTTTGAATACTTTTGAAAATATAATGGAAAATGGAGCATTTGCTCCCATTGAGCAAATGCTCCATTTTTCATAATATTTTCAAAAACATGATATTTCAAAGGTTTTATTATGGAGTAAAAGGGTTAAGTGAAGAAAACAGTAAATACATGTTCAAAACTATTTTGATTATTTGACCGAATGTTCAACATTTTCACAAATATTCAATTCCATTGTAAAATTACATGTTAATAAAAAATTAGGAGCCACAACATGACCATGTTATATTTAAATTCATTAATGAGGTGTGTAATAAAGAGACTGCATTGTACCGGACATTTTGTTATGCTGTACAAATAAAAGAAAAAGATTTTGAAGCTGACTCAATACTTATCTGATATAAAGATGTAGTTGAACAGAATGCTGTTTTTCAAAATATAAACAAAAGGGTATCACATATTGTATAACATCTGGAATGCAAATCATGCACAAACATATGATTTTGCCATTTATTTCCAAATATAATTTAGCAGAATCAAAATGATTAAAATAATAAAGCACTTGTATTTAAAACATCACCAGGGTATTCCCTACATCTATGACATCACCAGGGTAGTAATAATCAGTGTATTCCCTGCATTTATGAAACCAGGGTATTCTTTGCATTGGCACCATAACCAGGTTATTCCCTGAATTTATGAAATCACCCTAGTATTCCCGGCATTCATGATATCACAAGGGTATTCCCTGTATTTATATCACAAGGGTATTCCTTGAATTCATGACATCACCAGGGTATTCAAGACATAACATCTTGTCCAGGGTTCTACATAAAGATTGCGTACCAAAATTTGCGGTGCCATATATTGGTAAATTATTGTGTCATTGTCTGATCATATTCACTGTTGATTAAAAACTTTGAGCCTCGACATGACAAAACCTGTCTTTGGAGGTTTGAGAACACAGGAACTTGTCACAAACTTTTTTCAAAGTGCAAACGAACGAGTTTCAAGAAGACGCTAATATCCGTGCTGTTCTTGATTATTTCATGGGACTTACTCAACGAAAGAACAAAAGGTTGGTATCGTTAGACAGACTTGTTTCTCTTGAAGCCAGGACACTATAAGTTGCTCATATAAGTTGAGTTTTCCGACTGTTTCGATTAGTCACATAGGGTACCCATACAACAACTGTTATAGTCCTTGTCTATAAAAGTAAATATAGGCCTACTTTTTCTATTCTAAGGGTTTGTGACAAGTTCCTGTGTTTGGGAACAACAAAGGTGCAGACCAGCCTGTGCAGTCTAATCAGCACCTTTGTTATTTGCTTGTTGGAATGTATCATATATAGACTTGCTACAAGCGAAATTTCAATTTTCTAGCTAGTCTCTGTAGCTGAGCAGCTGGGTTTGAATCTCACTTTGTCGGAAACCCAGAAGACAGGTTTTCTCGCAAAGCGGTCCATATCGTATTTCTGGTAAATGAATCTCAAAATTACCACTACATTTACCGTCAATATTCTGACAGGCCTTGGTAGCAAACAGTGTAAGCCCAGATCAGCCTGTTCCTACACTCTTCACTGAGCAATCTGATCATGGATTGCACTGTTTTCCATTCCATTCCTTCAATTATCATGTCTCAATTGATAGTGAAAGAGACCAGATCTGTAACTATGAACATTTTTCGAAAAAAAAATCTTTTTAAATCATTTGTAAAAATAGAATTAAGCTATGTTTTCACAATAAATATGTTCATTACAGTTGAAAACTGCATGGAAAAGTGAATTATCTTATAAAAACAGGTGATTTTTCTCTTGGTGGGAATTATTTGCGTCCCTCCAATAATTCTAGACAGTTGATTTTTAACATAAATGCTGTTGTTTTGATAGTGATAAATTATCACTATCAAAACAACAGCATTTATGTTAAGATTTATGAAAATGGTAAAAACATGCCTTAATTTGAGTTTTTTTACTGTATTCTTGAATAATAGAAACTTTTTTTCCAAAATGAGAATATCAAAAGTTACAGACTATGCAGCTTTAACTCTTTGCCCCCTTGGAAATTTTTCATGCTTTTTTGTCGTCTGCTGATTTTTTTTCAAAATCAACTTTTTTGAAAATTCTTTCAGGAATGCCATCTGAGTGTCAAACAGATTGGATCCAGAGCAGGCTCGACAAAATGTCAGGCCTGATCTGGGTCCAATCTGTTTGCAAAGGTTATGAGCAGACGACACTAGTATGCAGAGGTAGCCCTTTGTATTCGGGAACCCCCTAAACAGGTACTCTTGCAAACAGTGAAGAGCCAGATGAAATGCTGCATAATGCAGCATTTCATCAGTGTCTACACTGTTTGTAAAGGTAAATAAGATCTTAAGACAAAATAATACTTTTTTTTAAATTATAACCTGACATCCCATAGATATGTAGAATGGACTAACCCAAGTTTACCCAAGAATCCACTAGTATACAAAGGGTAAAATGGGCTTGTTCATGTTTTAGGATAAATATGGTAACCATCTGGGTTAGTACACAATATGCACAAGAGCCTCCTATTAACATATATTCTGACTTATTCAGCTAGCATAGAGGTCTGAATTTCGGTCCGAGTTTTCATCTACATCCATACTTTGTGTATGCCTGCAGGGAAGTCTCTGGTGAGTCTGCACATTTGTACAGGCTAGCCTGAGCTTCATTGCAGGACTATTCAATAAGTATAAAAATCTCCTGCTGAGTCATATAAGGCATCTCGTCGGTCGGGAGTCAAAAACTTGTATCTTTGATTTTTTACGTTTTAAAACTGAATAACTTTTACTAGGAGTGTCCTATATTGCTGAAAGTCAGACAGGATTATATTTGGTAACATCCAAATTCACTGTTATTGGTGTTCTGAACTTCCAATAAAGATTTCACAGTCATTATGAAGTTTCACTTGAGTTACGTCATTTTGACCATTTTTCGTGAAAAAACCACCAAGTTACGACATTTTGAGCATCTTTTTCATGGCAAAACTTCGTATCTCAGTAAAATGAGCACCAAAATAATGGAATTTTTCATAGATAGGATATATTGAAGCATGATTGATGCGTTTTAAGAGGGTTCAAATTGGTCTAGAGCTACGAGAATTTGACAGAATGTGCGCCATGCATTTGGTATTCCCGCGTTGACAAAAAGTCATTTTGGTAATAATCAGAGTTACAAGGTTTTGACTCCTGACCGGTGATCTGATTGTTTATGGTAAACACAGTAGTTCACTGTTGTGTGGGGGAAAAATAACTGAAACTCAATTTTAAATCTGTCAGTATCACTTTTTTCTTACAAAATAATACAACATGGTAACATATATTCAAATCATCTCTCCTTAAAAATGACAAAATCCACAAACTAGCACAATATAGGTTAAACTATCACAGCTATTATTTTGATTGTTGAAACAGGCCATTAATTGCCAGTTAAAATACATGTGTATTCTTATATTCATAATTGCTTCCAAATAAGTTACGATATGAAAATATATGTACAATACATAAAGATTAAAGACATATGGGCACTAACGTGAGAAAAACAGTCATCGGGGTTTGCGAACAACATAGGTGCAGACCAGCCTGTGCATCCGCGCAGTCTGATCAGCGCCTTTGTTATTCGCTTATTGGAAAGTGTTATATCTAAACTTGCTTCAAGTTAAATTTCAATTTTCTAGCTAGTCTTTGTAGCTGAGCACTCTTGTTTGAGCATGACCTTGTTGGAAACCCCAAAGACAGGTTTTCTCACAGTGAGGCCCACATACAGAGGTAGTTGACACATGAACAAATCATTGAACATATGGTGCAAGTGTACTCACATGACTCTGGACAAAGTACGTTATATATTTACATGTGATTACATGCTTGTATCAGGTTACCATAGGGAAATTTTGGATGTAAGGAGTCCCAGGCCTAACAAAAAATTAATTTTCTTATTTCTCAATCAAAACATATGTTGTGGGTATTCAAAAGAACCACGGTTCTTTTGAGCACCCAAAACATGTTAAAAATGATGTGTAAGATAATATTGATACTTTTAAAGCTGAAAAATTGTGTTTAGTCTTGCCCAATTCTGAAGTACATTCTAATACACGAGTGTAACTTCTGATTGAATGATGTTAATATCTTACGAAAGTAAATCTTGCCATATACTGTTTAAAACGTCATTTAATAAAAACACTTTTCATTTAGCTAATCATAGTCTTAAATACATGAATGAAACATTTTCTGATGAATACTGTTGTACATTAAACTGTGTTAAAAATATGTATTATCACAAATGGAATTTGTCTTTTGCATGTCAAATTATTCTCAATTAAATTTGATTTAAATTTATATATCACAGATACATTTGGTGGAGTGTAAATCTTTAAAAATAGCAATACTGTTTTGATTCATCGCATAATGCAGTTTTTAATAAACTGTAACCACTTTATTTTGATCATTTGCATAAAAAATTATTCTACTTTCAACAACTATTGATTATAAAAACAGTAGAACTTTAATAGCTGAAACACTGATGACATGTTGACTATGGCTTATTTATGCTTAAGAAATTCTGCCAACAGGCTCCAGGACCAGATAACTTTTTTTGTAATTGTATCATGTTCATGTATGTTGTGTATACTCATTACAAATGCACCAGTGAAGTGATTCTAACGAAAACACACAACATACCCTATTTTAGTGAAGATTTGAAAGATACCCTAAATTATTTCCATTAAGCCTCTTGATCTGGCTCTATGAGCAACTAGTAGCAGAACTACCCATGGCTTGAATTAACTTCCATGGTCCTAAGTGTGTTCAACCTATTAAAGTTGCACTATAGTCATAAACATTAATGCTGTAGCCTTTTGATTAATGCATATAGAAGCAACAACTGCTAGTAGATAACTCTTAAAGAAAATACACATGATATTTAAAAATGACTTTTAGAAAATAATGCTTTAAAATATATACAAATTCTGACTTTAAGTAAAACATAATGACTTTACATTCACAAAACATTAAAATCTAATTATGATGTGCTCATGAATATACATTATAGCATGTACAGTTGAATATTAATGAGTGTGCCCTAGAACAACTTTCATACACACCACTCCATGTCAGCCCACACACCTGCAGAACCTAACCGAGCCATGTCATAAGAAAACACATGGGTTTAGATAAACAAAATTTTTGAGCGTAAAATTGTAAATATTTTCTTACCAATTAGTTTTTACATATGTTTTGGGTGCTCAAAAGAGCCGTATCATTGAGACGGTTCTTTTGAGTACCCACAACATATGTTTTGCTAGGGAAATAAGAACATTAATTTTTTGGTACGCACTCTTTACTAAAGGCCTGAACACTTGTTTTGCTGTATTTTAACAACAAAGATGTAGATTAGCCTGTAGACCCACATCTATCAAAACCTGATTTTTTGCAGGCTAGGAAGTGCAACAGCTAAAATTTATGCCTCCAATTTTTCAAGATGCTTGTCAATGTAGCTGAGGCAACTGGCTTTTAACCGCACCTGGTTACAAACTCCAAAAGTAAGATGCCTGATGACATGACTTATATCAGCCTCATGGTTAGAAGACTTGGCCCTGAGGTTATAAACATTTTCTCATGCTCAACTGAACTGAGCATGAAATTTCAACAGCTCATAAAAACTAAAATACCGACAAATGAAGAAGTTTCTTGCTTTCAGTCTCTCAGATGTTGTATTTATTATGCTAATAATTGTTAAAATGCCAACAATTGTTGGCATTTTAACATTTATGAGCAGGATAAATTTCGTGCTCAGCTGAGTTGAGCAGGGAAAAAGTTTTATAACCTTCAGGGTTTGAGACCAGCTGTTACTCAAAGCAGCCTGCTCAGCTACAGAGACTAGCTGGAATCTTGAAATTTCGCATGTGACAAGTTTAGCTTTCCAAAGAACAAAAAATAACAAAGGTGCAGACCAGACTGTGCAGATGCACAGTCTGGTCTGCGCCTTTGTTGTTTGCATGCAACAGAGTCCAGTTTTCTCACAACAGGCCTATATGAGGTCTATATATTGGCAGTGATCAGATAGCAGTGAATAGTCTTTAATCTTTAACAGAAGACCCTTGTGAGAACATGCAAATATGCAGGCTACATGGAAGGCTATTCTTTATAAACATTATCACTCTTTCACATCAATCTAGTATGGTTGATTATGTCTTTCAATTACATCAGTACAATATGTAAGTGGGAAAATATAATAAATAGAAAAAATTCAGAAAATCTGCAATGTACCATTTTGATTCAGCTATACAAAGACCGGGGTTTTCTATTTCAAAATAACAGTAAATAAGTATTGTGTAATTCAGATTTAGGATGTGGGTTTTTTTTTCTTTAAAAAGGGCTAAGAAGTAGATCCATCTATAGTTTTGGAATTATTTTTGTATGGGAAACCCTCAATCTAATAGTGGAATAAATACAATAAATATTAACTTTTTATTTAAGCCTATCTAATTATACTTCTATATATAAATTCTTCTTTTTCCTTTTAAATATTTTTTTTACAATATCTATCACATGGCTTCAAATTTTCTTCATATAAAACAATTTTTTTTTTTTTTTGATTTTATAATATAATGCTGTCTAGAAATGCTTCTTTAATTCAATAATGCTCACTTAAAATAAGTTTTGATATAATAATGACTAAAATATAACCTTCTAGGGTAATTTGTCTACAACCTTTATCACAGAATAAGTTATCAATCTTGTAAATGTTAATTCTGAATGATTCTCTATAAATCAATGGCATTAAATAGAGGATCTTACATGAGTGCTCATGTTTTATTGAATTAATTAAACGAGTTGAGGAAAAGCGATAACAGCAAAGACTTGCCAAGCATTTTATCGCTTTTCGCAACTAGTTTAATAAATCCAATAATACAGATAGACAAATGTAAGAGTCTATTTATCATATGAAATTAAAATTGCATTTTTGGCATGAAAATGTTAGGATTTTACCATGTATATGCAATGTTGTTATGAGCATCATTTCACAGTTAACATAATCTGTAAACCACTAGTGGTTTATCCAATTTAATATATGGTGTTATATCACTCCCAGACATAATGTCATATGATAATAAGAAAATATTTTACTTGCATCTTACACATGAAATGTTGACAAGAAACTGAATGCTGTAAAGTGACTCAATTGATTGTCCTGTAAATGACCTAAGGAAATGTTTTTATCTTGGGTTTCATTTAAATCTGTTAAATAAAAATAAATGTCATTAATACTTCTTGATAGACCTGTTACACAGTCAATGGGTGCTTTTTAGTTTCAACAGCATATGCTTGCAATTCATCCATAACATTTCTGAAAGATTCCACACTGACGTGGCCCTTGGGATGTTTATCTGCAGCTGCTTTGTAGAAATTCTCAAACGTTTCTCCGGTCATCTGAACTCCAACAGTTTCAAATATCTTTCTAATCTGAAAGTAAAAGAACAATAACTTCACAAAATGACAGTGAATATCATACATAGGGCCAGTTAAGCAAAATTTTTGAGCGTAAAATTGTGATTATTTTCTTATTCATCACTTTAAACATGTGTTTTGGGTGCTCAAAACAACCATCTCATCGAGATGGTTTTTTTGAGTACCTACAACATATGTTTTGGTTGAAAAATAAAAATAATAATTTTCAGTTACGCACTCTTATCTGGAGGCCTGTTATAGATGTAACTCAACCAGGATTATTTGAGGGCCAGCACACAAGACTTTAGTACTTATCACATATGCACGGGTGAAAGTTCAAAATTTCCAAAATCCTGCACTTTAGAAATTCAAATTTTAAAACTTGCAGGATGCCTATAAAATTGAATAATTTCAAGTTTAAATGATTAATTGTGTTTAGATAATCTGAAAACTAATCAGTGAAGCTATCATATTATAATTTGCCTAATTCAGCATTTTGAGGCTGACTTTCTATGGAAAGTCAGCCTCAAAATCCCGAATTCAGGATTAATCCTGAAAACTTTCACTTTCTATGGAAAGTCAGCTTAAAATCCCGAATTCAGGATTAATCCTGAAAACTTTCACCCATGCATATGCCGAGTCACTGTTGAAGCATGCATGCATGTGCAGATATCTACTGAGAACGGGGGCCTAAGTTTTAGACTGAGTCTTTACCTACATCTGTGCTTTGTGTATGCTAGCAGCAAAGGCTCTGGCAAGACTGCCCAATTGAGCAAGTTTGACTGAGCTTTAGCTGCTTGCCAAAGCAATAAGTGCAAAAAATCTCTTTTGCCAAATTGAAGATGAGATTTTTTTGTTTTTAATGTCATTTTGTAATGCCGTTTTCTGATGCTACATGTAATAATGATAAAATACTTTCCATCTGGTAGTCCTTATATTGAGGACAAGCTTTAAAAGTGGATGTACAGTAGAACCTGTAAAACGGCCACTCTCAAAAAGACCAAAAATTGGTTTTCAAGGCTGATTATCACTTAATGCAGGTCAAAAGTATTGCAGAATGCTCCAAGGGGAGCACTCTGCAATACTTTCGACCTTCATTAAGCTACCATTTGTCATAAAGGTCTTTGTTTTGTCTATTTTTGAGTGGTTGTTTTACAAAGGTTTTACTGTACTGTATTTGTGAATACATGTCATATTTCACTTATGATTATTTTTATATTAGAACAGAATACAAACACAATTGTTTACTGACTATATATACATATATGGTAAATACTGAGTGTTTTTTTCTAATCACTATAAATGAATTGGAACAAAGTAAGAAGAAAGTTATGAGCTTCACACCTATATACAACATTCAAAAGCAAGTGTTAAATAGAACCTATATTTAAATCAGTTATCATCTCCTTGTTTTAACAGTTGAAAATGTTTGTTACCAAAAAGATCTGATTTACTATAATTTTAAAACAAAGATTCTAGCTGCTTTACAGCTGTTTAACATGAGAAGTGCATGCAGATGGGCATTAAAAACATTCAGAGCATATGACATGTTACAATTATCTACACACAATATCTTCAAAAGTACAACATTAGTTTTATCATTTAAAAAAATGCATATTTAAGAATTATTTTTTTTTATTTCTCAACCCAAACACATGTTGTTGGTACTCAAAAGAACCATCTCAATAAAATGGTTCTTATGAGAACCCAAAACAAATGTTAAAATTGATGGATAAGAAATTATTCACAATTTTGCTCTTAAAAATTTAGTTTATCTGGACCAATGATTGAAATGTCATTAAAACATTATTAACCCTTTAATTCATAGGTTATTTTTAGATCATGACATCATTTTCTATTTTTAGACAACATTGAAAAAATTCAAGAAAAATTTAAGTTAAGTTTTGACTACTTTTGAAAATATTATGAAAAATGGAGAATTTGCTTCAGGCGTTATCATGGAGTAAATGGTTAATAACTGTAGTACTTGATCCCACAGAACTGTCTGTTCACTTCCCATACAAAGGCACTAAAATCAATACTTTATGTTTCATGAATACCAAAACAATGCAGAGTGAACCCTAAGGAAAAGACAAAATGGGTAAAACATCAACTGTCTCTTACAGAAAGACAAAGTTATATATCTTAAAACAACATTAATTTGTCTACTTACTCTTGTCAATCATTTTCCATTGTTTCATATTTCATATATTATGAATTATTTATTGTAATATTAATCCTATATTCCATATTCAACCCAATAGGCGCATATACTTCTATAAAAAATGTTGATATTAATCGTGCATAGTTTATTTTAAAGTAACACTTTAATTGTAAGTTCAGACTGTCAGATTATTGATTTGTTTTTTTTAAAAAAAGCATTTGAAATGGGAAAAAGCTCTTTGAGCATAAACAAAATACTGTCACTTTTATCAAATTGCTTGTAAATCTCTGATTCATATATTCGCTGCATGATTCCTTTTTATATTGTTGAGGCCTACCTAAATTTATTGGTGAAAACTAGAATTTCTTTCAGGTTTACTGGTAAAAATATAATTTTATGTATTTTGAAAGGCGAAATGCCTTTCAAAATGCATAAAATTTTATTTTTTTCCAGAATTTTTTTTTAAATTGTGTGCCTACCCTACATAAATTTTCAGACTCATTACACAAAACACACATATTTTTTTTATTTGGCCTAATAAGATTTATGACTAGCCTGTCCAGTCGTGCAGGTTGATCTTAATTGTTTTTGAATCCCTTGATGTTCTGCTAAAAAAAATCTGTTAACCAAATTGCCAAAATAATTCTGATCTGGGGTTGTTTGTATGGTTCTTGATGTTTTTTTATTCCACTTGTATGTAGGGATTTGTGTACAGTCCTAGAATTTTGATAAAGTGTAGTGTGTCTTATATACTTTGACTGGGATGAGACAACATACTGCTTTGCTAAATAAGTTATTGTGTCTTCGCTTGCATATGCAATATTTTACTTCTTCAAAGTAAAAGGATGAACAGTGATCTATGCTCTTCGTACATGCTTTGATCCAGAGGGGAGGGTGGTGGTGGTGGGACTTTGAGTCCGGATCCCCCTTAAAAATCTCAAAGCTATAGGTTTCCATAGGAATGCTGGTCCTGACCCCCTGACCTACCACGCCAGGGTTCAATGCTGGACCATTATTAGCCTGTCAGCACAAGACCATCTAGAAAGAAGCAAAATAGACACCCTCCCCTCTGTAAAACAAGTTGATGACTTTTCAGCCCCTGACTAAACTTTCTGGATCCACACATGTTTGACTGGTCTCATTCACTTGTGTTTCTGTAACATAGGTTTAGATAAACAAAAATTTTAGCGTAAAAATGAAAATATTTTCTTACCCATCAGTTTTAACATATGTTCTCATTGAGACGGTTCTTTTGAGTACCCACAACATATGTTTTGGTTGAGAAATAAGAAAATTTAATTTTCGTTACCCACCATTAACTAAAGTCCTGTGTAATTTGCGTGTAAATGCTAAATTGATATATATTTTTTTATTAAACACTACTCTCCCTGGGCTTCAAAGTTCAGTACTCTAGAAACCAAAGATTGAAATATACACTATTTTAATTAATAAGGTGATTTATATATTGTTTATGTGTGGTTCTTTATCTGTCAATCTTAGTTTAAGCAAGCAACAAAATTATTCACTAAAGGGAAAGATGGCGGAATCCATGCTGGCTGAAAAAAAGAAATAGGATTTTTTTCAGACTGTAATTTTAATCAAAGTATCACAATTTAAATATTTTATACCAGCAAGTGTTATGACAAAACATAAAGGAAATCAGCAAGCTTGGTACCATGACAAACTAGAGGACCTGAAGGTCCTGAGGCGCTCACCTGATCTCCTTAATAATGTTAAAATAGGTCAAGGCCACCCACAGCTTATATTGGAACAAATTTTGTTTTACCATATATGGGGGTTGCAGCCATTTTGGTCAAGTGACCTAAACAATCTAATGAATAATCCATCAAACAGCCCAATGATTTCTGAGAAAAAGATATTTAGATAGGTGTGTGGCAGTCCAAATGAGTGGCCTTGGATAAAAGGTCACAGGTCAGCTTGACATTTGGTACTTAATTAAAAACCATTGTCTCAATAGGTTTAACTATTATGAATTCGGCTTTAACAGTTATAGAAAAATAAACATTTTAAGATTTTCTCCATATAAATGCATTAGGAATCAAATTTGACCTTGCCATAAAGTAGGTCAAGGCCAACCTAGATTCATCATTTGTGCAAACCTGTTAGGGCCCACATCCCCAATGCTACATACCAAGTCCCAAAGCCAATGGCCTTTTGGTTCCAGAGAAGAAGAGATTTAAAGAGTTTTTACCATATATGGGTGTGGTGGCCATGTTAGTCATGTGACCATTACCATTTGGTTCAAATTTACTCCACTCAACTTAAGAAGTCTCCATATAAAATTTGAGTTCAATTGGCCAAGTGGTTTCTGAGATAATGGTGTTTTAACTTATTGATGGGCCTCCAATATGAGTGACCTAGGCTGAAAGGTCAAAGGTCAACCTTGACCTTTGGAATTGCCTCTTAACATATCAAGTGAGAACAATGAATTTGGCTCCAACAGTATTAAAAGAATCATTTTTTCGAAAAAAATCCTACTTAAATGCATTAGTAAGCAAAATTTGACCTTGACATTAAGTAGGTCAAGGTCAACCCAGGATCATCATTTGAACAAACTTGGTAGGCCCCACATCCTTGATGCTATATACCAAGTCCCAAGGTCATTGGCCGTCTGGTTCTGTAGAAGAAGATTTTTAAAAGGTTTTTACCATATATGGGCATGTCAGCCATCTTGGTCATATGACCAAAATAATTTGCATAAAATCTTGGCTTACCTATCATAAGGAGTCTTCATATGAAATTTGAGTTCAATTGGCCCAATGGTTTCTGAGAAAACTATGTTTTAATATATTGATGGGACTCCAATATGAGCCGACTTGTCTGAAGGTCAAAGGTCAACTTTGACCTTTGGAACTTCTTTATAGTCATTGTAACATTAAATAAAACATATCAAGTGAGAATAATGACTTTGGCTTCAATAGTTTTCAAAAAATCAACTTTTCAAAAATTTCCCCATTTAAATACATTAGGAAGAAAATTTGACCTTGACGTTAAGTAGGTCAAGGTCAACCCAGGATCATCATTTGAACAAACTTGGTAGGCCCCACATCCCCGATGCTACATACCAAGTCCCAAGGTCATCGGCCTTCTGGTTCTGGAGAAGAAGATTTTTAAAGGGTTTTTACCATATATGGGCGTGGCGGCCATCTTGGTCATGTGACCAGGACCATTTGAACAAACTTTCGTTCCCCCATCCTAAGGAGTCTCCATATGAAATTTGAGTTCAATTGGCCCAGTGGTTTCAGAGAAGAAGATGTTTGAAAATGTTGACGGACGACGGACGGACGACGGACGCCGGAGTCATTGGTATACTAATAGCTCACCTCGGAGCCTTCGGCTCAGGTGAGCTAAAAAGGACAAGTCAGAGGAATTGCTAGCATTCAAGTTTGACTCCAGAAATTAAGCTAGCCCCTAAGATATGTAAGTGCAACAGTTGGGATCTCACTCTATATTTATAAAAACGCAGTAAGAAACTTCGGGACCAGAGTGATTCTTTAATTCACTTCTCAATCCATCTTTTTCATTTAGTATCTGCATAAAAAGCCTGTCAGAAAAAAAATTGTTTTTATGAAAAATTATAAGTACAATTATCACACAGATTTTCTGCAATTTTTTGTGAAAAATGAAGTACTGGCCTAAACACTGAACTTTTTACTTGGCTATACAACCTGGTGCCACAGATATACAAACGTTTTCATGCCTACCTATAGGCCAGTCATTTTAGCCAAAATTTGGGTCAAACCTACCACTAATTGCTACAGAAACGAAAAGTGCATTTTTGAAATATATAATCCAATATGCATCTCAGAAAAAAAGTCCTCAAATGTTGCATGATGGGAAATATAAAAAAAATTGATATGAGTCAGGCACCTAAAATCCGCAAAAATGTGTGTTCCTATTGGTAAATAAACATAGTTGTATATACAAGACACTACAGTACCTAGGAATATGCAGTTCATGAACAACAGAATACAAGAACTTTAAGAAGGCTTAATTTATGTGGTGTATCATATTTTCTATAAAAGTGGCTAACCAAATATCAGCGGGTGGGTAGGATTACCCCACCCACTCAGTTCAATGGTACTGTAATCAACCAACTTCAGATTTGTTTGATTGGAAACTCTAGCTATTTACAATGAAGAATAAATTTATATTTAACATTACTGCTATGGATATGTAGCCACAATCATTTTGAAAAAAGAAACTTCATCAATCTAAATGAGCCAGACAAACATTACGCAAACATGTCCGTGTGATATACTGCAATATTTTACGGTTGTAAAAATGATAATTTTCAGATAATTTTCTTATTTTTGCTCAAAACATAGATTGTGGGTACACTCAGAGGCGGTTCTAATAGGTACTCACAATCTATGTTTTAGAGCAAAAATAAGAGAAAATGTATACCCGTGTAAACTCCAGTTATACACTATGGGCTGCGACATGAGAAAATCATATTTTCCCATATGCGAAAACAAAGCCGCAGATCAGTTGTGCAGTAACTGGGTTAGTTTATGTCCATTCTACCAACAGTAATACTACCCCATTGAAAAGAACCAAAACTATGCCAAAATTCCTTTCATTTCGTTCTTTCTCATGCTACTGGCACGATCAAATTACAGAAAAACACAGCAAAAACACCAGGTTGAAAATTTTGTCAAAAAATGCTGCCGCTTTTTCTCTCCGCATATCAAAAAAGTTCAAGAGAAAATAACGTGAAGAGGTGTACTTAAAGTCGATTTTTCGTGTTTCTCATTTAAGCGGCAATACTTTAGCAAGAACCGTCGATATTATTTTAAAAAATTTTTTTTGATGAACTACTACCGTGTTCGTTGGCCAAGCTAATTCCCAATTGTAGGGCTTATGTTGATTTTGTCTTATTTCTATCATTTATCATTCCAGTGAGCAAACAGTGAAACCTTGATCAGACGCCGAGCGATGGAGAGCTCTCCAGCGTCTGATCTTGATTATGTCCTTATATATGACACTATAGGTTATGTGCGGAGCTATAGAGATGGGGACAGGATCTTCCAAAATAGCCTATTGTTTATTATTTTCTGTTATTCATTTGATTATAGATTTATTCTTTCATTTTTATGAAATCATTAATTATTCTCTGACATTTGAATTTGGGCCCCAATACGTCGCTCCCAAAATTTATTGTGATCCGTTTTCCCATGTAATGAATCGATGTCAGTATAAACGACAGTTGCAGCAACAGCGAATTAGTTTCAATACACGAAGCATGCTCAATAGCCTTTACTAAGCTGGGCGGAGCAAATATGATTGTGCATGCCCAGTAACCACTATGTCTACCTTTTCCACACGTCCACCTTTTCTACCATACACCGGCCTTCTTCGTAGGCACCTCCGTCGCCAGTTCGCAGTTTCCTCCGCCATTGGGATGTAGTAACATTCTGTGCGGTTTCGTATGTTAGCGAAATCTGTTTATATGTTTAACAAATAATAGCTTTAAAAAAAATGGCTAGCTGAAGTTAAGGCCTATATTATCGTATGTTTTCTTGCACACTGTATGTTTTTGTTGTTGTTTTTTATTGTGTTTTCTGTCCTCTCAGGGTTGTCTAGGTTCATTTGTCATAATTTCCGGTAATTAACATCTGAAGTGTGATTACATCATATTCTTTTCTCGATTTTTCGCACGACAACCAAGTGCCAGGAGTTACAGTGGTAGCAAACTATAAAGACTTCCCCCAGTCTTGGGCCAAACCATTGTCTTAGCCATGAGGCTGCACTTTTGACAGGTTCCTTTTAGAAAGATCATATGTGGCTCTGTTCAAGAAGTATAATAATGAACACCTTAAGATGTTAATAAAGTTAATAAAGGTATCCGGATGGTATACATCATTAGTGTTGCATTCAGCAGACTTAAAAATGGAATTGTATGATAGATCGGACAGGCCAGATAAGCTTTTCCATCTACCAATTGGCATAGTGGACACCAACATTAGATAAAGCAATATGCACAACAGTTCATCAGACGAAGAAAATTGTATACAGGGCACTAGTGACCAACATTCCCACTATTCAAAACTTAGGTACTAATTGTGCTCCTCTTGTTGCAGATTTGTTTTTGTTTTATTATGAGAGAGACTTTATGTTGTCTCTGTCAGACAATAATCAAACTGATAGTATTGAAACTTTTAGCTCCACCTCCAGATATTTAGATGACTTACTTAAAATTGATAATACTTACTTTGTACAAATGGTAGGTCAGATATATCCTATTAAACTTCAGTTAAATAAGGCTAATTCTTCTGATACTGAAGCTCCGTTTTTGGACTTGAACTTGTCAATAACAAATGGCATAGTTTCTTCTAAAATTTATGATAAACAGGATGATTTTAATTTTGAAATAGTAAATTTCCCATTTCTTGATGGAGATGTTCCTCGCTCCCCTTCCTATAGTGTATATATTTCTCAGCTTATTCGTTTTGCTAGAGTGTGTTCTTATGTTGATGACTTCAACAACAGAAACTTATTTTTAAATGCTAAGTTATTAAAACAAGGCTATAGATATCATAAAATTCAAAAAGTATTTTCTAAATTCTACCACAGACACTCAGAGTTAATTGTTAAATACAACATTGGGTTAAAAACTCTTCTGCAACAAGGCATATCAGAACCTAATTTATGGTGATTTAGTTTATAAATTCAAACGAATTGTTGGAAAATCTAATTTTAGTGATCAATTCAAATTTTTTTGTAAAACGTTATATAAGGGTTGGATATAACTTGATTATCATGCGACAGTCTGCATGCCTGGTTTTAAACCCAATCACAGTTTATAGCTACGGTTTCCTCTTTAATTGCACGATGGTGGGTTAGGCCTCAGACTCTATGAAGGCTCTGACGTAGAGCTTTAATCGGTGGGTTGGTGCCTGATGCTTATCTGTAGCTGGACCCACCGTGGCTCAACTTGAGGTTTTCTTTAGCTCTGACTATCTGTGAGTCATGAGCCCTTTTCATTGTTTCATCATGGTGTGTTAATTTAATTAGAGTGTTTCTCCATGATGATACATTGCATTAGTTTGAAGGCCTCCATGCGAGCTGAACATTTCTTGTACTTCAACCACAGCAGAATCTAGGACGAAGATTTGGTACCAGTAAAATGCATTTAAGCCCCCCGCCCCACCCTGCCCACCCTGTTGGCTTAGGCTGCTGTCCATTTTAAGGCGGTGGTTCTGTTGTTGTTGACTTTTTGTTTATCGTTACTCCCATTGTGGGAGTCTGTAATTGTTCTATGTTTTGTTGTACATTACTTTATGCCCATTCTAGTATTGCAATCAGCTTGCTGGGGAAGAGAGAGCTGGTTGCTTTGCTTAATTTGTCTCCTGGTGTCTCGTGATGGTTGAGTGGCTCTTCCTCGCGGTGCCATGGGGTTGTCTGTGGTTTGTGATTGTGATATTTCCTGATCATACTTACTGATTTTGTATAGGGAAGTATTGACCACTGTTCCCACGATGGAGGTAGCTTTATACAGAGCAGTAATGACCACTGTTCCCACCACGGAGGCAGTTTTATACAGAGCAGTAATGGGCACTGTTCCCACCACGGAGGTAGCTTTATACAGGGCAATAATGGCCACTGTTTCCACCAGGGAGGCAGTTTTATACAGGGTAGTACTGATCACTGTTCCCTAGAGGAAGGTAGCTTTATACAAAGCAGTAATGGCCACTGTTCCCACCTCAGAGGCAGATTTATACAGAGCAGTAATGCCGGCTAATTACTTATTAGATACATCTAACAACTGATTCTTTCTATTTTCAAGATGAAAAACGAATCTTTTTTAATAAAAAAACCTTCTTCAAAGGTGAGATCAAGCTGTAAACCTGATCCTTGCCATGTTTTTTTGTAGAAATGCTTCGAAAATCCCCCAAAAACGCTTTGTACAAGTATATACAATTTCATGATGACACTAATGTGCTTCCGTACTTTTAAAATTCGAGCGTAACATATTTTAATAATATGAATAAAAAAAAATCCTGCAATTTAATATACATTTCATATTTTCATTCTAATTGCTATGATTCGTGACGATTTCTATGTGATATAAAATAAAATAACAATAAAAGTGGTGCGAGAATTATAGCCACGAAAATATGTGACACCAGGAAATATTGAGCTTAGTTTACTCTTACAAACGCACTGGAGCGTCAGTTACCTTGGGCGATGATCAAAAATACGTTGATCAGCCAAAAAAACTACTCAAAGATAATTACCTGTGTGTAATGGTCAGAGGAAAACTGCGACAAAGATTTTATTCAGTCGTCTGTACAACCGGAAGCGTTTCCTAGGGAGAGAAAGTACAATCAACGGTGGACGTACAGGGCCGCCGCAGAAAGTGTTGTATGTGGAATAGATTAAGGTATTATAATATCGTTTCCTTTCAGATATTTTGTGAGGACTTTTAGTATGTTGTAGATGACATAAGAAACTTTCGCTCAGGCACATAAAAGTTTCTGTAGCAATTAGTGGTACCCCAAAAGCTATTATGACTGGCCTACTATCTTAGCATGCAATTTTGTAATTTTCATAACTATCAAAATACTAACAAAATGACTTGGAAATGAGGCAAGTTTTCTTTCTCAGAACATGTACAGTAGACATTGTTATTTGTCCTGTTTATAAATTTTAATATACCTACAATAATTGTTGGCATATTAAAATCTATAACTGTCCAGAGGTTTTAAAACTATTTCATGATCAACTCAACTGAGCATGAACTTTATCCTGCTCATAATTAACAGGATGATATCAATAAAGCATCTGAGAATTTTAAAGCAAGAAAAAGCTTTATTTTTCAGCATTTTATTTTTTATGAGCAGTTGAAATTTCAAGCTCCATTGAGTTGAGCATGAATTTTTTTTATAACTTCAGGGCTTGGTTACATTGATGCCAGGGATTTTCCTAGGCCAGATTTTGGACCAAATATCGGACCCTTCCCAATTCAAAACCTTCTCAAAATGTTGAACATCATTCCCAATTTCTTAGTTTGGTAATTTTTCATGAAAATCTGAACAAAAAAAGCAAACTTCATAAAAATTTGCATTAAAATGTGAACGAAAACATGTTTTCATTCACATTTTATGCAAATTCTAATGAGTTTTTATGGTGGGCAATTAAAGCAACAAATATGTTACAGCTTTACACATCTTATTTCTTATATGGTTTTTAAACCATTTAAAATGGTGGTCCAACTCTTTTCCCAATTTTGATAAACCTGTTTTAGAGCATTTCCAAAATTCAAACTAATTAATGCCCCACACCTTTACTTAACGCAGATAGGCATAGGATAAGGGCGGAATACAGCCCAAATTCCTTTTTTGAAGCCAAAGTGGGTGCATAAAACTGGGTGTGCTGTGCGTGCTATATATGCCTCAGGCGCAGGGACCGCGGCACACCGACATAATAACCGAATAATGTATGTTCCCAATTTTGATGGTCCACAGGATGTATTCCCAAATTCAACAGGCCCCTGGCCCCGACTTCAGAAAGCTAGGAAAATCCCTGGATGCTCATGTCGGTTGAGCATGAAAAGAGTTTTATAACCTCAGGGCTTGGTAAAATGAAACAGATCTGAATAAAAGAACAAACCTCTTCTTTAGATCTTGGTAAGAGAAAATCTTTCTCGTAAACCCCCTTCAGGCTAAACACAGAAGGATTAACTAGGCCATAGGCATCACTCTCATCTCCGTAGTTCTTTCTGTCATCAACACGTCGGATCCTGGGTGCTGGCAGATCAGTTCTGATGGTGGGAACACCATAGCGGCGATAGTCTGTCAATATTAAGTTAAAAACAATGGAACATAAGCAACAATAACTACAATATACACCAAAGCTATTGTTGATACGAGATCTAGAGAAAATGAAAAAAGTCAATAAGAGTAAAAAATATCAAAGCTTATATTGGAAAACTGTCTAAGTTTTCATAGCTGTCATTTTGTCAAAAAACATTTTTTTTGGAACCAAACTCCTTCATGCATATGTTTAATGTGTCTATATTGTGAAGGCAAAGTATCAAATTGTTCTATCAAAAGCTGTGGTAGGAGTGGATCGGCCCATGAAGGCACCATCTATGCATATACAAAAGCCAAATTAGGGAAAATTGACTAAGCTCTCATAGCTGTCATTTTGTCAAAAAACATTTTCTTTTGGAACCAAACTCCTTCATGCATATGTTCAATGTGTCTTTATTGTGAAGGCAAAGTATCAAATTGTTCTATCAAAAGCTGTGATAGGAGTTGATTGGCCCATGAAGGAACTATCTTAGCATATACAAAAGCCAAATTAGGGAAAAATTGTCTAAGTTCTCATAGCTGTAATTTTGTCAAAAATTATTTTTTGAACAAAACTCCTTCACGCACATGTTCAATGTGTCTACATTGTATAGGCAAAGTATCAAATTGCTCCATCAAAAGCTGTGGTAGGAGTTGATCGGCCTGTGTATGGACTTTAAAAGCATAAGCATAAAGTTAACCCAAAAAGCCATTTAGAACTACAAATAACTCTAACAGAATTGGCCCCTAGCCCTTACATTTTTGTTTAAAGTGTTTGTCTTGTATATATAAATATGATTGCAAAGTTTGATGAAATTCTAGCAATGACTCTACAAGATATTAAGGAAACAAAACATTACGGAAGGATGGACACGCGGTCGGACAACGAAAAAACAGTATACCCTCCACAAACAAAGTTTGCAGGGGGTATAAAAATTACAGGTTTTATGAGTCTATGGGAGCAAATGACCCCGGGGTGTGACAAATTTGGATCCCATGGGTATGGTTGGAAAGGTTAATGAGGGCCCGGGGAAATAAACAATGCTACATACTAAATACATGTATATAAGATAAGTTGTAGGCCTCATGGTTTTAGGGATGATTTTTTAAGGTTTTCCTCATTATAAGTCTATGGAAGCTAATGACCCCCGGCATAAACCAATTTGGACCCCAGGGGCATGGTTGGCAGGATTTATGTAGGGGACCACTAGATATTGCTATATTCTAAATACATGTACAGTAAATGTTCTAAAATTTCGAACACTCTAAAATTACGAACACCTAAAATTATCGCCGAAAATAATTTTTAAAACATCCTAAAAAATCGAACACTGACTTTTTTCGGAAAAGTGAATTTCTAAAATTACGAACACACCTTATTTTCCGCGGAAAATCGATGTCCGTTTACCTGTTTGTCCCATCTGTGTTCGGTATACTTCTACCGTACAGCACGTGAGCGGTAGCGGCATTTGGAATGTTCCATTCTACTTAGATTTGTAATCTGGCATGTGGCGTTCTATTTCGCATGCCAGCGCGCGACGTTATACATTATACATTATTCAAGGTCACCAGCATTGACGAACTTGATGCACGGACAAGTTCCTGCAACGATTCCGAAACTGCTTTGACTAACCCTATTGAGTATATGTATCCACCCAAATGGCTGAGATCATTTTTTATTACTGACCAAAGGCCGCGATTCAGCTAATTGCACGTGAATTCATCTTGTTATACCAAGGGTCGCGATTCGCTATCTTAGATACGACGAAACCCTCGCTGGTGAAGATGACGTGAACTATGCACGTTGACAAACGCATATATAGTGTGCTGTGACACGTACTCGTTTTTTTCTCTAAAATACCAGCCCCGAAGAGAGTTAACTTAAGGCTTAAATATGTGTGTTTGCACAATCTCGTCAGGGTCTCGTTCACTAACAAAGTTTAAAGTGGATGAAGACTCTAGCCAAATAAAAATTCTAGACATCTACGTACGTTGACTTTAAAATACTTAAAATACTTGTCAGCGGTTTTCTAAGTACATGTAATAATGGCTATTCCTATCAATCAAAAAAATCAAATTCCTCAAAATGGAACATTTTAACAAACTGTTGAGCCAATCGCGGCGTGTCTGTTTGTCCTCATGAAACTGCACATTGAGGGTCCTACGAGTGCATTACCGGTATAATGTACGCACATACGCACATACATGTACCAAGAAATAAATTGATTGTAGCACGATTCTGCATCTTGATGAATTTATTATTTACATATTTAATTTCATGAAATAAGTCAGCTATGCGAGCAGCGAAGGCTCAGACGAGCCTGCGCACCCGCGGAAAATCGCCAGCGCCTGACATCTCAGAAATCGCTTTATTTACCACACGTCTGTAGATGTATGTACCCCGACTTTGTTACATAAAAAGATCAGCCTGCATACCGCATACGCAGTCTTATCAGCACCTTTGTTTCTAGAACAAAACATTAACATTTTGTCGGGCCAGATCTGGGCCCAAACTGTCCGCTAAAAATTAGTTTGTCACAGCTTCTCGGGGGGGGGGGGGGGGGGGGGGGGGGCTGGGTTCAGCACTGCTAATAGTATATCAGCCGCAGACAAAAGGACAGGGTAATGGTTCACGGACATGTGTTTGAGATCAAAGAAGCCGACTATCAGACCACGTGTTGTTGTTGTTTTAAGACTCGGGTAGCACGCGGTCGCTTTGGGCGCACGAAAGCGGACTTAGCACTCAAAACATAATTGCATAGCTGTGTCTCCTTTTCATGGGTTTGCATGAAAAAGAAATTCAATGAACTCGAGCATGAAACGGCGCACTGCATGCATAAAAAACTTGATTTGTGGTACTTGTCTGAATTTTTCCTTTTCTTTGAGATATGAATGTACCACCCAGCGTATCGTACGCATCGGCTCTAAGCCAATATATCATAAATTGAGCCGCGACACAATGTGGCATTTTGACGAGTGTAGACTCAGACGAGCCTGTGCAGCCTCCTTTTAAGCTTGCAAATTCCAAACGATTTTCAGTCAGTAGCTTAACACTCATATAATATTCAAGCGACTACGTAGCAAAGGCTCTGATCAAACTGTGCATATGCGCAGGCTGATCTGAGGCTTTGCTGATTGTTGGAAATCTCATGTCACGGCTCGATTATATTTTTCCGAGGCATCGGACGCAAAGTCGAACGTTCGCTTACATGATTAATTCTTGGTATCCTGTTTGCCCCTGATTTGATTTGGCAATACGTCGGAGATCTTCTGGATCCAAACTATTTGCAAACTTTGAGAGAGAGAGAGAGAGAGAGAGAGAGAGAGAGAGAGAGAATAAGAGAGAGAGAGAGACTAGCGCTTGCATACGAATCTCTTGTAATCTCGAAACATAAGTATCGGTGCTGAAAATGATACTTGGAGATGCTTCTCGTGCGCATCGGCTTTTGCACGACTAAGTCGGATATTCGACAGTATTGATGCTTTGCATGCTTTCAATCGCATGGCCAAATGTTTTAATTGACGAAACAGTCTTTCCTGAATTCCATTCGGATCAGATCTGGACCCGAACTGTTCTTCTTTTTGAAGAGAGAGAGGATCCAAATATCACTAAAAGCGGGCCATCATCGGCTCGCCATCGAAACACCTTTAAATGGCATTTCGCTGGCCCAACGTTGAATGCTGGATTGTTAGTTTTGAGAATTACAGGGGATCTGGTCCAGTATTGCTAAGAAATTCTATATTTTTGTGATTTTTCAGGGGGGGGGGTGGTCCGGACCCCCTGTCCCCCCTCTGGATCCGCGCATGGGACCGGACAATGTATACACTTATTGAGATATACTGAAAACCCATTTTATCGTGCGCATCGGCTTTTGTACGACACTTTGCATACTTTCTATCGCATGCACAAATTTTTAAATTGACTAAACATTCAGTCTTGAATTCCATTCGGGTCTGATCTGGATCCAAACCGTTTTTGCAAATGTAAATAGAGAGAGAAAGGGAGAGAGACTGGTACATGCACATCCTTTCGGGAAAATCAAAGTGCATCGACAGATCGACAAGTAGAGAGAGAGAGAGAGAGAGAGAGAGAGAGAGAGAGAGAGAGATTTGTGTGTTCTTTTTGAATTTCGTCATTTTTTCAACTCTGAGAACTCGTCTACGTATTTCAAAGTTTCGTGTATATCTTTGCAAAAAAATTCTGATCGACGAGATTACATTATAAACGGCATTTGCGCAGATGGAGAGCAAGCGAAAGCGTTTTGGTACGAAAGTGTAGCGATTCATCGGTAGTCCGAGGTTAAATAAGTGGACTTTTACAAATTGTAAGTAAATTGAGTGACATAACATGCACGTGCCTGGCTCTCGATTTGGTAATTAACGCACGCGCTGGACAGCTGCAAGAATTCAGCGGCGGTTGAAAAGAAAAATGAGTAGATAGCGCAGAATCATATCGCCGTGTTTTCGACAATTTTCTACCACATTTTTACATGCATATATACCGTTTTTGCTTATGCTAAAGACCACATTCTAAAATTACGAACACTAGCACTTTTTCTGAAACGTAATTTCTAAAATTACGAACAGGGGAAAAAATACTTATTTTTTAGTGTTCGTAATTTTAGAACATTTACCGTATGTACATTATAAGCTGTGTGTCTCATGGTTTCAGAAGATCCCCCCCCATTTTTAGTCCATGCGGGAGCTATATGTTGTCATGGCAACCAAGGTTCTAATCCAATAATCCCAGAAGCCTTATGCAGCCTTACACTCTACCTGTTGATGCTTAACATGAAATTTGTTCAAAAGGGGCCTGCTGACTTTGAAGCTATATTTCTTTGAAAATGTAAACTAACTACCACGACAAAGGTGTCGATGGACGGAGGCCAGACTATTGGCATACTAATACCTCGCTTGAGCCTTCTGCTCAGTTGAGGTAAAAAGCCACAATGGGAGCAACAACATACAAACAACTCAAACCAACAGAATTACCACCGTAGAACAAACAACAGCTACCAGAGAATGCTTAAAAGTATTTATTAATTAAGAAATACCTATATTTTATCCACAAAATATATCACCGTATTTGCCAGGTTTAATAATCATTTTATGACAACTGTGTTTATTAAATTGCTTTTTATTCCAGCCAAACTCAAAAGAACTATCTCAATAAGTTGTTTCTTTTGAGCAATGTATATGAGCCAGCTTGTGTGATTTTGGTACTTATCACAAAGACATCCCCGCAGTCTCATCTGAGACTTTGCTGCTTGTACACACAAAGTGGGGACCTTCATAAAGGCTCTGACCAAAATTTAGCCCTCTAGTTATACTAGATAGCGGCAAGTACATGTTAAAATGATGACAGTACAGTAAAACATGTTTTAAAATGGCCACTCTAAAAAAGACCACAAATTGGTTTTCAAGGCCAATATTGCTTAATGCAGGTCAAAAGTATTGCAGAATGCTCCAAGGGGCATACTTTCGACCTTTATTAAGCTACTTTTTGTTATTAAGATCTTTGTTTAGTCTATTTTTGTGTGGCTGTTTTACACAGGTTTTACTGTATGCATATAAGTAACAAAATCTCTAACTGGCTCATAAGACTCAAAGGTCCAGTTAAAGCAATTTTTTTAGCTTCAAATTGTAATCATTTACTTACCCTTGGGATCAGTTTAAACATATATTTTGGATGCTCAAAAGAGCTATCTCATTGAGACAGTTCTTTTGAGTACTCATAACATACGGTTTGTTTGAGAAATAATAATTTTCTATTACGCACTCTTATCTGGAGGCCTGAAACTGATATATATCTAATGCTCCAAATTTCTACAAATCTGGATCTGTGTTCTCACCTCTTGTAGAAAATCCAGCAGATCCGACAACGGCATTAATCATACTGGCACTAGTTCTGTGGTCCCCTATAGCAGTGTCAATCTGTTTCTGTAGCCGCCGTGGGGTGCTTTCTGCACTCTGTGGAGTCTTTGGTACAAGATCAGCTGGCTGCACTTCAACTGCCATGTCGGCTGTTTTGTCTGCAAACCAAGATATTAGACTGAATTATTTTATACATCAGTTAGCTATTTGTGCATTAAGGGCCTTCTTCAAGAATTCATTTTTCATATATGCCTAGAAATGCCCCTGCCTATCATCAGATCAAAACTAAAATTAACCACTACAGCCTAGAAAAGAAAACATCTGAGGTTCCTTCCAAAAATAGAGAAAATCTACAAAATTTGAAAAAAAAAGCAGCATCAGCTTAAGTGGTATTCTGCCAGAACCCAATATTCACGATTATGCAAATTCCAACACTATTTCTACAGTCTTGTGACAGCAGTGTAATTCAGTACTATTGTTTAACCCGTAACTCCATAATAACGCCTTTTGACACCTTTGAATTATTTTCAAAAGTATTAATAACTTAACTTAAATTTTTCTTGATCTTTTTTTCAATGTCTAGAAGTGGAAAATGATGTCATGATATAAAAATAGCATATGGAGTAAATGGTTTAACTGGCCAAGACGAAAGTCGTGACACAAATATTTTATAATTTATTGGGGACTAACAAAGCTTCATAATTGGTACTTATTTTGTGTACATGTCTTTTATAGTAAGAATGCTTTTAACCCTTAAAGCGCCAATCACGACTGCAGCAGACGACAAATTTTGTAACATCATTCCTAATTTTTGAAAGAAATAAGGACAATTCTAATGAAATATCATGCCTTATTTGTTATTTTTGAAAGAAGCAAAATTTGAAATAGTCATCTGCTGCAAATTATAGGTGGCGCTTTAAGGGTTAAATGCTTCCTTTTTGGAAATACAAAGGAACAAAAATCCAACAGCAATTACTATGAAAACTACACAGACTTAAGAAGGTACATCAAGTTCAAGGTCTACTACATCAGGGTTCATACAGGCAAGTTTGAGTAAAATTCACGGATTTTTCAAGGACATCTCAAGACTATCCTACAGTTTTCAAGGACTAAAATTTAGGAAAAATCCTGATTTAAGTGTTAAAATTCTACTTCAGAAATGCTAGACTGAATTAATGGAGAAATTAGTACTAGAAAAGTAGTATAAGATTGTTGTGCCTTTATTTGGTGCAGCATTTGCTACACCAAATAAAGGCTCAGCAGTTTTATACTGATTAAGATGTCTATCAACAGTGTTAAGTCCTACAGAAAAAAGAATAATTCAAGGACTTTTCAAGGCATTTGAGTGATTTTCCAGAACTTTTCAAGGCATATATAGTTTTCAAGGACTTTTCAAGAAAAGACCCTCTAAATTCAAGTACTTTTCAAGCCTGTGCAACCCTGTTTTTGGAAAAAGGAAGGAACAAAAATTCAACACCAATTACTATGAAAACAACACTGACTAAAGATGGTACTTCAAGTTCGAGGTCTACTACATTATACATACCAACAGGGAGCGCAGTGGCTCAGTGGTAGAGTGCTTGACTCGAGACCGAGGGTTCGAGCCTCACCGGCGTCACTGCATTGTGGTCCTTGAGCAAGACACATTTATCATAGCTTAGTACTGGTTCAACCCAGGAAGACCCGTCCCTGTTTAACTGAAAGATTGTTGATGGGACGTAAAGAATCGAATCAAACAAAATACATACCAAGGCCAGATGGCATCTTATCTTTCCAGTTCAAGAAGTTAGCAAAGTCCAGGTAATTGATCTTTCCATCTCTGTCTGAGTCACAGTAATCCATAAGTTGACAAAGTAGTTCCGGTTCTACAGGCAGATGGAACTGTATACATGCCTCTCTAAGATCATTCATGTCAATCTTGCCTTTACCATCCTAAAAAATCAAGATTTAGCTGGTAAAGTAGTTCCGGTTCTACAGGCAGGTGGAACTGTATACAAGCCTCTCTAAGATCTTTCATATCAATCTTGCCTTTACCATCCTAAAAAATCAAGATTTAGCTGACAAAGTAGTTCCGGTTCTACAGGCAGATTGAACTGTATACAAACCTCTCTAAGATCATTCATATCAATCTTGCCTTTACCATCCTAAAAAATCAAGATTTAGCTGACAAAGTAGTTCTGGTTCTACAGGCAGGTGGAACTGTATACAAGCCTCTCTAAGATCATTCATATCAATCTTGCCTTTACCATCCTAAAAAATCAAGATTTAGCTAACAAAGTAGTTCCGGTTCTACAAGTATGTGGAACTGTATACAAGCCTCACTAAGATCATTCATATCAATCTTGCCTTTACCATCCTAAAAAATCAAGATTTAGTTGACAAAGTAGTTCCGGTTCTACAGGCAGGTGGAACTGTATACAAGCCTCTATAAGATCATGAATATCAATCTTGCCTTTACCATCCTAAAAAATCAAGATTTAGTTGACAAAGTAGTTCTGGTTCTGCAGGCAGGTGGAACTGTATACAAGCCTCTATAAAATCATTCATATCAATCTTGCCTTTACCATCCTAAAACAATCAAGATTTAGCTGACAAAGTAGTTCCGGCTCTACTGGCAGGTGGAACTGTATACAAACCTCTCTACGATCATTTATATCAATCTTGCCTTTATCATCCTAAAAATCAAGATTTAGCTGATAAAGTAGTTCTGGTTCTACAGGCATGTGCAACTGCATTACTTGCACACCGGATAAGGATATCTGAGATTTTACCCTGGAATAGAAAATCTTATCTTACCAATGCTATCTTACCCAGGACGTCAAGTAAAGCCATTAAATGAAATTGCATCTTAGCCTAATCGGGGACTTCTGGAAGCTTATTTTAAAATAAAAATATAAAAACAGTGGTGAGCAAGCAAAAGAATCCAAACTTATGTGTGGGTAGGATAGAAAAAATCCATCCCTCAGGATCACGGTTTGTCATCACACGGCAAGCCTCGTGATGCCAAATGGCGATCCTCTGGACGGATTTTTCTATCCTACCCTCACACTCATGATAGATTCTTATAATATGCCTCTCTAAATCATTCATGAATATCAATCTTTCGTTTACCATCCTGATAAAAGCAATCAAGATCTAGCAGATAAAGTAGTTCCAGTTCTACAAGCATGTGGATTTGTATATACACCTCTCTAAATCATTCATGAATATCAAACTTTCCTTTACCATCCTGATAAAAGCAATCAAGATCTAGCAGATAAAGTAGTTCCAGTTCTACAAGCATGTGGATTTGTATATACACCTCTCTAAATCATTCATGAATATCAAACTTTCCTTTACCATCCTGATAAAAGCAATCAAGATCTAGCAGATAAAGAAGTTCCAGTTCTACAGGAAGGCCAGAACTTTTTGCCTTGTCAAATAAATTGGAGAGTAATTTGAATTTTCATAACAACATATTTCTGCTTAAAATTCTACTCTGTAAGCAATGAAATCATAAATATACCATGACATGCCAGGTGAACTTAAAATTGATAAAATTTGTTGTTCTAAATAATGAATATAGATGTCATATGAAGAAAGATACAAACCTTATCATAATGTTTAAAGGCTGCCAGAAGATCCTGAAAGTTGTGATAATTGGCCTTCTTCAGATGTTGTCTGATGGCAGCAAGTACACCTCTCTGTCGGTCTTTTCCGCGGAGGTACTGACCGGGTCCTCGCATGTGCATCAAGTCACCAGCTCCGTATTCATCCGGTTTCACCAATATGCCAAAGGTGTGATCTGGAGGTACCCTTAGTGTCTCTTTGATACTGTTAGGGAAAAACAACAGTCAGCACACAGGGGACAAAAATATTTCAATATTGCACTTGTCCTGCAGGATGAGTGACTTACATTTTACACTCATCCTGCAAACACATGCACTTGTCCTTTAAAAGTGTTTGCAATAAATAACATAAGGGAGTAATAAGTAATATGAATCCTGAGTAATTCTTCCCAAAGCACTAGTCCTACAGGATGAGTGCTTTTGGAAGAATTACTCGTCCTTTCTGGATTTCACTCGTAATTATGAGCTGACAAGTGGAATTTTTGTCCCCTGGCACATAAGTTTGATACATTAACAGGCCTCCAGATAAGAGTGTGTATTGGAAAAAATATTTAACTTATTTCTCAATCAAAACATATGTTGTGGGGACTCAAAAGAACCGTCTCAATGAGACGGTTCTTTTGAGCACCCAAAACACAATGAGATGGTTCTTTTGAGAACCTAAAACACATGTCTAAATTATATGTATCCTGATGAAGCTCTTGTGAGCGAAACCGGTAGATATTATCCAAATAAATAATTCATAATTGAGCCAGTGGTCGTTGATTTTGTTTTTTCCTCTTGTACATATTTAAATTGATGGGTAAGGAAATAAATGCAATTTTAGGCGCACAAATTATCCTTATCTGTACCTATGCTTTAATATCACATATAAGAGCAAAATCCTCCAATAAACGATCATGCTGGTGTATCCAGCAGCTAGACTAGGTTTAAATTTGGTCTTAGTCTTCATCTTCATCCATGGCAGTGAAGGCTCTGGCAAGCCTGCTCATTTGTGCAGGCTTGCCTGAGTCTTTTGGGCTTCAAAACATGATAAGTACCAAAATCGCATGTGCTGGCTAAAATAAATGATTTAACCTATTAAACACACTAGCTACTGTATAGGTTTCTAAATATATTATGTATTTCTGATTATCAGTCACTCCAGTGGTGTTATTTCAATACTTATTATTATTATACAGGACATGAATTTCCCATACAAAACTTCTATAGACAAACGGCTGATATTTTAAACTATCACCCGCTGCTATAGGGACGACGAATACTGCCACAGGTGTGCCATAGCAGGGGGTGATAGTATAAAATATCATTCATTTGTCTGATGCGCGTATGGTTCATTAACGTCAGGAGACATTCGACAGCAATGGTTGACATGAGGCATGATTGGCCACTTTCAACTTCCAATAACTTGACAAAACCATTCATATGTCACCCCTAGCTTTGTATGTGGCATTTCTAATTAAGGAGTTTCAGTGTCTGAAAAAGGAGGTGTCAAACACAATTTCAAAGCAATGAATGGAAACAAATGCAAAATAAGAAAAAGTTTGTTGAAGAAATTTCAAGGCTATCAAATAATTCATGTGATTCTGGATATTAATATTGAAAGCTATTAAAGTTGTCAAAGATTCTCTATGACTAGAATTGATTATTCTTGATACATGTATACTAGTCAATATAAAAGTGCATTTTGTGCAAAGATATCTCTCTTAAATTAATGCGTCTGTCATTGTTTTCTCCCAGAGGGGGAGCGGCTGGATACCCATGGGGAATTAGACAATTAAAAAAAACTGGGGTCTAATTCCCCACCCTTGGGTAAATATGTGGTGTCTAAAATCCCTTGTGCGGGTCATCAAATTAGTTATGTAATTTAATTTAGAAATTCCAGATGAAGCCCCAGGGTTAAGGTGCTCTACCAAATTCCCGGGGGTTGGGATGCGTTTGCAGTCTAATTCCCCTTGTTTTTTTGTTATGTGTTCATGAGGAAATATCCCAAAAATATCCCTGGCTGAAAATACTGATGGGTACATAATAACTGACTACAATAAAAAATTCCAAATAATTATTCAAAAGGGAATAATAATTATAGATACAGTTCATTGCCTAACTAACTACATGTTGTGCTTTTATAATTGGTCCATATCCAGAATTCTGAATTGTTCCAGAACTTCCATGTCAGATCATAACTTTATACTTACGGATCATGGACTTGACCAAGCTGCTCTTGTGTTCTCTCTCTGAACTCATCCACTCTCTTTGAAACTATTTTAGTTGCCTTCTCATTCTGGGCTTCTGTCATCCATTTTAGTGTCTTCTTCAAGTGTAAGCCTAGAATAAAAATTTTCAAAAACTATTTAGTGTTCTTAATATATGAGCCTCATCGCGAGAAAACCTGTCTTCGGGGTTTCCGACAAAGCAAATTTTATAACAGTCTCCTCAGCTACAGAGACTAGCTAGAAAATTGAAATTTCATCTGTAGCAAGTCTACATATGGTACTTTCTTAAAACGAATAACAAAGGCGCTGATCAGACTGCACATATGCGCATGCTGGTCTGCCCCTGTGTTGTTCCCAAACCCCTGAAGACAGGTTTTCTTGCATCAAGGCCCATATAATCATCTGCCAACAGTTAATAATATCAAGGTCATATGGGATTTTCCCCAACTCTTCAGAATTCAGCTGACCTGGTTCTATACTATTTTCAATGGAGTGTATACTTGTTTTCATACTAAAAGAATTTATATACAGTAAAACCTGTGTAAAACGGCCACTCAAAGATAGACAAAGCAAAGATCTTAATGACAAATGGTAGCTCAATGAAGGTGAAAAGTATTGCAGAATGCTCCCTTTGGAGCATTCTGCAATACTCTTGACCTGCATTAAGCAATAATCGGTCTTGAAAACCAATTTTCGGACTTTTTTGAGTTTGGCCATTTTACACAGGTTTTACATAGGCTTTACATGTAGGTCTTTTGGGCTCATCACAGTCAGTGCTATGCTAAGTTTTTTTGCATTGTCTGACCTTTGGGACAAGTTCAAAAAATTGTTTGGAAAAAGTATATTATGACCTCAGTCCTGTTATAACTCCTTGGGCAAGTATCAAATTTTGCTATTTCCACACATCCGCTTAATTCAAATTCTGCATTGCCTGAAACCCATACAGTAAAACCTGTCTTAAGTGGCCACTCAAAAATAGACAAAACAAAGATCTTAATGACAAATGGTAGCTTAATGAAGGTCAAAAGTATTGCAGAATGGTCCCCATAGATAATTCTGCAATACTTTTAACCTGCATTATGCGATAATTGGTCTTGAAAAACAAATTTTGGTCATCTTTTTCAGTGGCCGCTTAAGACAGGTTTTTACTGTACTCCCAAATCAACAAACATGAGAAAAACTGTAGATACAGTACAGTATTGAGAAACAGCACACCTCTTATACATGTTAACTAAAGTTAAAATAGCATTTGTTCAATTTTGGCCTTAAAGTACGGATTTCTGGATCGGTGGAAGATGACTGGCTATGTTTATGAAGCAGTTTGTGGGTGGAGCTAAGCTACTATCAGATTAGACAAGAGCACTGACTGGATCTAGCTAAGCCCCATGGTCACCGAGTTGATCAGAGATGTCAATTTTTACACGTAAATCACATAGAAAAGCAACAGCCAATCAAATTAGAGATATAAGCTAGGCTATTAGCTATAGAAGCTGATGTGTATGTTTACACTTTGGTGCTTATTGGATTATGAGAGTAGATGGCTAAGTTTGTCTTTTACAGTCTAGAGTGCACTTAAGTTTTTGTCATACTGAATTTCACTCCTCAGGATTCACTGCATATACCATTTTACTTTACCTGTGTTATCAATGGATGTAGGAATGCCAAACTTAGCTGTTGGCTGGAAGTTTGGTTATGAATAATCTGAGTAATTATACAATACCCATTTAAAAGTATTATCATGTGGTGTAGGAATGCCAAACTTAGCTATGGGCTGGAAGTTTGGTTCCGTATAATCTCTGAGTAATTATGTAATCCCCCCCTTACAAATATTATTATGAGGTGTAGAAATGCCAAACTTAGCTGTTGGCTTGTAGTTTGGTACTGTACAATCTAATTATACAATACCAAGGCCAAGAAAAAAAATATATTAGATTCTCAAGCACCGTTGCATTGTCCTCAAAGTCCCCGCATCACCGATTTTTTTAAACCAAAAAAAGAAAAAAATGAAAAATTCCGCATTAAAAAATTCGTTATTTCGTTTCGTCCCTGTTCGTCCAATATTTAATATTCCTCATACATGTACCCGATCTTCTGAAAATTGAGAAGGCGCTTGGTATTGATTTTTTATGTGGTTAAGTGCAGGTATACAAGCGTCGCATGTTTCTTTATAATGGCGTCTTCCATTGTGAAGTTGTGAATGGCTGTTTTTCAAGAAAATCGTCCGATTTAATGTCCAACGTGGCTCTTGTATCGGTCCAAATATCACCAGGGGCCGTACATGTAGTACACCTCCCATGGAACATTGTCGGAGAGTAAAACGGCTCATGTAAATACATGCCTCGTCTGTTTTTGAGGAAATTAAACAACAAACCTGCGTCCCGCATCTGTTTTTGAGGAAATAAAAATTAAAATAAAAAACCTGCCTCCCGCGTCTGTTTTTTTCAAAAAGTGCTTGAGAATCTAATGATTAATTTTATTTGGCCCAACTTAAAATTATTATCATGAAATGTAGGGATGCCAAACTTAGCTATGGGCTAGAAGTTTGGTTCTGTACAACCTCTGAGTAATTACTTAATTCCCCTTACAAATATTATCATGAGTGGTAGAAATGTCAAACTTAAAGAGAGAGGGAGCGCTGTGGCTCAGTGGTTGGGTGCTTGACTTAAGACCAAAGAGCTGTGAGTTTCAGCCTCACCTGCGTCACTGCATTGTGTCCTTGAGCAAGACACATTTATCCTTACTTAGTACTGGTTCAACCCAGGAAGACCAGTCCCGATGTTACTGAAAGATTGTCGACTGAGATGTAAAGAATCAAATCAAATAAACAAACAAAATTAACTAGAATTGGCTTCAGAGAAAACTGATGTCTCCCACCATATATTTTGCACACAAGCTCTAAACCATATTTATTTTTTCCTTGGCCTGTTTATCTCAGCTGTGACCTCAAAATTAGGGCAAGGTCACCGAAACCTAATCAAGTCTTCATCATGCCTCAAAGCTATGTCCATAGGTTTAGATAAACAAAATATTTGAGCGTAAAATTGTAAATATTTTCTTACTCATCAGTTTTAACATATGTTTTGGGTGCTCAAAAGAACCGTCTCATTGAGAGTAACCACAACATATGTTTGGGTTGAGAAATAAGAAAATTAGTTTTTTGATACGCACTCTTAACTAAAGTCTTGGTTATAGTCTATGCAAGTTTAGTTCCAATCTTCCCACAATTCATGAGACACCTTGTTTGCACACAAGAAAGCATTACGCCGACTAGATCCCAACCCAAAACAACATGTCCTGGGCTGCTCCCTTTCAATGGAGAACATAACTATGACCTATGGGTTGGACATTTGGTTTATTATATAGTAAAACCTATCTCAAAAAGACCAAAATATTGTTTTCAAGACGGGTTATCGCTTAATGCAGGTCAAAAGCAGCATTCTGTAATACTTTCGACCTGCATTAAGCTACCAGTTATCATTAAGACCTTTGTTTTGTCTATTTTTGAGTGGCCGCTTAACACAGGTTTTACTGTATAATATACATGTATATAACTTCTGAGCAATTTCTCTCTAACCTGTATTATCATGAGGTGTAGGAATACCAAACTTTGCTGTGTTCTGGAAGTTTGGCTCTGTATAGCTTCTGAGTAATTTCTCTCCAACGTTGAAGTCAGCATGAGATTTGACGTACAGTTCATGACCTAGCGCAGATTCTTTTTCCACATCAGCGAAGGTCTTGTTTGGGTTGATCAGTCCACCTGCTCCAGTATCTAGAACAGAACAGAACAGGTTTTATTTCAAAATCCAGGTAGGCTGCATAAGCCCATAAGCATGGTTTTTCTTGGCTTCGGATATTGAGTCTTAGACTCAAAAAACCTCTCTTGAACCCCCTGAAAAAATATGCAGGGACCAAGCTGGCCCAGAGTTTTAGGGAGAAGTGACTTCTCCCTGCAGGACAATTGGGGAGAAGTGAATGTCAGATAGGGAGAAGTTATAGCGCAAAACTACGACATTTTCCGTCAATTTAGAAGCAAATCAGCCATTACACATACTATTGCCATTTAATGGAAGGAGAAACACGATGCAGTGGTAGTAGATTGTCTGATAATATCACCACAGCTTGCATTTGTGTGGTGACAGAATGAAAATGAGTCTCCCTAAAAAAAAAAAAAAAAATTTTTTTTTTTTTTTTTTTTTTTTTTTTAGGGAGACTCCCACTTCTCCCTGGGTCCCATTTAGGGCAAAATTTCGGCCCCCAGGGCGACCATTTCGCCCTAGTCGCCCCCTAGCTTGATCCCTGATATGTGCACAATTTTGGATCCAAAAATAAATTACAATGAAACAGCTCAATGAGCTCATATTATATCCAATCCTCAATCCACTTATGCAAAGTACGTATTTTAATCTCAATGGCCAGTAGTGGACTTCAAAAGCATGTTGCTGTTTTTATGAAATACTGTGAGAGGCTCATGTGTAATGGTAATAATAAAACCTTACATTTCATCTCTAGATTTTCTTCTCTCTTTTTTCTGAGAATATTCAGCTATAGATAATTAAAATAAGCTGGTTTCAGAGTACCAAAGTCATTAATTAGTATCATGAATATGCAAGAAAAATCTACCTATCTACCCATCCCTAAGGTCAGATTGTTTTTTATTAGTTGATTTACGGGAATTTTGTTTCAGATTTAGGGTGGGGCGGGACTGAAAAAGGAAAATAATAAAATAAATAAAGCACTGAAAATTTTCAGAGCTTTTTTTTTTACCTTTTTTCTTTTCTTTCTTTTCTTTTTTAATATCTCCAGAAAAAAAAAACAGTAAAACTAGTAAGGTAAACCAACAGTTTGTATTAAATCTTTAAATATTTTATCATTTTTTCCTAAAAATCTGGACAGGACATTCAGTTTTAACAATGTCACTCTCAAAACTCCACAGACAGAACCTCAAAAATATATTATTTTTTCAATGAAACAAATAATATTAAGAGTATAAAATATAAAAATATAAAATATAAAAATAATTATAGAAATTAAATTTTAATTTTTTTCTACTTTACCGAAAATTGCAGTAGGAGGGTTCGAAAATCAACCAATAAAAAAATTCTGGCCTAAAACCTCCCAGTGGGACGTGCAAACTAGATACTTTTATGCATGTCCTTACCAAGTTCTGTAGGTATTCCAAAAGTAAAGTCAACTGGGTTTAGTCCCCTAGGTAAACCAGATGCCTGATTGTGGGATCGTCCTAGCGGTGCCCTAATATGACTAGAATAGTGGCCCTCCTTCCTGTCAATCATACGCTGCTGGAATAGGGACTTTGGTCTTGGATTACAAAGATCCTTGGCAAAGAAAGATGGCTGTGTCCTTATTCCATGGGCCATGTTCTTAGCCCAGACAAGGTGTGGGTCACTGGCTTTGCCATAAAATATCCTCATTTCTCCAGCATCTGGACGAACAGTTGCTCGAAAACGACGAATGACGTCAGCACTTGGTGGCTGCAATAAAAGATTGTAGGGATATTTACTTAAGTTTCATTTTCTCAATATATATCTCGGATCTTACACTCTGAGTGCTCATGTATTATTGAATTTATTAAATGAGTTGCAGAAAAGCGATAAAATGTGAGACTTGTCAAGCATTTTATCTCTTTTTTCGCAATGAGTGAGTTCAGAGTGTGATAGATTTAATAATACAGGAGCATAAATGTTAGATTCTATTTATCATTTGACAACAAAATTACTTTAGAAATGCATTTTTGGCGTGAAAACGTTAAAATTTTGTCATTACCGGTATGTATGCAATGTTGCTATGAACGTCATTACTAGACATCTAAATGTTACTAAATCTGTAAACCACTAGTGGTTTACCCAGTTAATTGCATGGCATTATATTGCTCCCAGACACATTTCATATCATAAATGATTGAATATCTATAATTAAAGATCTGTAGTTGTCTTTGGGGAGACAAAAATATATAGTCTATGGTGTATATACATTTAAAGTACTTTACCATATTTACTTCAAGAGTATGGTATGCTAATACCATATTAGTTTACTCGAATATATCTATAAAGATCTCGTATTTTGGGACACAAAAAAAAAATAATATATAATAGGTGTCTTAAACTGCTTTAAGACAAGAAGACATTTAAAGTAAAGAGAGTCCAACTTGGCAAGTCTAACTAAATGCCCCCATACCCTGCGTGGAGTGAATCAACAGCTTCTCAGATTATATTTGTCGGCACATCTTTCACAAAATAAAAAAATCTGAAATTCTGCATCTATAGGCAGTTTATATAGTCACTTGAACATCATTTAAAAGCTACAACAGTGAAATTCGTTTCCATTCCAAGTTATATTCTTTAGTTTTAATACCCTCTGTATACTGGACACTGCATTGGTACTTTGGCAAACAGATGAAATACTGAAATATATGCAGCATTAAATCTTAAGGGCCTGCACTGTTTAATACTAAGGCTTTAGGTACATATCAAAATACAAAATTATTTAGAAACTATAACCTTTGACCCTTCAGTATATACAATTGACAGGCTGCAGGTTCCATCCCCCACTTCACCAGTCTGTCGGATGAGACTTTAAGCCGTAGCCCTGTCTCAATTTGACCTTAGCTGTTGGTGGGACGTTAAAGACAAACACAACAAATAACTTAATAATATTTATCAAACTTTATGGAAAAGTCTATTAGGCATAAAATGGTTAAATGCAAATTTAATAGTTTACCCGTCCATCATCTGGTGGCTGTAAACATGTTTCAACTTTGTCTCCAGTTGCTGTCAACTTTCCAGCCTGAAATAAATTAAGAAATTGAGCCATTTATACAAAATAGAACCATCCAGTCTTATTGCTTAAACCATTTTGCTCAGCAACAGAGTGAATAATAAAGGCTCTGATCAGACTGCATGGGTGCGCAGTGGTTTGCCTCTTTGTTGTTCGCAAATCCTGAAGACACTGGCCTGGCAAATATCAAAATATTGAAAAGCCACTTCAGAGAAGGCTCGGATTATGTCTTCGATCAACAATCACGACATTTAGCTTTTAAACTGTACCCACTTGAGAAACACGAGGTATTCGACTTACCGGGTTGATTTGAGGAGTCCAGTCCTTGTATTTACCACAATAAATGGATTGAGATGATATCTCTGGTAGTTTCACTTGAGATGCCATGTCCTAAAACGATGAACTTTCTTTCAACTTTGTGACAAAATAATTATCTAAATCTTCCTTTGTTTTATCTATTTTTGTTCCGTTTATTGTGTTGTCTTATTTCATTGCTTAAATATCAGCAACAGTGCTAGAAAAACGATGCAAAACTGCACAAAACGTGCAAGACTTTGCCACACTGCACTGCCCCTATTGTTGACAAGTGCCTAGAAACCGAGGTCACGAGGTCATCTCGCGACTTCCGTTGGATACCATATTTTAGCACGAATCAATTAAAACGTTCAGATTTTTTAGATATATCTAGTTTATCATTATTATTATTATTATTATTATTATTATTATTATTATTATTATTATTATTATTATTATTTTTATTTTTATTATCATTATTATTATTATCATTATTATTATTATTATCAAAGCTCAATAGGTGTTTCTAACAATATCTACAATATATATAATCCTACTAAACAGATGCAGGAGGCTTTCATCTTGCAACCAGGAGTGTACAAAGTACACCTGCCGATAATGCTCGTGAGGGCGTCATGCAGTATATAGAGAAAGAAAGAACACTCTGGTGCTCAACCGCTTGTAGTATTTTTCTCCTAGTGTATAGGAATGTATTTCATTTTATTTTATTAACATGGTAAACACATCTAGCCTATCGGCTGTTCTACCATGTGATTCCACCATACTGAAAGACATGAAATATATGCATATATACAAAACATGAAATAAAGCATTATTTTTCATTAATCTAGTAACTAAAGCAGCCATAATTTTCCAGTCTTTAACAGACAAATAAATGTACAGGCCTAAATAAATGTGTCTCCTTTTCATGGTAGTTAGCATAAGTTGAACACATTGTGTGACATGAAGGTAGAACCTCTCTCCTTGTACAAAACACCAAGGGCAAATAAGATTATATGGAAAAATATACCAATACACCAAAATTGTCAAATCTCAGCAGTAAAAGCATATAAACAGCTACTGCACGGGCATTGTGGCACCTTTAGCTCGGGGCCGTGTGGCACCTTTAGATGTACTATGTGGCACCTTTATATACTACTAAACTCTGAGCTGTAGGTTTTAATTAGCACATGCGCATCTCAATATGCATGATTCAACAATGGACTATTAAAGCCCTGCGTGTTGTCCTGAGAGAAAGCGCCTCCCAAGAAATGGTGACAACTCGCTGTCTGCTGACCAGGCCTGCTAAAATCCAAAGGTGACAAGGATATTAATGATACACGCATCCCTGGAGAGGACATGTTTAAAAAGAAACGCAAATAAACACATGCCCGCCTCTAAGGCTACTCAACAAGGCTTCAATACTGTATGCTGTCCCGGGAAAAGGTATCTACCCCCAAAATACAGCACCATCGCTATGTCCGAGATCCGTAAGTATAGAACAGAAATTTGACACAATACGGGTATAGCACTGCGACAGAGGACACCTCCCAAAACGCCAGGGTTCAGCGCCGCACGCACCTCATGGAGAAGGCGTCTCCTGAAAAATAACGCAACGATGAGCGGTAAAGACACTGTAACGTCTCAAGTGACAAAATAAAAAAAAATCCCCGAAAACATAGCAATCAAAATTTCTAAACTTTACTTTTGTATTGTATCCGCTGATTGCGACGTAAAGCATCAACAGACTGAGCAAACAAAATCAACACAAATAAACAAAAGAAACAACCATCCCTAAACTTTTGCTGCATGTGTGTGCGTCTATACATCCATAATAAGCTGCAGCTGCTTGTTAGATATGTTGTCGATTAAAATTATCTTTCAGTTTAGTTGTTAGCTCTGACTTTGAAAAAATAGTATTCAAAACAACAACAACAACAACAACAACCCCTCCCACAAAACACAAAATTCAGCGTGATAAAGGGTTCCATAACTGAAATGGGTACACGTACTGTACTGCCAGCCAAGAGTGACAGTGACTTCATGTTTTGTTTACAAAGTTATTAGGGACTTATAATCGATAGATTGCTTGTGTATTAATTCTATCCTCAGGATAGGATTACTGTAGTATTGCACTTCAAATGGAACACAGTTTTTCGTTTTTAAAAATTTACATAGAAGTAACTTCACACTGAGCACTTGCATGGGCATAGAAATAGCAAAACCCTAACTAGATTTAAATTTCGGCGGAGAATGATATCAATCTTAATGCTCTGATATCTTGAAAAAATAAATAGCTCAATTTTTGTTGGTATGAAATTACCCTTTCATAACCCATTTTGTACTGTCAGTGCAATACACTTGGTTCGCAGTATTTGCTCATTTATAAAATGTCCATAAGTGATTAAAAGCAGACGATTTTCGTTTAGTGGGTGCATAAAACTGGACGCTTTGTGCGCGCTCCATATGCCTGAGGCGGGGGCCGCACTGCACCGACAATATAACCGAAAATAGTAGTAGTCGATTTTCGTTTTGAAGGCACCAACTGGTATGGTTTACAATGAAATCCAAGCTGCTTATAGATGTCTAGGAATAATGGGTTCCTTTTGCATTTCGTGTCTACCAAACATTATCATTTCGTCTGCTTCCTTCTTTCTAGCCATCTGTATGTTTTGTACATGTATATGAATGTGCGAGCGTACAATTAGACTAACACAGTCATGGAAATAACAGACGTCACTACGGGCATCTAAATCAACACGCAAACAACAGCATTTAATTTTATATTTTAACTATTACCGTTACTTTATATGATCGAAAATAAATATGCCCGTTGTGCTTACATTAGGCATGTGGGAGTGGTGAGCAGTTTTATTTATGGAATAGCTTGACCAAAGGCTTCCAAATGAAAGGGCCTTTATGGCAGTAGTTCATTTTCATTTATCATCTTTGTGACTCGGTTGGAAATAAACAAAATATTGTCGACTAGGCAGATACACAGCTACACACCAATATGCAGCTATATTTAAAATTGCAAATTGTTTATGTTAGTATAAATAGCTGATAGTCAGTGATCGGATTCGATCAATATTAAATATTATTAAGGATGTTACAATTCCATCTTATCACCGCCTTGATGAAAACGTATCCAAACTTCAAACAAATATTTTTGATAAGGGTTATTTGGCTTAAATATATTTCTCCAATTACATTAAAAATTGGCACTTTAAATATTATTGCCAAAAAACAATGTTCCATTTAAAGGGCTACACTACAATAATACACAAGTGATCTATCGATTCGCGTTAGCTCAAGTGAAGTGTACACGTTAGTGTTTTTCTTATGCACTGTAAACAAAGTATTACGTCACTGTCACTCTTGGTTGGCACGACAGTACATATCTTATATGATATTGAAGAGCCCATTGCCGATGATTGTTTATTTCCTTATTTAGTTAGTAAAATACGTATTTGAAGGGTATATTTTCGAAAAACACCTGAGCGTAGATACCCAGACTGAATAGATTCATTGTTCGAAATGCTTTTTATCAAGATGCGGAAAATAAAAATCTGCAGTTATATATAGGTGTAGAGTGTTTCAAATATTGCAGCCTGACTTGTCGATTTTCAAATGGATTTGTCTAGAGATTGTACTACGAACCGCCCAACGTCCCTTATCTGGATGAAGTATACCCACAAGAATCACACCTACCACAAGCAGTCTTCTTGATCATATTTTATGTAGTAATAAAGAAAAAAATGTCAGTCCGGCACAACTTCTATAGGTCCGAGTGACCATTTTATGACATACTGCACAAGGAAAATATCAAAAGGACAAATTAGCAAGCACAAGTATGTAAAAATTAGATATCTTAAAAATTACACAAAGGAAGAATTTATTCTTAAACTTACTTGTGCTGATTGGAGTCAATGTTTAAATGCTTGCAGTATTAATACTGCTTGGTCAGCTTTCAGGAACATTTTTCTTTCAGTTGTAAATTATATGGTTCTGGTAAAAGAATTTAGACTCAAACAAAGAACAGAACCATGGATAAATTAATAAATTTTGAATTTAATTGAACAGAGATCTTTACTCATATCAACATAAAAAATCAAAAGAAAAGGATGTTTATAAATTATTTTGTCAGTTTAGAAACAAAGTTCAAAGAGAAATTAAAATGGCAAAATCTGATATGTTCTCAAACAAAACTGAAGAAAATAAGAACATCCCCAGAAAGTTGTGGCAACAATTGAAGATCTATGTTACAAAAATAAGAAAAGTAAGAAAGAGGGCAAAGATCAGGAATCGATACAATCAAGCACCACACCTGACCCAGAAAAAAGCGAATCCTCAAACTTTGTTCTGGCCATTGATGGCCATAATTGTCATGACCAAAAAACAATAGCAAATTATTATGATAGCTTTTTACTACAATTGCAGATAAACTTGTTCAAAAACTTCCATTAGGCAAAAATGTTATATATAAATGATTCAACAGCTACTTGATGATGTAATTCTGCATTACTAAAAAAATTCTATAATGATTCTGAAAGGGAAGAATTTTATTTAAGGCATGTATCTGAGGAGTTTGTACTCAAGGAACTCAGTCAGTTAAATCCTTACAAAAGTACTGGTTTGGATGAAATTCCAGCAAGATTTCTAAAAGAAGGGGCACCTTTCCTAAAAACTCCTGTAACGTTTTTAGTAAATATGTCAATTTCTGATAACTGTGTACCTGATGACATGAAAATAGCTAGAGTTAAACCATTATATAAGAAAAAAAGTAATCTGGATGTTGGAAACTACAGACCAGTTAGAATTCTGAGTGTAGTTTCCATAATTCTTGAAAAAGCTATTTATATACAACTTGAAGCTTATTTAGTTACAAATTAATACTATTTATGACCACCAATCCGAGTTCAGAAATTCCTTCTCTACAGATACTTGCCTTGTTCACTTGTAAGATCATATGAAAAATAAAAATGCCAAAAGTCTGTACACAGGTATGGTACTTTAAGATTTGCAAAAGGCTTTTAACACTATTGATCACAACATTTTATGCAATAAATTGAAACTTATGGGCGTGAGATAAACAAAATGGTTTGAATCTTACCTTGGAAATAGAAGTCAATTGTCATTATTGTAAAAACTTATTCAGATTCAGCAGCTGTAACACAGGTGTCCCTCAAGGGAGCATTTTGGGGCCTCTGTTATTCTTGTGCTATGTCAACGACATGGTGATTCGCATTGATCCAGACTGTAAGCTTCTCTTATATGCTGATGATAGCACAATCCTGTTTTCTCATAGTGATCCAAACCAGAATGCAAATAAACTGGGAAAAATTATTGAATCCTGTTTAGATTGGCAAGTCGAATACAGACTATCACTGCATCTTGGTAAAACAGAATGCATATTACTTGGACCTAAAAGAAAACTTAAGAAGGTAAAAAATTTCAAAGTCACTTGTTTTGATCATGTAATTGAGTTCACATCATAGATCTGTAAAATATGGTCTTATCATTGATAATTTTGTGTCTGGATAACATTCTCTCAAAAGTAAAGGCTCGTCTAAAGTTTATGTATCGCCACAGCAGCAATTTATCTTCAAGAGCCAGAAAAAACTTGTGTTCAGCCCTAATCTTATGTAACTTCGATTATTCGTGTTCCTCATGGTATGCTGGTCTTACCAAATGCCTTACGAAAAAATACAAATTGCACAAAATAAAGTCAATAGATTCATCAATTCTCTATGACCCAGATCAAGGGTAACTGCAGATACCATTGGTGAATCGAAATTTCTTTCTTTCTTATGCTACTGGCACAATCAAATTTTGATCATTACGACAGGGAGTGCGATTTTGGAATTTTGAGGAAAAAAACAAAAACAAAACAAAAAAAAAACAAAAACAAAACAAAAACAAGAAAAATCTTTCGGCTGCGTTTTAACTAATTGGGGAGTGCCCTAAACTCCTCAGCAGTCTGGGAATTGACCACCGAAGGAGAAAGACTATTCCACTGTGGAATAGTGTGGGGGGAAAAGAGTTCTTCAGGGCATCACTGTATGTCTGGTATCTACAATATTGGGCACTGTGTGATGACCTGGTAGATTTCAAGCTGTGAGCAGGGGTCAGGTACTTTTCTTTTTCTATAGACACAGCACCAGAATGTATATTATGAAAGAGAAGCAGGGAGGACTGATCCCTACGGGCCTCCAGAGATGGCCACTCAAGCTCATCAAGCATGTTGCCGACACTACTTGTGTTTCGCCATCTCCTGCAGATCCAATAGGCTGCTGTCCTCTGAACTTTCTCTATCTGATTAATCTGAAGTTTTGAGTAAGGAATCCAAATGGGTGCTGCATACTCTAGTTTAGGCCGAACCAAAGTTTTGTATGCAACTTCCTTAGTACTCTGAGGTGCAAAAGCCTTATTCCTGCGAAGGAAACCAAGTGCCTTAGTTACTTTGGAAGAAATTTCTGAAATGTGTTGACCCCAATTCATATTATCAGAGATGGTTATGCCAAGGTATTTTGCTGACTGAACGTTTTCCAAAGTTTGGTTGTGAAGGGAGTAATCAAAGAGAATCTGTTTGTGATGCTGATGCTGAGTCACTCTCATAGAGTGACATTTTGGACTTGAACTTGTCAATAACAAATGGCATAGTTTCTTCTAAAATTTATGATAAACGGGATGATTTTAATTATGAAATATAGTAAATTTCCCATTTCTTGATGGAGATGTTCCTCGCTCTCCTTCCTATGGTGTATATATTTCTCAGCTTATTCGTTTTGCAAGAGTATGTTCTAATGTTGATGACTTCAACAACAGAAACTTATTTTTAACTGCTAAATTATTAAAACAAGGTTATAGATATCATAAAATTCGAAAAGCTTTTTCTAAATTCTACCACAGACACTCAGAGTTAATTGTTAAATACAACATTGGGTTAAAACTCTTCTGCAACAAGGCATATCAGAACCTATATTTGATGGCGATTTAGTCTATAAATTCAAACGAATTGTTGGAAAACCTAATTTTAGTGATCAATTCAAAAAGATAGTTAAACGTTATATAAGGGTTGGATATAACTTGGATATCATGCGGCAATCTGCATGCCTAGTTTTAAACCCAATCACGGTTTATAGCTATGGTTTCCCCTTTAATTGCACGACGGTGGGTCAGGCCTCAGACTCTATGATGGCTCTGACGTAAAGCTTTAATCGGTGGGTTGGTGCCTGATGCTTAACTGTAGCTGGACCCACCGTGGCTCAACTTGAGGTTTTCTTTAGCTCTGACTATCTGTGAGTCATGAGCCCTTTTCTTTGTTTCATCTTGGTGTAGTAATTTGATTAGAGTGTTTTTCCATGATGATACATTGCATTAGTTAGATGGCCTCCATGCGAGCTGAACATTTTTTGTACTTCAACAACAGCAGAATCTAGGGCGAAGATTTGGTACCAGTAAAATGCATTTAAGCCCCCCCCCCCCCCCGGTGGCTTAGGCTGCTGTCCGTTCTAAGGCGGTGGTTCTGTTGTTGTTGACTTTTTGTTTATTGTTACTCCCATTGTGGGAGTCAGTAATTGTTCTATGTTTTGTTGTACGTTACTTTATGTCCATTTTAGTATTGCAATCATCTTGATGGGGAAGAGAGAGCTGATTGCTTTGCTAAATTTGTCTTCCTGGTGTCTTGTGATGGTTGAGCGGCTCTTCCTCGCGGTGCCATGGGGTTGTCTGCAGTTTGTGATTGTGGTATTTCCTGATCATACTCATTAACTATATTTGGCCGCATTAAACTTTATTTGACAATCGGCTTCCCATTGTCCTAAACTAGTGAGGTCTTCCTGCAGGATAAAACAGTCCTGAATCGAATGTATGTTTCTTTACAGGACACAGTCGTCCGCGAATAGGCAAACAGAAGACCTGATGTTATCTGGCAGGTCTTTTATGAAAATAGGGAACAGGATCGGTCCTAAAACTAATCCTTGGGTTACACCGGATAACACAGGGACTGGATCTGAGGCTTGACCATCTAATACTACTTGTTGAGTGCGCCCAGAGAGCCATGAGTTGATCCACTTGTGGGTGGACCCTCTTATCCCAAAAAGTCCAATTTGTGTAATAGCCTCCTGTGTGGTACCTTATCAAAGGCCTTTGCGAAATCCATTATGATCAAATCTGTCTGCTTGTGTCCACGATTCACAGCCCCATCCAGGTTGCTGATGATATCGTGCACAAACCGGACCAACTGGGTTTCGCAGGACCTCTGACTTCGGAAACCATGCTGACAGTCAGCAAGTATGCTATCTAAGGCTAAGTGCTTGTTAATGTTACTGACTAGTATATGCTCTAGGGTTTTGCAGCAGATGCATGTGAGCGACACCGGTCTATAATTAGCAGCATCATATTTACACCTTTTTTTAAAGACCGGAGAAACATTAGCTTGTCGCCACTCATCTGGTACATCGCCCCGAGCTAAGGACTCATTAAAGATAATGTCTAAACTCGGGTAAAGCAGCTGAGACTAAACCATGTAAATTTTCTATGTTTTGTGTCCTACCTATCTAAAATAGTCTAACCTGCAGTGACCTATCACTGAGGTAGCTCTCAAGTAGCTCGATCGCCTCCTCTGATAATCCTTAGGCTCTTAGTTTTGCAACCAAGAGGGCATGGGGGAGAATATCCAAATTATGACTATAATTATTAATGTTCCACTTATTGCTTTTAGTATATATGATTTTAGATAAAATTTATTTTTGAAAAATCTCCACAGAGGATGATATTGAAACAGTACATTCTTTTGAAGAATCCTGACCAATATTTGGAAGAAGAAGAAGAAAAAAACTATGTTAGTCGGCAGCTCGGCTGGTAAGGGGCTTTTAGACCCGACCGTTTAACAATCTACCGAATCCGAGCCGCTGTTGCGAGAGCCGAACGTTACCAGACCCGCGAGTTATGATTTGGTTCCGGACACCGAGATACTTCCTTGTCGAAAATTAGCAGACCCATGCTCAAATACTTGCCATATACTGGGCATATTAATAGTAGGTACATAATGTAATTCGAGAGACAAAAAGGGAATCAAATGTATGCGTCTAGATCTATCTTAGTTTTCTTAAGTACATTGCCTACGTCAACTTTAATTGAATTTTATGACGTCATTTCTTTTGGGGTCCAAATCCGATTAATGTATTAATCCGCAAAAGAAAACTTCGTAATAATCATTGTTTCCCATAATTTATGAATCCAAATCCCCTTCACTGGTCAAATGTATCCTAAAAACAGTGTTAAAGACATGTGAACTTCATATTTATTGTAGACTTTTAGAGAACTATTTTCTATGCGGAATATTTTCCGTAAGAGACAAATAACCATTTCCAGGTTTAGAGGGTGGTTCTACGCATCCAAGTGTCAAAATTACAATTTCGTAAATTCTGTTCGAATAGATGGTTAAACAGACGAAGAATAACTTCGAAATTCACATATACTGTAAGTATGACCAATGTGGAGACCAACTGGTGCGCGAAAAACATGTTTGAGTGTGCTAGAACTCGGTCAAATCAATGGGAAAATGGCTGACATCTCCAATGTTATTTTTGTTTTGGTAAAATGTAAACATTGATACGTCGAATGCCACGGAAACATTGCTACTATAATTCCCAAGATTTTTAAAAGAAAACACAAAAAGGTGTATGACTGAATAAACATATATCCCGACTTTGTTCAACATTTGCCTGCATGAGTCATTGTGATCAGACCACATTATTTCCAGATGATTTAATTGTTGTTGTCTCACAAAAGACCAGTCCAATGTTATTGTTTTCATCAGAGCTTATTTACCATGTTATATCAAATTTGACCATGTGATTTTATATTGTGGTTGGCCTTAACCTTCCGCTTCATGCAATGTCCATTGAAAAGAGTCAACAACAGGTTACGCACACATGCATCTGTATCTTTTTAGCGGTATAATCCAATTCTGGCATCTACAACCGCGGTGTGTGCGCTTTACAAGTTAGTAGCACTTATGGACAGCTTCTCTGAAGCTGATAACTGTCTCCGCGCGGATGTAACTCTCTTCCAGTTGGTTCCACTCACTTACAGTTCTAACAAAGAATGAGTTTTTATATTGTTCCGTGTGAGAATCAGGAATTTTGAAACACTCTGAATGATTTGTCGAAAATTTTTCCACAATATTTGTAGTATGGAAGTCAGATTGTACACGTGGTTTATATGTCTCTTATTTCTAATGGGAATGAGGAACTCGTCAGCATTGATTGCTGGTACCATACCCTGCACAACTTTGTATAACATAACCAGTCTTGTTTCTAGGCGTCGCTGTTGTAAAATTGGTAACTTAAGGTCTTCTAACATTGACGTGACGCATCCTTCAAATCTTGATTTATAATCATTTTTTAATAAACCTTGCTGCTTGTCATTGTACTTTTTCAACGGCTATAATGTCTCGACTTTGATAGGGGTCCCAAACAACAGCACCATATTCGAGTATTGACCTATTAAACTTAGGCTATATATGCAAGTCTCTTGCAATCCTCAGAACAGTATTTCAAGTTACGTCTTAAAAATCCAAGTGATGAGTAATATTTGTTATATGCGTTTTCCACTGTAAGTTCTCTGATATTGTGAGTCCCTAGGTATGGATTAGAGTCCACTTAATGTAAGATTTCACCATCAAGCTGATAGAAATGAGAAGATTTCTGTCTAATACTAAGGATGTAACACTTTTTGGCGTTAAATCTCATGCCTCATTTGGCAGCCCATTTTTCAAGTTCTTTAAGATCATTTTGAAGTATTTGGTGGTCTTTTTGAGTTTTAATTCGGCGGTAGATAAGGCAGTCATCTGCCAATAATCGTACTTGTGATTTGACACAGTCTGGTAAATCGTTAATGTGACACAAAAACATCAGAGGTCCAAGTACAGTCCCTTGTGGCACCCCGGATTCTACATATGCTGAATCTGAATGTTCCCCTTCTACTACTACATTCATCTGTCTATCTTTGAGGAATGAAGATAACCACTTATGAAGATTTCCCTGTATGCCAAAGGCTTCCAGTTTTTGAAGTAATCTGTCATGCGGAACTATATCAAACGCCTTTGAGAAATCTAAAATAGCAATGTCCATCTGGATATTTCTGTCATTGGCTTGTAGTAGGTCCTGCATAGTAACTAGCAATTGAGTTTCTGTGGAATAACCTGATCTAAATCCATGATTTAATGATGTCAAAACGTTATGTTTATCAAAATTTTTAAGCGTATGGCAGAGTTTACAAAAGTTTCCTAGACTTTACAGGACAGCCGGTCTGGTGTACTAGAAAAATCTGCCTGACCAACCAGGATTTCACCAGACCGACACCATTTGAGAACAAACAACACAAAAGAAAAAAATATAAGTTTTTGAGTTTGAATGTAATATAATGTATAAATATGACCACAAAATATCCATGACAGCTCAGTAAACAAAATTTTGATTGCTGCTAAACACAGTTTTCCAATATGGCTTTTGATTGGTTGATTAAAACAAGAGTATTTTTTATATATTCCGCCAAAACAGTAACTTTTGGGCTCAGGTTTCACAGGACAGTCGGTCCTGTGATTAGGTAACTCTTGTCTGACCGCAGGAAAATCTGCCAGTCATGTCAGACGGTCCTGTGATGTTTCATAATGACTGGTATGGCTACAAATAATATGTTCCATTATTTTGCATGACACTGAAGTTAAGGATACTGGTCTATAATTTTCAGCCAGGTGTCGATCTCCTTTTTTGAAGACTGGAGTAACATTGGCATTTCACCAATCGAGCGGAAGAGTTCCTGTATCTAAAGAGTACTGGAATATGGCGCTTAATCCATACGATATTTCCTCAGCACATGTTTTCAAGAGAATGTTCGGTATTCCGTCTGTTCCCATTGTTTTATGAATGTTAATATTTTTTAGTATTTTCAAAACTTCTTTCTGGTCGATATTTAACTGTGGCGCGGTCTTTGTATTTCTGTGTTTACCAATTTCAGGAGCAATATTACTTGAGTCTCTTGTGAAAACTGACACAAACTGTTTAATGAGTACATTTGCTTTACTTTTAACATCGGTTAGGAGGTTTCCTTTGGATTTCAATGGAGCAATTCCAATGTTATCTTGTCTTTTGGATTTACAATAACTAAAAAGTGGTTTGGTGTTGTTTTGTTCAAGATTGTCCTTTATGACATTGTTCACATGATTCCATTCAGCTTTACGAATATTTCTCTTGACTTCCTTTGAGAAATGCCTGTATTTTTCCCATTTGCTGCTTGATTTTGCTTTCTGGTAAAGCAGGGCTTCCGTTAGGCGGACGTACGCCGTATATAACGTCCAACAATCGGCTGGGTACGCCGAAGTTACACATCAAAGACGTACCGCGGACTTCTGAAAATTCCTTAGTGCGGCCGAAAATGGATATCGAGACGTCCTGTCTGCAGAAAAAACCCGCCCACATTTACCAGATTACGTGATTTATGTCCCGCCTTCGTATTGGAAACTCATTTATTTTGTTTATTGACCACGCTAGGACGTCCCACTTGACTGATTTCGAGAGTTTTATTGACAGCCAGTGTCACGTGTAGGCTTCAGTCGGAAGCGTAATTATAATTAAGCGTGTCATCCAACAGGTGTGAAATTTTACATCGACACATCTTGACAACGGCCTTAGAAACCATTCCCGCGAGACGGACGTCCAGTCCCTGAGCAATAAAGCGAAACTGCCAACAGCCCAATCACTATCCGTTTTGTTTGAAGTGCCGACGTGACACTTTGCACGCTTGTGAAATAACTTTTATAAACTCTACACTGCAGCATGCCCATTCACGTACTGCAGTACGTAATTCACGCACAGAAAGGGCCATGCACGCACTTATCATTTGGTACATACGTGCAAAAACGTAGAGTAATTTTGTGCACGCATAACCAGTGATCGTTGTGCATGAATCTCATGAAATTTTCAAGAAAACAGGTCCAGTTTTTTTAGAATTATCGGCTCAGTTTTACCGCTGACTGGTATCTTGCATTGATAGTAAACTGTTCAGTATGATATAGCGAATCTCGGGCCACAGTCAACCACGCTTCTACTAAAGTCAATATTGATTGGTTGTCTATTATTACTGAACCAATCAGTGTTACGCTTACATATGCGATGTTAAGTGGACTGGCAAAATCGAAAGTACAGTTGTGTGGAAGAAGAAAACTTGATAAATTGCTTGACACGTTTCAGAGCTTTAAATTAAATATAGGAGTAACACAATCTAAGAGGTATGTGACATTTTACTGTATTCTATTTTTCAAAAATCATCTATCATGCCCAAATTTTTCTAAGGTTCGGACTTAGTTTTTTTTGCAAGGGGAGGGGTGGTTACTTGCAGGACTCATTTATTAGCATTATTCACAGTATAATATCACTGTTACACACATCTAAATGATCTGATTTCATGTCCCCTATACGTAAACTATGAAAAAACAGCTCTAAAATATGTGTACCCTCAAAAATGATCATGTACCTCCAAATGGAAACACCAGGGGGTACGTGTACCCCCAAACAGAAATATGAGTGGGCATGCTGGTCTACACGTCTGCGTCGTAATTAATTGTGTAGATCCTGTGCATGCGATAATTTAGTACTTGAACGCTCCTTCTACCTCAGGCACTTAACCAACGAACATACAACATATTAAAAACGAATGTTGTTTTGTTGCAATTTTTACAATGTACAAGTACAAGCTTATAAAAAATAATTGGTACACAAAATAAGTACAAGCTTTTAAAACAAAATTGCTACACAAACACTCTCCCAAACAAATCTATCTATCCTACCCTACCCTTCCCTACTTTACCTTACCCGACCCTACCCTACCCTACCCTACCCTACCCTACCTATCTTGTAAGGAACAAAGAATGATCTCTGAAATATTTATCTTATTTTCAAAGCAAGTTTGACAATCCTCCACACCGCAACGGTATCACAGAAAAAAAGTGGGACTTCCAAAAAAATTCAATGGGACTTCCAAATTTCAAGGGTAGGAAGTCTGGACTTCCTGGATTTGAAAGTTAATGGAAGCCCTGGGTAAAGTCTACTTTTCTTTTTGAGTTGTTTAGTCAAATTTCTGTTTATCCAAGGTGATGATTTCTTTTGACGCTTCATTTTAGACTCCCCTGTCTATAATATCTGTGAGGGTGAGAGGCAGTAAAAACTCAGCGCCCTAGGTAAGCTTTTGGGTCAATTGGGTACTTACGCAATCTGGTTATCCTCAATTGCGTACTTGCAAAAACAATTGGGTATTTTCATATTTTTTATGCCACGTTTTTTTTTCTGTGATTACACCTTTCCTTATTAAATAAAGCCATCGGAAATGTGCTTGCATATTTATTCACTCCCATCGTCTGCCTTTCTAAAGTATCAAACTCGCGGATTTTATTGTTCCTGATTCAAAGTTGACGTTCGAGCGTGATTACTTCGCATCACTTTCACTTTGTTTTTCCGCGAAATACTTGACTGGGCACCGATATTTTCATAAAAGTGGAGTATATTGCGCGCTCGCTAGTAAAATTAAAATCAATACCTGTCTGGCATTTGTTTATTAGCCGAATGGAAAAGAAATGGACCAAATGGTACGCAATGACATCGCATGTAATTGCATACCGATCGTTAGAATTGCTTTTCGGTATGCACACATTTCATTTCAATTGCTTTTTTGATGATTTTTATTGCGTTTTTACGCAAATACGCTGCTTATCTAGCGTGCTGAAACTGTATATAGAGGTAGATAGATAGATAGATAAAAATGTTAATAAAGTTTAAAACTACTACAGTAGTGGAAAATAATAGTGACATCCTTATGTAATTATGTTTTGGTAACTTACGGTTGTTGTTTTTTCCCCTTCTGGGCCAGTCACAATATAAGAACAAACAAGAACTAGAACATGCAGTCCATAGAGCACCATAGCAAATTCACACACTAAGATTTTTGATGGCTTAGGAGGAGATAGCATAACGGATAGATGGGCAGAGGCGATTACAATATCCCCTTCACCTTAAGCTCGGACCCAGTATAGACGGACTGGTCACTGACAGAAATACAAAGTCATGTTGTCGAGGCTTAATTCTATCGCCTTTTCCAAGTTCTACAGCCAATAAAATTGATTCTGAACATACACAAGATTATAAGAGGTTACTCCCAGTATGCAAAGCTGAAATATTACGAGTTACAGTAAAAAGAATTGAAGTTTTCTCATCCTTTTATGTTGATTTCTGACGAGTTTCGGCTAAAAGTGCCAAATTATAGCTAAAAGAGTACCTAGGTTTCTTGCTGATGTTCATAAAGACGGATAAACTTTCAACAAATATGACAATGCAGTCTTAAAGATAGTATATTGAACCATTGCTTTTTGGATAAAATTCAAAGATATGCAGAGAAGTAACGGGGGTATGATTATTTAATCTTCAACATACGCCAGTTTTGAAAGCTCAGCCATGGTTGAACCACGCCAACGTATTTCCAATTCTTACATTTACCTGTATGTAAGTCACCAGTCTGTGTTTATTGGGTCTGAGCTTGTAGAAAAGTGTGGGGATAAAAACAATAGCCTTACGTTACCACACTTAAGGTTTACCACACTTACGGTGGGGGCATGACAACTGGCAGTATACAACACAGAGTTTCAGCTGGACTGAAATTTACTTTGGACATTTTGTCCAAGCAGTCCAAATATTGTTCGGACAATTTTTCAGACACTCATAACAAACACTATGACTGGTTTGCTTTAGTGAATAAGTATTTTAGGGGTAAAATTATGCAAACCAGTCTGGCATTTACAGAAGTTTGGCCAATCAGCGATCGTATTATTAGACAAAAATACTATTGCATCACTGTGCATTACCGTATAGTGTGCACTTCAGAAAATCTTCTCGGACAAACTGTCTAAACTGGACAGCAATCTCTCGGACATCTGGAACTATTTTCGGACTAAGTCCGAGGGCCGACGCCAAACAAAATCCCTGTACTTCATATACATAACATCAAAGTGACTTGATGGAACAGCTAATAATCAAACAACAATTAGGCCAAATAAAATAATATCTGTGTTTTGGGTAACCCAACCCTACCTAAATTTACTGGTGGAACCTAGAATTTTTCAGGTTATCAGGAAAAAATACAAATTTGATGCATTTTGAAAGGCGAAATGCCTTTCAAAATGCATCAAATTATTTATTTATTTTTTCAAGAAAAAAAAATGATTAAAAAAAATATGTGTGCCTACCCTACCTAAAATTTTCAGACCTGTTACATGAAACACACTTATTTTTTATTTGGCCTTAGAGGAATGCAGTGGCTGAGTCGGTAGAATGTTAGGCTTGGGATCAAAGTGTTGCTACTCATAGGAGTCACTGTGTTGTATCCTTGAGCTAATTAAACACTTCATCCTCTCCTTAGTACTGGTTCAACCCAGGAAGGCAGCAGGGAAATGTCTCAACATGATGGAAAAATTGTTGACTGGGACATTATAAAGCATCAACACAAACAAACAAACAAACAAAAGTTAATCGATAAAAGGGAACCTCTTGGCATGAGCATCAATATTGAGACTTTGAAAGGGTTGACCTCTTGGCTCTTGTATGTGATGTTTAATTGTGTTTTCGTCACTTTCCCATGTGGTATCCTGGGTCAGGTGTGGTACTTGATTGTATCGATTCCTGATCTTTGCCGTCTTTCTTACTTTGAAACTACAGCATATACATCAATGCAGTATTTGCTTCCCAATAACAGTGTTGATTGTTGCTTTCCATTTTGGTCAAGCAAACTTGCTACTACAGCCTCACTGCAGAAGCCGGCTTTTATAGCTGCATAGCTAAAGTGATTTGTTTTTTTCAAAAAGTTAAAGCAACTGATGTGACGGCTAGTTAAGTGGTTGGATGGGTGCCCATTTTGCTTGACCTTGTGAAAGACCTGGTTAACGTTACATTGATGATGCTGTCCATTCAGCTTTTTAACCGGTTATCCCATACATATTGATACAATAAGTATGGGACTGACCATTTTGTGTTTAGAGGGTCCACAGGTAGGATGTTTGTAAATTATGATGTATTCTGTCTCAGAAGGTTGTATTATTGTTAGCAAACAGTGCAGACCTTGATGCAATGCAGCTTTATGCTGCTTTTTAACTGGGTCTTCACTGTTTGCCAAAGTAATCATTTTGGGGTTTCCAACATAACCCCTAAGAAACAATGCTAGTTCTCCCCGCAGTACTTTAAAAGAACATTTGTTGGTCAATTTTCTTCTGGCACAAACATATTTCTCCCATTGTGCCTTACCTGAAAATGAATTCTCGTATTTTTGGTAGGCTCAGGGATTTTTTAGGTTGTCTCTGGCTGAAATTTTCGTCTCATTCCCAATGCGAAATAGGAGAATTTTTCCCCAAATTTCAGAAAAGAATTAGAACTTGTGAACTTTCAGAAGCTTTAGGGGCCGTTTAGCACAGTGGGCCCTTCCAAAGTGATCCTGGCTTCAATGTTACCTCTTTAAAACGTGGTCCCGAGGTTATAAAGCATGACATTTATTATGCTCATAAATGTTAAAATGCCAACAATTGTTGGTCCTTTAACATTGATTTGCATAATAAACACACAATTTGAGAGTTTGAAAGTAAGAAAAGTCTTGATTTTTCAGCATTTTAGTTGTTAAGAGCAGTTTGAAATTTCATGCTCATGAAAAAAGCTTTATAACCTTGGGGCACGATCCCACTAATTTGTGTTATTCTTCAGGCTGACAGTAGTGTTCAAATAGTATAAATCTCCAGTGAAGTGTTCAGGTGTACATACATACAATGTCGGCACGAGGGGCACAGCGGCCAAATGGTGCTGCACAAGGGAAAATATGTCAGTTCAAGTTGGTATTGCTAGGAGAATCTGCAGTGGGAAAATCTAGTCTTGTTTTAAGATTTGTTAAAGGACAGTTTCATGAATATCAAGAAAGCACAATAGGAGGTGAGTATCATTAGATTCAGTCGCAGGTTTATAGTTAAAAAATAGATCAGCTCTAGCAGTGAATTGTTGAGTAATAATTCACTGTTTGGAGGTCAGTTGTATAGATCAAATCACGAGAACGCAGCTGACCGACAAACAATGAACTTTTACTCAACAATTTTCATACAAGAGCTGATCTATTATGATTCTAACTCATAATAAACGACGAACAAACTTTCCGCCATTGCACTGAAGAATTCCTGCCAATAGTTGGACTGTGTCGCATACGTTTACATGTATTTGTAACCTCTTTCAAGCGTAAAAACGATGTTTCACCATCCAACACCATGACAGGAGTGCAGTGGCTCAGTGGTAGAGTGCTTGACTCGAGACCGAAGGGCCGTGGGGCGTCATTGTGTTGTGGTCCTTGAGCAAGACACATTTATCCTGCTGTCAGTTACAAGCGAAAGTATGTGCACGAAGTACTGGTTAACTGCTTGTTCAAGCTTGCCCAGGAAAAGTGTGGTTAGGTGAACTGACCGTCCCGCCATGACCATAGCTGTTGACTTGGGACGTAAAGCAACAAAACAAACAAATTAACACATTTATTCTAGCTTAGTACTGGTTCAACCAAGGAAGAACTGTCCCTATATAACTGAAAGATTGTTGATGGGACGTAAAGAATCAAATCAAACAAACTAACACCATGACTGACGTCATTTTGCAGTAAGAAATGATGTCAGCTAGTGTGCGCTTTCAAAACTGTGTATTATTGTTTGATATATCACGTTTATTTAGCAATAGCATTGACTCTATTGGTGAGGTGTGTTAGAATTTTTATTTAAGTTTGTATCTTGTTTACTTATTGGATGTTAAATGAGAATTGATTTAACAACTCTTTTGCAGTTAAACAAATTCATGTTATCATTGTTAATGTTATGTGAGAAGTCATATTCTAGTTATTCAGAATTGAATAGAAGTTAATAAGCTATAAACACATTTTACAAAACATAATCATATTTTTATATTCCCCTATGGGAGAGTATGCAGAGGACACGCTTCCAGTCGAGGGAAATGGGTCCGGGTCCCTAGGAGCATTTATCACATTTGAGTAATGGGAAACAAACAACTTTTAATACTGGCCATTTATTAACCCTCTGTGTACAGGATACCCCTTAATACTTTGACAAACAGTTTAGACCCAGATGAAATACCACATAACTCGGCATTTCATCAGGGACTGAGTGTCTGCACTGTTTGCGAAGATAAAAACAATCTTTAGAGAAAGCAGTTATGAATACATCATAGCTGTGAGTTTCTGGCTCCTCGATATATATACAATGGACCATCCCGAGTTTAGTTTATCAAACCAGTAGGAAGAATCCATTAGAATACAAAGAATTAATGAGAGTTTACTGTCTATTACAGCTGCATTTCTCACACAGACCGTATGTCTTGATGATACGACGGTGAAATTTGAAATATGGGACACAGCAGGTCAAGAACGGTACCACAGTTTAGCCCCCATGTATTACAGAGGTGCACAAGCGGCAATAGTTGTATATGACATCACAAATCAAGTAAGTCCATTAAAATTGATCTTCAGTATTATTATTATGAGTATATGACAAGCAGATGCAGTTTGATCAATACAGGTTTAGTTAAACAAATTTTGAGCATAAAGTTTGACAGTTGACCCTCAAGAAAGGAGCACCTGGAGATCAGATGTGAAATCTGCCAGTTACCTGGAAGGGGGCCCACTGGTGTAGATGATGCCCCTCAACCTGCATGTTAAGCCCCAGTTACACATTCCCGATTCTGGCTACTACTCCTCACGATTCGTCCCGATGAGACCTATATTGTAAAATCGGGATGGTTAAAACAGAAAATTCAGAAATCCCTAGATGTCTCACGACGTTCCTACGGTATCTCTACGACCCCTCTACGATTAATGACGGTGCTACTACGATGCTAATACGGCAGAGTCACGACATAACCGTAGGACAGTCGTACAGCATTTTTAGTGAATCGGGATAAATCTGGATGAGTCGGGGGTGAATCCTGATGACAGATGACAGCCCGATTAACCTAGAACTCCCAAAAATGACGACGAATACTACCACGATGCCACTAGGAAATATCCCGATCCCGCTACGGTAGAGCTACGACCTAGGCAACGCCCACAATCCAATATGATTCACCCCGACAAGTTTAAACGGTTTAAACTCGTCGTAGCGTTGTCTTCGAGGTTCTCGAGTCACCACGATTCTTCAAGAATCATTACGGTACTACTACGACCCACGCCGGTGCATCACGACGGCGCAACCGTGCTACTAAGAATCATGCCGATGTATCCGGATTTGACAAATCGGGTTGAATTGTAGCTCTGCCGTGGCCCAAAATCGGGAATGTGTAACTGGGGCTTTAATCAAAAATCCTATTATGATGATGAAATTTGTAAAATATTTTCTTACCTATCAGTCTTAACATATGTTTGGGTGCTCAAAAGAACCGTTTCATTGAGATGGTTCTTTTGAGTAGCCACAACATATGTTTCGTTTGAGAAATAACTTAAGAAATTATTTTTTTTATTACACACTATTAACTAAAGACCTGACTTACTCGAATAAAATGTTGAGCAAAGTTAGAGTAAAATGTTAACCTTTATCCTCCCAATATTTTATTGTCCAGTAAATGTTTTTTTTATATGCCTGCTGCTGCATATATTCAAATGCACTTCAGACTAATTTTATCTTAAAAATGGACCATGATCACAGGGCTCAGGCTAGAGCTCTCAGATATATAGGGAGAAGTTTTTGTCTAAATTTTGAATTATCCTATATAATCTATACATTAAAACTTCTCTGGAAGAATGGTGCCAGGTTTAGGGAGACTATTTCTCTCGTCTTCCCCTAGCTTGTAGGGAGCTTAGTGGTAGAGTGCTTGACTCAAGACCGAGGGGTCGCGGGTTCGAGCCTCACCGGCGTCACTGCGTTGTGATCCTTGAGCAAGACACATTTATCCTAGCTTAGTACTGGTTTAACCCAGGAAGATCCGTCCCTGTTTAACTGAAATATTGTTGATGGGACGTAAAGAATCAAATCAAACTAACAAACAAATCCCTAAACTTGTTCCCTGTGATCTGGGTTCATATTGTTTGCAGTATAGGCCACCAAATTACTTTCAAAATATTCAATTTTACTGGTTCTATGGAGCATTCTTAATGTTATTGCCTCAAGCTGGATGGAAGAGTCGAAATAAAAATGGCCTGATTTTGGTCATCATTTAAAATAGTTGGTTTGCTGTCACCCTTATCATAAATGTCGAGGTGGGTGGGTAGGTCGGTAGTTTTTTCACTGATTTGTAAAAAAGACAATAAAAATAAAGAAAAAATGTCAAAAATTAGATTAAAAAAATAATTTCTCTGAAATGGCTATAGAATATTTTGGGTAGTAGGCGCGTAGCCAGGTGGGGGCCAGGAAGCCTGGGCTTCAACATCATATGGGCATAGACACGAGAAACCCTGACTTTTCTTGATTGCGAACAACAAAGTCGCAGACCAGCCTGCACATCCGAGCAGTCTGATCAGCGCCTTTATCATATGCTATCTGAAGAGTAAAGTAATAAGGTCAGATATCTCTTAATTCTCCAAATATTTTTGGTGGGCTTCAACATGATAAAGCCTCTGTCTACCCTCCTGGGTAGGTGGCTTTTTGAAATTGAGTGAGTAGTTCGGTGATGGAAAACAAAGATTTTTTAAGGATGGCCTTTAATTAGATGGGGTAAAACATAATAGAGCAAAAGAAAGAGGAAGAAAAAGTCAATGTTTGTTTGTTTTTTAACTGTTATAATTTAAGATAAAAGGATTAATCATTCCATTGTAAAATTGATTTTTACATGTAGCTCAAGAATAAGTGCATACATAACATTTCAGCATTACAGTAAAATCTGTGTAAAACGGCCACTCAAAAATAGACAAAACAAAGATCTTAATGACAAATGGTAGCTCAATGAAGGTCGAAAGTATTGCAGAATGCTCCCCTCTTGGAGCATTCTGCAGTACTTCTGACCTGCATTAAGCAATAATTGGTCTTGAAAACCAATTTTTGGTCTTTGAGAATGGCCGTTTTACGCAGGTTTTACTGTACTGAGAGAAAGGGGCTCTTAGGATACATGTATATGCAAAGTAGCAGCCTACCTGTTGGTAAATCTCTTCAATTCAGTCTTAAGTAATGTCATTTTGGGTACATACATGTATTGTAAGAGTTTGCCAACACAAATTTACTATAATGCATATATTTGAGGTCATTGAATCTTAATCAGCCCTATTAAATCTATATATTTGGAGGGACATTTATTTGTACTATGGCATATAATGTCCTCCTCAGTTACAAAAACAAATCCACATAAAAATTAGGAAGACCTATCAGTACCCTGCTTTGTAAAATCAGTTGGCTTATTTGTGCACATTTTTGCATTCAGTTTGTGAATCTGTGGGGTTAGAGTTACTGAACTTGAGTCATATTAATATATTAGAGTAACTGAACTTGAGTCATATTAATATATTAGAGTTACTGGACTTTAGTCATATAAATATATTAGAGTTACTGGACTTGAGGATAAATTTATTCAGCAGGACAAGGAATAACACTTTTTTCACTGCAGGGTGATGGGGTCTTCCCTCATTAATGATTTGATATTAGAGTCACAGTGACTCTCACTTCCCTGAGTTAAGGGTTCAAAAGTATATCTTAAGGGTCCTTTGATTTACATATGAAAGCAGCTCTGAATATGAATAGACAATTCATGGTGAATTCTCATTTTTACAGGAGAATTTTGAATGTCCAGTTAAATCGAATACTTCTTACTTTCTATATACACTGTGACTAGCTGAGAGTGCAAAAGCTTCTTAAAGTATTTCATGGAAAAATCCATTTTTTTTTAAAAAGTACATTTAACTACATTACTACTCCAAAATGATAAGCTAATGCACACTGAGCTCAAATGTTTTGCAAGTGTATTGAGAAATTGATTTATTCTATAAAATGAATATTTTGGGGTCCATTATGACACACAGTCTTAGAAATTGTTGCGAGCATCTCACACCAGATAGGGGGCAATGTATAACGCTCTTTACAATCGGCGAACACCGATCAAAAATCGTTAGAAACTAGTTTTCAATTGCAAGTCGGTTGACAAATGGCAAGTTTTTAACGATTTTTTATCTACCTTCGTCGGTAGTATTAACATTTTCGATTGCAGCCTCTCCGGTGTGAGTCTCAATATCCTGCAGAAAAAACTAAACTTTTGTAGAGAGACATAGGGCCAGTAAAGCAAAAAAAAATAGTGTAAAATTGCGATTATTTTCTTACCCATCAGTTTAAACATGTGTTTTGGCTGCTCAAAAGAATGGTCTCATCAAGACGGTTCTTTTGAGCACCCACAACATATGCTTTGTTTGAGAAACAAGAAAAATAATTCTCTGTTACGCACTCTTATCTGGGGGCCTGGTGATCAAATATACTTAGATTAAGTTTGTTGATATTTTGTCATGTGGTGAACCTATGTATATCTTTGGTATGGTAGAGGCTCTCTTAAGTTCACTTGTTTTGTATACTTTATAGGACACATTTGGCAGAGCGAAGACCTGGGTTAAAGAACTACAGAGACAGGCCAGTCCTAATATAGTCATAGCGTTAGCGGGAAACAAGGCAGATTTAGCGAATAAACGGATGGTTGAGTATGATGTACGTATTGTTTTGTACACTTTGAAATTATGCCAGCCTCTTAATAGACAGTCTGTAGTTAGGCCTTGTATTTGAAAATTGATTTCTTATTTCTCAAACAACATATTTTATGGGTACTCAAAAGAACAGTCTCAATGAGACGGTTCTTTTGAGCACCCAAAGCACATGTTAAAACTGATCGATAAGAAAATAATTACAATTTAACTGTCAAAAAGTTTGCTTATCTGGACCTTTAGTAGTATGTTTCATAGGTTTAGATAAAAAAAAAAATTCTGCGTAAAATTGTAAATATTTTCTTACCGGTAATATTTAGCACATGTTTTGGGTGTTCATAAGAACCGTCTCATTGAGACGGTTCTTTTGAGTACCCACAACATATGTTTTGGTTGAGAAATAAGAAAATTATTTTCCTGTTACTAAAGGCCTGATAATTGATGGGTGGGCTGAATCTACATGTACCAATGGCAAGTGAATTAAAACTATATTGGTATATTGAGAGGGTTCTTTTTGAGTACCCACAACATATGGTTTGGTTGAGAAATAAGAACAATAGTTTTTAATTACACACTCTTACATAGATGCCTGTGACCTGTGTATACAGTCGAACTTTGGTCGCTCGAACTCGCCTGTCTCAAACACCAGGCATCCCTCGAACTCATTCGTCGGACCCGGCAATTTTCCTATACATTTAATGTTAAAATACACCCCAGACTCCAACAGCGATTGCTCAAACTCAAAGCAAAGTCCGCAGGGCGATTTTTCCATGTAAAACGCTATGATGGTTGAACCAAATATTTCTTTCTTTGAGTCAGTCACACGCTTGATTTAAAGTCATTATTATTTTCATAAGTGCTCCGTGACAGTGATGATTTTACCCTTGGGTTACCTAACTGGCAAGGGGAAGGTGTGAAGCAATTAGCGGCAATTTATCAGATCAAAGATTTGAGAAAGTTCTCACTTGTCACCACTTAGAAGGGCAGCCGAAAATGATTAAAGACAATTAATGAGATGTTTTGTAATCAAGAATTCGCGTGTCAAAATGAGTAAAACATGCCTTGCTGGATAAAGACAGGCATCAGATTGTGCGGTGGTACAGTCAGATCCGCGTCTTTGTTGTAAAAATCCTGGGGAGTGTGTCATTTTTTCATGTTTTTATTCATTGTTATTAATTGAAACTTGCACATTGTGAATAAAAAATAAGAAACACACTTTTTTCTTTTATTGTTCTAAAGGAAACGATAAACAACTGAACATAAACTGTAACGACACATAAACAGAACATTCACCCATAAGAAGACAAGCAGTAGCTTACTCGATAGCAAATGCATTGACCAGCCTGCACATATGCGCATGCTGATAAATGTATTTACTTTAAACAGGTTCAAATGCTAACACATGCGGCTTATCATTTTAACACTAGCATGCAAAGGGTTATTGATCACAGACAGGTGTCACATGCGCTTTGCAACTTTGGTCGAAAAAAAACATGGTGTCCGTGATGACATAAAGCACACATGAACCAACTTGAAAATTGTCAGGCAAGGTATCGCTCGAACACATGGAAGCTTGAATTGTAATGTAAATGAAAATGTTAAGCAGAGCATTATAGTCATTATACCAAAAATAAGCTGTGTTGTTTTTTGTGTTAATCATGTTTCATGTTACATAATCTTTATTTGGATCATTTTACACAGAAAAATCCCCTGTGAAATCTTATCAAGCTTTCAAAATAGATTCAGATGCGACAGTTTTTATAATGACTTCTCTGATTAACTTTCGGTTTATCTAAAGATAACTGACCATTTCAACCTGAAAGTTTTAAGATTTAAATTTCTCAAGTTCATGATTTTGGACCCATGTATTTGTGCTTATGTGAATGTTTTCAGAATTATACCTGAATTCAGAAATTAGGCCGGGAGCAGAGATTTGTCTTGTTAAATATGAAAATTATTTTTTATTTCAGCATTATGATCTGATACTGAAATGCTTAAATTCTCTTGGAGCTCTTTCTGTACCACATCATCACTAATATTGAAACTAACCAGCGACTGTGTGTCGCTTCACCCATATTTAAGGGAAAACGGACCAGTTAATCACACCACTACGGACACTATCAGGAGCACTGTATGAAATTTCCTCTTTATTGTTGCAGGAAGCTCAAGCATATGCAGAAGAAAACAGTTTATTATTTATGGAAACATCTGCAAAAACAGCAATGAATGTAAATGATATATTTTTAGCAATAGGTAAGTCTGTATGTCATCATTTTTATGTGGTAAAGTTACTGAGGATGTATTCATAATGACTTATTGAAAGTTAAAACCATCAATCAAAATCATATCTGATAATAATGTGAATTTAATTTTGAAAAATCTTGGGTTTATCAACATTAATGTGCCAGCAAGATTCCTGATGCAAACTCAATTGATTTATGACTATTTCTAGTGTTTGATCTATTGGCAAATGCTCTGGGCATTTTAGTGACCTTGACCTGTGTCCTGGGGAGTGCCACTCTGCATTTAAGCCGTTTATTAATATCCCTTTCCTCTCTCTTCCCCCCCCCCCTCCCCCCCCCCCCCCTCCCCGAAGAAGTCAGAAGGATATACCGAGATAGGTATATAGTTTTGGCATCGTCTGTTTGTCCATTTAGAAACATATCTCATTTATCAGATTTGATCATGCATTCTTAGTATAGATGCTTAGCACCATGGACAGTTGATGTTTTGTCAGGATCGACCCATTAACAATTGAATTACTGCCCTTGACTTAGTTAGAATAGACAATTATAGTGCAAAAGCTGTATTGCCTTTTTGTGTAGTCAACTTCACATTTCCGCAAAGCTATTACTGCTTATCATGGACCATGATTGTCCAGTGTCTGTAGCTAAGCACAACAATGTCCAAAAAATATATATATATAATATTATATTTATATATATAAATTTAAATAGCACTAAGTCATTTGTCAATATTTTTATTTTTTGGAAAGATATAGTTCATATTTTGTGATTTGTTTAAAGGAAAAGTCCTTAAAATAACTTTCAAAGGGGAAAAATGTTGAATTTGCCTTGTTGAAACAGTACAATATGCTGTGTATTTGCAGCTAAAAGATTGCCGAAAAATGATCCAGGAAGTCAAGTATCTCAACAGAGACAGACAGGAGTAAATTTAAATCAACAGAACCAATCATCAGAAGGTGGATGTTGCAAGTAACCTGTGATCTGATTGGCTGAACTGTGGGTCATGTGATCAGAATGGTCCAATCATATAAACTGTTACAAGAGAGTGAAGCTGTGCTTGAAAACAGGCATATCTACATTATTACACTTGAAAGAGTGATTTTAAAAAATTCTGTTACAAGGCAGAATTGGAATCTTACAGCCAACCAGTGTGATTTTCCTACGAGGACATAAAGTTGGATATTGTACCACAAATGTTCGCACATCATGCCACAAGTCAACCATAGGTCTGGATCCAGATGAGCACACAATTAGAGCATTTAGTTGCTATTAGTTCTTATTCGCCCCTCTTATCATATGTTTTGGGTTCTTAAAAAAAACGTCTTGTTGAGACCGTTCTTTTGAGTACCCACAACATATGTTTCGATTGAAAAAAAATTGATATTTGATAACTTATACTTATCTGGAGACCTGAGACAGTTCATCTGCATCATTGAAGAGCTGTTAGGAAAATTACTGAACAAAAAGATGTACTGAGTCAAGCTTCTAAGGGAAACTTTTTTTTATTATTGTTATTATTATTTCTGTAACAATAGAATGCTAGAGCCATTTTGTGAGAAAATCTGTTCTTTTTCTCATGCTTTTAAACCTTTTTTCAAAGGACAGTATAACCTGTGTAAAACGACCACTCTCAAAAAGACCACAAATTGGTTTTCAAGACCAATTATCGCTTAATGCAGGTCAAAAGTATTGCAGAATGCTCCAAGGAGAGCATTCTGCAATCCTTTCGGCCTTCATTAAGCTACCATTTGTCATTAAGATCTTTATTTTGTCTCTTTTGAGTTGCCTTTTTTTACAAAGGTTTTGCTGTACTCAAGCCAAATGTCTCGGCATCATCTTCCTGAGAAGTACTCTTGGGATACTATAGGTTTTAACCCTGATATTCCTGGTCACCTTTGGGGGGGGGGGGGGGGGGGGGGGCGTATGGTCAGACAATGAAGATTAAGGTCAGAAACTGCATAACATCTGATCAGGTTCTCTAATGTTTAGGGAGCACAGTGGCTCATTGGTAGAGTGCTTGACTCGAGACTGTAGGACCGCTGGTTCCAGCCTCACCCGCGCCACTGTGTTGTGTCCTTTAGCAAGACACATTTATTTTTGCTTAGTACTGGTTCAACTCAGGAAGACTTCCCCCCCCCCCTTCCCCCCCCCCTTCCCCCCCCCCCCCCCCCCCCCCCCCCCAATAACTGAAAATTTGTTGACTGGGAAGTAAAGAATCAAATCAAACAAACATAATCTCTGAAATAAAAGTGAAAAATTAAATTATTGGAAGTGTACTTCCATTTGATAAGAATGGGAAATTCCTATATGGGTCAGTCCATATGCTAAATAAACTGATCACAGGGGTGTTAAAATACTTTTTAAATGTGCATGCGAAACTACGAGTTGGGGTTATATGTCTAGGTTTTTATCTGAACTTTCATGCCTAAGAATGTTCAAACAGCAACGCTCTGGTAGACTGCATGCATGTGCAGACTTGTGGGAGACTTAGCTGGTCACTCTGCTGTAAGCATAGATCTACATAAAGGAAATATTTAACTATTTTTCTGTGCAGAATTATGATATTTCTCTCAATCTGTAGCAGCGACACTTGTCTTTTTCGCCCACAGTGGAGACATAATCCATATAAATATTTTCACTTCTGTGGGAGTTGAACCCAGGAATGCTGCACCCACCCTAGACCGCATTCATGGGTTCAAACCCCACAGAAGACGAAAATATTTTGGTATAGTACGTTAATATTTTCTTATCCATAAGCTTCATGTATGTTTTGGGTGCTCATTGAGACGATTCTTTTGAGTACCCACAACATAAGTCTTGTTTGAGATATAAGATTTTTTTTTTTTAATTATACACTTTTATCTAGAGTCCAGTGATAGTATTAAAGTCTCCTGCCTTGCTGCATACGATCAAACTGTTGTGTATAAAATTATTATCATATAAAATTACTCTAAGACAGTTTTGTATGCCCCTGCTGTTAATCATGTTGCACTCAGAAAGGCAAAATCGCCATGTCTTTCTGAGTGCATTAGGATTAAGTACTTTTCAGGGGTCATGAAATGCTTTCCAGTTGAACTAGCCCCAATCTCTTCCTATGTATTCCTTATTATGCAGTCTTGTATGTGTCTTTACTGTGTATAACACAGTCAGGTTTTGTCATAAATTGGCTCTATATTGTCTAGAAATGTTTCATTGTTATTCATCTGCTACAGTTTTATGCCCTGCCATTGTTTATGGAGGGGCATCTAGTATTGTCCGTATGTACTTTCCCCTGTCAAAAAAGATGGTAACTTCAATATCTTTTGCAAAACTAAGTACCTGTAGTCGATTCATATTTGGGTCTGGAGGCAAGAAAAGCTGACTTTGATGCATGCGAACAAAGGCACAGACCAGCCTGTGCATTGGCGCAGTCTGATCAGCACTATTATTATTGGATATCTGGAAAGTATAGTAGCCAGGCTTGCAGCATGCACAATGTCAAAATTCTTGTAGCGGAACAGACTGGTTTGAGTCTAACGTGGTCAGAAAGCCCCAGAAGATTAGGCCCATTTTTATAAACATTTATCACATGACGTCGCATCTGGGAGCGAAATAATGCCATGCAATAAAATCGATAAACCACCAGTGATTTACAGATTTTCGGGAAACGCTTTGACGTCCATAACAACGTTGCATACATAATGTCAAAATTATAACATTTTTACGGCAGAAATGAGATTTCAAAGTAATCTTATGTCATATGATGAATAGAATCTAACATTTGTGCTCCTGTATTATTTAATCGATTAAACTTGTTGGGAAAAAAGAGATAAAATGCTCTGCAAGCCTATTATTTTATCACATTTCCTCAACTCATTTAATAAATTCAATGAAACATGAGGACTCTTGTAAGATCCTCTATATAATGTACAGTACTCCTAAGGAAAATTATTCTTATCAAGGGGGCTCAGTGGTAGAGTGCTTGACTTAAGACCGAGGTGTCGCGGGTTCAAGCCTCACCGGCATCACTGTGTTGTGTCCTTGAGCAAGACACATTTATCCTAGCTTAGTACTGGTTCAACCTAGGAAGACCCGTCCCTTTATAACTGAAAGATTGTTGATGGGAGGTAAAGAATCAAATCAAACAAAATATAGGCAAGCACATTTGAGTTTAAAATTCTGATTTAATGTCTTATTCATCAATTAAATAAATATTGGAAGTTCTTGAAAGAACTAGCTCACTGAAACAGTTCTTTTGAGTGCATAAACCCTAGTAATACATTCTCTTGAATCTGTTTGTACTGTGGTACAAGCTTGCAATGCATAATTTCATCAATAGAATGTAACTCGCTGAACATTTTAAACATCCAAAAAGATTTTTTGGCACAATTTTTAAGATTTTTTCAAATAAAAGAAACAGCTCTTCAGGGGTATTGTCATTCATTGGCGTAGCTCCCATTACGCAGTTACACACATGCGTAATAAAAATAGTAGCATTCAAGGGTGGTCACCTAATGTGGTAAAAGTGATTTTCCATACCATTAGGAACTGCTCTTAAAGGAAAGAATTTGCTCCCTTTGGGAGAATTAGGGAGCAAATTCTTTCTTTTAAGAGAAGTTCCTATTTTAAAAAGGGACGCAATTGAAGAGAATCACTGCTTGATCCAGTAGTCTCCCTTTGACGTGCATACTTTTTTCAGCGTTCTGGCTATGACATTGTCATTGATGCAATATTGTTTATGAATTCTAATTAAAACATCTCGTGATAACTCATTAGTATTGCCTGCATATAGTTAAGAAATCAAATGAGTCCTCACAACATATGTTTTATGGAGACCTGAGTAATATACAACAGTGTCACTCGCAAGACTTGGAAGGGTTATCTATTGTTGTCTGCTGATAACTTTTGCAAACAGTTTGGATCCAGATCAAGTCCGACAAAACATGAGGCCTGATCTAGGACTACTAAGGTCCTAACTGTTTGACACACTTATGGTTTTCCTGAAAGAATTTTTCGAAAAAGGAAATTTTGGAAACAAAATTAACAGACAACAATAAACATGCAAAACAAGCCAGCATGCAGAGGAAAATTGCATCCAATGCAATGATAGACAGGGGACAAAATATTTCAATATTGCACTTGTCCTGCAGGACAAGTCACATACAATTTTCACTAGTCCTGCAAACACGTGCATTTGTCCTTTAAAAGCACATGCAATAAAGAACATAAGGGAGTAATATGTTATATGACTTCCTCGAGTAATTCTTCCCAAAGCACTTGTCCTACAGGACGTTGCGAAGAATTACTCGTCCTTCCTAGATTTCACTCATAATTACGAGCGGACGAGTGGAATTTTTGTCCCCTGATAGAGATTTAGTTATATCTTCCAGTTTATGTATATCTGTTTCGGTATGTATTTTTGTTGTTGAGTCATTTCGTCAAGATTGCAGCTTGTAATGCTTCATTACTTGACCCTTTCCTTGCTAGCGGCACTTTTGTCATCTGCTGATAGCCTTTACAAACAGTTTGTACCCAGATCAGAACCGACAGAACATCCATCCTGATGTGGATCCAAACTGTTTTGACATGCTTCCAGTGTTCCTGAAAGAATATTTCTGAAAAAGTCAGCAGACAACAAAAACGTGAATGGGCAGGCTGATCTGCACCTTTGTTTTGGGGTTTTCTTACAAGGAGACCCATATGGGCTAATATGGATTTTTGAGTTGTACAATTTAATAAAATAATTATTGAAAAAAACAAAATAGAATTAAAACATTATCACCTCATGTATTTATTCGCTACTCTTTCTATAAATAGAACGTGTACATAGTAAATGTGTACAGAGATACCACGTGTAAATGAGAATCACTCAGCTGTAATATATATCAGAGGTGTGAACTCAGCTGTAATATATGTCAGAGGTGTGAAAGATTAGAAGCATTAGCGAGACAAGACCAATATTATGATAGGTGTGTCTAGATATTACTTGGATCACCTCATCTGCCAAAAATATCCCCGACATTTTTTTCTGACGGGTTCCGACCCAACACCTGTCGAGGGGGAAATGTCAGGGAAAATTTAAAAAATTCAATGAGTTGTCCGAGGAAATTGAGACTTTGTAAGGGAATTATCCGTAAATTTTGAGCTTTTATCACAAATACAAATATGTAGATGCCAAGGCTGATGCTGATCAGCCTGGGATCTGCCTTTAGATTTAAAAAGTACCCTAGAGGGGTGTCTGCATGACAACTGCAGGCCTTTAGTTAAGAGTGCATACCAAAAACTTTATTTTCTTATTTATGACAAAAAATGTGTTGTAGGTACTCAAAAGAACCGTCTCAATGAGACGGTTCTTTTGAGCACCCAAAACATATGTTAAAACTGATGGGTAAGAAAATATTTACAATTTTACGTTCAGCATTTTTGTTTACCTATACCTATGCACCCGTCTAGGATATTTTTGAAAAAATGAAGGTTGGGATTTACAAGAGCTGTTGGAGGAAAATAAGATTCTGTAAGGGAATTATCAGGGAATACATGGGTGAAAGTTTTCAGGATTATTCCTGAATTCAGGATTTTGAAGTTGACTTTCCATAGAAAGTCAGCCTCAAAATACTGAATTAGGCAGATTGGACTAGCTTCTCTGATTTATGTTCAATCTGTCTAAAGACAGTTGACCATTAAAACTTGAAATTGTTAATATTTAATAGGCATAATGCAAGTTTTTAGCTCAGAATTTCTAAAGTTCAGGATTTTCGAAATTTTAAACTTTCACCCATGGGAATATTGTGCAGATGCTCAGGATGATTCAAGTCTTCATTGGTGCACATATTATTCTGTTGTTGTTTATGTCACAGCTTGTGTAACAATACATGTATATATTGTACATGGATGTGTACGCTAACTTTTGAGGACAAGTGAGATAATTTGATAAAATCTTAGCCAGCCCACAATATAATTAAGAAATAGATCAGCTCCAGCAGTGAATTGTTGAGTAATAATTTACTGTTTGGAGGTCAGTTGTAAAGAAGATCAAATCACGAGCACGTAGCTTGAGTGATTTATCTTTGTACAACTGACCTCCAAACAGTGAATTAATACTCAACAATTCACGCAATAGAGCTGATCTATTTCGATTCTAACGCACAATAAACAATGAAAATATATTTGAAGTCTTCAGCTTCATCCTACTTGCCGCCATTGCACTGAGGCAATCCTGCCAATAGTTGGACTGTGTCGCATACGTTTACATGTATTAGTAACACGTTTTCAGCGTAAAAACAACATTACACCGTCTAATGCCATATCGGACGTCAATTTGCAGTAACAAATGACGTCAGCTAGCGTGTGTTTTCCTTGAGCTTTCAAAACTGTGAATTATTGTTTGATATATTACGTTTTTTAGCATTGGCTCTATAGGCAAGGTGTGTTAGAAAGGTACTTGAACTCTTTCCTTCATGAATATTCATGCCAGGCTCCACCTTCTATGAATAATTACATAAATAAACTTTCATGTTTGTATATGGAACAAAGAAATTACTTGTCAGGTCCACTAGTGATGGATCATATCTAATCATATTTCCATAGGCAAACAGAGTAGACCATGATCAGGCAGCTCTTAGAAGAGCTGCCTGATCTGGGTCTGCTCTGTTTGTAAAAGAGTTAAGAGGCTTCTCTTTGAGGTAATGGGTTAAAGGGTATACTTTAACATGCATGCAGAGCTAACTAGTGGGGCTCAGAAATGTGAATGTTTTACCTATGCCTTCATCATCTACTTCCATACCTTGTTAAAGTGAGTAGCCAAGGCTCTGACACGGCTGTACTCATTCACAGGCTTGGTTTAACCTTGGCTGCAAGCCACTGTGATTTTTACCAGTTCCAGAAGTCTCCAGTTGTGGCTCATTAATATGTTAATTCAATATGGCGACTAACTACCAGGCCCTTTAGCGTGATTGGAGAACATCTACTTGGGTCCAATTAAGGAAACTTTTTGAGTGTAAAATTGTAATGATATTCCTACCTATCAATTTAAACATGTGTTCTGGGTCTCATTGAGATTGGTTTTAGTACATGCAACAGGTTTTGTTGAGAAATACCAAAACATATTTTACACGCTTTTGTCTGGAGGGGTGTATCTCGATGAAAATCGGGCAGTTCCAGTTTGCAGTCTGGCAGCATTTTTTGTGGAGATTTATCCTCTCCTTAGTCTCTTCAGCTGGAAGTCAATTAAATGGCTAAAGATTGAGTACTGGTTAACAGCTTCGGTGAAAATCACGCCCAGGGAAATACAGGTAGAAGGTTTAAAAATGGAAATAATTGAGAAATACACCCCTGGATCTTAATTGCTTGATCTTAATTCCATCCACCCTATAATTTTACTTCAACTTAAGTACGAATTTTGAGTTCTCGTGATGAAAGTTATTGAGAACCATCTTTATCAAGACAAAGCAGGGGTCATTTTCATCTAACATGTTTTTTTATTAACTTCACAAATACAATATAAAGTTAGAGAGATACAGGTTATTTAAGGTAAAAATACCTCTTGCAGCCTTCAAGGAGACTGGACCCGGAGTTGGTTATCCTGGTTTTATCAAATTATCTCGTAAAAACTCATTTGGGCTTTTGAGATGTTTGTTTGCAGAAATAGCTTCTGTTAAGTGGCCTATTATTAAGTTGTAAACAGATTTTATTAAGAATGAAAGAAATATCTTCATTATGTATTTTTTATGGGAGCGTAGTGTCTCAGTGGTAGAGTGCTTGACTCGAGACCGAGGGGCTGCGGGTTCGAGCCTCACCGGCGTCACTGCGTTGTGGTCCTTGAGCAAGACATATTTATCCTAGCTTAGTACTGGTTCAACCCAGGAAGACCCGTCCCTACATTACTGAAAGATTGTTGATGGGACGTAAAGAATCAAATCAAACAAACAAATTCATTATGTATTTCGCCCATGTTATATGGCAGTAAGAATATGGCAGTAAGAATTCATGTTCCATATCTGAAAACATAGGTCCAGTTAAACACAATTTTTGAGCATAAAATTTAAAAAAAAAATTTACCCATAAGTTTTAACATGTGTTTTTGGTACCCATAACATGTTTTGGTTGAGAAATAAGAAAATTAACTATTTATCTAAAGGTCATTGGTTTGCCATGTATCTTTTAAGTTACGAAGTCAAAATATATGTCAATGTTCCTTTTGAAAGGAAGGACCAAATAATAGACAGATGATAAATGATATATCAATGCAATAGCTGTATTTAACAACTGAATAAAAGATCAATGTTGTACCCGCAGTATGACTGACTTTTTTAGTTTAGAAATGTTGGCTGACACTCTAGAATAGGTTAGATGCCAGTAAAAGATACAGTAAAACCTCGAAAAGTTGAACTTAGATTTTTCAAAATTCTCTCTAATTAAAAAAGAAAATGGGACACACTGAATTCGAAGAATAGGATCTATTCATGATCTTTTAAAAACTGTCTATAATAACATATGTTTTGGGCGTGTATTTAAGGTGTTTCGTTTACACACCCAAAACTTATGTTTGATAGAAGAAGAAAAAACTGGTAATAAACTCGTCAAAATAAGTTAAGCCCCAGCTAATTTTTTCCATAGTCTTATAATGATAATGATAAATTTTCTAGAGTTTCACAACTTACAGTAAATGCCCCATCTCGTTCCATATCAGTCCTATAGTAAAATCAGCAAAAAACTGGGTACTCTTGGACAATTAAGCATATATCGAAAGACAATTTGTATTTTTAATTGAAAATTTGTATAATTACACCTTAGGTACTGTTGTCTAACTTGAGTTGAGTTAGAATTTTCATTTGTTTTACATTTTTTTGAAATAATCAACCAAACTTTGGAAATTTAGCATTACACCTATGGAAAAAATTACTTGGGGCTTAAGTTATTTTGACCAGTTTAATTATTTTGGGGGATATATATATTTATGTCTACCTCCCTATAAATGGATCTACTGATAATTCAAAATAAAATCTCTAGTCCCGAGAACTTTGAATTTACGAGACTTTACTGTACACACAGGCACTCAAACACACACAAACACACATGCATGTAGATAGAGATTGAATGTTTTCTTTCCTTCACATCAAGTAAGAGAGCTGTTTTTGATCATATTTAATATATTTTTTAGTTTTAGAGTATAGCTGTCATTATTGGGATACAAAAGTATGGTATAAGTGCTGTTTCACTGAGATTATGTATAAATGAGCCATTACATTTGATTCTGGTAGTTATCCCAGGGGCGAGCAGAGAAGGCTAATCCACGCCTGCGTTTACGCCTAGTCTCACCAGAGCATTCATTGCTTGCATGCAAAGTTAAGACAAAGATGGAGGCTCTGACCAAAATTTAGACCTTAACATGGCTTTTACAGGCTTTTTCCTGAATTCAGGATTTTGAGGCTGATTTTCCATAGTCCACAGAAAGTCAGCCTAACAGTACTGAATTAGGCAGATTATAGTAGCTTCTGATTTATGTTTAGATTATCTAAAGAAAGTTGGCCATTTAAACATGAAATTGTTGATATTTTGTGGACATACTGTAAATTTCTAAAGTTCAGGATTTAGGAAATTAGAAAAAAACATTGCCTCTCTGTCTTATAGGGTAAAGTCAGGGAACTTGGGATATCAGGTAAATACATAAATTTGCAAAAAGTGGAAATCCAGATGAGACGGCTCCTTATGTGCCGTTTCATCAGGATTTTCACTGTTGCTTAAGCACGGTGTTAAGTTAATTTATTTTATTTTTTATTCTGGGAGCGCAGTGGCTCAGTGCTTGAATCGTGAGCGAGGGGCTGCAGGTTCGAGCCTCACCGGCGTCACTGCGTTGTGTCCTTGAGCAAGAACATTAATCTTAGCTTAGTACTGGTTCAACCCAGGAAGACCCGTCTCTTTATAACTGAAAGATTGTTGACGGGACGTAAAGAATCAAATCAATCAATCAATTTTTTCTTCCAATAAAATATGAAGCAAACAAGGTGCTGTCCAAATTTAGCTGACCGTCCGAATTTACCTGACTTTACACTATTGAAGATATTATGAGCCGGTATCCAGCATAAGGTGCAAGATGACAAGTGCATACAGCGATGATTCTAATCAGTCTATGCACCCACACAGTCTGATCAGAGTCTTGTTTCTTCCTGCCTGAAGAAATGTTGAACCCTTGGCTACCCAAACAGTGCCCATTGAAGACTGATCAGACTGTTTGGATGCATAAGCTGATCAAAGTCTTTGACTGGCTCACATTTCAACTCGTACCTTTTGCTGGAAACCAGCTCTTAGCTTCTGTGAAAATATAAAGTGCTAGAAATCAAGATTCTTTAAACTGATTTTTTCCACAAGTTTGTTCCACTAACAATGATCCTTGGTCTTGCTGAACAAGGTATACCCTGATTCTGAAAACAGAGTAGAATCTAATCAGTGAGCTGTGTAGCTGGCTGATAAGGATCTTAACTGGTTTCTATGGAAATGTGAATATAAATAAAGTACAAATTATATTGATATATCTTACAAACTGAAATAATACTAACTGATGTATGGTAAATGATCAAAAATTTCAAGCACTCATTTTTCTGTTGTCAAATAAAATGTAATTTTTCAGGGCTGGAACTCATAAAATACTTGTATGAATAACAAACAGAGAAGACCCTGATCAGACTGCTTCTGAAGATGCAGTCTGATCTAGGTCTGCATTGTTTGTCTAGGCCTTTTTGTCAGCTAACTAATGTTCGAAATTTTAGAACATTTACCATATCAGAAACTTTTGTCAGCAGGATAAGGGTTAAACTTCTCATCATTATGTCTCATTCTGTCTTCATTAATTGAAATCATGCTTGAAATCTTGTTAAAATACTGCACCATTTCTTGTTAGAGTATTTCTGTATTCTGAGAGTGTTTAATTATTAACCCATATATGCCAAATAGACCCTTCCATCCTGAGTGAATTTGTTCTGGTGGACTGGTCTATTATTCATTTAAAGGGGCAACAGGTTGAAATTTTCAAATGACGAAGCTGGTCCAATACAGCTTAGCTGGTCGGATACAGCTTTATGAAAGCAGTAAGTGCAGATCTTGATGAGATGCTACGTTTAGCAGCATTGCTTTAGGGTCTCCACTGTTAGCTAATGTCCGATTTATAAGATTGGCCTCGACGCGATAAAACCTGTCTTAGGGGTTTCCGACAAAGCGAAACTCAAAACACCAGTGCCCTCAGCTACATAGACTAGCTAGAAACTTGAAATTTCGCTTGTAGCAAGTTTAGATATGATACTTTCAAAAAACGAATAGCAAAGGTGTTGATCAGTCTGTGCAGATGCGCAGGCTGGTCTGCGCCTTTGTTGTTAGCAAACCCCCTAAGAGAGGTTTTCTCTCGTTGAGGCCCAGATGTCAGGCATATATGGGTTAATGAAGCTATTGTAGGCATAGATCCAGATATACAAAAAATTTGGGCATAAAATTATGGACATTTTCTTATTGATCAGTTTAAAAATGTGTTTTGGGTGCTCAAAAGAACTGTCTCATTGAGACGGTTCTTTTGAGTACCCACAACATATGTTTTGGTTGGTTGAGAAAAAAGAAAATTGAATTTTTATTACTTGCTTTTATCTGGAGGCCTGATTGTATGTTTAAGAACACTTAAGTTTGCTTAAGAGAAATTAGCAGTTGACTGATTGGATGTGTGAAAGGAATCAGTGGCATCATATACTTCACAAAAACATTCTCTGAATTCAAAACAATTTTCGCTTAAACTTTACTATGTATCCTTTGACCAATACAGTCATAGTTATTATGTATGATATGTTAAAAAAATGAACTTGCAAGAGTGCAAGTTTTCAGGAATAAATCTTGAATTCAAAATTCTAAATTAGGTATTGGTTTCATTGTACATGGATTCATGCTACATGTACATGGATTCATGCGACTGAGGACTAAGTGAATGCGATATTGTTTTCATGATTACATTAGAACCTGTGTAAAACAGCCACTTTCAAAAAGACCGAAAATTGGTTTTAAGACCTATTATCACAAATTATTGCTTAATGCAGGTCAAACATTCTGCAATATTTTTGACTTTCATTAAGCTTCCATTTGTCATTAAGATCTTTGTTTTGTCTATTTTTGAGTCGCCGTTTCACACAGGTTTTACTGTATCCCTAAAGTCAGGAATTTTAAGTTGACTCCCTTCATGTCCAACAATACTAATGCGGAAGCTAGAAGACTGTTTTAAATAAATTGCAGACCCTCATCAGAATGATGGATTTGGATTTGGATCTTAGTCAGCAATATTTGATATAAGGGATCTTTTCTCATGTTATTGCTTGTGTTTTGCTTGAAAGATAGAGAGCACAGTATAAGTCAGCACATGAGAGTTTGTACTTATCCCATTGTCCAGCACGAAAGGCTCAGATCAGCCTATACAAAAGCACAGACTGGTCAGAGCTTTCACTGCTTGCATACGCAAAGTATTGATGTAGATGAATACTCAGACCAAACTTTAGACCTCTAGCCCACTAGATACATCAGAATGAGAGTTTAAAAAAGGCTGTTCGGCATGTGCGATAAGTACCAATATCTCCTTTGCTGGCACATTTTCATCCTCTGTAACCCAGGGGTGATCCATTTCATTATTCTTCATGAATGCAGAGGAACGTAATAGGTCACGCCAGCGTTTCAGAGGATGGCACATTTTATGAGAGATTTTGAGGCTGTTATGTGACTGTGTTATTAGTGTATATTTAATTATACAAGTATGTGTACTTAAAAAAATAAAGATTTCCATCATACATGAAGTTGTTCTCTTTGTACTAGAGGTGGTCGGTCAGAAGCGAGCCAAGGAAAACACGGAGAAAAGTGCATACTGAACTTCTTTCTGTAATTCCTCACCATTTAAGGATATGTTTCAGTCTGAAAGTTAAGTGCAAGTAAGTCTATTTAGCAACCCCTATTTTTGAAGAACTCTATAAGCTAACGCTTTTGTTCTAATCCTAATTTCCTTATTAATTGTATATAGTATACTGTATTACTTGTTATCTGTTGGAAATAAAATATTTTAAACTAACCCCTGTATTCCAACCTTTACCCAGTCTGTTACGATTACCATCAATCTTGTTTGCCTGGGATAAACGAGTTTTGGTGGAAATTCAATTCAGTCATTTTTCAGCCGTTTTACGAATCTTGGTGGGAAACCAAAGCGTCAAAATGATACTGTTATAGTGGACCGTTTAATAAAATACAATTCTTTTACAAGCATGCTTTAGAATGATATAAAAGAAAACGCGATATTGTAATATGCTCAGATAACTGCCAGTTCAATAAAATGTCGGCTACGCTAACTTGCAGTCTGAAACCTTGATAGCAATTAGTCACAAAGCATATTTTAACGAATTCCACACCAATGGCATTGTTTGGATACACTGCATGCGCAGGACGTTAGCAAAGTTTTGGTGAAGTAGAACAATGAAAAATAAATAAAATTAAGCATTTTACCGCCAAAACGCACATGCCAAGGTAAACAAGACTGTGTATTACGGTTCCAATGCATGGGTTGATTATGCTTAACCTATAACGAAAGGTTCTGACTGGCATGCGCAGTGGCTGAGGGGTTGAATGCTTGACTTGAGATGAAGAGGCTCATCACAGACATTGTGTGAATATACCCTCACTGCTTAGTACTGGTTCCATCCAGGAAAAAACCCCGAAATGACTGCAAAATTGTTAACTAGGACATAAAAAATCAAACAAACACCCTTTTGTGTATCTCAGTGCAGACCAGGTCATTTGTGTAATTTAAAGCATCATTGCTAAACTAAAAGGAATATATGAGCTAGCACATCAAAAAAGTTCTAGCGATAAGGCGTATATTTTCCTTAGTTGACATGACTACACACACCAAATTTTCAAATTGCCCTAATGTTTTTAAAATTGGTGTAGTTTGGCAGTAAAATATGCATAGTAGGCAACAAAAAACGGTTCAAAGTGATTCACCATTTATAATATCGTGAAAACGTGCACTTTCTACTCTCATCCCTCATTTTACGTCCGTTTAGACCAGACTTTGAGTAAATGCATTGCTAGTTTTAAAAAAATAAAAGTGCAAAATTTTAAGAATATGATTGCTCTTTATTTCAAAACCTTACCGTATTCCTTCTGCGCATGCGTACGAAATACACCTAAAAAGTGTGACATTTGTCATTGGAAAGATGAAACTGGTGTAGATGCTTTCCCCCCTAGACCCAAAATGCCCTTTACATATGTTATAAATATTTATAGCGACATGTCGTTGTCTAAAGGGCATCTTGGGTCTAGGGGGGGGGGGGGGGGCATCTAAAAATAAACTGAAAGACACCAGTTTCATCTTGCCAATGACAAACGTCACAATGTTGGTGTATTTCGCAAGCATGCGTAGAAGGAAAACTTTATTGAATGGCATCTTATGAGCAACTGGTCCACATTTAAAATCATTTCACATGAATGTTCATCATAAACTGCACAAAACACACACATGTTTTAAAACGTTCTGTTAAAAGGAAGAAAATGAACCATCACACGTCGGATCCGGCCGATATTGACAGAGCCGACCGATATGGACAGAGCCTTTGCTTATTTGGTATCAATATGCAATATTTGTGTTCAACTGTTTCACGTGTGTTTTTTGTGAATGAGGAAGCATCAGACAATCAAACAACATATTTGGTTTATCAAAATACTTAACTTTTTTTACAGCACTTGAAAATGCATATCAATAAAATGATAACTGTCGTTCTATAAATTGACCTTTGTTTACCCAGCGACCTTACCCCCCCCCCCCCCCCCCCCCCCCCGACACAAATGCTTCAGACAAAACCGTGCACAATTTGCAGCTTTCATCAGACTGAGGGAGAAGTTAGAAGACCAGAGTGGAGTTTTTTGCTTTTTAAAACTATGAAAGCATTATTCGAATAGAAAACATACGTTTTTCAGGTGATTTCTTCAGCCTACATAGACAGAACCGCACGTGACTGGAAATGCCCTCATTAAGATTTCCTTATCAGAACCGATGGCTATGTCTATGTATAAGGAATAAAGAAACACAACAGAGGAAATATAATTCTTGCGTGGTTATATGATGGTTTGACGAGATCTCTTTTGAAAATGTCTTACCGAATATTTATAGCACGTGATGAAATGCCAAAACGTCATTTTAACGAATGATTTAACGCTACGAGATGAAAATACATGAAAACGTAAAATATGACGTGAGCGTCGGAATGAAGATCAAGAAACCCAGTCTTTTGGTAGCCTGGTTACATGGCGTCGACTTGACAATATGCAAATAAAAAAAAGTCCTATCATAATCTAATAGCAGTCAAATATTGCGTCAAATGATTTTTTATGCTGTGAAAATATTAACTCTTTCATTTAAAGCATTAGGGTGTCTCAGCTCGCTGAGCTGAGAGTCAGTATGCCAATAAAAAATCCAAAATATTTTAGAATTGTAATTTTGTTTCGTTTCTTTTTTTCATTTAGTATAATGATGTATTACTAGATAATAGCCGAATTTCAAGATGGTTCTTGTTTTTATTTCTGTGAACACCTGCTTTGGGTTGTTGTGCATTTTAGAAGGATGAGAGAGTTTCATCTCTATGAGTTTTTGCATGAGCCATTTTGAAAATGTTTTCCATTCCAGTGAACTTTTAAACTGTACTGAGCGTCAAAAGAAATACCCCTAAATCACTTTTCTATCTCTGCATGTTGATAGACCTTTTATTCTTATAATTTTTGTAATACGTCCCAGACAACAATTTTTCAGTCATGGTGTGACGTTGAACCAGTACTAAGCACTGACGATAAAGTGTCTAGCTCAAGCACACAGCTCAACTGAGGGGATTCAAACCAGCATCCTTTTTTTGTGACTAGTCTCGATCTATCAATCGAGTTGCGGTGCCCCCTTATTCTTTTTAAACGAGGAGTTAGGATGGGATTCTATCCTAAACGTTCTCCCATGATAAACGAGTTATCCCCATTTTTTTCAAAAGAGACCCTATTCATCATCTGAGTTATCCAATTGCCTATCAATTCATATGTTTCAAAAATACTATTATACATACTAATAAACATTACAACGGTTTAAATTTAGACATTTCCACAGTATGTCGAATGAAAAATTTAAATATCTCGTACGAAAATCCCAGTACTTTGGTTTCTTGCATATCATCCAAATTGATACAACCGGTTATACACCGGGCCGCAGCGCAGTCGGTAACGTGTCTGGCAACAGATGCGAATTTGACTGCAGATCCCGGGGTCGCGAGTTCGATCCCTGCCCGGCCCCATACTTTCGTGGAGATTGATCATGAAATAATTTCTACGGTCATTCTCCTCCCTTCCGCTTAATCATTCAAGAAGGGTTGTTGTCAGTTACAAGCGAAAGTATGTGCACGAAGTACTGGTCAACTGCTTGTTCAAGCTTGCCCAGGAAAAAGTGTGGTTAGGTGAACTGACCGTCGCGCACAGTATTGGCGTACAAAACGTGGTTTTGCCTTTTTTCTGTTTACAGGAACCGATTTATAAAGTTCTGGTCATATTTTTTGTTTGAAACTAGGGCTGTACGTTCGCCTTGTTAAGAGTTTATTGATTCTTAGCTTTTATTTATCAAAACAGTTAAATGAGACCTCAAGATCTCAAAATTAGGGGGTAAAACGTCTGTAACTCTGTAACAATACTGCTGTAGTAGGCATGCGCAAATGTGTGTTACAACGCCATTTTGACGTCAATTTTTACGGAATTTAGTCTACGTCAAAGCTGAAACGTCACCGTTCAACGCCATATCCAGTTTGTACTGATGATATGCATTTTCGGTGTGCGTGCGTGCGTGCATAACATCCCACCTACAACTACATGTATGATCATACTGAGATGGGGCAACAGGCGGTAGACTAGAGAAGCCGGGTATCGAACCTGCAATTCCTGCTTTACAAGGCGAATGGTTCATCCACTTACCACTGCCTCTGTATAATGGCCTGTGGCTATGATTGGAATCACATCATATCCCATCTCACAGATATAACAACCCTAAAGGTTCACATGTAATTTGCAAATCATTGATGATATAAAAAGAACACTGTCAGATGAAATATGGTTCTCACTTTTGCAGTAACTTTGGAAACTTAGTTTGTGGGCGTTCTTTTGCACTCAGTATAGTTTTATGAAAGTGTGTGCGCACGTTACCTTCAATAATAAAATGACATTTCATGACTAAGTTTTATGGTGTTTTATGTGTAGTCAATTTATCGGGCCCTGGTAAGGACTTGAAGACGATCAGGTAATTGTCTAGCTTTGCGCTAGCGACTTTGACAAAGCTTGACAGCGGGGATTTGACATGCTTTGACAACAATCTTTTATAGAGTGTAGAGTCAAGAATTTCTTGACCTCTAGTCTCCCTTCCCCTGCTGCAAGAATTAACTTGCGAAAGCGTGTATGAGAGTCTGGGTAGTGTACCAAGAATCGCTGAGTGCTATTAACTTTAGACCTTTAATCAGGGCATGTCATAAACCATTGTCAATGAAAAGTATTAACCTACTAGATTTAAGACCATTTATCTTTCAACCGCATCACATATACGCACTAACTGTTAGCCAGAGCAATATTTACAAGATCTATCACCGTCCGAAAATGACATGTTCAAAGTTGCGGAAATGAAGCGCGTTTGTTCTTCTTCTGGGTAGTCTAATTAACATTTCGTCGTCGTTGTCTTTCTTTTTATTTTCAGTATACTTTTACAAAAGCTTTACCTTGCGTTTTCAAAACCTTATAAATTCGCAATAGCACTGCGTTTCGTGACAGAAAACAGTTTAGGATCTAATATACGAAAAACAAATACTTCAAGTGTTTGAAGCGATGTAAACAGTAGTTTATTATATTGTGATTTATCTTTATTAATACTGGAGAAACTTACACAGGGGGCGTTTCCAACTGCATATTACCTTACACACGACTGACAGTTATCTCGCATACGACAGTCTACTTTCAATTTCAAATTGATTATTGCTAAACAGTGACAGTTTCAGCTAAAAATGAAGACAAGGAAATATGCTAAGATGGAGTAATATGGTCTGGGAAATCGGATAAACACTACAAGGGTTAACAGAACTGGGTAAGTGTAACTTAGTCATTTACTAATACGTAAATCTTAGTGACACAGTTCTTGGTCACGCCATAGTTACTTTAGAGTATGGTCATACATTATGTATAAACCAACCAAATATGTAGCAAAAATATGTACAGTAAGTGGAATGTCTGGTTTAACTTTTTGCATGCTGCTCATGATCTTTGTAGTCTTATTCTTCCAGGGGCAGAAATAGAGTGTCAAACAATTTGGATCCAGATCAGGCCCGACATTTTTTCGGGCCTGATCTTGGTCCAAACTGTTTGTCAAATTTATCAGTATACGACAGAAGTGACAAGTGATAGGTAAAACTGAACTTTGCCTCTGAAGTTGGGGTGGGGATACGTACAGTGGCAGTTATCCTTAAACTCGGGTCATTTGAAAAGGGTAACACTGAGTAGATTAGAGTTTACTCTTGATGCGCATAGTCATTCTGGCATTTTGGTGTTACTGAATTCAGACATCTCATTCCATTCAAGCTTAGTGTCTGTCCCACATGTGGTCATTATAGCCAACAGTGTAGACCCAGATGCGATGCCACCAAAGACGTGTCTTATCAGTGTCTGTACCATTTGCTTCCATAAAAGCTCATTCAGCAATCGCACCAATATGGAAACCCAAGTGGTGAACACTCTAATGTGATAAAACGATAAGGATGAACTGATTTATTCTGTCAAAATGGGTTAAGCCGTTGCAAACTGAAGTCCATAATCCTGAACCATACAATCTTGCCCTTTGCAGGTTCTCATTAATATTTGAGTCGTATCCGTTCTACAAGGGCACTCCGGGTTCTGTGCAGTCAACTGGAAGATTCATTTTCCGAAAAAGATTTAAGTGCGACGATGGCGTGCAACCTAGATAGAAAGCGGATTCTGAGTGTGAAACAATAGTCCTTTTTGAAAGGCAAGGTTTTAAATTATTTATCATCATGTACTAAAACAATGGCATACAGATAGTAGAATGTATCTTTATTACTGCATATGTATTGTTAGAAAGTCTCTTATTAACAAACACGCGCGAACACAGACGAACGCGCGAACATATCATCAAATGAATCGGATACATGTAATGCTTCCCCAAGCAGAAATCCAAGCCATACAATTTAGAAAACGACAAAAATGGTTTGGAGACTTTCAGGACATCATCAGCCAAGTCACTGATGATTCATTGAGGGCTGTGTAGGTCATTACCAGTTTTAACATTTCAGCTACGGTTCTTTTGAGCACCGACAATATGCATAAGAAAAATAGTTTTTGATTAAGTCTTCTTATCTGGAGGCCAGCAGGCAATTGGAGCCAGACCAAAGGAAAACGGTTTGCTCATATTTTGCAATTAACGTACACTGATGATAATTATGTCAACCGAACAGAAATGTGTTGCCAGACAGAAACGGTTCTGACCAGTTCGCACAAAATCGCGAGCTGATCTTCGTGTTTTTTTTCCAAGTCCAGAAAGTGCCAAAGCTCTTTCTCCTTCTGGGTTCTAGATAATCTCTTCAGTTGAGCAAAAGGGGATACTGTTCTCTTGATGCACTGAAAAAAACTACTGCCTCAAGGAAAAACTTTGTCTCCATTTTCTCTGTTCGCTAAATTCCTTGCATCCCTTGTCCCCCTCGATTTTGGACCTTTGTTTCTTGAGAATTATTCCCCCACCCAATGTCCCCATCTCCCAAACCACAGGGAGTGTCTCACATGTTGCATCGTATCTTTTTTCGCGTGACAAGACAGATAAAAAAAAAATGCATTAACTTTAACTGTTCGGAAACTGCTAAGCCTAGCCTTGTTTTTGTGGGACGTATGCAAACAATGCAGACCCAAATCAGAGGGTCTTCACTGTTTGCTTACAGAATGTTCTATTTAAATGCGAATAAAAGACGAATAATACCAGCCAGCAATTTAACAAGAGTTTAAAGCAAGAAAAGTCTTTACTGCGAATATCAACTGAGCAGATGTGCAGGTTTGGTCTGCGCACTTATTCACATACAATCTCAGTCAGGTTTTCTCATGATAATGAACATTCTTTATCTTAATTGATGCATATATGTATATGTCAGTTTCATTGTTTTGACCTTGTCATATTCTCATGATAAACGTTTGTGTTATTTGAAATGTAATCATGGTAATGTGTGCTTCAGAACAAGGCACACTGCGTAAAAACAACGTTACGTCAATGGTACGTTGAGACAACGTTTTCCGACTGTATGTGTTTATTTCCTCCAAACTCCTGCAGAATTGATTTTTTTCTTGGCCCTTTCATTTTGTCGTCTGTTCCAATTAATAAAAAGCAACAACACTAGGCTCACACATTTCCCCTGAAATAATATATGTGTTCTGTTGTTCTCCTGAAAAAAACTTACTAGTTACACTAAAACCTATATAAAACGGGCACTCTCTAAAGACCAAAATTTTGTTTTCAAGACCAATTATCGCTTAATGCAGGTTAAACGTATTGCAGAATGATCCAAGGGGGGCATTCTGCAATACTTTCGACCTTCATTTAGCTACCAATTGTTATTAAGATCTTTGTTTTGTCTATTTTTGAGTGCCACTGGCTTTACACAGGTTTTACTGTACCCTGACATAGGTTATTTGACCTTAAAATTGAAAATAATTTCTTCTCCTTTTGTTAAACATTTGTTTTGGGTGCTAAAAAGAATTGTCTCAATTTTGAGAACCCACAGCATATGTTCTGATTGATAAAATAAGATTTTTTTAATAACACATTCTTATCTGGAGGCCCGCCTGATGTAAACGTCATTGTTATTCAATTTCCATGAAGTAAATGCTTTTGTTGTTCTGTTCCCTCGAAATAAATGCATTTGTTACCCTGGTCCTCTGAAATAGACACAGCCTTTGATGGCATGATCACTTAGGAAAGAAACGTCGTTGTTATTCCATTCGTCTATGTTCGTATCTACACATGAAATCAATGCATTTATTTCAATGTTCCTTTGAAACAAAATTTATGCCTTATGTTTCCCATGTTCCTCTAAAATAAACGCCTTATGTTTCACAAATTCCTCTAAAATAAATGCCTTATGTTTCCCATGATCCTCCGAAACAAATGCCTTATGTTTCCCATATTCCTCTGAAACAAATGCCTTATGTTTCCCATATTCCTCTCAAGTAAATGCCTTATGTTTCCCATATTCCTCTAAAATAAACGCCTTATGTTTCCCATGATCCTCCGAAACAAATGCCTTATGTTTCCCATATCCCTCTGAAACAAATGCCTTATGTTTCCCATATTCCTCTGAAATAAATGCCTTATGTTTCCCATATTCCTCTGAAATAAATGCCTTATGTTTCCCATATTCCTCTCAAGTAAATGCCTTATGTTTCCCTTATTCCTCTGAAATAAATGCCTTATGTTTCCCATATTCCTCTTAGATAAATGCCTTATGTTTCCCATAATCCTCTGAAACAAATGCCTTGTGTTTACCATACTCCTCTCAAACAAATGCCTTATGTTTCCCATATTCCTCTGAAACAAATGCCTTATGATTCCCAACTTCTTCTAAAATAAATGCCTTATGTTTCCCATGTCCCTCTGTAAAAATGCCTTATGTTTCCCATATTCCTCTGGAACAAATGCCTTATGTTTCCCATGTTCCTCCGAAAAAAATGCCTTATGTTTCCCATGTTACTTTGAAACAAATGCCTTATGTTTCCAACGTTCCTCTGTAACAAATGCCTTATGTTTCCCATGTTCCTCTCAAGTAAATGCCTTATGTTTCCCATATTCCTCTGAAATCGATGCCTTATGTTTCCCATATTAATCTGAGATAAATGCTTTATGTTTCCCATATTCCTCTGAAACAAATGCCATATGTTACCCATATTCCTCTCAAGTAAATGCCTTATGTATCCCATATTCCTCTAAAATAAATGCCTTATGTTTCATAAATTCCTCTAAAATAAATGCCTTATGTTTCCCATGTCCTTCTGAAACTAATGCCTTATGTTTCCCATGTTCTCTGTAAAAATGCCATATGTTTCCCATATTCCTCGGGAACAAATGCCTTATGTTTCCCATATTTCTCCGAAACAAATGCCTTATGTTTCCCATGTTCCTTTGATACAAATGCCTTATGTTTCCCACGTTCCTCTGTAACATATGCCTTATGTTTCCCATATTCCTCTCAAGTAAATGCCTTCTGTTTCCCATAGTCCTCTGAAATAAATGCCTTATGTTTTCCATATTCCTCTGAAATAAATGCCTTATGTTTCCCATATTCCTCTGAAAGAAATGCCTTATGTTTCCCATATTCCTTTGAGATAAATGCCTTATGTTTCCTATATTCCTCTGAAACAAATGCCTTATGTTTCCCATATTTCTCTCAAACAAATGTCTTATGTTTTCCCTATTCATCTGAAACAAATGCATTATGATTCCCATCTTCCTCTCAAGTAAATGCCTTATGTTTCCCATATTCCTCTAAAACAAATGCCTTATGTTTCCCATGTTACTCTGAACAAATGCCTTATGTTTCCCATATTCCTCTGAAACAAATGCCTTATGTTTCCCATATTCCTCTCAAGTAAATGCCACATGTTTTCCATGTTACTCTGAACAAATGCCTTATGTGTCTCACATTCCTCTAAAATAAATGCCTTTGTTCTCGTGTTCCCATGAAATGTACGTCATTGTTATTCCGCTTCTGAAATAAACGCATTTGTTCACTTGTTTCTATGAACTCAATGCCTCTGTTAGCCTGCTCCTATGGAATGAATGTTCTCCTAAGGTTAGTTTCACTGTGTTTCTGTTCCCCTCAAGCGTTTCCCTGAAATGAACTCATTGGTTTAAACAGTATTTTATTTGATCAATCACTATTACATAAGTACAATATCATAGAAGTAGGAACGCATTTGTTCCCTAGTTCCTCTTGTACCAATGCGTTTGTTCCCTCGTTCATCTTGCACCAATGCCTATGTTCGCCTGTTCCTTGAAATAAACACCGTTATTATTTCATTCCCTAGAGTAAACACGTTGTTCTGTTTCCTTGTATTAAGCCCTGGCCTCAGTAATAAAACTTTTTTTCATGCACAACTCAACTGAGCATTAAATTTCAACTGCTCATGATAACTAAAATGCTGAAAATAGAGACTTTACATACTTTCAAATTCTCAGATGTTGCATTTATCATGCTAATAAAAGTTGAATTGCCAACAATTATTGGCATTTTAACATAAATGAGCAGGATCAATGTCATGCTGAGTTGAATTGAGCACGAAAAAAGTGTTATAGCAATGGGGCCTGATCTTCTGAAATATTTGCATTCTTCGCCAGTGCCTCAGAATTAGACCCCGTTGATCCTCTGTTCCTCTAAGAAACACACATCATGCCCTGTTCCTAAAATCGGTTAATTTATTCTTCTGTGCGCGTGAAATATGCGTATTTGGCCCCTATACCTCTGGAATAAACGTATTTGGCCCCTGTACATCTGGAATAAACGTATTTGGCTCATATACCTCTGGAATAAACGTATTAGGCCTTTGTACATCAAGAATAAACGTATTTGGCCCCTGTACATCTGGAATAAACGTATTTGGCCCCTGTGCATATGGAATAAATGTATTTGGCCCTGTATCTCTGGAATAAACGTATTTGGCCTTGTATCTCTGGAATAAACGCATATGGCCCCTGTATATCTGGAATAATCGTATTTTGCCCATGTACCTCTGGAATAAATGTATTTGGCCCCTATATCTCTGGAATAAAAGTGTTTGGCCCCTATATATCTGGAATAAACGTATTTGGCCCCTGTACCTCTGGAATAAATGTATTTGCCCCCCCCCTCCCCCTGTTCCTCTGAAATAAACGTATTTAGCACTGTATCTCTGGAATAAACGTATTTGGCCCTGTACCTCTGGTATAAACGTATTTGGCCCTGTACCTCTGGAATAAACGTATTTGCCCCTGTACCTCTGTAACAATCGATTGACCCTGTATCTGGAAAAAACGTTATTGGCCTGTGTTTCTCTGAATTAAACGTATTTGCCCCCCCCCCCCCCCCCCCCGTACCTCTGGAATAAACGTATTTGGCCGTGTTCCTCTGAAACAAAAGCATTTGACCGTGTTCCTCTGGAATAAACGTATTTGCCCCTGTACATCTGGAATAAACATATTTGCTCCCTGTATCTCTGAAATAAACTTATTTGGCTGTGTTCCTCTGGAATAAACGTATTTGCCCCCCCCCCCCTGTATCTCTGAAATAAACGTATTTACCCCTGTACCTCTTAAATCATTGTATTTGCCCCCCTCCCCCTGTATCTCTGGAATAAACGTATTTGGCCTGTGTTACTCTGAAATAAACGTATTTGGCCATGAACCTCTGGAATAAATGCATTTGGCCCGTGTTCCTCTGAAATAAACATATTTGCAGCCTGTATCTCTGGAATAACCGTATTTGGCCATGTACCTCAAGATTAAACGTATTTGGCCCGTGTTCCTCTGAAATAAATGTATTTGGCCTCTGTACCTCTGGAATAAACGTATTTGGCCTGTGTATCTCTGAAATAAACGTATTTGGCCCGTGTACCTCTGAAATAAACGTATTTGGCCCGTGTTACTCTGAAATAAACGTATTTGGCCATGAACCTCTGGAATAAATGCATTTGGCCCGTGTTCCTCTGAAATAAACATATTTGCAGCCTGTATATCTGGAATAACCGTATTTGGCCATGTACCTCAAGATAAAACGTATTTGGCCCGTGTTCCTCTGAAATAAACGTATTTGGCCTCTGTACCTCTGGAATAAACGTATTTGGCCTGTGTATCTCTGAAATAAACGTATTTGGCCCGTGTATCTCTGAAATAAACGTATTTGCCCCCTATATCTCTGAAATAAACGTATTTGGCCCGTGTATCTCTGGTATAAACGTATTTGCCCCCCGTACCTCTGGAATAAACATATTTGGCCCTTGTTCCTCTGGAATAAACGTATTTGCCCCCTTTATCTCTAGAATAAACGTAGTTGGCCCCATGCACATCTGGAATAAACCTTTTTGGCCCATGTTCCTCTGAAATAAACGTATTTGGCCTCCGTTCCTCTGGAATTAACGTATTTGGCATCTGTATCTCTGCAATAAACGTATTTGGCTCTGTACCTCTGAAATAAACGTATTTGGCCCCTGTATCTCTGGAATAAATGCATCCCCCCGTATCTCTGGAGTAAACGTATTTGGCCCGTATTCCTCTGGAATAAACGTATTTTGACCCTGTACCTCTGGAATAAACGTATTTGCCCCCTGTACCTCTGGAATAAACGTATTTGGTCCATGTTCCTTTTTTTATAAACGTAGTGGCCCCTGCATCTCTGGAATAAACGTGTTTGGCCCGTGTTCCTCTGAAATAAACGTATTTGGCCAGTGTTCTTCTGAAATAAACATATTTGGCCCGTGTTCCTCTGAAATAAACGCATTTGCGCCCTGTATCTCTGAAATAAACGTATTTGCCCCCCCCCCCTATATCTCTGGGATAAACGCATTTGGCCCTTGTTCCTTTGAAATAAACATTTGATCGTCTAATACCAGGTCCGACGGATTAAGTTTAGAGGTGTCCATAAATGACAGAGGCGACGCAGTTGTCTTAAGCCGCAAATGACAACTTGAAGTGCTGAACATAGGCACACACAGAAATCCACGTTGTTACTGTACACCTAAGGAATATTCTAACGAATACACTTTTGTTTAGGCATTTTCTTGAAAACTTGAATTTCAAATGAATAAATATTTTTGAATACATTAGAACAATATTATCGGTAATACATAGTTATTTTCAGAAGAACATTTAAAATAAAAAAAAAATGAAGTTTGAGTTGAAAATTTCAAAAAACGAAAGTCGCAAAATTTACCATTTTTCAAACAAATGAATATGGAAAACAAAATAGCAATTTGTTTTCCATTTTTATGAGATGTGAATTATTTTTAAAGGAAAATCAGTTTGTATTCTATTATTCATAAAATCATCGAACTTCTATCTTCTACGTCTATACAATTGTATGGACAATACACACACACACACACACACACACACACACACACACACACACACACACACACACACACACACACACACACACACACACACACACACACACACACACACACACACACACACACACACACACACGTAATTAGATAATTCCTGACAATCACACCGAATATGTGCTTGATTGGGTTTCGATTAGGGTAGCAGGATGACCATGGTAAACCATTTTTTTCTGCTAGGCTTACAGCAGAACTCTGCTGATGGTACTTACAGTGTGGATTTTTAAAACTGAATTGAGCAAAATCACATGAGAAAGTGAGTATGACCAGGAAATCCCACACTACAGACCAACCCACGGCACTGTGAGGAAGAGACACAGAACACAACAGTCAAATGGAATAATTAAAAGGCAATTAAATTAAAATATTCAGCTCTCTCTTCTCCCTCGAGATGATTGCAAAGCTAGAAACGACACTAATGCACAACAAAACAAGGACCTAACAACAACCCTCCACAAAACCATGAGGGGGGGGGGGCAACAATAAACAATGAACCAACAGCAACAGAACCATCGCCTTAGAATGCTCAGCTGAAGTCACTTGGGGCTTAAATTAATTTTACTGCCAAATATTGGCCCTAAATTCTGCTGTTGGCAAATAATTGTTAAGCTCACTTCGAAGTTTCCTATCAAAATGAACATACTGTGATGATACAAAGGAAATGGCTCATAGAAAGTATGCGCTAAAGGAAAAAAAAAACCTTTAAAGCCATTGTAGGCACAGCCAAAGACAATCATCAGACGCTGACCCACCGATGAAAGTTTTGTGCAGGGTCGTTATTGAGTTTTTAGTTATTGTATGCTTTTCTTATTGTAAAATGACGTTTTTCATCATTCAGCGTGACATTTGAAATTAAAATTGCCTTACTGAATCGCAGACTTGATCTTTGTGACTTTCGATTTTGACCCTTTAAAACTCAATAAGCTGTATTTTCTATAATACGCAAAAGTTTGTTCTGAAATTATCACACATGATGTGAATACTATACTGAACAAAAGTGAAAACGCTACACCTGAATTGTTTGCCATCTATATACAAAATTATGCAAACCAAGAATGCAATTGAAAGTGTATCTTAATGTTCAAATACTGTGTAATGCATAACGGTAAAAGTATTACGGATGTTGTCACGAGGACACACATGAAAGCCATTTAAATGTGACAGGGGTCCATTTTTTAGGTTGCCAATTTGAACGGAAATCTAACACAATTTAGGCCTTCAGATAACCACTACCTACATGTACGAGATCCGACTGCACGAAATGGTAGTCTACTGTAGTCATGTGACAACCAGAAATGTGAAGGACTTATCTTAAGTGTGTTTTGATCGTTTAGAAAAGCAATCATAAAAAGCGGATTTTCACTCAAATTGCCAAGTTTAAAAATTTAACACTGAAATCTCCATAGGAAAATCTATGTGTTGTTGCATCTTAGTATGAGGACATTACTAGTCAAGAAATGGTAGAAACAATGTGCTGAGAGGTCTACCTGAATTGGCAAAAGAAAATTATCGAAAATCGTGATAAATCGAAGATTACCAAACATTAAATATTCCCTATTTGTTTTTGTCAAAGGGAGATAATTTTCAATATTTTACAAATTCGCTAAATTGATTTCTGAGCTTGTTTCAACTGATTAAGCAGTTATCTTGTTTCTTTATGCAACACAATTAAGACCAATTTTGATAAGCATAACGATTTTAATTTTGCGCACGCGCAATAGCAAATTTCAATGAATAAAGCTTTAAACACTTAAAGGAGCATAACTCAAACACCAAACGAGACAAATTGGTGGAGTTTCAACGAATCGTTTGCTGGATGTCTGGGCAACATTATTAAGCTTTCGTAAATACGTTCTCATAAAATATAGATAATTTGATTGTAGCGTTTTCACTTTTGTTCAGTATATTTATTTTTTGTATAACATCTTAATATTGAATACGTTTTACATAATTAAGCTTTTGTATCAAATCATTTACTGTATGCGTTGGAAGATTCTTAAGTATAGTCGGTTCTTTTGTTCGGATCATAATATGGGAAGTAACAACATTTTGGTGCGTTTCCCAATTGCAAAGCGTCGGATCATAGGTTCATTAATTTCTTTTACATATATATCCCAAAAGCAATAATTACTTATACATCTGTAAATCAAAAAGGTGTGATATACGTTTAGAATTTACGCACTTGGAGTTAAATTCCTGTATATATTTACAGGTAAAATCTTGAAATGTTTATCATATTATTTTTAAGGATTTGCATATAGTTTTTGGATGAATCATTTATTATTACTTACTTTGCTAACCTGTAACACATTCATTCATGGGTATGTTCTATGTTTAGAACTGATGCCTTTAAGTGGAGAAGAAAAGGAACCTTTTAAAATTGTGTTTTGTCTGATTGATAATCCTTTTGGCCAAACACCCCAGGGGGGTACTCTCATTTTTTCTTCATACGTAAGCTCGGGCCCAGCATCTACCGTTCACCCAAAAAATATCAGGAATTTCAAGCACCCCAAAAAATATTTGAAATTTTAGCAACCCCTAAAAATATCCCCCAATCTGTACCTTGGCCTTAAGATAAGAACCTAAAATGCATAGAAATGACCCCTAAATATAGTCAAATTTTGGATGACCCCCAAAAATATCCACAACTTTAAAGCGAGCAGACGACTTCTTTATTGATTTTGCAAAAGATAGTTTTTAAGGTTTTAATAATGGCCGTTTTTCTCTTGGCGTGACTGAGTAAGGCTTATGTTAAGAGCTATTTTTAAAATCTTACGATCGACACTCGACAAGCGTCCGTCCGTACGCAGTAGTACAGACGAGATTACAATCCATTCATGGGCGACAAAAGATATGATCTCAATCTGGACCAATTTTAACTTTCAAATCATTTTTAAAGTCATGATACTATCTTTTGGGTGGTTTATCTTTGCCCTTAAGACCCGGATGTATCTTGCATAAGCAGTGCAGTTCTTGATCGCCAGCGGAAATAATAGTACCATCGAGGCAGTCCACGCTGGTTCTTCCATGTTCCTTTATACCACCCTTACCTACTTTAGCACGAAATATCTCGGGATGTGCAAGGTCTACACTGATGTAGGTGGTATAAAATAGTTACACCATGTTTGTCCACATGTACGCAAGATAATCCACTCGCTAAAGCTCGTGGATTATCTCCACGTACAGGCAGACAGCCCATGGAATTACTATTACTTTACTCGTATTTGTCGTTGTTCCCATATTCCCATTGGATTAAAGAATTTGCTCTCCTGTATTTAGTAGTAGTAGTAGCAGCAGCAGCAGCAGCAGCAGTAGTAGTAGTAGTAGTAGTAGTAGTAGTAGTAGTAGTAGTAGTAGTAGTAGTAGTAGTAGTAGTAGTAGTAGTTGTTGTTGTTGTTGTTGTTGTTTTCAGTCGTGCAGTCTGGCGAGGTCTGAATATGCGACAACGATTCTCAAACTTGGATGACCATGAGTCATAGCCATTTAAAGTTTGTAAGTTTTTTTTCCGAAAAGGCAATATGCTAATTTAAGTGCTGTTATGTGAATAGCGTTCCCACACTTTTCCAATCACCAACAAATGTGTGAGATCGGATTTATATTGCAGCCGAAATAAATGATAATAATAATAATAATAATCAAATCATAATTAATAAAATATAAAAGATGGATATGTTATTGTCACAGGTAAAGATATATATCTTCGTTAATATGGCGAGAAATCAGTTGGCGATTTTTTCCACTGACTTGTAGACTGGAGATTAAGAAAAAAATGCATCTGAAAATGTCGTCTGCTGAAGTCGTCTGCTTCAAATAATTGCCTAACATTACTGACGAATTTAGTATAGAAACAAACAGCATGGATCCAGAACAGACTGCTCCTATAGGAGCAGTCCGATCTGGGTCCACACTGTTTGCCATAGAGGCTTCTTAAACATTTCAGCAGACGAGAAAAGCAGACGGCTTTTGTTGCGATTGACGCATTAAGGGTTAACACTATTTAGTTCCAGATCTGTCAAATGCTGTAAAATCTATATTAGATTGTGAAAAAAAAACTGAACACGGCGAAAACTTTTTACCCCCCGACGAAGGCGGAGGGATATCGTATAGGCTTTGCGTTGTCCGTCCGTCCGCATTTTCATCCTTAGCCATAACTAAGTAACAAATGAAGATAAATTCATTAAACTTATTCTGAATATAAATGACCATGGTGTGCTGATGTACGTGAAGTTTCATCAGGATGTCATAAGTTATTGAGGAGTTATTGCTCTTTGGTTGACTAAATTTCTATGAATTGCTGTCTTCAGCCGTATAGAAAACTTAGATGGAATCTCGTGAAACTTAAACTCTGTATATAAGACCACAGTGTAATGATGCATGTAAAGTTTTGGAGGATACCATCAGTTTAAGAGGAGTTATTGCCCTTTCATCACCTTAATTTCAATAAATTTGACCATTCAGAGCTATACAGTAACTTAGTAACCAATGGACCTTATAAAAGATATATACGATCCACATGAAGTTTCGCAGGATGTCTTTAGTAATAGAAGAGTTATTGCCCTTTGATTACCTAAATCTCAATGAATTATTCTATCCTCAGACATTACTTAGTAAGCAATAGATGGACTGTTGTGCAACTTATACTGAGTATATATGACTATAATGTTATGGTGCATATGAAGTTTCGTGAGGCTGTCATCAGTTCTAGATGAGTCATTGCCCTTTGATCGCCTTAATATTAATGAATTTGTCTATTCAGAGCCGCCATAACCTAGTAACCAATTGGTGGACTTTTATGAAGCTTTATACTGAATAAATCTGGTCATGGTATGTTAATGCATTAAGTTTCGTCAGGATGCCTTTAGTAATAGAGGAGTTATTACCCTTTGATTACCTAAATGTCAATAAACTATCCCGTCGTCAACCATAACTTAGTAAGCAATCGATGGAATTTCATTTAATTGCATAGTGTGATGACGCATGTGATATTTCATGAGGATACTATATACCAATACGTCTTCCAATAAAGGGATCACACATGTTTCTTCATGCATTAACATTTGCTGGGTCCCGAGGAAGCTGTTTGAACACGAGGCCGTTAGGCCGAGTGTTCAAACATCGTCCGAGGGACCCGGCAAGTGTTAATGCAATAAAACAAACATGTGTGATCGTTATTCTTGCATGTTTTACCTGATTTCAACATCAACCGCGCTGAAAACGTCGTTTAAACATTAAATAACCATTTTCTTACATTGATTTCTCAAAACAAAATGGCGTCAGCGTCAAACTTTCGAACGTCATTACGTCGCCACAACGTCATATAACCGCGCGCAATACTTTCGCGAACGAAAGCGTCGGTGAAATGATCAGTCACGGCCGCAACGCTTTCCAGTGTAACGTCATGCATGCAAATCAGGGCCCAGTTTAGGCTCTTTAAAGTAAAAGCCATGTTCAAACAGCACGTGAATCTCATGATTTGAACATGGATTTTGCGGCTTCAAACAGCTTCGCGTAACGAATCCCCATGCAAGAATACGTCTTAACCCCCGTGGGGGACCGTCAGACGGGTATTCTGGAATACCAAGTGCTGAGGGGGTTAGTTAAAACAAAGTGATAGAAAAGGTGGTGAGATGAGTTTGTACAGTGCGAGAAGGTAAAAGATACAATCAGAAGTTAGTATTTTAGGGGGACACATGAAATAGGCAGACAGCACCACTAAACTGTGCCTGGGTGGGAAGGGTCGGTATGTTTGCAGGGAGGGCGTTCCAATGATTAATAGTTCTAGGGGAAAATGTGAACCTGTAATAGTCTTTGAGGGTCTTGATCTGTCTGTATTCCAACGGATGTGATATTTTATGAGGATACCATCAGTTGTATAGGCGTTAATGCCCTTTGATTGCCTCAGTATCAACGAATTTGTCTATTCAGAGCCAATGGATGGGATTTCATGAAACGTATAGCTATATACCTGACAATGGTATGGTGATGCATATCAAAGTTTGTCACAATGGCTTAAATATATAAAGAGGAGTTATTGCCATTGATTGCCTAAATTTCAATGAATTGGTCCGTACAGAGCCATGGCAAAAAACTAAAACATAATTTCGGCGAATCCGTTCTCGAATTTGCTTGTGTAGTTCAAAAATGGACAGTACATGAAACAAACTTTGTGCAAAGTATTGAACTTATTTCAATGCAGAAAGTATTTAGTAGCAGATGTCCTTAAGCTTTGAGATAATCCCCGAGCCTTTCTATTTTATACCACATATATCAATGTGGACCTTGCACATTGCAAGATATTTTTCCCTTAAAATTGGTAAGGGTAACTTAATTGGGAGGCTTAATATTGTTTGTGATATCTATTTATGACGTTTCACTTTCCCATTGGTATCCTGGGTCAGGTGTGGTGCTTGATTGTATCGATTCCTGATCTTAGTCCTCTTTCTTTCTTTACTTTAATATAGTGGGTGATGACTTGACTAGTCAGACAAGCAGAATACCGCTTAAGCATGAGAGTTGTTACATTTTCCATTTACTCCAGAGGGGTTCAAGGAGTTCAAGCAACCCCCTCTCTCCCCCACCTCGCATTTTTAGATATCCTATGAAAGTGAAGTAATTTGGTCTCAGTGAGACCAAATTATTTCATTTTCATGGGATATTGAAGAAAAAATGAGATAAAATCAGCAAAGCGAACCCCACACCTTTATACATATGAACCCCCTTTCGAGAAATCCTGGATCCGCCCCTGTACTCTATGAAACTTTGGCCAGTCTGTTGTTTTAAAATTGTCTGTATTTCGAAAATATCCGTTTTCCTGGTTATTTGGTAAAACATTATAATTATAATTTGTCAAAGTTTTCGATCGCTTGTGGACTAAGGTCGTTGACATTTAACTTAGGATGCTAAACACTACTGTATTACTGTAAATGCCATTTTGTAATATTAAAATATATATATTCACATTTTACATTATGAGAATATGACAGTTTTGTGCTTAATTAAGGTAATAACTTTGTCATGGGAATTCCTTTGTTTATATTATATATATGATCAGCACAATGAAAAAAGATTATTTAACATTCATTTTACTTTTTGGAAATATCACATCACAGAGGAAAAGGAACAGTTTCGACTGTGTTTAATTCACAGGTTTAGATAAACAAAATTTTTCAGCGTAAAATAGTAAATATTTTCTTGACCATAATTTTAAGCATATGTATTGGGTGCTCAAAAGAACCGTCTCATTGAGACGGTTCATTTGAGTACCCACAACATATGTTTTTGTTGAGAAATAAGAAAATTATTTTTCTGTTACGCACTCTTAACTATAGAAGGTTTGCTCAAGTAATGAGGCTAAAGAACAGGGGAAAATGATATTTATTTCAGAGGAACAGTTTTGAAAGGAGCAGGGGAATAAAAGTAAGAAAGACAGCATGGATCAGGAATCGATACAATCCAGTACTACACCTGTCGCAGGATACCAAATGGGAAAGTAACAAAATCACAATAAACATCACAACAAGAGCCAAGAGTTCAGCTCTTTCCCTTTAGGTGACCACAAGGCAGCAATGAACAGACGCGAAAGCATGACAAACACAAGACATAAATAACACAAATGATCCACAAAAGAAGTACCGCCTTGGAACGGTCAGTTAAAATATTTTACTGGATGGCTTACCGGTTTCACGGCGCATTATTGGGGAACAGAAAACATTAGAAAACAATTTATATTGGTGGAGCAATGGAACAAGCTTATTGATTTCGTGAGAAAAGTTTCAAGTTCATTGTATCTTTTCTCAGGTTTACAATAGCAACAACATGCGATGCATGTACGACATTTCAAAAAAAAAAATCAGCATGGCAGTAACTTTACAGTTGGACTGCTGACAGTCGTTTTCTTTTCTTGGATTTAATTCTATATCATGTCTGCAACTGTCACCAGTCCAAAAGTAGTTGTCGTTTTACATGAAAGAAATACTAGCTCACAGCAGCTTTTATAGATTCCCATCAGTGCTCTGGGAGGGTACAACGGCTTCATTTTTAAAGCACTGTATTCTTTTAACTCTTTTTTTCTTTTTACCGATTTTTTTCATTTATGAATGTTAATATATTTTGAGGCGACTAATTTTTGTAATAAATAAGTCGCACATATTTCGTCCAAATACAGAATAATATATATATATGCCGTTAGCTAGTATCAGCAGAGTAGCAATGATGTATCTTGACCTTCATAGGTAAAATCTGGGGTAAAAAGAATTTTCGTGGTAGAGTATGTATATATAGGAATAGGTACCACCTGGAGGGCCTTTAATAGAAATGTTTCTTTTCTTTCTTTCGCAGCATAGTAGCAGCGCACTTTGCGACATTACTATGGGTAGCAGACGAGACTCAAGGTCGAATCAAGATCAGCTCGCATCAGCTCCCGCCAAAGTTCAAAATGTGAAACTCGTGTTACTAGGCGACCAAGGCGTTGGCAAGTCAAGTATTGCTTTGAGGTTCGTAAGAGGAGAGTTTACAGAAAATTCCGAGGCAACAATAGGTGGTGAGTATTTTCAAAGATCACACTGGTAAATGTATACGTCGATTTGGTGGTATTTACGCGTATTGCCGGTACTACATAGACCGGAAGTGGTAGATATTGGTGTTAATACTATGTAAAAACATGACATATACCTAAAGGACTATAGAATTAGATCAATTTTAAGTATTCGGCATGTAGATGGCGATTTATGTAAGCATTTAGGAATAGATTCGAGTACCGATAGATCGGTACTCGAATCTATTCCTTAATGCTTACATAAATCGCCATGCACATACTGAATGCTAAAAATGATCTAATTCTATAGTCCTTTAGGTATATGTCATGTTTTTTTACATAGTATTAACACCAATATCTACCACTTCCGGTCTATGAAGTACCGGCAATACGCGTAAATACCACCAAATCGACGTATACATTTACCAGTGTGAAGATAGGGTTCCTTATTTGCCTTCAAGACACTATGCCCCTTTTATTTCTATCGAATAGCTGGATATATGACATATGCATCCATTTTAAGTGTTAATTAAAGCAGTGTTTTCAGAGGAAAACTATGTCCTCCAACCGTAAACTGATTCGGAGCATGCATACCCAAATTCTAAGCAGCTCATTACTGTGTCACAATGATACAATATATAAAGAATGGCTGAGCTGAAATCCATCATTTATTTCAAGAGATAGCATGGCGAACAGAATTTTGGTCAAAATTTGAAGTTACAAAGCGCTGGCGTGACCTTGAAAATAAGGTCAAGATCACCAAAATATAATCAACTCTTCTTCCTCTCGAAACAATATATCTATGCAAGTTTAGTGAAAATCCACCCCTGGTTCATACGATAGAGCTCAGAAAAGGTTGGTTTATATAGTCTTTAAAGGATGATGACCTTGAAAATTAGGCCAAGATCACCATACTCTTACCAACTCTTTATTTTGTCACAGTGATACAATACATATAGCTATTATCATTGTTAGGTTCAAGAGATAACATGTGAAAATCGTATTTTGGTCAAAATTTGACATCAAAAAGTGCTGGTGTGACCCCCAAAAACAAGGTCAAGGTCACCAAAATCTGATCAACTCTTAACCTCTTCCTAACTATTTATATATGCTAGTTTGGTCAAAATCCCATCACTGGTTCAGAAGAAAATTTGCCAAAAGGCAGCCTTTAAGTCTTAATAGAATGGTGACCTTGAAAATTAGGCCAATGCCACCAAAAGCTGTTCAACTCATCATTGTGTCCCAATAAAGCAATTTATAAAGTTTGGTCAGAATCCATTGTTCGGTTCAAGAGATAACATGCGGAAATCCTATTTTGGTCAAAATTTCACATTTCAAAGTGCTGGTGTGATCTTGAAAATAAGGTTAAGGTCACCAAAATCTAAACAACTCTTAACCCTCTCCCAACAATGTATCTATGCAAGTTTGATTAAGTTTCACTCACTGGTTCAGGAGAAAGTGTGCGGAAATGACTAAATTTTACAGTCTTTAGAGGATGGTGACCTTGGAAATCAGGTCAAAGTCACCAAAATTTTATCAACACTTCACTGTGTCACAATAAAAATATTTAAAGATTGGCCAAAATCCATTGTAAAGTCCAAAAGATAACTTGTGGAAACCTTATTTTAGACATTTCAATGTGCCAGTGTGTCCTAGAATACAAGGTCAAGGTCACCTAATGCAAGTTTGGTCAAAATCCATCAGCTGGTTCAGAAGATAATGCACGGAAACGAAGCTACACGGACACCGACACCGACTTGAACACCGACGGAATCCACACCAAAACCAATATGTCCCCCACCCCTTCGGTTGGGGGGCATAATTTTGACATGATTGGGTGAATAGTGTCAGTTATGCATGTACTCATGCAAAACACCAACAATTATAGACATTTAAATTTAGTTTCACTAACTTAACGCTTTTCTGATGAAATTTATGAAGCCAGACGTGGTCAATTAGGCCCCGCTCTCTCAACCTTAAAGATAAAATGCAATTTTCATGTATATCCACATAAGCTAAATTTAAGCGATATGAGAAACATGAATTCATATACATGCATACCACAGTTGTCCTATTTCCAAACAAAATCCTGGCCTGACATATATATTCGCCAACTTTATTTCTAACTTGGACTATACTGAGGGCCTTGATAGTGCTTAATGATAAGTTGATATAATGGCCATATTTTATAATAAGAATAAAGAGCAGAAAATTTATGATTTGAGAATAATTTTGTCCTAAAGTTAACAAGCGAATTCAGAGAATGTATGTCCTCCGCCATTTAATGTTTGCGTTTAAATATATGAGCTATCATGGAATAAGTAAGTTAAACTGACTGGGCAAACAAAACAGAAAAAAAAACTTATTCTGAGAATTTTATTCGGCTCAATTTTGTTTCTCGTATACTTCAGCGGCCTTCCTCACACAGACTACTTCTATCTCGAATCAGTCAATAAAGTTTGATATTTGGGATACAGCGGGACAAGAACGGTATCACAGTCTGGCTCCTATGTATTACCGAGGTGCACAAGCGGCAGTGATAGTGTATGATATCACGAGTAAGGTAAATATTTTATTTCTGGATACAGCAGACCATTGACGCCAGACCTTGTTGGGTTTCTAATGATTCTATTTTCAAATAGCAAGTGGTATAAATCGTAATGTTATATTTGCCGCCAAGCATGTAATATTATACAGTTATTGACTTCAATGAGGTAGACATGAGGATTTATCTACCCAAAAAGTGAATATCACTTTTAAGGGTAGATAAATCCACATGTCTACCGAAATTGAAGTCAATAGCGGTTTTGTTATATACTTTAGGAATAAAGAAATGCAACAGACAAAATTATAATTTTTGCGTGTTTAAATGACGACTTGGTGAAATCTCTTTTAAAAATTTCTTATTGTGATGAAATACCAAAACGTCATTTTAACGCTACCAGATGAAAACATATGGAAACATCAAAATGTGACGTTAACGTCAGAATAAAGATCAAGAAACTCCGTCTTTTCCATGTTTGGTTATTTGGCATCGACCTGACAATGTGCAAAATAAACAAACGCCCAATCATATTCGTAATGCAGTCAAATATTGCGTCAAAAAACGCTACTTGAATGGCAAGATACACAATGGTAGTGAATAAACGATAAACGTCACTTAGAGCCGTCGGGTTTGGGTCGCTGGTGAATATACGGAATAAAATAAACCTAGAGACATCAGAACATGCTTTCTTGGGGAAAAACTGACTTTTCAGATACCGTAGAAATACGCTGGGAAGGTGTTTATATTGACGTTAGCAAAACAAAATGCGGCATTATGCAAGAGAAAACATCTGATACCATCTTACCATGCTGCGAGTGAACACCAAACTTGTTAACTGTTACCTAAACGTTGTCACTGGACCATTTTATCAGTAGAAAAACGCATAAACATCATGGAAACCATTAAAACGTAGGATATCGAATTTTGACATCAGAATTGAGTTTTTTTTGACGTCTGAAGATCTCAAGTTATAATTCTTGATTAAAACGTCCTTTTAATGATTAACTCTCAAACAGAAAAGAAAGTTTACGCATTTCACGCAGTATTCAGAGTTGACGTTAATGACGTTAAGCCGTCTCATAATCCTACAGAAACGTCGCTATTTGACCATTTCCTTGATCCGCAATCTATGCCAAGACTTTTTAAAACAATAAACCGATGGTTGATTCAAGCTTTGCTTTTATTGACCCTGTTTCAGCAGTTTACTACGGGGGGGGGGGGGGGGGGGTCAGGCTGGTTACGCGCATACCAAAATGATTACGTTATCGATAATTACGTTGAACTTGCTGTAATTTGACGGACACATACTGCTCCTATGGATAAATATAATTTACACTAAAAACTTGCATTATATTGTATGCTTACAATGACTCGAAGTGTTTGTTGTGTTTCTTTATTTCTTAAGTATATGACTTTTCAAGTAAGAATGCAATTTATTACTTTCATTTTTGTTGTTGAATCTTGTTAAACCTTCATCCTAAGGACTTTCTCATAAGTTTCATTAACTGCTACTAACATATATAAATGTAGAACTTTGCGTTTGAAATGTACATTTATTCTCTTAATGTGGAATGTAAAATTTAATCATAATTTGTTTTACATTTTGTTTGTTCAAAGAAAGAAAAATAGACAAACAAAACAAAAACAAAACTGTTTTAAAATTTCATGAAAGTCTTTAATTTACCAACAACGAATCATATCAATTTCATGCAGCAAATGCTAGTTTATACTCATCAAGCTATTTTAAGCCCTCCAGCGGTGATATTTGATAAGTGTCAAAAATATTAACTTCTGAAAACTAGTTTGAGCTGGTTTTCATGCAATATTAACGTGTAGGCCAGTTTAGACCCGTTTTCAGGTAGAGAGAGATTTATGAAGACAAATTAAGGTAATCAGGAGACAGGATTCTATCCAGTCATTTAACAATGTAAAGTAGTACCGTAGAATTTAAATAACTTTCATTAAATGAAAGAAAATGCCAAGACCAACCAATGTCACCATGGAGAAGAGACACAAGAACATGCACAAAAGGAAATATACAGTAAAACCTTTGTAAAACGGCCACTCTCAAAATGACAAACAATTGGTTTTAAGACCAACTATTGCCTAATGAAAGGTCAAAAGTATTGCAGAATGCTCAAAGTGGAATACCTATGTTTTGAGTGCTATATTTATGTTCGCCTTTCAGAAATCTTTCAGTAGAGCCATAGACTGGGTGAAGGAACTGCGACAACAAGCTAATGCTCAAATAGTCATGGTACTGGCAGGAAACAAGGCAGATATGGCATCGGAGAAAAGAGCGGTATCTAGAGAGGTCAGTGTTTAGCCAGAATAAATACATGTAGTTAAATCACACAGAATAAATACATGTAGCGGTATCTAGAGAGGTCAGTGTTTAGCCAGAATAAATACATGTAGATCAAATTACATAGAATAAATACATGTAGATAAATCACACAGAATAAATACATGTAGAGCAAATCACACAGAATAAATACATGCAGATCAAATCACACAGAATAATACATGTAGATCAAATCACACAGAATAAATACATGCAGATCAAATCACACAGAATAAATACAAGTAGAGCAAATCACACAGGATAAATACATGTAGAGCAAATCACACAGAATAAATACATGCAGATCAAATTACACAGAATAAATACATGCAGATCAAATCACACAGAATAAATACATGTAGATCAAACCACACATAATAAATACATGTAGATCAAATCACACAGAATAAATACATGCAGATCAAATCACACAGAATAATACATGTAGATCAAATCACACAGAATAAATACATGCAGATCAAATCACACAGAATAAATACAAGTAGAGCAAATCACACAGGATAAATACATGCAGATCAAATCGCACAGAATAAATACATGCAGATCAAATCACACAGAATAAATACATGTAGATCAAACCACACATAATAAATACATGTAGATCATATCACACAGAATAAATACATGTAGATCAAATCACACAGAATAAATACATGTAGATCAAATCACACAGAATAAATACATGCAGATCAAATCACACAGAATAATACATGTAGATAAATTAACACAGAATAAATACATGTAGATAAAATAGGTGATCTTTGAGATGTGAGTCATATGATTATTTGCATCAAAAAACAAATGAGTATGATCAGGAAATAGCACAATCACACACCACAGACCAACTCACGACACAGTGAGCACTGACTGTCACAAAACACCAGGAAGACAGTTAAAGCAAAGCAGTCAGTTCTCTCTTCACCATCAAGATAATTGCAAAACTAGTTGGGCACAAAGTACTGAATAACAAAACAAGGTTCAAACACAGAACCCCAACAAACAATTGGAGCAATAATAAACAATGGATTAACAACAATAGATTCACCGCTTTAGAATGGACAGCAGTCTAAGCCACTGGGGGTCTTAATTACATTTTACTGTACCAAATATTCGCCCTATATTCTGTTGTTGGTAAAACACAAAAAAAATCCTAACTATTGCAATGTATAAGCACAGAGAAACAATCTAAGTAAGTAAGGGTTCAAAGATCAGGAATCGATACAATCAAGTACCCCACCTGACCCAGGATACCAATGGGAAAGTGACAAACTCACAGTTAGACACCACAAACGAGAACCAATAGGTCAGCCCTTTCCCAGCAGGTGACCACAAGGCACAAATAAACAGATGCGCACAAAGGCTTAACAAACACAAGACAGTAAAAACATAAATGATCCACAAAAGAAGTACCGCCCTGGAACGGTTAGTAAAATAGTTTACTGGAGGGCTGAACTAACACACTAAGATTATACAAAGAAAAGTGGTTATGACTCACAGATAGTCTCTGAAATTGTGCCATGGTGGGCCCAGTCAACTACAGGCATCAGGCACCGACCAACCGATTAAAGCTTTTAGTCAAGGCCATCATTGAGTCTGAGGCCTGACCCACCGTCGTCAAATTAAAGAGGAAACCATAGTTATCAACCGTGACTGGGTCAAGTGTGGTACTTGATTGTATCGTTTCCTGATCTTTGCCATCTTTCTTACTTTTATAACTGGACATGCAGACTGTCGCATGATAATCATGTTATATCTATGATTATCTTTTTGAATTGATCACTAAAATTAGGTTTTCTAACAACTCTTTTGAATTTATAAACTAAATCACCATAAAATACTGGCTCTGATATGCCCTGTTGCAGAAGAGTTTTTAAACCAATATTGTATTTTAACAATCAACTCTGACTCTCTGTTGTAGAATTTAGAAAATGCTCTTCGAATTGTATGCTATCTATAAACTTGTTTAAATAACTAAGCAGTCAAAAATTTGTTTCTGTTGTTGAAGTCTTAATTACAGTAGAACATACTTTCGCAAAACAAATAAGCTGCAAAATAAAGGCACTATAGGAAGGGGAGCAAGGAACATCAACATCAAGAAAAGGGAAATTAACTATTTCAAAATTAAAATCATCCCAGCTAACACCTCATGTTGGACAATAATCACAGACCAACCCTTTGCACAGAGCAATCTTGTCAAACCACTTGCTTTCATTGCGGTTATTCTCGCCTTATAACTGATTATAGTAAACATGCCCCCCAGATAAGAGTGCGTAACTGTAAATTATTTTTCTTATTTCTCAACCAAAACATATGTTGTGGGTACTCAAAAGAACCGTCTCGATGAGACGGTTCTTTTGAGCACCCAAAACACATGTTTAAACTAATGGATAAGAAAATAATCGCAATTTTACGCTTAATTTTTTTTTTGCTGAACTGGCGCTATGAATTATAGTAGAACATGTGTTACACTAAATAATGATAAACCATTGACGAGAAGCCTGCCCAGAACAGCGTGCTAAGATTACTGACTTTATAATGTGAAAAAATGCTGAAAATGACGTTAATAAGCACATGAACAAACACATTTTATTTTGATCAAGCAGTAAGTGAGTATGACCAGGAAATGCCACAATCATATACTGCATACCAGCAGCCCACGGCAACATGAGGAAGAGTCACAGAACAATAATTAGTACTTTGATGCATTATACGGAAGACTGTATGTATGTATGTATGTATGTATGTATGTATGTATGTATGTATGTATGTATGTATGTATGTATGTATGTATGTATGTATGTATGTATGTATGTATGTATGTGTGTGTGTGTGTGTGTGTGTGTGAGCGTGCGTGCGTGCGTGCGTGCGTGCGTGCGTGCGTAAACATTTAGCATCTTTTCTCAGGAAAGATGCTAGAAAGAATGCACAAATGGCGGACAAATGCAAACTGTTTTTTATTTTATTTAATAAAATCAATACTTTTTCTACCGCCATAATCATAATTAATGGTCATAATAATGATTTCAAATGTTTATTTGATTATTTGAAAAATGTTCATGTTTTGCAGATATTATGCAGATAATTTTCAAACTGATGCGTAACATCTTTAAAGATTATCATTCAATTAATCCATCTCTTTTCAGGACGCAAGTGCATTTGCAGAAGAGCATAATCTCGTTTTTACAGAATCGTCCGCCAAAACTGGCATGTGTGTTGGCGATATATTCATGGCAATAGGTAGGTCACATCCTGTGTATAGCGAATGGTTATAATTCTCTGTATGCAGGTCACATCCTGTGTATACTCAAGGCCACAGCTAACACAACACTTACTATATGTTAGATTATTTGAGAATGTGTGGACAGATTGCATTCAAATTGGGCATATGAATAATTCAACACATGATACACACCTGTCAAAATTTTATTTTCACTCTATTGAATAATAAATTCAAAATCATAGCAAATAGAAATATCACATCATAAGTAAAAGTCACAAAATCACGTAATGACTTCAATTTTCAAAGAACATCACAGCAGAGTAACCCAGGTTCTGCTACAGCAGCAGAGTATCCGCCAGCTACATGAACCATGGGCTTCAAAGTCCCTGGACCTTAATGTCATTGTACATTTATTGAATGAGCTTAACTGACGTATGAGAAGGCAGTCAGTAGCTTCGCATTACCTTCAAGAGCTGCAGCTGTCCCTGGTTCAGGAATAGGGAAACATCCCACAGGCATTCATACAGAACTATGTTTTGTCAATCAGACAGATGTGCCAGCAAGTCATTGGAGCTACAGGTGGTCACACCAGATATAAGTTGGATGTTCTGTAGCCGTCCATACATTCTCAAATTATCTAACGTGTAGTTAGTGTTGCGTTAGCTGTGGCCTTGGGTGTATGTGGGTGGTAGGGTGGCGCACTCTCTGCTGCACCTTTATGAGAGATGGCCCTGTCATATTTGTTTTTATGACAGGATGAAATTTACTTCACTTGAGGCAAGTTTCGGTGGGGTGGGTAGCTTTAAGTCTTTTCTATCTCACTTTCTCAGGGAGGAGTACCGGCATGACTGAAATATTGTTGACTGGGACTTAAAGCCTTAACTCAACCAAACAAACATCCTGTGTATAACATATGGTTCGTATTCTGTATTGGAAGGTCACATCCTGTTTATTACACATGATTATTATTCACTGTAGGTAGGTCACATCCTGTATATGTGTGTGGTAGGGTGGCGCACTCTCTGCTGCAGCTTTCAGAGAGATGGCCTTGTCATATTTGGTTTGTCGACAGGATGAAATTTGCTTCACTTGAGGCCAATTTGGGTGGATGGGGCCTTTTTAGTCTATTCTTCCTTTCTATCAATAAGTAGGTCACATCCTGTGTATAACACATGGTTAATATTTTCTTTAGGTAGGTCACATCCTGTGTATAACACATGGTTAATATTTTCTTTAGGTAGGTCACATCCTGTGTATAACACATGGTTAATATTTTCTTTAGGTAGGTCACATCCTGTGTATAACACATGGTTAATATTTTCTTTAGGTAGGTCACATCCTGTGTATAGCACATGGTTAATATTTTCTTTAGGTAGGTCACATCCTGTGTATAACACATGGTTATTATTCTCTGTATGTAGGTCACATCCTGTGTATAACACATGGCTCGTATTCTCTATAGGAATGTCATATACTGTGAATAATACATGTTTAATATTCTCTAAGACCATGGATTAGGGTCATGACACATAAACCATGGTTTTTATCATGGAAATATGATCTTGCCAGACCACCAAATGTTAACAAAATATCTCAGCTCAAAAGATATTGATAAAATGACCATCATATAATCATATATCAATAATATATCTGTTGAAACATTGAATATATATTACGTAGATTTAATATATATTACGTAGATTTGTCAATATTCCAGCGAGTGATAACGCTTATCAAACTATTTGAAATGATTTAAAAGCTTTATAGCTACTAAAATATAGGGATCATATATGTATTTTATGCATTAACATTGGCTGGATCCTAAGAAAGTTGTTTCAAGATGAAGCTGCTTATCGTCTTCCGAGCCACCCAGGGAGTGTTCATGCAATGAAACATGCGTGCCTGATCGTTATGCTTACATATTCAACCTGGCTCCAACCAAAATGGCACTGAAAACATTTTTCTTACACTGGACTCTCTATACAAAATGGCGCCAGTTTGAAAACTTTCGAACGTCGTTACATCAGCTAAGCACATTTGCATTTCTGAAACAAGGAGAAATTTATATCCAACACAAATAACCAAATAAACACTAAATATCATTAGTATTCATTTATTTTCCATAGGTATATAATGCATCATTAAGGCCTTTGGCAGAAATATTGAAGTAAGAGTAAAATTATCATATGTGTGTATTATCATTAATATGGCCAGTAATTAGTCGAGGCTACAAGTTAAGAAATAAATATTATGTCCATCTAACAAATCTTTGTTTATAATGATTGATTAAAGGTCATCTAGAGAAATTAAGGAATATAAGTTAAGGGATCGTATGGAGTGAAAACTATGCTGTTTAATTAATCCAGATGACTTGAAATATAATGGGTATCTTTGGACATCAGGTAAATTCGGACATACATTTGTAAACAGTGGAAGTCCAGATGAGACGGCTCCTAATGAGACGTCTCATCAGGATTTCTGCTGTTTGCATAGTTAATTTATTTTTTATTCCAATAGTTAAAATATGAAACAAACAATGTCGCTGTCCAAATTTAGCTGACCGACTTTATCTGCAGTTTTCTTTTCTTTCAGAATACTAGAAAAAAAGATATGTAACTGTTTGTATCATTATAAGCAGGATGAATTTTTTCCATAAAACAAAATATGAAACAAAGTGAGTGCAAGGACTAAAACAAAAATAAAATGCAGATTAAAAAGTCATTTAGTAGTGAAAAAGAGTGGGGAAAGTAGGTTGGACTGTACATATGTAAATATACTTGTTTGTGACGAATTCTTTTATAATTATTTCTTTTAGCTCAAATGATGGTGAGACAAAACGGCCAGCCAGCACCAGAAAACCCAAAAGGAATGAAACTTGGAAAGAAAGATGCGAAGAAAAAAGAGGGTTCATGTTGCTGATAGATAAAGATTTCTGTGATGTTCAGTGATCAAAAAACTTATTTTTGTAATAAGACAGTTTGTTTCACATGGGCCTAAGGCTCTTGTTTACACAACATATTTTTTCATTTATTATTGTTGTTTTATATGATACATGTTGTAGAGTTTTGATTATTTTGTTATTTCTCAGCCAAAACATGCGTTGTTGGTACTAAAAACAACCATCTCAATGAAACGTTTTTTTTTGAGCAACCAAAACATATGTTTAAACTGATGGCTAAGAAAATAATCACAATTTTACGCTCAAAGATATACTTATCTGAACCTATGGATTTCACTTTGTGCATTCAAGAAAGTCGGCCACAATTTTGAGAATAGAATCATGGCTCGGATGTATGTAAGGAGCATTTTGCGTAGTACTATGTAGCAAAAACCTCCATTTTGTTAGCCGGAACTGTCTTAAGGAAAACTAGTTCTGTAGCATGTAGGTTCATCTCTGTTAAAATCGATTATTCGGATTATCCGAAAATTTTAATCAGCAGAATAAATGAAGTTTATGTTTTTTTTTCAATAAATATTGCTATAGCGATATTTTATTGAAAAAAACATTAACTTTATAGAAGACGTTTGTTTTGCTGCAATCACACTGGTTATTGTGTTAAAATTGTGTCTGTGACGTCAGCGTCACGTTTTATAACGTCAGCGTCACGCTATCACCCGCGTTATCAAAGTAGATCCTGGATGTATATCTGAGGTCTGATTCCACGGTATTCCGCAGAATTGGTCAAGGCAGTTCCGATTGGTTTTTTGATGTGTTATTTTTTTTTTACTTTAAAATGTGCTTGTTTCATTGGAAGTCATTTAAAGCTTGGATCGTATGACCTGATCAATAGCTTTGTTGCAGTATCAAAGAAGCAGACTGATCAGTGTTATGTGTTGTCTGAATATTACCTTAATGTTTCTAGTTTCAGACATGTAATCTCTGTCTCTTCACTTCATCTGTCTTTTTGAAATATTAAAGGTCTTGTGAACCTTCAAAAAACTTTTTTTTAAAACTCCTATTGATTGAACAGCCAGTAATGAGAGAAACAGAATGCGAAAGCCCCATCAAAATATTCAGACTAGTTATCAAGTTATGAAGGTTTCAAAATTTAATTAGATGAAAATATGTGAGAGGTTCATATGACGTCATTTGAGCTTTTCGAAATATTAAATTTAATATATTTCATTTATTTTAACATTGTTTGATATTTTATTTGGTGAAAATGATTAAATATGATAAAATACAACATTTGTATATAAAAGCTTAATCATGTTGTTTTTAATTGCTTAGAAATCGCACAACACATCAAATATGATATTTTGAAAAAATCATCTCGAAACATTAATTTGGGCAGGGCTTATATGCTAATTTGCATAATTTTAAAACTGGCATAACGTTTGACTGGGTATGAATTTTAAGATGGGACTTTTGGTATTTTGGTTTTCTCATGACTGTCATTTAAATCATGAAGAGTTTAAAAATGTTTTTTGAAGCTTCACAAGACCTTTAATAGCCAAACAATTACACATGTTTGTCTCTTGTCTACCATGGTTATAAACCTTACACCCTGCTGATATACGTGTCTGGCAATGAAGTGCTCAATTTATAATAAGTTTACGCAGTGTTATTTGGGGAAATGTTTCCTTGCTGGACCTATTCTAGAGGTTTTTCTGCAAGTAGTTTATTGAAATTAGAAGATAATAATGCAAGCTTAAATTAATATACGGTGCTGAGTTAGACTATTGTACCACAGGTTGTCTAATTGTACAAAAAAATTGGTGTACCACACCAAAGTAAAAGAAGAAGGAATCAGTATTTTGAGAGTGAAGGGTGAACAAGTTGATTCTGAGCTTTGTTTTGCCAATAAATGTTTAAATTTAATCATATCCTATTTTGTTGGTCATGTTTTGAAAACAGATGATTTTACCTATGTATATTATTTGTGTGTAATTGAGTATGTAAGATGATTAAAAACAAGATTTAGGAGTTGCAAAGAATACTCAGAAAAACAATTGAAGTATATTGAAACTCTTAAGATTTGATTACATTTGAGAAGAATAATTATTTGACAAAATTATTTTTTTGTTTCTGGTAGTATTATTAACACAAAATTGAAATGATGTAAAAATGAAATTTACGGTCCATTGGGTACAATATAGAACCTCACCAAATTATAGCGAACATATGTACCAAAAGTTAACAAACAAAATTTTTTTATAGATTTTGCTAAAAACTTGGTATGCCATTGCTTACATCATACCAAATTTCAATATAACACATTATAACGCGATTTTTTTTCTAAAATATGCATACAAAGGACATACCCAGCCTGTAAAACACTGACAACAACTGGGAAATTAGGTATCAAACTTGTGAACGAACGTCAGCAATGATTTGCAGCCAATCATAAAGGTATACAACCAATAAAAAAGGGTTTAATACTTTTTAAATGTTTGCGAACTTTTAGTATAGAGGGATGGACCATTTGGAGCTGTACTGTACTTTAACCATTGAAGCGTGGCTTAAATTAAACATGCACTTTGATAGCAGATATCTGGAACTTTTAAATGCATGTATATTGAAATTAGTTCATATTTTAATATTTACATTTCCGCTGTGAGTCTTTAAATGAACCTTTACATTTGAGATACTATCATACCTTCATGAACAAATCGATTCAAGCCACACCCACATACGTGCCATTTGAGCGGACCAACATCAACGCAATCCAATAACGTTGCTTGTTTACTGACATTTGTGTGACGCTGAACACGTATCGCCATGACGTTAAGCGTGGAAATTGGGCGTTTTGGCTATTCCAAACTCTCTGTCATGTCTGATTTAATTCAAAATATCTGGAAAAGCAGCCAAGTTAGGTGAAAATTAAAAATTGACACTTGGCTGATAATATACAATGAAAATATAAGAAATAAATTCCATTTTTGGTCTATTCAAGGAATCATGAATACTTTGGATCTCTTGCAAAGTTAACGTGAAGCCCGCATAGTTTGCAAGAGACCGGAAGTATTCATGATTCCATGAACAGACCAAAAATTGAATTCATTTCTTAATTGAATGTTAAAGATGGAATAGAGTTGTAATATCCTTCAATTGTTTTTCTAAGTATAAAACAAGTCAGCCTTTGATTAAAAGAAGTTTTTATGGAAACAAACAAAACATGTACATAAATCACATTATATAGAAAACGTCGAATACGAAAATAATCTGGATTCTGTATGTATGTATGTATATATGTATGTATGTATGTATGTATGTATGTATGTATGTATGTATGTATGTATGTATGTATGTATGTAAGCAATAAATTTGATTACTTGTCTGTTCATGAGATCATGAACACTTCGAGTCTCATGCAAAGTAAGTGAAACCCGAAGGGCTTCACATTAACTTTGCAAGAGACCCGAAGTGTTCATTTTCTCATGAACAGACAAAAATCGAATTTATTACTTATATTTATCTTTTATATTGTCTGTCAAGTATCAATTTTCTTCTTTCACATAACATGCCTGGTTTTCTGGATATTTCAAATTATACTAGACATAACGGAGGGTTGGGAACAGCAAAAACGCCAAATTCCCGTATTTAACGGCTGAACAATAGGCGATCGACGTCAGATAAACGCCAGTAAACAAACAATGTTATTGGATGGCGTTGACGTTGGTCCGCCCAAACAGCGTGTGTGTTGGCGAGGCTTAAATAGATCCGTTGATGAAGCTATGAACAACATCTCAAATGTAAAGGTTCAATTAAAGACTTGCAGTAGAAATGTATGTATGTATGTATGTATGTATGTATGTATGTATGTATGTATGTATGTATGTATGTATGTATGTATGTATGTATGTATGTATGTATGTATGTTGATTGCTAATTAGCAGAGGAGGCTTTCTTTGACAGAGAAAAAGTTACTCTCAAAAAATTCAAACCTTGATTCAAATCCTGTTTAAGTCATAGTGAATTTAGATTATATACTATATAAGGAAGCAGCTTTATATTGTCTTCTTTATTTCCTAATGTCCTATCAATAGAGAATACAAGGTGAGTGTCTTTTGATATCAAGTTTACCAGGCAAGGTTTTGAGAACGCTTGTTGACATCGCGAGGCTTGCCGAGCGATTCAACATGTGTTATCAAAACCGAACCTGGTATTTTATTTATCAGTTTACCAATTGTTTCACTCTTCAAACTAGCGATAATGACGTAATTTTCGATTTTTGTGTTGATTCAGCGTCATTAGCGACGTCATTCAAAAAGTGCAATGTCATCATGACCTGATAAAGGCACATGCCGTGAGATAGACACCGTTTATCAGACAGCTTGCAACAATGCAGTTAATATGCGAGGTAACTGATAAAGGTATATATTGTGGACACTTTACAAAGGGGGTGGGGCACTTATCATACCTTTTGATAGGGAACAAAATAAACTTATATTTTTGGCTTTATAGATTTTACAAAATCAACTCCATTGAACTCAAACTACACAGAAATACTATGCTACACTATATCAGCCTCAACATGAGAAAACCTGTCTTCGGGATTAACGACAGGTAATGCTCAAACCAGCCTCCTCAGCTGAAGAGACTGGATAAAATCTTCAAATTTTTCATGGGCAAGTGTACATATGTAGCTACTATACTTCCCAGTAAAAGAATAATAAAGGCACTGGCCAGCTTGTGTGGATGCGCAGGCTGGTCTTCGCCTTTTTTGTTCGCATGCACGTCGAGGCCCATATAGAATATTAAAATTATGAATTTAGTAAGCCTCCTGGACAATGAATATAAAAAAACGCTGATTGACAGCAAGCTGATCTTGTTTGAGTTGACGCTTTATGTCCTGGTCAACTTTTTTCAGCCATGTCAGGACATTTCCTGTGTTGAGCCAGTACTAAGCCGAGGAGGATAGAGTGTCTTGCCTCTCATGGACACAACAGCGTCAATTTCATATCAAGAGCTCTACCACTGAGCCACTACACTCCATTAAGGTGTGACTGTTGTTCACATGTGACATTAACAATTTTTATGACTTGATCCATTTTGTATGATCAGGATGAGAGTCATGGTTGGATCCAGAAAATTCTGTCATGTGGGGGGGGTGGGGGGGGGGGGTTACTGACAACTTTATCTTTTTCACAGAGGACCCTACGAAGCTCCCTCGAGATGCAATTGGAACCAAGGTTCCAATTGCGTCTCGAGGGTGGTCCGTGCCAGTATTTCTAAGGAAACCTATAACCACTTGTGATTTTCCAGGGGTGGTGCGGACCCCCTGCCCACCCACCCCTCTGGATCCGCCCATGAGCGTCATCATACAAAATGCATTCAAGAGATTGGAAATTGTTTTCTGTACTGATCTGTACTTCTACTACTTATTACTCAATCCAAATACTCATTTTACTTTGTTTATCAGGGACTAAAACCTGATTGGATGAAAATTGTATGAGGTCATGGCATTTTATTTTGTTAACAAAGGATATGGCTATGTTATGTCTTTGAGACCAGACCCCGAGATTATAAACTATTTAGTGCTCAACTCAACTGAGCATGAACTTTTAATTACAAATAAAAACTAAAATAAGGAAAAATTAAATTTTTTATTGTTTTCAAGTTCTCAGATGTTGTATTTATCCTGCAAAAAAAATAGTTGGCATTTGAACATTTTTTGCAGGATAAACACAATAAAAGTTTTAATTTTTACGTATTTTAGTTTTTATGAGCAGGATAAAATCCATGCTCAATTGAGTTCAGCATGAAAAAGTTTATAACCTTGCGACCTGAATCTAACATTGCCAGTCATGTAAAGTCGATTTGTATTGTTTGAAGAATATTAAACGACAAATAAAACTGTTTTTTGTTCAAATATCTGTGTTTTTCCATATCTCTATTTCAAGGATGAAATGAGAAAAAATGCATATAGTAAGTTAGGAAGTCTTAACCCATAAAGCGACACCTATAATTTACAGCAGACGACAATTTCAAATTTTGCTGCTTTTTCAAAAATAACGAATAAGATATGATATTTCATGAGAATCGTCAACAAATTTGTCGTCTGCTGAAGTCGTGATTGGCGCTTTAAGGGTCAATTACTACCATTGTGTAGCTCGGCGTACCGTTTCAATAACTGTTTTTTGTTCTGTAGTGTTTGTGTCCTTTATAGTTTGGCGACCATCTCACTAGAGAAGAGAGGACTGGTTGCTATGCATGTGTATCTGGATGTCTCTTCATCTGTGTGTTTCTTCCTCTTGGTGCCTACTTGGCATGTTGCATGCGCGGATCCGTAAAGTTATCCATATACGCATGTATAAATTACATAAAAGAGATCAACATTTGTTTTTTATGTTATGGCAAAGAAATTTATACTTGTGCTACTGTCAAAGATCATATCGAAGATAAAATATTCAAAATCTTGTATATTATATCACATAACATATACAACAATAGAAGCACTGCTTTATCAACCCCTAAGATTTATACTTACCTTTAAAAGTAATAAAAGTAGGATTTCTTTTAGAAAGAAGCATGTCAAATATGACATGCATATTTACTTTCATGCATCCTTTCTAGGCATTGCATTTAAATCTTTCATTAATGACCAAAACTATACTGCACAAAGTGTTTGTAAGAACAATTGACTCTTCGTATGTCTCTATAAATTACTACACTCAACATGTTTTGTGCTTTTATATAATTCCCTAATTATGTGTAATGCATTAGTTTTCTGTCTGAAGAAGCAATATATTTAAAAAGGTGTTGATACTTATTCATTTTTATGTTTATATAAATATAGCGCTTTGTTATCAAGAATTCTACAAGTCTCTTGTAATAATTTGGCCATGCCACATTCTGTATAGTGAAAAGTATCATAAGTCATTTAAGCATTGATTGCTAAAAGTGAGTAAGATCTCATGACTGCATGTTTTAACCGTTTATTTTTCCATCCAATATCTTTAAAACGTTTTAAAATATATTTTACATTACCTACTTGAGGGTCACAATGTCTTATTCAATCTGACATAACTCTTGACTGATAATGTCGTATGTGTTTAAAATAGTTTCTTAAGCATCAATTAACCTCTTTTCCTTGGATATGATCATATAACCAATGAGACCGTTGTCATCCATTATACACATTTTCAGGGAAATGTTTCTTCTATATAAAACCTCTGCTTATAACGTGATATTAGTTTAGCAAATGATCAAATGTACTATTAGTTTCATTAAAAAGACTATTAAAGGTATGCTGAAAATAAACTATAAACAATTAAAAAGCTAAAACAAGTAATGTAACATCATCTGCATATATATATATAATGTCAATACACAATTTGATTTTTAGACATTCTCTTTAAAAACAAATAACTGATTACAGACTCGTATAATGCATTACATCTATTGTAATATATATAAATTTTATCCTACCAAATTTTAGGCAATTTATTCTGTCTAAAATGTAAGCAAAGAAAAATAGTATAGTACAATCTCTCTAAACATTTAGTAATTTGTATTTTTTTCTATGGGAAATTAACCTTAAGCTAGTATCTCACTGGGATGCGAGCAATTTGCGACTATTTCGAGACTAATTTGAGACACGTTTTTGCGACAGAAATACGACATTGCAACCATAATCACACTGCGGTCACACCGAACGGGTGAATAAGACATATTTGCGACAGTCGCACGAATGTCGTACGATTGTCGCACGAATCATTGGCGAATGTTTCACGACATTCGCGCGACATTCGCGAGACACTCGCACGATGTTCGCCAGATGAAATTGCGAGCATTTATTACCATCGACCGCCTCACGACGTTCTCACGAACGTCGTGCGACTGTCGTACGACTGTCGCGCGAAGGTCGTGCGACTGTCGCGCGATGGTTTTTGCAAGAAATGTGAAACCAAGAAAAGTAAACATTTGAACAAGCATTGAAACTTCAGACTAGAAAGGTCCTACGCTGTTGGAAGGAACTAGAGGGCCTGTTGGAAGGTGTCAAGTTGCTGGGTGGTGTTGGACTGTTGAAATGTAGCAAATATTAAGTTAGGAAAAAGTTAACTCGTTTAAGGGGATATATCTTTCAAAAGCTCTTACTTGCATGAAAATTTTCCTGTATATACAAAAATTGCTTTTTTGTCAAGGAGACGGATACCTTTGGCCACATTGTTGTATGAATAACTTATACATCTCACATAGATTACTTTACGCCCCAACATACAGCTTTTGAGCAATCGGCAGCATGCTTATCAGTCTTTTTAGAGTTACTTCCTGGTTTGTTACCGTTAACAATGCTGCGACACGCTGGATGAATTTTAGAGAAAACCATTTGCATGAACATGACCTACAATTATTCAACTACAATATTAAGAAGTATTTTGACTCAAATATTGTGTATTTCTGGATTTATTTACAATTTTTCAATTTGACCTTGAAAAAATCATAAGCAAAAATTGAACAATTCTATTTTACTAACAGAAATTTGTACATTTTGGGCAAAATACTTCAAAATATTGTAGTCGAATAATTGTAGGTCATGTTCATGCAAATGGTTTTCTCCAAGGTTCATCCAGCGTGTCGCAGCATTGTTAACGCGATCAAACCAGGAAGTAACTCTAAAAAGACTGATAAGCATGCTGCCGATTGCTCAAAAGCTGTATGTTGGGGCGTAAAGTGATCTATGTGAGATGTATAAGTTGTTCGTACAACTATGCGGCCAAAAGTATCCGTCTCAGTGACAAAAAAGCAATTCTTGTTTATACAGGAAAATTTTCATGCAAGTAAGAGCTTTTGAAAGATATATCCCCTTAAGCTGCACAGTTATGATGGCCCATCATCATAAGAAAGTCAGTCGAGACCTCTCACATGCTCTAATTGCCCATGCGTATGGCATGATGAGCCCAACCAAATCAAAATTGCAATGAGTTCGGATGAACCTCGTCCTGCGAAAATCTATTTTATACAGTTATGCGCACAACAAAGGCACAGATCAGACTGCACGGATGCGCATTCTTTACAGAATCTTTGTTGTTCGCTGCAGTGATTATTTTTATAGGGTTCTGTATGCAAAATTAAAACCTTAGAAGAGCTGCTGAGACTAAGCAGGCTGTTGTAGTCTAACCAAGACTCAATAATAATACCTTTATACAAATGTACAGTAATATAGTAAACATTTAAGTAGGCCTTATAAAACATACTTAACAAAATTATCCTGCAGAATTCAGAACCATTTTAAATAACTGAAATTACTCCAAACAGTAAACATGTAAGTAAGCCCAATCAATACACCATACTTATATGAAACTATCCTCTCAGATAGCAAGAATACTTTACAACTGGAATTAGTCAAAACTGTATACTTAAGTATGCCTAAACAAGATCTCGTACTTAGAAGGAACTATCATCTCAGATAGGAGGAACTATTTTAACGAACCTTTGGCGACATAATTGCGAGTAATTTAAGATACTCGCGCGATAGTCGTGAGACGTTCGTGCGACTGTCTCACGACGTTCGCCAGAACATAGCTTAGTTTAATTTACTCGCAATGCTGTCGCGAAGTGTCTCATTTATGTCGCAATTGGTTCGCAATTCAGTCTTATTTATCTCGCAAATATGTCTTGTTCCAAAATGATTGCGACTAAATTGCGAGGGGTCGGCGACAAGTTCGCGATGGGTTCGAGACACCCGCGATCACTTTGCGACCATTTTGCGAGGAATTTTGTCGCATAAAATTTTTGAACATGTTCAAAATTTTCGCGACTACTTTGCGCCACTTGGCGACACATGCGAGGAAATTACGAATCACTGGCGACTGTTTCGAGACTACTTTGCGAGCCACTCGCGATGTCTGTCGCCAGTTGTCGCAAAACAGTCGCAGTCCAGTGAGATAGGGGCTTAAGTATTATACAAGGAGCTAACATATATTATGTTACTGACTTTGATTATATAATGTTACAATAGGAAACTGGGTACAAAATATTTTCAAACCACTGATTAACGTTTTTAATAAAACTTAATTGTGTTTTTTCTTCTGTGAAAAATATTACAAAATTCTACATCCTTAACATTTTAGCTTTTCAGGGCCACATCCTATACTGTCTTGGATAACATTTTGGACAAACATAGGACCTTATGATATTTGATATGGTTATAAATGTTACTTTGATAAATGTGACAGAAATGGAATGTATTCTTCTACTGCTACTAAAGAGCTATCTATTTCTTTGTTGATGTGTTTTAGAATCTTTAACTTGGAACAGATCAAAAGGATATTTTGTGGAGATAAAAACTTCAAATATTTGCTATATCGCTAATGTAAATGTCTATAGATATAGTAACTTAATAAAACCTGACAAATATTTTAGAACAAACTGCTGCCTGGTTATAAATTTAAAACAAAACAGGTTTGATATTAAATAAAATACTATTTGACATGTAATATAAAGTATTAAGCAATATATTTAGGAAGTCCTAAAATTTGTAATGTACGTTACATATTGTCATACAAGCATCAAAATATGGAACTTTACAACAGAAACGCATTTAAGTATAGCTTTTTACTATCGTGTATCAATAGAATGCTCATTTATGGTTTAAAAGTCAGCAGATGGTATTACATGCTAACTCGCAAAGTGAAATGGTTCTAACCATATTCACCATTTTATTTTGGGTAATCAAATTCAACAGCTTATAATTCTTAAAGTAATTATGATAGAAACAAGATGTTTGAAGTTTTGAAACAGTCAGGTAACTATCTTTTCCAAACATGGTATGTTAATTCTATAAACCCTTTGAACAGTTTATCAAATTAAACTTAGACCAAAATTTACTGATTTTATAAGGTGTAATTGAAGATATAACGTAAATGACATTTATAACATAAAAGTTGTGCTTCTGGATGCAAACAATTTATTTTCATATATTGATTGTTTTGGTCCTTATCGAGGTTTTGGCAGTAAAAAAGACTGTATGCACCATCTGGATAACACCTGGATACCATTACTTATTCAAATGTTGCAATTTTGTGTTTAATTGTAAAAATGGGATAGGTGTACAAAACGGCTCCTCCTGAAAAACTGCTACCACTATTGGACTGTACGACGTGCCTAGAAATGTTGTTGAAGGGTAGTTCTAACTATTTCTGAAGTCCAACCTTTTCTGGCTGGACAATTGTGCCAAGTCAATTTTCAAAAATTTAGCTCCTTGACTACTAGATTTTCATGAAAATTGACTATAAATGGTGTCCGCTAACATGATAATATACAGGTGAGATTATTATCCATTCATGTGTGTCAAAAAGATATGAACTCCATCTATGCATATTAAAGTCATTGTTTTATCGTATTTTGCGTGTTATCTTTGCCTTGTTGATGTACCGTTCATTTGCAGTGTGGATCTTATGTTGTTGATAGAGTATGTACCATTCATTTGTAGTGTGGATCTAGATCGTCCTAAAAATTGAAGCACTTAGACACTCAAATGAAAAAAGTGTACCCAGCTCCCCTGAAATAAACAGCTTTGCATCATGGTTTTGATTGTTTATTCCTTTTCTCGTAAGCTAGTTCCCTGAAGTACACTTATGTTGGTGCTACCTAATTGTATGTGTTTATCGCCAGATCCAGTTTCCAGGTAATTTCAATATACATTTCCTTGGTTCTGGACTATACCATTCTAAAGCTATATCACATATGTCTTCCTCCAAGAGACAACATGCAGAGCAACGGTTTCAGTCACCACATTCCAATGTCAAGGTCGTAGGGGAGTCCACAAGTACAAATTTGTGTCGAATTGTACCCCATGAATCACTGGTCCAATTCTGAAAATATATCACAAATGTCCACCTCAATGAGAAACATGTGCGGATCCAGAGGGGGCAGGGGGTCCGGACACCCCCCCCCCCCCAGAAAATCACAAAAATATGGGGTTTCTTAGCAATACTTGTCTGGATCCCCTGAAAAATCACAAAGCTACCAAGCCAGAATTCAATGTTAGGCCATCGTCGGCACGCCAGCGAAACGCCATTTAATGGCCTTTCGTTGGCGGGCCGATGATGGTCTGTTTATAGTTGTATTTGGATTCTCCTTTCCCCTCATCAACTAAAAAAAAAGTCGCTGTCAATGTTTGACCTCCTCTGACAGAACTTTCTGGATCCGCGCATGAGAAACACCAGCTAACAGTCACCCCTATCCATTTCACACATGTCCACCTTTCACAGGCCCCTCTCCTAGGCCAGTATCATAGCATGAGGTAAAATATATAGAGGATATTCAAATGTTTTTGTTAAATATGTCTTTTATTTCACGAGTGAAGTGGACAATATTTATATTTCATGAGTGGCGAAGCCACGAATGAAATATAATTATTGTCCACTTCTCGAGTGAAATAAAAGACATATTTAACAAAAAACATTTGAATTTTCTTTTTATTATATACTATTTTAAGCGTTACATATCTTTTGCACTATATGACGTCATACACGTTCGCACATTACGTCATATTGATGATGACGTTGCATAATGTGCCATGTCGGTCAAAACTGAAACCAAAGGAGCAGGAGAAGAGAAAGTGAAAATTTCAGCAAATCACGACAATTTAATCACCAAAATATTCCTTGCAATCTAACTAAGAAAATGAATACCCACACTTTGTGTTTTTATCCACTAATAAGAAAGTTACAGGCGTTTGAAATTCTGAAGTGGGCTAAAGAAAGTCAATGGACAAAGCAGAGGACATCCAATTTCACCCGTGAAATACAACTTATATTTTCACTGCAGTGAAAATACAACTTTTTATATTTTCACGGCTGTGAAATACAGCTTCTTTTTAAATATGCATTATATTTTATCAATATTTTCCTGTATTTCATTACTTTGTATGTAATAAAAACTATATATCTTCTTTCACTTCAAAAAATATTTTTATTTGCTACTGCAATGTCTTTTTTACTTCTAACTTATGCCCAAAATTTTTCAAGGAATACCTGTTTGTGTTGAAAATAATATGGTCTTTGTATTCTTCATAATACCTTTCATTATTAAACAGCACTGTCGGGGGGCATCTCATTTATTAGCAGTTTTATTTATATTGTTTTAAAATCCTGGAAGGTACTTTTTTGCTGGTGATAATGAATCATGTCTATTTAAAGTCGATTTCAGATAATGTTTAGTGTTGGCAGATATGAGCAAAAGCTGAATTGAAAGTGTAATGCTACGAACAAAGGAAAATGATGTATTTATTAATATGACAGGTGAGCCTTTAATTATTTATTTTGCTAATATCACTAATACATTATTAACTGCTTATCTGTTGACTGGGTTGTGATATGGAGGGGATGAACAACCCACTTTCATATGGGCATTGACGTTCGAAAGCATGTCTTCGGTGGTTTGCGAAAAACAAAGGCACAGACCAGCCTGCGCATCCGCGCAGTCTGATCAGCGCCTTTGTTATTCGCTATCTGGAGAGCATAGTAGTCAAGCTTGCTCCATACAAAATTCCACTTTTCTTGCTTATCTCTGTAGCTTAGGAGACTGTATTGAGTCTCGCTTTGTCGGAGACCCCGAAGACAGGTTTTGTCGCGACGAGGCCCATATCATTTCGTATGCAGATTTAGAAGTGTTGTCATTTTTTTTATCTTTTAAAGCATAATAGATGTGTACTCTGTCACCAAACCATGGGTAACAAACAGTCTTCGAAACTAGCATCAGCTATAAAAGTGGATCTTGTGATACTAGGCAGCCACAGAGTCGGCAAGTCAAGTATTGGATTGCGGTTCACAAGAGGAGAGTTTAAAGAAAATGAAGTCATACGTACAGTTGGAGGTAATAATCTTAACCGTTAAAGCGCCACCTATCATTTGCAGCAGACGACAATTTAAAATTTTGCCGCTTTTTCAAAAATAACAAATAAGGCATGCTATTTCATGAGAATTTTCTCCTGGCAAAAATCAAGAAAGATGTTGCTAAATTTGTCGTCTGCTGCAGTCGTGATGGCGCTTTAAGGGTTAGTAGTTTCCAAACGATTTGCAAGCTACATATCCATCTTTGATAATTCATTTCGTATGCACATTAGCATCAATACTTTGTTATGAAGAAGAGGGACCCGTTTCCTATGAATGAGATGGACCATAGATTCGGCAATATCGTTATTTTCTCTAAACAATACAAAGTTTATGAAATCCTAAAATGCTATTCGATGGCCTAGGTTTTTACCTTCGACATACCTGAAATAGTGACCCCTGGCACATAAGCTGATTCTAGAATAAGTGTTGAAGTTGAAAAAATGCATTTTTCTTCATTACAAAGCAGTTTAAGCTGTCAAGCAGAATATCTTCTTAAAACCAATATCAGTGTCGAAAAGTTTAATGAGTGTCTCATCGAATCGCATTGCCCGATTTCTAAATTCAAGGTGGGTAGTCACGTGGTTTTTGCTTGGATACACTGTACGGATGTTCGAATACACTATACGGACATTCTGATCGAATGTAGGCAGATTTCTCTGTGTTTTCTCATCTATACCTAGAAAGTTATACACCATTTTCCAGCCCACATTTTCCCCTATCAAACGCTACCAGGATAGCATCTTTAAGCTTCTTACTTTGAGTACTAACTCTGTCACAAATGTTGCCCGTACAGCTTATTTCCAAATTCAGGCCCGATCTTCGCCGCTAAAAATTTTGTGACAGAGTCTGTACTCAAAAAAAGAAGCTTTATGAGGATATCCTCGCATCGTTAGATCGGGAAAAATGGGGGCTGGAAAATGGTGTATAACTTTCTGTGAAAAGATGAAAAAACACACAGAAATATCTACTTACTTTTGCTTAAAACATCGGTGTGGAAAAAAGTCCGCCATTTTTCCGTACAGTGTATCCTAACAGAAACAACGTGACTACCCACCCTGAATTCTGCTCTCAAAATTATGAAACAGAAAGTTTAATCCAACTGGTTTATGCGATGAAGGAGATGGATTGGTGGCCGTGAATAATAGATACTGTGAAATCTGCTGCTAGAATAAAACTGGCACACTATCCGTTACAGTTTTTATTTGCATTTTTCAAGAAACGTGAGTATTTCTCTGCCACCAGCTACTGACTGTTTTGTTTAGGCCAAAAAATTTTTATTAGTTGATTTACGGGATTTTTTTCAGATTTAGGGTCGGGGGTGGGGGCGAAAAAAATAAATAAAAAAGCTCTGAAAATGACCATTTAACTGGTCATTTTCAGAGCTTTTTCTTTTTTTAGAGCTTTTTTTCAGAGCTTTTTTTTCAGAGCTTTTTTTTCTTTAATATCTCCAGAAAAACAGTAAAACTAATAAGGTAATCTTTAAATGTTTCATCATTTTCCTAAAAATCTGGACTGGACAATCACTTTTAACAGTGTCATTCTCAAAAATGCACAGACAGAACCTCAAAAAATATTTTTTTTTAACCAAACATATATATTTAGAGTTGGCGGATAAAATAAAAAAAATAGAAATTAAATTTTATTTTTTCTTTCTTTCCGGAAAATTACAGTAGGAGGGTTCGTAAATCAACTAATAAAAATTCTGGCCTTAATTTCTTCTAGATCTTGAATTGCCTAGCTGTATTTTAATGTCTGCCTGTCAATAGCATGTGTACTCACCATTTGATTATAAACGATAATGCAGTTTTTTATGATTTGGCTAAAGATATAGTTTTATGTTTCAAACACTTTATTTACTAGACTAATGAGTATACCCATAAACAGTCGGTTTTCAAAGTATGGAGTTTATCTAAAGTTTGAAATACTTAAGTCGCTTTTCATAGGTTAGATTAATTAAAATCTATGTCAATGCAAATATTTATGCAACATTTGATCAGTGCATCTCAACCAGGGTAAAGCAATACCAACAATTTAGTGTAGCATTAACCCTTAAAGCGCCAAGAAAAAATGCATCTGAAAACGTCGTCTGCTGATGTCGTCTGCTGCAAATAATTGCCTGAACATTACTGACAAATTAAGTATAGAAGCAAACAGCGTGAACCCAGAACAGATGAATTGGGTCCACACTAATTGCCATAGAGGCTTTTTAAACATTTCAGCAGACGAGAAAGGCAGACGACTTTTGTTGTGATTGGCGCATTAAGGGTTAAAATGAATGTTCAACGCTCATGTTGTCACGGTAATAGTATATAGCCATTGGCTTCGGGTATATTACTTGATTTTTCGCTTACTGTAAAGGCGGCGCCTCATGAATGCGTATTTAGGACTAGTCAACCTTAGACATAGGTAAAAGCTGAAAAGGAGGCGTGGTTTTATTCAAAAGTAACTGTATCTTCTTGTGCTACAACCTCAGTCATTATTTGGTCCTTAAAACGCCAGCAACATAACTGCATCTGAAAATGTCTGTTTAACATAAGCAGGAAGGCAAACATTGTGGACCCAGATCAGACTGCTCCTACAGGAGCAGTCTGATCTGGGTCCACACTGTTTATCTATGGGGCTTCAAATAGTTTAGTGGACGACAAAAATCATACATTTTGTGATTTTGCGGTTTAATAAATGTGAGTTCATAGTGTATACGGTTAGGATTATCATGAAATGCTCGCACGTTTGCGCGGCCCAAGCAACTTACTTATGCTTCACCAAATTATAAATAGAACCTGATTTCTCTTGTTTAGCAGGTGAACTAGCCGAACAACGCCCAGATACGAATATTAAAGTTACCGCCTTTACAGTAAGCGAAAAGTCAAGCAATATACAGTGTCTGGTTTTGAGCTAATTGGACCATTCCTGTAGCATACTAAAATACAGTTGAAAATACACTTGAACTTGAAAGATCTTAAAATTGACCCGCTTATCTCAAACAGGGCCCGGAATTACAATGCCTCCTTAGAGTTAAGGAAGACTTAAGTTAAGTATTAATATTTTAACATGCTATATTAGATGCTAATTAAATTGCCTGGCTCGATGCAGTACTTGTGGTCAAGGATATCATTGTGAATTGCAGAATTAATGAAACTATTTTGGTTTTAATCAGTTTGAAACGTTATTTTTCGCATCCTGAAAATCAATACTTAGCTAAAGTCTTCCTTAACTTTAAGGAGGCATTGTATTTCCGGGCCCAGGTGAAGAAATATATAGTGCAACATATAGACATATATAACATTCTGCATTCAGAGCATATATAGTGGATCTTACATGAGTGCACATGTTTTATAGAATATTAAACGAGTTGAGTAAAAGAGATAAAAATGCGAGGCTTGTCGAGCGTTTTATCGCTTTTTCGCAACGAGTTTCATAAATTAAACAGTACAGAAGCACGAATGTTAGATTCTATTTATCATATGACATTAGAATTATGTTGAAAACATATTTATGGTGTGAAAATGATAGGGCTTTGCCATATGCGTGACGTTAAAAGCGTCATTTCATAACGTTCCCGAAAATCTGTAAATAACTAGTGATTTATCGGTTTTAATGCATGGCGTTATTTTACTCTCAGACGCGGTGCATATGATAAATATAGGGATCACACATGTGTGCCATGCATTAACATTTTAGTAGGCTACCCAGACACTAAAAATGTTCTGTTGGCATTTGTTAGTACATTTTGGCATCCATGCTAATAGTGTACCTTGATGTGTTTTAAGAAGGATAGGGGTGGATGCCAAATCTGAAAATGCCACAAAGTCCCATAATTAGGACAAAGGTCAACTGAGTGCAAATTCTTGTAAATACGTCAGATTTTAGTGTTTTTATCAATTAAATATCCAAATTTATGAATGAAAGTAATGCAAAATCTCTTTTAGATAATACAGCCACGCCTTGTAAACAAACAGCATCATCAAGTCATGATATGTGTTTGGATCAGAGGTCATTTAAGTGCAAAATCGGTGAAAATAGCAGCAATACTTTATTTATATAGGGCAAAATTTCAAATTTTAAGTTCCCTTCAACCCCAATAGATTTTTTTTATTGCTATCCTGCTAGGTCTGCGTCTTTCGTGTTTGGAAAGCTATCTTGTACAAAGTTTTCTGTTGCTTAATATTCATTGTAGGCCTGTAAAGTATGTTACTGTATAAAATCAATTAAAATAATATACGACTAAGAATAACCATTTCATTGTAAAGAAATAATTTCTTTTGCTTAATGCTTTGTATGAATATGTCATTTTATGCAATTATCTATCCTCTTATACATAAGATGTGTTTAAGTTGTTACTAACGTTACATTTAACAATCTGATTTTTCAAAGGTATATTTCTAGCTACAGCTTTCTTGAAGGACTTGGCCATGATCTCATGCTTATAGGACTAAAATATATTTCATGAAGGACTTGGCCATGATCTCATGCTTATAGGACTAAAATATATTTCATGAAGGACTTGGCCATGATCTCATGCTTATAGGACTAAAATATATTTCATGAAGGACTTGGCCATGATCTCATGCTTATAGGACTAAAATACATTTCATGAAGGACTTGGCCATGATCTCATGCTTGTAGGACTAAAATATATTTCATGAAGGACTTGGCCATGATCTCATGCTTATAGTACTAAAATATATTTCTTTTCTAATTTCACACATTTACTGTCTTTGTTCCCATCTATGAGTAAGTGTAAAACGCGTTTTACAATGCCACTACATGCTAATTGAATATACTAAGCATATATTCATGAAAACAAGAAGACCAAGCCTACTTTAATTAAACACCAGACGTGTTGAAACTATTATAGAATATGGTAAATCCCATATATTGGAAGGAATATATCCTCACATTGGTCTTCACAGATGGTAACATACATAACATAAAACTTATATACAGGTACATTTCTAGCAATGACCATCCAGTGAAAACATAATAATTTTTTGTAGGGTATATATTTGAAATAACCCTGACAATAAGGGTAATCCTCCATATAACTTTTTAAGGTCTTGTGAATCTTCAGAACCATTTTTAAACTCTTCATGATTTTAGAGACAGTGATGAGAAAACCAGAATGCTGAAAACCCCATCTTTAAATTCCAAACGAGTCAAAAGTTATGCAAGTTTTAAAATTATGCAAATTAGCATATAAGCCCCGCCCACATTATTGTTTCGAGATGATTTTTTTTCAAATTGTCATATTTTATGTAGTGCAATATCCAAACAATTAAAAACAGCACAATTAAATTTTTTATGCAAATGTTGTATTTTATCATATTGAATCATTTTCAGAAAATAAAATATTAAATGAAGTTAAGATAAATGAAATATATTAAATTTAATATTTCAAAAAGCTCAAATGACGTCATATGAGCCTCTCGCATATTTTCATCTAATTAAATTTTGAAACCTTCATAACTCAGTAATTATTTTGAATTTTTCGATGGGGCTTTCGCCATTCTATTTCTCTCATTACTGGCTTTTCAATCAATAGGAGTTTGAAAAAATTGTTTTCTAAGGTTCACAAGACCTTTAACATTTAATTATAGTCATTTAATTTCTTATCATAGACCATAAAGAAAGTAGTAAAACATGTTTATGTACATAACAAATTTAAATTCCATGTGATTTATTTGTTATTACGATAAGGAATAATGCATTAGAATTAATACTGGTGTATTGCAGTCATTAAAGGCAGGTAAATCAAGTTAGATTTCATGAATATATCGTATTTATGTTTACATATTTGCTTTAATTACAATATGGCAACTATACTAATTAAAAAGCTAATTACCAGCAATTACGCATTTTTATGGGATAAACAATACCCTGGGTACTTGCAACATTTTGAGTAAATAAAACATAATTCTAAATTTTACGGTTCCTTTTTGAAGTCATCCATTTCAGGAATGGGGCCTTTCATTTGTACATATTAATGAAATGATGTCGATTCTAAAGGAACATTTCTTTAAAATCATGCTGCGTGTTTTAACGTATATACCCATCTAAAGAAGCAGCATATATGTGATATTAAAGGTATCCTCTAATTTTAAAATACCATAAAATCTATGTCTATCACAGTGAAGTTTTTATAATTGTTTCACTGTCTAGAAGTTCAATTCTAAGTACCATCATTAAACACCTTTTGCTTAATATTTTTGCAATGATGATACAGATAAAATGCTATGAGGTAATTGGTATGTATTTCTTATGATATTCATTTTAAATTTAAAATGCCAATGCAAGTTTTATTCCAAATTAAATTTCCCCCAAACGGATGTCTGGTGACTTCTTGGTAACACAGACATTCACCCTATTGGAGACGCTGGTCTTTCATCTGTTTCGGGTTCATTTCTTAGTATTCAGACTAAATGTGTCCTGAAATGGTTATCTAATATGTACATTAAATAGAGGATCTTACATGAGTGCTCATGTTTTATTGAATTTATTAAACGAGTTGGGGAAAAGAGATAAAATGCGAGGCTTGCCGAGCATTCTATCTCTTTTTTGCAACGAGTCTAATAAATTCAATAATACAAGAGCACGAATTTAGATTCTATTTACCATATGACAAATACTTTGAAATCTCATTTCTGGCGTAAAAACGTTATGATTTTGTCGTCATGTACGCAACGTTGTCATGGACGTCATAACGTTTCCCGTAAATCTATAAACCACTAGTGGTTTATCAATTTTATTGCACGGCGTTATTTCACTCCCAGACGCGACGTCGTATGATAACTAGCCTAATCAATTAGTTTAACAATTCCAATTTGCTTGATGTAGAAAAGATCCTAAGGTTGTTAACTCGCATGATCTAATGTAGAATCCATCTTTTAACCATGACACTTTGCTAAAACAGGGATTGATTGCATATAGGGTTGGTGACTTATATTAATATATACATCTACTGCTCGTAGATATAAGTGCAATTTACCAGATTGGATACCACTTGTAACTGGTTACATACTCGAAATTTGTAGTTTTTATATGGCATAACTCTTGAAATAAAACTGAACTACTTTTCTTTCACTATACACAAGACAGTCCTCAAACAGTTTTAGTCTTCATAAATATATACAAGGATATAGGTACAAGAATTAGCAAGTTTATGATTAAAATGCTGTCTGCAAGCTGTTGTCAGCAGAGTTGTTCATATTTTTTGGATGGTTTTGCATGTAAATTTAAGGCTTTTACAATAGGCATAATTTAGTAAACCTTTAAAAACCATCAAACAGACCATAACTCACTTTTCAAAGGACATACATAAAACGTGTACTAGGGTTACAAATAGCTCAACGAAATCAAATAATGCATAAATAAAACTAAAAATATACCTTGTGAATAATAAAAGCAAAAACATCAGCTGCATGTGTTACTACTTTTTCAACATTCAGTTTAATCTGTGAGTTTCAGAGATGCAAACCATATTGTCGAATTTTTGTGAGTCATGTTTTGTTTTAAGCTTCAGAATAAAACAGTCAAATGATGTTTAAAATAAAGATTCACTAACTAACAAATGGTTTGTTGTTTATTAACATATGTTGAAATATGTTTATATGTTTTCCAAGTTTGCTATATGGCTCAGGTAACTTTACCTCAACCAACCTTTAGTCTAAGATAATTAACAAGCAGAATAGTTTCATCATAATTGCTGCATAATATGATAAGATAATCAGCATTACAATATGATATTATGAAATCACATTCAACAAAACATAGAAGATGACAATGGTGACAGGTAATAAATTCAATTTTACTATGTAATTGTCAACTGTGAAAAGTGAAAATCGAAATAATTCAGCATACAAGGAAAATCTTATAATACTAGATATGTGTAGCATCCTTTATTTGGACATAAACCATGCTGGTTCTATACAACGAAAGCTTTGGTTGATGTTACATTTTCAATCTTCAAAAAGCTATACCTGCTCTAGAAGACACTCAGCACTACCCTTGCAGTAATTCCTGCCTGAAATATTGCTATGCTATTTTAATTTGTTTATTGATATAAAGTCCAATATTTGAATCATGATGTAGATTGCATGATTATCGTTATGTACCATTGGTAGAAATCTGAAACTGTAATATCAATGTAAAAGAACCAGGCAAATTACAAAAAGTAATTGAGCATGGCCAGGAAATGCCACAATCACATATTGCAGATTAAAGTAAGTAAGGTTGCAAAGATCAGGAATCGATACAATCAAGTACCACACCTGACCCAGGATACCAATGGGAAAGTGACAAACTCACAGAAGACACCACAAACGAGAGCCAAGAGGTCAGCCCTTTCCCAGCAGGTGACCACGAAGCACATATAAACAGACGCGCACAAAACATAGCAAACACAAGACAGAACAAAAACATAAAAGATCCACAAAAGAAGTACCGCCTTGGAACGGTCAGTAAAATATTTTACTGGAGGGCTTAAACCGGTTTAACGGCGCCAACCTCACCATTAATTCAGATGTGGATCAAGACACATAGATATTTGGTTTGCATGAAAGACCCCTAACTTATCAATGCATCATCTCCTAAAACATATAAATCAAGATATAACAAGGAGATAAAGCAAGGATAAGGACTCAACAGTAAATTAAACTGAATACTGGAGCAAAAGAAATCCAACAGGTAAACCCCGGTGGGCCCGACAAAAAGCCAAAGCATCAGGCCCCTACCATCTCATCAATAGATAAGTCTTTAAGTCGGAACCATCATAGAGTCTGAAGTCCGACCCACCGGCGTGCAATTAAAGAGGAAAGCAAAGTTGCCAACTGTGATTGGGTTGACTACCAAGCATGCAGTCTGTTGTAATACATTAATGTTATAGCCAATCTTTTTATAATGGGAAATTATTTTAATGAACTGCGCTGAAAAATTATTAGAGCCAACAATCTTCTTCAACTTATACACCAAGTCACCATAGAAATCAGGTTCCGAGAGTCCTTGGCGCAAGAGAGATTTAAGCCCAACTTGGAATTTAGAAATCAAATCAAAGTATCGTCTATAAAATTTTAACCCATGGCACTATTTTAAATTAGTCTTATATAGAATAAATTGTGTGTATAATATTTAAGGGATTTGTGGAGAACAGACCCAAATTTTATCTGACCCTAGCAACAATCAACTATCTTTATCCATTATATAAGGCGCCTTTTGTAACCTACGTTACCTCATTAATATATGTTCAGCAATTTAAGATCAAATGTTTTTAATATAGTTAAAATTTGATTTCATTATGAAAGAGATTTTGTCAATTCCAATGTAATGAAAATAATAACCTTTTAGCAGACACGTAAGCCGGTACAAATTACATACTAATTAGCATTTTCAAATATTTATTTTACTACACTTTATTGCAAGCTAAAAGTTTTAAACACTTCAAATATATGAAAATGCACATTTTCAACTAGAATATAGATCTACATCATATATATTTCAGGTCGGGGATCATGGTTTAGTCTAATACATGTGTGTAATTTGTAAAGTCATTATCTGCAATTTGGTATCAAATGTAACATAAGTATCGCTGACGAGCAGAAATACGCATCACATATGTCTGCAATTGATATGTATGTTTAATTTAAACATAAACTGCTTAAACTGTTTCACTTATACTATTGGAATAAATCAACATTAGCCTTGTATTTTGTGTACTGCTATTTCCAATGTCAGTAGAGTAACGTTGATTACAGGTCATTTATAGAAAAATGACGACAGAAAATTTGGTAAATCATGAGTTTCTAAGGCCCCCAGACACGTCCCAAACTGAAAATATTTTTTTTCCTTAGGGGTGCAACAAACTCTCAAAGTAGCCCATATATCTCAGTTTAGCCCTATAGAGGGAGAATTTCAGTCAGAATTGCACAAAACTTACAGTGTTTGTCTTTGTAAAATCCATAAAAGAATGCTTCCAAAGGGGTTCCTTCAATGATAAACATAGTAATTGGCGCCTTCTGAAAGACTTTCTACCCTTGTTAGAGTTTAAAAACATCTTGCTGTAGGACCAGATAAAAATAGAAACATAGTTTGTAAAAATGCTCTGATTATTGCACTAGATGACCTTTAACCCCATCTTAAAGTCGACAGATGATAAGATGATAATTTGGTTATAAAAACATTTTCTCAATGTTTTTCTGACTTATAACTATAAACATACAAAATTCGGCATGAAATGAAATGTGTTTACATATGAAAAGATATAGATGTTTAACAGTAGTACATATTTTCTATTTTTTGCACTCAATGACCTTTGACCTAATATCTGGCCTACATATGCAAATTCAGACTTGGCGTCCAACCCTATGGTGTTGTATACATGCTTAATATTATGTTAAAAGTAGTCTAACAAATGTACTCAAAAATGCCAACAAAACCTAAAATATGCATCTTTTTTTCAATTTGGATTGCCAACTTTTGATAGGTCACGTGAAAGCTGTTTGAACACGAGGCCGTTAGGCCGTTAGGCCGAGTGTTCAAACAGCATCCAAGTGGCCCAGCAAGTGTTAATGCAATGAAATCTAAACCGCACTGAAAACGTCGCTTAAACATTAAAATACCCCTTCTCTTACACAAGATTTCTCTCAACAAAATAGCGTCAGCGTCAAACTTTCGAACGTCAAAACGGCGCCACAACGTCATAGACGCGCGCAACGTTTTCGCGAACAAAACCATTGGCGGAATGATCAGTCAAGGCCGCAACGCTTTCCCGTGTAACGTCATCTTCTCATGCAAACAAATCAGGGCCCAGATAGGCTTGGTCTAGTAAAAGACATGTTCAAACAGCACGAGAATCTCATGATTTGAACATGGATTTTTTGGGGCTTCAAACAGCTTCGCGTAACGAATTCCTATGCATGAATATACATTTCAAAATGCAAATTACTCCATTGAATATTTCAAAAACAGTTGCTAAAACTTAAAAGAAAATCCTTTGTTTGAACAAGACTCAATACAAAAGTGAAAGTGGAACAATTTCATTCCCAGCTGAAAAGTCTGTACAAAATAGTTATTGACTTCAATTTCGGTAGACATAAGGATTTATCTACCCTTAAAAGAGATGTTCACTTCAGCCTTGTGGGCTCAGTGAATATCACTTTTGGGGTACATACAACCTAATGTCTTCCTCATTTAAGTCATTAATTGTATAATATTGTAGTTTTATTGACTCGAGTGGATATATATCTGGACCAATCAGAAGATGCTTATTTATAGATTGTATAATATTACCGTTTTCTTCAGTGGACTTTCTCACACGGACTGTTTCAATCTCTGGTCAGTCAGTAAAGTTTATCATCTGGGATTTCTCAGGACAAGAACGATGTGACAGTCTGGTGCCAATGTATTACCGTACTGCACGAGCGGTTGTCATTGTGTATGATATCACAAGTAAGGTAATTCTAAAACTGCCACAATCCTTTAATCGATTTATGGACCCAGGGGGGGGGGGGGGGTACTCTAATTTTTTCCGCATACGTAGGCTCGGACCCAGCATCTACCGTTCACCCCAAAAAAATATCAGGAATTTCAAGCACCCCAAAAAAATATTTGAAATTTGAGCAACCCAAAAAAATATCCCAATTCTGTACCTTGACCTTAAAAAAGACCCTAAATTACATAGAAATGACCCTCAAACTAGCCCAATTTTGTGGTGACCCCCAAAAAATATCCACAAAATCTTCATACCCCAAAAAAATATTCATTTTTCTGAAAACCCAAAAAAATATTGAAATTCAGAATTTTGAACCCCAAAAATGGGCCGAGCCTACGTATGTGTGAAAATATCAGAGTACCCCCCCCCCACCCCCTGGGTTTATGGCCAGAGCGGTTATCATTGTGTATGATATCACAAGTAAGGTAATTCTGAAACTGCCATTATCCTTTAATCGATTTATGCCTAATTGAGTTTCTAACCCTTATCAATTGAAGGAGTTCATTTTAAGTGCATTCTGTAAGCAAACAGTGCAGAACCTGATCAGACGCTAAGAAAAAGAAGGCCACCCTGAGCATTGTATAAGGTTTGTTTAATTTACATAGTAATTCGTGGGTCACTTACAGACACACGCTAAGTGGATGAAGGCCTTCACCCACGTGTCCTGTCAATCTATCAGACTGATGGAAACAATTTTCTCTTCCAGCAAGACAATGCCGGCGTACCTTCAATATGGCAAGGAACTGTCTGAAAGTTGGTCCTATCATACCCCTTGACTGGCCTTCCGTGTCTGGAGCAATCTCTGATTAACCACTCTTTGGATAATTTGGGCTGGTGGGTACATGATCCTATCCCTTTCCAGCCGCCACATTTTCCGAATTGGAAAAAAACTAGCTGGTTGAACGGTGGCAATGCTTTCCACAAGGCGTGGGTGGGGTACAACCAAAGGCTTCTTTTAAGTATGCGCAAAAGGCTCATAGAATGCATTAATGAAGGCGGCGGTTATACAAGATATGACTTACAATATATAAATATATCATAACATTCTCATGTCTGTATTTATTTTCAACAAAGCCAGTGAATTGGGAGGCATTCTTTTTATTAGCATGAGTATATATAATTTGATAACTTGGACACAGCAGGCCCACGTCTGTTTCCTATATACATTGCTTAAAATAATTAAAAGAACACTGAATGTTTTGTCATTTGGAAAAGTATCAGACGTCCTTTAGATATTTTACGCAGTGTATTGCTGATGTGCGCTTTGTTTGAAACCACCGAGTAAGGTAAGTGTATATCTATTTTATAGAGCTTGATATTTGGTACACACCCTTTGAACAAGAACCCTAGCACAGTCTGTCTTTATTCATTACCGAGATGACAAAGGTATGACAATTTAAATGAGAGCACAAGCAACCGGAAGTTAATCATACAAGCTATTAGAAGCGTTGTAGCTCATCGGTTAGCGCACTTGCCTTTGTTGCTAGAGGTCCGCGGTTCGATCCCCGCGTGCGGTGAGGAAAAGGTTTGGTTTCCAAAAACGCTTTCTTTAGTGTCTCCTGCACGGATGGTTTCCTTTGTAAGCTACATGTAACAGAATAAATGTTTTATCATGGCCATCCTGATCGAAGCCCAATCGGGCACTGGCAGTTATTTAATTGTGTGTGTGTGTGTGTGTGTGTGTGTGTGTGTGTGTGTGTGTGTGTGTGTCCCGATCGAAACCTAATCGAGCACTGTCAGTTATTTAATTACGTGTGTGTGTGTGTGTGTGTGTGTGTGTGTGTGTGTGTGTGTGTGTGTGTGTGTGTGTGTGTGTGTGTGTGTGTGTGTGTGTGTGTGTGTGTGTGTGTGTTATAGATGTAGAGATAGATAGAAATTGGATGATTTTTCTTATTTTATGAAAAATAGAATACAGACTGACTTACCTTTGAAAATAATTCGTATCTCCTAAAAACTGGAGTACATTGATAAATTGCTTTTCTGTTTTACATATTGATTTTTTTAAATAATAAATTTGCGACTTCTGTTTTTGAATTTTTCTACTCAAACCTCAATATCTTAAATTTTCTCTGTCATTTGTCTCTGAAAATAACCATGTGTTACTGGAAAACACTGTTCTAATGTGTTCCAAAGTATTTTTAAATCCGAATTTCAAGTTTTTCAAGAAAATGTCAATACAAAAGTGGACGCGTTAGAAGATTCCTTAGGTGCGAAATTCTATTTATCATATGACGTCCCGTCTGGGAGTGAAATAACGCCATGCAATAAAATCGATAAACCACTAGTGGTTGAATTTATTAAACTCGTTTTATCTCTTTTTCCCAACTCGTTTAATAAATTCAATAAAACATGAGCACTCATGTATGATCCTCTATGTCAAATATTAAAAAAAAACAGTTGCTGAAACTTTTAAGAAAGTCCTTAGGTTCAACATGACTTCAACAATACAAATCTAGTTGCAAAGGCGGAAGTAGAAATAGAGGATCTTACATGACTGCTCATTTTTTATTGAATTTATTAAATGAGTTGAGGAAAAAAGATAAAAGCGAGGCTTGCCGAGCATTTTATCTTTTTTCGCAACTCGTTTAATAAATTCAATAATACAAGAGCACGAATGTTAGATTCTATTTATCATATGGCATTTAGATAACTTTGAAATCTCATTTCTACCCTTAAACGTTATACTTTTGTCATTGTTATGTACGCAACGTTGTTATGGACGTCATAACGTTTCCCGAAAATCGATAAACCACTATTGGTTTACATATTTTATTGCATAGCGTTATTTCACTCCCAGACGCGACGTCATATGATATAGAGTTTATTAACCGTTCCATTTGAAATATGGGATTTATAAACCAAGGGAGGTGGTAAATCCGATAAAGAAACGAGTGCGCTTGCGCACGAGCGCACGAGTTTCTTTATCGGATTTACCACCTCCCGAGGTTTATAAATCCCATATTTTAAATGGAACGATTTAATAAACTGTATATTACATGTATTCTGCTTGAACTGCTTGCTAAAATCAAGAAAATACTACGGTATGCGACATGGTAAAACCAGCGCGATCATGACATGTAGTAGTAATACATCAGCTAGCTGTTCCCTGGAAGTCCGCCATTTTGGAAATCTTCTCATTGAGTCCACCTTAGAATTTCTAACGTCTGTAACTTTTTTATTAGTGAACGAAAGCATAAAGTGTGGGTAGTCATTTTCTTAGTTAGATCGTAACGAACATTTTGGTACTAAATTTATTGTGATTTTCTAGAATATTTCGTTTTTTGTTCCTCGATCCTCCAGTTTCATTGTTGGAAGACAGAAACGTTATGCAACGTCATCACATGTGCGAATGACGTCATTTATTAATGTTTCTGACGTCAAACGTGCAGAGAAGCGTGATGCTTGTTTAAAAATGTAAATAATAAAACGAAAATGAATATGACGTGCGTTTCATATCATCGATGCCTTGGGTCACCTGTGGTCAGGAAAAGGGAGTTCCGGCTAAAGGGATTTATTTCCCTAGAGGAAATAAATCTTTCTAGGCAAAAAAAAATACCGATTTTATTTGTTTGATAAATCATGGTATTTTCCCGCCAAACATGTAATATAAAGTTCTAATTCACAGTTGAAAAGTCATTTAACAAAACTGTCATTGACTTCAACTGATGTAGACATAAGAAGTTAAATTCATCGAGGCCTCAAGGCCGAGGTAAATATCACTTTCGAGCGTAGATTAAACCTCATGTCTATCTCATTGAAGTCAATAATTGTATAATATTTTGAAAAATATATATATTGATCAAATATAGATCATGACGTCATGACGCCAAAAGTACCGTTTTTCTATTACTTTTGCCTCGGGAGTGTACGTCTAGATATTTTTTGAAAACTTATTTATGTATGCAAGGCCAATACCAGTACAGACAAAAGTGCATTTTGAAAATTTGAAATTTCTTGCTGCGACGTATGATATGGGGTTTTAAGTTGTGCTTTTGACGTTGTTCCTTTGTTTAAGCGATTTCTAGAAACTGAGATGACTTGGAGTCAACCAATCATTGTAAGAGCATGCCTTTTCAAGAATCAAAACTAATGTTTCGCGTCAAGCGGAACAAATCAAATTTTACGCCAATTAAGAAACAACGTAAAGTATGGATAATAACCGTTTTTCGTTGTCAACGCATGTAATTGTAACGCTTGACGTCGCTAAATGGACGTAGGCGATGTTCAAAGGGACTGAAACATTGTCAAAATGCATCCCAAACATCATACAAAGTGAATAAAGTTATAAGTGGCAGTGTTTTTTTTAAAAAACTCATTAAACGCTGATAATGTAAAATTGACCTTAGGAATTTGGGTTGAACAATTCATGCATGCTTTATTTGAATGCACAGAAGATGTCAATGAAATATCAAGGTATCACACTAAATTAGTCTCTTGTTAATTTTGCGTGATTTCTTTGTTCTTGCAAAAATTGATTTTAGGGGTTACGTCTGAAATTAGTTCATCTTTTCAAATAATCTCAGTGCATCTTAGTCTATCTTTGTTCAACTTTACGCAATGGAAAGACAAGTGTGCAGCGTATTAATTCAATGCCAAAAAATGACACACAGTATGTGTCTGGTTTCTTTAGTAGTTAAGTATATGACATCTTATAAACCACTAGCGTGCGCACGTGACTGGCATTGTGTCGGGAGGTACAAGGAAGGTAGTTCAAATTATAATATATAGATCTGTAGAATATAAGAATCTATCATGAATGTGAGGGTAGGATAGAAAAACCCGTCCCGAGGATCGCCGTTTGGCATCAGGAGGCTTGCCGAGTGATGACAAACGGTGATCCCGAGGGACAGATTTTTCTATCCTACCCTCACACAAATAATGGATTCTTTTTATTGCTCACCACTGTCTTTTTTTTATTTAAAGATAAGCTTGCAGAAGTCCCTGAATACGCTAAGATACAATTTCACATGATGACACCATTTTAACATAACAACGACGTCACTTGACGACAATGTGCGTGAATTCCAATGCAACCAATGTATGTAGCCCTCACGTGACAGCCTGGGTAAGATACCTCGGTCAGATAAGATTTTCTAACCCAGGGTAAAATCTCAGATGTCCCTATCCGGTGTGCAAGAAAATGATATTCGGGACAAGCAAGACGAAAGGATGCCATCAAAGCCTAAAGGACCTCGGACAGTCTTAATGAAGGATTGCCCAGAAAAATGACCAGAGAAAAGTTTTAAAGAAAATGATATTTTTTCTATGAGAAAGATAGTAGGTTCAATCCTCGACTTATCCACAAAAGCCGTTCTCTCATTGGACAAGTACCTATTGAAAAATATGGGCTGAAAACTCTGTTTTTGCTATTCAACTTATAGAAAATAGAAAAAGTTTTACTGAAGTGCTTTCCCCCCCGTGACCAAACTAATCCTTTTGCATACAGTTGTAGTTTTACATTTCATACATCATATAAAAACGGCATGATTGGTCACGGGGGGGAACGATGTCAAAATGCTCAAAAACGCTTTATTATAAAACCTTATTAGAAACTTATTTTGTAAAGACCTGTAGGTAAATGGCATGTATCAGAGCTTTAGTTATGAGTGCTTACAAAGTAATTAATTGTCTCATTTCTCAACCAAAACATATGTTGTGGGTACTCAAAAGAACCGTCGCAAAGAGACGGTTCTTTTAAGCACCAAATTATAGATAAAATCTGATGTGTAAGAAAAATATTAACGATTTTACGCTCAACATCTGTTTTTATCTAGATTATGATTTATACAGTATGCAGATATGATACACCTCAGTGCACAAGTCAACTGGATGAACTTGAAACATTACAGATAATAGTCAAAAGTCATTGACAGCACACTTCTTTAGATGAAAAAATGTAATCTTCTCAACCCGAATTTTATGCAAACGCATCACTTTCGTCTCAATTTTTATGCCGCAAACATAATATTTACATGTATTTAGGTGAATACTCGACGAATCTTTGACTTTCTGTGAAATGAAATTTGGTCACAAAGATTACCCCCACCCCCTAAACCCTAAATTCCTGGCATAGTTATGCAATATTTTCAAAATATTTTTATATTGCTAGGTTCACTAAATGTAAGGGTTTGATTTAAGCACAAAACTATAGTTGTCAGTTATGCATTATCCTAGCCACAGGCTGTCAAAATTTGGGCAGATTGAATAGGAAACTGTCCGAGGTCCTTTCATTTATGATCAATCTATAATCAGTCAATTGGGGAATAACTGTATTCAAAATTTCATTTTGGAAAGTATATCGTCGGAAATTTAGTTTTTACGGCGGTTTTTTATGTTTAACAAAAAAGAATACAGGGCTGATAAAATATATTTAAGCGCGCCACCAGCTTCCACCAGTGGCTTAGACTGTTGTCCGTTCTAACATGTCTAAGGCGGCGACACTATTATTTTTGGTTCATTATTATTGCTCCTATTTTGTGTGGGATGTGTATTTGATCCTGTTTCTGTTTTGTGATATTCGTGTAGTTCTTTGCTTCCTTCCAGTTTTGAATCGTTTTATTTTGCCTTTTACTAACTTTTAAGCAATACCAATGCGCGGATCCAGAGGAGGCATGGGGTGCTGACCCTCACCCCCTGAAAAATCACAAAAATATAGGATTTCTTAGCAAAACTTGTCCGGATCCCCAAAAATCACAAAGCTACCAGTATTTCAATGTTTAAAGCTTCAATGTTTGGCCATCATCGGCACGCCATTTAAATGGCGTTTCGCTGGCTGGCCGATGATGGCCCGCTTATAATGGTATTTGGATCCTCTCTGTTGGTCCCCCTCTGACAAAACTTTCTGGATCCGCGCATGATATCCTTATACCTATTTAATCAATATCATTAAGGAATCATTCAGTAGAGCTACAGACTGGGTAAAAGAATTGCAGCAGCAAACTACGGATCATCACATTGTCCAGGTATTGGTAGGGAACAAGGTGGATTTGGCATCTGAAAAGAGGGCTGTATCAAAAGAGGTATTAGATAGTAACCCTTTCCTTCACGAATATTTATGTTAAGCTGCCCTCACTATGAATAATTATATTAACAAACTTTCACGTGTGTACTAAGAGCAAAGACATTGTTCGTCATGGCCCGGAATTACAATGCCTCCTTAGAGTTTGGAAGACTTAAGTAAAGTATTGACTTTTCAGGATTCGAAAAATAACGTTTAAAACTGATTAAAATCAAAATAGTTTTATGTTTCTGAAGATCACAATGATATCTTTGACCACAAATACCACATCGATCCAGGCAATTCATTTAGCATTTAATATAGCATGTTGAAATATCAATTCTTAACTTAAGTCTTGCTTAACTTTAAGGAGGCATTGTAATTCCGGGCCCAGGTCCACTAATGTATTATCATATCTAATCATATTTCCATAAGCAAACAGAGTAGACACCCTGATCAGGCAGCTCTTACAAGAGTTGCATTATCTGGGTATGCTCTGTGTGCAAAAGTGTTAAAAGGTGTCTGTATGAGGTAAATAGTTAAGTCACAAGAAAAGGGTTGCCATAGGTCGATATTTGTAAAGTTATATAAGGTAAAACATGACAAAAATGTAAAATGTTTTTGTCATACAACGTCACTAATTTTCAGTGGGTAACCTCATTGCATATTTTGTGATTCGAACAACATTATTAAAATACTTTAATAACCCTTTACCATTAAACTTATTGTCACATCGACAATGTGTTGCTGAATCATTTGATCGGTAAACTTTTGCAAACACTGAAGACCCAAATGTAATGCAGCATGATGTTGCAATTCATCAGGTTCTACACTATTTGTAAAGATAAAAAAGGTCTTCAGACAAACTAATACATTTTTAAAATTATAACTTGTCCTCCCTAGATATATACAATGGATTATCCCAAGTTTATTATATCAAACCAGGAGGAAGAATTCATTAGTATACAACGGGTTAAAACGGTACTATGATAAACAAAACTTCAACAGCACCAAGAGAAGAAACACAAGCAAGCAGCTGATCTAACACACGCGCACGCACGTACGTACGCGTGCACGAACACAAAGCAAGAACGGACTCAAAGCACAAAACCACAATAAGAGGACTAACAAAAGTAAGAAAAGCCATGCGACAGCAGAGCAATGGACTATAAACTTTAATATTCTATCAAATATTATTATGAATTATTTATTTGCTGTTTTAATATTTATTTAACTGGTGCATAACAATATTAAAAGTAAAATGTAACTTTGTTATTCTTTTAGGACGCAAGCGCATTTGCAGAAGAAAATGATCTCTTGTTCCTTGAAATGTCAGCCAAAACGGGCCTGTATGTTGAGGATGTATTTATGACTATAGGTAACTACTCTATAACATGTCAGCCAAAATGGACAAATGTTGATTAAAATTCATAAAAATACGTAGGGGATCTCCTCTATAAAATGTCAGTCAAAACGGGCAAACACGTTGATGATGTATTCATGACAATAGGTAGGGTAACTCCTCTATAAAATGTCAGCCAAAACGGGCAAGCATGTTGATGATATATTCATAAACATAAGTAGGGGATCTCCTCTTTAAAATGTCAGCCAAAACGGGCAAGCGTGTTGATGATGTATTCATGACAATAGGTAGGGTAACTCCTCTATAAAATGTCAGCCAAAACGGGCAAGCGTGTTGATGATGTATTCATGACAATAGGTAGGGTAACTCCTCTATAAAATGTCAGCCAAAACGGGCAAGCGTGTTGATGATGTATTCATAACGATAGGCAGGGTAACTCCTCTATAAAATGTCAGCCAAAACGGGCAAGCGTGTTGATGATGTATTCATAACGATAGGCAGGGTAACTCCTCTATAAAATGTCAGCCAAAACGGGCAAGCGTGTTGATGATGTATTCATGACAATAGGTAGGGTAACTCCTCTATAAAATGTCAGCCAAAACGGGCAAGCGTGTTGATGATGTATTCATGACAATAGGTAGGGTAACTCCTCTATAAAATGTCAGCCAAAACGGGCAAGCGTGTTGATGATGTATTCATGACAATAGGTAGGGTAACTCCTCTATAAAATGTCAGCCAAAACGGGCAAGCGTGTTGATGATGTATTCATGACAATAGGTAGGGTAACTCCTCTATAAAATGTCAGCCAAAACGGGCAAGCGTGTTGATGATGTATTCATGACAATAGGTAGGGTAACTCCTCTATAAAATGTCAGCCAAAACGGGCAAGCGTGTTGATGATGTATTCATGACAATAGGTAGGGTAACTCCTCTATAGAATGTCAGCAAAAACAGGCAAGCATGTTGATGATGTATTCATAACGATAGGCAGGGTAACTCCTCTATAAAATGTCAGCAAAAACAGGCAAGCATGTTGATGATGTATTCATAACGATAGGCAGGGTAACTCCTCTATAAAATGTCAGCAAAAACAGGCAAGCATGTTGATGATGTATTCATAACGATAGGCAGGGTAACTCCTCTATAAAATGTCAGCAAAAACAGGCAAGCATGTTGATGATGTATTCATAACGATAGGCAGGGTAACTCCTCTATAAAATGTCAGCAAAAACAGGCAAGCATGTTGATGATGTATTCATAACGATAGGCAGGGTAACTCCTCTATAAAATGTCAGCAAAAACGGGCAAACATATTGATGATGTTTTTATGACAATAGGTAGGTTAAGTACTCTTTAAAAAATGTCAGCCAAAACGGACAGACATGTTGAATATATATTTATAACAATAAGTTGGGGTCTCCTCTATAAAATGTCAGCCCCCAAAACGGCCACCTTCTCTCTGAAATGTCAGCCAAATGGACAAGCATGTCGAGAATGTTTTCATGACAATAGGTAGGATATCTCCTTATAAAATGTCAGCCAAAACAGACAAGCATGTCGATGATGTATTCATGGCAATAGGTAGGGCATCTTCTCTATAAAATGTCAGCCAAACAGACAAGTATGTCGATGATGTATTCATGGCAATAGGTAGGGCATCTTCTCTATGAAATGTCAGCCAAACAGACAAGCATGTCGAAGATGTATTCATGGCAATAGGTAGGGCATCTTCTCTATGAAATGTCGGCCAAACAGACAAGAATCGATGATGTATTCATGGCAATAGATTGGGCATCTTCTCTATGAAATGTCAGCCAAACAGACAAGCATGTCGAAGATGTATTCATGGCAATAGGTAGGGCATCTTCTCTATTAAATGTCAGCCAAACAGACAAGCATGTCGATGATGTATTCATGGCAATAAGTAGGGCATCTTCTCTATGAAATGTCAGCCAAAACAGACAAGTATGTCGAGAATGTATTCATGGCAATAGGTAGGGCATCATTCTCTATAAAATGTCAGCCAAACAGACAAGCATGTCGAAGATGTATTCATGGCAATAGGTAGGGCATCTTCTCTATGAAATGTCAGCCAAACAGACAAGCATGCCGATGATGTATTCATGGCAAAAGGTAGGGCATCTTCTCTATGAAATGTCAGCCAAAACAAGCAAGCATGTTGATGATGTAATTACAGCAAAAGGTAGGGTAACTCCACTTTAAAATGTCAGCCAAAACAGGCAAGCATGTTGATGATATATTCATAAAAATAAGTAGGGTAACTCCTCTATAAATTGTCAGCCAAAACAGGCAACTGAAGCATGTTGATGATGTATTGATGGCAATAGGTATGGCATCTCTTCTATAAAATGTCAGCCAAAACGGGCCTGTATGGTGAGGATGTATTTATGACAATAGGTATGGCATCTCTTCTATAAAATGTCAGCCAAAACGGACAAGCATTTTGATGATGTATTCATGACAATAGGTAGGGTAACCACTCTTTAAAATGTCAGCCAAAACGGGCAAGCATGTTGATGATATATTCATAAAAATAAGTAGGGGATCTCCTCTTTAAAATGTCAGCCAAAACAGGCAAACATAATGGTGATGTATTCACAGCAATAGGTAGGGTAACTCCACTATAAAATGCCAGCCAAAACGGGCAAGCATGTTGATGATGTATTCACAGCAATAGGTAGGGTATCCACTCTATAAAATGTCAGCCAAAACGGGCAAGCATGTTGATGATATATTCATAAAAATAAGTAGGGTAACTCCTCTATAGAATGTCAGCCAAAACGAACAAGCATGTTGATGATGTATTTATGACAATAGGTATGGTCGGTAACTCCTTTATATTTTTTCTATTTTGTTAGACTATGGGTTAACTAATGCTAAACTTTTGAAATCTTGTCATTAAAATTCAACTTTTATCTGGCGCATATTTGTTTGATCGAAAAATCTAAACGCTAATGCTACGTTTACACTATGTCCCCGGCGGCCACGGCAGTCACGATTTCAGCCACGGTGGACGAAACGGGTTGACCGTAACACAACGTAGGGAAACGGGGTCGACAAGCGTAGCTCGCCGTGGTTGCCGTGATCGCCGGGACAGATTTTTAAACAGTCAAAAAATTTGCCACCGCAGCCCCAGCGGGATTGACCTACTAAAATGTGCCTTAGTAGAACGGGGAGAACGTAACAAAACGTGGCAGAACGTAACAGACCTTAACACAACTTGGAGTATGTCCGTACCGGGACGGCTTGTTATGAGACGGCAACCAAAGGTCTGCCAAGGTCTGTCAAGGTCTATCAAGTTCTGTTGCGGTCTGACACGTTCCCCTAACTCGACCCCACAGCTCAAACCTGAACATGAAGTCTAAGAATCTCAGATAAATGCAACTGAGGAGGAAAGTAGCGACAAGGATGAAATAATCATTACCGAATGTATTTGTGTGCGTGCGTGCATTAGTGAGTGCAATTAAACTTTTGTACTTTTTTTTTCTTCTTCTTCCGGTTTAATGCAATAAAGGCTTGGGTAGTTTCATTGTAGTATCGAGGGGTCATAGGTTACAATTTCCCGTGGCAGAATATTGTATTTATTTCTCTGAAGATCAGTCAGTGTAAACATTGATAAAATGCTGCTAGAATCTTTTATGTGTGTTTTTTTTTTTAAATACTCATAAATGAGTTACTAGAGTACAAAAGGTTAATGCTGATACCAATGGCTGTTGTTATTGTTTCAAGACCCTCATCGAACAGTTTCGAAGAGCTTTGGTGGCCTGAAATGCATTAACATCTTCGATGCGAAGCTCTCTTGCTATAAAAAAAGAGAAATATCCCAATTGTTGCATTTGTTCCTCCCACTTTGCATCCGTCTTTAACCTTCCTGCTAGACGATCATTCTTCTATACAGCTGCTGTTGGCCTCCTTGCTGCCGCAGCTCCTAGCAATTATATGAATATGAAATCGGCTTCTTCATTGCCATTACATGTAATGATGTTTTTTATCAAAGGTGCATAATATAACGATTGCCGTGGGCAAACATCATCCATCGCTCACGTTTCATCGTAGAAAACCTTGAAAGAACTTCATAGACGTAGCAGAACTTAATCGCAACGTAACAAAACGTGAGAGGTCCCAACAGAACGTGTCAGGCCGGGAGGAAACGTAGAACCATCCGTGACAGACCGTAGCGCGCCGACGAGCCTCTGTCACGGCAGCCCTTGACAGACCGTGAGAAAACGTAGCGAGACTTAACAGAACTTAAACACAAAGACAAAAATGACTAAAAACACAATGGCGAGCTACGTTTTTGGCTACCGTGACTGCCGTGGCTGCCGGGAACATAGTGTAAACCTAGCATAAAGAATAAGCTAAATCTATATGCTTGTAGACATTCACCACAACTTTCAACTTTGCGTTTAAAGAAGGATCACTGAACCTATGTCAGCCAAAAACTGCGTGTGACATGCTCAAATTTGGATAAGAAAGCCTATTTTCACACGGAACACAGGGTACATTTGAGCCGTGAAATGAGATTTCAAACAATGTGGCATGTGCGACCAGCAAAGGCTCAGACCAGCCTGCGCATACGCGCAGACTGATCAGAGCCTTTGCTATTCGCTTAAATATTCTATGAGTGTTAAGCTACCGACCAAACATCATTTGGAATTTCTAAGCTTAAAAGGTGGCTGCACAGGCTCATCTGAGTCTACACTTGTCAAAATGCAACATTGTTGGAAATCACGTGTCACGGCTCATTTGTTAAAAGCACAAGCGAGTATGAGTAGGAAATGCCACCTTCACAGCTCAATACCCAACCTATAGCACAATGAGTTAATTACCACTGGAAACAGACAAAGTAACGCACTAAAACGCAAATTCTAACACACCTCGCCTATAGAGCCAACGGTAACAAACTGTGATATATTGGCTTAAGGAGGCTATCCACTAAATATTTCTCCATTGCCAACAGTGCAAAATAGCAGTAAATTCTCAAAATCTATTCACACATACAATTTTGACAAAAGTCTTTTATTTGAAAGACCTGCCATAGCTGATTTATGATGAAAAACATGGAGGTTTCCCATCTCAAAAATTAGTCATGTGTAAATAAGTTGGGGAATCCCCTAGTCCGCAGCAAATAAACAGATGAGTTTTATCAGAGGGGGTACTCTAAAAATCGAAACATTAATCTCCTGCTTAGGGCATAAAATGTTCAAACTCTCTTGATTTTTGATTTATTTTATCTGGCCTCTTATCACCTTCCAATGAAGCAAAAGGAATATGACCAATGAAATGATCCACAGTGTTTTTTCCTGATGACTACTTCCTCTCCAAAAAGGGTGTGGCCATACTTCATGAATATTTAGTAGAATGCTACCTATACTGAATTTTTTCTGTCTTCTATTGATCTTATTTGGTCTTTATATCATGTGGTTCTGTCTCACTAACTAGAAAACAGCACTAATTTCCATGTGCAGCATAGGAATTTGTAAATTTCTAGCTCAACAGCAACCACCCCCCCCCCCCATTCATTTTGCTGAAGGCTGTGAAATTGTATTTTAGAAAATGTGTAATAGGTACCCACCTTGCAGCATTCCAACTGGGAACATTAAATGAAAGTTTCTTGTCACTTGCATCTATATCTGGAGTCTGTGTTCTGAAAAAAACAAATTAAGTGTTGGGTGTAAATTCTCAAGACGGATTTCTTTATATTTAATACATAGACCCCCAAATATCTCTAAATAACCGGATAGGCAGTGAATACAATCTGATAATGCCAGGCTACTATTAGATTCGCTTCTCTTGGCACTGTATGTACTATCCAGGCAGGCAAATGCAGCATATCTGTAGACATTATCAGATTTAAACAAATTTCTGGGATCATTTGATGAGGAATGGAACATCTGTCAAATCTTGTACATCAGCAAATGCCTGGACAGCCTCCCACTAGCTTGACATTAGCCATCACTGCTTAAACATGCATTGATAAGTGGGTGAAAGTTGCTGCAATCATGACATCAAATCATTTCTATAGATAAATCAAATTGAGTTCAAATTTGGGGAGGATTCTAAAACAGCAAGCCCTATTTTCTGAGGAAAAAAAAATAAAACAAGTAATAGCTTTTGGAAAAACTTGCAAAATTTTTACCAACAAAACTTCATTTTTATCACGACAACGGCACTAAGATTCCGATACCTTACCTTGGAGACACAAAAACAAACATTGTATCAGTCTGTATAATTTACATAAGTGTGCTTTGGTCATTTTCTGCTGATTTCTTTATCAATTCTGTATTCCTGTATTGAAGCTGTAGCCTGTATTTTGCTGCAATGTTTATTTACAACTTCCATATAGTCACAATAGTTTTCTATGTTCTTTTGTGCTAATGCTCATCAGTGATCTGGTTTTTTTTTAAATAAGAGAGGTTGTAGAGCAAAAGAGAGCCTGTGCATGAGCTCTTCAGTCATGTTTAACCTGATACATGGTGTAATAGAAAAAAGTACGCCAAATGAGTGGCTATGGCTTGACGGATTTATGACATCACAACATCACATCACAAAATTCAATGATATAATTGTTTATATTACATGGCTGACATTCTGACACCATGGTCTTTAAAAAGAAGTCTCAAAGTAACAACACTAAATTCAAGAAGGGACAGTTCTACCATCCAAATAAGGGGAAAACTCCGGAAAAAAATAGATCAAGTGAACCATTTAAACCATATTTGAGACTGGATCGAAATCAGTATGAGCAAATCAACTTTAGCAGTGAGAATCAGTCCGTGCGATTTCTACGCCCGACTGCAACAAGCATCTCAGAAATACAAAAATGTGCAGAAGCAGATCCAGATAAGAGGTATGCATTTTTTGAATCCTTAAAATTCATTTTTGGTTGTTGATGATGATGATTTTGTTGTTAGTGTTGTTGTTGTTGATGTTGTTGTTGTGTCACAACTGGACTGAGTGAGATAACTCTCATCTTCAGGTCAGAGCTCAACACCTACAGACTGCTGCACATGCAAAAAACAGCTGAGATGTTGAATCAAGTATTTGAAGATCACCGAAAACAATCACCAAATTGTGGGAAGGGGTTTTTGACATGGGACTTAGAGGGAGAAAAAAAATTGGATTGGCTTCTCTGCACAGAATGTAATTACAAGTCAAATACTTTCAATTTGTTTGAGGAGGAAAAATCGGGTAACCCAGGCCGGCGTCCAGCATGCATCAATCAGGGACTTCAAGTGGGGTCAGGTCAAACATCTATAGGCCCTTCAAGTTTTTCCAAATTGCTTTGTAGCATCAGCACTTCACCCCGGTCTGCAAGTGGCATGCAAAAGTGTGCCAATAAAACAATGCCCAATATAAGAAAAGAAAATATTGACGATATGATGATGCGATGTCAGGATTTACAATCTTTTAAGAGTTTGTGTGGAAAAGATTCTAAAGCAGTCAATGTTCAGGCTGAGGGCTGTTATAATAATGCTTTATACTCTGGAGTTGGAAAGACTCCATTTCAGCCCAGCACTCAAGCCATATATGTGGTTGCAGAAAATGAGACCAACAAGAAACAAATAATAAATGTTCAAACTAAATCGAAGCTCTGTTCGAAGCGAAAGCATGGTTCAGGCATTGAGTGCCACCATTCTGGGGAGTGCTTTGCCAATATTGATATGGCTAGCAATATTGGCAATGAAGAAGAATGGGCAAAACATAGCTTTTCAGAATTGGCTAGTGCTTGGCTTGAAGTGGAATATTTAACAACTGATCCAGATTGATCATCGTACAGGGCTGCGTTGAGGCTTTATGCGGACGGCGTAACTAGTGTTGAGCCTAAGCAGCTTCTTGACACGCGCCATGTTTCGCATAATCATAGAAAATATATTAAACATGAGTGAGTTGACAATTCACATGCCCGCAAAATTTAAATATGAGAAACAGAAAATGCAAGACAATTTTTCGCTGGATCTTGCAGAGCGCTGTCAAGCAGTATTCACTCAAGCTTTTAATAAATTTCCTAATGATACCTTGAAACTCAAAGCAGCTCTATCATACACATGTGATGCTATTGTTAATTGTTATCATGGCCACCATGACTTATGCCATATCTATTCATTTGTGTGCATGAAAAAATGTAATACCACCTGGCTTTTAAGAAGTCCATTTCTGACGAAAGATTTCACGTTCAAATCATGTGATGAAAGTCTCAACTTAGTGCGTAAATGTGTTGAATATAGGCTCGATCCCGCAATCCTTGAAAGAACCAAAATGAACACAAATACACAAAATGTTGAAGCTACTAATCGTTCAATGAGGAGATCTCTTCCAAAGCACCTTACCTTTTCGAGAAATTTCCCTGGCAGAGCTCACAGTGCGGCGCACAACATAAACAATGGACCTGGCGAATCAATATACAAACTGTGTAAGGTTGTTGGCTCTCCAATCCCTTCTGGAACAAGGGTTTCTAGGGCCCTATACCAAGAACAAAAGAAAACAAACAGTCATAAATCTCGCAAAAAGGCAAAACATTACATAGAAAGTAGAAATAAGCGGCGACGGGCCATTTACAAATTGTACGCCGAGCACCGAGAAGTAGTGAAATATCAAAAAAACATTTTACTACCTGTGACGCCTGAAAAATTTCGGCAGGACCATACTTATACTAGTATTGACAAGCCAAAAAGGCTCATAAAAAATAACAATTTCGGTACCTAAGTTTAAAGCACACAGTATGGTTTGTGTTGTCTGGTGCACTGTCTCTGCAGTTTACAATGTATCCGCTCTTGGTTATTTTCATGCGATTCTAGGGTAAGGTGGGCATTTTTTATACAAAGGCCGTTGTGGCATAAGTGTGAAACTTCTAATTGTCTCCCTTCAGCATCTACTTGAGGCATATCATTTTTAAAAAGCGGTTTGATGTCATGAAAGAAACTCTGTGGGCACTTTCAACTGATTTTGACCCATCAGGCCAAGTGACGGCCAACTTCCCATATGTCCCGTGACTTTTTGCACCAGTCCATATGTCACATCTGTGCTGTCCCTGATTAAAAAGGGTCTTTTTAGCTAGTTTTTCATTTAACTGCCACCAGAAAGCATCCATTGTCTTCAATCTACCTCCTACCTACAAGTACGTACCTGGAATTCCCTTTCTCAGAATGATTTTTGGGATCAAAAAAATCTAGGATATCGCCGTTTAGGAGGCTATCCACTAGATATTTCTCCATTGCCAAAAGTGCAAAATAGCAGTAAAGTAATCCATTCTCAAAATCTATTCACACATACAATTTTGACAAAAGTCTTTTATTTGAAAGACCTGCCATAGCTGATTTGATTTATGATGAAAAACATGGAGGTTTCCCATCTCAAAAATTAGTCATGTGTAAATAAGTTGGGGAATCCCCTAGTCCGCAGCAAATAAACAGATGAGTTTTATCAGAGGGGGTACTCTAAAAATCGAAACATTATTCTTCTGCTTAGGGCATAAAATGTTCAAACTCTCTTGATTTTTGATTTATTTTATCTGGCCTCTTATCACCTTCCAATGAAGCAAAAGGAACATGACCAATGAAATGATCCACAGTGTTTTTTCCTGATGACTACTTCCTCTCCAAAAAGGGCGTGGCCATACTTCATGAATATTTAGTAGAATGCTACCTTAAGTGTGTGATAGCTGACGTCACTGGAAAATGTCGTCATTCATGGCGTTAGACGGTGTAACGTCGTTTTTACGCTTGAAAGACGTTACAAATACATGTAAAAGTATGCGACGTAGTCTAAGTATTGGCGGGAGTTCTTCAGTGCAATGGCGGAAAGTTGGAAGAAGCCGAAGACTTCGAATGTGTTTTCGTCGTTTATTGTGCGTTAGAATCGATATAGATCAGCTCCAGTGCACGAATTGTTGAGTAGTAATTCAATGTTTGTCGGTCAGTTGTACGAAGATAAACCACTCGCGCTGCGCGCTCGTGATTTGATCTTCTTTACAACTGACCTCCAAACAGTGAATAATTACTCAACAATTCACTGCTTGAGCTGATCTATTTCTTAAATACAGTTGAAGTAAAGTACAAGATCTCCCTAGTGGACACACAAAATTGGGCCACTATCGAAATTCTGTGCCCAGTTGAGTTGAGCATGACATTTTTTTATAACCTCTGGGTCAAGACCAGACACAAAACGCATAACATAACAAAAGCAGCAATTAACAATGACCTGACATCAACAGATCCAATTAATAGAACAAAAAAGTACAGACTATTATATACTAATCAAAATAATTAAAGGACCAAGAATTTAGAACGCGAGTATAATTAACTTAAACATTTAAATTCTGTAAAAGTAGGCCTAAATCTTTCTATTCTTTATGGCCATAAATCAAGAATCATTATTAATGATTCACATGCCTAATTCGGCCATAACTGTGTCTCAAATGCACATACCCTCAGAAACACACTTTCAAAAGGCAGTGGGTGGGGTAAACAAAATCTTTTGTGGTCATTCCAGTAGAATGAAAGAGACATCAAATTGAACTTTGTTTTAAACAGTTCAGCTTACATGCAAAGAATTTCTTCATACAGTTTCAATATACTGGGAAGCAAGCGTTTTCATCTCTGACAATGGAGTTTTGACATTTTTTTGTTTTCTGAAAACAATGTGTGTTCTTGGCCATCAAGAATCAGATTTTAAATCGTCATTCTATGCCTTTGAGTGTTAGAAAGATGTCCTGACGAATTGTTTAAAGATCATCACAGACAAAGACCAAAACCAGTTGTCGGAATCCATAGTCTGGCCATTATGCCACAGCCAAAAGGGGCAATTTTCTCTCACAGGAAGAAATGGATGGTATCGACGGGATTAAAACACCATAAAATCATGCGAAAACAGAGATTTCAACATCTAAAAGCAATTTTCATTCATTTCTTGCAGTTCTGTGGTCCATGGATCACACACACAAAAATGTCATTCAAATACATTTAAGTCAAGTTTTGAAATGACAAAAAATCCTTGCTGGTAACATTTTCTACCATTTTCTTTTTGCTGTTTCACTTGGCAAAAGGGCGTCAAAGATGTCCGAAAAATTTAGGATATATCGTAAAATTGGCTTTCAAAATACGCTCTACACAAAACGCATCAATGTTATAATTGATAGTATTGGTCCTTCAATTATTTTGAGGAGTAGGATCTTACATGAGTGCTCATGTTTTATTGAAATCATTAAATGAGTTGGGGTTTTCGCATCAACTTTTATAAATTCAATAATATAGGAGCACGAATGGTATATTTTATTTATCACATAACGTGCAAATACGTAGAAAAAACGTGTTTACGTAAAACGTCAATAATTTGCAATCTTTTACGCAACGTTCAAATAGACGTCATTATACCTATTAAACCTGATGACCACACCCTAAAGTGCAGCATAGGGGTTAAGCGACAGAGTCACAGAAACCCCCATGTAGTCATAGAAACCCCATTACATTACGTTTCAAAATCTAGTGCACTGTGGTTATACTAAACCGGAAATTTTGCTGTCGTCACTTATTCTGGTGTTAAGGTAACTTTCTTATCATGCTCAATTTATTCATTTAATCACAGATAAACGTCCTGAGATGCCTGTGTGCAGATTGATTTCTGTTCATCAAATTATTTAAAAACTATGACGTTTCATGAAATAACAATTTACGGTTTTGTCATCGTGAATAATTTATCTATGACAAGGCCGTGCAATTATGAGTAAACCGTAATGGACAATATTTTAATACAAATGTATTACTGTAAAAACACATTTAAAATCTGGTTTTATTTCCGTTTTTGGCGAAACATCGCAGAAGTTGTTAACTATAGGATGCAGCCTCGAAATAAACATATTCAAAAGATCTCAATTTTGTCAGCCTTTATTTGAAGGTATTTTACTATAACACCGGAGGAAGCGACGAAACACAGATTGCCGGTGAAGTATGACTTTAGTGTAGTGGTTTATCAATTTTATTGCATGGCGTTATATTATTCAAAGACGCGACGTCATACGATAAAGTACATTTTGTGCAAATAATGCGACGTCCTAAAGAATTTTAATTTTATTAAGGGTGTCAGTATAAGGAGTTTTTGCTGTAATTTGCTTGAGCGCGTGGTTGGCAAGATCAGCTTATTTCTTATAATATTTTACCCCGGCATCCAATTCAGGTTACCTTGCACCCCCCAGGACAATTTTTCATGGGTGCCAAATTGTTTATTGGGACCCTCTGGATGCGAAACAAAGGTGTCCTCAAAAAAAATTTGGTTTGGGCTATGTGATATTACATGGTTTCTATGGCAACCCCCAGCGAATTTGAGAAGGGGGGTCTGCCTACAAAATTACTCATATCTCAGCTGTTACTTATCCTAGACTACTAAACTTAATACCAAATTAAAGCTTAGACATAGGCCTATTATTCCCTTGTTGCATATGCAAATTATATAATTTGCATATTCATAAATATTTCTGAAAACATTAAAAATGTTGTTCACGAATGGGGGTATACGTACAAGATCAATATTATCTCAGCTGCTTTTAGTTGTAGATTACTAAAAGTACTAAAATGAAGCTAAGACATAGGCCTTTCATTCCATGGTCAAATATGCAATGTATCATATTTGCATAATTTGCATATTCATGAATATTAATATAAGCACTGAAAAAATATAGAAAATCATTACAAATATAAATAGGCTGATTTCATCCAAATATTGTCATTGTTGCATGTTTTAATATAATCAATGTTACAATTTGACAGGTCTAATCATCCAGTGGTCCTATATGAATATTATCTCATTTGAATATTCATGAAAATGCATGAAAACTTAAAAAATGAGCGAAAATCACGTAAAAACTATAAGCCTTAGGGAGGGGAATGTAGGATCTATCCTGCACTCCTGGGGCCTTTTAAATTCATGCCAAATTGTTAAGTGGGACCCTCAGAATGTGAAACGAAGTTTTCCTTTAAATAAACTTGGTATGGGCTACGTAAAAATGCATGGTTTCCATGGCAACCTCTTATGTGATTCTTGAGATTGGGGGGTAGGCCTACAAATTCAATCATATCTAGGGTTCTACTTATCCTGGAGCACTAAAATTGGTGTCAAATTAAAGCTTAGACACATGTCTTTCTTCCTGTGGTCAGATTTGTAAATCATCGAATTTGCATATTTATGAATATTAATGAAAACCTACAAAAATGAAGTAAAATCATAAAAAACAACATAAATGATCATATTTCTGCACAAAAAAATCATCAAACCACCATTGTTGCCATTTTTAAATATCCTCAGTGATTCAATTTGATAAGTTCTTTCATCCAGTGGTCCTATATGAAAATTATCTCATTTGCATATTCATGAATATTATTGAAATCTTAAAAATTAGGGAAAAAAACGTGGCTAAACTTTAGTATGCAACGGGGTAATCAGACCTAAATTGAACCCATAGGACTTTTCATTATGGGCGTAAATTTGTCCAATCGGACCACTTAAATGCAAAAAAATATTGTCCTCAAAAATAAATGCTCTTTGGTTTTTGAAATTGCATGGTTTCCATAGCAACCCATTATGTGACTGTAAAGAACGGGGGGTATACCTACAAAAATACTCATATCTTAACAACATCTCTTCCTAGATTACTAAACATGGTACCAAACTAGTTCCTGGACATAGCAAATAAATTTGGTAGTTAGATATGCAAACTATCTAATATCCATATTCATAAATATTAATGAAAACTTTAGAAATGAGAGATAAAATCTCAGAAAAATTAAGGGGTGTACGTATAAACTTACCAATATCTCAGCTGCTATGCATTCTAGTGTATCCAACTTGGTGCCAAATCAATGCTTAGACATAATACTTTTACCTTCAGGTCAGTTTTGAAAAATAATTGGCAGAATTAATTATGAATTTTAATTCAAACAGAAGAAATAAATGAAAAATCGCGGAAAAATCAAGGGGGTGTACTTACAAATCTAATAATATCTCAATTACTATGTGCCCTAATGTACCAAAATTGGTTTTAAACTATTGCTAAGACAATAGTTTGTTTAACAAATTATTAAATTTTAAAATGGTCATATTATTATATTCATGAATATTGATGAAACCCTGAGCAATTTGAGAAAAAACATGAAAATTAAGGGGATATACCTACAAAATTACTCATATCTCTGCAGCTTATAGCCCTTACGTAGCAAACAAGGTGCCAACTCATTGCTATGACACAGCCCTTTATCTCAATGGTAATATTTGCCAGTTGTCTCATTTACATAATCATGAAAATTAATATAAACATTAGAGTAAAGAGAAAAATCGCCGAAAAATGAATCGGTATACCTACAAAATTACAAATATCTTAGCTGCTTATTGCCCTAAAGTTGAAAAAAATATACTTAATTTATGTCTATGCATAACAGTTTTACCTAGTGGGAAAATATTAGACTTAACTAATTTGTTTAAGATCAATATTAATAAAAACTTTAAAAATACAAGAAAAAAATGTATACAATTTGATTGCAGTGTACCTACAAAATTACTCATATCTCAGCTGCTATAAATCTTATACTTTTTTTCTTTTACTAAAAAACACTAAGGAATATGCTGTTTGCTATGGTATCAAGTTTGCTACTATTGGGCAATTAGAAGCTAAGATATTAATCACTTTGTAGGTATACCCCCTTAATTTTCCTGTAGTTTTCTCTAACTTCTCATGTTTTCATCAATATTCATGAGAATTTAAATTGTATGTGATATGAATTGGATCATTTGGGTTAACATGTTGTGCCTATGCATTGCTTTAAAATCAGGTTTGGCACTATTGGGCACTTAACTACTGAGATATGAGTAATTTTGGAAGTGCACCCCCTTGATTTTCCGCAATTTTTCATTCATTTCTTCTGTTTTCATTAAAATTCATGAATATTCATGATAAATATTTTTCATATTATACCTTATGGTAAAAGTACAATGTCTAAGCATTGAATTGGCACTAGGTTTGATACACTGGAACACATGGTAGGTGAAACATTTGTCATTTTATATGTACATCCCTTAATTTTTCTAAGATTTTTTCTTTCATTACAAAATTTTTTATTAATATTCATGAATATGCAAATGAGATAATTTTCATATAGGACCACTGGATGAAAGAACTTATCAAATTGAATCACTGAGGATATTTAGAAATGGCAACAATGGTGGTTTGATGATGTATTTGTGCAGAAATATGTTCATTTATGTTTTTTTATGATTTTACTTCATTTTTGTAGGTTTTCGTTAATATTCAAAAAAAATGCAAATTCGATGATTTACAAATCTGACCACAGGAAGAAAGACATGTGTCTAAGCTTTAATTTGACACCAATTTTAGTGCCCAGGGGGGGTACTCTAATTTTTTCCGCATACATAGGCTCGGACCCAGCATCTACCATTCACCTCAAAAAATTATCAGGAATTTCAAGCACCCCAAAAAAATATTGGAAATTTTAGCAACCCTAAAAAAATATCCCAATTCTGTACCTTGACCTTAAAAAAAGACCCTAAATTGCATAGAAATGACCCTCAAACTAGCCCAATTTTGTGATGACCCCAAAAAAATATCCACAAAATCTACATACCCCAAAAAAATATAAATTTTTCTGAAAACCCAAAAAAATATTGAAATTCAGAATTTTGAACCCAAAATAATGGGCCGAGCCTACGTATGTGTGAAAATATCAGTGTACCCCCCCCCCCCCCCTGGGTTTTAGTGCTCTAAGATAAGTAGAACCCTAGATATGATTGAATTTGTAGGCCTACTCCCCAATCTCGAGAATCACATAAGAGGTTGCCATGAAAACCATGCATTTTCACATAGCCCATACCAAGTTTATTTTAAGGAGAACTTCGTTTCACATTCTGAGGGTCCCACTGAACAATTTGGCATGAATTTAAAAGGCCCCAGGAGTGCAGGATAGATCCTACATTAACCCCTCCCCAAGGCTTATAGTTTTTACGTGATTTTCGCTCATTTTTTAAGCTTTCATGCATTTTCATGAATATTCAAATGAGATAATATTCATATAGGGGCCCAGATCAGACTGCTCCGTTCTAGGTCCATGCTGTTTCCTTCTATACCTAATTGGTAGGTAATATTAGGCAATTATCTGCAGCAGACGACTTCAGCAGACGACATTTTCAGATGCATTTTTCTTGGCGTTTTAAGGTTTAACAGCGAATATTGAAATCTTTCTGTAAAGGATGAACAGTTTTAGGCTTCTGCCTGGAGAAACGTAAAGCGCCGGCTACCCATAGAGCGCCCATAAAATTCTCCGGGTCTTCGATTAGCACACATGCACACGTGTACCTTGTTGGACACTGAACTCTCAATAGTCTGAATAAACCTTTGCCCTGGATTCGTCATGAATTGGTTTAGCCTTTGAGCTTTGTTGAACCGCAAATTTCACATTTCGCAAATTTCACACCGTGTGAAAAATTGGTACCAATTCTTCACTTTTGGAAAATGTGAAATTTGCGTATGGTCAATTTCGATAATTTGGGGGTCTAACATCTGTGCTCAAATTTCACATCTTTCTCATTTTTAACTGTGAAGAATTGGTATGCATTCGTGCCATCTGTGAAGGACTGGTTCGATTTTTCTGAGATGTGAAGAATTGGTACCAAATTTTCACAGATATGAAGAATTGGTACTTAATATTCACAGATGCCAATGACAGAATTTGTAATATCTAGTCACGTGTGAAAGATTCTTTTTATCACTGACTTCGATTGCAAGCAACGTGTTTCCTTTAGCTATTGCTTACAATGAGAGTTAATCGCTTTATCATATTATATCCGCTTTTTCTGTTAGAAAAAAAGCATATACCAATAATTAACCCAATTCCGCCAGTTATCCGTCCGTCCATTCGTGCTTTCCTCGCGTTTCTTACGAATTCACCTCCTCCTAAGCTGTTGGACGCAGCAGCCTCAAAATAGGTACATATGTCAAATAATGTTGAGGGTACTGGGTGGTACTGCATAGCTTTTGAGTGCTTCCCTTCAATATTTTGAGTGACAGAGCGGACACTATTTTGTTACAGGTGCAACTGGCCAATTCAATATGTCTCTCAGAAACACGATTCATTAATCATTGGAAACAAGAGAGTTTTCGGACAAGAGGTCGCTCATTGAGAATGACTTCATATAAGGGTATAGCAAAGCATAGCTCCTCTCAAAGTCCAGCTATTAATCAGCAGTTTCATTGTAAAGCTTTACATAGAACAGCGTCTATTTACAATGTTGACAAAACGTACAAGATGTTGACACTATGGGCGGGGTCATTTTTGTTCATGGTCATATTGTGAACAAAGATGGCAGAGGTCTACTAGCTGATGCTACAAACCAAATATCAAGGCTCTGGAGAAAGTGATTTCAGACAAGAAGTGTTGTCTTTCTTACTAGGCCTTGCTATTTCAGATTAAAAAAAATAAAGTTTCGCCAATATTGACATAGAAAAACTGGTTACGCCACCTGGCGGTCGTATTTTTTAGAATAGTCAAATAATTTGAACAACATTGGTAGAGGGTGTCCCACGGTTTATTTGTGCCTTATTCATTTGAAATCTGACCAAAAGTTTTTGACAAGATTTTAGAGTGGTTCATTTTGCTTGACAGGGCAACCATATTTCTACAAAAAATTGAAATCTTTGAACAAGTTTGAAAGCGGATCGATCAACCCAGTGGATATTGGTGAGATTCTACACAGTGGTTTAGGAGGAAGCTATTATTGACGGACGACAGAAGGACGGGCGGGTAGCTGGCAGGACGGACATCCTATGACCGCAACGTGAGTTAAAAAAGGGATCCACCATTCCAAGATATATGAAATTGTTGAAAAGCTGAATCAAGGTCTCCTTTAGCTATATACAAGCCTCACCCTGAGAAAATATTATTTTTGCATATGCCAAAAGGCGCAGATAAGCTCTGTAAATACATAGCTGGATCAGGGAATATATTTCTTTGCTATACTGATTGAAAATTTTCCTGCACTGATTGAAAAATCTCCAAAGATTCTTAATCTAAAACTAGAAATTGTCTTTATGAAACGCTATGCCCCCAACCATTAGCTTGTCCACCATCCTGTTACCAGGAAATCTATTCACCATCCTCCTTCAGCTGACCAAATCTGAGGCTACTAGCTGTAATTGTTTTCAAGATACCTTAATTGGAAGTTTTTGATGTCCAAATTAGCAAAGGGCAATGACTTAAAAAATGCAAAGGCGATAACTAAAAAAAAGAAACATATTTTTATTAATTTTCACCAGTTAATCTACTCATTACCCTCTATCAGCTGTCCAGATTTGGAGCTCCTAGCTGTAACTGTTTTTGAGATATCAAGTTTTCTATGTCAAAAATTTGTAAAGGGCAATAACTCATAAAAAATTAAATGATTTTTTTTAAATTTTCACCAAGTAGTCTACTAATTATCTTCTATAAACTGACCAAGTTTGAAGCTTCTAGCTGTAACGGTTTTTGAGATTTCAAGTTATGTATGTCCAAATTTGCAAAGGGCAATAACTCAAAAAAAATAAATGATTTTTTTTAAAATTTTCACTAGGTAATATACTTATCATTCTCTATAAGCTGACCAAGTTTGAAGCTCCTAGCTGTTATATTTTATGAAATATCCTGATAACAAAATTTCATTATGACCCTTTATAGAAAGTTTAATCTGTTTGAACCACGTTTTAAGATGTGAAGAATTGGAATCGATTGCAAAATGCAGCAGACTTGGGGTGTTTTTATCGATGTGAAGATTGCGCATGTATGCTACATATAATTTCACTACGTGCGCAAATTTCACATTTTGTGAAATATTGGTATGAAATATGTGACGTATTGGTACCAATTCTTCACGCGCTGTGAAGAATTGGTACCAATTCTTTAAGGTGTGAAATTTGCGAAATGTGAAATTTGCTGTTCAACAGAGCTTTCTAATTTATTCAAAGTATCTTCATTGTGCAACCAGTTTTTTTTCAAACACAAAGTAATACACACTGAAATGCGTTGCAAACAATTCAGAGTAATGCGTTGCAAACAATTCAGAGTTTGTATAGCTAACTCCGCCCCTTCCTGTGTTTGCACAGAAATTTAATGTTTGGCCATGTTAATCACATATTTTGTCGATATTTGTAAATATTTTATCTATAAAGTAAAATCATTTAAAGTAAATTCGTGAAGTAGTCAATGCGAACATTTCCAAAGGAGCAATCAGAAAAGGGGAGGAGAAAACTATGAGTAGGTCATAGCTCACATATTATAACTATAAAGAAATTAACGCTCGTTCCCATTGTAATTGTAATATATGATCTTTTTCCTATGAATATGACTATAATTATAAGATTCTCTATTTTTCAGCTGAAATAATGGTGAAACTAAATGCCGAGCAACCTTTTCAGATTCAAGGAAATCCAGATATTGACAAAATTGATGTGAAGAAATAGGAAATTCATGCTACTAAGTGATAAAACACTTCAGTTATTTATAGTTTACTCCGCCCATTCCTGTGCTTCACAACCAATCAGAATGCACAGAAATTTAAATCCTCTGCCAATTTAGTCAAATATTTTGTCAATATTTGTAATATCCATGAAGTAAACCATTACTTACTATAGTGCCAACGAAGAGTGACAGTCACGTGATATTTTGTTTACAATTGCTGAGTATATAGTACAATGCTACCCATAAAATATTAACTTGTGTACCACACGTTAGAAGATACTGTAGTGTAGTGGTTATGTCTACGGCGTTGGACTCAGGCGTACCAGGATCGAACCTATTTAGGGTTTGTTTTTTTTTCTTCATATTTTCACTAGGCCCAAAAGGAACAAGCGGCATTATTTCAGCTTACTGTAAATTCGGAAGTTTTGCGAGGTTTTATTTTCGCGAAACTTCGAACATGCAAAATTTCGTGAAAATAAAGTTATCGCGAAATGGCGAAATCACTCTGTTGTTTACTTGCCCTAGTCACAAATTTTGACGTCGCAAATATGTCTTTTAACGCTCACATTCGCGTGTATTTCCGAATTTACAGTAGCTTGTGTTGTTACAGAAGTTTTTATATATGTACCTTATACATGTAAAAGGGATAAAAGAATAAAAAAATAATTTAAAAATAAATAAAAAGAAAAAAATAAGACATGAACAGAATAATAAAATCAGACCTCCCCACTCCCCAAACCTACCAAAAAATAAAAATAAAAAAAAATAAAAAAAAGAGAAGCCAGTGAGATTCGAACCTAGAAAATGTTATTTGTGGTTTAGTAATCCTCCTCGCTACCATTTGAGCTATCTTGATTTTATAGATCAATTGTGTATTTATCCTATCATGAAAGGTAAGTCCCATAACTTTGTAAACAAAACATGACGTCACTTCTACTCTTGGCTGGCAGAATAATAAGTGAATCCGTGAAGTGGTCAATGCGACCATTTCCATAGGAGCAGCCAGGAATGGGGAGAAAACCATCAGTAGGCCATAAATCATATAATACAATTATAAAGCAATTAAGTGGTTCACTCGCTACGCTCGTTTCCACTTAGTTCCTTTAAAATTGTAATATACATGTATGATCTATAATATATACGTACAGTGATGATAACAATCATGCAACTACCAATTAAGCAATATATTCCAATGAAACGTCTCAAGATAAGATGTCAAAAGCCTAGTATATTGTCATTCAGGTACACTACATACTACATAAAGACTTGTTCATTTCTACATGCACATTTCAGTGAAACAATGGTAGTAGTTGATACTTTGTTAAGAAAAGCTTATGGTGAAAAACGCAATTATTCGAAAGACATATGTTGTAGGTACACGTTGGAATTGCCTCTATGAGGCAATTTCAATGTGCACCAGCAGCAGTATGTTACTGAAAATAAGGAAACTATTTTGAAATTTACACTTAAACCCAGTATCATTTACATGGTCTTTGACTCTTTAAAACATCTCAAACTGCCAATCAGTGTTATGATACCTGTCACCATACCACACATTATTTTTTATTTGCATGAAAGCTGTACATCCGAATTTGATTTTACGAACTACCTTTTTGCTAACCTGGTAGTTGCGTAGTTAGATAACTTTACTTTTAGAAACTCTTGTCTTGTTGGAGATTGAACTTGAAAGGAAAGTGTGAAGAAAAAAGGGACCAATGAGTGAAAAATGTTTCGTATAGGTTATAGATCATATTTTACAATTATAAAGGAATTAAGTGGGAACAAGCGCAGATAGTAAACCTTTACAATTGTAATATATGATCTTTGACCTACTTTGTTTTCTCTCCCCTTTCCTGACTACACCCATTGAAAAGATCGCATTGACGAATTCATGGATTTTCTTAATGATTTACTTTATAGATATTACAACTATTGACAAAATATGTGATTAAGTTGGCCAAAAATTTAAATTTCTATGCAAACTGATTGATTGTGAGGCACGGGAAGGGGCGGAGTAAACTGTGATCTTGTGTAAAATCATAATAAAACACATTAATTATCAAAAAGAACTTTTGTCTGGTTTTTATGATCCCAAATATCTTGTTTTCACAGCGTGTTTAAATATATCTTTAGCTGCTGTTTTAGTCGATCTATTTGTGGTATGCTTATTTCATTTCCAGAATTTGGATATAAAGCCAATTTAATCTGTATAATTTCTATGTAGCCCAAAGGCCATCTCAAAATAATAATAATAATAATAATAATAATAATCATGCAAACCAAATATCTATGTGTCTTGATCCACATCTGAATTAAGGGTGAGGTTGGCGCCGTTAAACCGGTTTAAGCCCTCCAGTAAAATATTTTACTGACCGTTCCAAGGCGGTACTTCTTTTGTGGATCATTTATGTTTTTGTTCTGTCTTGTGTTTGCTTTGTTATGTGCGCGTCTGTTTATATGTGCTTCGTGGTCACCTGCTGGGAAAGGGCTGACCTCTTGGCTCTCGTTTGTGGTGTCTTCTGTGAGTTTGTCACTTTCCAATTGGTATCCTGGGTCAGGTGTGGTACTTGATTGTATCGATTCCTGATCTTTGCAACCTTACTTACTTTTATTTAAAGAGGGTAACACATTTAGTAACAAACTAATCTTCCATGAGGCCCTCTAATAAATTCATATATATATATATATATATATATATATATATATATATATATATATATATATATATATATATATATATATATATATATATATATATATATATATATATATATATATATATATATATATATATATATATATATATATATATATATATATATATATGTTTTACATTGTGTCTGAAGGTGGTAAAGCAAAATAATGTTCCAAAAAGTTTTGAAAATAGCGCTCTCCTTAAGAGTATGGGTGTAGAAATAAGTATGCTTTGGGAATGGATATACAACAACTGATATTTCTGAGTCTTTCTGAAATAGATATAAACAAGACAAATTTGTCGAATTTATATCCCTCGACGAATGGTTATTTTAGAGAAACAAGTAAATCCCATGTATCTAAAGCCTAAGTTCACCTTCGGTATCATTCAGATCATATCAAACACCTGTCAAGTATGTTTAATTGAATTATGCTTACATTTATACAATTTCAATATCTTACCTTTCAACACAACCCCAGAGGTCAAGGGTGTGTGTAAATTCAAACTGTTACCTTGCATGTTGGTCTAAACTTCTTTTACTTTAAAGCTGCATAGTCTGTAACTTTTGACCTTTAATTTTAGAAATATTTTTTCTATTTTTCAAGAACACAGCAAAAAACTAAAGTTCAGGTATATGTATATATTTGACCAATTTCGTAACTCTTAACAAATTATCAGTATCAAAACAACAGCATTAATGCTAAATATTAACTGTCTTTAATTATTGGAGGGACGCAAATAATTACCAACAAGAGAAAAAAACAACACCTGTTTTATAAGATAATTCACTTTTCCATGCAGTTTTCAGTTATAGATAGATAGATAGATTCCTTTATTTCCTCCAAGCAGAAGAGTACAAACTATCAAAGCATATACATACATTTACATGTAACTATATACAAGAGACAGACATAGAATATATATTATGAAATTAAACTCTGGAAGCAAGCTCATATTTACATGATTTGTTTTAGATTATTATTATGAGTGGTTATGCTGGGCTTCATTGCTAGCAAATCCCTTGCCGAAACGAAATGCAAGATATTTACGAATGAAATAGGCATAACACTCAACCAGCATAAGCACTCTACCAAATAGCTACGGTAGTAAAGTGAGTTATTACCCCTGTGAGCGGCCTCTGGTTGAGTATGTTATAACGAAAGAACCATTCCATCAAGATTTCCGCCAGGTATATGCCAGACATGTCGATGGCGTGTTTCTACGCCCATTTGACTCTCACAGAAGCCGCTCACAAAGGTATAACTCACCAGCTCACACGATCACGTGGTGATATCTCGTTCATAAAGTATGTAGAACTGGTAGACAAAGATACCGGAACAGAGCAAGGTCTTCAGACAGTAATGCTGTTAAGTCTGGCAAAGCTTCGCACAGGAATACATTTGTAAGTTTTCTTTATCCAGCCCCCTAAGCAAAATATATACATCTGGGTTGAACTGTAAAATTTTATCCCAGAGACAAACTCTTTCCGAGTGGACACAAGGGCATTCACTTATACAGTGATCAACAATATTAACATAATTCATATTGCATTTGTAGCACAGCCGAGCATTGTCAGCATCAATCGCCAGGAAGGATATCATTTGAGTAATTCATTTAGCTGCTGTTGTAAGCTTTGGGTAATTTTTTGAAAGGGTCCAAACAAAGCGAATGCCATAATTACTATGTATGCGTTTGAATCGGTTTAACTCTGGCTGCAAAGTCCGGCTATGCCACAAATACTCTTCACGTTCCTGTATCTTATTCCTTACACGTTTATTCCAGGTCAGTCTACTCGGAAAGATACCGTCTCCCTTGTATGCTGTCAAAACATCCAGAAGACCATACTTTCCGAGAATACTGACAATATCTGAAATGAAACCTATTTGTTTAGTGCCATTTATAGTATAAGAGTATACTCTGTTCAAAAATACGTTTTTTGAAGTTTATTTCAGAATCAATAGAGTAAATGGCAATCATGCTAAGATCTATGTCAGTCCTCGTCCGTCGACGGAGTCCTTGCATATACTTTATACAAAATCTATGAGCTCTTTCCATAATTAAAACATCAGAGGTCAAGGGTGTGTGTAAATTCAAACTGTTACCTTGCATGTTGGTCTAAACTTCTTTTACTTTAAAGCTGCATAGTCTATAACTTTTGATATTTTAATTTTAGAAATATTTGCGGATGGGGGACTGAGGGATTAAACTAATATTACTTCACACACTTCCGCCCAAGGCCCTGTTGTTGTAAAAACACAAAAGAAATGTTAAGCTAGCATAAAGGCTTTCTAAATGCAATACATTACCACATAAAAAAACAGTCAAAACAAATTAACGTACTATGATGAAAGAAAGACAGAAAGAAAGAAAGGGGTTCTTTGACTCACAGACAGTCAGAGTTAAAGAAAATCTCAAATTATACAACGATGGACCCAGTGAAAAATATGCAACAAACCCACTAATGAAAGTTTTAAGTCAGGATCGTCATTTAGTCTTAGGGCTCAACCACCTAGCTAACCATAGCTAAACAAAGTGATATGAATGCAGATTGTTGCTCAATAACCATATTATATTCCACCTTTTTAACGTTGGAATATCTTCTGAATAATCATAAAAAGAAGACTTTCCAACAAACATCTTGAATCTATATAAGTAGTAAAGTGAGTATGATCAGGAAATACCACAATCACAAACCGCAGACAACCCCGTGGCACCGCGAGGAAGAGCCGCTCAACCATCACGAGACATCAGGAAGACAAATTAAGCAAAGCATCAAGCTCTCTCTTCCCGATCAAGATGATTGCAATACTAGAATGGACATAAAGTAACGTACAACAAAACACAGAACAATTACAGACTCCCACAATGGGAGTAACAATAAACAAAGAAAAGGGCTCATGACTCACAGATAGTCAGAGCTAAAGAAAACCTCAAGTTGAGCCACGGTGGGTCCAGCTACAGATAAGCATCAGGCACCAACCCACCGATTAAACTAGCTTCCCTATAATACTAGCTTTGGTATGGCCTGATGTGGTAGAGCTTTTAAAGAAACATTGTACATACTAGTATTTAGTATTCACACTCATTCTAAAATAAGTTGCAAAACCCTCGTCTCCGGATATTGCATCACAATCAAAAAATGAATATCACCGTATCACTAGGATTGGATGAATTTTAAAAATCTGCTACTATCTCAGTTAAGCCAAAACAAAGTTTGATAACGAACTATGGTTCTCATGAGTCCAGATATCAGCAAATAATACGTGACCCCAAGAATAATGTGTGACCCCCTTGTCACAATCTGTGTATAGAAATTTTTAAAATGGGACTGAATATATAATACTATTTAAACACATCAAAACAACACTATTTTCACTTCATTTGGCAACACCATATGACATTATGAATGGTTTTAATATCTTTTCCCAGATTTTGTTTTTTTGCAGCAACAAAAGTAGAAGAAAACAAGAAATGTCACAGTCACGTGACGAATATCCCCAAAGGAATTGGTCAAGTATAAGACACATTTGAGGAAAGTTAGCTGTAATATAGGAGATATGCTCCAGACACGAAAATCCTAGATATGAGGCCAGAAGTCAATGTCAAGGTCAAAGTGACCCAAAATAGTACGCACCACTCCGCCATCCTAAGAGGAATCAACACACCAAATTTGGGATTCCTACATCAAATAATATGGTAGATATGCTCCAGACACAATTATTCTAGAAACTAGGTCATAGGTCAAGATCACAGTGACCTAAAAATTGTACGGGACACATCAGCATCTAAAGATGTATCCATACAGCAAATTAGGGATTCCCATCTCAAAAAATATAAGAGATCTGTTCTGGACACGATTATTCTACAAACTAGGTCAGAGGTTAAGGTCAAAGTGACCTAAAAATGGTACGTGACACTCCACCATCCAAAGTTGCATCCACACACCAAATTTGGGATTCCTACCTTTAATGATATAAGAGATATGCTCTGGACATGATTTTTCTAAAAACTAGGCCAGAGGTCAAGGTCACAGTGACCCGTAAATGGTACAAGACACTCAACCATCCCAAGATGCATTCACACACCAAATTTGGGATTCCCTTCTCAAATAATATAAGAGATATGCTCCTGACACAATTATTATTAAAACTAGGTCAGAGGTCACGGTCACAGTGGCCAGAAAATAATATGTGAGACTCCACCATCCCAAGATGCATATACACACCAAATTTGGAATTCCTACCTCAAAGAATATAAGAGATATGCTCTGAACACAAAATTCTTAAAACTAGGTCAGAGGTCAAGGTCACAGTGACCCGAAATGGTGTGTGTGACACTCCGTCATCTCAAGATTCATTTAGACACCAAATTTTGAATTCCTCTCTTAAAGAATATAGGAGATATGCACCAGACACAATGTAGTTTCTAGAAATTAGGTCAGAGGTCAAGTTCAAGGTCACAGTGACTCAATTATGGTACGCGACACTTTCCCATCCCAAGATGCATTCACACACCAAATTAGAAATTCCTACCTCAAAAAATATAAAAGATATGCTCCGGACACGATAATTCTAAAAACTAGGTCAGAGGTCAAGTTCAAGGTCACAGTGACCCGTAAATGGTATGTGACACTCCGCCATGCCAAGATACATTTACACACCAAATATGGAATTCATATCTCATAGAATATAGGTGATATGCACCAGACTCAATGCAGTTTCCAGAAACAAGGTCAGAGGTCAAGTTCAATGTCACAGTGACCCAATTATGGTACGCGACATTTTGTCATCCCAAGACGCATCCACACACCAAATTTGAGATCCTACCTCAAATAATATAAGAGATATGCTCCGGACACGATTATTCTAAAAACTAGGTTAGAGGTCAAGGTCGTAGTGACCCGAAAATGGTACGCGACACTCCGTCATCCCAAGATGCATCCACACGCCAAATTTGGAATTCCTACCTCAAAGAATATAGGAGATATGCACCGGACACGAAGCGGTACGGACGGACGGACAGACGGTCGAAGGACGGACAGTGCGATTACTATATGCCTCCCAAAGTTCCTTTGGGGCATAAAAAAACATGTCATAAGGTTTCTGTAATTCACGTGACATAACCAAGGCTTTGTCCTATTCAGATAGTGGTATCTTTTATTGTAGATCAAGCTGTAACAAATTTACAGTTTTAAATGTCTTTCATATGAATAACAGGCGTTCACATCCATTAACATAGACATTTGTGTCGACTTAATCTCATTCTTGAGCTTACAGCGTCTGTTTTAAGAATGTAATCATACATGACACTGATTTTTACAAATCCAAAACGGTATTTGAAACAGCTTTATCTGTATAAGAAAGTACAGAGGTTGAATAGGTTTCACAGAATTAAACATTCTTATTGGTTAGCATTTAGGCATTTATCAAACATCAAAGTGAAATGTAATTTACGTGACAGCAATTAATGTGACGCAGCTAACATTGAAAGCGCTGAAATGACTAAGATTAAGGTTTGAATCAGTGTGGGTAATGGTTTGGTGTGTTCTCAGTACATTTAAACACCACCGTTTATTTAACATCCTGTGTATTTGTATTTGGATTGTAAAAAATCAGAGTTTGAGTTGGAAGTTATTATTGATGATTCTTATCTTGTTACATATTATCTTTTTACGAAGATTTTAGGGACAGTGTCGTAATCAAAGCATAAAAACAGTTATTTGTTCTTGAAATATATAAAACGTGTAAAGCATTTAGCAATTCTACGCAAGTATTTGTTTTAAAGTATGTGTCACGTGAATTACTGGATTTTGTCTCGTTGGATACAATGGCAATTCAACTATAATAATCTATTATAAACGAAGCAAGCTGATTTGGATAAGTTCTTGTCTGCCTAAATTGATGACATTTTGTTATGTATATTTCGTGTCTAGAAAACTATAAGTGTTTGTATTAAAAACATTTGTATCCTTGCCAAAGTAAGTATCTGCTACATTGTCACGTTGGATGCAATGGCAGTTCAACTACAAGTATATATTGTACACGAAGAAAGCTGATTAGAGTATCCTCTTGTTTGCTTCAATTGTGTATACTTCGTGTATATGGTTGACCAAGTGAAAAACTATTAGTGTTCGTAATAAAAGACATTTATACCCCCTGCCATCTGTAGCTATCTGCTACATTATACTGTTCACTGTTGTGATATAAGACCCATGAAGCTTCAATCTGTGAACATACTGTATCATTGTTAAAGTTTCATAATTAGTTTACAAGAACCCAAATAATCCAGAAATAGAGAGAACCTACAATATAAGAAAAAAGCAGACTCAGTTTTATTGAATATGTTCATGCGAACTAATGGAAAGCGCATCAACCCCCAGGCCCACAGCCCCAGCCCTATAGTTATTCTACTTTCCATCAGAGTACCATTCCTGAAAAACCAGAATATGGAAAAAAAATATCAACACTATATTGATGTACAAGGAGAACTTTAACCAACTCCACACAGCACACCGACAGCTGCCACAACCTCTAGATAATCTGGAAAAATGGATCCAACAGAAATAGGGAGAACCTACAATATAAGAAAACAGCGGACTCTGTTTCTTTGAGTCTGTTCATGAGAACTAATTGAAAGAGCAACGACTCCACACCCCCGCCCCCAGCTCATAACCGTATATTATTTTAAAAGTCAAAGGAGAGTGAATAATACTGACGTCACGCGAATTGAAACCTGCTTTCGCGTAGATTACTATATGATAGAAAGTTGTCACAGTGTCTTCAAAGTTATGTACATGCATATGTCTATTTTTTGTTGTTGTTTTTTGTCTTTTACAGTTTGCTGTGAACAAGTTTCTCATGTTTTGTTATTTTTTTCAGTGGTATATAGTATGGTGGGTGTAATTTACGTGACGATAAATAAAAAAGAGTATTTTTAAGAGTGTTTGATTTGAAAAACTTATGTTCACCTGAAATGCCGTGTAGGGGTATGGTGATAAACAGCTGAGGTTTTCATACAATTTATTAATGCAGCTTGACAGTTGAATCAGTTGAAAGAAGAAAAAGTTTTAATATCTAATTGTATGATTTTTTCATTTAAAAAGTTTTCGTAAATGGAAAAGTAGGATTTGATTAGTTGATTTAAGTTAATTAATACTATTCTGAACTAGAGAAAATAAAGTATGTTGGTTCCAAATATTCAATGATTTTGTTTTTTTATAATAGTTTAATCATGCAAGCATGTCACATGTATTACCTAAATGAGCGTAAGGCACTGAGTTTCGAACTGCTGCAGAAATGGTCAGAGTATTGGTTGAAACATATTTATTTCAAATCAGTTTATACAATACAATACAAATTTTCAATCATACAAACATTAGGATTAGAACGGAAGCAAGAGCTTATCAAGTTCTTCTCCTTTACAATAGTTTGACAAAGTGTAGATGGCAATGACTTCAATTTTGCATAATACAAATTCATGGGCTAAAACGACATTTTGAGAATACAAAATTAATTGAAGAAAATTAGACAATAGAGGCTAAACCATAATTAAGAGAGAGAGAGAGAGAGAGAGAGAGAGAGAGAGAGCAAAAAAGGGAGGGAGAGAAAGAGATGAAGTGGGAATAGTCTGAATTGTCCAGGTTGGACAAGAGCTGTTTAGGGTATTGGCAATGGTTACATTTACCAGTATCACTTAAGTATCTTAGGTACAGACAATTTATATTGCTTTTTGTGTTTTTAACCATAAGTCTATCTACTTAGATGCTCAGAATCGCTTGCTTTTCTGAATGTATTTATGCACAGCTTCAAATATGATTGAGTTGATGTTAGTTGACAGTCTTTCATCACCACGTAGAAGCACATCCAGAGTCATGTTACAGTACTGTGCTATAGATTGACGAAGTTCTACCCTAAGATGATTGTATAGTTGACAAATAAAAAAGAAATGGTAGGCATTCTCACTCCTCCTGAGTTGCAAGTACATAGTGGAGAGTCAATAATATTTTTTAGGAATAAATCATTTTTAAGTGAGCTGCAACGTGTACGAATTCTTGTGTGCCATATTTGGTTTTCCTTATTCCAGAGTAGTTATGTTTTGGTATAACAGGCAAGTTTTGGTTTAGTTTAAATTTGAAAGCATCTAGGGTACCAGCATTTCTGATATCAGGATTTAGTCTGTTCCAATCTCGAATTGATGAGGGTAGAAAAGAATTATAAAACAAAGTAGTGCGAGAGGCAACAGTCTGAGTATCATTGGAATTGCGTAGGTTGTAACGTGATGCATTCTGGACAAGAGGAGGCACAAGAGATGAGAGATAAAGTGGTGTAAGATCGTTAAACATTTTGTAGAAGAGCACCAGTTTATGCTTGTTTCTTCTTGCATCTAGCGTCTCCCAACCAGTTTCTATATAAAGGTTGGCAACTGATACCAATTTTGTTGTTCCTGTTGATATTCTTGCAGCTTCTTATTGTATAAGTTCAAGTTCGTTTTTGTTTTGCTGCGTGCAATTATCCCAAATGACATCTGCATATTCTAGGAGTGGTCTTATAAAAGATTTGTAAATTGTTTCTAAAGATTTTCTGTCAAGGTCATACTTTAGCCGGCGCATAATGTTTATTCTTGTCCATGCCTTTTCCTTAATATAATCTATATGTTTTTGCCAAGAGCAGTCATTAGATAGAATAACACCTAAGTGTTTATGAGATTCGACTTCTTTGATCTGTTGATCTTGCATAAATACAGGAGGATGAACAGTGTTTGTTTTTCGTGAGATTAAAAGAGATTCAGTTTTTAAAGGATTAAATTTTACAAGCCACTTTAGTGCCCACTCTGCTATCTTTTCAAGGTCTGCATTAAGGAGTTCTGCTGCGACAATAGGATCCTCTACAATGATATATAGACTTGTATCATCTGCAAAAAGACGTATAGATGATCCAATGTCGTGTACAATATCGTTTATAAAAAGAAGGAAGAGAAGTGGACCAAGTATAGAGCCTTGAGGTACCCCAGCTGTGATAAAATTCCAGGCAGACTGAACACCAGACATAACAACCCTTTGTTTTCTACCAGTTAGATAATTGGTAAACCATGATAAGAGATTGCCAGGTATACGAGCAGATTTTAACTTATGAATTAAACCAGCATGCCAAACACGGTCAAATGCTTTACTAATATCACAGAAAATCGCTCTAACTTCTTTACCTGCGTCTAAAGCTTGACAGAAAGTGTTATATAGATAAGATAGTTGATTAACAGTAGAGTCTCCCCTTCTAAATCCAGACTGAAAAGAAGTAAGAATGTTGTTTTCCAAGAAGTGATTATATACATACTTAAAAATAAGTCGTTCAAAAGCCTTGTCCAGATTGCTTAAGAGTGATATAGGTCTATAATTTGAGATTTCAGATGGTTCACCACCTTTATGCACTGGGCTGACATAAGCCTTCTTAAAAGAGTCTGGGACTATACCTGTATGAAGAGATTGGTTAAAGAAACCACATAGAGCTGGAGAAATCTCCCGATTAAGTTCTTTTAATACACGATTACTTATCCCATCCGGCCCAACAGCCTTATCAGCTGGAAGGCTTTTCAAGACAGATTCAACTTCCTCTGAAGTAAGAACTATATTACTTAAGGGACTGTCAACAGGGTAACTATGAATATCATGTATCTCAGCATTTCTTTCATCGAGCAAAGTTTGGTCTTTAAAAAATCATTAAATATATTTGCCTTATCACACTCTTCTGCATAAATTTGACCATTTGTTTCAAGAGGGGGGATAGAAGATTTTGAATTGGGAGCTATAAAGTATTTGAGCAATTTCCACCACTGTTTAGGTGATAGTGAATCTGATTTTAATTTAGTAGCCATGCTCTCATTAAAAGATTGCTTTGATTCTCGTATTAGTTGTGTTACCCTGTTGCGCAAGTTTCTAAATTTGGTCCAGTGTATTGGAAGATTGGTTTGTTTTGCTCTTTTATAAGCTCTTTTGCGCTTTGATAAAAGTTGTTATCCAGGGCGGATCTGACGGTCTAATAGTGATGACTTTGTTAGGTATACACATTTCAGTAATAGACTGTAGATGTTCTGTTAAATTTTCGCAGTATGTGTTAATATCATTGTTTTGAAAGTCGTTCCAGTTGGTAGCTGATGCTTTTTGCCTTAACATTTCATAATTACCATCATCATATTTCCATATGCGACGTTTAAAAGATAAACACTTGGGTTTGCGAAAGTTAAAAACTCCAAAAACAGGTCAGAGTATTATCAGTGTGACGAAATTTTGCAAGATGATTATTTAATGATTGGGTCTTTGTTTACAAATTCATTTTTCGTTTTTTAATTTTCTCCAGGATTTGCAACTTATTTTAGAATGAGTGTCAACTCTGAGCGTCTAAGGTAGAATGTTAAAGCTGCTTTATGAAGATTATGATATCGATAGCCTTTCTTTTGTCGAATTCACTGACATTAGAATATTCTCTCGCAAAACGAATAAGCTGATATAATATTTACACTATTAGAGGAGGATGATCGAGGAACATCTCCATCAATAAATGGGAAATTAACAATTTCAAAACTTTGAATCATCTCGTTTATTATTAAATATCAATGAAAGTATGCAATCTGATAAGTAAACTATGCCATTTGTTTTTTACAGTCTAAAAAAAGAGGCTTTTGTATCTAAATAATGCCTTATTAAACGCAATGTCTGTGGGATTTATATATATCTAAATTACCATTTGTTCAAAATAAGGTTTATCAATAAGTAAATTCGCTAAACTCTGTTTCTATACAATGACATGACTTATTTAGCTTACATAATTAACTCCTCACTCATTCAATGTATCTTCACAGAGAGCCAATCAAATCAAATTAACTCACTGTGGTAAATCTACAGAAAGTCACCAGTTAAGCCAGAATGGGCCAGGCTAAAGGCAAGAATCAGGCACCAACCCACCAATGGAGTCACCACTGGGTAAATAAAGTAAAAATGTGTATACGTATTTTGTAGCGTTGCACTGTCCTGTCAGCCAAGAGTGACAATGGCGTCATGTTTTGTTTAGAAAGTTATCATGGGCTTATCATCGATAGATCATTTGTGTATTAATCCTATCCGCAGGATAAGATTAATACACAAGTGATCTATCGATTGATGTTAGCTCAAGAGTAGTGTACAAGTTAAATTTTACTTAACAATTGTAAACAAAATATTACGTCACATTCACTCTTGTTCGGCACGACAGTGACTGTATCTAATTACGAGTCTAGTTTCTTGGGATATCAAATCACCTTTGTTTTTAAAGTACCTATATCATCTTACAAACATAACACGATACAACACGATGGTTGCGCAAGAATCAACATCTTCCATGATCAAAATTATGATGGCTCCGTTTTAGAAGTTCTTGTTTTTGTTTTTTGCATTTTTGCCTTGTTTTTCTGTCTTGGATAGTATGTCGGGTAAGTAATAATCCGATTTTTCTACATACCATACTGTAAAAGATACGATATGTTACAGCAACCAAGGTCAGATATTGTTAGAAATAACAAGTGAGTCGGACCAGGATACGCCACAATCGTAGACTGCAGTCGAATCTCTTAAATTCAAAATCCTCTGAACTAGAGGTTTTGTTTCGAATTATCAGTAATTCGAACTATATGCAGGTGGGTATGACATATTTTGAATAAATTTTATCATTTTTCTCTATATCTAACATTAGTTTTGCGCGTGTAAAAGAAACATCTCGCGGCTTTATGAAGTTTATGATATCGATAGCCTTGTAAAAAAAATAGCGTCTTTTGTTGAACTCACCAACATTAGAGTACTCTCTCGCAAAAAGTACAAGGAGACGTTTTTTTTACGCACCCAAACCATATGTTATTATAGACTGTTATTAAAAGAGAAAGCGAATATGTGCGGTTTTCTGAGCATGGTGTGTCCCAAATGTATTTCGAATAAGCAAGTATTTCGAAAAATCGAAGCTCGAATTATCGGGGTTTTATAGTATATATCAATTATAGCACTAAGTGAAGGGTCTATACCTACTAAATATATAACAAACAAACTCTGCAAGTAAAGCAGCCAGCTTTCTCTTCTGCAGCTCAGCACTGCAACGCAAACACAGGATCATACACAAAGCACCCGAACAATGGGAGCAAAAAGAAAAACAAAAAAAAAACAGACACCGCCCTCGGGCAGGCATGAGCCATATTTGTTCATTACTAAATTATTTAAAGAAAGTTATCTGTGTCGCATGTTCTGGCAAGACATCACCAACATTGAATCGTGCAGATTACAGTTAGTCAATAAATGCTATACGTAACCCAATTAAGTCAAATAAACATTCCTATCCTTATCAGCTGAACAAGTCTATTTCAAAATTTATTGTTGCCGGTAGGCCTTTTTGTACTTAAGTCATCTCTTGAAAAAACTTTCTGTAAATAAACAGTGAAGACCTTGACCAAATGCCACAATTTGATAAGAACACAATGCTTATATTAGGTAAAGACAATGATTTTAAAAAACAAGATGACTGGTTTTGGCCACATTGATTGCCTGATCGTCCTATATTTTACTTCAAGTAGGAAATTCAATTCATTGTTTTAGGTAAAATACCACTAGAGAGTATCAGTGAGGTGACGGTACAGAAAGTCAAGATGGTGGTACTGGGGGATTCAGGGACAGGAAAAACTTCCATCGCTGTACGGTACGCTAAAGGAGAGTTCGATCCTCATCAGAAGCAAACTTTAGCAGGTAGTGCTGTTAATGATTCTCTACACTATTTAAAAGAAGCAGGGACACCTAATTATATGTACAACAAATAAAATGGAAAAAATAATGAATTATCTGAAAAGATGAAAGTGTCCGTAACTCATTGACAGTTGTTATGAGTATGAATAAGTATATTCTTGGGGCACTCACATCTAACTCTGTCTTTGAAATTTTATAGTTGTGTTCACTTTGTGTGCATGTTTCATAATTCATACACTTTTGGAAACGGTCAAAAGATCGTCTTATAATTAAAAGAATATGTAGCCAAATCAGCAAGACAGACAGTCATTTGTAAATTGGGTCATTGAAAAGTTAAATAAAAAATAAATAAACGAAATAAAATTAACTAAAGAACTTTGCCTTCTTTATCAGAACAAAAAGTGACAAACCCATATACAATGTGTCTTCTATCAGTTGCATTTCTGCGCTGTCGCATATATAAATAAATATCCTATGATTTTGCTACAGCAAGCATAATTATGTGCGTGTTCAATTCTTTGATGCACACAGTCCAGACTTAAACGGCTGAACACTCAATTAAGATATCTCATTCATTTATGTTTCAGCAAGCTTTATTCGGCGTGTGTTGACAATTCGTGATGTTGAGCTACATTTTCAAATCTGGGATACAGCAGGCCAAGAGAAGTACATGTCTCTGGTTCCCATGTACATCAGAGGCGCACAGGTGGCACTAATTGTTTTCGACGTCACTAACATTGTAAGCGTTTTTACTATATTATCAGGGGTAAGAACCTACATTGGAACATTTGAAATATTCTGCCTTGCATAAGCTGATCTGGTAATAATATCTAAATGATACGAGTTTGAACCACAGACCTATAGTCTAAATGCTTTATAAATACTTAGCTTCGTAGTTTATTGGTTTTGACATCACTGGCATTGTAAGAAGAAAAGTACACGTATCTGGTTCCCACGTACATCAAAGGCTCACAGATGGCGCTTATTGTTATTGTTGTTTTGTTGTTATTGTTTTGTTGTTGTTTTGTTGGTGGTGTTTTTTAATTACCGCCATTGTGTTAATCGCTACCTTTACCGCTTGATTCACTCTTTGTTTATTTGCCATACTTGAAAATATAAACCATATAACAAAGCCAGCGCTTAACACTATTGTAGCAAATATTTTGTTGCTTTTACACTTTTTTCCAAAACAATCTGTTGACGAGCTCATTTCCAATTTTAGAAGCGACATGCATGTTTGTCATTTCTATTTCTTTTTTATTGACTATTTTTGTAAGCAAACTGTTGAGATCTTATATTAGTCAGATACCAAGCTCTAACGGTCGGCACTGTTTTCATATCGCCTAATGGGAGGAATTCATTCATACCATGCTTCTTGTTTTAACATGATTCAAACCCGTGTCATTGATAAACATTTTTGTAAAAGTAATGCTTAGACCAAAGTTTAAGACTTAAGTCAGTAATTTAGGACAAAAGAGTATAATACCAGTTAGTTTTGATGAAACAGTTTAATGAGCTGCCACATGAGATTTCCAACAATGTGGTATGTGTGACCAGCAAAGGCTCATACCAGCCTACGCATATGCACAGTGTGATCATAGCCTTTGCTAGTCGTTTGAATATTTGATGAGTGTTAAGCTTCTGCCTGAACATCATTTGGAGTTTCTAAAGTTAAAAGGAGGCTGCACAGGCTTGTCTAAGTCTACACCTGTCAAAATGCCACATTGTTGGAAATCACATGTCATGGGTCAAATGTTAATGATGGTAACGTTTAAATTACTGGCAGATATTTTTCCTTTTTTTCAGCAATCATTTGAACATGTGGACAAGTGGTTAAGAGCATTAGATAAATACACAGATTGTTTATGTAAAGTATTGGTGGCTAATAAAGCTGATTTACATCCAAAGGTTTCAATGCTGGTAAGTTAGGGGTTTTACACATAAGGTCTTGTAGGATAAGTCTGAAGGATCCGTTTTTATAGATTACTTAGAGGTCGCAACAGCTGTCGTTGGTTCTGTGTGGTTCAACCCATGTACAGCTATTCTATGTGAATCAAGTGTGTTAGAAAGCTGAAGCATCATGTCTTCATATATTTATGACAAAGCACATGAAATGGCCAATTAAGTTTTTGGCTAAGCCTTTGTTTTCTAATGCAAATGTTTTGTTCGCATAAAATGAATTTACCTAATATTATCTATCAGAGTAACAGACTATTAATGAATATTGGACAAATTTGGCTCCCTTGGTCTCATAACCATTTCCATACTGTCCATTTTGGAACATTTCAAATTGAACAATTCAGCATTACATTCACTTGTTTTGAGGTTTTTGTGTTTTGTGTGTGTTTTAATAACATTTCTTTTGGATTAACAGAGAGCTGAAATATTCGCAACAGAACGGGACTTGGCATTTGTACAGACCTCAGCAAAAACTGGCTTCAACATTGACCGATTATTCCATGATATTGGTAAGTCACCTCCGTCTGTACGATTGGCTTGCCATGAAAAAACCCCAATCAAACACAAAGCCTGAATTATCAGTTTTAAGAAAATTGTTAAGGTAGATTTATGGGATAAATAAATGTATCTGTGATTTGATTTAATTTCTGAAAAGCTAAATATAACTCTATATCAAACTTTCGAAAAGGATTGTGATATTTAGTCAAAGGGTGACAAAGACCAAATATATGTTTGCAAACAAATGTCTGTTTAGCTCTAACATTTGGACTTAAATTTGATTTCAAATAAAGAGACTTGTTAGCCCTTATAGGCCTAAACGTTATATTTCTGGCAAACAGACGAACAAGACTAACCTGAATCAGTCTCCATAGTTTGCATTAAGGAATATCAGTTTAGAAGATAAAGATACGTAAAATAAAGGTACCCGTATAAATGCAAACAACGACGCGTTAATAAATTTATCACATGACGTACCATCTGGGAGTGACACAGCGCCATGTATTAAAATCTATTAACCACCAGTGGTTTACACATTTTGGTAACGTTATGAGATGATGGCCATAACAACATCGTGTAAATTTGGCAAAATCTTGACACTTTCACACCAAAAGCGCGATTACAAAATAATTTAAACATCATGTGATAAATAGAATCTAAATAGAAACTAACATTCGTACTCCTGTATTATTGAATTTATTAAACTCTTCGTGAAAAAGCGATAAAATGCTCAGCAAGCTTAGCATTTTATCGCTTTTCCCCAACTCGCTTAATGAATTAAATGAACACTCATGTTAGATCATCTATATACATAACAATACATAACATTTGCATGTAAACTGTCAGACCGCAGCAAAAACCACCAGCTGGATACTATAATTTACTAAATTTGTGTTGTGACTGTTAGTGTACTGTGTCTCTTCCTCACAGTGCCGTGGGTTGGTCTGCAGTCAGCGATTGTCCCATTTCTTTATCATGATCACTTACTTTTTAATTATACTGTGTTATATATTAAAAATGGTTAGAGTGAATCCTATTTTTCCAAAGTAAGTAAGGGTGCAAAGATCAGGAATCGATACAATCAAGTAACACACCTGACCCAGGATACCAATGGGAAAGTGACAAACTCACAGTTAGACACCACAAACGAGAGCAAATCATTTTGAATATAACTAAATTATACAAAAATATAAAACTTTGCAAAATTCTGATTTATATATTGTGAAGGAGCGAAGTGGCTCAGTGTTAGAGTGCTTCACTCAAGGGGTTGTAAGTTCGAGCCTCTTCGGAGGCACTGCCTTGTGTCCTTGAGCAAGATGTTTTATCCTGTGCTTAGTACTGATTCAACCCAGGACACGGGTGGTAAACCTAGGAACTACCACGAAATTGTGTTAACGTAATTTTGTTCCCAAGCCACATCCGGGACACGTCGTGGTAGTTTCCAGGCCGAAAATTGGATAAAGAAAGGTTGGTGTCACTTTCATTTTTGTTTTATTTTACAACTTAGAACAAACAATGGTGAAATCCGACAATGTGGTTCCGTGAAAGTATGTCTCAGCGTCCCCTCTAGCCCAAAATTTTGTCTGAAAAGTTATTTTCTTTCTTTTGGTACGTGTTTCCCCACTGAGCATCGGACCAACTTTCCCCAAAGTTTGAAGGATTTTAGCCCATATCTGTCAAATTGAATGGAATTTGATATCATTTGACGATGGAAATGATAAAAAGACCCTGAATAAACATTTCTACACAGAAAAAAAATCTGAGCATTTACTCGTAAACAATTCATGCCCCGTTCGTCCTGTGTGGTAGTTTCCAGCTCATCGTGGTAGTTAAAATGCTATCGTGGTAGTTTCCAAGACTTTGTAGGAATTTAGTAGTAGTTCGCATCAGCAGATTTCCACTATTCAGGGGCTACTTCATTTTTATAAAGACAGGGTGTGCGGGCCGAACCTTGAATACTCCTCTTATTCATACGAAGACCTCTTCAAATAACCTTTTGTCAGATAACAAATGACGACTGCCTGAATTTTAATTTTAGTGGGCTATTGAAATGATGAGAAGAATGAAAAGAAGGGATATTCACAATTTTTTGTTTTTGAATAAACATGCCTTTTAATTATCAAATTACATGCCCGTTCATCGTCACACTCACATGTATATAAAAAGTGTCCCAACCCGAGGATATTTCCCTTTTTTCCGAAGCGCAAGTACTAACAATACTTTGGGCCAGTAGTCTTAGCCTGCCATTTTATCTTAAAGCTGACTGAACATGGAACAACGTAGCGAGTGACGCAATTTTTTATATCATTTTTTTTTGTCAGTTGCTTGGTCCACTTCGGCTCAACTGACGACCTTCTTTTGCTTTAGATTTCCAGAGGTGTTGTTTGGCAGTCCAGGGCATGGTCTCCACCTGTCAAGCATCACATTGAATCTCGAGTCCTCAGCTTAGCTTCCTCATGGTGTTGAAATGTGGTTTATTTGTTTACCGTGGCAATTAATTGACGAGTTCGAGGGTTATCATGCGAAACAAACAACCACTATAATGTTTTGTAACACTTCAGAAACGTATCCTATAAAGTCTTGGAAACTACCACGATAGCATTTTAACTACCACGATGAGCTGGAAACTACCACACAGGACGAACGGGGCATGAATCGTTTACGAGTAAATGCTCAGATTTTTTTCTGTGCAGGAATGTTTATTCAGGGTCTTTTTATCATTTCCATCGTCAAATGATATCAAATTCCATTCAATTTGACAGATATGAGCTAAAATCCTTCAAACTTTGGGGAAAGTTGGTCCGATGCTCAGTGGGGAAACACGTACCAAAAGAAAGAAAATAACTTTTCAAACAAAATTTTGGGCTAGAGGCGACGCTGAGACATATTTACACGGAACCACATTGTCGGATTTCACCATCGTTTGTTCTTAGTTGTAAAATAAAACAAAATAAAAGTGACACCAACCTTTCTTTATCCAATTTTCGGCCTGGAAACTACCACGACGTGTCCCGGATGTGGCTTGGGAACAAAATTACGTTAACACAATTTCGTGGTAGTTCCTAGGTTTACCACCCGTGCAGGACGACCCGTCCCAACATGACTGAAAATTATTGACTGGAACGTAAAGAATCAAACGACAAACACATTTTGAGAAATACCCATCCTTATTGCAAAGAAAATGTAATTTGATTTTTTTTTTTATTCACAGGTTGCACATTGGTTGAAAAGGTCAAGCGGGCCTCCAACAGAGAAAGCAGGGATATAGACAGCATTACTTCCGTGGCATATGCACCTAAACCATACAAGAAATCAAAATGTTGTAGACTTTGAAAACATGCAACTAGGAAAGCATTGCTAACGTTTTAGGTCAAGTGGATGACACTAATTATTAGTGAATCTATATACGCCATAGAGGCTATCACAGTGGCAGATGCAGAGGGGGTCAAGGCGGTTTACTTTAACCCCCCCCCCCCGCCCCCTGTTTTTAAATATCCTATGAAAATGAAATGATTTGGTCTCAGTGAGACCAAATTATTTCATTTCCATGGGCTATATAAGGAGAATTAGCAAAGCGAACCCCACACCTTTATACATATGAACCATCATGCCAGAAATCCTGGATTTACCCCTGAGTCAAATGTCCACGTTAAAAGTATATAACTAGGAAATAATTGCTAACATTTCGAGTTGAATGCATGTAATTTCATCCTCAGCACAAGTATCTTCAGCACACAGAAATCAAAGTATTGTATATTTTGAAAGAACCCACGAAAATCATCAGCTAAGAAGTTCAGATTTCAAGAAAAATTGAAGAGGAAGCAATAGTGTGTAGGATGAACATTCACCTTTATAATATTAATATACATATCAACTTGTTGTAGACATTGGCAATTTTCAATGTGAATTGAACACGTTTCAATAGTGAATCAGATGTAGCTAACATTTGAAGATGAACAGATGGCAAAGCATAAGCAGCAAATATGGAACTCGACTCGAGAATCCCCTCTATGAGATGTTAAGCATATGAACCTTACTAGTTGTATGATCTCTGTTCTTGTTTATTTTTCTTCTTCTTGGTACCATAAAGATAAAGGCGATTTGTGACTTATCCTGGTTATATATACTAATGGAACAGTATATTTGAAACAAAGAATCGATAACGGTAATGTACATGTGCGTATGTAAAGTAAAAAAATAAGCGAGCATGATCAGGAAATACCACAATCACAAACTGCAGACCAACTCGTGAGAAATAGCCAAAAGACATTTACTGTAACAAGACACCCGAAGACAATAAAAGCAAAGCAACCAGTTCTCTCTTCCCCGCCAAGATGATTGCAAAACTAGAAAGTACATAAAGTAATGCATACAAAAACAAAGGTCAACCAAGAACTCCCACAAACAATGGGAGGTACGCAAAACAGTAAATCCACAACAACATAACCACCACCTTAGAATGGGCAGCACTTTAATGCATTTTACTGGCGCTAAATATTCGCCCTAGATTTTGTTGTTGTTCAAACACAAAAATTGTTTGGCTTGCATGGATGTTTCCTAACTAATACAATGCAGCACCACAGAGAAACAATCTTATCAAATTAACACACTCTGATGAAACTAAGAACAGGGCTTATGACTCATAGATAGTCGGAGCTAAAGAAAACCTCAAGTTGAGCTACAGTGGTCCTAGCCAAAGACAAGCATCCGGCACAACCAACGGATTAAACCTTTACGTCAGTTCCGTCATTGAGTCTGAACTGTGATCCACCGTCGTGCAATTAAAGAGAAAACCACAGCTATAAACCGTGCTTTGGTTAACATTCAGGCATGCAGACTGTCGCATGATATCCATGCTGTACCCCACTCTTCTATAACGTTTAAAGCTGCATAGTCTGTAACTTTTGATCTTCTAATTTTAGAAATAAAGTTCCTATTTTTCAAGAGTACAGTTAAAAATACTCAAATTCAGGTAAACATTTTACCATTTTCGTAAGTCTTAACAAATTATCACTATCAAAACAGCAGCATTTATGTTAAAGATCAACTGTCTAGAATTATTGGAGGGACGTAAATAATTACAAGCAAGAGAAAACACACTTGTTTTATAGGATAATTCACTTTTCAATGCAGTTTTCAGCTGTACTGAACATATACAGTATATTGTGAAAACATAGCTTAATTCTATTTTTACAAATGATTTAAAAAGAAAAGAATTTTTTTCGAAAAATGTCCATAGTTACAGACCTAGTCTCTTTAATTAACTTTTAAACTGATCACTCAAACTAGGCTATTTCACAATATTTCAAATTTTCTAAATTGTCATAAATGTATTGTTGCAGAAGAGTTTTAAACAGATATTGTATTTAACAATCAACTCTGAGTGTATTAATAACTCGAAGAAGTCAAAATTTGTTTCTGTTGTTGAAGTTATTAATATTTGAACATACTCTCGCAAAACGAAGAAGTTGGGAAATGTATGCACCACAGGAAGGGGAGCTGCCTATGATAATAACAGTGGTGTTAATTAGTGGTTACATATCATTCAATCAAATAGTGTTCACTTCTAAGTTCTAAAGCCTACACTATGCAATTAAATGCAAATGCTAATAGTAGTCGATGGTTGTACATTGTTAGAAATATTTTACAAGGTTTAGGATTTTCTCATGTTTGAAACAATCATAGGACATTGGAACACACATTAGAACAATCATCGCACATTTAATTCTGCGGCACTTTTTAATGCTATAAAACACAAATTAAGGGAACGATTCATAATATTTTGGGAGAAACGAACGGCTGAATAATGGCTGAAGAAGAAGGAGTTAAGAAACTTCGAACATACAAAAAAAAACTCAAACATCACTTTGGCATTGAACCATACCTGAAACGATAGATGATTTTAATATTAGGAAATGCATTTCTTCATTTAGTATCCGTGCTCATAAACTTCGCATTGAATGTGGAAGGTATAAAGGCGAAAAGCCAGAGGAAAGATTATGTGCAGAATGCAATGAACATAACATAGCATACCATAAAGTTTATCCAGGGATAAGCATAAAACAGATCATCACCAAATCACATAAAAAGTTGAAACTGAATTTTATTTTTATGTCAATGCAAAAAGTATGAGATCTATAGGAAAATATTGCATGATAATGTAAATAATAGCCTTATATCATATTATGATCATTCTGTAACATTCTTCTATTTATTGACAAGTCATGATGGGCATCTACTGAAAACTGTTGGTAAATTCATTCGAGATTGTTCAGTTACATAGCTTATTTACCCTAACATTTTGAGCTCCAAATCTCATCCGATTTCTGATTGAAGTTTGTGCATGAGTCAGATGTGAATGTTTGAGTGTTTGAATTCTGTATCACTATTTTATGTCTTTGTATGTATTGTTATTGTTGTTTTGACTATAACTCACACAGTGGGTATATTTGTGTAATAAACATTATTCTATTCATAGTTGACGTTACTCTGTGCTGACTTTGGCGTCATGGAAATCAACGGCAGTCAGATCAGCCATTTCACTTTAAGCTGTCACAATACGCATTATAACGCTTAAAATATTTTGCTAATTCTAAAAGATCATCCATAAAGCAAAAGGACTTCGAACACGATGAGAAGCTAAAGAAAAAAATGCAAGACAGCATGCAATGACTATATCACTAACATCATTAGTCCAGAATTATCAAGCAACCCGAATCGCTTTTATGGATTTTTAAAGAGTAAGAAGATTGAAAACCATGTAGTAGCTCCCCTTAAGGCGAAGACAGGCATCACCCATTCTGACAGTGCAACAAAAGCCAACATCCTGAATAATTAGTTTTCTTCAGTGTTTCACAAAGGTGAAGACCCGTCTACTATCCCAGACATGGGGACAAGCCCTCATCCAACAGTCGACACCTTCACAGTCACTGAGAATAGAGTCCACAAACTATCGGCAGCCTTGAACCACATAAGGCTTTGGGACCAGACCAGCTTCCAGCAAGACTGCTGAAGGAACAAGCATCAGAACTTGCTCCGATATACACCCATCTCTTACAAGCTTCGCAAGTCCAGAGCATCATACCTGATGAGTGGAAATCTGCCAATGTAGTTCCAATCTACAAGAAAAGTGACAGAATTAAGCCAGAGAACTATCGACCCGTCTCTCTGACCTCCATCACCTGCAAGACTCTAGAACACATAGTCAGCAGCACAATAATGAAGCATATGGGCCGTCATTCTATCCTGACAGGTGCTCAACACGAATTTCGGAAAAGGAGATCATGTGAGACACAGCTTCTGCTCACAATACAGGATCTAGCCAGCACCATCGATGTAATGGGACAGACCGATGATATCCTCCTGGACTTTTCCAAGGTCTTCGATAAGGTCCCGCACCTACGACTACTATCGAAGATCAGATACTATGGGGTACAAAGCAACCTAAACATGGATCAGCAGCTTCCTGGAAGGTCACAACCAACAAGTACTGCTAGATGGACCATCATCAACTTCTGCTCCGGTAGAGTCAGGTGTGCCACAGCGGAGCGTCCTCGGCCCATTGTTGGTCCTTTCGTACATTAACGACCTCCCAAAGTACATATCGCCAGAATCCGTCGCTCGACTTTTTGCTGATGACTGTGTGTTGTACCGCGGTATTAACTCTGAGGAAGACGCACACAAGCTGCAGAAAGACCTGGATGGCCTCCAGAAATGGGAGAGAGACTGGCTCATGGAAATTCACCTGCAGAAGTGTCAGACTATGCATATCACTAACAAAAGGAAGCCCATTACAGTACCATACACCATACATGGACATGTACTAAGAGAAGTCGACACAGCAAAGTATCTAAGGGTCAACATACACAAACAACTCAGCTGGAACCACCATACCAGCTCCATCACGAAGAAAGCTAGCAACACACGTTCGTTCCTCCAATGTAACATCAGCCAGTGCCCAAAGAAGACCAAGGAGCTATGCTACAGAACCCTTGTGAGGCCCTTGATGCAATATGCCACTGTCATTTGGGATCCGTTCACAGAAGCAAATATACGGAAATTGGGAATGATACAGCGTAGATCAGCAAGAATGGTTTGTTCTGACTATTGGAGAACAAGCAGCGTCTCATCTATGCTGCAGCAACTCCAGTGACTGACCCTTCAGGAACGTAGAGCACAGGCAAAGCTCACCATGACGCACCGGATAGTGTACCGGCTAGTTGATGTGCCTACCACTTACCTCATACCAATCAGCTCTATTCGAGGCCATAGACTCAACTACCTTGTACCTTATGCCAGAACCAAGATCTACTAGAGATCCTTCTTCCCTGACACTATCCGACTTTAGAACAGCCTTTCCCAGTCAGTAGTAAGCTGCTCTACCATCGACAGCTTTAAGAGGAAAGTCCTGACAGTCGTCATGACATAGAAAGTACTGGATGTTTTAACTGCACTATACATAAACTTTGGTACAAGTTTTTAGATCCTCTGTAGATACCTCTGGCACTGCGCTGCGCCAGTACGAGTTTTCGCCAGAAGGTGTCTGTACTTTAAAGGAAGAAGAAGTTTTGGTAGGAAAGTAGTTCAGCTGAGCTGTCGCCTCTATTGTTTGTTTGTTTGTTTGTTGTTTTTTTGTTTGTTTGTTTATTTGTTTGTTTGTTTGTTATAGTTGATTCTTAACGTAACCGTTAATTCTTTTCAGCTTCATTGGTTGAACAGAGGATAAAATGCATGCTCATGGACTCAACACATGGAAATAGGAAGAGCAGTGGCTGATGAGCCTTTGCGGTGCGAAGTGTCAGCTCTCCGATAAAATCCCATGTGCGATAAATCAATGAAAACCACAGTAATGGATACAATGTACCACACTCTGCGAGGGTCTGGATGGGGGTCTGGTATTCACTATTCATTAAAAATTTAGTTCATTATTCATCTCATTAAAATTTTGGGTTATTCATTAAAATAAGACCATTTATTCATTAACAGTAAAAAAGGTGGCAAAGAAATCTGACTATTCACTATTCATTAATTTTTTCTTCAATTCATTAAAAAAATAGGATTATTCATTATTTTTTAGGCCCTCAATATTCACTATTCATTATTTTTTGGCTCATTATTCACTATTCATTATAAAAAGGGCTATTATTCACTAATCCTTATACCCTATCCAGACCCTCCTCTGCACATGTGCATACCTGACATCGCACGTTCAGTTTTCCTACGACACGAGATTTCTGCGCATGCGCAATAATAACATTAGTATAGTCCTGTTGATTTCGCTTATACATAAGTGATACAGGACTATACATCCGCAAATTAAATTATTTAAAGTTCAGAAGTATTATTTTGCAACAGGAAGTTAATAGAGCTACATTGATCAAGTACTTTTCAAGTTTATTTTACAAAATTAAGACTAAGACCTAAGGGATGTTTTATGTTATCTAGTATATGATATGGACATTGTGTTATAAATTTGTCACAGTGACTTTGTTTGCTTGGGTGTTATAATTTATCTAGTACATGAAGCTGACATTGTGTTATAGATTTTGTCACAGTGACTTTGTAATTTTGAGTGTTATATGTTATATATAGTACATGATACAGACATAGTGTCATATATTTTATCAGGGTGACTTTGTTTACTTAAGTTCTATATATATCTGGGTCCAAACTGCTATTGTTTTAGCAATTCGAAAGTCAGGAAAGATGTAGCAAATTTTGTCGTCTGCTGCAGTCGTGATTGGCGCTATAAGGGTTAATGTGATCTAGCAAAATGGATACTTGTGAAACTATAATACACTAACTAGGCTATTGTATTACAACCAAGAATTTTGCTATTTTGACATGCCAAACTTGCTTGTATTTATTTATGTGTTAAGATGAATTGGCATTTGTGGAAATTACTCATGGAAAAACAGGATTCTTACTTTTTCTAAAGTACCACATATAGTTTGAACTGCATCAATGTTGAGTTTACAATGTCATTTTGATAATCTGGTAGCTGACTACGACATAGCGATATAGGCGATATAGAAAGCTTCAACAGTATCAATATTACCTTCAATATATGTGCTTTGGTCGAAGAGAAAGAAAAGCTGAAGAACCCGAAGACATATGAGATTAATTAGAGGTTGGTAAATACACTACATGAGCGTAGCAACTCTATCAAAATTAATAACACAATGTCGGCATCATACACTAGATAACATATATAACATTCACAAATAACAAAAATCTATAACTCAATGTTGGCATCATGTACTATATAACATATAACATTCACAAATAACAAAGTCACTGTGACAAAATCTATAACATAATGTCTGTATCATGTACTATATAACATATAACATTCAAACAAACAAAGTCACTGTGACATAATCTATAACACAATGTCTGTATCATGTACTATGTAACACATAACGTTCATAAATAACAAAATCACTATGACAAAATCAATAACACAATGTCACCAGCATGTACTTGATAACATATAACACTCAAGCAAACAAAGTCACTCTGACAAAATCTATGGCAATGTCTGTATCATGTACTATATAACATAAAACACTCAAGCAAACAAAGTCACTGTGACAAAATCTATATAACAATGTCTGTATCATGTACTATATAACATATAACATCCCTGTAAATACAGTCACTCCGACAAAATCTATAACACAATGTCTGTATAATGTACTATATAACATATAACACTCAAGCGAAAAAGTCACTGTGACAAAATCTATAACACAATGCCTGTATATCATGTACTATACAGCAAATAACATCCCTGTAAATACAGTCACTGTCACTGTGGCAAAATCTATAACGCAATGTTCGAATCATGTTCTATATAACATATAACATTCAAGCAAACAAAGTCAGTGTGACAAAATCTATATTACAATGCCTGTATCATGTACTATATAACATATAACATACCTGTAAATACAGTCACTCTGACAAAATCTATAACACAATGTCTGTATCATGTACTATATAACATATAACATCCCTGTAAATACAGTCACTCTGACAAAATCTATATTACAATGTCTGTATCATATACTATATAACATATAACACTCAAGCAAACAAAGTCACTCTGACAAAATCTATAACACAATGTCTGTATCATGTACTATATAACATATAACACTCAAGCAAACAAAGTCACTGTGACAAAATCTATAACACAATGTCTGTATCATGTACTATATAACATATAACATCCCCCTGTAAATACAGTCACTCTGACAAAATCTATAACACAATGTCTGTATCATGTACTATATAGCATATAACACTCAAGCAAACAAAGTCACTGTGACAAAATCGCTATTACAATGTCTGCATCATGTAATATATAAATATAACATCCCTGTTAATACAGTCACTCTGACAAAATCTATAACACAATGTCTGTATCATGTACCATATAACATATAAGACTCAAGCAAACAAAGTCACTTGGACAAAATCTATAACACAATTCCTGTATATTACACTCAAGCAAACAAAGTAACTCTGACAAAATCTATAGCACAATGTCTGTATCATGTACTATATAACATAAAACATTCAAGCAAACAAAGTCACTCTGACATAATCTATAACACAATGTCCGTATCATGCACTAGATAGCATTTAACACACCTGTAAACAAAGTCACTGTGACAAAATCTATAGCACAATGTCTATATCATGTACTATAAAGCATATACTAACATCCAATTAAACATAGTTACAATGTCAAGATTATGTCCTAGATAATATATAGAACTTAAGTAAACAAAGTCACCCTGATAAAATATATGACACTATGTCTGTATCATGTACTATATATAACATATAACACTCAAAATTACAAAGTCACTGTGACAAAATCTATAACACAATGTCAGCTTCATGTACTAGATAAATTATAACACCCAAGCAAACAAAGTCACTGTGACAAATTTATAACACAATGTCCATATCATATACTAGATAACATAAAACATCCCTGTAAACAAAGTCACTATGATAAAATCTATAGCACGATGTTGGCATCGCGTACTATATAACACATAACATTCAAGTTAAAAAATACACTCTTACAAACTCTTTAACACTTGTCGGTATCATGTACTAGATAAAATATAACACTCGAGTAAACAAAGTCACTCTGAAAAAAACTTTAACACGATGTCAGCATTCATGAACTCGATAACATATAACACCCAAGCAAACAAAGTCACTGTGACAAAATCTATAACACAATGTCAGCATCATGTACTATATAACATATAACACTCAAGCCAACAAAGTCACTCTAAAACATCAATAACACAATGTCAGCATCATGTCCTAGAGAACATATAACACCCAAGCAAACAAAGTCACTCTGACAAAATCTATAATACAATGCCAGCATCATGTACTATATAGCGTATAACAACCAAGCAAACAAATTCACTGTGACAAAACTATAACACAATGTCAGCATCAACCACTATATAACATATAACACCCAAGCAAACAAAGTCACTGTGATAAAATGTATAAAACAATGTCAACATCAAACACTATATAACATATAACACTCAAGCAAACAAGGTCACTCTGACAAAATCTATAACACAATGTCTGTATCATGAACTATATAACATATAACACTCAAGCAAACAAAGTCACTGTGACAAAATCTATAACACAATGTCTGCATCATGAACTATATAACATATAACACTCAAGCAAACAAAGTTATTCTGACAAAATATATAACACAATTCTGTATCATGTACTATATAATATATAACACTCAAAATAACGAAGTCACTGTGACAAAATCTATAAGACAATGTCAATATCATGCACGATATAACATATAGCACTTAAGCCGCAAAGTCACTCTGACAAAATCTATGGTACAATAACAGATCAACTGCATCATGTACTTTATAACTTAACACATAAGCAAACAAAGGCACTGTGACAAATTTATACCACAATGTTTAAATCATGTACTATATAACATATAACAATGAAGCAAACAAAGCCACTGTGATAAACTCTATAACACAATACCTGTACCATGTACTATATAAACATATAACACTCAAGCAAACAAAGTCACTGTGACAAAATCTATACCACAATATCTGCATCTTGCACTAGATAACATATAACATCCAAACAAACAAGGTCAGTCAGACAAAATGTCAGCATCTTGCTGCAATTGATAACATATAACATACAAGCAAACAAAGTCATTGACAAAATATCTAACACAATGTCTGTATCATGCACAAGTTAACATATAACATCCAGGCAAACAAAGTCACCCTGACAAAATCTGTAACATAGTAACTGTATCAAGTACTTTATAACATATGCTAATCAGGCAAACAAAGTCACTCTGTCTAAATCTATAGCACGATGTCTGTATCAGCTACTATATAATATATAACATTCAAGGTAACAAAGCCATTGTGACAAATCTATACCACAATGTCTGTATCAGGTACTAAATAACATTCAAGCTAACAAGGCAATTGTAACAAAATCTATAGCACAGTGTCTGTATCATGTACTATATAACATATAACATTCAATTAAACAAAATCACTGCGAAAAAAATCTATACCACAATGTCTGTATCATGTACTATACAAAACATAACACCCCTGTTAACAAAGTCAATTGGACAAAATCTATAACACAATTTCTGTATTATGTACTTTACAACCCATAACACCCCTGTAAACAAAGCCATTTTGACAAATCTATACAACAATGTCTGTATTGTGTACTTTATAACATATAACATTCACAAATAACAAAGTCACTATAACTACATATATAAAACTACGTCTGTATCATGTACTATACAACATATAACACCCCTGTAAACAAAGTCCTTTTGACTTAATCTATAACACAATGTTTGTTTCAAGTACAAAACAACACATAACACCCCTGTAAACAAAGTCACTGTGATAAAATCTATAACACAATGTTTGTTTCATGTACTATACAACACATTACACCCCTGCAAACTTGTCACTGTGATAAAATCTATAACACAATGTTTGTTTCATGTACTATACAACACATAACACCCCTGCAAACATGTCACTGTGATAAAATCTATAACACAATGTTTGTTTCATGTACTATACAACTCATAACACCCCTGCAAACAAGTCACTGTGATAAAATCTATAGCACAATGTTGTTTCATGCACTATACAACACATAACACCCACTGCAAACATGTCACTGTGGCAAAATCTATAACACAATGTTTGTTTCATGTTCTATACAACACATCACACCCCTGTTAACAAAGTCACTGTGATAAAATCTATAACACAATGTTTGTTTCATGTACTATACAACACATAACACCCCTGCAAACATGTCACTGTGATAAAATCTATAACACAATGTTTGTTTCATGTACTATAGAACATATAACACCCCTGTAAACATGTCAATGTGATAAAATCTATAACACAATGTTTGTTTCATGTACTATACAACACATAACACCCCTGCAAACAAGTCACTGTGATAAAATCTATAACACAATGTTTGTTTCATGTACTATACAACACATAACACCCCTGCAAACATGTCACTGTGGCAAAATCTATAACACAATGTTTGTTTCATGTACTATACCACATATAACACCCCTGCAAACGTGCCACTGTGGCAAAATCTATAACACAATGTTTGTTTCATGTTCTATACAACATATAACACCCCTGCAAACATGCCACAATGTTTGTTTCATGTACTATACAACATATAACACCCCTGTAAATAAAGTCACTGTTACAAAATCTATAACACAATGTTTGTTTCATGTACTATACAACACATAACACCCTTGTAAACAAAGTCACTGTGACAAAATCTATAACACAATGCTTGTTTCAAGTACTATACAACACATAACACCCCTGCAAACAAAGCCACTGTGGCAAATCTATACCACAGTGTCTGTATCATGTACTATATAGCATATAACACTAGAGCAAATAAAGTCACTGTGACAAATCTATACCACAATGTCTTTACCATGTACTATATAACATATAACATTCAAGTAAACAAAGTCAGTGTGATAAAATCTATATCACAATGTCTGCATCTTGCACTTGATAACATATAACATCCAAGCAAACAAAGTCACTCAGGCACAATGTCTGCATCTTGGTGCACTTGATAATATATAACATACAAGCAAACAAAAAAGTAAGTGAGTAAAATCAGGAAATACCACAATCACAAACCGCAGACAACCCCATGGCACCGCGAGGAAGAGCATCCCAACCATCACGAGACACCAGGAAGACAATCCTAGCAAAGCAACCAGCCCCCTCCTCCCCATCAAGATGATTGCAATACTAAAATGGACACAAAGTAACGTACAACAAAACATAGAACAATTACAGACTCCCACAATGGGAGTAACAATAAACAAAAAGTCAACAACAACAGAACCACCGCCTTAGAACGGACAGCAGCGCCTAAGCCGCCGGGGGGGGGGGGGGGGGCTTAAATGCATTTTACTGGTCCCAAATCTTCGCCCTAGATTCTGCTGATGTTAAAGTACAAGAAATGTTCAATTCGCATGGAGGCCTTCTAACTAATGCAATGTATCATCATAGAAAAACACTCTAATCAAATTAACACACCATGATGAAACAAAGAAAAGGGCTCATGACGCACAGATAGTCAGAGCTAAAGAAAACTTCAAGTTGAGCCATAGTTGGTCCAGCTACAGATAAGCATCAGGCACCAACCCACCGATTAAAGCTTTACGTCAGAGCCATCATAGATTCTGAGGCCTGACCCACCGTCGTGCAATTAAAGAGGAAACCATAGCTATAAACTGTGATTGGGTTTTAAAACCAGGCATGCAGACTGCCGCATGATATCCAAGTTATATCCAACCCTTATATAACGTTTTACAATCTTTTTTAATTGATCACTAAAATTAGGTTTTCCAGCAATTCGTTTGAATTTATAAACTAAATCACCATAAAATATAGGTTCTGATATGCCTTGTTGCAGAAGAGTAGTCACTGTGATAAAATCTATAACACAATGTCTGCGTCATGTACTATTTAACATATAACATCCAAGCAAACAAAGTCACTCTGACATAATCTGTAGCACAGTAAATGTATTATGTACTTAATTACATATAACTTCGAAACAAAGTCACTTTGACAAAATATGTAGCACAGTAGCTGTATTATGTACTAAATTACAACTTCGAAACAAACAAAGTCACTTTGACAAAATATATAACACACAATATATGCACCATGCATTACATTACATATAACTCGGAAACAAACAAATTCACTTGTGCAAAATCAATAAAACAGTGTCCACACCATGCACAAGATAACATATAATATCCAAAATAATCTGGAAAAACAGATCGTTTAGAAATAGAGAGAACCTACAATTTTAGTAATCAGCAGACTCGATTTTTGTTCAAGAGAACCTATGGAAAGTGCAAGAACTCTCACACCCCCTAGCACCGGTTAAGCGGTATTCTGCTTTACATCAGAACCCAATATTCCCAAAGGACCAGAATATGAAAAATATCAACACCATATCGATGCATGGGGACAAGTTTTACCAACTTCACACAGAAACAACGACAGCTGTTGCTACCTCTAAGTAATCTTGAAATACGGTTCCTTCCCAAATAGAGAGAACTACAATATCAGAAAACAGCAGACTCTGTTTTATTGAGTCTGAACGTGAGAACGAATGGAAAGTGCAACAATTCTCACACCTCCTACCACCCACCTAAGCGGTATTCTGCTTTCCGTCAGAACCCAATATTCCCGAAGGACCAGTATATGAATTAATAATCACACTATCTCGATGCATGGAAACAGTCACTTTGTCAAAATCCATTACATAGTGTCTGCATCATGCACTAGATACCATATAACAGCCAAGCAAATAAAATCATTCTGACAAAATCTATCCAAATATTCCTCTATCACGCACACAGTGTAGGACCGGAAGTGTACGGTATTTGTGCTTGTACATTCTTTTGAGATTGTACATCGACGGATAAGTTATTTGTGCAATGAAGCGAGGGGTAGGTTGACAAGAAGTTTCTCTTTTTTCAAACGCCTTTCATTCTAAGTGGAATTCTGGTGGATGGAAATTAGGTTACACAGGCTGAGCTATCGATTTCCACTATTCGATTTTTTTCATTAAATCCGAAAGTTTCACAAAACAACGAAAATCACGCTATCACCTGGTTTCGTCCGAGTTTCAGTGTCTTTGCAAGCTCGATATCTTCAACCAGACATTTGTTTATTTCAGTTTTTCACTATTTTTCACATTTTTAGTAATCTGTAAACTTAGTTTATAGGCTTGTTTATCGATGCATACAATAAAACTGTCATGGGAGGGGTTTTTGTTTGCACTGTTTAATTCCATATTTGTACGGTTATTTGAACGGCAATTGAACCGGTATTTGGAAATTGCCATAAAAATTTGTACAGTCATCTGCAGCCCTATACCTCTGTAAGAAAGCGTATTTGTGATAAAAAAAAAACTCTTTAGTAGCTGATCATAAAATATATGCCAGAGAATATCTTTAATAATGATTCAAGTTATGTGAAGTCCTAAAATGAATCTTGAACGTAAGTTTAATACAACACTCTGATTCCAAATCTTGGATACCTCTCCAAACTTCAATATTTGGGTACATCCATGTTTAGCTCCCCTGAGCTATACTTAGGGGGAGCTATTACTATGGTCAGTGTCCGGCGTTCGGTGTCCGTTAACCTTTCCTTTAAATGACTTCTTCTCTGAAACTACTGGCCCCGGGGTGATTTGGTTCAAATTTGGTCACAAGCATTATTGGGTGAAGGGCTTACAGATTTTTACAAATGGTGAGGCCCCGCCCCCTTAAGGAGCCAGGAGGGGCCCCAAAAGGGGTATTTTTTGGACAAATTTAAAAAAAATCTTCTTCTCAAGAACCGGCTATCCAGGAGCCTTAATATTTGGCATGTAGCATCTATAGGAGGAGGAATTTCAAGTTTGTTCAAATGAAAGTGTTGCGAATTGTAAAGGTCATGCAAGGGGACTTCAAGGCTTCATATTCCCGAATTGTAAACCAGTATTTTTCAAATTTAAAAAAAAATCTTCTTCTAAAGAATTAGTAGTCCAATAGTATAAATAATTTGGTGTAAAGCATATTTAGGTGAAGGACTTTCAAGTTTGTACAAATAAAGGAACATGTATGACCGGAGTTATGGCCCCTTTTCCGGCAAAATATGCTGTTTTTGAGTTTGTTAACACCCTACAAGCCACATTTTTTAGCAATCTTTATTAAATTTGAACAAAACGTGTATGGCCATAAGATCTCGCTCAGGTTCGGTTTTGGGTTTGATCGTACAAGTATGAATAGAGTAATGGCCCCTTTTTCGGCAAAATATGCTGTTTTTGAGTTCGTTAACACTTTAGAAGTCACATTTATTTAGCAATCTTAATTAAACTTTAAACAAATATGTATTGCCATAAGACCTCGCTCAAGTTCAATTTTTGGTTGGATAGCACATGTATGACTAGAATTATGGCCCCTTATTTGGCAAATGCAAATTTAAATCTGTCCATTTTGTGACATTTGTGATTGTTTCAAAGGTAAATTATGAGTTCTGTCGTTGCTACGTCTGGCTAACGCATTGAAAGAAGTCAAGTAATTTCACTTACATACATGTACATATGTAGTCAGGCAATAGCAGCTGTTCAATGATATACGGACTTAACAGTGTTTGCATATTGCTATAGACACAAAAGGGTTACTACATATATTCTATTGAATTTGTTGTTTTGTCGATTGTCACCTGCTGAAGTACATATACGCTGATTTTTGTTTTATTTTCGGGCAGATGTCATGTCGAGGATGTTTTATATAGTGAATTGACTCGATGTAACAAAAAAGAGCTCTAGATAAAAGGAATGTTTAGCTTGCTAAATCCTTTATTTCTCATCCAAACCCTTAGTTGAAGTATCCATTACAATCGTCTAAATGAGACGATTCTAATGAGCACCGACAACATGGATTTGTATGAGAACTACGGGATATAGCGTTGCGAAAAGTAAAATTTTATTTATTAGATTTTCTTATTTGTTCGGATCTGTTTTAACCGTTCTGCTTAAAATCAGATATCTTAAGTTATTTTATGGTATTTTTGTTTATTATAGCCTTCTGAAATTTCGTTTAAATACGATTTTCTGTCAGTTTTTAAAAGCTCGTGTATTTTTCTTGTGCGGTTGCCTCCACTGGCCGTCCTGGACTGTGCTTGTTTTCAAAACCAACATATCCCCTTTTTAAATTCGTCAGTCCATCGGTAAACTGTAGTTTTCGGAAGAGCATCTTTACCACAAACACTTTTCAGGGTATTCAGTATTTTAACTCTTTTAGTATCTCTGTAGTACTCGATTTTTATATACGCTCGTTGTTCAACGGCAGTGAACGTGGCCATTGTGCTTCGAATACCAGTGCGCGACGTGACGTCACGATTGATGACGTCATCATACGCACACCTGACGTTATGTGCGAATGGCTAACAAGACGTACCAGGTATATACCGAATTTCATCTGTCTAGCATGTAAACTGATTGCGCTATAGAAAAAGTCCAATTCCTAATTGGATGACCCTCGTATGATCTAAACATCTGGCAATACAATTAAGAGGATTTGTCCCCGGATGACTTGCATCATACTCAGATCTAATTCCAAACGCCTATGTACGTATCGACTGGCCAGATAAAACTTTCAGTCAATTGAATCGCGTTATTATTGCCGGACTCTGTGTTTTATAAACTATAATTTCAGCCTAGATTTCTTTTGGCTGAGGGTTTTCGCCATTTTCAGACCGAAATGCAGGCTCCAATGCAATGGGAGTCATAGTATTAGGAAAGGGGATAATTTTTCCAAGGGGATCAACTATTTCATTACACTGGCACTTGAAATTTAGCAGTTTAACTTGCTGCCATTACGATATACCATGATATTATAACTTTAACGTCTGTACTTTGAAAGCGACAACCCTTTATCTATTTAATTATGACTAACAAAAGAAATAAAATGCGTTTTCTGAAAATTAGCTTACCCAAATTACTGTACAAACTAATGACAGATACCTGTACAAACGCAAAGTTGACTTTTGCAAATACCCCATACAAAAATTAGCATTGAAACCGATGACCTACTTAGCATTTTTACCTCATTGTGAGAATAAACTCACATACACTTGATAGTGCCGTTCATTTTTATTGCTGTTTTTTGTTCTTGACATATAAAGTTTCAAAAGGATACTCGATATCATCTCAAAAACGGCGTCTATTTTATGTCAGATGTTTTCACAATTCTTATGTTGACGTGATTAAAGTCTTTTCGTTGCGAAACCGTGACTTTGAATAACATGTACATGCACCTGAAATGTCCCCGAGTCATTACGCAAACAATGCCGATACTTTCACAGAAAAATAATCAAAACTGACAAAAACTACAAATCTGCTTACCGCTTCCAAGCGACCGCCTTGCACAAATAACTTATCCGTCGATGTACAATCTCAAAAGAATGTACAAGCACAAATACCGTACACTTCCGGTCCTACACTGTGACGCAATGCCCTGTTTAATATGTAAGTTGCTTAAATTATGTTTCACATTTTTATATAGGTGTTCCTATATTTCTAACCTAAAGAGGGATGTGCAATCTGTATTTAAAAAGAATACTTGAGCCGTGGCATGAGATTTCAAACAATATGGTATTTACGACCAGCAAAGGCTCGGATCAGCCTGCGCATACGCGCAGTCTGATCACATCCTTTGCTAGTCGCTTGAATATCCAATGACTGTTAAGCTACTGCCTGCACATCGTTTGGAGTTTCTAAGCTTTAAAAGGAGGATGTATAGGCTCATCTGATAGTGCTGCAGCAGAGGTCACCAAAAGTGACATGTACCCATACCGGAAGGGTAACAAGTAGCATCATACATCATTTTAAAGCTTAGAGTGTGCGGAGTTCAGAACTGCATGATGCCATTTTCAGAATTTTGTGCGAAAAAAAATACGGCCCTTTAAACATGGGTACCGTCATCATAGCTCAGAAAGGAATGCTGATTTCTTTTTATGACAAGAAGAATACATACTGTATAAAATTCATGTTATTAGGTTGTATATGATTCAATAGTTAATATTAATTTTGTTAGCATTTGATATGCTACTTACGCACATTGACAACTATAATTAAAAGGTCATTGAGTGTAAAAGTCGCGAAAACCAATGATTTTTACAAATAGTCATGTTTATTGCATTTGATCTACATGTACATTTTTAAATCATAAAAGGAGTTTTTCCTTGCAATATAGAGTAAATATAAATGCATTTAATGTAGCAATTAATCCAATTATAATGTCCCCCAACAGTTTATAGCAGTTATAATACAACTCTGAAGGGAATGCAAACGTGCATAAATCTACTTGTTCAAATTTATACGTCTGCATATTTTGATATGGGTTTATTTATGAAAGATTTAGAAATCACTTGGGCTAAACCTATGTACATGAAATATATCTTTCTATGTGAAGGTGGAATGCACCTTCTCATAACAGGTTTTGCTAGCAATGGATACCTTAATGGTAAGGCGAGACTCAGAGAACTGTCATTTGAATTTGAGTTTGTCTGCAGTTTGTGATTGTGGTATTTCCTGGTCATACTCTCTTACTTTTTTATGTCTCTGCTGTTGACTGTAAAACAAATATTGTCTGGGCAAGAGTGTGACAAAGCTTTACGAGCTTTGTCATTAGTCAGTTATCATGCCTTGCCTCTTCTTCACCGTGCTGTTGGGGTGATTGTGGCAGTTCCTGTCGTACTCACTTACTTTTTAAACTAACATTGTCTATACAGTTTTAAAAGTGGTGCCGCAAGAACAACAGAACTTTCTCTGATGATGTCCAGTGTCATTTGCATGAGTTCTAAGAGGAATCCTGACTATGAAGCAGACACAGAAATGAACATATAACTGTAATTAACTAATACTATTGGGTCGTTTTTGTGAAGTTGTACAGATTAACCTGCTATCAGAGTTCATGTAAAAGGAAATACCTATTTCTCCAACATTATTACTTTTGGAATGACTCGCTGGAGATACTATTGCTTACTTTTAAACTATTCCTCTCCCCAACTAGGCTTTGTCTTTGAGATGTGCATCAATTTGCAAAGGCGAAACTATATCCCCTGATGTTTACAAGCAGTGATTTTATTTGGGATTTTGGGAAGCTACCTTTTCCTGCACATTTGGGAAAATATATCATAAAATGGGAAAATAAGTACTAAAATACATGAAATTGAGAAAATAAAGACCATTAAAGGATTGGGAATGACTCCTATATAAGGCGTTAAAAATGGCCAATTAAAATCACTGACAAGCAACATATATGTATATCATATCAAATCTTTCAAATGCAGTACATTCCTGAAGAGGTTATTAATGGTTTCCATGAAAGCTAATGTACTATAAAAATATCAGAGGACAAGTTCTATTCTGCCTTGATTAACTGTGTGGTCTAAGCAACAGAGTACAAAGTTTTAATAGGATCTAGAGGAATCACGGGACTAACCTTAAAAGGCAATTCATTGACTAGGTCACGTTGTTCCTGAGCCAAGCCTGTGACAGCAAAGTACTCAATGATGTTCCACAAATATGTATAACGAAGTGCATGTACATGTACAGGTAAACCAAACCAGAGTTGACCTTCACATCATTCTGATACAAAAACACTAATATGATTCTGTTGTAAAAATAATTTAGATGTTTGACAGTTGATTCATTGATCCCCATTTGACCCCACAGAGGCCACGCCTCACACTTCTAACGGATTTTGCAACATGCGTTATATAATCCAGGCTTGCTTGGTGCCTTAGACACAGGAAATGAGGAAATAATTCATGAAGGAAGGATTTGTAAAGCTTGATGGACAAGACAAACCTGAGAAGATGTTCTATGAACCCAAGCAAACGGCCAACAATAAGACATTGGCAGACATGCTAAAGATACAGCAGTGTAGTCATGAATGATCAGGTGATGTGTCTGTGTTTGTAAGCAGCTTGCTCTTCCAGGGAGGTATCTTGTCTTTTGAGAATGCACAAAAATATTTTCAAAAACTATGGCTCGAATCAATGACCAGATTCATCCATTAACTCAAAAGCATATCTGAAGGCAAAGTAGCATTATTGAGAAAACAGAATGCATTATCTTTGATGCTACAGCTTTGATACAGATGCTACCAATACTGTCTAAAACGGCTAAAGTAACATCTGTACCCATAGTTGAACAGTTCCGTGTCTACATACTTTAGGCCAATTGCATCTATTAGTCCGTTTCACAGTTACACATTGTATTTGACATGTATAGGGAGAATAGTGTGAATACGCTAGTATGCCAAGAAAGAGGCAACACCACAATGGGACATAAAATGCTTCTACAAGCAGACATGAAAGTACTCAAAGAATATAGGAAATTATTATCCGGAGGCAAAACTAAGGACAACCTTGTAGCTTTTTACACCGACACTGATAAAAGCCAGTTGAACAGAAACATACAATCTTCATCAGTGGTGGACTGAAGGACAGAGCCATCAAAGCGACCAAAGATGAGCATATGCACATCTCAGAGCTAGGAGAGAAAGCGAACACATGCCTCAGTTGCTGCAAAATGTCCCAGTACAGATTTTCTTTTTCTTATTGTAACTTCCTCATCGTAGATAAAAAAGAAGCTACGAATGAGATCTTTCTTACATGTCAAATTGGCATATGATGTTGCTATGAGACGTTATATCCCTGTTAACATCTTAGTAACCAGTCTTACATATATGAACAACACACAAGACTGATCATAAAATACTGTCTGGCTGCATGGGATATAGGCAGTGCTTTCTTTGGGGTTGGTAAGAAATACGTTTTCAAACGCATGATTCAAGGTGCACTGAAATTTTTAGGGACTGAAGTATCTTGGCCATGGGCCTTTATTAAACTGTCAAAAGTTTACTTGCACTCAGACTGTTGGAGCAATATATGAGGAGGTTAGCTTAGCAAAGCAGCAACAAAAATCCTATCTACAAATAGCAGTTTCCATTTGCATATTCTACATTCTATCCGCCCACCCAACAAAATGAATATGGATAAAAGATAGTTGAATACAATAATAACACACTTACTGTATACGTCCTACGATGATGAATCATTCAACAGCTGTCCAAAAGCTTTTAAATGACCTTACATGCAATTACGAGAACTGTATCTGTGACGATAACAGTACATTATACATGTTTTCACAATGAACAACTATGTGCACTAACCAAACAGATTAACGCAAAATACCAGGTCCATGAAAACACATTTTTGTACATTATCCATGCAAAACACAAGTTATTCCGAATAGAGAATGTCATACGCTTTAACATCGCTCTTTGACAGATGGAAGGATAAATACACTAGACCTTTATTGCAAAGCATTTTAGACCAATTTGACTGTAAATGTCTTTGGTGAAGAACTCATTTTCATGGTCTTTAGAAATTACACTTTGTCTTAAACAAGTATTATGGTGTCTCACATGCATGCTGGTCATTTTAGAGTATGGCAGACACAGCTGAGCAATATAACTTCATCCTGTTTTGATATTTATAAAAGGTTATACTAAACCAACATGACATTAGTTCTTAGGGAACGCTGTGTCACACCTACTCGAGTAAAGTCGTATGTATATGTCTGTCAAAATCAAAATACTGGAACGTAAAAAGTACATGTAGGTCAATGTCACAAAGCAGGGTTAAAGAGAATGCGAGGACAATTACTATACAGCTGTGATTTTGTTGCCTGCGCATCCTGCATCTTTTGCGCATCATTTGTCTCTGGGATGCAAAGTTTTTATTTCGGTGAGTCCGAGGATGCAATAGTAATGCAGACTTGTCATTAAAAAAGTATTCTGGGCTCATAAGTTTGTAGTTGGACTCGTTAATATGGGAAACAGCGAGACCTAGGACCCATAAGCCAAAAATTGTAAATGAATCACTGTATACAAGGTTTGACACTCTCATCTATCACTGCTGCAGAGAACTCACTTTAATGTACCTTTTTCACGGACGGACGTCAATTTATATCAAAGTCACTGGAGCGTTAAAAGTAGGTCAAGATCAGCAGGCCCCACTGTATACTCAAAGAATATGCAGAGGACAATTACTATGCAATGTTAAATAACAGTTATCATTGCTGCAGAGAAATTCACTTTAATGTAAATTGTTGACGGACGGATGACTGACATGAATTTGAACTCCTATGTAACACCCTGTTTAAAAAAGCCACACCCTTGCGACAAGCAAGTGTGACAAAAATAATAAAATAGTGCAGATTAAATATTAACAATTTCTAACAGTAAAATTCCTTACAAAATTGAACAGGGTTACATGCAGTTGCATCCAGATTAATGTTATGTCAATGTCATAGGTTTTCGTGACTTTTGTACTGAATGACCTCATAAAATGTTGAAAACAGACTGGATATTGTCATTCAATATCTATAATTATATTTATTCATGTTCCACTCCACAATTTACAAGAAATAGATTTTTATGTGCATATATGAGGATAAAACCTGCTTGGGAAGCACACAGAAAACAAATACTAACAATTTAGGGTGTATACTTTTGAAGGGCCGTAAAAAATTTCGCACAAAATTTTGGAAGTGGCATCATGCAGTTTTGAAATGAGCGGACTCTAAGCTTTAATTTGGTATATAGTAGTACTTGTTACCCTGCTGGTATGGGTACCTCTAAAATTAGGCTACTTTTTGCCACATTGCTGCAGCACTATGAGTCTATTCATGTCAAAATGCCACATTGTTGGAAATCACATGTCATAGCTCACCTTATTACACATACGTTGTTTCTTTTGCCAAGGATTGCAAGCATGAACACACAGAATCCACAAGCATGTTCCAGTTTTCCTGCTACCATACACAACATCAAGATGGTACTACTAGGAGATATGGCAGTAGGGAAGACGTCTATAGCTCTCAGGTTTACTAGAGGAACTTTTGAAGCAAATTACAAACAAACTATAGGAGGTAAGATTGGTTCACCTTTAAAGTATTTTTGCATTTCAAAAAGCCTTTTTCCCATTCTACACAATGTGATTCCAGACAAGGAAAGAGAAAACTTTAACGTAAATGAGCCAGTGCATGAGATTTCCAACAATGTGGCATTTTGACATGTGTAGACTCAGACGAACCTCTGTAGCCTCCTTTTAAGCTTAGAAACTCTAAATGGTGTTCAGTAAGTAGCATAACAGCAATAGAATACTCAAGCGACAAGCAAAGGCTCTGATCAGACTGCGCGTATGCGCAGGCTGATCTGAGGCTTTGCTTGTCGCACACACCACATTGTTGGAAATCCCATGCACTGGCTCATCATGTCTATGAGATACCTGATACATGTATTGGGAAACGCAGTGACTTTCCTTTTACAATCACGGATCTTAGCTGTCCATTTGCACTCACAATGGTTATTTGCAGTCAGTTATATGTATAATAACATATAAGTAAATACAATCAGGGAATGGCACAATCATAGGACCTACTAAATTCTACTGTGGTCCAATTGTAAACTCTTTGTTTAGAGCATTTCCTTGTACCACATTGTCTTCATTTTGGCAAAAGATCCTGTCTTTCTGTCCAACAGAAGGACAAAAAAGTAAGTGAGTATGATCAGGAAATACCACAATCACATACTGCAGAACAACCCATGGCACCGTGAAGAAGAGCCACAGAACATTTATAGTAACAATACATCTGTAAGACAATAATAGCAAAGCAACCAGCTTTCTCTTCCTCTTTAAGATGATTGCAAAACTAAAATGGACACAAAGTAATGCATAACAAAACAAAGACAAACACAGAACTCCGACAAACAATGAGAAGTACATTAAACAATAGATCAACAACAACAGAACCATCGCATTAGAACGGACAGCAGCCTAAGTCACAAGGGACTTAAATGTATTTTACTAGCGCTAAATCTTCGCCCTAGATTCTGTTGTTGTTAAAACACAAAATTGTTTAGCTCGTACGGCGGCTTCATCACAAATGCAATGTATCATCACAGAAAAAAAATCAAATATAATTAACACATAATTGTTGTATAAAGAAAAGGGCTCACGACTCTCAGAAAGCCACAGCTTCCTACAAATATATGGCTATATAGCGTTGAACTGTCTTGAAATACTCAATTGACTCATCTGATTATTTCTATCTTAAATTTCAGCCAGTTTTGTTAAAAGAATTATAGAAGTGAACGACTGTGTGATAAATTTCCAAATATGGGACACAGCAGGACAAGAACGATATATGGCTCTGGTTCCCATGTATTTGAGAGGAGCACAGGTGGCGCTTATTGTATATGACGTCACAGACAAGGTCAGACAGCTTCTGTATACTTACAGCACCTTAAGTAAAACAGTCACAGCTAAAGGGAATCTCTAGTTAAGTCACGGTGGACCAAGCCAAAGACAAACGTCAGGCACCAAAGTAAGGAAGAAGGCAAAGGTCAGGAGTCGATAAAATCAAGTACCACACCTGACCCAGGACAAAAACACAAGTAAACATCACATACAATATATAAAACCCACCAATGAAAGATTTATGTCAGGGTCGTCATCGATTCATTGTCGTGCAGTTAAAGAGGCAACCATAGCTGTGTTTACATCCGGGCATGCAGATTATCCATGTTATGTCCCACTTTTTTTTAATTTAAGGTTTGATTATATCTTTTTTAATTGATCAGTAAAAGTCTATTCCAACAATTATTTGCATTTATAAACTAAATCACCATAAAGTACAGACTCTTGTTTGCCTTGCTGCAGAATAGTTTTTAAAACAATATTATATTTGTCAATAAAACCTCTGAGTGTCTGTGGTAGAATTTAGAAAATGTCTCCGCTATTCCCGAAATTGCATGCATAAATTGGCTAACATTTTCAAAATTGTAAACATCTCTTTAGTGAAATATGCCTTGTGTATAGTATTTATATATAAATTGGTGAATGACACATTCTCAAGTAGAAAGCTTTGAAATTTTGCTGTCACTACAAGTTTGACATTCCTGGGCGTTTTTTGTTTTTTGTTTTGTTTTATGTGCCACTTTGTGTATGTGTTCCATTCATTTCACGAATCTAGCATGTTCCTGTTCTGTGTGTCACTGAGTATGTGTATACATGTTCATCATTTCACGAATCTAGCGTGTTCCTGTTTTATGTGTCACTGTGTATGTGTATACATCATTTCACGAATCTAGCGTGTTCCTGTTTTATGTGTCATTGTGTATGTGTATACATCATTTCACGAATCTAGCGTGTTCCTGTTTATGCTTCACTTTGTGTATGTGTACTGATAACTTAATGAATCTGAACGTTTCTATGCTTTACGTGTCTCTTTGTGTATGTGTACTTATCATTTCACGAATCTAGCACATTCCTGTGTTAATGTTAATAATTAATATCCCAGCCAACAGTTTTTTAGCTAAATGGGGACGTTTAGCTGTTTTTTCTGGGTTGAACTATTACTATCTATATATCCCGTATTACTGGCTCTATCAAATTTTGATCATTACGCCAGGGTAAACTGAGGATAAAGTATCTTTCTTATGGACACAACACAGTGCCTCCCGTGAGTCTTAGTGAGAAAGATCTCAACATTTAAGTGAGTATGATCAGCAAATAACACTACCACACAATGCTGACCAATCCATGGCACCGTGAGGAAGAGCCACAGAAGTCTTAGAACACTCTAACACTTTTTCATAGAGCATATTATCATTTTTTGTATGTGTACCCATCATTTCATGAGTCTAGCGATTCCTATTTAATGCTGTTTTAAGCTTCAAAATTGTGTAGATCACTTCATGTTTTTGAACAATTTACTGTTTAACGTGACTATTTGTGTATGTGTACCAACCATATAACGAATCTAGTTCATTCCTGTTTTGTGTACCGTTATGTGAATGTGACTGTATTTCCGTTTTATTTATCACTTTGTGTATGTGTGCCAATCACTTTATGAATCTGGACATATTTCTGTATTATGTGTCACTTTTCTTTTTTTTATTAATCTAGCATAGATTAATATTCTTGTTATATATGTTACTTTGCGTCAACGTGCACCCATCATTTCACGAATCTGGGCGTATTTCTGTTTTTTATCACTTTCATGAACCTGATCACTTTTTATCGCATTTTTCACGATGTCTTTGACACCCTTTATATCTTTGTTTTCTTGTAACTTTAGTCATCATTCGATGGTGTAGAGAAATGGCTACTGGCATTAGACGCTTATTCAGATGACACCTATACAGTTCTAGTGGCAAATAAATGTGACCTTGATCCAGTTGTTTCTATGGAGGTTTGTTATATCCCATCATTAATGACAAGCATTTATCGCATCCGCTTGTGAACTTTTGTAGCCAACACTGTAAAGAATATGGACCCAGATCCGATTGCAGTCCAGTAGTGTTTGCTTCATTACCTGCTAAAGCGACAATCGCAACAAAAGTCATTTGCTGCTTTTCACGTCTGCTGAAATGTTTAAGAAGCTTCTATGGCAAACAATGGGACCCAGATCACACTGCTCCTATAGAGTCCACACTGTTTACTTCTATACTTAATTCGTCAGTAATGCTAGGCAAATATTTGCAGCGGACGACTTCAGCAGACGACATTTTCAGATGCATTTTTATTTTCTTGGTGCTTTAAGGGTTAAGAATGAAGTATTCTGGAGTGCATTGGAGCATATACAGCAGACTTTACAAGCAGACGACATTTTAAGGACAAAATATATTGGCAGATAATGGTTCAGCATCTCAATTATAAGAGTAAATATGACCAGGAAATTCCACAATCAGGTAACAAATACAAAATGCATTACAGATTTGAAGGCATATGGTCAATATATAGTTCTTAATGTGAATAATATGACCAGGAAATTGCAGAATTGATATAGACAAGGGCTACAATGGAACCAAAACGAAGATATTTAAAGGTTAACATGTTTGGTTGTATTTTGAAAAGTATCTAAATAATGATTTTGGTTCTTATACGTCTTACAATTTAGAGTAATTGATGACTTCATAACAAATATTGGAATTCTAGTCATAATGGATTGCTGAGAAAGCTCATTTAAACTATGACTAAACCCATAAGTGGTAAGTATTATTATTATATACCTATAAATGATATGACTTAAGAACTGTGTGTTTTCTGGCCATCTGATACAGAAAGCCGGATCAACGAACTGAGGTTTTCTGAATCCATATCACTATCCTTTAAAACGAGGCTGATGTCGGTTACCTGCTTTTGCGGGGACGTTACGTAAAGTAATTTTCAAGCATGGAACCAGAGACTGAAACATGATGACGTTACGTCATTTTATATGACGTGAATATAATGTGACAAAATGTAATGGCAACGTTCCCGTAATTTTTCTGGATTAAAGACCAAAACAATTTATAAAATCAAAATAATGTCAGAAACAGGTATTTAATAAACATATTATTATAAAAGTAACATGAACTGGCGTACAGTATCACGTCTCGTGGATGAGGCCATACCATTGGATCACCCTCGACGCTTCGACTCTCGGGAGATCCGATGGCATAATTTCATCCACTCGACGTGATACAGCACGCCAGATCAAGTAATGTGTATTAATCTTATGGGCTGGCCAATACAGTTGCCATATACAAATAACTATGAAATAAAAAAAAATAAGATTTGAGAGCATAGATGAAAATCCAACATCAGAAACAGCAAATTAGCCAAAACTCCTACATTGAAGGTTCAGCCAGATAAAAGTCAAATACTTAATGTGTTGGTTTCTACAAAGAGCTGTTACTTATCCAAAGTAATGTTTATCATTTTCTTTTTTTTTTTAACTTTTTTCAGAAAGCCATTCAGTTCGCTAGTGAAAGACATCTGAACTTTTTCCAGACATCTGCTAAAACTGGGTTCAATATTGACAAGCTTTTTAATGATATAGGTAAATATGGCAGTTTCCTTTATAAAGTTTCGATTCAAAGCTGGTTGCTTTGCTTTGGTTGTGATTTTGTTGTCTTGTAGGTGTCTGTATTCGATGTCTCTTTCTCATGGTTCCATAGGTTTGGCTGTTATCACTTACCGTGGTATTTACTCGTCATACTTATTTGTTTTTGAACTCTTTGCATGCTGGGTATTTTACATGGGATCTGTCAACTACTCTTTTTTTATTTCAAAATAAGATTTTTGAAAAATAATTACTGGAATACCATTAGGGTGTCAAACAGTTTGGATCCCAGATGAAGACTAAAATTTTATGACGCCTGATCTGTGTCCAAACTTTTCGCAGTGGTTAATACAGCAGATGGCACTACCAAGCAAAGAGTAATACAGATTCCAGTCTTGGTTAAAGTCTCGTATATCCATTTCAGAAGCAGGAATGCATGTCAAATATAAACATAGGGCAAGTAACACAGTCGTATACGTGATCTCGTGTAGATTTTTTTGGCTGCAGTATAGATTATCAAAGATGGCGGACACTCGAGACAGGAAATCGTGAGTACACTTTATGGCATGTTTATTTACACCTAGTGTCCAGTCATAGCCGCCAACACGCTTAGAAAAAAATGGATTTTCTGATTTTACTATTGTCTTTGCCCAGTTTGATCTTTTAAGTTAGAATTTGACAGAGAGACGTGAGTGATTTGAAGAAAGTGAAAACGAAGCAGAGATCTTGTCATTGTGTCTTTTTAACAGCAAATATCGCGATTCTTTAACTATATACGATAAGCCCAGTCCTAGAAACTCACCCTCTAGTCCTGAAAGCCCAAACAAACATTCTTGGATGATGATATTCGAGTTTCAAATTATCGGCCTTGATATTGTGTAGACCACAGCTATTTTCCGATGTGTATCGTGTAGACACAAGTTGTTTTTGTGAATTATGCGACTGTGTAGACACAGGTTTTTTGGATACCGTGTAGACTCTTAAAAGAAAATCTATCACCATGAAACATATCGCCTGTTTTAAGCTGCACACTGTATTTAGAAAGCCAATATCGTAAGACTCCGCGGATACAAACCCCAATAGACTCTTTTCACATTGTTAGTGCGCATGCTCCAAACTGTCTCGTTCCGCGTTATCTCCGCGAGATTACACTCGAAGGGGCAACCTTCATACGGCTGCCTATACGCTACACAATGGAATATGGAAAAGATGAAAAGAAAAATAAATTTGCAAATAAAGATTAGACTTATAGTAAAAATAAAATGAGAAATATAACAAATAACTAATTAATTCCAATATTCTTAAAATAAAACGGAATATTTGAGATCAGAATAAATGATTTCTAAGCATCCAAGACTACCTTTTTTCAAATGAGCTGGTATAGGCCTATTTATTTCGTAATATATTGTTTTCATGTTTAATCATTTTATTTCTATTGCTTAAAAATATAATAATCTGTCAAAGTTGTGCTCGTGTGTTTAGAAAATCATTATGCACATATGAAATTTGTGCACAAATCTCGTGAACTAGTTCAAATAATGTTTAAGAATGCGCCTTCAAGTCAAAGCCCACAGGTTCATTTTCACTATTTCTCTCAGATACTGGGTCCGAGCTATTTCTACACATTCTTAAGCAAACATCTGCATGCATTTAAAATAAGATTACTTACATTTTATCATATAAATAATTTCCATCCATATTTATGATTCCATATTTTGAGTATGCGAGCAGTGAAGTTCATGTTTATCCAAGACTTATGGTTGCATTTCGTACACTTGACGTTTAAACATGGTCTTTCTTGGGCTAAAACTCGGGTCCAGTAAAAACACATTTTGGCCATCCCACGAGAAAATCTTTCTTCATGGTTTCTTACTGAAAAAGACTCAAACTAGTCTGCTCAACTACAGAGACTGGCTAGAAAAATGAAATTTTGCTTGAAGCAAGTGTAGAAATACCTTCCAACAAGCGGCTAGTAAAGTCGCTGATCAGACTACGTGGTTAAGAAGACAGAGATGTGCCTTTGTTGTTCACATGCACCAAAGTCGAATTTTCTCGCGCCATGTCCATTCTAAGTACTATGCATCTGATTCTTCAATGTGTGAATTTTAGTAATGCCCAGGGCATGAAAACAATAAAATCTAACACACGTCCGCCGGTCGGCACGCGTTCAAAGCCTGGATGATTTATGAGGTGATAAGTAGCTTTCTTTAATGTTGGTCGTTAGATCTGCGCGTGAGTGGACGTTGTGTATTATACCACGTACGAAAAATGATTGAATAAAATGTCTATGAATGGAGATACCTACTCACAGTGACCTATATAAGATATAGGTCACTGCTACTCAGTACTGACATTTCTGTTTTATGAGATCGCTTTTATCGCATATGCTTATAGTCATTGTGCAGAGGCGGATTCAGAGGGGGTTTACTTCCCTCCTGTTTTTAAATATCCTATAAAATGAAATCATTTGGCCTCAGTGAGACCAAATTATTTTATTTTCATTGGATATTTAAGAAAAAAGAGATAAAATCAGCACACCCACACGCACCTTTATACATATGAACCCCCTTTCCAGAAATTCTGGATCCGTCACTGTTGTGCTTGCAGCATGCTCGCACGTCTATCTATTAGCATGCATACAGCAGTGTGCATGCTTATCTGGTGGGGCTAGATCTATTTTTATCTGGGCTTCCGTCTACCGCTTTTCTTTGTGTGCGCTCGGACAAAACAATGGGTCCAGGGTGTGTGCGAGCAGCAAATGCCCTGATTACTGTGTATTTGCACATGCTCGTCTGAGTTGTCGATGTTCGCATATTAGTTGGCATTCATGTATTACAAATAGTTCAGGTGAATTCGTGATTTCATTTGAGCATTAATAGTTGTGCGCCGATTTTAGCTTGATGTCAAAGTATATTTTACACTAATTATTGCAAAAATAATACGCAAGACTTAAAAAATATATATGAAAACAAAGATTTTATCTTATTTCATCAATATAGCAATCCCATTCTAGCTTTTAAAGACTAAAAATCGACTTATTAAGGAACAATATGTGTTTTGGCAATGTAACTGATAGGCAATCTGCCCCTTCATTTGCAAAAACGACTTTATCGAATTTCAATTGAAGAGCGATTGCTAAGGGAGGTAACAATGTGAAAGGAGCCTATTGACTTCAAGCTGATCTAAACCTGGCTGCGTGCATTTTCCATTTTAGCTTACATACCTTAGCCTAGGCTCAAAATGAACATAAACCAAGAGCTGAATTTTGACAAAGCTAGACTTAAATTATCATGGGCCCTTCATTTTTTATTTTTGCATCAGTTGGTTACAATATTCCTTTATCACTCTGTTCTGTAGTAAGAGTTCCTGTATGCTTTGGTCCACTCATAAATTTAAGCCATTTCCATGAAATAGTCTTTAGCCTATACGCCAGAAATATTTCACTTTGTCACTGTACCTAATTCCACTTGTATTCTTACAGGACAAAAATCTACACTCATCCATAAACAAAAGGAAAGCTATGTTGTTAAAAGGAAATGAACCATCATTCACCATTCTGTTAAGATCAAACCACGTTTCTAAATGGCCATTCTTTTACATTTCGTTTAGAACATTAGGCAATAGCGTATTCATTTCATCTAGAATATCCTGCTCGCTAAAGTCTGCTTTTGTATGACTATCTGACGCTTTAGTCTAGGGTGTAGAGCATTTTGCTTTTTTGGGCCAATGGACTGGCAATGCATATTCCATCATTGTGTTCAATGTCTATTGACAAGTTATGAAGAGATTTTTCCAAGAATGATAACTCCCCATCAATGTCCATTTGTTTGCTTTCATCATCGCATGTATCTTTATCTGTTTTATCCTCGTGTATTGTTACAGTCCAGTTGCAGTGATTGGCTATCAGGTACTCTCCTGGTTGTAAGATTTCTTCTGGAATAAATCCAAAGTTTTTTTTTTATTTCCTTCCAACTGCTCCAGATTTTTCGTCCAAAACAGCAGCCTTCACCTTCATTACTTTTTCCCTGTGTGCTTCTGCAACATGGTTGATACATTCTTGTAGATTATCTGTAACCCATTGACAATAATAGCATTCTATGGCATCAGCCTCCATCATTTATATTCAATGGGCTGTATGCCTATAATAGGAATAATAATATAAGAAAAACGTATTGAAGAATTAAAAGTGAAATTTACCCTGCTGACAGGTCTTTATTCATTTGAAACTTTCATGTCAGTGTACATATCAAAAATTGGACTTATACATTTCAGATATGAATTATATTAATAGTGAATGGAATTCATCACATCTAAGGCATATTCATCAATCGAAAAGAGAACCCATCTTCCTGGGGTCGCCCATGTGAGAAAGACTGTTATAAGATAATGGAAGAAACTGCTCCTCTCCAAAGTTCAGTAATGAATTTTGATGGATCAGCAGTTTCATTCTGACATTATATTAATTCAAACCATTTATTAATGGATGTTTTTCCTGTTTTTTAGAAAGGAAATAACTGAAAAATAGCAAATAAAACACTGTCATAGATGAGTCTACATGAAAACATTTAAATATCAAGGCTGTATACCTAGTTAATTCATACTAATAGGTTTAAGATTTCACTGTTAATGTCAGTGTTAACATAAGAGCCCATAGATGGGACAAGAACCAAATTTGGTAAAATACCATATAATGATTATTTATACAGAATATCAAGGCCTTGAACAAAATGAAATTTGTGGTTTCTCAAAATAAACCTTAACATGTGTTCAAAAGTCTAACCTCCAGGGTTGGTTTTGTCAGATGGCCATTATGCTACACTACAGCATGTAGACCATCCCATTACTCATGGCATAAATGACAATAATGTAAAAAGACCAAAATAGTAATTATGATAATGAAATATCACAATCACAAACTGCAGACAAAACCCATTACACCGCAAGGAAGAGCCACACAGCAATTACGAGACACAAGAGGACAAACTAAGCAAAGCAACAAGAGTTCTCTTCACCATCAAGATGATTGCAAAATTTAAATTGACGTAAGGTATCGCACAACAAAACAAATAACAATTACAGAATTCCACAATGGGAGTAACAATAAACAATGAATCAACAACAACAGAACCACTGCCTTAGAACGGACAGCAGCATAAGCCACTTCAGGGCTAAAACGCACTTTACTGATACCAAATCATTGCCCTAGATTCAGCTGTTGTTGAAGCACAAACTGTTAAAGTTGCACGGAGGCTTCCTGGTATATCTGATGATGCTGTATACCTAATGTAATGGTGTAATGCATTTGAGTTTCAGACATGGAGATAGTTTTAAGTTCCCTGGAATTAAAACTATAACTTTAGCGCCAGGGGCCATAATTTTAACACACTTGATAAAGTACAATTACGTGGTGCTACATACCAGCTTTAAAGATTCTAAGCCTAGCAGTTTGACACAAGAGATTGTTATGTTTTGCTTACATAAGCCTGCGAAAAGCATGTGACCCAATGGCTGGACCAATTTTAACCCAGACGACATTTAACAAACTTGGTAGAGGTCTAATAGATGGTAATACATATTAAATATCCAGGCGCATATAAAGGTACTGATTTACACCAATGTAAAGAATGTAGCTGCTTTGGTCAGGCCATTCTAGCAACAGGGTCAAAATTTCAATAAACTTGGTAGAGGTCTACTGGCAGATGCGATATACCAAATAAAAAAGCTCTATATCCTGAGATTTCAGAAAGTAAAAGATTTGTTTATGTTGTCACTATATAAAATATGCTTAGGCTGAGCACACGACCACTGAATTGGGCCTTTTTGGTCACGGTCCATAGTTTTAACAAACATTGTAGAAATACACTATGTAATACTAGATGCCATAATATAAGAGCTATATGCATTGTGACATAAGACAAGAATCTTATTTATTTATTTATTATATTCATTTTGAGCTCTTGTGCCCTAAACATGCAATTGACCGCAACAGTAAAAACTTCCTATGAAGGGCCATGATCATTTAAGTCAAGCTTGGTCAAAAATAAGCTAAAACGGAAGATGCAAGCAGTGAAGTTCAGATCAGCTTGAAGTCTATTGGGGTTTGTATCCGCCGAGTCTGACAATATTGGCTTTCTAAATACAGCGTGCAGCTTAAAACAGGCAAAATGTTTCATGGTGATAGATTTTCTTTTAAGAGTCTACACGGTATCCAAAACCTGTGTCTACACAGTCGCATAATTCACAAAAACTACTTGTGTCTACACGATACACACCGGAAAATAGCCGTGGTCTACACGATATCAAGGCTGATATTTTGAAACTGAATATTATCATCCAAGAATGTTTGTTTGGGCTTTCAGGACTAAAGGGTGAGTTTCTAGGACTGGGCCTATGGTATATATTTAAAGAATCGAGATATTTGCTGTTAAAAAGACACAATGACAAGAAAACAGGTCGGGTCTTCGCTTCGTTTTCACTTTCTTCAAATCACTCACTTCTCTCTGTCAAATTCTGACTTAATAGATCAAACTGCGCAAAGACAATAGTAAAATCAGAAAATCCATTTTTTCTAAGCGTGTTTGCGTCTATGACTGGCCGCTGGGCCATAGTTAGCAAATGAAAGTGTACTTCTCGAGTGTCCGCCATCTGATAGTCTATACTGCAGCCAAAAAAATCTACACGAGATCACGTATATGACTGTGAGTAAAGCAAAATATTTTAACATAAAATTGCGATCATTTTCTTATCCATCAGTTTAAACATGTGTTTTGTGTGCTCAAAAGAACCGTCTCATCGAGAAGATTCTTTTCAGTACCCACAACATATCTTTTGGTTGAGAATAAGAAAATTATCTTCTGTTACGCACTCTTATATAAGTGTGAAAAACACAGTCAAAAATCAACCCTTGCATTTATGCAGCCTGACTATGGCTTTAAAACAAAAGAAAGTGATCTCACTGTATATTACTGAAAAATGTTGACTGGTATCAACTCAAACATAGCCACCAAGAGAAAACATTTTGATTCCCAGGTGCATATGTTGATTTATGATCTTTCTAATTTGGCAATCATCTTGCTGAGGAAGACAGAGCCCGGGGAGTATTCTGATATTTTCATACTTACGTAGGCGCGGACCACTTTTTGGGGTTCAAAATTTGAATTTCAATATCTTTGGGGGTTTTCAGAAAAACATATATTTTGGGGGTATGGAGATTATGTGGATATTTTTTGGGCATCACAAAATTGGACTAGTTATAAGGGTCATTTCTATGCATTTAGGTTCTTTTCTTAAGGTACAGAATTTGGATATTTTTAGGATTGCTAAAATTTCAAATATTTTTGGGGTGCTTGATATTCCTGATTTTTTTGGGGATGAACGGTAGATGCTGGGTCCAAGCCTACGCATGAAGAACAATTGAGAGTACCCCCTCCCCCCCCCCCCCCCGGCTTGGAGACAGATATTGTTGCTTTTTTGCATTATTGCAGCTGTTTTTAGTTATTGGTTGCAGTTTTTTTTGGTTTATTTGCAGGTTTGGCTATAGTGGAGAAAATACGAGAGCAGGAAAGACATCGAACAAGACGACGCAGTAGTTATGGTTTTCACGCAGACATTATTTCCCCACTTGTTACTTCCCCGCCAGTTGTGGATCCAAAGTCGTCACAGTGTTGTAGACACCGACGAGAATCTATATAGAATAAATACATTCCAGTTTATCAAGTTGGATGCGAGATGCAATATCTAACATTTCCTCTGATCATTTGATGACATGGAAGATTTATTTTACCATTTGTTTGTTTGAATTGATGCTTTACATCCCAGTCAACCATTGTTCATTCATGTTGGGACACTTTCTTAGGTTGAACCTGTACTAAGCAAAGAATAAAGTGTCTTGATCATGGACCCAAAATAGTCCTTTTAAAGCTGGACACTCATAAACAGGAACGTTGGCAAACAGTAAAGACCCAGATGACTGCTGCAGCATCTCAACAGGTTCTGCACTGTTTACTAGCTTGAAGACAAAAACAATCTTGAGAGAAACCATGTAACCCCTGGATATATACAGTATACCATCTCAATTAAGCTTATTGTATTATACCAGATGCGAGAATCCATTAGTTTACAAGGGTTACAAAACTTTACTAGGTGTGAGAAGTGGATAGAATTGATGCCAAGGATGACCATGAAACACACCCATGAAATGATTACCAATTAATGCAGTTTTATTTTAAAATAAACCTAATTATGCATGAATACAACCAATTAAGTAGTTCAATTAAACAATCAATTATACAATTGATGCATTCTTTTTAATTAACATCAGGATTTGTCAAATCCAAGAATAGTGATGTTCACCGAGGCAAAGCCGAGGTGAACATCACTTTCGAGGGTAGACTATTCTTGATGTTAACTAAAAAGAATGAACCAATTTGTTTAGCTATCTCTCTTTTCCTTGGCTTCATGTTTATAAATTTACTCAAGACAGATTTTCCTTATGCACTTTAAACAAGTTTTTTTTCAACAACTACTTTTGAAGTTGAGATGTGCAAAAGAATGCACTTTTTAAACTACTGTTCTCGTAAAATGAACAAATTCTTAATTCAAAACATAAAAATTCGCCTGTGATATAATATACATGATTTCTCTATCTCTTGAGTCAATTAATCCAATAAATATTTTAGCTGCCAGGCAGCAGTGGAAAAAACTTAATTTCTGCCTATCTTGGGCTAATTTAGTTCAGTCTATATTAGCTGTCTGTCAGCACTGACAAATCCTAATGTTGACCTGACCTGTTCTAAATTTAGCTCATCACTGGTTGACATCAAGATCTGTCACAACGAGTGAAAGCTAGTTTCAGCGAGTGTCAGTCAGAGGAGGTCTTTTATAGCAACCAACCAACGAGTGTTGGCAGCCAAAGGCTGCCAACACGAGAGTTGGTTGCTTTTACGATTAGACATGCTTTTTTCAGTGACATACCCCACCCACTTCTACATACTAGGCCATAATTTTTCGACTGTCAAAGCAACTTCCATTTACTGGAGCCTGAAGGTTGTTTCCGGTGTATTACCGCACTGAATACAATTATCTTGCTAAATTAAACACTCAGAGCAATGCTTCCATCGCCACTTGTTAGAAATAAAACAAACCTTATTCTAGAAGATCTGTTGCGATTTTTATCCAAACGGAAACCGCTCCGACAAACTTTTCATTTCCATTTCGACGGATCATAACACAAGAAATAAGTCACATCCATACTGCAGTCTTTTTTGTGACAATACCCTTTCCGTCACAAACTCTTTTATTTTCTTTTGATAAAACGTCCGATAAAACATGTGGAAGCGATGTTAACTTCCACTTGCTGTCAATTCATTGTTGTTGTTTTTGCAATCCATTGCGTCATTTAAAATGTAAATGACGTCATGTCATTGTAACACAAAGGACAAACTCCCCAACAGTTGCCAACGTCCCAGACTCGGGACCAAATTCGGGAAGCATCAAAATCGTATCTAAAATGCAAATACCAACCTGTAAATGGATCACAAATTTATAAAAAAGTGACAGAGAAAATAATTTGACGATAATGTCTAAAGCACATGACATGCACATCTTCAAACCATGAACAAAACATCTGAAGAGTGAGTTTTCATGCGAGGATCCAGAGGAGGAAAGGGGGTCCGAACTCCCCCAGGAAAATCACAAGTTATTTGGTTTCTTATACTTTGACCCCCCCCCCCCCCCCCGGGTAAAGTTTGAAGTAAACAGGCAAGTATCCCTCATGAACTGGCAAATATCCCCATATTTTTTCTGAATAACCAATATCCCTGACAGTAACAAAATTATTGGATACAGTAGTAGGTCCTATACCATTATGGCATATCCATGGAGGTAAAATGTATAGAGTAAAGTCGGGTATATTCGGACAGACGGCTAATTTCGGACAGCAACCTTGTTTGTTTCATATTTCAAATACTGGAATAAAAATAAATAACCTAAGTAAATAGTGAAACTGCTGATGTGACGGCTCATAAGGAGCTGTCTCATCTGGATAAACACTATTTGCAAATGTGTGTCCGAATTTACCTGATGTCCGAATTTACCCGACTTTGTAGAGAGGTAGAGTTATCCGGCGATGAGACCATGTGCGGATCCAGAGGGGGTGAAAGGGGGTCCGGACCCCCCCCCCCCCCCGGAAAATCACAAGTTATATGGGTTTCTATAGAAATTAACATTAACAATTGGACTCTGGACCCCCCCCCCCTAGAAAAGTTGGACCCCCTCGATCCTTTGAAAAGTATAGTTTTCTCTGTAATAAAACCATTGGACCCCCTCTGTAAACTGTAAAAAAAGTTGAGGACCAAAAGAAAACAAACAAAAAAAACGTTGTCCAGGCTGTTTTCTGGCCGTCAGACTACCCCCCTCCCCCCCCCCCCCCCCACCCTGACAAAAATTCCTAGATCCGCGCATGGAGACTATGCATTCTACCAAAGATCACCAGCCATCAGCCGATGCCTGTTCATAGACGTATACGTGTTTTGCGTGCCCAAAAACTTACTCTTCGATCTCTGGATTAAGAGGCCATCTAAACTAAAAACATGCCTTGTAATGGTGTTAACATAAGGTCCTCAATGCAAGAAAACTTGTCTTTGGGACCGAGGGTGCTAACAGCAAAGGCGCTGACCGGCGCGGGCCGATCTGTGCCTTTGTTATTCGCCTTTTGGAAAGCATCATATCTGAATTTGCTTCGAGCGAAATTTTAATTTTCCAGCTAGTCACCGTAGCTGAGCAAGCTGGTTTGAATCTTAATAAGACCTCGTTTGTCGCATCGAGGCCCATATATTTTCTTTTATTATAACGGCTATTCATGAACACTCCAATCCACTCTGGAAAATAACAAAGCATTATGTATAAACTTTCCTAGAAATACTTGTCCGGACACCCTGGAAAATCATATGACGAAACTGCAGATACCAAAATATATTTAAGAACAGGGGCTAATATGTGTCCACCAGAGATACAAAATGTGCATGGTAAGCATAACTCTTTTGTATTCGCTAAACGGGAGTACTTTTACAAACAGAGAAGACCAGATTCAAAATTGAAAAGCAACATCATGCTGCATTTCACCAGGGTCTACACTGTTTGCTATGGTAAAAAAGAGCTCCAGGTACAAAAATACAATATTTTAGAAAAGTTTACCTGACACCCTTTTTCCATACAATGGACTATCCCAAGTTCGTAATTGTTTTAAGCCAGAAAGTAAAAAATCATTAATAATTATACAAAAGTTAAAGTTAAAGAGGATGAGCTGCGAACTTGGTTTGGTTCTTTAAGTCCCATCAACACTCTTTCAGTTATCCACGGACGGATCTTCTTGGGTTGAACCAATACTAAGCTAGGATTAATGTTCTTGCTCAAGGACATAACACAGTGACGCCGGTGAGATTCGAACCCGCGGCGGCCCGTAGTCTCGGTTCAAACACTCTATCACTTACCCACTGCGCTCCCATGAGCTGCGAACTGACAAAAAGGTGCAAGAACATAGCATCGTCAGAGCTCTCACTAACTGCTGATTGGCAGTCCTGAACCCCTAATTTTGGTGCTGGGACTCTCATTTTTGAAGGAGGCTAAATCTTTAGTATGGCGGCACTCCCACTTTTTGCAAAGAGGGCTATGGGGCTATTCATATGTATAAAAATATATGAGTACCCCACCCCCTAGAATCAGCCCTATAGGAACTAGGGGAGTATGCACGGATCCGGGACCTCCTCTCTATAACTGTAAAATGTAAGAAATTAAAGTTGAGGACTAAAAAAATGTCAGGGTTGTTTTCAGGCAGCCCCCCTCACCTCCCCCACAAAAAAAAATCCTGGATCCGCGTATGGGAGACTGACTATTCATGCATTGATTCCCTGCATGGACCTCCTTTTAATCAAATAACAGCCTGTGTCACAAAAATGTAAAAATAACACCAATAAATATTGAGCTTGCAGCATCTCAAAACATGGGGGTCCCAGGATTTCTTTCTTTCTTATAGTACTGACACGATCAGATCATGACACCAGGAAGTGCGGTTTTGGAATTTTGAAGAAAAAAAAACAAAACATGTAGTTCGTTCAACAGCTTGGCGACCCCTTTCGGGTCAACTGTTATGTCCCCCATGGGAAGAGAACGGACTAGCCCCTTTAGAGGGTGCGTCAGAGTCCCAGGGGGGGGGGGGGGGGTACTCTGATATATACACACATACGTAGGCTCGGTCCATTTTTTTGGGTTCAAAATTCTGAATTTCAATATTTTTTGGGGTTTTTCAGAAAAATGAATATTTTTTGGGGGTATTAAGATTTTGTGGATATTTTTTGGGGGTCATCACAAAATTGGGCTGGTTTGAGGGTCATTTCTATGCAATTTAGGGTCTTTTTTAAGGTCAAGGTACAGAATTGGGATATTTTTTGGGGTTGCTAAAATTTCAAATATTTTTTTGGGGTGTTTGAAATTCCTGATATTTTTGGGGGTGAACCGTACATGCTGGGTCCGAGCCTACGTATGGGGAAAAATAGAGTAGTAGGGGTCAGAGTCGCCTTCGCCTGTGAAGGCTGATTAAAACTGCCTATAGCATATATTGGCTTTTTCCTTTGTATCTGCCTTAAGAATTCCATTTTCTCTGAGTGATGCTATCCCAAACGCGTCTTTTTTTAAGAGATTCGACAAATGACCATTTTTTCATCTTTATTATGTCTCCCTGTACTAAAATGAGCAGGGGTCAAGGGGATTTTGTCGTACACTTACACAAAGTAAGTAAGGGTGCAAAGATCAGGAATCCAGTGGGACAGTGATAAAGTAACAGTAAGACAACACAAACGAGAGCCAAGAGATCAGGTGAACCATTAAAGCCAAATGCTATTAACCATTGGTTGGTTGCAGTTAGGTCGCACCTATTTCATATTAGGAGTCATATAACAATATGAGCTGAATACATTGTACAGTTCATGTACTATAGGGATCACACATGTTTTTTCATGCATAAACATTTGCCGGTCCCGAGGATGCTGTTTGAACACGAGGCCGATAGGCCGAGTGACCAAACATCTTCCGAGGGACCCGGCACATGTTAATGCAATGAAACAAACATGTGTGGTCGTTATTCTTGCATAGTTTACCTTATTTCAACCCAATTTGCACTGAAAACGCTGCTTAAACATTAAATTGTCCATTTTCTTACACTGGATTTCTCTGAACAAAATGGCGTCGGCTGTGTGCTTCCGAACGTCATAACGTCGTCACAACGTCATAACCATATGCAATGTTTTCGCGAACAAAAACATCGGCGAAATGATCAGTCTGGTCCGTAACGCTTTCCGTATGTAACGTCAAGCAAAGAATGCAGGACTCATTGTAAGTATTTTCAAGTTCAGACCCATGTTCAAACAGCACGTGAATCTCCTGATTTGAACATGGATTTTCGTTCATTTGACAATGGGTGTAAACAGCTATACGAATAGACATCTATGCAAGAATGTTGATTCAAAGATAGATAAGAATTGTCCTAAACAAAAAAAGAAAAAACTCAGGTAATGGGCGATTTATGCAGGTATATATCTTAAACTACCTCTAACTGCAGTTATGCATTTACCGTTAGTTACCTGTTTCAATGAAAGATAGTATAGTCCTATTAGACATTTTTACCCACAAAGCGAACTGCTGATAGCGGATAACTGACTGCGGATTAAATTTTAGGGAACATCTCAACATTCATTTTGATGTTAAAATTACAATAAAACCCCGACCATCGGGCGGCGATTCAGGCTTTATACAATGATGTACTGTATATACACATTGGATTTGCGGCAATCATGAGCTCAGCTTTTTTAACAAAACTGTTTTATGCCCCCAAGGAACTGTGGGAGGCATATAGTAATTTCTTTGTCCATCCCTCCGTCCGTCTGTCCGTCCGTCCGTCCTGCTTCCTGTCCAGTGCATATCTTCTATATTCTTTGAGGTAGGAATTTCAAATTTAGTGTGTGGATGCATATTGAGACAGCAAAGTGTCTCGTAACATGTTCAGGTCACTGTGACCTTGACCTTGACATCTGGCCTAGTTTTTAGAATAATTGTGTCCGGAGCATATCTCCTATATTATTTAAGGTAGGGATCCCAAATTTGGTATGTTGATGCATTTTGGGATGACAAAGTGTCACGCATCATCCTTGGGTCCCTGTGACATTGACCTTTACCTCTGACCTAGTTTCTAGAAACTGCTTTGAATCTGGTGCATATCTCCTATATTCTTTGAGGTAGAAATTCTAAATTTGGTGTGGAAATGCGTCTTGGGATGGCGGAGTGTCACGTACCATATTCGAGTCACTGTGACATTGACCTTTGACCTAGTTTTAAGAATTCTTGTCTGGAGCACATCTCTTACATTCTTTAAGGTAGGAATTCCAAATTTGGTGTGTAAATGCATCTTGGATGGCAATTTGGTGTGTGAATGCATCTTGAAATGGCGGATTGTCACGTTCCATTTTTACGGTCACTGTGACCTTAACCTCTGACCTAGGTTCTAGAGTCGGCATCAAGTCTGGTGCAAAACTTCTATATTCTTTGAGGTAGGAATTCCAAATTAGATAGGTCGATGCATCTTGGGATGGCAGAATGTCGCATACCATTTTTGGGTCATTGTGACCTTGACCTCTGACCTAGTTTATAGAATAATTGTGTCCGGAGCATATCACCTACATTATTTGAGCTAGGGATCCCAAATTTGGTGTGTGGTTGCATCTTTGGATGGCAGAGTGTCATGTGGTAAATGTGTTTTAGGTGAGTACTTTTTTGTTATCATAAGTCAACCACAATCAAGGTAAGCTGGGCTGGCCAGGACCTTGCTTGTTCGCCAGAAACAGTGGAAGGTATTCTTTTTATTGAAACTGTATTGCAACTGCATTGGAGGTCAGCACTTTAATACATTGCGACAGTCAGTATGCCTGGTAGAAAACCAAATCACGGTTTAGCTATGGTTTCCACTTTAATTGCATCACGATGGAGCAGACCTAAGTCTCTGAAGCGTTCGTCTTTATGCTGACCCCTTATGCTTGTTTTCAGCCGGGCCCACCGTGGCTCAACTTGAGGTGCTCTTTAGTTCTAGCTCTCTGTGAGCCATTTTCTTTGTTTCACCAGCTCATTGATAGTTTGTTCCTCTGTGGTAATGTTTTGCATAAATGAGAAATCCTCTTTACAAGCTTAACACGTTTGTGTTTTAAAAGAAACCCAGCAGAATCCAGAGCAAAGATTTGGCGCCATAACGCTTTTGAGCAATCAGTAGCTTTCGCTGCTGTCCATACTTTGGCGGTGATTCTGTCGTTGTTGAATGCTCATAAATTTATAACCAGATGGTATACTAGTTTGATCAAATTTTGCATACGAATACATTTCAACATTGTCCAAACACGGGCATGCGTAAAAGTTTCGTTTGGCGGACAAGGTTATGCCGAGCATCAGTCAGGCGGGTAATGGTCAGTTAGTATAAATGCTCATAAATCTTAAACCACATGGTATATTTCGATCAAATTTTGCATAATTATTTCTTACTATTAATTTTAGCATTGTTCAGACACATGTATGCAAAACGGTGACGCCGCTTTGCCTAGCAGCATTTAGGTCGGTCGAGGCATTTTAGTGAAAATGCTCATAACTTTGAACGGCATGTTATATATGTATTTTGATCAAAGTTTTCATACTTATCCTTAACACCGGTATAATATAATTATTTTGAATCTTGAACAATAACCAAGAATCTGATGCTGTGTAAAATGGTGTTCTTGTTTTAACTCTGGTAGTCAGCTGATTAGAACCGATTGAGAAATCTTACCAGATGACTTTATAATAAACCTTTGCGTGATGTGTTTTTGAATTGGGACCAATGGCTCAAGAGAATATGGCATTTTAAGATATTTCTTATCTACAGTTCTGGCAGCCAGCTTGTTTGCCTGAGCAAAATCATTTAGGCAATTTTGTTAGAGGACATTATGGGGAACATTTCTACGAAATTAGTTTGCATCTGTACCAGTGCTGTTTGATGTAACCTTTGTTTCGCATTTCATTTCAATTTGTAGAAATACTCACCCTACAAGTCTCTTTAGCTGAAATTTACTCATATATCATGATCTTAAACTCAAATATGATATTTTGGACCCCTATACTAGAATATCTTAAAATTCTTTCACTCCCAAATTCAAACTATCCCTTTCTCAACTGGTCAAAGCAAGAAGGAAAACTAATACGAATCTCAGGCGAAATGTATGTGAACCGCAACTACAACATATCCCCATTGATGCTCTCGCTTTCTTCAGCCTCGGCGCAGTCAGATCAGTAAAAACTGATTTAACTTTAAAATGCTGTTTCTAAGACGGATCGTGCACATTACGACCAGTTGATTTTATAGTTTATTGTTGCTCTCATTGCGTGTGGGAGTTTTGTGTTTGTTCCTTGTTTTGCTATACAGTACTTAGTATCAATTCTAGTTTTGCACATATTCCGCTAGGGAAGAGAGACCTGATTGCTTTATTTTAATTGTCTTCTTGCTGTCATGCGACTGTAAGTGTTCCGTGTCTCTTCCTCACGGTGTGGTTGGTTGGTCTGCAGTATGTGATTGTGGTATTTTCTTGACTCTTAGTTTTAAGAATTGCGCAAAGCATCGCCGCCTACCCGATTTTATACCTCACATATCGTGAACAGATTAGACTTTAAATTAAAGAAAGATGGATCATATATCACTTTTAAATCTGAAACTGCGCTTACAAATATATTCTATGCTAAAAAATAGTTGACGCCACAACAATTATAACGTGCATGCTATTTCATGAGCACCACAAATAATCAAATATATGACTGTGAATGTTTTCACATGCCATGGAAAAGTCTGATAACTTCCAAAAGACCGTAGCTGAATATCACAACCGACAATTGACACAAAAACACCTCAAACCACATTGTCCACCATGTTAAAAACGGGATACTTCAAATTCAGTTAGCGTCTTTGTATGCTAGGTAATTTTGCATGCTTTTTTGAAGTCTGCTTAGTTTATCTAAATTAGTATTTCAAAACATAATCCAGAATACCACCAGAATGTCAAATAGTTACAAAGTTCATGTTTTCGGTCTGATCTGGGTCTAAACTGAAGCCGAAGACACAACTCGCCACCAGCGCGCAAAGAGTTAATCTCGTCCGATACGTTGGCAAGATAGAAGCATGTATGAAATGGTACAAAATCTTGAGCTCACGAGAAAAAAAGGCATTCTAAAACAGTGAACTCAGCATCCAAACTATGTACAGCTGCTCGGTACATGTACATGTAGGATATTCCACATATTCTATAAACATCCGCTGAGGTACATGTACATGTAGGGTATTCCACATAAGAGAGAAATCATCAGTGCAGCAGTCAATATTTAATGGAAGATTCTCATATTTTAATGTGTCCTAGACCGTATGGGTAAAATTTATAAGGACAACGGGAACAACTTTCTTTGCCGCCAAAAATGGGAGACTCTTAAGCATGTGAAATGACGAGCAAATGTTATTGTATCAACAAGCGTAGACAACGGATGGACTCTGCAATTCAGTGTCCGACAACTTTAAACTGCAGAGCGCAGTGGCTCAGTGGTAGAGTGCTTGACTCAAGACCCAAGGGCCGCGGGTTCGAGCCTCACCGGCGTCACTGCGTTGTGGTCCTTGAGCAAGACGCATTTATCCTAGCATAGTACTGGTTCAGCCCAGGAAGACTCATCCCTATATAACTGAAAGATTGTTGATGGGACGTAAAGAATCAAATCAAACAAACAAAATCAAAGCAGACGCATAGACCGTACCGACTTACATGCACATGTTGTATGTAAAGTTATCCTGCGTATTCTGAGAAAATCCCCAAATATCTTAACCAGAGCATGAAATATAGCGATTGTGTTTTTGTGGTCAATAATTCCTATTACCCCAAGATGTCTTGTTTACTCGGAGGTTGTTATATGTAACCCAGGACAGAATGTTGGTCTTATATTATGAGGTTTTCTAATAGCTCAAAGCACATGAAATAGTGGCTGAAATATTTTTAATTCCCAGAAACATGTCATTTGCAGTTTTGTGGTCATCACTCTTAATTCACATTAGGTTCAGTGACGATATATACAACAGAACATTCTATAAATACAGCCTTTTCATAATGCACTAAAGCATATAAAACAACATATCTGCGTATAAGTTTGCTTGGTAAAAATCAAAAAGTTGACCATAAATGCACAATACACTGCACCAAGAAAGTCAGTGTAAGGTGTACGCGTAAGGTGTCAGCCTGTGGGTAAAAATGTCTATTATTATGCATCTTCTGAACATCCGTATGTGACTAGCGATACAAACAAACATCATGTACAGATCACATGTGCATTTCTCCCTTCTTCTTTTCTTCTTTTTGTATTTGCTGGTCTGGGATGGATCTGTTTTCGAAAATGGCGTATAATTTGGAAATTGTATGTGTATAATACACTTATTATAGGTTGAAAATTATTTCGCTTTTGTCTTAGTCAAAGTTAATCTTATGAGAACTAAGTGGCCCTGGATTGCTCACCTTAGTTTTGTTTAATGCTTTTGTTAAAAACTGGTCAAATAAATTCCTTATCCCATAGACTGTCCGTTCTAAGGTGGTGGTTCTGTTTTTGTTGATTAGTTGATTGTTACTACCATTGTGGGATTCTGTAATTGTTCTATGTTTTGTTGTGCATTACTTTATGTCCATTCTAGTTTTGCAATCATTTTGATGGGGAAGAGAGAGCTGATTGCTTTGCTTTGTTTGTCTTCCTGGTGTCTCGTGATTGCTGTGTGGCTCTTCCTCGTGGTACCACGGGTTGGTCTGCAGTTTGTGATTGTGGTATTTCCTGGTCATAACCATTTACTATTTTTTATCCAGTTAAGCTGAATGTAATTTCCCATTTTTATCAATTGGACCAGTTCATTTCCTTAAAACGGGTTGTTGATGGCATTTTACATTTTTATTCATATTTTGATAGAACAATCTGTACGCAAAAAGTCGAGACCCTGATCAGACGCCGTGTCATGCGGCGCCTTATCTGGGTCTGCACTGTTTGTCGATGTCCCATCAAAAGGACACCAGGCTTATATGGGTTAATGCAAAATCGTACATGTTTATCATAACATTTTATTGAATAAAGATTTTGTGCATAAAATTTTCAGTGAAGTAGCAGCTATGTTTCATCTCATCATGTGCTAGGTTTCACTTATATTTATACATTTTCTATAGATCTTCCCACATTTCAGTATATATCCCTTTTCATTCCTATCATTTTTGTACTAAAAAATATGGCTACCCTTAGAAAATTTAGCACATATCGAAAAACAATCATTATTCTCAATTGCAACTTTGTGTAATTGCACCCAAGATATTTGCTGATCATACTCACATGTTGTTTTGGGGGGGGGGGGAAGGGGGGATTCAACATTATGTTAAAAACCTGACATTGGGCTTACCTTATTTCGACCAGTTTTTATTGATAAAAGTAAGGATGCAAAGATAAGGAATCAATACAATCAAGTACCACACGTGACCCATGACACCACACTTGAAAGTGACAAAAACACAATAAAACATCACGCACAAGAGAGCCAAGAGGTTAGCTCTTACCCAGCAGGTGACCACAAGGCTACAATTAACAGACAAGAAAGCATGACAAACACGAAACATAAATAACAAAAATAGTCCACAAATGAAGCACTGCCTTGGAACGGTCAGTAAAAATATTTTACTGGAGGGCTTAAACCAGTTTTACGGTGCCAACCTTACCCTTAGTTCAGATGTGGATCGAGAAACATTATCTAATGGAAACTGGCGACGCACCTAGTGACCTCTGACATGAGGCCATTCTAGCCCCAGGGCCATAATTTCAAGATATAAGGGGACTTCTAGATTATTATACATACAAAATATCAAATCTATTGGCCAAGACACTTCAGACATTTTTTTTTACATTTTCACTATATGTCAATGTAAAAACATGTGACACAAATGTCCGGCCATTTTTGGCCAAAGGAAATGCCATGCAATAAAATCGATGAAACACTAGTGGTTTACAGATTTTTTGCGAAACACTATGGCGTACATAACAGCGTTGGTGCCTTATGCTTATCTGTACTTGGGCCAACCGTGGCTCAAGTTGAGGTTTTCTTTAGCTCTGACTATCTGTGAGTCGTGAGTCTTTTTCTTTGCTTCATCTTAGTGTGTTAATTTGATTAGAATGTTTCCATGACGATACATTAAAATAGTTAGGCTTCCATGCGAACTGAACATTTCTTGTACTTCAACAACACCAGAATCTAGGGGGAAGATTTGGTACCAGTAAAATGCATTTTAGCCCCTCGGTGGCTTAGAATGCTGTCCGTTCTAAGGCGGTGGTTCTGTTGTTGTTGACTTGTTGTTTCTTGTTACTCCCATTGTGGGAGTCTGTACTTGCTCTATGTTTTGTTGCACGTTACTTTATGCCCATTCTAGTTTTGCAATCATCTTGATGGGGAAGAGAGAGCTGGTTGCTTTGCTTAGTTTGTCTTCCTGGTGTCTAGTGATTGTTGTGTGGCTCTTCCACGCGTTGCCATGTGTTTGTCTGCAGTTTGTGATTGTGGTATTTCCTGATCATACTCGCATACTATTTTTGCGTACATAATGACAAAATCATAATCTTTTACTGCAGAAATGAGATTTCAAACTAATCTTAATTTCTATGATAAAATATAATCTGACAATTGCACTCCTGTATTATTGACTTTATTAAACTTGTTGCGAAAAATAAATAAAATGCTTGGCAAACCTAGCATTGTATCCCTTTTCCCCCAACTCGTTTAATAAATGCAATAAAACATGAGCACTCATGTTGGGTTTCTATGTATGGAATACCTGTCAATTATATGTATAAAGCAAAAGAAATAAACAGTTACAAGTTAATGGAGTATTTTAGGAATACAAAGGTCCCATAACAGACAAGTACAACACGTTGTGGTATAGTGGTTTTTTTTGACAAAACGGCTAACAACTGCATACAGGTTATGTACCCTGATAAATTCTGAGCTACAGTTTCTGACCCAGTTTGAGTCAAATTTTTGACCTTGACCTTTCAAATTGCTGGAAAAGGGTTGTGCTTAACACACCTCTATGCTTATAATCATAATGATGTGGTTGTATGCACTAGGCCTATCCTTACATGGCCAAGACACGCAAGTCTTGATCAACATTTTATTATAATGGCCAATCCTTACGGTCGCAAAAACTTCTGAACAAGTTGTGACATTGACCTTGAAAATTGGAGACAAATTTGTTGTGACACATCTCCATGTTTAGGGTAATAATCTTGTTAACCCTTAATGCGCCAATCGCAAAAAAAGTTGTCTGCTTTTCTCGTCTGCTGAAATAGATCTCCAACAAGGATAACTTCATTTTGACTTAACCCTTAAAGCGTCAAGAACAAATTCATCTGAAAATGTCGTCTGCTGAAGTCGTCTGCTGCAAATAATTGCCTTACATTACTGACAAATTAAGTATAGAAACAAACAGTGTGAACCCAGAACAGACTGCTCCTATAGGAGCAGTCTGTTCTGGGTCCACGCTGTTTGCTTCTATACTTAATTTGTCAGTAATGTAAGGCAATTATTTGCAGCAGACGACTTCAGCAGACGACATTTTCAGATGAATTTGTTCTTGACGCTTTAAGGGTTAAGTCAAAATGAAGTTATCCTTGTTGGAGATCTGGCCCTGGACACAAAATTCGGACTGACTGACAGAAGAACTCAGACGGATGGATTTACTAAACGTCTCAAGATACTCTAGATAAGTATTGGCGGAACAATTCGTGGACCTATGTTAGTTTATGAACTCGAAGGTTAATCTAACACAGGGACTAGAAAGAAGAAAAACTTTAACCACAGTTTTGGGGGAAAAATTCAATAGCTACTGTGTAATCAACTACCTTGACCCTTTCCTCAATGAATATTCATGCTAGGCTCCACCCACTTTGAATAATTGTATAAATAAACGTTCATGTTGGTACATAGAATTAAGAAATTACCACGTCCAAGTCCACTACTGTAGGATCAGATATATCATATTTATATAAGCAGAGTAGACCCTGATCAGCCAGATCTACAAGAGCTGCCTGATCTGGGTCTGCTCTGTTTACAAAACTGTTAAAAAGCGTCTCTATGAGGTAAAGAGTTAAGTCCCCTAACTGAAGGGAATTAAGGACATACACCAATGAATGTACAGGTATATACATGGCTTGTTTTAACTCTTTTCCCCAGGGAAATTTTTCATGCTTTTTTGGTGTCTGCTGATTTTTTTCAAAATCAACTTTTTCAATAATTTTTTTCAGGAATACCATCTGAGTTTCAAGTAGATTAGATACAGATCAGGCTGGATATTTTGTTTTGTTTGTTTTGTTGCTTTACAACCCAAGTCAACAGCTATGGTCATAGTGGGACGGTCAGTTCACCTAACCACACTTTTTCCTGGGCAAGCTTGAACAAGCAGTTAACCAGTACTTCCTGCACATACTTTCGCTTGTAACTGACAAAAACCCTTCTTGAATGATTCAACGGAAGGGAGGAGAATGACCATAGGAATTATTTCATGATCACAATCTCCACGAAAGTATGGGACCGGGCCAGGATCCAACTCACGGCCCCTGTATCTGCAGTCAGACTTGCATCTGTTGTCAGACATGTTACTGACTGCACTACGTGCCCCGGTGGACATTTTGTCGGGCCTGGTGTGGTTCCAAACTGTTTGCAAAGGTTATCAGCAGACGGCTACAGGAGGTAAAGAGTTAAAGAAACCACAGGACATGCTAAATGATAGAAAAGACAAACAACAATGTTTAACTTGGTGGAAAGCAGATTTTATTCATGGTATATGTATGAAATGGTAAAATACATCGGGACAGAATGGTTTCTGAAGACAATTTGAGCAAACAACTTAGCAATATTTGTTCGATTGATATGCACACCATGTGATTATTAAGTTCATTATTCTCGGTATCAATGGTGCAAACAACAACATGTCACAGATGTCGAAAATATCCTTAAGTGAGGATTGATCTGACTATGTCATTTCATTATCTGTATTTGTATCTTAATCACTATACTTTAAGTTCTCTTGATTTATACAAATATCTTATTTACTATATCAAATTCTCTAGGTCTGTACTTATATCTTATTTACTAAAGTTATCTTGATTTGTACTTATCTGATTTACTAAAGTTCTCTTGATCTGTACTTATATCTTATTTACTAAAGTTCTCTTGATTTGTATTTATATCTTATTTACTATATCAAATTCTCTAGGCCTGTACTTATATCTTATTTACTAAAGTTCTCTTGATTTGTACTTATATCTTATTTACTATATCAAATTCTCTTGATCAGTACTTATATCTTATTTACTAAAGTTTTCTTGATCTGTACTTATCTGATTTACTAAAGTTCTCTTGATCTGTACTTATATCTTATTTACTAAAGTACTCTTGATATGTACTTATATCTTATTTACTATATTAAATTCTCTAGGTCTGTACTTATATCTTATTTACTAAAGTTATCTTGATTTGTACTTATATCTTATTTACTATATTAAATTCTCTAGGTCTGTACTTATATCTTATTTACTAAAGTTATCTTGATTTGTATATTAAATTCTCTAGGTCTGTACTTATATCTTATTTACTAAAGTTATCTTGATTTGTACTTATATCTTATTTTCTATATCAAATTCTCTAGATCTGTTCTTATATCTTATTTACTAAAGTTATCTTGATTTGTACTTTTATCTTATTTTCTATATCAAATTCTCTAGATCTGTTCTTATATCTTATTTACTATACTTAAAGTTCTCTTGATTTGCATTTAATCTCTATTACAATACTGGAATTTCTCTTGATCTACACTTATTAAATATACTTGATTTCTCTTCATCTGTACTTATATCTTCTTTACATTTAATTCATTTGATCTGTCCTTATATCTTGTTAACTATTATCTGAACTTATATCTGTATTTATTTAAAGTTCTCTTGATCTGTAGTTAAATCTTACCTAGTTTACTTCTTGCTCAAAAAGTTAATAAACTAAAAAAAATAACATCAGACTAAAACCAAGCCTGAGAAAATACATGACTGACTAAATTTTGGACTTTTCACAAGAAAACCTGTCTTAGTGATATCTGACCAAATGATGCCCAAACATGCCTGCTTAGCTTCAGAGAATAGCTAGAATTTTATAATTTTGTGTGGGGTAAATTTAGCCTTCATACTAGCCACTGAGTAAATGACGAAGGCATTGATCAGACTGTACAGATGTGCAGACTGGTGAGCACCTTTGTGGTTAGTGTGCAACAGTCAGATTTTCTTGCGACAAGGACCATTTAAATAAAGCTTTATATATTGGTAAATATTCAATCATGGTACCTGAGGCTAGAAATGCAGGTACAGTAAAACCTGTCTTAAGTGGCCGCTCAAAAAGAAGACCAAAAATTAGCTGAAGGCCCATTATGCATGTTAATACCATATTTATTTGATTATAAGACGAGGTATCTCCCTTATAAAATGAATCCAAAACACTTTTACATTCTATTTAATCCATTTAAGCCGAATGGAATTTCCCAGTTCTATCAATTAGACCAGTCCATTTCCCCATTAAAAGGTTGCTGTGTTGTATTTTTAATCTAAATTCAAATTTCAATAGAACAGTCTGTATGCATACAGTGAAGACTGGTCAGATCTGCGTCCTGCAGCATCTGATCAGGGTCTGCACTGTTGCCTATGTTACAGTCTGCACTGTTGCCTATGTCCCACAAAAAAGGATGCTGGGCTCATATGGGTCAAGATAATTTATCTCTTCTAAGAATCTACATCAATATTCTTGGTATTCTGTTGGAAGAGACCAAAATAATAAATTGTACAATGATAAATGAGATCTGTCTAGATTTTTGCAATTTATTTTAAAAAGGGAAACACCCCTATCTTATTGCCAATAAATATGGCAGGTCAGATCTCATCAATTTGTATTGTTTACTGTATACAATGTGAGGGGAATCAATGGTTGTAAATCTACTAGTAGTGACTAAAACTATATGCCCCAGCACAAAAGATTTTGAAACTTATCAAATTATCAAGCAACGAAGATACAGGCCAGTCTGGGCTATGCCCAGTCTTGTTAGTGCCTTCCCTGCTTGAGTACTGAAAGTATGGGAAAATATGAAGGAAACACAGAATAGCTGTGCCTACAGTAAAACCTGTGTAAAACGGCCACTCTCAAAAACACCAAAAATGTTTTTCAAGACTAATTATGGTTAAATGCAGGTCAAAAGTATTGCAGAATGCTCTAAGTGGAGCATTCTGCAATACTTTCGACCTTCATTAAGCTACCATTTGTCATTAAGATCATTGTTTTGTCTATTTTTGAGTGGCCGTTTTACACAGGTTTTACTGTACATATTTAAATAGTGACTTTATGCATATAGTGTAAATTCCAATATCATATTGGCTGGCCCAATTCATTCTAAGTATTATTTTGCCATAAATTCATACTTAGTATTATTAACAGCAATTCATACATAGTATAGTTACCAAATATGCATACTAGGTATTGTTCATACAACTACTCATACTAAGAACTGTTACCAGCATTCCATACTAAATATTGCTATGAGTAATTCATACTTAGTATTGTTACCAGCAATTCATACAAAGTAATATTATCCAAAACTACTGCATATACACATGAGTGTTAATTACCCTTACCAATAAAATCTCTAAAATCTACAATTGTTTAACAGCTGAATATCTGAACAGAAACCTGTTACCAAAGCTCGATGTAGAATCAGGACTGAAAGGAAGCCATTGTGTTGATAATTAACCAAATTACACTCAGAAGAGCCCAAACTCTATAATAAACACCTAAGGGATGAAAATTAACTATACTTAACTCAAAAGCGCCACAAATTTGTAATAAACACCAAAGGGATGAAAATTAGCCATACTGCACCCCGGAGGAGCCAACACTCCATAGAGTTTTTGCTACTTTGAAGACAAAATGGCAGGTGCTTGATTAACAGAAGTAAATTTATATTGAAACTATCACTTTTTTTTTTAAATTTTAATAAGCAATTTGATTGGCATAATACAATTGGTCTTCAAGGTAGATTTCACATAGTACTAGAATTAGAGGGAGCCGGACAAAACATCCCATGCCATTTTTTTGACACCCCGGACAAAACATCCCACAAAGATTTGCCACCCCGGACAAAACATCCCATGCTGTTTTTGTCACCCTGGACATAACATCCCATGCTGTTTTTGTCACCCCGGACATAACATCCCATGCTGTTTTTGTCACCCCGGACATATCATTCCATGCCATTTCTGCCATCCCGGACAAAACATCCCACACTCAGACTGCTCCTTCAGGGTAAGTCTCATTTGCGACCTTCATCTACTATGACATGTACTAGCAGTGAATGCCCTAGTATGACAATCCAAATGATATAAACTAGATCTTAAATTGATTAAAAGGCAGTTTCACAGTGTAAATAAAAAAAAAGATAATTACATCTTCTTGTGACAACAACTTAATTTGAGTGTTAAGAAACCAATTACATCTTAAAAGAAATCATTTTACAGTTTGGGTCAAACAAACTATTATAATTGGGAAACATATGTCTAATTAGTCAAATTACCTTTGATCTCCAATCATTTCAATAGGACTGTATGGTACATTAAGAATATTAATAATAGTGACAATTAACTACATGTAAATGGTATGTTTTATGCACTTTCATAGGCTTTAAACAGAGTGTGGGATGTTTTGTCCGGGGTGGCAGAAATGGCATGGGATGTTTTGAAAAGCAGTGGAAAAAATAAGTTGTAATATGGAGGTCTTTTTCTTGCACCTTTTGAGACTGTGGATGCTTTAGAAATTAGAACTGGTCAGAGATGCTGAAGTGTCTTGGCTCAGTTTCCAATTTTGAAATCATAATCATGTCTCTGCCAAATGTTTCGATTAACTGACACAATTACCCAAGCTTCTGTTATGAAGTTCGGTTCAGATATCTAGAGTTACATCTAAAATTCTGCTAAAAGCTCAAAGTATAGATGGTGCCTATTTGTTTTAAGTGAGTGACAAGCCACCACAACTGTTATTAACTCTTAAAGCGCCTCCAAATACTTGCAGCAGACAACAATTTCAAATATTTGTCGATTCTTTAGTACACCAACAAGGCCTGATATTGCATGTGAATCATCTGCTAGCAGATGATTAACATGAAATATCAAGGCTTATTTCCTGAGAAATCAAGAAAAATATCACAAAACTTTCACCTACTGCAGTCCTGTTTGGCTATTCTCGAAGTCGGCGTGACGTCATGAGTCACGTGATTTACCTAACAACACGTCCGCCATTAATGTTTGGGGGTAAGTCAAGCGATAAACTCAGTATGAAAAGAAATCAATAATAAAAGCTCCCGTGATTACACCCGTTATTGGACAATGATGCTTGTTTGAGATCAATGTCCTTTTAAAAACTACCTGCCGATCGTTTAATGATGACCCGTTTAATTAATGACCTGAAGCAATGTATTCCACCTTTTATTATCATCCGTAAACGCCAACCATTGTGTGAAAAAGTAATATCTCCTATCTATCTTTCTTTTTATATTGCCGACGCCCTCGCGGGCATTTTGGCAAGGTGACTGCGCGTCGGGCCTTAAAAACAAGGAAAATGTAAAAGAATGACATTGAGACTGTATACAAGATGATATTTTAAAACAAGATCGAAAATAATAGAGGGAACAATCTTGAAAGTTGAAGCTGTAAAATACATGAAGTTTGATTCTGGGAGTTTCCAACATTGACATGGGGCTTCTGTTTTGATAGGATGATGCCGAAAAATGATTTCGGACTGGGTCTAAGAAATGACCAAGTCTCGTGATGAAAGTGTGTGTGTGTGTGTGTGTGTGTGTGTGTGTGTGTGTGTGTGTGTGTGTGCGTGTGTGTGTGTGTGGGGGGGGGTATGATGTAAGTTCTCTTTTGTCAAATTTTTGAGAATATTTTTCTTACGTTTGCAGGACAGGAATATCAATAGCTCCACATTAAATGATTGATTTTATTTTTTGACATCTTGCTAGGACCATGGGCGGATCCACACCACCCCCCCCCCCCTCCCCAAGGGATTTCGCGGGCGGCCGGCCGATCGTGGCCCGACATGATATGCTGGCTGCGGAATACATTTTAATCGTCTTCTTCAGCCAACTTCTAGAGGCCAAAACAGTGTCTAAAGATTCTCACTGCTAGTTTTCCCATCAAAAACACTGTTGTAAGCTAATCGTCAACATAGTCAAATTATTGTTTAAAATCAAATGGTGCAACCTTCAAATATTACGTGCGCACATATTGTTGTCTTAGATTCTCAGAACACAATGTTTTGCGTGGGTCCATCATTCTGTCAGGGGTATAAGTTGTTGCGTGCTGCATGCCTATAATACAGAGGCCAACTGAGAAACTCTTTCGGTTTCTTGAACTATGTCAGTATCAAAATCAGATCCGACAAAACGTTGGGTCTGATCTGGGTACAAACTGTTTGTAATTGTTAGTGACAGGCAAGAAATGTCAGTAGAGAGAGAGAGAGAGAGAGATCTAGAGGGGGGTGGAGGGGGGGGGGCTAGCTCTCGATTATCGAAACAAAGTGAGCAATCAACATATCTGATGCGCGCGCCTGCGTGTGTGCATGCGCGCGCGCGCGTGTGTGTGTGTGGCAGATACTTTATAGCCTATAATCTGGTCGTACGAGATGTCTCACTGTCTCAATTTTGACAAAATGCAATATCAAAATCTTCCTTTTAAATATCTAGAAGTCGAAGTTGATAATGAGAACATTATCTATCCAATCCATGTGCGGATCCAGGAAATTTCATTTGGGGCGGGGGTCCAGGCTCAACTGACAGGAGGAACCTACCTTTGACAACGCCTTTTTTAGTCTTCAACGCATTTTACAGTTTTAGTGTGTTTTGTTTGATTTGATTTTTTACGTTCCGACAACAAATTTTCAGTTGTGTAGGGACGGATATTCCTGGGTTGAACCAGTAATTAGCAAGGACTAATGTGTCTTGCTTCATGACACGACGCAGTGACCCCGGTGAGGTACGAACCCACAGCCCCTCAGTCTCGAGTTAAGCACTCTACCACTGAGCCACTCGGCTCCTATTTTACAGTTTAACGGAGGGTGTCAATTGTATTTTTTAAGGAAACCCGTAATTTTTATGGTCCCAGAGAGGGTCCAACATTTCCAGGGGGCCTAAACTTTTCCAGGGGGTCAAATTGCTAATTTTTATAGACGCTTATAGAACTTGTGATTTTCCGTGGGAGGGATCCGCCTGGATCCGCGCATGCAATGATCACTTTTGTGGGTTATATCTTTCTATTTTAAGGTTCAAATTTGTGATCAGTTTTGTAAGAAGATTGGTACATGTATATGCGATTTCTGTACGTATCGCACAAAGTGCTGCTTTGAGCTTTCACCAACCTTGACACTGCCCACGTGTGAACAGCGTAGGCTCTGTCGAGATTTCGTGTGTGCACAGGTTCGCAAAATTTACATGAAAACTGAGTTGCAATGTGTGCTGAGCAGACCCTGTCGAGATGCGACATATAATATTTTTTCACCTCCTCGTTTCCCTAAGACAGGATGGTCCATTACAGTGAAGGGTTTATAGGGGGTTCGCTTTAACCCCCCCTCCCCCTTTGAGACAAAATTATTTAATTTGCATATAGAATTTTCATAAAAGTCAGGAAAATTGATAAACAAACATGTAACAAATCGAACCCCTTTGTAAATTTGAACCCCCTATCAAGAAATCTTGGATCCGCACCTGCATTGATATATTGGGGGGGGGGGGGGTCACAGGTATGATAATTCCCCAAACTATTGTATTTCTTTTCAAGATAAGCAATCAGATCACAGGGGCCTGCCTATATCGTATTTTTAAGCTTTAGGGACCAAGGTATGCACATTGTGACACCTAAATTGGTCCCTAAAACTTACAACAATGTGATACAGGCTCCTGTGATTCTGACAGAACAGACTCAGAGCCTGGTGAAATTAAGCTATTTCAGGTCGGCAATAGGAGTTTACAGTCTTTACTCACTATTTTTAAAGGCCCGGGTTGAGTTTTGTCTCAACTTGTTCTTAAAAACATGATGAAAAAATCGACTTGCTCAGATGCAAATCAAATCCAGTTACGTGAGAGTGCCTGGTCCACAAGGTGGTTTTCCGTGTATCTGGCTAGTAATTCAATGTAAGGTGAGAAGTTTTCTTAATATATTTTTTACATAATTGACTTTCACGATTCTTCTCGATTTTTTGTTCATTTGCCGTGAAACCGACAATGCATCAGCTTTTAATAACACGTTTTAGCCAATACACAAAACAATATATTGGCTTACCCCCAATCAAATATGGCAGACGTGTTGTTATGACCGGTCACGTGATGTTCGACTTCGAGAATTATAGAGTAAGATTGGTTGATATCAGGTTGTTAAAGTTTGAATATGGATTGCCATTTGTAAATTGGATTGGGATATCCATATTCAATTTCAGACAGATTTGTTTGTTTGATTTGACTCTTTACGTCCAAGTCAACGATTTCCCAGTTATGTCCAGACGGGTCTTCCTGTGTTGAACCAGTACTAAGCAAGGATTAATGTGTCTTGCTCAAGTACACAACACAGTGATGTGGGTGAGGCTCGAAACCCCAACCTCTCTGTCTCCAGTCAAGCACTCTACTACTGAGTCACTGCCCTACTGATTTCATACAGAGATGATATTGTTTATCATGATCAGCTGCCTTCTTCAGAAGCCAGCGGATCTGGATTAACACTATTTTCAAAAGATGATACATTCAGATTACACATGACAATGGTCAACTGTATAAAGTCGTCATGTTAAGTTCAGCCTAAGAACGGAAGTTTTCAGGGGGAAAAAATTGTGAAAAATAAACAAACGAATCGAGCCTCTAACAGATTGGTGCACTTAATCATCTAGATTATAACAAACTATAAACTATAACAATGCTCAACTAGAAACAATAAACTCACCCCGAGGAAGAAAAGTTCTCTTTAAAGTAAAAACAGGTATACTGAGAAATAAGTTTATTATATTGTAACAATGCCCTCTAAATGAGAGTATTAATAGATTTTGGAACACTTTCCTGTAATGCCACTAAACACTTTCAAATTAATTTCAACTTCTTAAACTTTTGTCAACAAAGTTACTAAGCCAGAGTAACATATACATAAGTGTCCGATGCCCATAAACAGCAACTGACTGCAGAAAGCCTGGATCTGATAGGAATGTGAATTGCTACTAAGAAGCCTTCATTTTATATAGCACCAATAAAATCAAATCCAAGCTTAATTAAAAATCGCTACACAAAATTATATAGCTCTTGAGAGTATACATAGAATGAAGTACGGTAAATGTTCCGAAATTCCGAACACTTTTCTCATTCTGTTCTTAAATAAAATATTGGTTACAGAGGTGGCATTCACAAAATACATGTCAGAATAGCAAACAGGGAAGATCCTGATAAGACTGCAGAAGCAGTCTGATCTGGATCTGCACTGTTTTGTAGCCAGTTAATGATCAAAATTAAGAACATTTACCATAAATACTGTTTTCAACTTTAAAAAGCCATCACTTTTTTTCACAAGGGGGAGTTTGTTTTTAACTATATTGCTATTTATAAGTGCAAAAAACAGGGTGACTAACAACAGAGAAAAAAGGTATTAACAAGGTTATCTTCAATACATTGATCAAGGGTTATACCCCTTACATTCAGTGAGGTTCCTAGCGGGATATTTTGCTGAATATAAAGCATTAAAGATGTTGTTGTTTTTTAAGCTTGGCTACTCTTGTGACAAGGCAACATTATCAGTGTAATTAAGTTGGCTGCCCTTGACTAACCGACACTTTGTTTTAGGTATAGCAAATTGGTTGATCAAACTTCAATGATGCATTAAAAAGAAGCTGATCTGGTTGGTAAAAAAGTTGCTTTGTAATCCATGAATTATACAATAAACTTGGGATGGTCCATTGTATATACCTAGGGGTGTCAGGTTATATATTTTTTAAATATAGTATTTTTTTGTCTGAAGATCTTGTTCAGTTTAACAAACAGTGTAGACCCTGATGAAATGCCGCATCATGCAGTATTTCATTTGAGTCTTAACTGTTTGTAAAAGTACCCCTTTAGGGGTTTCCCAAATACAAAGGGTTAGTAGAGTATCACACAAGACTATACATTATAAAGCAGGTCCCCAGATAAGAGTGCATAACTAAAATTATTTTTCTTATTTCTCAACCAAAACATGTTGTGGGTACTCAAAAGTACGGTCTCGATGAGACGGTTCATTTGAGCACCCAAAACACATGTTTAAACTGATGGATAAGAAAATAATCACATTTTACGCTGAAATATTTTGCTTAACTGGCCCTATGATAAATCATAACAGCATGAAAGAGATTTCATTGCACTCAGAATTATATTTCACAATCACATCTAGATCAGTACACAGGGTATATAGAAAAGTATCTTTAATAATGATAACAAAAAAGATGTCTTGTCACAAAAATTCCTTTCTTGAAAGTTTGCCAGCAGGTTAAGAATTGAAGCTAGCCTACTCAGCTACATAGACTATCAAAAACCTTGAATGAATTTATGTAAAAGTCTCACATGTGAAAAACTACATGTTGATCTACTGTCAAAACTACTGGGAAACTTCTTTAACCCTAACTCCATAACTACATCTTTTGATGCCTTTAAATTATGTATTTGCAAATATTATGGAAAATGGAGTATTTGCCCTTTAGAGCAAATTATCCATAATATTTTTAAAAATACATGAAAATATTATGGAAAATGGAGCATTTGCTTTTTTGGAGCAAATGCTCCATTTTCCATAATATTTTCAAAAGTATTCAAAACTTAGCTTAAAGTTTTCCATAATATTTTCAAAAGTATTCAAAACTTAGCTTAAAGTTTTCTAGATTTTCTCAATGTTTTCTAAAAATAAAAAATGATGTCATGATCTAAAAAATGCCTATGGAGTAAGGGATAAGAATGTTATGGGTACTCATAGGAAGTTTTGTCACAATGTGATGCTACCAATGAGTGCCACAACAAATGTTTCATGAACCATTATGCAAACTAAATGACCTCACATATACATCAAATTCAACAATGAATGAATAATATACCCGTGACCCTGTTAAAATCAATTGCAAACTGGTGTCCCTATAAACTTCAACATTAAGATCTATATTTTTATGTATATCCATAAGTTATTACAAATGGGCCTCAACGTGAGAAAACCTGTCTTCGGGGTTTGCGAACAACAAAGGCGCAGACCAGCCTGCGCATCCACCCAGACTGATTAGCGCCTTTGTTATTCGCTTTTTGGAAAGTATCATATCTAAACTTGATACAGGTGAAATTTCAATTTTCTAACTAGTCACTGTAGCTGAGGAAACTGGTTTGAGTCTCGCTTTGTCAGAAACCCCAAAGACAGGTTTTGTCGTGTCAAGGTCCAAATATATTTGGCCAAGAAAATGAGATTTTGTTATTTAACGAATTGATGACCAGCCAAGACAAAGAGATAAAGATTCAGTTTAGGCATAACAGATAAGTCATGACCCATATCTCATGAACTGGCTAAAATTTTTCTCTATCATGCTACTTTGAATACTCTCTAACTTAAAGATAAAGGTAGTGATCGATTAACCAACTGTTAAATGTGTACATATCATTCATTCGAGCACTTTGTTTGAAAAGTGTGTAAAAATTGGTAAAAGAATTTTTTCTAGATCTAGAGTAATAATATGCTACCCATTGGATGGTGGCAGGTCTGTTTATTATTTAGTCTGAGAAACACTTTAACAATAAAGTTGCTAAATTTGAACGACACAAAAATGTCATCAGATCAGTTATGCAGCATGAAACATCATACAAAATCTACTTAGATTGCAAACTATCACTGAAAGTTTGTCATAATAATTTGTAAAATTGTTCAAACGGTAATTTAGTGTTTGCTGAAAAATCCAGGAAAAAGACATTTGTATGGATAAGCACATCAGAGCAGCACTTTGACACTAAAATGAAAGGCTTAGTCTATAAGGTACTGTTGAACCTTGTAAATTCAAAGTCCTCAGGACTAGAGGTTTATTTATATCTTTCTATCAAACATAAGTTTTGGGCGCGTAAAAGAAACGTCTCAAAGAGACATTTCTTTTACGCACCCAAAACATATGTTATTGTAGACAGTTATTAAAATAGATCACGAATAGGTTCGATTCTCTGAAAATCAGTGTGTCCAAAATGTGATGTACAAAAATACTTGCCAATAGAACGTACATGGTGAATAGAGGTAAAGTTGTAATGCATCATTTAAGATATGTAGAATAGACCAAATTCTTATAAAAGGTGATTGCCTAATACAGGTGGTCTTTAACCCTAATGCACCCAGAATGACCAAAACTGTATGGAGTGTAGTATTAGCCATTCTGAGTGCAATAGCGTTATACTAAGTTTGACCATAGAATTATTCACAACACTTTGTTTAGTCTTATGACAAGATATAAATGTTGGATGATAATATTACAATGACATAAATGTTTATCATTCTTAGTGAACCAAGTATACTAATTGTAATAGAAAAAACTGCCTTTGTAGATTCATATTTATGAGCTTATTTAACAGCTAGCATGATTTATAGAACTTCGACATATATATTCTCTTATTGCTGGCCTCAGGATAAGAGTGTGTAATGTAAAAAAAAAATGTCTTGTTTCCAGGAAACCCTACCAACCCTATTTTTTGGTGGCCTACTACAAATTTTTTGCACATCTGAGATTTTATTCCCTATTAATATGGTTTTTTGAATGTTTTTCAAGGTGTTCCTATAGGAAAAAATTTAAGATTTTTTATTCGTGCTTAAAAATATTAAAATGTTTCTAAAAGCAAGACATTTTTTTTCCTAATTAAAAATTAATTATCAATCTCTTATCGTATCAGTCAGCTATACAGTCTTAATGTAAAGCAGGCATCCAAATAAGAGTGCATAATTGAAAATCAGATCTATTATTTCTCAACCAATACATATGTTGTGGGTACTCAAAAGAACTGTCTCGATGAGACGGTTCTTTTGAGCACCCAAAACATATGTTTAGACTGACGGGTAAGTAAATAATTACAATTTTACACTCAAACATTTAGTTTATCTAGATCTGTGTGAGCCATTGTATTATTATCATCCAACACCTTTACAAAAACTCTATTTAAGAAAGGAATATTTTGTAGCTATAATACTTAAGACACATGTGTGTAAGAGTATGTTAAAGAACAGACCAAAAGACACAGGAAATAACACTAGAAAAATGTGGTCCCCTAACCATTATATTATGCTTACATAATAAAGGTTTAACAACAAATAACTTTTATAAAAAGTAAGCATTTTTATCAACAGTTTGTAACAAGATAATATTTAAGGAATGTTAATATGAAATTAGTACAACCATAAGTCTATATGAGCAAAACCATTATATTCTATGTTTTAACCCTTTACTCCATTGTTATTTTTAGATCATGACATCATTTTCTATTTTTAGACAACATTGAAAAAAAATCAAGAAAAATTCAAGTTGTGTTTTGAATACTTTTGAAAATATTATGGAAAATGGAGCATTTGCTCTTTTGGAGCAAATGCTCCATTTTCCATAATATTTTTTGATACATGATATTTCAAAGGTATCAAAAGGCGTTATTATGGAGTAAAAGGTTCAAAGGAAGCATTTGATCAATGATTTGTAACACACTCAAAAAAAGGTCAAGGTCGAAAATGGCCGTCAGCTGTGGTTTTTACAGCGCTCTTCTATTTTATGGATTTTTACAGTTCTTTTATATGAAACATGTCAATTTTAATATCTCATATGAAGGAGATTTGACTGCTGATCGTTTTGACGTATTCCTGACGAAAATCAACTCGGTGACAACATCAGATTTTTATCTTGAAACTTTGTCAGGTATGACACAAAGAACTGTCATGGCGTCCTGCAGACCTACGGGAACGAAGAAGTTTTCACGAAATTCCTACTACTTCATTCTAGCCTTGTTGCTCAGCGGGGATATTTCATTAAACCCTGGACCTGTTAGATTTCCCTGCAGCGAATGCTCTAAACCTGTTAAAAGCAACCAACTTGCTTTTCTGTGTGATTTCTGTGACCGGTGGATTCACAGAAAGTGTACGAACCCACTCGTATCCGAACCTGAATTTCCACAAATGGAACAATCTACCGACAATTACTACTGCCCGATGTGTGTGGACAGACTTCCTCATCTGTCTGACTCTTTTTTTAACACCTCAACCCTTACCGATGAAACATTTTCGACAAACTCGTCAATAAACAATACATTTACCAATACGAGTTACCTCTCTTACACCACTGACAGCGGGTCACATGATCCGGTGTCATGTGATATAAACAATGATCAAGATGGCGAACCACATGGAGCTTTTGAAGAGCTGAAAAACTTACGACTTAAAAATCGTGATAACGTGATTGTTACTCACTTGAATGTGAATAGCCTACGCTACAAGTTTATGGAGCTAGGTGAGATACTTTATGATAAACTGTCAGATATTTGTTTCTTCTCAGAAACAAAATTAGATGATACATTTAATCAATCCAGCTTTGATGTGCCAGGCTACAAAGCTTTCAGGCATGACAGAAACTCTTCAGGCGGGGGGCTTATTGCGTATGTTCGATCAAACCTGCCTGCTAGACGCAGACACGAACTTGAATTTGCCATGCCCCTTGAGTCAATAGTCCTGGATGTTTCGATAAATAACCGCAAGTGGGCAATTGTGGGTGTTTATCGACCACCATCTATGGACAACATAATCTTCACAGATTTATTTACAAGAGGCATGGACCTAATTTCCACAAAATTTGACAATGTTCTTACTCTGGGCGATCTAAACTATGACTGTTTAGACCGTACTAGGGGCAGTACATTGTTGGATCTATGTGACATTTTTGACTTTAAAAATATTATCAAAACCGCAACTTGCTTCATGAAAAACTGTCAACCTTCTTTGGTGGATGTAATACTTACAAATCAGTCCCGGCTATGTTTTGGCGCTTTGAACTTTGGATGTGGCATCAGTGACTGGCACAACATGATCGGGGTGGCAGTCAGGGGTGCCGCAGTCAGAGAACAAAAACAAAAAACTAAATACCGCAGTTTTAAAAATTTTGATCCAAATGAATTTAATGAAGATGTCGGTCAGGTACTTTTTCATGCGGCCTATGTTTTCGATGATATCGATGACATTTATTGGGCGCATGAAAGGCTACTCACCGACATAATAGACAAACATGCACCAGTGAAGGAGAGAGTCTTAAAATCAAGGAGACCAGCTTTTATGAATGGTGATCTCCGCCGAGCAGTCTACAAAAAGAGAATGCTCTTTAACAAATATAAAAATAGCAGATCTGCGGCTGACTGGGACAATTATAGGAAACAAAGGAATAATGTTACAAAACTCAAAAAACAGTCTATGAGAGTATATTTTTATGAACGATGTGCAGGAGGACCGAAGTCGAAGGACTTTTGGCCCACCATCAAACCCTTCTTATCTAAGAAGGCCTGTGGTGGTGGGAACGAAGTCATTCTTTGCGAAAAAGATAAAATTGTCTCAGAGCAGCCGGAGGTCTGCGAACTTTTCAATGATCATTTTGTCAATGTTGCCAAAGATATTGGCAAATCTTCTGACCAATACAAAGATGATTTTTCTGATCACCCCAGTATAACCAAAATTTTGGAAAATACTCCCCAGCGTGAGTCTGATCAGAAATTTACTTTCAAGCCAGTAGGCGAGAAATATGTTCATAAGATCATATCAAACTTTAATGTGAAAAAGGCGACAGGTGCTGACAATATATCGGCAAAAATACTCAAATCTTGTTCGTCTTCTATAAGCATTTCTATAGCAAATCTTGTGAACAAATCTTTTGAAACATGCAAATTTCCAAATTTTATGAAAAAGGCTCAAGTTCTACCTTTATACAAGAAAAAAGATCCCTTGAATAAGGAGAACTATAGGCCTGTTAGCGTTTTACCAACAATTTCTAAAATATTTGAGCGCAGCATGCACGACCAGTTATCTTCGTTCATGGATAATTATTTTAATCCTTTTCTTGCTGCTTTTAGGAAAGGGTTTGGATGTCAGTCCACCCTGCTGAGACTTTTAGAAGATTGGCGAAAAGCACTGGACAATCATGAATGTGTTGCCGCAATTCTGATGGATCTCTCCAAGGCGTTCGACTGCCTCCCCCATGGGCTCTTGATTGCAAAACTAAGAGCCTATGGATTATCAGAGGAGGCGGTCGAGCTACTTGAGAGTTACCTCAGTGATAGGTCTCAGCAGGTTAGACTAGGCACCTTTACCAGTACCTGGGAGAAACTTTTCAAAGGAGTACCCCAGGGATCCATTTTGGGTCCCTTACTCTTTAACATTTTCTTAAATGATATATTTTACTTTGTTTTAAGGTCAACCATTTACAACTATGCTGATGACAATACAGTCTCTTTTATTCATAAAGATTTTAACTTTTTAAAATCTGTCTTAGAATCAGATAGTCTGAACCTAATTTCCTGGTTTGAAGAAAATTCCATGAAGGCCAATCCTGACAAGTTTCAAGCCATATGTATTGGTAAGAAAACTTACGACAATATTGAAACTTTCAGGATTGGCGAAACTGACATTAAATGTGAGAATAATGTTAGTTTGCTTGGTATAAACATTGACTTTATGTTGAAATTTGATGACCATGTAACTGAAATTTGTAAAAAGGCTTCAAAACAACTAGCTGTTTTAAAAAGACTTGGTAGATTTTTAACTAAACAGGGGAAATTGGTCATATATAACTCTTTTATAGCATCAAATTTTAGTTATTGCCCCTTAGCTTGGCACTTTTGTAGTATTGCCAGTACAAACAAACTCGAGAAGGTTCAAGAGAGAGCATTGAGATTTATAAACAATGACTACTCCTCATCTCTCAAGAAATTACTCAGCCAAACTAAGACTGAGCCCCTCCATGTCAAAAGGCTTAAGCTGATGGCATGTGAGGTGTTCAAAATAGTAAATAAACTATCACCTGAATATATCCAAGACATGATAAGCATTAAGACCTCCACTTATAATTTCAGAGGTGAGAGAAAGGCTGAGATTCCCAGAGTAAACACCACAAGGTATGGTCTGAGGTCATTCAGGTCCGAGGCTCCCCGGATCTGGAACAGTCTTCCAAATAACTTGCGGGTGGCAGAGTCATACCCGCAGTTCCAGGGGCTGCTCCGGAGATGGGATGGTCTTGGATGTGGATGCCCTCTGTGTTGTGCCTAGTTTTATTTATTTTTATTTTTTGCTTTCTGCTTTAGATTTGCTTTGCTTTGCTTCGCTTTGCTGTTATTTGCTTTTTGCTTTTTACGATAAATGTTATCCGAGCCAGTGCATGGGATTTCCGACGGTGGGGTATGTACGACCAGCAAAGCCTTAGATCAGCCTGCGCATGTGCGCAGTCTGGTCGGGGCCTTTGCTTGTCGCTTGAGTGATATGTGACTGTTGGGCTGCTGCCTGGATGTCGTTTGGGTTTTGTGCCTGGGGGGGGGCGGGCTGGTCTGGGTCTGCGTGTGTCGGAATGCCACATTGTTGGAGGTCACATGCCACGGCTCTAGTTTCTATTAACCCATCCTTTTGTACATTTGTGCCTTAGAAATTTTCGCTGGCAAGACTACCTCATTGAGTAAAGTCTTGCTTTTATTTTTCGCCTTTTCGTTTTAGGGCCCCTACATGTCAACAGGATGTGATTACTTTGCAACTTAGACTCTGCTGCACTGTTTTCTTCCCTTGATTCTTTAAGGGAAGAATTTTTATTTTTTACCCTTTGAGTGCTACTTGCTTTTAGAGCTACTTGCTTGTACTCTAGTATACTAGTCTCTTAGTCCCCTATTTAACCTTTTTATAGAGATATAACTTTTTAAATAATTTTTGTTTTTTTAACCCAAATTTTATTTTTCAGTCTTACAATGTATATATATGTTTATAATATTACTTTGCATGCTCTGTGATATATTCTATGTTTGTTTTCTTTAAATTTGTTTGTCGAAGTAAAAGCCCTACAGGGCTTATGTTACTTGTTATATGTATATTCGACGTAAAATAAATCTTCTATGTCTATGTCTATGTCTATGTCTATGTCTACTTAGGAATGTTAAAATGATTTTAGCATAACCATGATATTCTAGTATAAAAGGAAACATTTTTATCAAAGATTTGTAACACACTTAGGAAAGCTACAATGATATCACAACCATGATATTCTATAGTTTTAAAAGAAAGCATTTTTATCAATGATTTGTAACACACTTAAGAATGTTAAAATGATATTAGCACAACCATGATATTCTATAGTCTTAAAAGGAAGCATTTTATCAATGAATAATAACGCATTTAGGAATGTTAATTGATATTAGCACAACCATGATATTTTATAGTTTTAAAAGGAAGCATTTTTATCAAAGATTTGTAACATGCTTATATCCACTGAACGTTAACTCTGAAATGAAAACCCATAAACAGTTATATCAAAAATCAAAGGAGAGTCTGACAAAATACTACAGAATGTTGCATTTCATCAGTGTCTCCAATGGTAAAAACAATCTTCACGGACAGAAAACATTTAAACAAACTTTCTAAGCAAGTACAAGTTTAATAATCCAAAGAGTAAATTGCCATAAAACACCCCCAACCCACCTTAAACAGTCAGAAATAAAACAACTTCTGAATACCGGCTAATGCAGTTACTAGAAGCCTTCCCCCAAAAGGGTCATATATACAAACAAAAGGAAAGCTGTATTTATGCTGAAAGGCACTTGTCCTTTAAAAATGAGCATTTTTTCTTAAAAAATGAATGTCTTATTTTTTTGGCATAAAACAGATTTCCAAGGAGTTATTTTAGTACCAGTTCTAATAAGCCATCATATTCATAGAAAATTTACTTGATCAGTTGTCTCAGATGAAAAATTACTCATTTTTAACATACATAATGCCTTTTAAATCTACAACACAAAGCATAAAATGGGCCTCGACGTGAGAAAACCCAACTTCAGAGGTTTTCAAACAACAAAAGGGCAGATCAGCGTCTGATCAGCGCCTTTGTTATTTACTTATTGGAAAGTATCATATCTAAACTGGCTACAAGGGAAATTTCAATTATCTAGCTAGTCTCTATAGCTGAGGAGACTGGTTTGAGTCTTGCTTCGTCGGAATCCCTGAAGACAGGTTTTGTCCTGTTGAGGCCCAAATAATATCACTCTAGATTAACGGATCAAATGCAACTTTATAAAAACCTTATCCAGTGGGAAATATTGATACATATAAAACATGGGCAGTGATGGTAATATGAAAATGTGATAAATTATTGGATGAAAATTATTGCTTAGCAACCGCATTTCAAGGACACTGGTTGTCATAGCAACCATGTGTATAATAAATATGATAAAATTTTGAAAACAAAAATGTCATTTAAAAAAAAATAGTGCTTGTATCAGTTGTTTTTGTCACCAGAGACCAATCCTCAACTCTGCTTCAGAGAAAATTTAACTCTAAATATACAACCCCTTATTAGCAGCAAACAACATTTTGCCTCCCTTTGCAAAAGTTCCTTTAAATTTGACTCCTTAGAAAGTTGGCTCTCTTTATCATACCTACATAAAACCATTAATTCAAATTTTAAAATATCTATCATACACAATAGCATACCGGTTGCCTAGCAACCAGACATTTAACAATGGCTGCCAAAATACAAACAATTTATTGGCCAGCACACAAGACATCAGCACTTACAGCATTAGCCAGCAGCGAAGACTTAGACAAACCTGCACATATGAGCAGTCTTGCAGAGCCTTCGCTTCTAACATATACAAAGTATGGAAGTAGAAGGTTTGGACAAAAAAATAGACCTCTAACCTGACTGATTATGTCAGTATGGGAGTTTTCAGGAGGTTTTTGCATATACAGTAGAACCTGTGTAAAACGGACACTCAAAAATAGACAAAACAAAGATCTTAAAGAAAAATGAGCCGCGACATGTGATTTCTAACAATGTGGAATTTTGACAAGTGTAGACTCAGACTTGCCTGTGCAGCATCTTTTTAAGCTTAGAAACTCCAAATTATGTTCTGTCGGTAGCTTAACACTCATAGAGTATTCAAGTGACTAGCAAAGGTTCTGATCAGACCGTGCATATGCACAGGCTGATCTGAGGCTTTGCTGGTTGCACAAATCATGTTGTTGGAAATCCCATGCCAGGCTCAAATGGTAGCTTAATGAAGGTCAAATGTATTGCAGAATGCTCCCCTTGGAGCATTCTGCAATACATTTGACCTGCATTAAGCGATAATTGGTCTTGAAAACCAATTTTCGGTCTTTTTTAGAGTGGCTGTTTACACAGGTTTTACTGTATGCCGTAAGTTACCAAAATCTTGTGTGCCGTCTAATATTTCAATGTCTATAAAGTCTAAAACAATTTGTTCTTCTTTTTCATGTCTTGTTGCTTCCACAGAGGTTTACTAAGGAATGTAGTATAACTCATACCAAATGTCTTCTGGAAGTCCTCCGCTGACAGGTACAACTGAAATAGGTCAAATAAGAAAAAAATGTGCATAAAATTGTGAATATTTTCTTAACCATCATTCTTAACATTTGTTTTGGGAGCTCAAAAGAACCACCTCACTGCCATCTCAGTGAGATGGTTCTTTTGAGTACCAACAACATAATATGTTTTGGCTGAGAAATAAGAAATAGATATCTTCTGGCTGATAAATAAAAAATACATGATATGTTTTAACTGAGAAATACATTTTTTTAATTATGCACTCTTATCTCCATGTCTATCATAATACCTGTATAACATGTGTATTCAGACTCTGAAATATGCGTGGTATTCAGAACTGACTTAGATTCCTGGCTTCCTGATGGTTCATCAACAATAATCTTTAGAAGTTGGACTATTTCACTGGCTGATTTCAAGGCAAAAATTAAAAGTGCTTCACGTGGATTCAATTGTGGAACAAACTGTAATTATTATACCAGCTTTTTTCTTTAGAAAAAAAATGGTAATTTCCTACCGAAGTAGGTCAGTCGTCCATCTGTGCCTCTGTCCATCATCATGTTTCTTGTAAATGTATCTCCTTCTAAACCATTAGATGAAGCAACTTCAAACTTTGTAGCTGAATAGGTCACATGATGTAGCAAATAATGTATTTTCTTGTAAATTCATCTTCTCCTAAACCTTTTGATGTAGCAACTATCAACTTTGTAGGTACATAGGTCACATGATGTAGAGGGCACTGGATAACATTTCCTGTGACCTTAATCCAGGGTCAAGGTCAAATAATGTATTTTCTTGTAAATGCATCTTCTCCATAACCGTGGGATGTAGCAACATCAAACTTTGCATGATGTAGAGGGTACTGGGCAACATTTCATGTGACCTTGACCCCCTAGACCTTGGTGTCAAGGTCAAAGATCTAATAGTGTGTTTTCTTGTATATGAATCTCCTTAACCATTGGCCAATGCAACTTCAAACTTTGCAGGTACATAGGTTACATGATGCAGAGGGCAATGCTTCATGTGACCTTGACCTTGTTACACTATATGACACTCACCTCTCTCATCTTATGGTCTATACCCCCAGGTAACTCTTCTATTGGCACCTGTAATTGACTTATTGGAAATTTTGGTGTGTTTTCAAAACTCTTCTCACCACCACCAGCCAGTTCCTGCAAGTATCAAAAGGAGAAAATTACCAATTTTTCCATTGGTAAGGGAGCTGATATTCTGCCATACCCTTTTAACTCAATCTGAACATGCTTTTCAAGTTTAGGTATGTTTTGTTTTTGTTTTTTAAATAAACTGATATCAAAAATAATCTTGAATACCTTTCCTTGGAAAAATGGATGCACTCTGTGTAAAAGATGAGATTTTTTCATAAATAAATATTGGTCCGATTCAATTCTATAACTTGATATCCTACTTTGCTCGTTGACATTAAATCTTTATAGAAATGAATATCCAAATTTTGAACATCTGAATCGATAAAAAAACTTAGTATAACTATTGACCAAAATCTTATCAGAATGGTATAGATAAGATTTTTTGTCTGTTAAGTTAGTTCGAATCTTAGAATTACAACAACAGAATCTAGGGCAACTGTTTAACCAGTAGAATATATTTAAGCCCCCCCCCCCCCCCCAGTGGTTGTTGCAGCTGTCCTATCTAAGGTGGTGATTATGTTGTTTTGTTGAAATTTCTTTGTTGTTGCTCCCAATGTGTGTGGACTTTTGGTTTTTATTCCTGGCTTTGTGTACTTTCTAGTTTGTTTCAAGTCTATTAGCAATCAACTTGCTAGGATAGAGGGTTAGCTACTATTTTCTATCATGGTTCTTGTGTGTTTGTGTGTGATGTTGATTTATCTGTTTGTGATGTTGCTTCATCTATGTGCAATGTTGCTTGATTTGTGTGTGATGTTGGTTTCCTGTGTGTGATGTTGAATTTTCTGTGTGTGATGCTGGTTTCTCTGTGTGTGATGCTGGTTTCTCTGTGTGTGATGTTGGTTTCTCTGTGTGTGATGTTGGTTTCTCTGTGTGTGATGTTGGTTTATCTGTGTGTGATGGTGGTTTATCTGTGTGTGATGTTGGTTTATTTGTGTGAGATGTTGCTTTATCTGTGTGTAATGTTGCTTTATCTATGTGCAATGTTGCTTTATTTGTGTGTGATGTTGGTTTCTCTGTGTGTGACGTTGGTTTCTGTGTTTGTGAAGCTGGTTTCTCTGTGTGTGATGCTAATTTATCTATGTGATGTTGGATGGTTTATCTGTGTGTTATGTTTGGTTTATCTGTGTGTGATGTTGGTTTATCTGTATGTGATGTTGGTTTATCTGTATGTGATGATGCTTTATCCATGTGCAATTGTGTTTTATCTGTATATGATGTTGGTCTATCTGTGTGTGATGTTGGTTTATCTGATTGTGCACATGATGTTGGTTTATCTGATTGTGCACATGTTGTTGGTTTATCTGTGAGTGATGTTGGTTTATCTGTGTGTGATGTTGGTTTCTCTGTGAGTGATGTTGGTTTATCTATGTGTGATGTTGGTTTATCTGATTGTGCACATGATGTTGGTTTATCTGATTGTGCACATGATGTTGGTTTATCTGTGAGTAATGTTGGTTTATCTGTGTGTGATGTTGGTTTCTCTGTGAGTGATGTTGGTTTATCTATGTGTGATGTTGGTTTATCTGATTGTGCACATGATGTTGGTTTATCTGATTGTGCACATGATGTTGGTTTATCTGTGAGTGATGTTGGTTTCTCTGTGTGTGATGTTGGTTTCTCTGTGAGTGATGTTGGTTTATCTGTGAGTGATGTTGGTTTCTCTGTGTGTGATGTTGGTTTCTCTGTGTGAGATGTTGGTTTATCTGTGTGTGATGTTGGTTTATCTGTGTACATGTGTGATGTTGGTTTATCTGTGTGTTATATGGGTTTATATGTGTCAATGTGTGATCTTGGTTTATATGTATGCTTCTGTCTCTTTCTAATGGTGCCTAGGGTTGGTCTGTGGTCTGCAATTGTGACGTTTCCTAGTAATAATCATTTGGGCTGGAGTAGGACTGTGGGAGGGTACAACAAGCGTCCTCGATTTTTATTCCATGTAATAATACCCCAGTGGCATGGGATAGGGAAATGAAGTATAGCAAAAGTAAGCGAGATGTGCTGTGTATGGATCTAACTAAAATAGGTGTAAAGCTGAATAAACTCCATTTTATATAAATTATTGCCCTTGCATGAGGTAAACAAACTTTTCACTAAGGCAAGTAATATTGATTGCCCTTAAGTTTCTAATAAATGCCTAAAAATGTATTGTCAAGCAGGTAATTTTGCCAAACCAATCTAAATATCTTCCCTTACTCTCTGTAATATTTAAATATTTTTATCTTTCAAACTGTTGAAATACTCATGCACAACACATGCCTGTTATTCTAAAATGATGCATTTGTGAATTGAAGATTTAAGACTTTATGTTTTATTTTCAAGTTTAACTATAAAATGTAAAAATCCAAGTCTGGGTGATAGCCCAACTGCATAAATATCCTAGTGGAATGGGGTAGGACAATGGGGTGAAGATGCATAAGTGGACTGCTCTGTAATATGGGAAAATGGGAATATCTAACTCAGTTGCATGTGTAATTTCTGTATGGGTAATTCTTGGCTAAAGACTAGCAGAGTGTGTAATAATATGAAATGTGAGAAAAATAGTAAGTTGAAACATAATAAATAGCATAAAGGAACTGCTTGATATCGTTAAACATGAGATGGAAGATTTTTTGTAAATCCTGAAAAAACAAAATAACTTATTTGCCCCCTTTTGTGAGAAAACCTGACTGCAGCGACCAGGTTTTGTTAAAACAGCCTAATCAGCTACAGAGACTAGCTTGAATGTTGAATTATTCAGGTAGCATTTTAAGGTATCATGCCCCTAAAAAGTGACACCGGATAGGCGGCAATCAAAAACGTTAATACAATCGAGGAATGTTGATCAAAAATAGTTAGAAAAAGATTTTTCGATAAATCATAAACACTGTTTCTAGTGATTTTTGATCACTGATTGTTAAGGGTGTTTTCGATTGCAGCCTATCCCGTATATTTAGGGCTAAAAGTAAAATTTATACTTTAATTGTAGTAACCTATGATCACTGCAAAGTATAAAATCAAATGATAAAGTATTGCTGTGTATTGATGGTATATATTCAGTGTAAACCTACATACAGAGGGTCTAGGTTTAGTTTACCTGTTCAAGACGCTGTTTCTACAAAAAATATTATTCTGATGAAGAGCTTCAAATAAGAGGAAGACAGGTATATTTTCCAGTGTGTTCCATATTTATTACGGTAAATCTTGTATTAGTTCGTACACTCGAATAGTTCGTACACCATAAATTATTCATGACCAGTCAGCTCAAAATGTCATGTATTAGTTCGTACAGTGGTCATTTTTCCTTTTTGTAATTTTTAATAGTTCGTACACAACGTTTTTTCCGTTCATTTGGTCAATCAGTGTGTCTGTCTACGATGCTTTCGTTTTTCGTCGAGCACGTCAGTAAACAAACATATCAGCGGAACAGGAGCCTTTCGCCTGTCAGTGCGATCGTCAGTGTCGCTTATGCGCGTGCATCAAGCATTGATGCATGCCAAACTTTTATTCAATAATAAACGCTAGGTTCAATGAACGTCGGACTGATCAATGCGAATCGCGGAGATATTTTGTCCAGTCATGACAAAAATCAAATACATGTACACAACCACGCGCGCGTGCACACAGTGTCCTACGTGTCTGTGATCATTGAGCCTTTCTGGTCTTTCTGTGTCATAAATATGCCCAAGCGTCTTTTTTTGAATCACTGGATCCGAGCATGATGAAGCCATATCGGCTGGTGTTTATCACAAATGTTATCAGAGAAGGCTCAGGGGAGCCTGTGCTTTTGTGCAATCTCGTCGGGTAACTCAAAGTTTTGGAGTGGATGAAGAATCTAGACACCTACGTACTCCCACTAATTAGCTGTGCTTTAAATGTGCGTGCATCAATTTCATTTCTAAGTTTCACCAAAACGCGCACGCAATAAGCGTAATAAAATAACTATATACATTGTATATCCGATGGAACTTTTTATCAAACAAAGACGACACTGATGAGCCTAGCGCTGCGTCCTCATGAAATTGTATTATGCGTCTTACACATTAAATGATTCCTGTGGATCATCACACGTACGCACAGACGCACAAACCAAGATGAAAAGTGATTTATGCATACTTCTGCATCATGCTTTACATTGGGCTATCTATGAAACGAGCCAGTTCATGAGATTATGGTACCTCTAGCACATGCAACCAGCGAAGGCTCAGACGAGCCTGCACATCCGCACAGTCTTGCCAGGGGCATAAATGCTCACGTACAAGGAATGTAGATGAAGGTGCATGTCTAAAGTCAGGCTCACCGCAATAATTGCTTGCTTTCAGATAAGAAAAAAATGGTCGAAAAAGCCTCTCGTTTACCGTCCGTGTATATTTAAATTTGCAACTTCGCCTTTTTACCCAATTCCGCGAGAAACTTTTTAGTATGCAAACAACAAAGGCGCAGATCAGCCAGCGCGCCTGTGCAGTTATACCAATTATCTCTAGAAAGTATGATAGCTAAACCTGCTACATGCAAAAAATAAAATTCCTGTCAGACATGCGTGCGTGGATCCAGACAATTCCACCGGGGGGGGGGGGGGGGGGGGGGCTTCTCGAGGGAGGTTCGTCTAGGAAACAAATGGCAACTTATGATTTTCATGGGGAGGTCCGGACTCCCTGCCCCCCTCTGTCTCCGCCTCGGACCCAATAAACATACTGGGTCCGAGGTCTCCGTCCATATCAGAGTTTCAAACAGTTTGAATTCACATTTTTTTTTTTTTTTTTTTTTGCTGGGCCTGGTCAATTCACAAAACGTCTGCTAATTATATCAGCTGAAGCCAAGCAAAGACAGTATGATCCTTTTTAAGATCAAAGAGACCGCGCACATCAATTCCGGCCACGTGTTGTTTTAAAGTTTGGGGTCGCACGTGATGATGGCCTTGACGCAAGAAAGTGTACATTACACATTAAACAGTGGCCCAGGCGTTATGAACAAGTCGAACAGGGTACATGCGCGGATCCAGGAATTTTTGTCAGGCGGGGGGGGGGGGGGGGGGTCGAGGCCCGACGGCCAGAAAACAGTCTGGACAATGTTTTTAGTCATCAACATATTTTACAATTTACAGAGTGGATCCAATGGTTTTATTACAGATGGGAGGAGGGGGTCCAACTTCTTCCAGGGGGTGGGGGTGTCCAAAGAAACTCATTTAACTTGTGATATTGATTTGTGAAGGAAATGTTCATGTGATTTTAAATATTTTGACTGATTCAACGCAACAAATCACAGCCAAATCATACTTTAAGAGAACATTATCTTTTAAATGTTTTGTATTGCATGATGTCCCATCTGGGAGTGAAATAAAGCCATGCAATTAAATTGATAAACCACTAGTGGTTTACAGATTTTCAGGAAACGTTATGATGTCCATAACAACGTTGCGTAATGACACAATTTAAACGTTTTTAAGGCAGGAATGAGATTTCGAAGTAATCTTAATGTCATATAATAAAATAGAATTTAACATTCGTGCTCCTGTATTATTGAATTTATTAAACTCGTTGCGAAAAAGAGATAAAATGCTCGGCAAGCCTCGCATTTTATCTCTTTTCCCCAACTCGTTTAATAAATTCAATAAAAACATGAGCACTCATGTAAGATCCTCTATTTCTTTGTTCTTTGTCTCATTACAGTAAGTTAATATGACTTGTGGTGATACATTACATTAGGAATCCTCCTTGCTAGAATAAAAGCAGAATCTTGGGAAGAAGATTTGGCCTGTTCAGCACCCCCCACCCCCCTCAGCTGCTGTTTGTTCTTAGGTGGTAGTTATGTTGTTGTTTATTCATTGATTAGTTGCTTTGATTGTGTGTGGGGATTTTATGTTTTGTCCTTGTTTTGTAATGTAGTGTACATAGTATACTCTAGTTTTGCAATCATCTCGCTGAGGAAGAGAGAGTTGGTTGCTTTACTTCAATTGTGTCCTTGCTGTAGTGTGACTGTCAGTGTTCTTTGTCTTTTCCTCTAAGTGCTGTGTGTGATCTGTGATTGAAGCATTTCCTGGTCATACTCACTTGTTTTTGCAGGTCAAACCTAACATAGTCACTGGTTTAGATAAACAAAACTTTTGAGCATAATATTGTAAATTTTTACTTACCCATCAGTTTAAACATGTGTTTTGTGTGCTCAAAAGAATCGTCTCATTGAGACGGTTCTTTTGAGTACCCACAACATATGTTTTGGTTCAGAAATAAGAAAAATACTTTTTCTGTTATGTACACTTAACTATAAAGGCCTAATACATATGAATAGATGACCATGTCTACACAAGTGAATGTGTGCCTGATTAGTAATTTTGACTTTAATCCGGAGTTTGGTCCCCTTCCTGGGTACTGTCCAATAGAGGTTGGTCAAATTGACATTTAACAAGGCTATGAATTCACAGCCTTAACTTGACTGTAAATATAACTTGCCAAGCAAATAAACTCTAGGCGCAATCAATAAATGTGCATATATGTTCCTTTGGTGGACAATAAGTGCCAAGTTGTTATAGCACAGCCCATTTAATGAAGCAGCATATATAGATAATACTAGGTGAGTTTCTTTTGATATCAAGTTTATCAGGCAAGGCTTTGAGATCGCATGTTGACATCGCGAGGCTTGCCGAGCGATTCACCATGTGTTCTCAAAGCCGAGCCTGGTAACTTGTTATCAAACGACCCAAACCTGGTATTCTATTTATCAGTTAACCCATCGTTTCACTCTTCAAACTAGTGATTATGACATAATTTTTGGTTTTTGTGTTGATTCAGCGTCATTACTGACATCATTCAAAAAGTGCATCATCATGACCTGATAAAGATACATTCTGTGAGAAAGACAATGTTTATCAGTCAACGCACAACAATGCAGTTAATATGAGAGGTAACTGATAAACTATTATAGCCTGCCAACCACAGCTAAGTTTGTCAAACTTCACAATTATTATATCATTCTACGGGTAGGAGTTTAGAATCGGCACAGGTTTAGATAAAGAAAAATGTTCAGCATTAAATTGTCTATATTTTCTTACCCATATGTTTTAGCATATGTTTCGGGTGCTCATTGAGACGGTTCTTTTGAGTACCCACAACATGTGTTTTGGTTGAGAAATTAGAAAAATAATTTGCTCTTATGTACTCTTAACTAAAGGCCTGAAGCGGTATATTTTTTCAATTATAAGACCTATAACTAATAGCAAATTATATTAACTTAAAAGCCATTCAACTTTCATCATTTTCTAAAGCTGCAAACTATTCTAACTGAAATAAAGCGCCATCTATAATTTGCAGCAGACTACATCTTCAAATTTCGTCATTTGTTAAAATGATAAAGTTTGAAATATCCTGTGAATGGCTGCACAAATATAAAAATAACATAATCCATTGTCTGCTGCAGTTGTGATGGCACTTAAACCCATTTCCCGCAGGTCAAGACTTGGTTTCTGCTTATGTTCTTAGGCAGCCTATATTGCAAACAATATGGACCCAGATCAGATTGCTCCCAAGACTTCTTCTGAGTCTGATCAGGATCCATAGTGTTAGCTTCCATGTAAAAATCTAGTCTGAAGTGCAGCAGACATAAAAAGGAGACAATATTTTCAGTGGAAAAAGTGGCAGGATAATGGTTAAAGACTAATGTACAATAAAAATGTTATGCTGAAATTCTGCTACATTTCTTTAGTCAATTTCTATTGCCTTACAAATGGCATATGGGAAAATGGCATTCATATATTCTGATGTAGTAATTTCTTTGAAAAATGCTATGCTTGAAGGAAAGTCCCTTGCATATATACTTAACCATTTACTCCATATGCTATGACATCATTTTCTATTTTTAGACAACTGAAAAATTTAAGTAAAGTTTTGAATACTTTTGAAAAATTATGAAAAATGGAGTATTTGCTCCAAATGAGCAAATGCTCCATTTTCCATAATATTTTCAAATACCTGATATTTCAAAGGCATCAAAATGTGTTATTATGGAGTAAATAAGGAGTTATAGTGTATTAACCATATACTAGGCCAAAAAAGAAACACCGCATATAAAACATACATTGTATATGGGGGTCTTTCACCAATTTCTCGCAAACGATTTGTCACAGTTTGAGCGCTGATTCTTGGATTATGAATTCCTGGGGTTGAGCTAGCTATCATTGTCACTGGAAGAAATTGTTTCAGCAGTTAAAATCTACGTTTTTATTGATCTTGACGTCGCGTCATTAGGCGATGACGTCATGAATGCGCACGGTCTGACATTGTTCCAATTTGTCAGAAACGTTTCCTAAGACATTCAATCATCCTTGCATGGCATCGAAATTATTGGGCTATCACCTATCGTGTCACGTTAGCTTGTGACATTCTTATCACCTTTCCGCGTTCAACATGTGTCTGTTTTAGCATCGTAAATTAGCAATATGTAACTTTTAATTTTAAAGTTTAAAAATGTTTTCAAGCAAATTGGATCTTAGACTAGTGATTTCAGTAGTTATTACCTGTGTAAATTGAAATAAAATGAATGTGCATGTGATAAACTTGAAAATAAAAAGACAGCCAGTACACTGATTTGGGTTGACTGAGCTCAATGAAACAATGGGGATAATGTGTGGCAGGTATAGTAGCGAAACATATATAGCAAATGAAAGTTTTTAACTCTCATTTAACGCGCAATATTTTCAATCTTTATATGCGGCGTTTCTTTTTTGGCCTAGTATATAATAAACACACATCCTTCAATAACATATGTTCAAACCTTTGACTTGTATTGTTAAACTTTAATTTCAATACTCACTTTGTATTTTTCAAGGCTAGGGGTTACAGGTTATAATTTCAAAACAATATTGTATTGTTCTCTGAAGATCGATTTTGTCTGACCCTGATGAAATGCCGCTTCATTTCATCTGGGTCTTCACTGTTTGCCAAAGTATCTGTTTATTGATAGGTTAACATGAATGAAAACATTTTTAAGAAATTACTACATCAAGTATTTAGAACTAAAATTGGAACTGACCTCTAAACTAAAAGCAAAAAAAAATGAATTAATGGGATACTCAAGAAATAATACACCTCATTCAATAGGCTAAGCATTGGCTGGGTATTCTATATATCTGCTGAGATATGAAGCCTGGTATATCAAAGCAGCTCTTACAAACTAAATCTCAGTTCCATTAATGAAGCTTAGTAATGTTTACTACTACCCTAATACAGGGAATTGCTGTGGCAACATTCTGTCCTAATTACCTAGTAGATTAAAAAAGCTCGGCCTTTCATAACTCCAATTATGCCATTTACAGAATTCAAAAAAATTCAGACTTTTGGAACTTTTGCCATGGTCCAACTAAATGAATATAAGTCAGTCACTATCTGTCTGCCAGCCATTTGAATGACATTTCGCTGGCAGGCCAATGGTGGGGCCTGCCACTATATGCTGGCTGGGATATGATCAAATAACATTAACCTCAAAACACGAACCAAAATGCTAATTTGGCAATGAAAACGCCTTAATTTTGGCTATGGCTTATGCTAAGGCTTAATGCCTGAAATCTGTCTAAATGAGTAAGTGAAACATATGTGATGGTATCTGAGTTAATAGCAATCATTTTAAAATAGTTTAATGGCATAAGTGAGGTTGTATTCCCCTTGGCTTGGAATAAATTCAAGAAATGCATGTGCCTGTTTTGACTTACTTGACCAATTCCCTTTCTTTGCATCTATTTCAGAAAGAGAGAAACTTGATGATATTGACTATAAGGATCATAGATATGGCAATGATTATCAAGGGGACAATGAGAAGGATGATGATAAAAATGATGCATGTGAAGTATGCTAATACAAAATTAATGTAGTATGGTAAAAATTAATAAAAAATTTGGGTTAAAATTGTGAATATTTTCTTATCCATCTGTTTAACCATATATGTTTTTGAGATGGTTGTTTTGAGTACCAAAACAGATAATATATGTATATCAATTTGGCACTACAGCGCACATTTTGGTGGCCATGGTAGGCTGTGGTAACATTCCTTGTTGGAGAACTAATAATAATGATTGTGTTATATTTTTGCTGCTGATGGTGCAGAATGGTGATACAGATGATGGTGATGCTAATGATGAGGATGATAACACACAATGAAAATAATGGGGTAATAACACATGATGATTACAACATTGATAACATATGCTGATTATGATATTATTAACACACAATGATTACAATGGCATGAAAACAATAACACATAATGAATACAAAGATGATGATGATGATTTCTGTCTGCCCAAGGTAATCTGTCTGAAAAGAGTTAAACTTCGTTCAGAAATTGTGTACCACCGGTTTTTCTCAGTTCCCCCTTTTATAGGTCATTTTAGGTCCTACATCGCTTTGAGAACGTTATTCTTGAAGACCACCCCTATATAATTTCTCCAGCAAGTTCCGTGGCAGTGCATACTTCTGGCAAAGCCCTGATATCTTGGAAAAATTCAGAAATGCGCCCACAGACTTAGTCCAGTTGACGATGATTGCCACATAAAATACATCAATATTCATTGATATGCTTCACGTCTCGTGGGTCTATTTTTAAATTGCTTAAATGCAACACACCCTTTACTCAAATATTAAATGTTTTGATAACAAGTTAGAATAAAACCGATTCTTTATTCTACAAAAATATCCTATTACACGGGAAAGTAGGGGTCGGCAGGGGTTGGAAAGAGTGTTGGGTGACCTGCAATGGTGACAATTAGTTACCAGTTCTAGGAGGGTCCTTCCAAGGCAATGGTCAAGCAAACTCATGTTATAAACACACGTTGTGGCGTGCAGATATTTTCAGCAGTGCATGGATGTCACAAGCATGACGTAAATTGTGTCATTTCGACAGGGATGCCCTTAACTTCATTGACCATTACAAATTCAGAAATTTTCCCGAAATTATGGCTATGCAGTAAAGGTATTACCTTGGTAACAGGACATTATCAGCATGTTATTAATAATCTATAGTTGAAATGGGGCATTTGGTTTACCACCATTTATAATCGCTTGTTTTAATTGACAATACAATTTGATTTATTTTCGTGTATGAAGTATGAATCCAACTTAGAACTGACAATATCAGACAACGAACAATTTTTCGAATAGGTACATGTACACTTCGGAAACCACTTTTTTTAGATGGTTTTGATCTGCTGAATAGCTACAACAAGAATAAGTATAAATGTTTAAGATTAATGCTGGAGAAATGTTAGCATGAAGTTGTAATAGTAGGAAATGTTATTTTTCACTAATGAGGGCGCATAAAGCGCCAGATCAGTTTTTAATTTTCCAGATATAAGATGTGAAGTCGTACTTTATAATTCCCCACTAATTTCTCGCCAATTGGAGTAACCACTCCCTAATATTACAATGAAAATATTGTCATTTCCATATATGTTCATGGAGGGCATTTCAAACATGTCAAATTGTCTTAGTCTGTTGGCATATTTCTCAATTTCTTGATTTTCCCCAAGATATCAGGGCTTTGCCAGAAGCTCACACAGGCACAGAACCTGCTGGAGAAATTAGGGGAGGCCTACACGAGTAACTTTCTCACATCGGTGTAGAACCTAAAATGGCGTGTAAAAGCAGGAACTGCAAAAAAACGGTGTCACACAATTTCTGAATGGAGTTTAATGCACTGCAAGGTGAGTGATCAAACATCAATTATTTTCATTTTTACCAGACAAGTTCTTATTAAACCTAATTTCCATCCCTGCAGTGTTGTCATATGGCATAAAACCTTGGCTTAAAATCCAAACAAATTGAAAGATGATCAGAGGATTGAACCTAAGTCTGTGACAGGAGATCCATACAACAGAAGAACAACACATTAAAAGACAAAAGCTTAACACAAAGCCCTGAGATTATAAAACTTTTTTTCATGCTCAACTCAGCTTAGCACGAAATTTATCCTGCTAATAAATGTTAAAATGCCAACCATTGTTGGCATTTTAACATTTATTAGCATGATAAATACAACATCTGAGAGACTTAAACCAAGAAACTTCTTTATTTGTCAGTATTTTAGTTTTTATGTGCAGTTGAAATTTCGTGCTCAGTTGAGCATGAAAAAAGTTTTATAGCCTCTGGGCAAGGTTGACGTGACAAAAGAAAGATATAATGATAGATAGAGCGACAATAAACTGACTTCTGTTTCTTTATTGTCCCTCCCAGATGCAAAATTGAGCAAACCACCATGAAATGTAAACCCTTTGTATACTATTTGGATTCCTCCTTCTGGTTTGATACAATAAACTTGGGATAATCCATTGTACATATCTAAGGATGTCAGGTTATAATTAATAAAAAATACTGTATTTTTTTGTCTGATGATCTTTTTTTGCCTTAACAAACAATGTAGACCCTGATGAAATGCTGCATTATGCGGCATTTCATCTGGGTCCTCATCGTTTGTAAAAGTACCCGTTTAGGGGATTCCCGTATACAAAGGATTGAAGTGTTGAAAAGTCAAATTTTTGACATGTCGTACTTACATTGTGTCAATCAGTTTTCTGTCAATCTTTTGTCGGTCTGCCTAACCATACGTATAGGGCCATTTATTAATCAGGTCTGTTGTAATATGATTTGGGTACTTATCAAATAATATGTGTAAAGTCAGTCGATATACAGGCATGTACAGTCATCTAGTGGGGCTAGGTCTAATCTTTGTTCTGAGCCTTCGTCTACACTAATACTTTGTGTGTGTCAGCATTGAAGGCTCTGGTGAGACTGTGTGGATGTGCGAGCTTGTCTGAGTCTTCACTGTTCAGATATCATGCATGGGTGAACGTTCAAATTTTCCAAAATCCTGAACTTCAGAAATTGAAATCTTATAACTTGCAGAAAGGCTATAAAATATTATTAACAATTTCAAGTTTAAATTTGGTTGGTTGGTTGGTTGGTTTTGTTGCTTTACGTCCCAAGTCAACAGCTATGGTCATTGCGGGACGGTCAGTTCACCTAACCACACTTTTTCCTGGGCAGGCTTGAACAAGCGGATAACCAGTAATTTGTGCACATACTTTCGCTTGTAATCAAGTTTAAATGATCAATTGTCAAAAGATAGACTGAAAATAAACCAGGGAAGCTATCATAATCAGCCTAATTTAGGATTTTGAGGCTGACTTTCTATGGAAAGTCAGCCTCAAAATCCTGAATTCAGGAATAATCTAGAAAACTTTCCCACATGGATATATGATAAGTACCAAAATCTCCTATGCTGGCCTTATTATACTCTGGCCGTTCCAAACATCTCAGACCCAGTATGAACAGACTGGTCACAGACATACAGGCAAATGTATATATTGGAAATACTTTGTCGAGGCTGAGCTTTTAAACTGACGTATGTTGAAGATTAAAATATCATATTTCCATTATTTCTCTGCATATCTGTGATTTTCCTTCAAAAAGCAATGATTCCATGTACTATCTTTAAGACTGTGTTGTTATATTTATTGAAAGTTTATCTGTCTTTATGAGCTTCAACAAGAAACCAAGGTACCCTTTTTAGCTATTTTTGGCACTTTAAGCCGAAAATCATCGGAAATCAAACTAAAAAGATGATAAAACTTCTACTCTTTTTACTGTAACTTGTAATATTTCAACTTTGCATACCAGGGATAAGTTCCTATAATCTTGGTTATGTTCAGAATTAATTTATAGGCTGTAAAACTTTTGAAATAGCGCTAAAACAAAGCCTCAACAACATAACTTTGTATTTCTGTCAGTGACCAGTCTGTTTATACTGGGTCCGAGCAAATATGAACCAGACATTGCACTTCTTTATTCATTCATTCAAGTTATACAATACTTACTTCTTTGACAAGTATTACTGCATCATTTCCATCTCTTAACTGCTGACTTAGGCTTTCATAGCTCTGTTGATTCTATAATATAGAAACAGAGAAATGCGCAAATTAACTCTACTCTCCATAGGCTATTTTTTGATCATGACATCATTTTCTATTTTTAGACAACATTGAAAAGTTTCAAGAAAAATTTAAGTTCAGTTTTGAATATTTTTGAAATATTATGGAAAATGGAGCATTTGCTCCAAAAGAGCAAATGCTCCATATTCCATAGTATTTTCAAATACATGATACTTCAAAGGCATCAAAAGGCGTTATTATAGAGTAAAGGGTTTACACTTTTCAGAACAATGGAATTTTTCATAAAGCTACACACAATAAAGCCAGGGTGGTCCATTGTATACATTGAGGGGTCACAGGTTTATCATTTATTTTTTTCTTCTTTATCTGACCTCACAGCGACTGATTTTGTTTGCAACCTCTGCGACCATTGCAACTATTTTTTAACTATGGGTATGTTCGCCGACAAGTTGCCAACCCGTCTGTGATCAATCACCTACCAGTTGCCCCACATTCGAAGATTGTTTTGCATTTAGTCGGCGATCAGTTGGTGACTAGTTCCGAGTAATCGGTGACCGTCAGCAACCAATCAGCAACTGATCTGAGACTGATCGGCGATTGATCGATGACTGGTAAAAAAATAAAATGTTTGGAAAGAATAAAACCATTTCTGCGCAATTTGCCATCATGATAACACAATAGATACAGTTGCTTCGCTTACAACTAAACAGAACGCTGCAGTTGTGGTTGTGAGGGTTCTGCTGGAACCTACTAGCTCTGACCTTACACTTTCAACATCTGATATTTCCGTCTCAATTTGTCTCTAGGACAGCTGAGATTCATCATCAGAATCAGGAGTCTGAATTTCGGTAGTAAATTTTACCGTCTGCATTGGTGCTGCTGTCAATTGTTAACCACCTCTATGTCCCATGATGCAAACACTTTCAACATTTGTGGTGACTGATGTCAGGATGGCAAGATAGCTTTTGTTGAAGCTGGCACTTCAACCTGTTGGCAACCAGTAGCTGATTGGTCACCGATCAGTCGTCGATTAGTCACAGACCAGTCGCTGAAGATTTCAGAGCCAAATCGTTCATGAAATCGGTTGGCGACTGATTGGCCTCTGTCCACCCTCTGAAACTGCGTATGGTAAACGCTCTTATGTGGAGGCCTAATATAACTAACATAATTCAACCAGTAAGACAGGAAATCGTTCTGACATGCCTGAAAATTGTTGACAGGGATGTAAAGAATCAAAACAAACAACATTTGTTAAAAGTGTCTTGGAAGTATCTCCAGAGCAGCTAAAGGACTATTAACCATTTCCTTCATGAATATCCATGCTAAGTTCCACCCATTATGAATAATTATATAAACAAACTTCCATGTTTGTACATAGAACAAATTAATTACTTGTCAGGTCCACTATTGTTGGATCAGATATATCATATTTCTATAAGCAAACAGAGAAGACCCTGATCAGGCAGCTCTTATAAGAGCTGCCTGATATGGGTCTGCTCTGTTTGCAAAAGCGTTGAATGGTGTCTCTATGAGGTAATGGGTTAAAAGACTATTAAAGACATGCGCGGATCCAGGAATTTTCGCCAGGGGGGTCCAGGTCAGTCTGACAAAAAAAGCTCTGACAACGTCCTCAACTTATTTCACAGAAGTCAAATGGTCAATTTCAAAGAAATCTATCATTTTTCAAGGTTCCAGAGGGGGTCATTTTCCAGGGGGGGGGGGGGGGGGGAGGGGTCCAACATTTTCCGGGGGGGGGGGGGGGGGGGTCCAACTTTTTCCAGGGGGGGGGGGGGGGGGGGGGGGGTCCAATTGTTTATTCCCCATAGAACCCCATATAACTTGTGATTTTCCAGGGGGGGGGGGGGGGTCCGGACCCCCTGTCCCCCCCTCTGGATCCGCACTTGAAAGAAACTATTACATTCATAGTTCATAACTCCAAACCAGATGAACAAAATAACAAGGCTCTTGTTCTGCACACTGTCTCACAGTGCTTTACTTCATGAATATATCTCTGCCAACTGTTTTCAAGCTACAGAGCAGACATTCATGGGTGAAAGCTCAAAATTTTAAAAATTCTGAACTTCAGAAATTCAAATCTTAAAACTTGCAGTATGCTTCAAAATATTAACAATTTCACCCTTAAATAGTCAATTGGCATTAGATAAACTGCAAAAAGAAGCTATTACAATCTGCCTTATTCAGTATTTTGAGGCAGACTTTCTATATAGAAAGTCTGCCTCAAAACCCTGAATTCAGGATTAATCCTGAAAACCTTCACCCATGAACATCATTTTGTGACAGACAGACAATCAGATGACCATGGCAAAACAATATGAATCTGCCCCTGAAGTGGGGATACATAAAAATTACAGCTGAGTTCATTGTAAAATTATACGTACGCCCCAGTAGTTCTTGTCCCAGAAACCGAAGAAGCCGGTAAAATTGGGCGGCTCACAACCTTGTTTGATTCTATAGATAGGCGTGTCTGGATCTCTTCCAGCAGGGTCTGACTGTATGTATTCCTGAAAAAAAAAAAAGAATATCACCATCATTATATATAACCCCTGATTGATTATAGATAGTTATGTCTGGATCTCTCCCAGCAGGGTCTGACTGTATGTATTCCTGAAAAAGATTTAATAAAAACCACCATAGTTACCAGGAAACATTCCAAAATGTTGTATCAATGCAGATCAGACTGCTCTATTATCCCAAATATTCCAAAAGTAGACTTGAATGAAATAGTGTAAACCAATATCAGACTGTTTCATTTCCCTTAATATTTCAAAAATGTAGCCATTAAAGCTGCATTGTCTGTAACTTTGAACATTTTTCGAAAAATTTTCTTTTCTTTTTAAATCATTTGTAGAAATAGAAATAAGTTATGTTTTCACAATAAATATGTTCAGTACGGCTGAAAACTGCATGGAAAAGTGAATTATCTTATAAAAACAGGTAAGTAATTATTTGCTTATCCAATAATTCTAGACAGTTGATTTTTAACATAAACGCTCTTATTTTGATTGTGAAGATTTACGAAAATGGTAAAATCTTTATGTGAATTCAAGTATTTTTACTGTATTCTTGAAAAATAGAAACTTTACTTCAAACATTAAAAGATCAAAAGTAACAGACTATGCAGCTTTAATTTAACCAAGTTAATCCTCAAGTTATCTGGCCAGAGGTTATATTGAGCTGAGCATGAAATTTATCATGCTCATAAATGTCAAAATGCCAACAAGTGTTGGCATTTTAACATTTATTAGCAAGTTAAATACAGCATTTGAGAGTTTGAAAGTAAGAAAAGTCTATTTTTCAGCATTTTTGCTTTTATAAGCAGTTGAAATTTCATGCTCAGATGAGTTGAGCATGAAAAAAGTTTTATAATCTCAGGGCCTGGCTGAATTATTTTTGTGCCAGCTTATAAAAATAGTGATCCACGATTCTTGCATAGACTTCAGGAAATTTTGAGCATTCAGCCTATTGGCCTCGTGTTCAAACAGCTTCCTTGGGACCCAGCAAATGTTAATGCATGAAAAGACGTGTGTGATCCCTATATTCACACAGTATTTCCATTTAGCCTGTGAGCCCATAGTATTAACCCTTAAAGCGCCAATCATAACAAAATTTGTCAACTAATGTCATCTGATGCAATGTTCTAGAAGCCTTTATGACAAACAGTGTAGACCCATCTGGATCCACACTGTTTGCCCCTTTACTTACATTAGTCAAATAATGTTAGCAAAAATATGCAGCATACAACTTAAGCAGACAACACTTTTAAATGAATTCTTTGCAGGCACTTTAAGGTTTAAATCATGCAATCATCCAACTAAACCAGTTAGAAATTTGGAAAGCTTGTAGCTTCTAATCAAGGTTTTTTTTTTTATTTTTGTCTGTGTCTATGGGGGGGAGGTACATAGAGAATACTAGGTGAGTGTCTTTTGATATCCGGTTTACCAGACAAGGCTTTGAGAACGCTTGTTGACATCGCGAGGCTTGCCGAGCGATACAACATGTGTTCTCGAAGCCGAGTCTGGTAAACATGATATCAAAAGACGCTAACCTGGTATTCTATTTATCAGCTTACAAAGTTGATTCACTTTTCAAACTAGCGAACATGACATAATGATCGTTTTTGTGTCGATTCAGCCTCATTGGCGACGTCATTCAAAAAGTGCAATGTCATCATGACCTGATAAATGATACCTGATAATGCCGCGAGATAGACAATGTTTATCAAACAATGTGCAACACTGCAGTTAATATGAATGGTACCTTATAAATAAAAACATCTTACCATAGCCATTCTCTCAGCCTCCTTTTTCTCATCATCTCTAGCATTCTGTCCTACCCAGAGAAAGATACAGTCCCAGGCATCTAACATCATTACATCATCTTCCACGCAGTCATCCTGTAATGACAAACATGGTGAGTATTATCAGTAAATTTGTTTGTTTGTTTGTTTGGTTTGATTCTTTACCTCCCATCAACAATCTTTCAGTTAAATATAGCAAGAAGTGAGCAAAGCTCACATACCCCCGGCAGTAGCCATCAGAGATTTTAACTCTATCAGAGAAAAGACAAATTTGTCAAAGATTTCATAATCCTAACTGAGAAAACTTTGATGAAAAATGTCCATATGTGTTATATAAGAGTGATAGAAGGAAAAATTAAAAATTTGAAAATAGAAGGCAAAACGAGGGTTAGCACTTTAATTTTCATTTACACAATACACTTTGCCTACCTGAAAGGGTACACAAAATTTCATAATCCTAAATCAAGTAGTTGCTGAGAAAAATCTGACAAAAAACTTCCATATGTGTTATATATATGAGTGACAGAAGGAAAAATTGAAAAAGAAGGCTAAATGAGCTTTAGCATCTTTATTTTCATTTACACAATACACTAATCCCACCTGAAGGTGTACACACAATTTGAAAACACTGGCTCTAATAGGAACCTAGAAATCTGTGACGGAAATTTTCATTGGAGAGAAAGAAAAATGAATAAATAAAGGGACTGATAAGCAATATAAGGCTGTTCTTTTGTTACACAATACAACTAATCACTATCAAGCTTTATACCAAATTTCAGAATCCTAACTCAAGTAGTTGCTGAGAAATCTTTGACGGAAAAAAATGTCCATATGTATGACATAAGAGTGAAAGAAGGAAAAAATGAAAAATTGAAAAAAGAAGGCAAAATGAGGATTAGCATCTTAAGTCCAATTTACACAGTACACTTTGCCTTCCTGAAGGTGTACACAAAATTTGAAAACACTGGCTCCAATAGGAGCTGAGAAATCTGTGACAGAAATTTCCATTGGAGAGAAAGAAAAATGAACAAATAAAGGGACTGATAAGCAATATGTGGCTATTTGTTTGTTACACAATACAACTCATCACTCTCAAGCTTTGTACCAAATTTCAGAATCCTAATCCAAGTAGTTGCTGAGAAATCTTTGACGGAAAAAAAAGTTTACAGACAGACAGACAAACAGACAAACATAATTACAGAAAAGGCAAAAACTATATACCCCCTATATACTTTGTAGTACCGGGGGTATAAACAGGGACGGGTCTTCCTGGGTTGAACCAGTACTAAGCTAGGATAAATGCGTCTTGATCAAGGATCACAATGCAGTGACGCGGGTGAGGCTCGAACCCTCGGCCCCTAGGTCTCGAGTCAAGCACTTTACCACTGAGCCACTGCGCTTCCTAGGATTTACATTAAAACCTGTCTTAAGTGGCCACTCAAAAATAGACAAAACAAAGGTCTTAAAGACAAATGGTTGCTTAATGAAGGTCGAAAGTATTGCAGAATGCTCCCCTTGGAGCATTGTGCAATACTTTTGACCGGCATTAAGCAATTATGAGTCTTGAAAACCAATTTCTTTCTTCTTTTTGAGTGGCTGCTTAAAGCTGCATAGTCTGTAACTTTTGATCTTCTAATTTTAAAAATAATGTTTTTATTTTTCAAGAACACAGTAAAAATACTCAAATTCAGGTAAACATTTTATCATTTTCGTAAATCTTAACAAGTTATCACTATCAAAACAACTGCATTTATGTTAAAATTCAACGGTCTAGAATTATTGGAGGGACGCAAATAATTACCAACAAGGACATAAACACCTATTTGATAAGATAATTCACTTTTCCATGCAGTTTTTAGCTGTACTGAACATTTTTATTGTGAAAACATAGCTTAATTCTACTTTTACAAATGATTTAAAAAGAAAATAAAAATTTTCGAAAAATGTTCATAGTTACAGAGTATGCAGCTTTAAGGCAGGTTTTACTGTATAATAAATTGGAGTCATGATAATTTGAGCAAAATGCAGGCCTCCAGATAAATGTGTGTAATGAAAAACTATTTTTCTTATTTCTCGACCAAAACATATGTTGTGGGTACTCAAAAGAACCATCTCACTGAGACGGTTCTTTTGAGCAGCCAAAACATATGTTTTAGTTGATGGGTAAAGAAATAATTACAATTTTACGCTAAAAAATTCCTTATCTGGACCTATGGCGAGATTGTGATACTTATAGCATATGAGAGCAGCAAAGCCTCAGAGCCTCAGCTTTTGTTGCTCACACTCAGAAAGAAGGGACATACAGGCCCCCTAGCAGACACTCATGAAATTAAAGGTTTTTTACAAAGGCTATTTTAGGCAAAATAAAGGTTGTTTTAAAGAAAATTCTAACAAAAATAAAGAGCAAATTAATGTCAAATTTTCTAGTATTTTTATCGGTTCCTGATATTTATATCCATGTTATGATAGATGAAGGTATGAAATAGGTGCAGCAAATCCTTTTCCAATAAATATATAGCCCATTATAGCTATAAAGCTATAATTACAAATCAAAATAGAAAATTACTCTTGTTTTTTACTCCCTAGTCAAAAACCTCATTTTTAACTAAAGGCTTGTGTTGAGTAGTGTTGAATTGAAAAATAAATCAAATATTTTCTATTTGGGAAGGGGGGTATGGGGGTCCTCCCCCGGAAAATTTTGAATACCAAGAAAGCAGGAGAAGCCATCTCTGGTCAGTTTGTAAGGACAATTTTACCTTCAGTAAATGAACAATTTCAGAGGACATTGCTCCCATTTATTGCATGCTCTTTTTTAAATATAAAATTTAGACATATAAGAATGTTTTCTGTATAAGTCTTGGGGTGTAGATAACACTGTTTAGATTTGACAACCTTAGGCAATGACATTAGAAAATCAGGACAGTTTCAGAAGTCAGTAACAGGGAAAATGACTAACAGGGGCCCAGTAGCCCAGTGCCCCTAAATTTTGGGCTGGGCCCCTAAAATTAAATATTTAGGGGCCCAGCTTGACCCTGAAAAAATTTAGTATGTAAAGGTTTGAAGTATTGTCAAATCTGACGCCAGCTGTTGGAAGTTTACAAATCTTCATTCAGCTGATTCCAAATACAGTTAATATGGTAAATAATTAGAGGAATACAGATTTTGAGGGTCTCTGGCTTCAATTATGAGTAAAGCAAATGCTTTACAATGGTGTTGAAATGTGTTTAATTTTCAACCGAATCCTGGGCTCCTTAGTTTTGGGCTGGGCTCCTAATCATTTTGTTTTAGGGCCCCAGCTTGCTCCTGGCGAAAAGAGGTTAGTCTGTATCCCTGAGTAAACCCAATAGATGCTATCCATTAATATTTGTTGGGGCAGTTATTGCAGTTGGTAGGGTGTCCAACCTAATGTCTGGAGTTTTGCAGGTTCTATTCCCAGGTTAGGCACATTCTTTCACTAGTTGTCAGTTAGCCTTACTAGTGAAAGATAAGCACTGAGTACTTGTAAAAGGATATGGGTTAAGCTGGCCTAGGAAATAGGTGGTTCGGATCAATAAGTCATTCCGACATTACCCCAGCTGTTTAGCATGGAAGTTAGGCAAGGAATAAACCCCAAAGCATTTATTTTTACCTTACCTGACTCTTTTTTTTATTGCTACCTAATCTGAAATATCATAAAAAAATTGACTATAAGAGTCACCCTGGTGTATGAGGTAGGTATAGATACAATGGTCTGAGGATTAATTACAGCTTTTTAAAGAGCTCAAGATGTCACAGTCACTACTTGTAACATACATAAAGTTTATAACTTATGTTAAAACTGATCTTGCAAATTTTAAAGGTTTATTAATCAGAATAATGGTTATTAAAGGTTTTTCAGCCAAATTAAAGGTTTTAAAGGATTGTAACCAAATTAAAGGTTTCTAAAGGTTTTAAAGGTTCCACTAGGGGGCCTGGACATATATAAAGGCCAAGATCGAAATTCAAGCCTCTACTCCCACTAGATAGCTGTGCATGCCATGTTTATAGAATGACTGTAAAACCATAATTAGAGAAAATCTCATGAAATTGCTCATTTATATCCAAATGGAACCAAGTACCAAACGCCATTTGGTGGGCCGATGATGGCCCAATATTGGAGACTGACTGGGTAGCTTTGTGATTTTCTAGTGGTCCAGACCCCCAGTCCCCCCTCTGGATCCGTGCATATATACAGATAATATACCTGTGTAAATTCAAGAATCTCGTCCACCTTGAAGTTACCAGATGCGTTGCTACACTGGAACAATCTTGCTGGGTGAGCTGATTCTGCTTCCTGGAAGTAAAAATAGAACTTGTGAGTCATACATTCATCTTAACCAGCAGGATAGTTTAAAAATAGAACTTGTGAGTCACATATTTATATTAACCATGCATGATAGATTAAAAATAGAACTTGTGAGTCACATATTTATATTAACCATGCATGATAGATTAAAAATAGAACTTGTGAGTCACATATTTATATTAACCATGCATGATAGTTTAAAAATAGAACTTGTGAGTCACATATTTATATTAACCATGCATGATAGTTTAAAAATAGAACTTGTGAGTCACATATTCATCTTAACCATGCATGATAGTTTAAAAATTGAACTTGTGAGTCATATATTCATCTCAACCATGCATGATAGTTTAAAAAAATAGAACTTGTGAGTCACATATTCATCTTAACCATGCATGATAGTTTAAAAATAGAGATTGTGAGTCACATATTCACCCTGACCATACAGGATAGTTTAAAAATAGAACTTGTGAGTTATATATTCATCTTAACCATGCATGATAGTTTTATTAACTCATAGGTCTAGATAAGTAACTTTTTTGTGTGTTAAACTATTATTGTTTTCTTATCGATTAGTTTAAACTTATGTGATTTTGGTGCTCAAAAGAACTGTCTCATTGTTTAGGATATAGGCATATGGATGGATAGACAGACATACTGACTGATGGAGTGATGTTATACCCACTACTGCGCTTAGGCATAATAATTGCTTGAGGAATCAATGCCATAATATAACATACCTGTAATCTTTTATCACTATGATATTCACATTTTCCACCAATAGCATCCCAGAATGCCTGTTTCTCCTGTCCTTCAAATACATTGACTGGATCCCTGCAATATCCATGTAAGCTATACAAGTATATTGGTCTGCACATGAGATTTGGTATTTATATCACATGTATGCACAGCTACTGTTTGTTTGTTTTATTTGATTCTTTACGTCCCAGTCAACATTTTTCAGTTATGTCGCGACAGGTCTTCCTGGGTTGAACCAGTACTAAGCAAGGATAGCACAGCTACTGTAGTTAGTAGATAAGTTGAAAGTGACGTCAGAGCATGTTCTGATTTTGACATGGACATCATCCATAGTCGTAAAACAGGTAACACAGTTTCGCTAATAGTGAACAAAGACATATTGTTCTTTTATCATTTAAACTTGTCATTGTCGGCTTAGCTCAGAGGAAAGATGGTAGACCACAGTGCTGAAGTTGTAGTGTCACTTTCAAACATGCTGAAGTTGTAGCGTCACTTTTAAATTATCTTTCGAGTACAGTACCTATTGATCTGAGTTTTTATCTACATTGACACTCTATGCACCCAAGCAGTGATACCCAGGTTATGCACACATATCTGAGCCTTTGCTGCTCGAGCTAAAAGAACTGACTTTAAATATGATTAACCCTTTGTATTCTGATGGTTTTTCCCCTACATATTGATACAATAAGTGTGGGACTGACAATTTTGTATTTAAGGGGTCACAGGTGGAAGTTTCTAAATTATGGAGTATTTCTGTCCCTGAAGGTTGTTGTTTGTTTGTTTGATTTGATTCTTTACGTCTCATCAACAATCTTTCAATTAACAAAGGACGGGTCTTAGGATTAATGTGTCTTCCTTAAGAACACAATGCAGTGACGCCGGTGAGGCTCTGACCGGCAGCCCCTCGTTCTTGAGTCCAGCACTCTACCACTGAGCCCCCTGAATTTTGTTGTTATCCTAGTAAACAGTGCAGACCCTGATGAAATGCCGCATTATGCTGCATTTCATCTGGGTCAGCACTGTTTACCAAAGTACCCATTTAGGGGTTTCCAGTATACAAAGGGTTAATGATAAAGGATCACTTAAGATTATTTTAACAATATTACTCTAGTGAATTGTAATGTATACATGTATATTCTTATAACCTATCAGCAGAGACAGGATAACATCTTATAGCTTCATCTGTCAGACTGAAGGATCAATCCTGTGACACTTGGATTTCATGAAACATAGTCTGTGTGCTAGGTCACAGATTCTCTAAGATCAACTTGTAGTATGGCCGATACTTTTTTCTTTGATCTTTTCTGATGTTTAAATCAGACACCCTAGAATAACAACGAAGGAGGAGCTTAAAACTGTACTCTAACTTCCAATTTTAGTTAAACAGCGATGTAGGCGGTAACTTTCTGTATAGCGACAAATTAACCCGTAGGTAAATGTAATATAATTGACAGCTTAGGCCGGATGCAGGGAGGAGCGAATGTAAATTTTGACAGGTGTCAGTAACACGTGTTTATTTGCGCCTGCACCATACTACAAGCTAAATAAAGGATTCTTCCTCGGCTTTCTGTTTAAACCGCTCGGTGGCCCACCTCGCGGTTTAATCAAGAAAGCCTCGGAAAAGAATCCTTTATCTATTACTTCTCAGATGGTGTTAATTATCACATACTCGGCTGACATAAATTATCACTGACTCAGGTTATCACATACTCCGCTGACATTAATTATCACCGACTCAGGTTATCACATACTCCGCTGACATTAATTACCACCGACTCAGGTTATCACATACTCAGTCAACTCATGTGATGTAACTTACCACTAATCAAGTTATGTAAATTACCAATAACTCATGTGATGTAAATTATCACTGACTCATGTGATGTAAACTACCACTTATGCAGGCGAAGTAAATTATCACTGACTCAACTGATCACAAAATCTAGGTGACATTAACTATCATTTACTTAGTTGATTTAAATAACTACTTACTTAGGTGATCTCTTTGCCACCAATTTTGCTGCTTCACGCTCATCTCCAAAGCTACCCTGAAAAAAAACAACCAGGAAATGTCAGTCACTTGAAGACAGATTTTCAGTACTTACGACTCCTCTTGCTTAATGGCCCAACATTTTAATGCTCTTGCAAATGTCATGTAATGTCTGATTGGACAGTATATCATACAATAGAATGTCATGAACTAAGACAGGGAGTGCAGTGCTTCAGTGGAAGAGTGCTTGACTCGAGACCGAGGGGTCACAGGTTCAAGCCTCATCGGCGTCACTGGGTTGTGATCCTTGAGCAAGACAAATTTATCCTAGCTTAGTACTGGTTCAACCTAGGAAGAGCTGTCCCTGTTTAACTGAAAGAATTTTGATCGGACGTAAAGAATCAAATCAAATAAAAAAAAAACTAAGACAGCATTATATCAGTTGTTTTTGTTGTTGTAAATGTCACATGGTTATGTAAGCATAACCCAGTAACTGTAAGAAACGAATAATAAAGGCCTTGATCAGACTGCGTGGATGAGCAGGCTGGTCTGTCCCTTTGTTGTTTGCAAACCCTGTAGACAGGTTTTATTGCATTGTGGCCCAAATAGGGTTAATGTGACTATCAAACCTTATTGCTCTCACACAGGACAAAGCTCCCATCAAATGTTGGCTTTATGAGAATAATAGGGTTGTCTACAACCAGGGTTCATACAGGCAAGATTGTGTACAATTCAAGGACTTTTCAAGGACTTCAAAAGACTTTCCTACTGTTTTCAAGGACTGAAAACTTAGTAATACTGATTTACATGTTAAAATTGTACTTTGGAAGTCCGTAACTAAAGATACTAGTTTTACGAAAATTAGTATAAAATTGTGGTGACTTTATTTGGTGCAGCATATGCTGCACCAAATAAAGGCACCACAATTTTATACAGATTTAGGTCTCCACAAATACTGTTGAATCCTCCTTAAAATGGTAAAATTCAAGGACTTTTCAAGGCCTTTGAGTGTTTTTAAGTATTTTTCAAGGCAATTTAATTTTCAAGAAATTTTCAAGACAGTCCTGTATATTCAAGTACTTTTCAAGTCTGTGCGAACCCTGTACAGCTTACCTTTCCATTCCAAATATAATTGGTAGTTTTTGTAAAAACGACAAAGACATCATTAGAATTAAGAGAAGCCGCCGTCATGGGTACTTGAATGGCCTTCGTGTTGAGCATCGATGTCCCGCGTACTTGTAGCATGTATTCATCCCCAGGTCCCTCGCCTGGATCCACTCCATTTTCTTTTAATTTTTGTTGTTGCTCGGCTTTGTTTCTACCCCAACCAGCCTTGCCACCCTGGAATGTGATAAAAATTGTCATTGATCGGGTTCTAGATATATGTGCCTTATCAAAGGTTGATTTCTTATTTCTCAACTAAAACATTTGTTGAGTCTTACATTGCTCAGCATTGTTTGATACACCTACATTGGGTGCAAGTTCAAAATTTTCAAAATCCTGAACTTTAGACATGCTGGTGGAGGCTGTGAAATAACGGCCACTACTCGTGTAAAAACAGCCTTGAAGAATTTCAGGGAGCTACTACCAGTTCTCACATCCTGCCAACTCTCATTCAAGACCCGTGGCCATGTATATAGCTCTTGCGTGCGGAGTGCCATGCCAGTGAAACTTGGCCACTGACCAAGATGACCCTCAAGAAAGGAGCACCTGGAGATCAGGCGTGAGATCTGCTATGCCTGCAGCTAGCCAGTTTCCTGGAAGGGGGCTCACTGATTTGGATGATGCCCCTGCACATTAATCAAAAATCTGATTATGATGAAGTTGTAAGAAGCTGTTCAATCCATTTTCTAATCATGAGATTCACATGCTGTTTGAACATGGCTTTTAACTTGACAAAACCTAATCTGAGCCCTGAATTGTTTAAATGATGTTACACGGGAAAGAGTTGCAGCCTTGACTGATCATTTTGTCGATGCTTTTGTTCGTGAAAACCTTGTGCGCATCAATGACGATTTTGTGATGCAATGACGTTCTAAATTTTGACGCTGTTGCCATTTTGTTTAGAGAAATCCGGTGTAAGAAAAGGGATATTTTAATGTTTGCGGTGTTTTCAGTGCCGATTTGGTTGAAATAAGAAAAAATATCCAAGAATAACAATCACATATGTTTGTTTCAATACATTAGCACTTGCCAGGTCCCTCAGATATGTTTGAACACTCAGCCTTACGGCCTCGTGTTCAAACAGCGTCCTCGGGACCCGGCAAATGTTAATGCACGAAAAAACATGTGTGATCCCTATATTCAGCCAAATCTGGCGGGGTAGAGGTATAAGTTTTGGTCTGAGACTTCATCTACATCCATACCTTGCATGAACAAGAAGCAAAGTCTCTGGTGAGAATGTGCATATGTGCAGGTTCGCCTGAGCATTCGCTTCATGCCGATGCAATAAGTATCAAAATCTTGTGTGCTGGACATAATATTGTCTAATTTTTCATATAACGTCCTTCTTTATCGTTGTTTGTCCTACTTACTGAGAAGATGATCATTTTTCCATCAAACATAGACATGAAATGATTAGGTTCCTTGCACTGAACAACTCGGACCTAAAACAAGAAAGAAGACTTGGTTAATCAATGGGCAACAGGATGTATTTGTGAAACACTAAGGCCCTCGTAACATAAGTAATTCACAGTATATTGAACATTTTTTTTCAAAAGTGCAAAGGTCATGGTCCAAGTAATATAATTTGATATATCTGAACATAGGGGCCAGTCCAGTTTAACAATATGCCATCTTGCTTAATATTACTGAAATAGACTTATAAAATAGTTATTACTTTTTGGCAAACTGTAAAGACTGGACTGGTCCATAAATATCTGATTGCTCTTCTGACAGGGTATACACATGTTTGTTTTTTGGGGGTTTGGTTTGTTGCTATATCTCCCAGGCAACAGCTATGGTCATGTCAGGACAGTCAGTTCACCTAATCACACTTTTTTCCTGGGCAAGCTTGAACAGTACTCCATGCACATACTTTTACTTGTAACTGACAACAACCCTTCTTGAGTGATTCAGCCAAAGGGAGGAGAATCACCGTGATCAATCTCCACAAAAGTATGGGACCGGGCCGAGATTGAACTCGCGACCCCTGGATCTGCAGTCAGACACCCATCTGTAGCCAGACACATTAAAGACTGTGCTATGCGGCCTGGTGGTATACACATGTGAAATATCAAAGTTCTAGGTCTAGTAGTTAAGGCTTAAGTTGTTGGACACCTATGAATACCGACCAAAATATTATGTCTTGTTTGCCAGCAAAGTGTTTGTGCTTTTCTTTTTCCTGGACTTTCTTTAATAAATTAAACTCCACAACTTTTGTTATTTTTCAACTCACTCACAATTAATATAACCTTCAAGTTCACGTGTAAGCCATCAGCATGTTTAGGTTTTGGTGATAAAGTTAACAGGGTAAAAATTGGGGAGGTGTGTGGTACATAAAACTATTCAGCATGACAAGGGTTCATATTACCTGAACGGCAGCTCCGCCTAGCTTGTCGTCAATTTCAACAGCTTTCAGTGCTGACGTTCCTTTCTCATCTGTCGTTGATTTAGTGCCCTGCAGAAAGTCACATCAGTGAAAGTTACAAATTTGTAAAATAATCAACTTTTGAAATTAAAACCTTAAAACTATGTGTACAAAATATTAACAGTTTCAATTTTAAAATGGTCAATTGTCTGATAAACTGAAAATAAATGGGAAAAGCCATAGGGCCAGTTAATCAAAATAATTCAGCATAAAAGTGCAAATATTTTCTTATCCATCAGTTTAAACATCTGTTTTGGGTGCTCAAAAGAACCGTCTCATTGAGACGGTTCTTTTGAGCACCCACAACATATGTTTTGGTTGAGAAATAAGAAAATAATTTTCAGTTACACACTCTTATCTGGGGGGGGGGGGGGGGGGGGGGGAAGGGGGAGGGCTAAAAAGATAATTCAGAATTATGGCCCTGTCAAGGACAATCATGCATGGTTTAACAGTGGCAGCTATCACTGCTGGGAGAAACAGCCTTTAATGGATTTTGTTATGAGTGGACAGACATTCTCATGGACGGACAGTTACGGTGCAAATGTGAAAACACTATACAGATTTTGGATGGCCAAATCAAGCCACCAAAGAGCTTTAAGCCACATTAATTGTTATGTCATGCTTCTTGTCAAGCCACATAATTTCAACCAGAATAAATCCCATTGAAAATACACTGATCCAAACTTGAACCAATTAACTCGTGCCGCATAAGTTATTGTTATATATGAGCCATGACATGGGATTTCCAACAATGTGGTACGTGCGACCAGCAAAGCCTCAGATCAGCCTGCGCATATGTGCAGTCTGATCAGAGCCTAGCTTTGCTAGTCGTTTGAATATTCTATGAGTGTTAAGCTACTGACTGAACATCGTTTGGAGTTTCTAAGCTTAAAAAGAGGCTGCACAGTCTACACTTGTCAAAATGACACATTGTTGGAAATCACATGACGCAGCTCAATTATATCTCTGGATGTGTAAGGATGGATAGACGGAAATCACAACCTGCTAAATGCAGAGGCGAGTTCAACAATGCGAACGTTCCCAGGCGTTCGTTGTTCTGGTACCTATCTTTATTCGTAATATGTAAAGCCTGACATTAGTACAACGAGCGCCCCAAAGCACTCACATTGTTGAACTCGCCTCAGGTGTGATAACTATCACATAGGTTTAGATAAACAAAATTATTGAGCGTAAAATTGTAAATAATTTCTTACCCATCAGTTTTAACATTTGTTTTGGGTGCTCAAAAGAACCGTCTCATTGAGACCATTCTTTTGAGTACCCACAACATATGTTTTGGTTGAGAAATAAAAAAAAATCATTTTGGTACGCTCGCTTAACTAAAGGCCTGCTAGAGCTGTTTTTTATGATAGAATTCGTATCTGAACAAAATAAATGATGATACAGTAAACATTCTGATCACTAGTTACCTGGTATAAATGCTTAGACAATACAGACCCAGATCAGACTGCTAGGAGCCTTCACTGTTTGCAAGCAATATGTGAAACGCAGAATTGATAACCAACATACTGTTTCAGAATATATTCCAGATTTTAGTGTAAGAGTCTGTTGTTGTGATTGGTTTATGTCAAGAAGTCTTTCTGACAGATTCAAAGTCATGTGATATTATCAGTAGCACATGACCTATCACATGACCACAGATCTCTCAATGAAATCAAGCAAAATTAGCACATAATCACATACAGTAAAACCTGTGTAAAACAGCCACTCAAAAAAAGACAAAACAAAGATCTTAATAACAATTGGCAGCTTCATGAAGGTCAAAAGTATTGCAGAATGCTCCACTTGGAGCGTTCTGGAATACTTTTGACCTGCATTTAGCTATAATTGGTCTTGAAAACCAATTTTTGGTCTTTTTGAGAGTGGCTGTTTTACTCTGGTTATACTGTATTAACCAATTAAAATACGAAATTATCACATGATGACATATACAAGATCATATGATCACATGTCCACAGATCAACCAATGAAAGCTAAATAAATTGATCACATGTCCACAGATCAACCAATAAAAACAGATTAAATGATCACATGACCACATATCAACCAATGAAATACTCACCTGCCAGTAATATACAATATAGTTGTCTCTTCCATGCACCTGGTATGTGTAGAGTATGACATAACAATCACCAGCAAAAAACTGCCCAATATACCTCTTATCTAAGGGCACAAGATCAAAATCTTCCACACGCCAGATCTACAAAGAAGTATAGTACAAACTTTATATGGGCCTCCCCACGAGAATACCTGTCTTCGGGGTTTGTGACCAAGTAGGGCTTAAACCAGCCTGCTCAGCTACAGAGACTAGCTAGAATATTGAAACGCTACATGTAGCAAGATTAGCTATTATATTTTACAGGCCAATTGTTTGTTTGTTTGTTTGGTTCTTAATGACGCATCAACCCTTGTGGGTCATTAGCGTCAGATGGTATTAAACTAAACATGATGAAGATGGAAAAAGTAAAAATTTATAAGATAAAATAAACGAATGATAATGATGAATTTGTATATTGATAATTAGTTGCAATACGATTGTTGACAGGAGAGACCACGTACAATATCTGACAGTTTCAAAGAGCTATTCAGATAACTGCACATGTTCTTGAACTGAACAGAATACAACATTAAAAAATCTGTATTATGGTCTGATACAAATGTAAAACAAAACATGATTTTAAAAATAGCAATTAGATTTTGTTAAAAAGATTTATTTGTCTTAAAAATGTCATAATACTATCAATATGTATATCTTGAAATAATTCTTTCATGTTATCAACATGGAAGCAATTATTTCTTACTTGTGCAAAATCGCCACATTCCAAAAGGAAGTGACGTACAGTGAATGGTGCGTCGCAACCAACACATTGTGGCTGCTCTTCACCTTGTAGTAAGTATGAATTAGTTACTCTTGTATGACCTAAGCGGAGTCGAGCTAAAACTACTTCTTCTCTTCTAATGTTTCGAACAACTGATTGATATTCACCAATAGTTGGTTTGATGTCAAGAAGTTTATTACCAATGCTGTTATTCCATGAAGTTTGCCATTCTTCCAAGATATATTTATTGATAGATGGTTTGAAATTGGAAAATGGAATTTTAAAAGAAGTTGGTTCTAAAGAAAGCGATGTTTTTGCTTGCTTATCTACCATCTCATTCCGTTGGATACCTATATGACTAGGAATCCAACAGAGAGCAATTTCTTTATAAGCTAAAAGCTCATGACATTTTTCTAAAAGTTTCTGAATCTGTGGATTCTTTGAACTGGTATGGTTCATTGCTTTCAATACAGAAAGCGAGTCAGAAAATATAATAAATTTATTGTTAGCATCACAAGTGCTAATGAAATCTAAAGCTAGATCAATTGCTTTGGCTTCAGCAGTGAAAATTGATGAATCGTCAGGTATACGTTGCATATTACTATGGTTGTCTGATATAACAGCACAACCAACCTTTGAGTCTTCCTTTGACCCATCAGTATAAATTTGTTGGTAATTCTTATAACGGCTTTGCATTTTTCTGAAATCATCTTTTAATATGTGTGGATTTGATTCAGATTTTTTCCCGGAATGTAAATCAAAAAGTATTTCAGGTGGTTTCATACACCAAGCTGGAATATTTGGTGTAAAATGTTTTTCAATATTTTGTGGTTTGATATTGGCAGATTCTAAGAGTGGTGAAATTCTGATGCCAAACGATTTAATAGCTTTAGGTTTTTGTACATATAAATTAACATAATTTGGTGGGAATGTAACTTCATGAGCAGGATTTGATGGGTTAGCAGCAAGTCTTATAGCATATTGCAAAGAGAGTTTCTCTCTTCGTGAGTATAGTGATGGTTCATCTGCTTCCACATAGAGACTAGCAACAGGAGAAGTTCTAAAAGCCCCTAAAGCTAATCTAAGTCCTTGGTTATGTATAGGATCAAGCATTTGAAGATATGATTTTCATGCAGAGCCATATATAATACAGCCATAGTCTAATTTTGACCGGACTAGAGACAAATACAGCTTGAGAAGTGTAGTTCGGTCTACACCCCAAGAAGTATGGGAAAGCACTTTTAAAAGATTCAATGCTTTTAAACATTTAGCTTTGAGATATTTAATATGGGGTATAAAACTGAGTTTTCTATCAAATAAAATGCCAAGGAATTTCGACTCCTCAACAACTGGAATAGGTGATCCATATAAATGTAAAACCGGATCATCATGTTGCTTGCGCAACTGACAGAAATGTACACACTGTGTTTTTGATTTGGAAAACTTAAAGCCATTGCTTGTTGCCCAATTTTCAATCTTATTCAAATTTTGTTGTAGTTGACATTCAATTGTCGCCATGCTTTTCGAGCGATAACAGATACAGAAGTCGTCAACATATAATGAGCAATCAGTAAGATTACCTAAACATTTCACAATATCATTAATTTTGATACTAAAAAGTGTTGTAGATAGAACGCCCCCTTGAGGTACACCTTGCTCCTGGTTATAATAGTCAGACAGAGAGGAGCCAACTCGGACTTGCATGGTGCGGTCTGCAAGGAAGTTTTCAATGAATGTAGGAAGTCTACCTCTTAATCCTAGTTTGTGGATATCTTTTAAAATGCCATATCTCCACGTGGTATCATAAGCTTTTTCCAAATCAAAAAACACAGCAACTACATGTTCCTTTTTAATAAAGGCATCACATATGAAGGTTTCCAATCTAACTAAATTATCAGTTGTACTGCGGTCAGATCTGAAACCAGACTGGAACCGCGATATATGATTATTGGATTCTAAAAACCAAGCAAGTCTTTTATTTATCATTCTTTCAAGTGTTTTACATAGACAACTTGTTAAAGCTATAGGTCTATAATTATTTGGTTCCGCAGGATCTTAACAGAAAGCCAATAACAAAGGTACTGATCAGACTGTGCCAATGTGCAGGCTGCTCTGCATTTTTGTTGTTCGTAAGCAAACAAAGGGAGGTTTTCTCATGTCAAGGCCCATATAATACAATGAGGACAGGCCTCTTTTTGAGAGTTGGTAAAAAAAATGAGCCGTGACATATGATTTCCAACAATGCGGTATTTTGACATGAATAGACTCAGACCAGCCTGTGCAGCCTTCTTTAAAGCTTAGAAACTCCAAATGATGTTCAGTCAGTAGCTTTATATTCACATAACATTCAAGCGACTAGCAAAGGCTCTGATCAGACTGCACATATGTGCCGGCTGATCTGGGGCTTTGCTGGATATCTTTTAAAATGTCGCAGCTCATATTTTTTTTTCTTTTTTCAACAAAATATTTGTTCTGGGTACTCAAAAGAACTGTCTCAATGAAACAGTCCTTTTGAGAACCCAAAACACATGCAAATAGATAAGTTGATAACAACTATTTTATGCTCACAAATTTTCTTATCTTGACCTTGTCAATTGAGTGTGTAATGTGGGTCAAGGTCATAGCTATCACTGCTGCAAAGAAACACAATTTTATATAATTTATTGACAGATAGAAGGATGGATGAAAATTTGAAATATGTCACACCCTGCTAGAAGCAGGTGTGACACAAACCATATGATTGTATTACAAACCATATGTTTGGGTACTATGAAATAGAATAGATTAATGATAAATATACAATGAGGAATAAAATGAGTGCATAAAATCCATTAAACCTTTATGATTCATGGCAAAGATCAGGAACAGTACAATCAAGTACCACACCTGACACAGGATACCACATGGGAAGGTAACAAAAATACAATAAACATCACCAACACGAGCCAAGAGGTCAGCCCTTTCCCAGTAGGTGTCCACAAGGCAGCAATGAACAGACGAGAAAGCATGAGAAACACAAGACACAAAAAAAACACTAATGATCCACAAAAGAAGTACTGCCTTGGAACGGTCAGTAAAAATATTTTACTGGTGGGCTTAAACCAGTTTCACAATGCCAACCTCACCCTTAGTTCAGATGTGGATCAAAACACATAGATGTTTGGTTTGCATGAAAGACACCTAGCTTATCAATGCATCATCTCCAAAAACATATAAATCAAGATATAAAAAGGAGATAAAGACAAGGACCCAACAGTACATAAAACTGAATACCGGAGCAAAAGAAATCCAACAGGTAAACCCAGGTGGGTCTGACAACAGCCAAAGCATCAGGTCCCTACCATCTCATCAACAAATAAGTCTTAAGTCAGAACCTTCAAAGAGTCTGAAGTCCAACCCACAAGCGTGCAATTAAAGAGGAAAGCAAAGTTGCCAACCGTGATTGGGTTGACCACCAAGCATGCAGTCTGTTGCAATATATTAATGTTATAGCCAATCTTTTTATAATGGGAAATTATTTAAATGAATTAATAAATAGCATTTATGTAAACCATCTCTCTTCTATAGTAAGGTATCAACATTCACTATTGGAGACCAAAGCTGACATATATAGAGATCATAATTACTGTTGTTGTGTTGCAGTGAGTTGACAGAACTTCTCCCTATTCACCGATATAGTGTAGACATTTTTTATATTTTGATATTTATGGGACTATAAGATTCTTATGTTTATGTTGATGCTTTACATCATTACAATTATTCAGTCATGTTGAGATGTTCCTTGGGTTGAACCAGTACTAAATGTCTTGCTCAAGGGACTCAACACGGTCCTCGGGCCATTTTTGGGGTTCAAAATTTTGAATTTCAATATTTTAGAGGTTTTCATGAAAAACAATATTTTTTGGGGTATGAATATTTTGTGGATTTTTTGGGGGGTCATCACAAATTGGACTATATTTAGGGGTAACTTCTATGCATTTTAGAGTCTTTTCTTAAGGCCAAGGTACAGAATTGGGGGTATTTTTTGGGGTTGGTAAAATTTCAAATATTTTTTGGGGTGCTTGAGATTTTTTTTGGGTGGACAGTAGATGCTGGGCCCGAGCCTACGTATGAAGAAAAAATAAGAGTAACCCCCCTGGGAACACGGTGCCTCCAGTTAGGTTCAATCCAGCCGCCCCTCAATCTCAAGTCAAGTACTCTACCACTGAGCCAAATTCTATAAAAAGCTGATTACTGCTTAATCCTAATCCATACAGCGCCACATATAATTTGCAGCAAACAACATTTTCAAATTTTGTTGCTTTTTCAAAAATAACAAGTACGGCGTGATATTCCATGTGAATTATTGTCTGCTGACAGACAACGATTCACATGGAATATCATGTCTTATTTTTTCCAAAAATTAAGACAAATGTCACAAAAATTTGTCTGCTACAGTCATGATTGGTGCTTTAAGGGTTTATCAGTGCTATAGGCAAGTTTAAGCAAAATTCAAGCACTTTTCAAGGACTTCTTAAGATTATCCAACAGTTTTCAAGGACAAAAATGTTATGGAAAATACTGATTTAAGTGTTAAAATTCTACTTCAGAAATGCTAGACTGAGATAATAGAGAAGTTAGTACTAGAAAAATTAGTATAAAATTGTTGTACATTTATTTGGTGCAGCAGTTTTATTCTGATTTAGATCTCTATCAAATAATTCCTACAGAAAATAGAAGAACTCAAGGACTTTTCAAGACCTTTGCGGGATTTTCCAGTAATTTTCAAGGCATATTCAATTTTCAAAGATTTTCAAGAAAGCTATCTAAATTCGAGTACTTATCAAGCCTGAGCGAACCCTGAACTAAACTACTAAAATCTCCTTAGCCAGTCAAATTAAAGAAATCCTGTATTTACCTCACATTTCCCAGATCCATCATCCACCATCTGTGTCTCAGCTGCCAGAGCTTGGTTAGAATGTAATGTTGACGCATCAAACTTGGTTTGTACTGTCTTAGCTGAAATATTGGGGAATAGTGTAAAAATAAACTAAATCATGTGACATTGACACCATCTGTGTCTCAGCTGCCAGGGCTTGGTTAGAATGTAGTGTTGACGCATCAAACTTTGTTTGTACTGTCTTAGCTGAAATATTGGGGAATAGTGTAAAATAAACTTAATCATGTGACATTGACACCATCTGTGTCTCAGCTGCCAGTGCTTGATTAGAATGTAATGTTGACGTGTCAAACTTGGTTTGTACTGTCTTGGCTGAAATATTGGGGAATAGTGTAAAATAAACTAAATCATGTGACATTGACACCATCTGTGTTTCAGCTGCCAGAGCTTGATTAGAATGTAATGTTGACGCATCAAACTTGGTTTGTACTGTCTTAGCTGAAATATTGAAACAGTGTAAAAATAAACTTAATCATGTGACATTGACATGTGTAATGCCATCATGTTTGTTTTCATGGTGCTCTGTTCCCTTTAATTTGATATGCAACAGGACTACTTTCACAAAAATATATGGTTTGACCTTTTGACCCCACCCCCTGGGTCAAGGGTGTCTGCGGGCAAAATATTTGCTACCATATTGGTGCAAACATTGTCAGCTTTAATTTGATAAGCAACATGACCATATTCTGAAAAAGTTTTATTTTGGCTTTGGCCCCGCCCCAGGGGCTCGGACCCATGCCTTCAAACTAAAATCCCATTTGATATGTTTAATATCTATTGCTGCTCTGCCTGCATGCACAATTTCAGCAAAAAACATTGACAATTGCCTTAGTCATTGCGGAATTTAAATATTTGACCTTAAAGGGGGTGGGGTAAAACTTTGACACTGCCATGCTTATCTACAGGCACTGGGCAATCATGGTCTATAGTGAGAACTTGATAAATATAATAGCTTTGATGAAATGTGAAGATTATCACACAAACAAGTAGCCCAATGGGCGACGATTGCTCACCTGGGCGCCAGCATTATGTTTGGAGATACCATAATTGATGATGCTCAAAGGCAGGTAACTCTGAACTTGAAACAGTGACCAGGAACTAATTTCTACTAAAAAAACACAAGATATTATGCCAGTCCTGGTTATCTGCAAGTTTTAAAAAGATCTGAAACGGTGAAAGTGTATTTTCAGATGCTCTAGGGCAGCTAACTCTGTTGTCAGTGATGGGTTCTGACCAATCATTATCTTTAATGTATATCCTGATAAACTACAAGGATAAAAAAAATCAAATGAAAAATGAAGGCGCAAGAGTGGTCACAACATTATACAGCTATATTTTAGACGCTATATTTTAGACACTCAAGTGCAGCTAACTCTGTAATTGGTGGTTGGTTGTAGCGGATAATCTAACTCATTGAAGCTTTTATGGGTGTCGTTGTTACCTGCAAGAATGAGAAAGATCCATTCATAAATGAGGGTGCTAGAGTGGTCACAAAAGATCTCCCATTGTAAGTCCATGCAGATTTTTTATAACACTCAAGGGCAGTTAACTCAACAGTCTGAGGTTAGTTCTACTTAAAGTTCCGATTCATCCAAGTTTTATGGTTGCCCATGTTACATGAAAGAATGATGAAGATCCAATCAAAAATGTAGGCGCTAGAGTGGTCACAACATTATCCATCACTTTTTAAGATAATCAAGGGGAGCTTACTCTATAATAGGTGATGGGATCTTGACAAAATTCAAACTCATACAAGCTTTTACAGTTGTCCTTCTTATCTGCAAGAATAAAAAAGATCCATTCAAAATTTAATGCACTAGAGTGGTCACAACATTTCTCCCATTATAAGTCTATGGGGATTTTTCCAAACCCTTAAGGGCAGCTAAGTCCGTGGTCGGATCCTGCAGAATTTCAAACTCATCCAAGCTTTTATTTTTGTCCTTGTTAGATGAAAGTATAAAGAAGATCTAATAAAAAAAAGTAGACGCTAGAGCGGTCACAACATTATCCATCAATTTTTAAGATGCCCAAGGGGAGCTAACTCCAAGATAGATCATGGAATCTTGATGAAATTCAAACTCATCCAAGCTTTAATAGTTGTCCTTATTGTATGCAAGAATGAAGAAGATCCGTCCAAAATTGAAAGAACTAGAGAGGTCACAACATTTCTCCCATTAAAAGTCTATGGGGATTTTTCAGACGCTCAAGTGCAGGTAACTTATAAGTCCCAAGTCGGATTCTGCTGAATTTCGAACCCATCCTAGATATTTTGAGTTTACTTGTTGCCTGCAAGAATGAAGAAGATCCAATGAAAAATGAAGGAGCTAGAGTTGTCACAACATTATTCATTAATTTTTAAGATGCTCAAGGGGAGCTAACTCCAAAATAGGTGATGGAATCTTGACGAAATTCAAACTCGTCCAAGCTTTAATAGTTGTCCTTATTGTATGCAAGAATGAAGAAGATCCATTAAAAATTGAAAGCACTAGAGTGGTCACAGCATTTCTCCCATTATAAGTCTATGGGGATTTTTCCAAACGCTCAAGAGCAGGTAACTCATAAGTCCCTGGTCAGATCATACTGAATTTCGAACCCATCCGAGATATTATGGGTTTCCTTGTTGCCTGCAAGAATGAAGAAGATCCAATCAAAGATGAAGGAGCTAGAGTGGTCACAACATTATTCATTAATTTTTCTGACGCTCAAGGACAGCTAACTCCGAAGTCAGTAATGGAATCTTGCCGAAATTCAAAATCATCACCGCTTTAATATTTGTTCTTAATATATGCAAGAGTGAGGAAGATCCATTCAAAAATGAAGGAGCTAGAGTGGTCACAACATTATTCATTAATTTTTCTGACGCTCAAGGACAGCTAACTCCGAAGTCAGTAATGGAATCTTGCCGAAATTCAAACTCATCACCGCTTTAATATTTGTTCTTAATATATGCAAGAGTGAGGAAGATCCATTCAAAAATGAAGGAGCTAGAGTGGTCACAACATTATTCATTAATTTTTCTGACGCTCAAGGGGAGCTAACTCCGAACACAATGATGGAATCTTGCCCAATTTCAAACTCATTCGAGCTTTTATGGTTGGTCTTGTTATCTGTAAGAATGAAGAAGATCCATCCAAAAATGAAGGTACTAGAGAGGTCACAACATTTCTCCCATTATAAGTCTATGGGGATTTTTCCAGACGCTCAAAGGCAGCTTACTCATAAGTCCCTGGTCCAATCTTGCCGAATTTCGAACCCATTCGAGATATTATGGTTGTACTCGTTACCTGCAAGAATAAAGAGGAACCAATCAAAAATGAAGGAGCTAGAGTGGTCACAAGATTTTCCCCATTATAACCCTATGGGAGCTATCTGTTGCCATGGAAACCAGAGTTCTGATCCGATCTAGCCCAAAACCTAATACAGTCAATCCCCCACCCAAATGATGCTCCTGATGAAATTTTATTATGATTGGCCAGCTGGTCTCTGAGATATTAATGTTTGAAAGTGTGGACGGACGGACAGACGCACGGACAGACGGACGCCGGCTGGAGTCCCATACTATAAGCTCACCCTGAGCATTCGGCTCTGGTGAGCTAAAAAAACTAATATAGGTTTTGCATTATAATTGCCTATACTAAAACAAGGGCAATATTTCAAGTGTTACAGGGTCGATTTTGACAAAACTTATAGGATATCGAGAGTCCATGGTACTTATAATTAACATTTGTACCAAGAATGAATCAAATCTGACCAATAGGTACTGAGATATGGTTCCGGACGGACAAAAAGTGAGGATCGACGGACGGAATGGACTGACCAAGCCAAAACTATATCCCTCCGACTTCGTCAGGGGATAACAACTCACTCACCTATTCTACTATTGTTATAAACCTTCCCCGTGGCCTGTGGTAAGGGCCAGACTTTGAAAAGACTCTTGAAATCCTGTGATTCTCCACCCTCTACTACTCTCGTCACATTTGTACTTGTTGGAAGACCTTTCTTTCTCAAAAAACCCTGAAAAGAGGAAAATCTTGAGAGTTAGGGCTTTGAATGAGAGAGAAAATCACATCAATTCCTCTTTTTTATTTCTTTTTTGTTTTCTCTTTTTTGTTTTTGCTTTGCGTCCCAGTCAACGGCTATGGGCATGGCGGGACGGTCAGTTCACCTAACCACATTTTTTCCTGGGCAAGCTTGAATGAGTACTTCCTGCACATACCTTTCTTGAAAAGATTCAGCAAAAGGAGTAGAATGACCGTAGAAATCATTTCAAGATCAATCCCCTCGAAAGTATGGGACCGGGCCGGGATCCAACTCATGACCCCTGGATCTGCAGTCAGACATGCATCTGTAGCCGGACACTTTCCTGACTGCGCTACGCGGCACAGTCTATCTTATTTCGAAATGCAATGTTTATGTTTTACGTATTTAGATATGTTTTTAGAGGGCTCAAAAAAAGGTTGGCAACTCTTTTTCTTATATATTTATCAGTTGTTTGAATTATAGGTAGTAGACATAAATGCATATATAACCCCAAAAATGATCTTTATCATTTTTTCATATCAAACATATGTTTTGGGTGCATAAAAGAAATGTCTCGGGGAGACGTTTCTTTTACGCATCCAAAACATATGTTTTTATAGACAGTTATAAAAATAGTTCATAAATAGTCCCTATTCTCTGAATTCATTATGTTCCAAATTTATTTTGAATTAGCCAGTTTTGTTTGTTTGATTTGATTCTTTACATCCCATCAACAATCTTTCAGTTATATAGGGACTGGTCTTCCTAGGTTGAACCAGTACTAAGCTAGGACACAATGCAGTGACGCCGGTGAGGCTTGAAGCCGCAGCCCTTCCGTCTTGAGTCAAGCACTCTACCACTGCGCTCCCTAATTAGCCAGTATTTCAAACAATCAGAGTTTGAATTTTCAAGGTTTTACTGTACGCACAAACATTTTTGGGGGGCTCACAACTCCTTCACTGTTCTTTTCAGTTCCAACAACTTGATTTTTTGCTTGTTTGATTTGATTCTTACGTCCCATCGACAATCTTTTAGTTAAACAGGCACGGGTCTTCCTGGGTTGAACCAGTACTAAGCAAGGATTAATGTGTCTTGCTCAAGGACACAACACAGTGACACCAGTGAGGCTCGAGCCCGCGGGCCTTTGGTCTCAAGGTTAGCACTCTACCACTGAGCCACTGTCCTCCCACAGTTCCAATAACTTAATTTTTTTACACATGCTCTTATCTGGAGATTTGATTATAAATTAACCCTTTGTATTCTGATGTATTTTCCCATACATATTGCTACAATTTTTTGTTTGATTTGATTCTTTACGTCAACAATCTTTCAGTTAAACAGGGACAGGTCTTCCTGGGTTGAACCAGTACTAAGCTAGGATAAATGTGTCTTGCTCAAGGACTAAAACGCAGTGACGCTGGTGAGGCTCAAACCTGCGGCCCCTCGGTCTCGAGTCAAGCACTCTACCACTGAGCCACTGCGCTCCCACAGTTCCAACAAGTTGATTTTTTTCACATGCTCTTATCTAGAGTTTGGATTATATATTCACCCTTTGTATTCTGATAGATTTTCCCATACATATTGATACAGTAAGTATGGGACAGTCCTTTGTATACTTTAAGGGGTCTCAGGTAGAATTTTCTAATTATGATGTATTTCTGTCCCTGAAGAATGTTTTAATCTTAGCAAACAGTGCAGACCCTGATGAAATGCAGCATTTGCTGCATTTCATCTGGGTCTTCACTGTTTGCCAAAGTACCCCAGGGGACAAAAATATTTAAATATTGCACTTGTCCTGCAGGACGAGTGAATTACAATTTTCACTCGTCCTGCAAACACATGCACTTGTCCATTAAAAGCATATGCAATAACGAACTTAAGGGAGTGATATGAAATATGACTTCCTTGAGTAATTCTTTGAGAAGAATAACTCGTCCTTTCTAGATTTCACTCGTAATTACAAGTGGATAAGTGGAATTTTGGTCCACTGTACCCGTTTAGGGGTTTCCAGTTTACAAAAAAGGGTTAGACTTACCAATGCATTTCTCATTGCTTCACTCTTCTCCTTCTTTGACGAGTTTTTACCAATCCATGCATGAATTCCTTGAGCACCATTGTCAATGATATAAGAATCCTATAATACACAATATGTTAAAGCTGCATACTCTGTAACTTTGAACATTTTTCGAAAAAAAATATTTTCTTTTTAAATCATTTGTAAAAGCAGAATTAAGTTAAGTTTTCACAATAAATCTGTTCACTATAGCTGAAAACTGCACGGAAAAGTGAATTATTTTATACAACAGGTGTGTTTTTCTCTTATTGGTAATTATTTGCATCCCTCCAATAATTATAGACAGGTAAGTTTTAACATAAATGCCGTTGTTTTGATACTGATAATTTGTTAAGATTTACGAAATTGGTAAAATGTATACCTGAATTTTAGTTTTTTTACTGTGTTCTTGAAAAATAGAAACATTATTTCAAAAATTAAAATATCAAAAGTTACAGACTATGCAGCTTTAAGATAAGCAAAATGTTTGAGCGTAAAATTAGTAATATTTTCTTACCCATCAGTTTTAACATATGTTTTGGGGGCTCAAAAGAACCGTCTCATTGTGACGGTTCTTTTGAGTACTCACAACATATGTTTTGGTTGAGAAATAAGAAAATTAGTTTTTCATTACACCCTCTTAACTAGAGGTCTGATACACACAAAACAATTATATCAGTGCACTGTATGGCCAGTGGCAGATCCAGAGGGCCCTATATACATCTGAACCCCCTTTTCAGAAAACCTCGATCCACCCCTGATGGGCCAGTTTATGAGATTTTGGTATTTATAACATTTGCACTAAAATATCCAGTGGAGCTAGAGGCCTATATTTTGGGCTGAATCTTCATCTACAGCCATACTTTGTGCATACGACTAGTGCAAGCTCTGGTGAGCCTTCACAGCAGGCACTGTATTCAGTATCTAACTCTCGTGTATTGGCTTATATGGACCTCATGGCAAGAAAACCTGTCATCGGGGTTTCCGAAAAGATCATACCCAAAGCAGCCTGCGCAGCTACAGAGACAAGTTAGAAAATTTAAATTTTGTTTGTAGCATATCTAGATATGATACTTTCTGATAAGCAAATAACCAATGAGCTGATCAGACTGCGCAGATGTTCAGGCTGGCTGGGCCTTTCTTGTTCGCAAAGACAGGTTTTCTCTCACGTCGCGGCCCATATTATCTTTATAGATCCAAGCATAGAGCTCCTTGATGACAAAATAAAATTCTTCCATTTTTGTCTCCAGAACGGAAAAGAGATTTAGTTGAATTTATTGCTAGGTGTCATTTTTGTGCGAAACAGATTTCTTTCTTATATTCTTTGCTACATGTACTGTCAATGTCCAAATTAATGATCATACATTCGCTCCACTTGACAATGACAATGTTTGTCCCCAAATAATTTGACATTAAACTGAATTTCTGTTGTAATTAATTCAAATTCAAGCTAAACTGGTACATTTGTGCTAATACAATTGACTTTGTGAAGAATTTTGCTGTGATAAAGAATGTCGCTATAAACAGTTTTCACTGTATAACTGTTACATAGCTGAAAGGTCAGCATTTCAAAAATCCTGAATTTCATACATTCAAATCTTTAAACTTGCAGTATGCCTACAAAAATATGGCAACTTCAAGTTAAATCCCCAACTGTCTTTAAAGATAAACTGAAAATAAATCAGAGAAGTTTTTATAATAATAATCTGCCTAATTCAAAATTTTGAGGCTGACTTTCTATGGAAAGTCATCCTAAAAGTCCTGAATTCAGGAATAAACCTGAAAATGCTTTGTTTATTTGACGTGTCCAACCAAAACTACTCAATTTTAACCCTTTACTTAACGCCTTTCAACACATTTGCAAACAGAGCAGATCAGGCAGGCAGCTCTTGTAAGAGCTGCCTGATCCGGGTCTACTCTGTTTGCTTATGGGAATAACATTAGATATGATCCTAAACTAGTGGAACTGACAAGTAATTTCTTTGTTCTATGTATAAATGTGAAAGTTTATTTATATAATTATTAATAGTGGATGGCGCTTAGCATGAATATTCATGAAGGAAAGGGTTAACAAACATAATGTACCTAATAAGAAATTAATAGAAGCAACAATTTTTTGCTTGGACCATGCATTGTAAGGTCTCATCTGACTGCATATCTATACAACGAACAAGAGAATGTCTACAGATGGATGGACGAACACCAGACTGATCGCTATATCCCCCAGCTCTTGTCGGGCCGCAGAGATGCCAACCCTAAATGTCGCCCTTCAGGAATATAAATGACACTTTTGAGGAATCTGGGGAAAATTTCCGGAATACCGCATATTTCGCCATATATGTTGTAAAAAAATGTACTCTGTTTCCTAAGAGATTGTATCACCTCTTGAATATTATGTCGGACACAAGATGGCTTCAATACCGCCTAGTATAGTACCCTCTACCTCCTTCCCAAATGCGTAGCTGCTGACAGCATGCATTCTATCCTACGGTTTCCATTTGGCTTCAGTATTGGCCAAAGATTTGTACAATCAGATGAATTTCTGCATCCACATGATGTTTTTTTTTGCTGGAGGAATTCATTTTGAATATATGACAGATGGGTTTTCAAGACTTGCAAATTTTTACCCGCTAAAGTAACGTTTTTCCAATAAACAATGCACAAACCAGATGCACAAACAAGTCTCTATTTTGTTTTACTACCGGTGATAAGGTAAATCAGTGTAGCAGTAGGACTTATTCCCTTTATTTTATCTGGTACCATATCAAAATTGTTATTTGCCTCAATTTTTACATCCAAAATCGTAATGCGGAATCAGCCTTAAAAATCGGAATGATTACGCAAAAATCTGGTTGGCATCTTTGAGGCCATGAGATAAAAGTCAACTTACAGAGGAATCTAGATCTTGCTTCATAAGAGGACCAGATTTTACTTCTGATACTTTAAGAGTGCCATCTTCTTCTCTACAGCTAGAAATAAAATATAAGAAAGCACTTGAGAGTTTGGTACCCTTATGAGACACTGCCTCCTTTATTGACAGGTAAAATCTGTATAGGCGTGACAGAAAGGGGTAGTCGCAAACAGGTGTATATCCCGTTATTCAAAGGTTGTGTATAACATATACTATGCACAATAAGTTTAGCAATTGTTTTGTATGGATGAGCCCATCCATATCAGATCTAAAGTTTCATTTGCTGTCATGAAGATACAAGCGCCGAACATCTGACAAGAATTTCCATTAAAAAAAAATATGGAATTACCAAACACAGCGGCCCTGCTAAAGTGACGTTAAGTTTTAAGGCTAGCGGCTAACGTGGGTATTTTTGATCATTTGGGGAAGCCAAAAAAATTTTCAGGCGATTGTTTGGTCACTGAACCAAAAAAAGCATAACAAATGCTGCAATTTTCCGAACTGTCTAAGAGAAATAAAGGAACAAGTTTTCACAATTTGACATTTTTATTAATGCATTTACGTTATCGCCTTTAAACGGTGTTACAAGTCGGTTTTTCTTGAACCACATTAACAAGTGAAACTGTATTATGCCTTCCAACACATTCACAAAAATAATGTTGAATGAAACATCTTCATGGCTATAGAGCACGAGCCGAAAGATAAAATCTAACGTCACCATTATCTCCCAAATGCGTCGCACCATTTTCCGGCAACTTAAGGTTTTAATCAAACATAAGATCAATTACATTATAAGCCTATGCCATCTTTGTAAACTGAGCCTCTGTTGAATTGGCGAGCCAATTAATATTAGAAGTATAATCAAATGATGACTACGTTTTGACGTCATTGAGGGCAGCTGATTTTTTCAGCATGGAATCTCTATCACATCTGTTACACACCCAATTGTTTTTATAGGCGTATGATGCATGAGGAAGATGTAAGACCACCAAACGAAAAATCACATGCCTATCATTTTAGCATTACTTACAACAGGTGTCATTTTGCTTACTGACCCCTCCTGCAATTCTTGCTCTCCCAAAATTTCGTGGTTTCATTTGCCCAAGATCCTGTTCTCGTCATTGCATTTGAAATTGTTCAACATTGCACAAAGATGAGCACATAAAGATGCAAAACATAAGAAATTGCTAAACTTAGTGTGCATAGTATAAAACTGCCGTTTGCATGCTCAGAATTTGCCATGCATATGCAGAATCAACTTTCAGCTGGCTGATTTGTAGGAACAAAGGTTGGATTTTCACATGGCATGCCATATTTCTCTTATGCACATGCTCCAAAACGAACAATTTTTGAGATGATCCCACTAGCTTAAAGCATGAGCGAATTGGGCACGATTTCCATTATATTTGAACAAGCCATCCATCCCTTTTGTAAGTGAATTGGGGCTGTGCAAAGTAACTTTTTGACTGACATCTTTAACTTGGTTTATTTGTTTATTTGCGCTATGCTTAAAATGTTCAAAGAGTGCATCTATTCACAGAGGTAACTGCAGGATCTCGGATGTTGTAACCATTTGGAGATTTTGTTTGTTTCTTTTGTTGCTTTACGTCCCAAGTCCACAGCTATGGTCATTGCGGGATGGTCAGTTCACCTAACCACACTTTTTCCTGGGCAGGCTTGAACAAGCAGTTAACCAGTAATTCGTGCACATACTCTCGCTTGTAACTGACAACAACCCTTCTTGAATAAATCAGCGGAAGGGAGGAGAATGACCGTAGAAATAATTTCATGATCAATCTCCACAAAAGTATGGGACCGGACCAGGATCGAATTCGTGACCCCTGGATCTGCAGTCAGACACGCATCTGTAGCCAGACACGTTACCGATTGCGCAACGCGGCCCGGCGCCCATTTGGAGAAGTTGGCGGAGATGTTTCTGAATACTTTTCATCCCGATAAGATTTTTGAAAAATGACGCATTAAAAAAGCGAAAAAATAGTTCTAAAAACATTACAGCTGGAGTTTTGTGGTTATCCATTTTAAAGCATGGCATTATATCACTCTCCTTGCGATGTCATGTGATAAATTAAAAATAATACATTTGCTGAAGTCCTTGGGCCCTGGGTTGCTCACCTGTTTATAAGGTCAGGGCAAAGTATTCTCATGCCCAGCATCCAGCTATGAATCATTGAATCAATAAGAATTTATAAGTACAAGTTTGTAAGTAATGTTGAAGAAAATAAAAGGATATAGAACCAAAATTATCACTTAAACCAAGAGTGAATCAAATCTGATCAATTAAGAAATGAATTCAATTTTTGGATTGTTCATTGATTCATGAATACTTCGGGTCTCTTGAAAAGTAAGTGAAGCCCAAAGGGCTTCACGTTAACTTTGCAAGAGAACCGAAGTATTCATGATTCCATGAACATTCTAAAATTGAATTTATTGCTTATATTTACATTTTATTATAAATAACTAAAATATGAAAATTGTTTTAATTTTAGGAATGAAACAGTTTTGAGCTTTTGTGATCCTCTAATGTTCGTTGTTCGTCAATCAACAATTTTTGATCAATAATTGCTTTAAACAACATCTACTAACCACTAAGTGGAGTGTCACCAAACTTTACAGGAACGATCCTTGGATGGTCCCCTTTCAAAGTGTTAATTCCATGTAGAATTCTGGTTGCCATGGCAACCAAAAGGAACAAATTTGAAAATATTATTGTGTAACATGTATGATGTTTGTCTATTTAATATGTTATTTACTAAGTTTCTGTAGACCCAGCTGTTGGAGATATTAATGATAAACAAGTTGTTGTATACAAGATGTTTATTTGATCATAAGATTTTTTCTAGAAGGATGACATATCATCTAGAAATTCAAAAGGTATTGTAATGCAAGTTTCCGGAAAAGTCCGGATTTCCTGGATTTTTTTTCCATGCCAATAGCTTTGAGAAGTTTCTGGAAATAAGTAGAATCATTGAGAAACCTCTAGAAATTTCCAGAATGTTTTATATTTAGCATATGATATCATAGTTGTTTCCTGAGTGTTCTGAAAATATATAAGAGTAAATTTTTCATAAGGGCATCTTTGAGATAATTTCACCATTTAAAAGTCTAAACCTTTTGTGCTGGAATTCTATACTGGAATACTTTGTGTTTAATTTATTCATTCTGGATCACTTTGGATTATTCAGTGTTGGATTCAGACTTAGTGTCATTTGGATTTAACTTCAAAATCTGGGGATCAGAAACTGCTGAAAGGCTTGTGTTGATAAATATTCTTAGGACAGTTTGGATATATAAGGTACTGTAAATTAGACTTTCTTTGATTGTATAAATATTTTCCATTTCTTTTGTAAATGAAAATTTTGTTATTTTAAATAAATTTTGTTAAATTTTAAAAGCGCAGTTTGCTGACTTTCCAAATACCAAATTTTGGTTTACTGAATTATTGTCTAGTTACGCCTGGCACGTAACAATTGTCAAAAACTACTGGCTGATTTGAAAATAATTTGTCACAAATGGTCCTCATCAACCCCCACAAAGACATCCACATTTTCTGTCGATGAGACCAATTCGTTAGAATTGAGTTATACAGGCCATTAGTTAAGAGTATGTAACACAAAAATAACTCTTATTTCTCAACCTAAACATATGTTGTGGGTACTCAAAAGAGCTGTCTCAATGAGACGGTCCTTTTGAGCACCCCAGCGCCCTAGATAAGCTTTTGGGTCAATTGGGTACTTACGCAACCTGGTTATCCTCAATTGCGTACTTGCAAAAACAATTGCGTGTTTTCATATTTTTTTTACACCACGCTTTTTTTCTGTGATTACACCTTTTCTTATTGCATGAAGCCATCGGGAATGTGCTTGCATATTTATTCACTCCCATCGTCTGCCTTTTTAAAGTATCAAACTCACGGATTTTATTGTTCCTGAAGCAAATCTCATCCCCTTGTTGACATTCGAGCGTGTATTTTTGCAAAGTTTCACTTTTATCTTAGTGTTTTTCTGCAAAATACTGGACTGGGCACCAATATTTTCATAAAACTGGAGTATATTGCGCGCTCGGTAGTAAAAATAAAATCAATACCCGACTGGCATTTGTTTATTAGCCGAATGGAAATGAAATGGACCAAATGGTACGCAATGACATCGCATGTAATTGCATACCGATTGTTAGAATTGCTTATCAGTACGCACACATTTCATTTTAATTGCTTTTTTGATGATTTTAATTGCATATTTATGCAAATATGCTGCTTATCTAGGGTGCTGGCACCCAAAACATATGCTAAAAATTATGGGTAATAAAAAATGTACAATTTTACCCTGAAATTTTTGTTTATCTAAACCTACGGCTATAAGAAAACAATTCATTATTTCACTCTATATTTACCTGTACAATTTAATTGTTGCTGCTGCTTGCTTTTCTGCGGCCGCGTCTGCTCCCCCTTCAGCTGCAGATTTGATAGAATATTCTGACATCGGTAAATGAGCATTCCATAACTAAAACATACAAATCATAAATCTAATCTAATCTGTTTACAAGGTAATCTATTCACCATCCTCCTTTAGCTGACAGAATCTGAGGCTACTAGCTGTAATAGTTTTCAAGATATCTTTACCCAATATCCAAATATAGATACTTACATAACAGAATTTAATCAGAAGTGACATATTGGGAAAACCTAAACTGGGTATTTATGGCCTTGTTGCAATCTCAGAGCACACACAGATTATTGAAATCGAAAAAAAATGTTGCTGTTTATCTTGTGCCCCATAAACTTGACATACTAGGCTTTATTGTTTCCCAAGAAAATTAGTTACAGTGCATTTAGATTATCATGGGCGTTAACAGCATCATTTACTTATTTCTGACAGAATATTCTGACATTGGTAAACAAACATTCTAGGACAGAAATATTCAAATATATTTTCATCTCTTTGTGCAGTATTTAATGAAAAAAGTCAATAAGCAATGCTTATTAGATACCCCCCGCACAGTAAGAGTCAGTGAAAAAACTTGGCAAGTTATAGTTCGAAGAAGAAGACCTTAGTTTTGGTAAGAAGATTTCAGTAGAATCTGTGCAAACAAAAATTGCTCCATCAAAAGCTGTAGTAGGAGTTGATCGGCCCATGAAGGCACCATCTATGCATATACAAAAGCCTAATAAGGGAAAAATTGTCTTAAGTTCTCACAGCTGTCATTTCGTCCAAAAATATTTTTTTCAGAATAAAACTCCTTCATGCATATGTTCAATGTGTCTACATTGTATAGGCAAAGTATCAAATTGTTCCATCAAAAGCTGTGATAGGAGTTGATCCGCCCATGAAGGTACCATCTATGCATATACAAAAGCCTTACTAGGGAAAAATTGTCTAAGTTCTCACAGCTGTCATTTTGTAAAAAAATATTTTTTCTGAACAAAACTCCTTCATGCATATGTTCAATGTGTCTACATTGTATAGGCAAAGTATCAAATTGCTCCATAAAAAGCTGTGGTAAGAGTTTATCGGCCCATAAAGGCACCGTCTATGCATATACAAACACCTTATTAGGGAAAAATTGTCTAAGTTCTCACAGCTGTCATTTTGTCAAAAATTATTTTTTCTAAACCAAACTCATTCATGCATATGTTCAATGTGTCTACATTGTATAGGAAAAGTATCAAATTGTTCCATCAAAAGCTGTGGTAGGAGTTGATCGGCCCCTGTATGCCCTATAATAGCATAAGCATAAAGCACTATATTAAAAGCCATTTAGAACTACAAAGGGAAATAACTCTAATAGAATTGGCCCCTAGCCCTTACTTTTTTGTCTAAAGTATTTGTCTTGCATATATGAACATTTTTTGCAAGGTTTGATAAAAATCCGGCAATGACTCTTCGAGTTATTAAGGAAACAAAGCGTTACGGACAGACGGACGGACGGACGCACGGACAACGTGAAAACAGTATACCCCCTACAAACAAAGTTTGCGGGGGGTATAAAAAGATGATTGAATATTGATAATAAAAAAAACGTTCCTCAGTACAGTGAACAAACAATTGTGCAGAAAGCTAAAGCTTGTATATACATTCAAGGGAACTAACTCACCTCTAGTTCCTCCTTGCTCATCTGTTAACTCTCTTCACCCTCATCAACAATGACAAAATTGACTTTTCCCCTTTCATCTCTTAGTGCTTTAGCTTTGTTTTAACAAGAAGATTTGTGCTGAAAGCTAATACTTATATTCACCTCAAGGGAGTTAACTCACCTCTAGTTCCTCCTTGCTCATCTGTTTACTCTCTTCACCCTCATCAACAATAACAACATTGACTTTTCCTCTTTCATCTCTTAGTGAATTGGCTTGTTGAAGACCCTGCAAGAGCAAAGTTACAAAGGTCCAGTATAGCAAAAACATTTAGAGTAAAATAGACCCCTTTCACATTGTTAACTCCCTTAGCAATCGCTCTTTAATTGAAAAATCGATAAAGCCGTTTTTGAAAATGAAGGGGCAGATTGCTTATTAGTTACATTGGCAAAACACATAACGGTTGCTTTATAAGCAGATTGTTTTGGCCTTTCACCATTAGAATGAGATATCTTATTCTAGAAATCAGATAACTTAATGTGTTCATTTACATTTTATAAGTCTTCAGTTTTTTTTACACCTTTATTAGAGTAAAATATACTTTGATATCGAGCTAAAATCAGCTTCTTATTCAGGCAAGAAATCCGACGCTAGAAATCGCAAAAACTATTTGAAACACATGCCAATTAATAAGACAAACGATTATATTAGGCGAAAATCGACAACTCAGACGAACCTGGGCAAATACACAGTCTCACCAGGGCATTCGCTGCTCGAACACACATCTGATCCATTGTTTTGTTCGAGCGCACATATAGAAAGGTTGTGCATGAAGCTGCGGCTCAGACAAAAAAAAGATCTATAGCTTCCAGCCCCACGAGATAAGCATGCAGTGGCGCGCATGCTCCTGCATGCTACCAAATATACGTGCATGTATGCTGCTAGACAGCTGTACAGAATGCATAAGCATATGCGATAAATGTCAAAATCGAACTATAAGTAAATACCTCCATTCATAGACCCATTAAGTTATATCATTTCTACACAACATACACTTATGCGCAGACTCGTGAGAATCATCGCTGCTCGTACACACAAAATATGGATGTAGCTGAAGACTCAGGTCTATTTTTTAAAACGCCAGTCCACTCTATGAGGATATTTTGGCATCTTTGACGTAAATGTGATACTGATTAAAGAAAGCGACACAGCTTACAAACGCGTGTCAGGCACGTGTGCTTTTATTGCATTCAAATGGCCTCAAGCACAGGGTTAAAGGAGGGGATGCACAGTAGTCGATATTAAAATGGGCAATGATGCAAGAAAACCTGACTTGGGTGCATGCGAACAACAAAGGCGCAGGCCTATCTTCGTATCCACGAAGTCCGATCAGCGCCTTTATTGTTTGCTTATTGGAAAGTATAATATCTAGTCTTGCTTCGTGCAATATTTCAATTTTGCTAGTCTTTGTAGCTGAGCAGACTGGTTTGAGTCCTACTCAGTCAGAAACTCGCAAGGTATGTTTCTCGCGAGATGGCCTTAATGTTTCTCACCACTTATTTAAACCAGAAAGACCCTGTTTAGACTTCAAGTGTATGGAATCTTATCATAGACCATGTAGACCTTGAATTAACACGAAGCTTACCAGACTCTTCACTGCTGGCATACGCATTATTGTATGGAAGGAAATAATTGATACAGTGTATGTTATAATGTATAAACAACACAGTAATGCACCCGCTCATTCGGGGAAAAAAGTCAGTCTTGGATGCTTAGAAATCAACTTTTCTGATCTCAAATATTTAGAATACTGGAATTTATCACTTATTTTTGTTACATTTATCATTTAATTTTATATTTGTCTAATCTTTATTTGCAAATTTATTTGTCTTTTAATCGTTTTCCATATTCCATTGTGTAATATGTAAGGCAGTTGTGTAAAGGTTGCCCCTTCACGTGTAATCTCGCGGAGATAACGCGGAACGAGACTGTTTGGCGCATGCGCACTAACAATGTGAAAAGAGTCTATTGTGTTGTTTTTTTCCTATTCTATCAATTTAAACATGTGTTTTGGGAGCTCAAAAGTACCGTTAACATATGTTTTGATTGAGAAATAACAAAAACATTTTCAATTATGCAATCTTATGGGAAGTCTGAAACACTTAGTACTCAAAAGAGATACTCCCAACTATGTCTTATTGGGAGAGGTCTCTTCACTTAAATTCATTACCTGCACATTTTTGTTGAATGTGAAAAATAAATACACAAACAAGCCTGCACATCTGTGCATTCCAATCAGCACCCGTGTTATTCACTCCAATTTTACTGAAATACTTGCAACAGCAAAAATTTCAAAATTCTAGCTGGTCTATGACAAACATAAATAACACAAATGATCAACAAAAGAAGTACCGCCTTGGAACGGTCAGTAAAAATATTTTACTGAATGGCTTAAACCAGTTACACAGCGCCAACAAGCATGCATATTTTTGATCGATCACTTGTCCCCTTATGCTTTGTCCTGAAACATGTCTACAGTCTGGTGATTTTTCTAATACCATCTTATGTTTTAGTTACCTAACATACCAACCCGATTGAAATAATCTTGGAAGGCCCATAAAACCCAACCATACCTCGTAATAAATCTTATTGACGCTTTTCTAGCTAGCAGTGACCTTTCTTTGTCTGCTGATAACCTTTGCAAGCAGTACGGACCGAGATCAGGAATGACATGATGTGGGTCCTGATCTGAATCCAAACTGTTTGACACCATGATGGCATTCCTGAAAGAATTTTTCGAAAAAGTCGGTCCCTATTTTCAAAAGTATTGAAAACCTTTTTTATTTATTATTTTTTCGATGTTGTCTAAAAAAAGCCTTTGGAGTAAAGGGTTAAAATATACCTTAAATCTTTCAGTTCGACTACTGCTCTTCCCATTCCATACAAACAACATCTTGCCAAGGTCAAGGATAAACACGTCTCTGCTGTTAAACGATGACCACGCCATGTCTACCATCATCACACGAACGCAATGTTTACCTTTCACTTGGAGTAGTCTTTCTTGGAAGGTGTTATCGACATGGTTGAATCCTGACGCCACTCCACCGTCATTGTATCTACAAAGTATAATCACCATAGCAACTACAATCACCATAGCAACTGTACAATCACCTTATGAGAGGCCGCTGGTTTAAGCCTCACAGGAGGCACTGTGTTGTGTTCTTGAGTAAGACACCTTACTTTATCCTCTATTTAGTACTGGTTCAACCCTGGAAACATCCCAAAATGACAGAAAACTTGTTGCGTGTGATGTAAAGCATCTACTCAATCAAATATAAATCCTGGGTCAGATTTTCAATTTTATTTCAAGAGTTACCTTTAGTTTGAGCCAAGGTCCCAAATTTTCTATCCATCCGTTCATTATATCCCATGATAACATTTTACGAGATTCTATGCATACACACACATTTTGGCTTAAATCAAAAGAAATTTTATTCTATCCATAAACTTCAAAAAGGGGTCAAGGTCACCAAATTGTAATCAACTCTCCAATCATTACAACAACTGTCTAAACTACCGCTCTATGGGTCAATAAAACCTGTATTTTGTTTGTTTGGTCAGTCAACAGCTATCATATCATGTCGAGACAGGCAGTTAACATAACCACATTTTTTTCGTGGGCAAGTTTAGACTAAAGGGTTAACCAGTACCCAGTGCATATACTTTCTCTTGTAATGGACAACAGCCCTTCTTGAATCAGCGAAAAATGACTAGAAAATATTTCAGGATCAATCTCTACCGATTATTTTTATATTTCTTGCACATCAGATACGAATATCTAAAATATATTGTGAGAGAATCTGTCTGGGGTTTGCAACATTGAGGCTAGGCTCAATCCAACTAGAATACTGAAAGTTTGCATGAAGCAAGAATGAATACTGTAATGCCCATGACTGACTAATGTTGCATTTTCCTCTATAATACTCGAGAAACAGTTTGGGAATAAAAGTTCTGCCAGTCTGTTATTCTTGCGCTCTGTGGTGTTATTGGCAGTTTTTAATTTTGGCGGATTTCACTTAACCCACCAATAGTACCAAAATAAAATAACCACCAAATATAAGCGTTTTACAGTACTATACTTCCAGATAGCCAACAACAAAAGCATTAATCGGACTGATGAGCAGATGCTCAAATTGGACTGCGCATTTGTTGTAGCATGAAACAAAATCAGGTTTTCTCACATCGAGCCCCATCTGTGAGTAAACTTACTTGATACCCTTTCTGAAGTAGGACAGAAAGAGCTTAGATTCGTTCTCTTGAACTTCTCTGTGTTGCACGGGGAATCCACCGAGCATGTCATCCAACTCAACACTTTTATATGCTGCAATACCCGCTTCATCCTGCAATACATGGAAATATACAGCTTACATTTTAACAGGTTTAGATAAACAAAAATTTTTCAGCATAAAATTGTAAATATTTTCTTACCCATAATTTGTAGCATATGTTTTAGGTGCTCAAAAGAACCGTCTCATCGAGACGGTTCTTTTGAGTACCCACAACATATGTTTTGGTTGAGAAATAAGAAAGTCATTTTTCTGTTACGCACTCTTAACTAAAGTCTTGCATTTTGGATGTAAAAAGTAAATGAGGAGATAGAAGAAAGATAATAATCAAACTTCAGCAATAGATGTGTTTGATTCTTTACGTCCCTGTCAACAGTTTTTCAGTCATGTCGAGATGGGTCTTCTTATAGACAGAGGATAATGTGTCTTGCTCAAGGACACAACACAGTGACTCTGGTGAGGCTTGAACCTGCAACCCCTCAATCTCGAGTCCATCACTCTACCACTGAGCCACCACGCACCTAACAATAGTTATGACACTATAAAAGCCTTTCCTGTTAAAATAATAAAGGGATCACACATGTTTTTTCATGCATTAACATTTGCCGGGTCCCAAGGAAGTTGTTTGAACAAGAGGCCGATAGATCAAGTGCTCATCCAGGACTTCCGATTATCATCATGGCAGGCTGAGTGATAACCAGTTGGCGGGAAAGTGCTTATCGCATATGCAGACGCTGGGTTATCGCGGCAAATAGTGTCCCAAATAAGTGATAAATGGTATTCTGTAGAATTTTTGAATTAATGAAAATTAAGGTCATAATGTGTTTAATTCATTGCCTTCAAGGGCATAGTCAGAATGCTGCTATAGTTACAGTAAAAACTGTCTCAAGCAGTCACTCAAAATTAGACAAAACAAAGGTCTTAAAGACAAATGGTAGCTTAATGAAGGTCGAAAGTATTGCAGAATGCTCGCTTGGAGCATTCTGCAATACTTTTGACCTGCATTAAGCGATAATCGGTCTTGAAAACCAATTTTGGTCTTCTTTTTGAGTGGTCGCCTAACACAGGTTTTACTGTACACACATAAAAGGGATACTACTGAAATAAGCAGTGATTCTCATCAATTATGTCCCTTATCAAACCGAGGATTTCAATTTGCTCCATTCTTTCCTTAAATAGCAGTACCTTATGGTATGGAAAACACAACAGCTTCCACAGGGTTCATACAGGCAAGTTTGAGTAAAATTCACGGACTTTTCAAGGACTTCTAAAGACTATCTTATAGTTTTCAAGGACTAAAAGTTTAGGAAAAATCCCGATTTAATTGTTAAAAATAGTGAGTATGATCAGGAAATACCACAATCACAAACTGCAGACAAACCCATGGCACCGCAAGGAAGAGCCACACAACACTCACAAGACACCAGGAATTCTACTGACAGACATGCTAGACTGAGATAATGGAGATATTAGTACTGGAAATAAGTATAAAATTGTTTTGCACCTTTACTTGGTGCAGCATTTGCTGCATCAAATAAAGGCACAACAATTTTATACTGATTAAGTCTCTATCAACAGTGCTGTGTCCTACAGAAAATAGAAGAATTCAAAGACTTTTCAAGGCTTTAGAGTGATTTTCCAGTACTTTTTAAGACAGATTTGATTTTTAAGGACTTTTCAAGAAAGCCCTCTAAATTCAAGTACTTTTCAAGCCTGTGCGAATCTGGTTCCATATTTGGTGATTTGTCTTGGATTTGACCACTTTTCATTACATATGTGCTTAACTGCGTAATGAGAGCTACGCCTATGGCCTTCTAAATCTGGTCTTCTTCATTTAGGTTAAATTGGTACAGAAATTGATCTCAGCCTGTCTAGCTCTTTAATTTGTCTGTCTGATATTTGTAAAGCATGTTCATTTGCATATTTTTGTAATTTACAAGCCAATTTTAGACCACCTTGTGACAATTTAGTCACTGCATCAGTAATTTGCGCAATTAATCTCAGTGTTGCTGAAGAAACTAACAGGTCACATGGTTAATTAATATGAGCCTCGACAAGTGATTTCCAACAATGTGGCATTTTGACGAGTGTAGACTCAGACAAGCCTGTGCAGCCTCATTTTAAGCTTAGAAACTCCAAATGATGTTCAGTCAGTAGCTTAACACTCATTGAATATTCAAGCGACTAGCAAAGGCTCTGATCAGACTGCGCGTACGCGCAGGCTGGTGTGAGCCTTTGCTGGTCGCACATACCACATTGTTGGAAATCTCATGCACTGGCTCATATATACAGTTAATTAGATGGTTAATGTACTTGGTACCTATCTAGTGTATAGAGCCATTGTTGTGAAATAAGTGACCCAGATCGGCTGGCTCCCATGGGAGCATGTTGTTCTGAATCTATTCCATTTGAAAATAGTGCATTGAGCTTGCGCAGGTCAGGTGTGATAAATTTAAACTCATTGTCAGCAGACAGAAACATTAATTGCTTTTACATTTCTACAAAAAATCTGAAATCTCATCAATTTTTTCCCCCTAATATTAAGAAGTGGTAAAATTTTCATTTGAATAGATTAGCTTGACACTATTTTCTTAGCAAAAAAGCAAAATATCATCCCAAACCTGTTCCTTTGAAACTAGACCTTTTCATGCAAAGTTTGAAGAAAATCAGTAAAGAAATGCCAAAGATAGAGAGTGAAAAATCAATTTATAACATCAATCAAGGGCCATAACTCTGTAATTATTTGTCGAAATTTATCCATCTGCAATACCAAGACACTACTTTTCAATATCAACTCTTATACCCAGTTTGAAGAAAATCGGTAAAAAATGCCAAAGATAGAGAGTGAAAACAAATTTCTGACGTCAATCAAGGGCTATGACTCTGTACTTATTTGTCAAAATTTACCCATCTGCAATCCCAGACCACTCCTTCACAATATCGACTCTCATACCAAGTTTGAAGAAAATTGGTAAAGGAATGCCAAAGATAGAGAGTGAAAACCAATTTCTAACGTCAATCAAGGGCCGTAACTCTGTACTTATTCGCCAGAATTTACCCATCTGCAATCCTAGGACACTCCTTCCCAATGTCAACTCCCAAAGCAAGTTTGAAGAAAATTGGTTAAAAATTGCTCCCAGCAGAGAAAGAAAAGAATGCGCTGACGGACGGACGGACACTCAAACACAATTTTTTGAATGGATCGAGGGTATAACATAATATCCGGCACTTTTTAAAGTGGCGGGGTATAAAAGCTCATGCCTGATCTGGGTCCAATTATCAGCAGATGACACCATCAGACAAAGTTTTAACTTAATCTTAAATGTAATTTAGTAGTCCAGAAAGATCACCAGAGACAAATTAAACCTTTTGTCATTTTCCGTCCAGTATTTAACTCTGAAAAGCGTTTGTACGCATATAGTCTGACCAGGGTCATAGCAACAAGTCATTTTGTAAACGACCTCTAAATTGAATCAAATCCCTAGATAGATAAGAGTGTATAATTGAAAAATTAATTTTCTTATTACTCAACTAAAACATATTTTGTGGGAACTCAATAGGACTGCCTTAATGAGACTGATGGGTAAGAAAATATTCACAATTTTACGCTCAAAAATTGTGTTTATCTGGATCTATGTTGAATTAAATTACAGTTCATTAAACCCTTTCCAGTGTTGGCTGTGAAACATGTCAGAAGTTTTGCTCTAACAATCATTTATTACCCATGAAGTTTTTTGAACTGGAAACAAATGTGGTAATATAAGGATACTGGAGTTTCTTAATACTTTTAAAGATTTCAGGAAATAGATTTTTTACAGCTACCTTACACTTAGTAGAAATCAATGAATTGTTAAAATAAGAAATATATATACTGAGTTACTAATAGATTTCCTTATCAGTGAAGTTTCTTTCTAAGCAACATTCTAGGGATCGTTTCTATCCTCACACCTTTATAAAGTATTCCTTATCAGTGAAGTTTCTTTCCCAAGTCAGAAATGTATGTAACAATCTAGGGATCTTTCATACCCTCACACCTAAAGTGTTCCTTATCAGTGAAGTTTCTTTCCCAAGTCAGAAATGTATGCAACAATCTAGGGATCTTTCATATCCTCACACCTAAAGTATTCCTTATCAGTGAAGTTTCTTTCCCAAGTCAGAAATGTATGCAACAATCTTGGGATCTTTCATATCCTCACACCTTAAGTGTTCCTTATCAGTGAAGTTTCTTTCCTAAGTCAGAAATGTATGCAACAATCTTGGGATCTTTCATATCCTCACACCTAAAGTATTCCTTATCAGTGAAGTTTCTTTCCCAAGTCAGAAATGTATGCAACAATCTAGGGATCTTTCATATCCTCACACCTAAAGTATTCCTTATCAGTGAAGTTTCTTTCCAAAGTCAGAAATGTATGCAACAATCTTGGGATCTTTCATATTCTCACACCTAAAGTATTCCTTATCAGTGAAGTTTATTTCCCAAGTCAAAAATGTATGCAACAATCTAGGGATCTTTTATATCCTCACACCTAAAGTATTCCTTATCAGAGAAGTTTCTTTCCCAAGTCAGAAATGTATGCAACAATCTAGGGATCTTTCATATCCTCACACCTAAAGTATTCCTTATCAGTGAAGTTTCTTTCCCAAGTCAGAAATGTATGCAACAATCTAGGGATCTTTCATACCCTCACACCTTAAGTATTCCTTATCAGTGAAGTTTCTTTCCCAAGTCAGAAATGTATGCAACAATCTAGGGATCTTTCATATCCTCACACCTTAAGTATTCCTAACCAGGGAAGTTTCTTTCTTAAGTCAGAAATGTATGCAACAATCTTGGGATCTTTCATACCCTCACACCTAAAGTATTTCTTATCAGTGAAGTTTCTTTCCCAAGTCAGAAATGTAAGCAACAATCTAGAGATCTTTCATACCCTCACACCTAAAGTATTCCTTATCAGTGATGTTTCTTTCCTAAGTCAGAAATGTATGCAACAATCTAGGGATCTTTCATACCCTCACACCTAAAGTGTTCCTTATCAGTGAAGTTTCTTTCCAAAGTCAGAAATGTATGCAACAATCTCGGGATCTTTCATATCATCACACCTAAAGTATTCCTTATCAGTGAAGTTTCTTATCAGTGAGTCAGAAATGTATGCAACAATCTAGGGATCTTTCATACCCCCACACCTAAAGTGTTCCTTATCAGTGAAGTTTCTTTCCAAAGTCAGAAATGTATGCAACAATCTCGGGATCTTTCATATCATCACACCTAAAGTATTCCTTATCAGTGAAGTTTCTTTCCCAAGTCAGAAATGTATGCAACAATCTAGGGATCTTTCATATCATCACACCTAAAGTATTCCTTATCAGTGAAGTTTCTTTCCAAAGTCAGAAATGTATGCAACAATCTAGGGATATTTCATACCCTCACACCTAAAGTATTCCTTATCAGTGAAGTTTCTTTCCCAAGTCAGAAATGTATGCAACAATCTAGGGATCTTTCATATCCTCTAACATCGTTATAAAGTATTCCTTATCAGTGAAGTTTCTTTCCCAAGTCAGAAATGTATGCAACAATCTAGGGATCTTTCATACCCTCACACCTTAAGTATTCCTTATCAGTGAAGTTTCTTTCCCATGTCAGAAATGTATGCAACAATCTAGGGATCTTTCATACCCTCACACCTAAAGTGTTCCTTATCAGTGAAGTTTCTTTCCCATGTCAGAAATGTATGCAACAATCTAGGGATCTTTCATATCATCACACCTAAAGTATTCCTTATCAGTGAAGTTTCTTTCCCAAGTCAGAAATGTATGCAACAATCTAGGGATCTTTCATATCCTCACACCTTAAGTGTTCCTTATCAGTGATGTTTCTTTCCCAAGTCAGAAATGTATGCAACAATCTAGGGATCTTTCATATCCTCACACCTTAAGTGTTCCTTATCAGAGAAGTTTCTTTCCCAAGTCAGAAATGTATGCAACAATCTTGGGATCTTTCATATCCTCACACCTTAAGTGTTCCTTATCAGTGATGTTTCTTTCCCAAGTCAGAAATGTATGCAACAATCTAGGGATCTTTCATATCCTCACACCTAAAGTATTCCTTATCAGTGAAGTTTCTTTCCTAAGTCAGAAATGTATGCAACAATCTAGGGATCTTTCATATTCTCACACCTTAAGTATTCCTTATCAGTGAAGTTTCTTTCCCAAGTCAGAAATGTATGCAACAATCTTGGGATCTTTCATATCCTCACACCTAAAGTATTTCTTATCAGTGAAGTTTCTTTCCCAGGTCAGAAATGTATGCAACAATCTTGGGATCTTTCATATCCTCACACCTAAAGTATTCCTTATCAGTGAAGTTTCTTTCCCAAGTCAAAAATGTATGCAACAATCTAGGGATCTTTTATATCCTCACACCTAAAGTATTCCTTATCAGAGAAGTATCTTTCCCAAGTCAGAAATGTATGCAACAATCTAGGGATATTTCATATCCTCACACCTTTATAAAGTATTCCTTATCAGTGAAGTTTCTTTCCAAAGTCAGAAATGTATGCAACAATCTTGGAATCTTTCATACCCTCACACCTAAAGTATTCCTTATCAGTGAAGTTTCTTTCCCAAGTCAGAAATGTATGCAACAATCTAGGGATCTTTTATATCCTCACACCTAAAGTATTCCTTATCAGAGAAGTTTCTTTCCCAAGTCAGAAATGTATGCAACAATCTAGGGATCTTTCATATCCTCACACCTAAAGTATTCCTTATCAGTGATGTTTCTTTCCTAAGTCAGAAATGTATGCAACAATCTAGGGATATTTCATATCCTCACACCTAAAGTATTCCTTATCAGTGATGTTTCTTTCCTAAGTCAGAAATGCATGCAACAATCTAGGGATCTTTCATATTCTCACACCTTTATAAAGTATTTCTTATCAGTGAAGTTTCTTTCCTAAGTCAGAAATGTATGCAAAAATCTTGGGATATTTCATACCCTCACACCTTAAGTATTCCTTACCAGGGAAGTTTCTTTCTTAAGTCAGAAATGTATGCAACAATCTTGGGATCTTTCATACCCTCACACCTTAAGTATTCCTTGTCAGAGAAGTTTCTTTCCCAAGTCAGAAATGTATGCAACAATCTTGGGATCTTTCATACCCTCACACCTAAAGTGTTCCTTATCAGTGAAGTTTCTTTCCAAAGTCAGAAATATATGCAACAATCTCGGGATCTTTCATATCATCACACCTGAAGTATTCCTTATCAGTGAAGTTTCTTTCCCAAGTCAGAAAAGTATGTAACAATCTAGGGATCTTTCATATTCTCACACCTATAGTATTCCTTGTCAGAGAAGTTTCTTTCCCAAGTCAGAAATGTATGCAACAATCTTGGGATCTTACATACCCTCACACCTAAAGTGTTCCTTATCAGTGAAGTTTCTTTCCAAAGTCAGAAATGTATGCAACAATCTCGGGATCTTTCATATCATCACACCTAAAGTATTCCTTATCAGTGAAGTTTCTTTCCCAAGTCAGAAATGTATGCAACAATCTAGGGATCTTTCATACCCTCACACCTAAAGTATTTCTTATCAGTGAAGTTTCTTTCCCAAGTCAGAAATGTATGCAACAATCTAGGGATCTTTCATATCATCACACCTAAAGTATTCCTTATCAGTGAAGTTTCTTTCCCAAGTCAGAAATGTATGCAATAATCTAGGGATCTTTCATATCCTCACACCTAAAGTGTTCCTTATCAGTGAAGTTTCTTTCCAAAGTCAGAAATGTATGCAACAATCTAGGGATCTTTCATACCCTCACACCTTAAGTATTCCTTATCAGTGAAGATTCTTTCCCAAGTCAGAAATGTATGCAACAATCTAGGGATCTTTCATATCCGCACACCTAAAGTGTTCCTTATCAGGGAAGTTTCTTTCCTAAGTCAGAAATGTATGCAACAATCTAGGGATCTTTCATACCCTCACACCTAAAGTGTTCCTTATCAGTGATGTTTCTTTCCCATGTCAGAAATGTATGTAACAATCTAGGGATCTTTCATATCCTCACACCTTAAGTATTCCTTATCAGTGAAGTTTCTTTCCTAAGTCAGAAATGTATGCAACAATCTAGGGATCTTTCATATTCTCACACCTTTATAAAGTATTTCTTATCAGTGATGTTTCTTTCCCATGTCAAAAATGTATGTAACAATCTAGGAATCTTTCATACCCCCACACCTAAAGTATTCCTTATCAGTGAAGTTTCTTTCCCAAGTCAGTAATGTATGCAACAATCTAGAGATCTTTCATATCCTCACACCTAAAGTATTCCTTATCAGTTTTGTTTCTTTCCCAAGTCAGAAATGTATGCAACAATCTAGGGATCTTTCATACCCTCACACCTAAAGTATTCCTTATCAGTTTTGTTTCTTTCCCAAGTCAGAAATGTATGCAACAATCTTGGGATCTTTCATACCCCCACACCTAAAGTGTTCCTTAACAGTGAAGTTTCTTTCCCAAGTCAGAAATGTATGCAACAATCTAGGGATCTTTCATATCATCACACCTAAAGTATTCCTTATCAGTGAAGTTTCTTTCCCAAGTCAGAAATGTATGCAATAATCTAGGGATCTTTCATATCCTCACACCTAAAGTATTCCTTATCAGTGATGTTTCTTTCCCAAGTCAGAAATGTATGCAACAATCTTGGGATCTTTCATACCCTCACACCTTAAGTATTCCTTATTAGTGAAGTTTCTTTCCCAAGTCAGAAATGTATGTAACAATCTAAGGATCTTTCATATCCTCACACCTTAAGTGTTCCTTATCAGGGAAGTTTCCCAAGTCAGAAATGTATGCAACAATCTAGGGATCTTTCATATTCTCACACCTTTATAAAGTATTTCTTATCAGTGAAGTTTCTTTCCCATGTCAGAAATGTATGCAACAATCTAGGGATCTTTCATACCCTCACACCTAAAGAATTCCTTATCAGTGAAGTTTCTTTCCCAAGTCAGAAATGTATGCAATAATCTAGGGATCTTTCATACCCTCACACCTAAAGTATTCCTTATCAGTGAAGTTTCTTTCCCAAGTCAGAAATGTATGCAACAATCTTGGGATCTTTCATACCCTCACACCTTAAGTATTCCTTACCAGGGAAGTTTCTTTCCCAAGACAGAAATGTATGCAACAATCTTGGGATCTTTCATACCCTCACACCTTAAGTATTCCTTATCAGTTTTGTTTCTTTCCCAAGTCAGAAATGTATGCAACAATCTAGGGATCTTTCATATCCCCACACCTAAAGTATTCCTTATCAGTGATGTTTCTTTCCCAAGTCAGAAATGTATGCAACAATCTTGGGATCTTTCATACCCTCACACCTAAAGTATTCCTTATCAGTGAAGTTTCTTTCCCAAGTCAGAAATGTATGCAACAATCTTGGGATCTTTCATACCCTCACACCTAAAGTATTCCTTATCAGTGATGTTTCTTTCCCAAGTCAGAAATGTATGCAACAATCTAGGGATCTTTCATATTCTCACACCTTTATAAAGTATTTCTTATCAGTGAAGTTTCTTTCCCAAGTCAGAAATGTATGCAACAATCTAGGGATCTTTTATATCCTCACACCTAAAGTATTCCTTATCAGTGAAGTTTCTTTCCCAAGTCAGAAATGTATGCAACAATCTTGGGATCTTTCATACCCTCACACCTTAAGTATTCCTTATCAGTTTTGTTTCTTTCCCAAGTCAGAAATGTATGCAACAATCTTGGGATCTTTCATACCCTCACACCTAAAGTATTCCTTATCAGTGATGTTTCTTTCCCAAGTCAGAAATGTATGCAACAATCTAGGGATCTTTCATATTCTCACACCTTTATAAAGTATTTCTTATCAGTGAAGTTTCTTTCCCAAGTCAGAAATGTATGCAACAATCTAGGGATCTTTTATATCCTCACACCTAAAGTATTCCTTATCAGTGAAGTTTCTTTCCCAAGTCAGAAATGTATGCAACAATCTTGGGATCTTTCATACCCTCACACCTTAAGTATTCCTTATCAGTTTTGTTTCTTTCCCAAGTCAGAAATGTATGCAACAATCTTGGGATCTTTCATACCCTCACACCTGAAGTGTTCCTTATCAGTGAAGTTTCTTTCCAAAGTCAGAAATGTATGCAACAATCTAGGGATCTTTCATACCCTCACACCTTAAGTATTCCTTATCAGTGAAGATTCTTTCCCAAGTCAGAAATGTATGCAACAATCTAGGGATCTTTCATATCCGCACACCTAAAGTATTCCTTATCAGTGATGTTTCTTTCCCAAGTCAGAAATGTATGCAACAATCTTGGGATCTTTCATACCCTCACACCTAAAGTATTCCTTATCAGTGAAGTTTCTTTCCCAAGTCAGATATGTATGCAACAATCTAGGGATCTTTCATATTCTCACACCTTTATAAAGTATTCCTTACCAGGGAAGTTTCTTTCCCAAGTCAGAAATGTATGCGACAATCTAGGGATCTTTCATATCCTCACACCTCACCTAAAGTATTCCTTATCAGTGATGTTTCTTTCCAAAGTCAGAAATGTATGCGACAATCTTGGGATCTTTCATACCCTCACACCTAAAGTATTCCTTATCAGTGAAGTTTCTTTCCCAAGTCAGAAATGTATGCAACAATCTAGGGATCTTTCATATCCTCACACCTTTATAAAGTATTCCTTATCGGTGAAGTTTCTTTCCCAAGTCAGAAATGTATGCAACAATCTTGGGATCTTTCATACCCTCACACCTAAAGTATTCCTTATCAGTGAAGTTTCTTTCCCAAGTCAGAAATGTATGCAACAATCTAGGGATCTTTCATATCCTCATACCTTTATAAAGTATTCCTTATCGGTGAAGTTTCTTTCCCAAGTCAGAAATGTATGCGACAATCTAGGGATCTTTCATACCCTCACGCCTAAAGTATTCCTTATCAGTGAAGTTTCTTTCCCAAGTCAAAAATGTATGCAACAATCTAGGGATCTTTCATATCCTCACACCTTTATAAAGTATTCCTTATCGGTGAAGTTTCTTTCCCAAGTCCAAAGTTGTATGCAACAATCTAGGGATCTTTCGTACCCTAACACCTAAAGTATTCCTTATCAGTGAAGTTTCTTTCCCAAGTCAGAAATGTATGCAACAATCTAGAGATCTTTCATACCCCCACACCTAAAGTATTCCTTATCAGTGAAGTTTCTTTCCCAAGTCAGAAATGTATGCAACAATCTAGGGATCTCTCATATCCTCACACCTTAAGTATTCATTACCAGTGAAGTTTCTTTCCCCAAGTCAGAAATGTATGCAACAATCTAGAGATCTTTCATACCCTAACACCTTAAGTATTCCTTATCAGTGAAGTTTCTTTCCCAAGTCAGAAATGTATGCAACAATCTAGGGATCTTTCATTCCCTCACACCTAAAGTATTCCTTATCAGTGAAGTTTCTTTCCTAAGTCAGAAATGTATGCAACAATCTAGAGATCTTTCATATCCTCTAACATTGTTATAAAGTATTCCTTATCAGTGAGGTTTCTTTCCCAAGTCAGAGATGTATGCAACAATCTAGGGATCTTTCATACCCTAACACCTAAAGTATTCATTACCAGTGAAGTTTCTTTCCCCAAGTCAGAAATGTATGCAACAATCTAGAGATCTTTCATACCCTAACACCTAAAGTATTCCTTATCAGTGAAGTTGCTTTCCCAAGTCAGAAATGTATGCAACAATCTAGAGATCTTTCATACCCTCACACCTAAAGTATTCCTTATCAGTTTTGTTTCTTTCCCAAGTCAGAAATGTATGCAACAATCTAGGGATCTTTCATATCCTCACACCTAAAGAATTCCTTATCAGTGAAGTTTCTTTCCCAAGTCAGAAATGTATGCAACAATCTAGGGATCTTTCATACCCTAACACCTTTATAAAGTATTCCTTATCAGTGAAGGTTCTTTCCAAGCAACAATCTAGGGATCTTTCATACCCTCACACCTAAAGTATTCCTTATCAGTGAAGTTTCTTTCCTAAGTCAGAAATGTATGCAATAATCTAGGGATCTTTCATACCCTCACACCTAAAGAATTCCTTACCAGTGAAGTTTCTTTCCCAAGTCAGAAATGTATGCAACAATCTTGGGATCTTTCATATCCTCACACCTCACCTAAAGTATTCCTTACCAGTGAAGTTTCTTTCCAAAGTCAGAAATGTATGCAACAATCTAGGGATCTTTCATATCCTCACACCTCACCTAAAGTATTCATTACCAGTGAAGTTTCTTTCCCCAAGTCAGAAATGTATGCAACAATCTAGAGATCTTTCATACCCTAACACCTAAAGTATTCCTTATCAGTGAAGTTGCTTTCCAAAGTCAGAAATGTATGCAACAATCTAGAGATCTTTCATATCCTCACACCTAAAGTATTCCTTATCAGTTTTGTTTCTTTCCCAAGTCAGAAATGTATGCAACAATCTAGGGATCTTTCATATCCTCACACCTAAAGTATTCCTTATCAGTGATGTTTCTTTCCCAAGTCAGAAATGTATGCAACAATCTAGGGATCTTTCATATCCTCACACCTAAAGTATTCCTTATCAGTGAAGTTTCTTTCCCAAGTCAGAAATGTATGCAACAATCTAGGGATCTTTCATATCCTCACACCTAAAGTTTTCCTTATCAGTGAAGTTTCTTTCCCAAGTCAGAAATGTAAGCAATAATCTAGGGATCTTTCATATCCTAGCTCACACTCCTTATCAGTGAAGTGTCTTTCCCATGTATGTAACAATGTAGTCCTTTGGGTTTTACATAGAGGATCTTACATGAGTGCTCATGTTTTATTGAATTTATTAAACGAGTTGAGAAAAAGAGATAAAATGCGAGGCTTGTCGAGCATTTTATCTCTTTTTCGCAACGAGTTTAATTAATTCAATAATACAGAAGCATGAATGTTAGATTTTATTTATCATATGACATTAAGTATACTTTGAAATCTCATTTCTAGCGTGAAAAACGTTATAATTTTGTCATTATGTGCGCAACTTTGTTATGGACGTCATAACGTTTCCCGTAAATCTGTAAACCACTAGTGGTTTATCGATTTTATTGCATGGCGTTATTTCACTCCCAGACGCGATATCATATGATAAATCTCTTTATAATGCATTTCTCACCTGTGATGTTTCTTTTCCAAGCCAAAAATGGATGTGGCAATCTAGGCACCCTTTTGTTTCTTTGATCTGTAAAACAGCATTGAAATACATAAAAATCTTATAGAAAGTTTCAATTTTTATCATTAGAGCCTCTGATAAGCACCTGTTTAATTCTGAATGACTTCTTCTTTCTCTAAAAAATAATGTGGATACTCAAAAGAAATTGGTGGTTATGGGTTGTCATTTCACTCATTTGAGAACCCAGAACACATTGAACATCACACTTTTAATAGCTTACCAACATATGGGGACAACACAATTATAAAACTGAAGTCTTATGTGACTGACTGAAAGAGTGAGGCATTGCACCTTCAAACTTACATGATGAATACAATGCCATGTACTCCTAGATTATAACCAAAATATATACATGTACCAAACTAGTATATTTTGGTTAAGAAATAATAAAATTATCAAAATTGAATTTATTCTTCCTTTAAAACTTTTGTATCCGTTTGAGTTCTGCTTTATGCCCCAGAAAACAATTTTTCAAGTCATGCCGAGACATTTTCCTGGGTTGAACAAGAATTAAGCTTATATATAATAAGGATAAAGTGATTTTCTCACGGACATCTCGTGCCAACAGTGGGATTTCAACCGATAACATCTTCAGGTCGGTATATGTCTGGTACTCTACCAACTGAGCTACCAGGGTTCATACAGGCAAGTTTGAGTAAAATCAAGGACTTTTCAAGGACTCTCTAAAGACTATCCTACAGTTTTCAAAGACTATAAGTTTATGAAAAAAACTGATTTAAGTGTTAAAATTCTACTTCAGAAATGCTAGACTGAGAAAATGGAGATATGAGTACTAGAAAATTGGTATAAAATTGTTGTGCCTTTATTTGGTGAAGCATTTTCTGCACCAAATAAAGGCATAGCAGTTTTATTATGATTTAGATTTCTGTCAACAGTGTTAAATTGTACAGAAAATAGAAGAATTCAAGGACTTTCAAGGACTCTGCATAATTTTCCAGTACTTTTCAAGGCATATTTAATTTTCAAGGACTTTTCAAGAAAGCCCTCTAAATTCAAGTACTTTTCAAGCCTGTGCGAACCCTGGCTACGATGCTCCTAAATAAAAAATACTAATCAGGTTTTTTTATTTTGTTTATCTGGAGCAATAATAGTTGTAATATTACTTCTAATAAATTGAAATACATCCATTTCATAAATTATAAACTAGGTGTGTATAAAAATACAAAAATCTTGAAATGACTGGTTGAACAAACACAGGTCAGCCCTAGGTGGGAAAATTATAGTTTTGCTACAATTTTATACCCTATTTACAAAAATAAATATATTATTTAATGATTTAAAAAAATAGAAACCCAATGTCGTCGAGCTATTGCATGCATAGGCTTTCTTTGCCAAAACTCAGAGCCAGCCCCAGAAAGTCTTTGGCAAGACTATAAATTCTGCGTAGCTAGAACAATAACCTTGAAACATAGTATGTTACTCTGCCTTAAATAATCTGGAAAAACAGATCCTTCAGAAATAGAGAGAACCTACAATATTAGAAAACAGCAGACTCATTTTTATTGAGTCTGTTCATGAGAACTAATGGAAAGTGCAACAATTCTCACGCCCCCTAGCACCAGCTAAAGTGGTATTCTGCTTGCCGTCAGAACCCAATATTACTGTCAAGGACCACAGGGTTCATTCAGGCAGGTATGAGTAAAATTCAAGGACTTTTCAAGGACTACTAAAAGCTTCTCCAACAGTTTTCAAGGACTTAAAGTTAATGAAAAATACTGATCCAAGTGTCAAAATTCTACTTCAGAAAGGCTAGACTAAGATAATGGAGACATTAGTACTGTAAAATAATATGCTGCACCAAATAAAGGCACAACAATTTTATACTGATTTAATTCTCTATCAACAGTGCTAAGTCCTAAAGAAAATAGTAGAATTCAAGGATTTTTCAAGGCTTTTGAGTGATTTCCAAGTACTTTTCAAGGCAGATTTAATTTTCAAGAAAGCCCTCTAAATTCAAGTACTTTTCAAGCCTGCATGAACCCTGGACCAGAATCTTGCATATCAAAAGGCTGGACAAGAGGAAGTGGGACAGTTATCAACTGGGCTCCTTTAAAAATGTTGACTGACATCAAATATACTTCCATGAAAATGCGGAGAAAAGGTGAAAGATAGTATAATCACTTCAAAATGTGTTCTGCTTGTATTTAAATATTGTCTTGAAAAGAATAACAGATAAGCAGTTTGATTATTCTGTCTTTCATTTAAAACATACCTTGTGGAATATGCTCAAAAGAATCATCTCATCGAGATGGGTGAGATGATTCTTTTTGGAATCCACAAGGTATGTTGTTTGCAGAAAATAAAACATAAAAAAATGAGAAAAAAAAAAACAGGACTCCGGATTGCATAATTGAAAATTATTTTTCTTATTTCTCAACCAAAATGTTGTGAGTACTCAGAAGAACTGTCTCAATGAGAAGGTTCTTTTGAGCACCCAAAACACATGTTTGTTTGATTTGATTCTTTACATCCCATCAACAATCTTTCAGTTATAAAGGCACGGGTCTTCCTTGGTTGAACCAGTACTAAGCTAGGATTAATGTGTCTTGCTCAAGGACACAACGCAGTGACGCCGGTGAGGCTGGAACCCGCTGCCCCTCGGTCTCGAGTCAAGCACTCTACCACAGAGTCACTGCTCTCCCTCCAAAACGCATGTTTAAACTATAATGGACAAGAAAGTAATCACATATTTACGCACAAAAAGTTTACTTATCAAGACCTATGAAAACCTATTCATCCAGATCCTTGTAGCAGTAGTAACATATGTACGGCTACTTCAGGCAATACAAATTGATTCACTTGATACATAAAAATATTTTTTTTTTCTTGATATAGAGATATAGAGATATCAATTCGTTTTAATAATAGCAAATGCAAAAATAAGCTATATTTTAACTTAAAAACCACAAATGCTCAAATAAGATCTATTTCACTCTTTGAAAAGTAGAACAATTTTCACTAAAATCTAACGAAACCTTCATCGTGCCCTATTGCAATATTATATCCAAACAAATTTGGTTCTAATCCTCCCACTAGTTCATAAGTTATCTTGCACACACAAAAAATACATTCTGACGCCAATGCCTGGCATTGCCAATGCCAACCCTGGAGGGGTCGGCACCAAAAACAATAAATGTCCCTCTCCCCTTTGGTGCGGAGACATAATAACATAATAATGAGTCGCAACATGTGATTTCCAACAATGTGACATTTTGACAAGTGTAGACTCAGACCAGCCTGTGCAGCCTCCTGTTAAGCTTACAAACTCCAAATGATGTTCAGTCAATAGTTTAACACTCATACAATATTCAAGCGACTAGCAAAGACTCTGATCAGACTGCGCGTCTGCGCAGGCTGATCTGAGGCTTTGCTTGTCGGACATACCACACTGTTGGAAGCTAAAAAATAACAGGTTCTTTAGTGAATTCTCTTGATTAAACATAAATAACAATATCAATGGTGTACATGTACATGAAATACAAACAGCACTCATGCAGCCAAATACAATATTTCTTTCAGCATCCAAGACAAAAACATTTCTGTGCTTAAACAGATACAGCAATATAGCCTTGGATCTCTATGACGATACATTGCAATAGTTAGGAATCCTCCATAAGAGCTTAAGGGTGAAGATTTGGTACCAGTAAAATGCATTTAAGCCCCCCAGTGGCTTTGGCTGCTGTCCGTTCTAAGGCGGTGGTTCTGTTGTTGTTGATTTGTTGTTGATTGTTACTCCCAAGGGTGGAATTCTGTAATTGTTCTATGTTTTGTTGTGCATTACTTTGTGTCCATTCTAGTTTTGCAATCATCTCGTTGGGGAAGAGAGAGCTGATTGCTTTGCTTTGTTTGTCTTCCTAGTGTCTCATTATTGTTGTGTAGCTCTTCCTCATGATACCACGGGTTTGTCTGCAGTTTGTGATTGTGGTATTTCCTGATCATACTCACTATTTTGGATACAAATCTCTTGTTTTTATCCAAAAATGATATTTTTTATCATTTCCCAGGCTTTTAGTTAAGAAAATTAATTTTCTTATTTCTGAACCAAAACATATGTTGTTGGTACTCAAAAGAACCGTCTCAATGAGACGGGTTTTTTTTGAGCACCCAAAACTTATGTTAAACCTGATGGGTAAGAAAATAACAACAATTTTGCACTCAAAAATTTTGTTTATCTAAACCTATGAAATTTTCCCATGAAAACATTTTTTTTTTTTATTTTATTCTTTACGTCCACTCAACAATCTTTCAGTTATGCGGGACGGTCTTCCTGGGTTGAACCAGTACTAAGCTAGGATAAATGTGTCTTGCTCAAGGACCACAACGCAGTGACGCCGGTGAGGCTCGAACCCGCGGCCCTTCGGTCTCGAGTCAAGCACTCTTCCACTGAGCCACTGCGCTCCCCATGAAAACATTTGATGTGGTGCTCGTTGGAAGCATATCAATTAGAATTTCTTATCCTTTATTGCACAATTCATCAAAAGCAGAGTTTTATGGACCCAAAGCATATAATCTGATTTAAAATGTGAGTGCACATGCCAAGGAAATACAATAAAACATGCTATGATGCATTCATTCAACTCACACGCATACACACACACAATAATAAAACACACATGCCCACTCGCAATGGTGTCACATCACATAAACTAGCTTCACAATGTACACAATATCATGTAAAACATGCATCTTTCCAGCATTTATAATTGTTATTCTTTTATTATTTCCGTTATTTCATCAAAAAAATCTTGTCATTTCACATTTCTACAATGGTATTAGTGTTACAAAAGCTTAATTTTATAAAATTATTCAGTAGAATTTCAATGGCTCTGACAGGCTCCTGACCATGAAAAATAGTTCTAGCCAAGGGTAGTTCAACCCATCCAGGGTGGCTTATGCCTAAAAAGACCTGTAGAGACCAAGATGATAGTTCTAGCCAGCCCAGATGAATGAGACATCAGAGTTCAAGCCATTGAAGTTGTACTGTATTTCTATACTCGTTAACATATCAGACTGCTAAGAGCAGCCCAGGTGTCTCTCTCAGTGATGGTAGTACCACATCCTGCATTGCAATTTATCATATGACGTTACTGTTATTCAGTGGATAACATCATGTCATAAATAATGTTATGACCACACGTTACATAACACTATCAGGAGGAACAAGTAACATCATGAGGACGTCCATGACAATGATGCAAATTTTCATTGAAATAAATAAACTTTGGAGGCGATAAAATCACATTAAAATGGTCATAATTATGACACACAGAATACACTCCTGATCATTTCATATTAGATTTATTCAACTTGCCAAATTTCTTATGAAATGATCTGACTGCAGATCCAGGGGTCGCAAGTTCGATCCCGGCCCGGTACCATACTTTCGTGGAGATTGATCATGAAATAATTTCTACGGTCATTCTCCTCCCTTCTGCTGATTTATTCAAGAAGGGTTGTTGTCAGTTACAAGCGAAAGTATGTGCACAAATTACTGGTTAACCGCTTGCTCAAGCCTGCCCAGGAAAAAGTGTGGTTAAGTGAACTGACCGTCCCGCAATGACCATAGCTGTTGACATGGGACGTAAAGCAACAAAAACAAACAAACAAACAAAATTAATGATACCATTTAAATGCTGCTATGATTATTTCGGTCAGATGAAAATTGCTCTTTTTCAACAGAGCTACAGTGCCCTTAAAAAAGTTTTTCCCCAATTAAGAAAATAAAGTTAAATTTATAGTAGAAAGCGTTAGAATATCAAGCTGTTATTGTAGTACAGAGCCTGTAGTTAAGGAAGCACCCGTCTTAAAGCAGTATCATTGATTTCTTTGCCAAACTTTGTATTGTTACATGAAAATTCAAATGTTTAAGTCTTCATATTACAGTAAAACCTCTGTAAAATGACCACTCTCAAGAAGACCAATTATCGTTTAATGCAGGTCAAAAGTATTACAGAATGCTCCAAGGGGAGCATTCTGCAATACTTTTGACCTTTCATTACAAATTATCGCTTAATGCAGCATCCTGCAATACTTTTGACCTTCATTAAGCTACCATTTATCATCAATATCTTTGTTTTGTCTATTTTTGAGTGGCCGTTTAAGACAGGTTTTACTGTATATCTTGTGATGCTGTAGGCAAAAGTACATGACCAGCTACTAGCATCTATTATTGCTTTGTTGGTGTCTGTATGTGGGGTAATTACAATTTCAACACTGGCAGACTATCTTCCTATACAGACAGACAAACCATCCTGCGATTGAAAATTTGTTTGTTTGATGGACGGGTCTTCATGGGTTGAACTAGTACTAAGCTAGGATTGAACCAGTACTAAGGTAGGATTAATGTGTCTTGCTCAAGGACACAACACAGTGACACCAGGGAGGCTCAAACCCTTGGCCTTCTGTCTTGAGCCGAGCACTCTACTACTGATTGAAAATAGTTTCACAAAAAAGAAACAAATATTTTTCAGCTACATCAGTCAAATTTAGACAAAAAAAAGACATTTATATCTATCTTTCTTTCAATATTTTCAATTATATGTACCTATGATGCGACAAAGCCACAGTCTTCGAGGTTTGAGACCAGATAAGGCTCAACCCAGCCTGCCCAGCTACAGAGACTAGCTAGACTAGTAAAATTTTGCCAGGAGCAAGTTTAGTTATTCTACTTTCCAGATAGTGAATTACAATTAAAGGCTCTGATCAGACTGCACATCTATCAGATGGCCCAGATGTGCTGTCTGATCTGCACATCAACAAAATCAGGTTTTCTCCCATCATGCCCTTTATGATCTGTAAGAAATATCTGCAATAACCATTGCCAATTAGCAGCTTTGCTTCATTCCAAAGAAAGAAATTGAGCAAGATATATAGTTTCATCAAATTACTGTTAAGAGTCATTGTCAAAATTCGTCAAAATTCTTGTCCGTTTAATATCTTATGAAAACCGCTGAAGTGATCATGAATTTTTTTTCTTCACACAATACTACTGATCATACTTAATAAGGCTAGCTGATAAAACTGAAAAATATTGGTGTGTAAATATATTTTTTATTTGATTAAAACCCGATTTTTTGGCATTTTTGCTCGTCCGACGGTAAAAGTTGAACTTTCAACAAGAATTATTAAAAAAACTGTTATTTTCTCAGGAATTTTTAATGGCTGTATTGATAAAAGCATTATCAAAGTAAATGTAGGAGGTTTCAATATGTGATTTTTCATTACATTTTTTGCATTTTTTTGCCAAAAAACCTCTGTCCCAAGCGTTTATGTCAAGACCGTAACACTTGATAAATTGCAAAAATAATACGGGATCCCTAATGGTGCTGAATCTGGTTTTCTGTCATACTAATTTGACACTTTCTATTTACTAAGAATACATGTGTTTTGTAAAGCATCTACAGAACTGGCAAAAGAAAATACTGTTTTGGTGAGTGAAATTTTTATAGTATTTTTTTTTTGTGTCAAATGACCGTAACACAAAAATGGACAATGGAATTTGATAAAAAATTTCTGGTTTTAACATCTTGACCAAATAAAATTTCTCAACAAAAAACCACTCTTGTTGCAACGTTTTAGGGAGTAATCATTATTTTAGGTAAAAAAATATGTAGAATATATCAATACCGTAACAGTCAATACCGTAACAATGAAAATGTTGCGGTATTGACACATCTTGTTACGGTTTTGACATATGCTGTCAAAAAAGTACAGTTTTGAATGCAAAGATATTAGTTTTTAGTCAAGTTTATTAAGTAATTTATGATAAGAATGCTTTATCAAATTTAAACAGAAGCATAAAACACAAATTGAATGATGAATTTGAGTAAACAGTTTGTTACGGTATTGACATATTGTTTTGTTTTCAGGCAGGGTTTGTCAATACCGTAACAGTTTTGTCAAACCCGTAACAATATTTTGAAATAAATGCAATCTACCATATATTCCAAAATTCTTTCTGTGCACATGTGTCAAGAGTATTAACATTGCAATCTGGTCAACAGTGCTCTACACCAAATCTTAAACAGAAGAATTACGCTAGCATATATTCTTTAAAGGTCAATACCGTAACATTTTTGTCAAGTACCGTAACAGTGATATTTTTGGGAAAAAAGTATATCAGACAGAGACAACATGTAGATTTTAAGTACCTGATCAATTCCTTTGGTTGATTACAATCATACCAAAGCATTGTAATTTTCTAGAAATGTGGTTTTTAAACAAAAAAAATGAGAAAATAGTATGCAAAATTACTTAAAAGATAAAAAATTGCATTTTACGTTTACTCATTGTCAAAAATAATCATTTGTTCAAATTTTACCTTTGACACAATTAAACAAATGATTTATTGAACTTATCCAATGCAACAAAATAAATATCCATGACGAGATTTGAAAAAAAAACAGGAATTAAAGTTTGTTACGGTATTGACATTTTATCTGGTCATGTGATCTTTGAAACTTAATTATAAGGATCTGATTGGCTGTTAAGGTTTCTTTTTGCTTTTCATAGTATTTTCAGAAACAACTTGTTACTTTCATGAAAAAATAGTATCATTTTATTTAATTCATATTTTTCCTTTTACTTCTTTCAAAATTTGACGAATTTTGACATTGACTCTTAAATTGTTATTGTAAAAATGTTGTTGTTTTTCTATTTTAAAAAATAAGTGCCCCAGTGTACCAAAATTTTACGTAGAAATTTTGCTGCAGAATCGTCGCCACAGCATAGTCATTCTAATAGAATCAGGCCCCCTGATAAGAGTGTGTAACTGAAAATTATTTTTCTTATTTCTCAATCAAAACATATGTTGTGGGTACTCAAAGAACCGTCTCGATGAGACGGTTCTTTTGAGCACCCAAAATACATGTTTAAACTGATGGGTAAGAAAATAGTTGCAATTTTATGCTAAAAAAATTGCTTAACTGGCCCTATGTAGAATCCAAGAATAAAGCCAATAACAATGGCACTATGCTGAATACATCGGTGAAAATTGAAAATTTAAAAAAATTCTGAACTTCATAAATCTTAGAACGCTAAAAGTATGCCTACAAAATAATAAAAATCAACCAATTGCTTTTAGATACATTGGAAATGAAACAGAATGGCCATTATAATCTACCCAATTCAGCATTTTGAGGCTGATTTTCTATGGAAAGTCAGCCTCAAAATCCTGAATTAAGGAATAATCCTGAAAACTTTCACCCATGTGACTATAGGTGAACAAGAAATCTTTGCTCAAATCCTTTCTGATGTTACACACCGGCAAGACATCAAACCATTACACCCTAGCAACTCTGTACAAAGGTCAAGGTCATTCCAACACTGAGACTACCTGTTCACTAGCTCCTCTCCGTTTTCCTTGACAAGCCAGCTGTTTCCATGGTAACAAAATTATTGATATGGGTTAATATGTACAATAATATACAGCTTATATAACGGCAACCATATAATTATCAGAAAATAAAAGGTTCATATTTTTTAGCATTAACTACATGTATAAAGATGGTAAACAGCATGAACATTTGGTGTAATTAGATTTAAAAGGTTTTATAATTGAGAACATTTTTTGATGCCGTTTCATTGTAAAATGTGTTTGTTTGCATATAGTCATTGTGTTGGGTAAAATTAGCATCTCTCACTTTGCTGTTAACCTAACAATTATTAACATATTTTCATTCATTTAATTTTTAATAAAATTTGAACATTTCTCCAAATTCATTTCATTCTGGGTTCAAAATATAGCCAAGATGCTGGTCTAAGCATGCAGCTAAAAGCTTTAGAATCCAGAAATTTGACCTACTGCATCATTCTTCTAAGGCTGATGACTGGTCTGGTACGATTCAACTACATGCAGGGCATTTTCTGCCCTTCTCTAAGGGCCAAACTTTGGCCCCATTCACAATCGAAAATAGCCACTTTTTTCCCCAATACCAGGTCTGCTTTTCCCAATTAAGAAAAGTAAAAAAAAAAAAAATTACCTTTTTGAGAGACCACTCCATTTTGAGAAACAATGACCCATATCAGAATGATACTTAAACACTTGTGCTTAAGTGGTATGCTTGGCATAATACAATCTAAAATAACTTGATTTTCAGGATATGTTTTGCTACTCTTGTTATGTTCTATGTCATTAATTTCTCCCAATTTTACTGTTAAGTCGATCATTTTTTCCAATTTTGGTCCAGGGCCTTTTCCAAAAATTGCTGGAAAAAGCCCTGACATAATAAGCTATAATGTACTAAACTCTTTGTAATAAATAAGAAATGTTTGAGACAGGGCTGGGATTTTACTCACCGACAGAACAATGTAGGAATCCCCTTTATAGAAGTTACCATACTGTGGTTTAGGTACTGCTACAACTTCTAATTTCTGAAAAATAAATGTGATATTAGCACCAGATATTAAGCATGTTAAGCAAACTTCTAGAACAAATTAGCAAACACTGATGAAACCCCGCCTTTAAAGTTTAAAGCTGTTTTCTAAAGTCAGTGACGGATCCAGAGGGAGTTCAGTGGTTCAGTGGGTTCACTTGAATAAACCTCTTTGAGACCAAATTATTTCATGGGGAAATTTAAGAAAAATGATGTAAAAGTTGACTGTCCCCTTTCCAGAAAATCTGGATCCGCCCTTGAAAGTACTATCAGTTTTACTGAGTGATTATGCAATTGAACAGTGATTTAAGGCCTGTTTAGACGGCATGATTTTGTCAGCCTGACAAAATCATACATGATTTTGTCATGTATGATTTTTCTGTTTAGACGGCATTACAATGTCATGTGTGATTTCATTCAACAGTGAAGAAAACTGGCTGGGCACCTTGAGCTATCTCATCATGCTCTGCTATAGCTAAGTACATGTGTTAAAACTCATTCCCGCAAGTCACAACTTTTGTCATCTGCTATTTCATCTGCTTATGTTCTTAAGTAGTCTTTATGGTGAAGAATATCGACCAAGATCAGACTGTTCCATGGAAGCAGTCTGGTCAGGGTTTATAGTGTTTACTTCCATGATAAGTTCTCCTCTGAAGTGCACTTGAATATATGCAGCAGACACCATTTTCAGGACAAAATACTGACATGTTTAGGGTTATCTCTTTCATCTTGCTCCGAAAGCAATTAACCCGAGTGACCTCAAAGCTGATTGGCTAATTCGCCATGATTTTGTAATGGCAAATAGAACCAGTTCTATTCCCCATGACATGTCGTCCTGACTCTAAAATCATATATGACTCTGTAATAGCAGTGTTTACACGAGCTGATTTGTAATGTACGACTAAGTCAGGACGACTAAATCATGCCGTATAAGCACCCCTTTAGGCTGCTTTTTTGTCCAGGATAACGATAAATGCACCAGCAAGTTTTAAAGTACAAGGATAAAATACACTTTTATTATGCAAAAATATACAATTTAGGAGCAGATTAATCGGGTAAAATCCACCATACAATGATAAACTGTCAAAATCTTAGTTTAGATTAAAGCCCTTCAGTTCATGAATACTACTTTACCACAGAGCCCTGGTATTGTAAAGCTACTAGTTCAACAACATTGTTCTTTTTAACAACACAAAAATGCTTGCTGGTTTGCGATAAAGCACACAGTATTATTTCACATGTTTACATAATGATTTAACCATTATGGATATATTTTGCATAGAAATAAGTAAAACATCAGTTTGGATATTCATGAAAAGGCTATAAACAGTATAGGAAATTATAGCATTAGCTCAACTTAGCATGTGCAAAAAAAATAGTCCAAGATCAGAGGCTACTTGCTTGTAGATAATTAATAACTAGAGCAGAAGTCGATGGTACACCATCGCAAATACCCGCTTTTTGATCTATAACCTTTACCTTGGGGTCAAGGTCACACAAAATGCTGCTCAGTACCTTCAACATAATATGACCTATGCACCTGTAAAAGTTTGAAGTTGCTATGTCCAATGGTTAAGGAGAAGAAGCATTTACAAAAAATACACTATATGACCTTGACCTATGGGTCAAGGTCACACCAAATGTTGTCTAGTGCCCTCCAAATCATATGACCTTTGCACCTGTAAAGTTTGAAGTTGCTACGTCCAACAGTTTAGGAGAAGATGCATTTACAAGAAAGTACATTATTTGACCTTGACCTTCAGGTCAAGGTCACACTAAATGTTGCCCAGTGCCCTCTACATCATGTGACCTATGCACCTACAGAGTTTGAAGTTACTACGTCAAAAGCTTAAGGAGGAGAAGCATTTACAAGAAAATTCATTATTTGACCTTTGACCTTGACCTTGGGGTCAAGGTCACACAAAATGTTGCCCAGTACCCTCTACATCATGTGACCTATCCAGCTACAAAGTTTGAAGTTGCTTGGTCTAACCGTTTCGGAGGAGATACATTTACAAGAAAATATATTATTTGATCTTTGACCTTAACCTTGGGGTCAAGGTCACACAAAATGTTGCCCAGTAACCTTAACATCATGTGACCTTTTCAGCTACAAAGTTTGAAGTTTCTACGTCAAAAGGTTTAGGAGGAGATGCATTTACAAGATAATTCAATATTTGACCTTTGACCTTGACCTTGGGGTCAAGGTCACACAAAATGTTGCCCAGTACCCTCTACATCATGTGACCTATTCAGCTGCAAAGTTTGAAGTTGCTACGTCTAACCGTTAAGGAGGAGATTCAATTACAAGAAAATACAATATTTGACCTTTGACCTTGACCTTGGGGTCAAGGTCACACGAAATGTCGCCCAGTTCCCTCTAAATCATGTGACCTATTCACCTACAAAGTTTGAAGTTGCTATCTCCAATGGTTTAGGAGGAGATACATTTACAAGAAGCGTGACGGACGGACGTACGCACGGACGGACAGACGGACGGACGGACAGACGGACGGACGACGGACAGACTTTGACACGAAATTAATATACCCTTTTTCTAAAGAAAAAAGCGGGTATAACTATTTAATATGGTGGATTAGTCCAGGATTCATCATCAACAATTCCATTTTCAAAATTCAGCAAGTTTAACCATTAAAGCACGAATTGCAACGAAAGTCTAGTTTTTCATCTACTGAAATGTTCTAGATGCCTCTTTGACAAACAGTGTAGACCTAGATCAGACTGCTCCTGACCTGGGTCCACACATGGTCGACATTGTTATCATGGTCATAGTTTCACAGGGGCATGAAAGTATTCAGCCGTACAATGGTTCTAACTCATAACCCCACTCTTGAAGTTACACTGACCTGGGTGATAACAATTTGGACCCAGATCAGGCCCGACGAAATATCCGGCCTGGTCAGAATCCAAAATGTTTGATTAATCTGATGGAATTCTCAAAAAAAAAAATTTTCAATAAGTTAATTTTGAAGAAATCAGCATACGACAAATTAGCTTGAATTTAACCCTTAAAGCGGCAATCACGACTGCAGCAGACGACAATTAAATTTTGAGACATCTTTCCCAATTTTCGACAAAAATAAGGTATGATATTTCATGAGAATGACGATTCTCATGAAATATCATGCCTTATTTGTTATTTTTGAAAAAGTGGCAAAATTTTTAATTGTCGTCTGCTGCAAATTATAGGTGGTGCTTTAAGGGTTTAGGAAAAGAAACTTCGTTTACCTCTATTCTCCATATATAGAATCCCGGTGCATTTCTCTTGACACCTTTAAAGGCAGGATCTACTGACATGCTGACGTCTGAAAATGTAAAAATAAATTATTAGCCCAAGAATCTCATAACCCTTTCCCCAGCACTCTAGTACTGAGTTAAAGTAATATTTTGCAGCATTTATATAAACAACATTTTCAGGACAAAAACAATTGGCAGGCTGAAATGACTGAGGAACGGTTTGTAAAATAGCTGACCATTGCAAACAACATAAAACTCAAAAACAAGCAAACAAAATCTCCTTCAGTTTCTCAAGTATGTAATAATTCTGTCAAGACGTACTGGGTCAGGCAGCACACAAGGTTTTAGTACTTAGCGAAGGCTCAGACATGCCTGTGCAAACACACAGTCTTGCCAAAGCCATTTTTTCACAAAGCACGGAAGAAAAGGAATGCTCCAACCAAACATTAGGGTTCAAACCCCTCTGTATGTCAGCATTTAAAAGAGGCTTTTGGGCATATACAATAGGTACCAAAATCTGGTGTGCTGGCTCATATAAAAAAAAAATCATGACTCCTCAATAATAAATAAAATGTTGATTTCTCATTAGATAATTTTTGAAATGGAAGACTGATCACACAAATATGAACTTTAAAATTTGTGTATTTACCATATATGTACCGTAATAATGTGCCAGGTGAGACATTGTATTCCCACGCAAATAAACAGTGTGCATGCATTTTACACCATTTTTTTTGATAATCCGAAACTCTTTAATATGCATACCAATACTATAGATAGGGAAGACCGATATCAAATGCCATCAAAAGCAGTATTTTCAGGTTCTTCACTGTTTGTTAAGACCATGGTCACTAACCTCTGCTTTAGTGAGATGAAAAATCTTTGAGGGCACTCGATCGATTGCTAATTTACATGTTTTGTTTGTTTGTTTGATTTGATTCTTAATGTCCCATCAACAATCTTTCAGTTAAACAGGGACTAGTCTTCCTGGGTTGAACCAGTACTAAGCTAGGATTAATGTGTCTTGCTCAAGGACCACAACCCAGTGATGCTGGTGGGGCTCGAACCTGCGGCCCCTAGGTCTCGAGTCAAGCACTCTACCACTGAGCCACTGCGCTCCCTAAATTTACATGTAATTTGGTAATTCAAACCGCTGTCATCACCCAACCTTTATCGGTATTATATCAAACTGGGCTGAAGATATCTTCCCTCCATTAGACTATAAAAAAGATTACATTTGCAAGAACTTCTGGGGCCAATTTCATCAATAAAGTTCGTACGATATATCTTAAATTGTGCGTACGTTGTTTTCTGAGAAGTGCGTACGTCAGTTTCATCAAAACATCTTAAATTGTTCGTAAGAGCAAAAATTTGCGTTTCACTAAAAACGTCGTATTTTTAACTTTTGCCTAACTCCAGTCTCCAAATATCATGTGATTGGTCACGTGCGGACTGTATATAGCCGTAGAAAGTGGTTTAAAACAGAGTGAAAACTACGTAGGTATGTGAAGAAAGTTTTTAAGAAGAAGCATATGCAGATCAGAATGAAGGCAGGGGGTCCGGACCTCCATCCCCTTGAAAACCACAAGTTATATAGGTCTCCATAGAAATTAGCAAGTGGACCACCTGGAAAATGCTGGATCCCCCTAGAACCTTGCAAACTTGAAGTTTTCCGGACAAAAATTCCTGAACCCGCGCATGAGAAGACGAGCAGGCCACAGCATACCCCATTCGGAAATCAATCCCTTTAACTCGGCGCATATACTTGTGTCAAACGTCGGTCTGATCTAGGGCCAAACTCTTTGACACTTAGATGATGGGTTTCCCGAAATCATAAAAAACATGTCCAAGTAAGGCACGAATCAGTAAGATTACCTAAAACCACAAAATATACCGAGAGGAACCAGAAACTGAAGCTTTTTTATTCTAACATGTCTGGATGAAGAATAGTAATTCAAATTCATTATTTCTTATGAAATCTGATATTCTCAACATCCATCCAACAAACTTAATTCACAGAATTAATGATAGCATCAAGCAGCGTATCCAATACTGCCAACAACTTTCGTATGCTCTCGAAATTTGGTCCTGAGTCTTGGGCATTATTGGCGGTTGTCTCGGCTTTCTTCACACCCCGATGATTAATTGCTGTAATGCTCAATTACAGATCCTTAAGAGGGACATACTATTATCGTTTGAACATAAAAGAGATATATCAAATTGTATTCACATGTAATGTTTCATGAAACTGTGTCCTGAAAATTACCCGTTTTCACACTTTATGTTAACCCATATGTCGAATGTAGTATCCTCATTTTAATCTTTTGGACGAGCTTATAACCTGATCTGACGCCACCGTGGTTATGTGGCGTCTGATCTGGGTCTGCACTGTTTGCCAACGTCCCACAAAATGGAGGCAAGGCTTAAATGAGGTAAACATCACACCACGGGTGCTTGAGATAAGTGGAAATTTTCGAAAATGTAAAAATTTAGAATGCAACTTGTAATACGGTTGGAACTGAGATTGTGCTAACCCGGATGTCCCTTCACGGAGAATGTAAAGTTCTACTGAAAGCTCCAACATATACATACTCATACAAAGACATTCGTTTTGAAATTTTATCGAATGAGGAACGTATGGTTATTTGACGCCCCTTCATCAATGTCATCCCCGGCAGTCATGCAAATGGACGATGACTTACCCGTACATTTGAATGTGTACATTAGTATGTTTAAGCAATGGTGACATGTGAAAAAGTACAAAAATATCCTGTTGGTTCTACTACAGAATCCCTTCCCTTAGACGTGATGGTTAAGCATAAATTCAGCTACTGACGGCATGATGGCCATAGGCGAATCTCTTATTATCTCATGTAATGATTATTGATTGGACGTAAAGAATCAAATCAAACAAATCAAACAGCGTGGTAGGAGAAGGAGTGGGAGAGGATTACTTGGACAAATAAATAACTCATAGGCACCAAAGAAAGGGGGTCTTATTTTCTTATTTTGGTAAACCATATAGTATGTAAAGAGTGGTCTTGGTTGTAGTACTTTCGAGGTATTTAAAACTTTGTCGATTTTTAGCTCTTCAGCCTCTAGAATCCTGTGAAAAGCAGCAGCCTTGTCAGCTAAGCAGTAAGCTATTAGTAATACTTGAGACAAAGATGTCAGCTGCGACACCTAAATATTTGTCTTAAATATACGACAAAAAGTAAGAAGTTCGCAAAGTTCAATAGTTTGATGAAACCCGATTTTTAACATACGAACTTCGTACGATGTTTTTAAGACAAAAACACGTCGTAAACTCGTTGATGAAATTGGCCCCTGATCTTAAAAGACAAAGATTGCATGACCAAAATAAACTCTTAAACCCATATAAGCCTAGCTTCCTTTTTGTGGGATGAAGGCAAGCAGCTAGCAGCAAATTAATTGGCTTGCAGACCCAGATCAGATGCTGCAAAATGTGGTGTCTGATCGGGGTCTCCTGACTGTTTGCACACAGAATATTCTAAAAATGAAAAATATCACCCAACACCCCAAAATTTGAAAAATATGTATGTTAATCACAAAATCATCATTGTCGAGGATCACTTATGAAAAATAATTAACGAATATCAAGCATCTGAATGATTCATGTTAGGTAAAAATAGACTCGTCCTACTGTTAGAGATAGGAAAGTTCATTTGGTTTAAATAGGTTAAGACAGTAACTTTCATTGATAAAAGTTAACGGCTCTGTCACCTTCCACTCCTAAATGTCAAACAAAACTCTGGTCATTTACTCAACATTTTTTCTAGAGTAAACATCAATATTTACTTTTAAAGCAGTTTAAGCCCTTCACAAATTTGCATAGACAGCAAGTTTGTCCCTTATAAATCTCTTTTGTATGCTTGTGAATGAATTACAGCCGTTTAGCGACTGTCACACCAGTCAGACAGCAAGTTGAATTACCAGAGACAATTAAGTTGCATTATAGTGCTGCACTATGTTACAAATCTTGAGCCAATTAATTATGTTTGATTTGATTCTTTACATCCCAGTCAACAATTTTTCAGTTATGTCGGGACGGATCTTCCTTGGTTGAACCAGTACTAAGCAAGGATTAATGTGTCGTGCTCAAGGACACAGGGCAGTGATGCCGTTGAGACTCGAACTGGCAACCCCTCTGTCTCGAGTCAAGCACTCTACCACTGATCAAGCCCAGTTCCAAGTATATAGAGTATACTTACTGGTGATCAAGACTGCATCACATTTTTAGCATAATTTATAACAAGGTTAGCTTTTAAAAAAGCTTAGAACCATCGCATGGCGTTTTACAGTTATTAAAGAAGAACTTTTATAGTGTTTTATTATTGCATTTGCTGAAGCCACTCTTTTCAGTGTTTCATGGGCTTCAAGCTCTGAGTGTTTTTTGTTTTAGTTAACGATTTGTACATAGGTGATCCATTGGAAGCACTAAAAGACAGGAAATATGCATATTCCAGTAAGACTCTGCTCATGAACACACTGAATAATGTTAAAGTTAACCCCCTCCCCACCAGTATGTATTAGGTCATTCAACCGTATTCCTCAATCAAAGTCAATGCACATAATGCCCTAAGGGGGCATATTGAAATTGACCCATCTACATCTAGATATTTCGTCACATTTAGTCTAGAATATCTGAAGGGCCCATGTTTGATCGGGATTCTCGCTCAGTGGTAAGGTCTCTAATAGGCCATTTCGCTTTTAGAAGCAATCCAGTATCCAAAGTATATCAACATCGCTCACGCAATGATGGAATTTTTGAAGTAACTTGGTCGACGGGGAGTCTGAGAAAGGACTGTAAAAGACACTGCTGTTGGGGCTTTAACACCTGATCCATTTCCGCAACTTGCTAATGGAACAGGCCCAAATCGAACACGCGCCCAATGGAAGTTTACTAACGTATATCACCAATAAAAGCATCCATCTTACACATAAATTTCTGCATAAACAGTGTGATTTTTCTCAAGACTGAATATAAAACCACAGCATGAGAAAACCTATATTTGAAATAATGGGATCAAGCTATACAGACTCAAACCAGTTTGCTTAGCTACACAGACTAGCTAGAATATTGAAACTTTGGTCATAAAAATAGCTAACATTATGGTGCTTATCAGACTGTTCCTGCATAGCAGCCTGATCAATGCAATTGCTGTCCACACATGGAAGAAACACCTTTTCTCATAAAGTAACTCAAGTGAAATAGCATTATGCCATTTATCTGTTAAATCTCATTCAGTTCACAAATATTTTCAAGGGTGTTAATCCACAAACCGCTGATTTTACAAGTGAACTGACAATAATTTAATACAAATTTTCACTTTTTTAAAAAAAACTTCTTTTGCCCCACAAGTAACTCCAACTCAACTCTGCTCTCTGATTATGACCTTTAATTGCCAGCAGCCCATGCCTGATCTTGATCCAAACTCTGAGGCCTCTCTTTACCGTAAGAGTGCATAATCAAAAATAACTTTCTCAACCAAAACATATGCTGTGGGTATGTACCGTACTCAAAAGGTCACCAAAGATAAAGGTAGCTAGCTTTATTTAACGTCACTTATTTGAAACAAATAACATAAGCTCAGTAGAGCTTTTATTGCGACATAATATCTTTTTAACAGATGCTTACCTGCCTTGCTCTATCTTCCCAGCACAACCCCTTTTATGCGAGGGTCAGCAAGGGAGCTGCTAGTACCATTTTTTTTCACCTTTGGTATGGTGCGGCCGGGATTCGAACTCACAACCTCCCGCTCCGAAAGCAGACGCTCTACCAACTAAGCTATCGGGGCGGTCAAAGCACACCAAACATAATTGAGCTGTGACATGTTATTTCCAACATTGGCATTTTGACAAGTGTAGACTCAGACGAGCCTGTGCAGCCTCCTTTTAAGCTCAGAAACTCCAAATGATGTTCGGTCAATAGGAGGAGTAGGTTAACAGTCATTGAATATTTAAGCGACAAGCAAAGGCTTTGACCAGACTGTGCGTATGGGCAGTCTGGTCTGAGCCTTTGCTGGTCACACATACCACATTGTTTGAAATCTCATGTGGCACTGCTCATATGTTAAAACCAATGGGCAAGAAAAAAATCAATTTTACACAAAATTGTTTTATCTTGACCTAAGCAAACTCACTGGTTGACACTCTGAATTTATATTTGTATTCCTGAAAGATTTTTATGTAAAAAATTTACTTTAAGAAAATCCGCAGCTACAAAAAAGCATACAAAATTACCAAGCATGCTCATGTCAGGGGTCAATAGAATACTAAGAGACAGCCATACTTTAAATGCTCATCATTTTAGGGTTAAAAACTAAGTTTACGCCTTTACGGTGGTGTATTTTTAATTTTGAGAGAAAAAATTCAACATGATTTAAATTTATTGAAAGTGTGTATGTTAATGTGAAATACAAAACAAGTTCTGTTCAATTCATCGAGTGTCATTTCAAATTGAAGGTTTTTCAATTATATTTTTATGAAATTCAATCTCCTCCAATAATTAACAGTTTACCTGCACAATACAATAACTTACACACAATGTACGAATAATTATTTGGACCAGCTCATGAGGTAATGGTACTTCAACAACATTTTTGAGCTTAAAATTGTTAATATTTTCTAATATAATCCGTAAGTTTGAACAGATGTTTTAGATGCTCAAAAGAACAGTCTCATTGGGACGGTTCTTTTGAGTACCCACAACATATGTTTTGGTTGAGAAATAAGAAAATTAATATTTTGGTACTTCTCCCATTACGGTCGGTGGTCACATTAATCAAGACAGGTCTTCCCGAGTTGAACCAGTACTATATACAAGCAGAAGGTAAAGTGTCTTGCTCAAGGACACAATGCAGTGCCTCTTAGTAAGTGAGGTTCAAACCCACAATCCCTTGATCTCAAGTCAAGTACTGATCAGTATGCTACCACTGAGCCTCTGGGCTCCTCTTTTCTACCAAAACGAAAAAAGGTGGACTATAGGAGCATTTAAAAAACAAAAATCACAAGCTACCCACGGTACGTACATTTACAAAAAACAGCGGTTCACCTCTAAAAGTGGCAAATGAATTAAAACCTTATTAAATGAGAATTTCAAGGTCTAAATACCTAGATACATCTTAAGATAACTTAAATTTATGTATAATATGTAATTCATGCATTAATTTTATACTTACGTATGAATTTAACGACACCACTCATACAGTTGCATGCTTGGTAATGTTTGTTACTTTTTTGTTGTCCGCGGATTTTTTTTTCAAAAAGAACTTTCAGGAATGCCTGATCAGAGTGTCAAACAGTTGGGATCCAGATCTGGTCTGACACTTTTTGAAGCCTGCTCTGGGTATACACTTTTTGCACAGGTAAATTATTAGCAGAAGACACTGGCAGGGAAAGAGTTATGAGTGTGTTTGTGTTAACCCTTAAAGCGCCGAGAAAAAAATGCATCTGAAAATGTTGTCTGCTGAAGTCGTCTGCTGCGAATAATTGCCTAACATTTCTGACGAATCAAGTATAAAAGCAAACAGGATGGACCCGGAACAGACTGCTCTTACAGGAGCAGTCTGATCTGGGTCCAAACTGTTTGCCATAGAGGCTAAGGTCACACTGACAGGGAGACCGGACCACAGCTTAAAGTCTCATTCCGACAGACTGCTGAAGCTGGGGATCAAACCTGCAAACCCAGGTCTACATGCAGGGATCAAATTTAGCACTTCATATGATACTTGCTAAATGGTAGTAGTTTTCTCCAAAAAGCAAGTAGAAATTGCCATCACTTAATTGCTATTTTTAGCATGTGGAATCAAGTCACTCTCAAATGAACCAAATTATGCAACACATCATACATTGTATGGCAAACAGTTTAGATCCTGATCAGCCAGCTTCTCCAGAAGCTGGCTAATCTGGATTCACACTGTTTGCGTGGAAGCCTGAATATAGGTTCAGAAGCTGAAAATGCTAAATTGGTTTTGTCTATCAATAATTGCTGTGTACGTAATTTGCAATGTTACTAAAAAAAATAGTTCTAACATTTTCAGTGAAAGCATCTTTAGCAAGAAAAAAATAGCCACTCGCTATTTTTAGCAAGTGGTTAAAAATCTAAAATTTGTCCCCTGACATGGTGATGGTTTATCAGCTTTTAAGGCAGGGAAAAAGAATAAGGATTAAGCAGTGATGAACACAAGTCACAACTGAGGATCTGCACTGTTTGCAAAGATTAAACAAATTTTCAGAATCCAGCTACCAGTCAAACATTGGTACAGATATATATTATATAGTTAAGCAAAAGTTTGCATGTAAAATTGTCATTATTTTTTTACGCATCAATTTAAATATATGTTTTGGGTGCTGCAAACAACCATCTTCTTTAGACGGTTCTTTTGAGAACCCACAATATATGTTTTGGTCGAGAAATAACAAAATTAATTTGCAATTATGTGCTCTTATCTGGAAGAAGGCTGGTTGAAGTTATAAATGTCTCATTGATAACGATTAATTCTCTGTCACCACCCAATGTTTGTGTCAAGGAATTCCTTTGCGGTGAAGACCAGCTTAACCCAAGTGCTCTTCTGATGGTTCGATAAAGATACAAGCTTCACATACTGCGTCCAGATAAACAAGCGATTTGAGTGTAAAGTTGTGAATAGTTACTAATATCCATCAATTTTGAAATAATACTTTTGGGTGCTCAAAAGACGAACCATCTCATTGAGATGGTTCTTTTGAGTATCCACAACATATGTTTTAAATGAGAAATAAGAAAATTATTAATATTATTTTTTAAGGCCTTAAGCAAATAGTCTTTTACATTGTATGTTTGGAATAGCATCGCTTGTCATAATTATGTTTTCCACTTTCACTGAAATCTGCATGTGTCTATGTAGATGCTGTACATCCAAGTCAACAAACTGTCAGTCATGCCGGGATGATTTCCTGGGTTGAACCAGTATAGTGTCTTGCTTAAGGGCACAACATGGTGCCTCTGGTGAGTCTCAAACCTGTGACCCTTTGGCTCCAAGTTGTGCACTCTACCACTGAGCCACCTCGCTCATGATACTAATCCTGAAACTGTACACTGCAATGAACCTCTGTGTACATTAATTGTACATAAAATAGAAAATGTCATTAATGAATGTTGCATTCATTTGCATAAGTAAATTAATGTGATATTAACTCCTTAAGTGCTGAATTTTCAAAATGGAATCTTCCAGTTTATGATCTGATAATTGTTCAATGTTCATCCAACATCATTATTATATTAATCAATTATAAATGATTTGCTTAAGAAAGCAACAATTAAGCCTTGATCAGACTCAGCAGCATCTCATCTGAGATTTTTAATGTTTGTCAAAGTGCCTAGAAAGTGTTAAAATATATAGATTATATCATCATACCTACTTTAGTATTTTACTGTTATTATCACTTTTGTTCCGATTCCTCTTTACTGCTACAAACTGTATATATTCCTTAAGTAAGACATGCACCGACTGTGTGGCAACAATTATTTCACTTAACTCTTTGCATGCTGGGTAAGTTTTCATAATTTCTTTGTCATCTCATGATTTTTTTTTCTTCAAAATTAAAACATTGCCACAAAATTCTTTCAGCAATACAGAAACTGAGAGTGTTAACACTTGGATTCAGCTGACAGGCCCCACGTTCTGGGTCCAAACAATTTGCAAAGGTTATCAGCAGACATAACTAGTAAGCAAGGATTTAATCGTCCACTAATAGCCTTGTATATCAGGACTATGGATAAGACTTTAGGGCCATTCCTGGAGTATTTCTTAATCAACACATACATGTAGTTTGTGGGTGCTGGGACGCAAAGTATGTTTTAGTTTGTTTGATTTGATTCGTTACGTCCCAGTCGACAACTTTTCAGTTATGTCGGGATGGGTCTTCCTGGGTTAAACCAGTACTAAGCAAGGATTAATGTTTCTTGTTCAAGGAGACAACACAGTGACGCCCGTGAGGCTTGAACCTGCAACCCTTCGGTCTTGAGTCAGGCACTCTATCACTGAGCCACTGAGCTCCCTATAATAAAGTATGTAGCTATACTTTCCTTTACTGACAGTACCCTGGAGTACAGTATCACACCGGATAGGCGCCAATGGAAAACGCTCTTAACTATCGACAAACATGGATCAAAAATAGGTAGAAATAATGTTTTTGATTGCCATTAGTTGCCAGTGGGGCGACAAATGGCAATCAAAAACTCTGTTTCTAACGATTTTTATCTATGTTAGTCAATAGTATTAACATTTTCGATTGCCGCCTATCTGCTGTTGTAATACTTGTATTATTAAACTACTTATTTTACGACACAAAAATTATGTGATAATTTCCCACCCAGTCAATGACGCTTTACATCACAGTCAACAATTTTTCAGTCATGTCGAGGACATCTTCCTGGGTTTAACCAGTACTAAACATGGAAACCTCCCCCCTTTGTAAATTTTAACCCCCTATCAAGAAATCCTGGAGTGGATCCCCTCTATATACGGATTATTATCATGACAAAAGCTTAACTAGAGCACCGCCATATATATAATCTATATAATCTATATTTACATCCCCATATATGGCATCTCATTTAGTCATTAGTTAAAACAAGAAAGCAGTTTTCTGATACTGTCGTAATTGTTTGACCATTTACTGATCGGATTAGAGTATAGGACCAAGTTAAAAGGACATCTTAATGTCAGCATGGCTAACCATAAAGAGCATCTTTAAGGTTTAATATGGGGATGTCTCCTGAGGACATTAGTTAAGAGTGTGTACCAAATAATTAATTTTCTTATTTCTAAACCAAAACATATGTTGTGGGTACACAAAAGAACTGTCTTAATGAGACGGTTCTTTTGAGCACCCAAGCAATATGTTAAAACTGATGGGTAAGAAAATATTTACAATTTTACGCTCAAAAATTTTGTTTATCTAAACCTATATAATGGTCTCCGTGGGTAAGTTGCAGTACTAGGTGCACTTGTGGCAGTGTTCATATCGCACAAAAGTTAAAATATACATGAGCCACGACATGTGATTTCCAACAATGTGGCAGACTCAGACGTGCCTATGCAGCCTTGTGAAGCTTAGAAACTCCAAATGCTGTTCGGTCAGAAGCCTCTAAGGAGTCATATAATATTCAAGTGACAAGCAAAGGCTCTGATCAGACTGCGTATGTGCAGGCTGATCGGAGGCTTTGCTGGTCGCACATACCACATTGTTGAAAATCTCATGTCACGGCTCACATCTTCTCCCAGCTTGAAAGAAAAAAAAAGTTCACTAAGAGTGAATACAAACAATATGAAAGACACCAGCAAATTTAAATTCATTATTGACTATATGTATGGCAGAATAAGTAAAATGCTCACCATTGCAGTGCATATATTATATTTTGTTTTTACAATAAAATTCTTGTATCATGACCAATGAAACAACCACCTTTTAATTTAGTCATCAGATATTCAAGTCAATTATAAGCTCCACCTTTGACAGGGTCTTGTAGAAATTATTGTACAGCAAAGATCAAAGAAAAGGCAGCAAAGTCATGATGCAAATTTTATTAATGATAATAATTTTATGACAGATTCACTTAAAATTAGATTGTCTATATATATATAGTGATGTTATCAGAATTTACATGGGGCCCCTGGCCCTATATTTAAAGATGATAGGCCAATAATCGTGGTCTCCATATACATTTCATTATTATTGATATCTCTTAAAGATGGCCATCTGAGGATCAGGCTAGACAAATATGACAGCTCGGTGACAATCAGGCAATATCAGGTCATAACAAATCTTGATTATTGCTCATGATTAGAAGGCCCTTTAGCAACATTTTTGTTGCAATATGAAAAATCGCCCTAGATAAGATGTTTGACAACATAAAATTGTAATATCTTAATTTCCATGAAATTATTTGCCATACACTACTGGCCCTCACTTAATAGTATAATTCTAAAAAGTACAGTAAAACCTGTCTTAAGCGGCCTCTCACAAATAGACAAAACAATGGTCTTAAAGACAGATGGTAGCTTATAATGCAGGTAGAAAGTATTGCAGAATGCTCTCTTGGAGCATTCTGCAATACTTCAGACCTGCATTAAGCGATAGTCGGTCTTGAAAACCAATTTTGGGTCTTTTTTGGGGTGGCCGCTTAAGACAGGTTTTACTATATATAAAAACTGATGGGTTTGTGAAGAAACAAATAAAGCATTAATGTAGATACCCTGCTGGTGCCAGAATCACAATGGTTCTAATTGGCTATCATTTTCTTCATGGCAACATAACTATTTTGAGTACTCACTGGAACTGACATAATGAAAAGCTTCCAATGAAGATTTTGAACAAAATATCATTTTACAATAAAAAAAATTACACCTTATGGTATCTACTTACTTAAGGGTATGCAATATCTACTCAAGCACAGATTTTATAATTGGCAATTAATGAAACAATAGTTACATGTATCTTTGTACTTAACAAAATCATGTTGGGTGCAGAGTTGGGGTCGATTACATGCAAATGTAATCGATTACAATTACAATTACTTTGAAATTTCATGATAACTGATTACAATTACAATTACTTTTTTTTTAATGTAATCGATTACAATTACAGATTACATTGCAAAGTAATCATGATTACTTTATGATTACTTATGATTACTTTTGAGCAATAAATTAACTGTATTATATTTCAAGACTTAATAGAATGTTATCCTGAAGAAAGGAAAACTTAGCTATGGTTTTCAATTCTACTTACAGAGCTACAAGGTTTGCTATGTGAAATAAAGAATAAAACAACAGTATTTTAAAAATCCCTTATTCAATTATTATTCTAAATATAAGCATGATCATTTGATCATCTCATTTATCTTACATGTATTTGCAAGATATCCCTGGCACAGTCCAAATAGCCATATTTGGCTGTTTTAAGTTCAGTAAGGGATACTAGCCTTTGTTTAGTTATTGCATTTGTTTTACTGATAGCTAGATAATAGTCAATGAAGTTCCTGATCAGACTGAACGACTGCATGTTCTGATCAAAGTTTCTAAACTGCATCTACGTCCCATAATATAACATTGAGTCATACCATTAAAGCATGCTGAATGAGGTATGAGCTCTTTTAATTTGATGATTTTCTTTATAAAGTACTTTGGATTTTATCCCTATTTTATCATATTCAAAGAATATGTCCCCTGAAGTCCAGCTCCCATAATTACCTAATATTTTGGATATTCTTTTATTTCATTTAATTTAAACCTGATAATTGGAACACATTTATTATAGTTCGTGTATGGCTATAAATAGAATGACAAAATTATGTAGAATCGGATCTTCTGCAGATCAAACCAAAAAATAAAAAAAAAATGAGATCACAATCAGCAGGGAAATGGTCAAGATTAAACACTTGCTAAAAGGTGTTAAAACTAAATTGTCATAAAAGTTCCTTAAGGATTAAATAGACACTCAAGAAAAGGGTCCTTATTTCATTTTTCAAAGTTTCAAAGTTTATTCAAGTCACTCAGTACATGCTTAACATGTAATATGAGGTAATACAAACATATACTTATATTGAGGCCCATCAATGCCCACACAAGATATAGCAAATACTGATGTATTTTGCTACAAGTAGCAACCACCCAAACAGTTAAGTATTAATAGTAGCTTAATTGTGTGCACGATTGCCCAGTTCAATTTATTGGACCAGAAATTGTGATGTGTTGGCATATCTGGGCTGATTGAGGAACACAGGCCGTATTCATACTAACTTCATTGGTGAACACACACACACACGCACACACACTAACACACCTGCGCAAACACACACAAGCAAACTATGACCGGAACAAGCTGTATGCGAAGTCTTGCTCGTATGGTTAATCAATCTATATTGATGCATTTCCAGTTGCTGCACTGACCATACCTTTTAGGGCTATACAATTCACAATTATCACTTAATAATAAGCACATACGTACGCTGTTTTTGTCTTAAGATATTTACTGGGTACTCAAAAATCCAATGCATATACCCGTGACCCTTAGAGTATGATAATTGCAGCACTGTGGAATGCATGAACAATGTATAGGATCTAAACAAGTATTTAACTTGGATGTGACCTAAAGGTATCGATAACAATTTTCAGAAAATTACATAGGCGTCTTAACCGCCTGGTGTTAGTATCATTAAATAAATTTGAATATGTGATGCAGTTAACTGTTTTCTTATTGATATGTGGCATAAAGATTTTCCTATCAAAGTCAAAGAAACAACATTCCATAACATAGTGAAATTCATCACCAACAGTACCTGAATTACATAATTTACACTTTCTGAGGTTTCGATCGATATTGGCCCATCTGCCTGTTTCAATTGGTAATTTATTATTACAGAGGCGATAATCTATTAAGGTTTTTCGCATTTTGGGTGACATTCTAATCAAATAATTTTCAAATTTATGTTCTGTCTTGAAAATTCTATAATTCAGGCACTTTGATGAATCGTTAATTGATGCTGACCATGACTGCTTATATTGGTCCTGAAGCTTTAAAAGGACTGTTTTGGACAGCCAGTAACTATTTTGGGGATGCTGATATATCCAAATATTACTCATTCCTACTTCATCTAAGATAGATTTAACATTTTGCAGCCATGGAAAGTCATAATGGAAGTTAACAGAGTTATTATATAATACAGAATACAATCTATGAGACAATTTTGATTCTTTGCTCAGAAGTAGCTTTGACCAGAAGCTAATAACTTGTTTCTTAATTGTGACCGATATTGGAAATCGGCCAAGCTCTCCATAAAGCATTACATGGGGGGTACTTTTTTTAACATGAAGAATATATTTCATAAAGTCTGTATGAACCTTTTCAATAACACTAAGATCCCCAAATCCCCAAACTTCACAACCATACGTTAAGATAGGGATAATAGTGTTATCAAAAAGTTTCAATTGACAATCTAGAGGCAACTCTAAATTTCTTATTTTTCTATATAAACCAAACAATGCTTTCCGTGCCTGCTCAACAACATGCTTTTTGGTTTGATAAAAACTTCTTGATTTTGGTAAAACCACTCCTAAGTATTTGAAACAATCCACTACTTCTAGAGGTTGATCATTGAACGTAATAAGGCTTGGGTGTTTAGACTTATCACCAAAAATTACCACCTTTGTTTTTTCATGATTTACTTTAAGTTTCCACTGTGAACAATAAATGTGAAATTTATCCAGTAAATCTTGAAGTTCTCCAATACTTTCAGCAAACAGTACCATGTCGTCTGCGTATAGTAAAACTACAAGCTTCAAATAGCATTGCAATGAATCATCAAATATGTTCAGACCAAAATTACACCATTTGACAGCAGAGCAAATAAAAAAGTTGACAATAACATCATTCAATGTTCACAATTGTTATAGATAATTTTTTCAGAAAGATGAAATTGGACAGGGAAAGCTTTGACTTTAAATATGATTCTGATGAGATAATGTCAGATCTGAGTTTGGCTCAAGATTATCCAACTGTATTTTCCGTACAAGGGACCTTTTCCTGCCTGTTACATATTTTTGCAAAATTTTTATCTTGCTAGATAATTTTGCATGTTTTTATCATTTGTTCATATTTTTCAGAAATACCCTTCTTTTGAAGCAAATTCTTTCACGGATAGCATCAGTATCAAAAAGTATGAATTCAGATCTGGCCCAACAATTTGTTAGGCCTGACTGAGTCCAAACTGTTTGCATGGGATACCAGCAGATGACAAAAGTTGTCACTAGCAGGTACCAGGTTAATCTACTGACCCTTTCATTGCTGCATACAGAACAGACATTTTTCAAACTGTCTCTCGGGTGAAATGCAACATAAGGTGGCATTTCATGAGGGTCTGCACTATTTGTTAAGATACGAACAATCTTTAGGGACTGAAATCCAAACTGTTTGCATGGGATACCAGCAGATGACAAAAGTTGTCACTAGCAGGTACCAGGTTAATGTACTGACCCTTTCATTGCTGCAAACAGAACAGACATTTTTCAAACTGTCTCTCGGGTGAAATGCAACATAAGGTGGCATTTCATGAGGGTCTGCACTATTTGTTAAGATACGAACAATCTTTAGGGACTGAAATACATCATTTTATTGAAAATTTGACTGGTACAAAAATACAAAATGAATAATTCCATACTTATTGTAATAATATGTATGGGATAATCCATCTTAATGGAAAGGGTTACTAACTGTTGGACACTCTCAAAGCATTCATGAAATAATTTTTAAAAAAAAAATCAGCAGACCACAAAAAATGTTAGAGGAGATGAAATAATATTACATACTTATACTGTTGGGATATCAGTCAATTCATGACAAATATGAGCCAGCTCATGAAGCATATGTATACATAAAGTCATCCTTTATACATGCATGCATATCTATCCAGTGGGGTTAGAAGTGTAAATTTTGGCTGAACCCTTAATCTATGCTGCTTCTTTATGTGTGTAAGCAGTGATGGTTTTGATGAGATTTCACTTTTGTGCAGGCTTAACTGAGCATTCAATGCTCTGCAGATGAGGGCTCATATAGTTATTTTGGATCAGTCTACAGGTAAACACAGAAGCAGATCTATTGTTGGAAGCATATTCACATTCCTTGTTTCATACATCCATTATTCTCTTTGATCTATTGCTGGTGACTGTCACTGTACAACTTACAACAGTTTTTTAACCAGTTTCATTTTTTTTTGTAAAAAAAGCAAAAGTAATCATAAAGTAATCGTAAAGTAATCATGATTACAGGCTATTTTGCAACGTAATCGATTACATACGATTACTTGTAATCATAAAAATCCACGATTACAGATTACTTTATGATTACTGAAAAAAGTAATCGATTACAAGTAATCGTGATTACAGATTACGATTACCCCATCTCTGGTTGGGTGCATATTGGAATTGCCTTGATGAGGCAATTCCATTTATGAGCCTATTTTCGTGTTAATTTTAAGGGAAACATGCAATCAGTATTTGCAAAATTGTCCATGTCATCTGGACAAATGGATTGCAACACAGTAATTGTTATGATCTATCAAAAGCTGTCAAATATCATATTGGTAATACACAACAAACATACAAATATTTCAACCCTTTCAATGCTGCAGTACAGAGGGATGTTATTCTTGGTTTTCAGTCCTATTTTCAATTGGGGTCAGTCAGCCTGGGTAAATAAATCCACAAATCAATATATTTGCCTTTGAAGGCTGTGAAACAAGGACTATTTCAGGCATGCTTCTGCATTTAATAAGCAGATATAAATATTGCTTTTGCTTGTGGTATTAAACTGTGTGTCCCTGGAAAGGGATTTTTGCTACGTGGACAAATGTATGACGTTTCCTGCATCTTTATGTTGTTCACCATCATGCCTTAGTACTATGCCATTAAAGGGGTTTGACCCAAGCTTCCTTTAAGGCCAGGATCATTATTTAAAGCCTTTGCTAGGCGCATCACGACCAACACTCAAATTACATTTACTGTAGCATAAGGACTAATAAGGGAAGAGTGATGAAACAGGCCGAGGAAAAACTAAGTTTATGCTGTAAATGACACTAAGTAATCAATGATCTGATCAAATGATCAAAGCGCATTCCTTTCACCTTCTTAGCCCACCCCCACCTGCCCACTGATCTGTGAAATTTGGGATAAGCTTTGCATGAAAATCACTCTCTCAACAGAAGTTCATGTATACAAATATTTCTTACTCAAACAGGAATTATGACAGGCAGAAAATCGTCCTCTTTAAAAACATTTCCAGGGGAGCAAACATGACAGGTCACAGAAAAGGGAAAGGTTACCGCTGTCATCAGTATTCGTGACAGTTGCTATTTTTATCAGAAAAAAGCAATATCAGAGCCGTATCTTAGCAATACAAGACAATTGCACTCAGAATCAATTGACATCCGCAATGTCAAAACTAGATAAATAAATCTAAATAATCTTCAATAAATTCCTACCTGTCGGGTTACTTTACAAAACGTCCAATTATCGAACCTGTCAGTCTGATTATGTGGCTAAAAATAGATCTAACCACGCCTAACATTTATCCTTCCGCACAGGTAACAATTAGTGCCAGGGATTTTTCTCAATAAGCCAATGTCTGAGACAAGTCAAACGGTCAATTACTACGACATTCTTCTCGGGAAATTATTCGATTCATCTTACAGCTAAAAGAATAAACGTCAGACTCATGTTTTCAATTTAATGTTGAATACCAGTTTTCCCTACACTAAGGGAGACAATCAAGGTGAGTTGGGCGATCGATTTGATCCTAACGACCAAAGAGGAGAAACTCTACAAAAAATACCATTATATTTCTCATTTATAATTTCCCTTATCACACTTTAAAGCTGCATAGTCTGTAACTTTTGATCTTCTAATTTTAGAAATAAATTTCCTTTTTCAAGAATACAGAAAAAATACTAAAATTCAGGTAAACATTTTGCCATTTTCGTAAATCTTAACAAGTTATCACTATCAAAACAACATAAAATTTGAGAAAGAGTGAATACAGTTCATTGACTTTATAGTTTTTATTCCCTTGGAGGGATTTCCCCCCAGTTTTCCTGATTGTGCATGTAATATAACCACGGACCTTATATCGAAAAATAAATTTAGAATCGGCGCGCTATAGGCCCTAACTATATTTTGCACTGAAGAAGGAATAGAATCTGAAACTAGTTTGTAGAAGAAAACATTTCAGTTGTACTAATTTTCCATTCCAATTGCTATAGGCCTAACTAATGAAATCTCTAGTGTTTAAACATTTTAAAACTTTGGAAATAAATATTAGATTTCAGCCAATGTATATGTATTTTCCCTCGAGCTAATTTGCGATGTCACGATCACCAGTCTAACAATTTTGACGTTTGAACGTCTTTTGGAATCGTTTCCGACAAACCAACTGAGACAACGTCAGACCGTCCGCGGCAGTACACTGGTTTGGGTTGACTCACTGAGCTAACTCGGTTTTATCACGGACCCTTTTACCGAATAGTGTCCGTGATCTATAATATAGGGTCGGTGCTTCGTGAGAATATTATATAAATGGAAAGTGCACTAACAGTGCATGATCGTACATGCAACCCCCTGGTTGCAGTGGATACCTTGGATTACAGAATAAGGTGTTTTGCGGTGTTTTCAAAGGCCTTAAATAATCACAATAAGATTACTTAAAGTTACATATTTTCATTTTGAATTTCTAATACGGATTACTGTAGTGATATCCTCAAAACCGATCGTAAACATGTACAATAATAGCAGTCCCTATGTATGTGGCATAATTAGGGAACATTTTAGCTAGCGCATGACATTTTGGTCGAATGGCGTTTCGCGGGCGGGCCGATAGTGGCCCGAGTTTGAATGCTGGCTAGCTTAGCAGGATACGCCAGTGTGGCGCCAGTTTAGATGAGATTTTTGTTGCGTGTATATATATATATATATATATATATATATATATATATATATATATATATATATATATATATATATATATATATATATATATATATATACTCTCGGATCACCTGGTTTCTGGGAACAGAAAGTAGTTTTTTCACCTTGGTTTTGGGAACGTCTTCTGAAATCTTGGAACCTTGCATGTTCCAAGATAACGGTTTGCCTTTTTTCTGACTCTAGACTGTTTTAAACACGGTAACAAACGAAAAGAAACTGCGTTCCGAAAACCCAATTTGTATTTTTTGAGTTGCCTCCCTTTACTCGTCTGTCACTTATTCTGCATTCGTAACAATTCGACTACACAGTTTTTCACGATATCCCACAATGCACCGCGCTCTGGACTATTTCCGGTTTCATTCAACAATGGCGACGATGCGTGAAGATGTAAACACGGTTGTACAATCAGCGATAATAAGGTCCCCGCGAGCTATAAGAAGACAAAAGACAGGCGGCGGACACTAAGCAGTTCAGCCTGTGGGTAAACCAGATTCGTAGGGCAAACTGGAATTACAAATCGTGGAACAGATATGCTCAGATCATTTTAGAGGAGGTAAGAAAACATTTTTATAGTTAACTTACGAAAGAAAGTAAGAGGAATACAATGCATGAATGATTTATTTCCAGTTACATCTTGGTTAAAATTCGCAACCACCATCGTTCGTACTTAAAGCTACCCAGCTGATCAAGGTGCAGATATCTTACCAGTCGCATAAGCAAAAAGCCAAAAGCAGCCGAATTTAGTGTTGTTCATTTTACAGTTTGTATGTGTTTGAATGTTTTACTAGTTTAAGAGCTTTGGCAAGTTTTCAATTTGGAAGGGCTTACTGAAGCTGCCAAGTCACCAAAATATCTTGGTATAACCATCACTGATAACATAGATTGAGCCAACACATTCACCTTTCCCAAGCCTCTAGGACACTCTTTTCTTTTCAAAACTGTCTCACTATCAATAATCTGATCGCTTACTTGGTTCCCATTTGCAGGAACTTATGCTTTGGGCCTAGGTGTACTAAAGACATTGCATACTTTGGTCTGGCCTTATCTAGAATATGCAGCACTGCACCCATATGAGCATGTACTCGAAAAAAAGTATGCCCACAAAATGCCACAATCATACTAGGACTAATAGCTTTTTGAGGAAGAGACAGAGAGAACTTTTAAGCCATAGGACAGCAAGACAAAGATTAATTAATGATTGAATAATGGAAGCTCAGCTAACTGCAGCCAGCTGGGCCCTGCAGAAGATGGGGGGGGGGGCACAATTAAAAAGTAATATAATTGGGCTGAGACGTGAGAAAACCTATCTTCGGTGGTTTGCGACCAACAAAGGCACAGACCATCCTGCACATCCGTGCAGTCTGATCAGGGCCTTTGTTATTCGCTTATTGTAGTAAAGTGTCATATCAAAACTTGCAACGAGCAATATTTCAATTTTCTAGCTTGTCTCTGTATCTGAGCAGGCTGTTTTGAATCTCGAAAACCATGAAGACAGGTTTTCTCGCATTTACTGGGCTCAAAGCATAGATTAGGAGGTACTCCCATAGATTGCGGGTACTTGTTGGAACGGCCTTAAAAAGAGGCTGTTTCAACAAGCTGCAAACAGTTCAAACGGACTAAGAGCAGGCCCGACCTGGATTCAAAAAAGGTTTGACATTCTGAAGCTGTTCATAAAATTTTTTGAATTTCATTTTTCATAAAAATCTGCATTTAATTTATTTGCTTAAAATTTCATAAAAATTAGTGTAAGTAAAGCCATTATAACTTTAGAAATTTTATAAGTTTGTACCCAGTTGATGATCAGGCTTGACATTTTGTCGGGCTTGATCTGGATCCAAACAGTCAATGACTGTTTTACCTTGATGGAATTAATGATTTTACAGACAAAATTAAAGTTTAACACTTCTTTTTTTTTAAATAATTTATTTGTACAATATATGACAAGCACATGTATACAAAGCAAAATAGAATACAATTACAATACAACCACTATACAAACTTCTTGAAAAAAGTCAACTTATTTTTTTAGCTGTTGGCATGATGTTTCAATTTTTAATACTGTTGCCAATTCTGAAATTTTCACCTGTACAATGGAAGTAAACAAACTCTTGATTTGTTTTGTCCATTGCAAACAGTTTGGACCCCTATCAGATCCAACATTTTGTCGAGCCAGATCTGGATCCAACCTGATCAACTCTAATGGAATTAATGATTTTTTAAATAAAAATTCATATTAATAAATTGGCGACGTCTATTGACAGCCGGCTGTCAATAGCATTTTAGGTCTAGAGCCAGCCGGCTGGCAATAGACTTTTTGGTCTAGTACCAGCCGGCTGGCACTAGACCTAAAACGCTATTGACAGCCAGCTACTGGATTATAGATAAAAGGGAAAATAACAAGTAAAAAGTTATAAAATATTTATTTTTAATTGTATTAACAATGGTGATACATGTATATAACGTAACAAAGAAATTGGTGTTATAATACATGCTTAGTTATTATCAAATAACAACTAAAAAGATAGCATTAGCTATTCAAATAATCCTACTTAAAATTTCCTTGCTAGTGGCAACTTTTGCTTTCTACTTTTGTACTTTACAAACAGTGTGGACCAAGGTTAGCCTGGACCTGATCTGGATCCAAACTATTTGGCACTATGATGGTATTTCTGAAAGAATTATTTCAAGATTGTTGATTTTGAAAAATGCCACACACAAAAAGCTTGCATAATTACCAAGGAGTTAATTTGAGTGCCAGCACCAAACTATCATGGCAGAAAAAGCCTGAGCAAATAAACAACCCTGAACAGTCTGCTCCTAGAGGAGCAGTCTAGTCAGGACAACCAGATTGCTTTTTTCATCATTCTCGATCGGCTGGAAGACTCCATTTTAGAAGTCACACCCTTAAAGATTTTTTTTCTAAAATATATTTTGGACAAATAATACTGCATCCTTGTTTGTTTGATTTGATTCTTTTATGTGTCTTGCTCAAGGACCACAACGCAGTGACACCGGTGATGCTCGAGCATCCTTTTTTTTTAGAGCAGCTGGTTTCTTTGTTTGATTTTGATTCTTTACATCCCATCAACAATCTTTCAGTTATATAGGGACAGTTCTTCCTGGGTTGAACCAGTAATAAGCTAGGATAAATGTGTCTTGCCCAAGGACCACAACGCAGTGACGCCGGTGAGGCTCGAACCCGCAGCCCTTCGGTCTTGAGTCAAGCACTCTACCACTGAGCCACTGCGCTCCCTCAGCTGGTTTCTGGTGAAGCTGTCTGATCAGGATCCACATTTTTCCTGAATAGAATTGAAATTACATGCAAGCTATACCTGTCCAGTAGTCAATAGATAGATATGTAGGTTAACCCAGGCTTTCAAGCAGGTCCAACTTTTCCCTACTTTTTTCATTTGCTCCTACTTTTCCCTACTTTTTCATGAAAATGCCCTACTATCCATACTTTTTCACTCTAAAATGTCATTTACGCGTAAAAATCCAGAGTTTTTTCTTCCCTCGCTCAGATTTCATATCTCTTAACAAATGAATATTTCGGGGAGCAGGCTGCAAAACATCTCAATTTTTTATTTTTACCCCCAAAAGTCTCTCTGTTCAGCTTGTACTATTGTCACAGCTATTATCCTGCTTGTTTACTTTAGTGAACTTTCTTATTTCTAACAACTCCTTGTGATGAATTTTTAAAAGCCCTTCTATCCCTACTCTTTTACAATGATAATCCCTACTTTTTATGCTCCCAAAGGAACTTTGGGAGGCATATCCGTCCATCCCGCTTTGTGTCTGGTGCAATGCATATCTCCTATATTCTTTGAGGTAGGAATTCCAAATGGTGTGTGGATGCATCTTGGGATCACAGAGTGTCTCGTGCCATTTTCGGGTCACTGTGACCTTGACCACTGACCTAGATTTTAGAACAATAGTGTCCGGAGCATTTCTCTTATATTATTTGAGGTAAGAATCTCAAATTTGGTGTGTGGATGCATCTTTGGATGATGAAGTGTCGCCTATCATAATTGGGTCACTGTTTTTGTTTGAGTTGATTCTTTACGTCCCGTCAGCAATCTTTCAGTTAAACAGGGATGGGTCTTCCTGTGTTGAACCAGTTCTAAGCTAAGATAAATGTGTCTTGCTCAAGGACCACAACGCAGTGATGCCAGTGAGGCTCGAACTTTCGGTCTCCAGTCAAGCACTTTACCACTGAGCCAATGCGCTCCATTGGGTCACTGTGACCTTGATCTCTGACCTAGTTTCTAGAAACTGCATTGAGTCTGGTGCATATCTCCTATATTCTTAGAGATAGGAATTTTAAATTTGGTGTTCATTTTCAACTAGAATCCAAAATGTATGCTTATATTCAGTGCATACGTGAAAACTAATTTTCTTATTTATCAACCAAAGCACTTGTTGTGGGTGCTCTAAAGAACCGTCTCAATGAGACGATTCTTTTGAGCACCCAAATTATTTGTAAAAACTTATGAATAAGAAAACTATTTACAATTTTAGGCTCAAAACTTTTGTTTATCTGAACCGATATATTATAGGGCCTATATTATAACTGCAGGTTAACACTGATGGAGACATAACCGATTAAGGCCATCAAATCAAACAATAGCTCAGAATGAGTTTGCATCTACTGTCTACTGATCCCTCCCATCATCATCAGGGGACAAAAATATTTCAATATCCCTTACAGAAATATTTGGTCTCTGGCTCATACCTGCGGCACTAGAGCTGCAATATTGCGGCTCTAGAGCCGCTACTACTTGCGGCTCTAGAGCTGCATTAAAGTATTTCGTATGCAAATTAGTTTTCCGGCTCTAAGTTGTGGCATTGTTGTGGCTAGTAGGCGTGGCTTAATTTGTTGCAGGTAGTAGTTGTGGCTTTATAGCGGCAATAAAGCCGAAAGCTGTGTTGTGGCTATAAAGCGGCAATAAAGCCAGAAGCTGTGTTTACACTTAGGCATACATATTATTTGTATTGATGGAGGAATCAAGTTAATCATTACAATACATCTTTTTAACAGCCTTTTTTTCCTATTTTTATTGGCAGTCCTATTTTTAAAAGGAATAAGCATACTTTCGCACTGGAAAGCGGAGCCCAACTGCTTTAACAGTTCTGTACATATAGCATATATATCTATTTAAGAACTTACAAATTAAATGGTATAAAATTAAGTAAAGTACTATATACACAATTATTGCTAATATCTTATGGACAGCTTCCAGTCTAAGTTCTTGAGGTGGCTCTATATAAATATGTAATTTAATAAAAATTATTGCATGCTGAATATATACCTTTGTGGAAAATAGTGGGTGGGGTGCCTGACAAAGAAAACGAAGAGTATATTAATTTTTTAGCTCTCTCAGATTATATCAGTGACAAATTATTATAATACAAACTTACTTTTAATCCTAAAATGTGCAGTAGTCATTTGTGATCAATTAAAGCACTTATTAATCCTTTTAAGTTAGAATTCCAGAATTCCAAACTGCTTCCATTATATGTTATCATCTCTTTCCCTCCAAAACTTTATGTTACACACAGTGGTCACATGATTTCAAGTTCTGGCTTGCTTCTGGCAAGAAGAGCTGCTAGTGACTGTATGTTTTTGTCTCAATATTATAACTTTTGAGTTGTGGCTAGTGTCTGGCAATAAGTCTGTCCTATAATATTAATGTTTGAGTTGTGGCAAGGTTCCGGCTCCTAGAGTCGCTAGCCGCTCTATTAGCCAGTAGCGGCTAGTACTTGCGGCTCTAGAGCTGCAATATAGCTGCTAGCCGCTACAATTGGCTTTCTTCTGGCTAATACTTGTGACTCTAAAATTTTATTGCGGCTCTAGAGCCGCAATATTGCAGCTCTAGTGCCCCTACATTTTCATTTCTGTAAGGGATTGCACTTGTCCTGCAGGACGAGCGACTTACAATTTTCACTTGTTCTGCAAACGCATGCACTTGTCCTTTCAAAGCGTATGCAATAAAGAACATAAGGGAGTAATATGCAATACAACTTCCTTGAGTAATTCTTCCCAAAGCACTCGTCCTACAAGACGAGTGCTATGGTAAGAATTACTCATCCTTTCAAGATTTCACTCGTAATTACAAGCGGACGAGTGGAATTTTGTCCCCTGATCATCAAATTCTGTCATGCAGAATTCACAAAAAACCTCAGATGGTATATGCCCACCATTCTAACACACCTCACCTATAGAGTCAATGCTAAAAATGTGTGATATATCTCAAAAATTCAATTTTGAAAGCGTGAGGAAAGAGCCTGCATGCTGACGTCATTTGTTACTGGAAAATGACGTCATTCATAGCATTAGAGGGTGTAACGTCGTTTATATGCTTGAAAGGCGTTACAAATACACGTAAACAAATGCGACATAGTTTAATTATTGGCGGGAGTTCTTCATTGCAATGGCAGAACGTTGGAAGAAGCTGAAGACTTCAAATGTGTTTTTGTCGTTTCACTGTCTGTCAGTTGTGCGAAGATAAATCACTTGCGCTTCACGCTCATGATTTGTTCTTCTTTACAACTGACCTCCAAACAGTGAATTATTACACCACAATTCACTGCTAGAGCTGATCTATTTCTTAAACAACACATAAGCAATTTGGATGAAAGTTCACACATTTTATCATGGGAGCGCAGTGGCTCAGTGGTAGAGTGCTTGACTCGAGACCGAAGGGTAGCGGGTTCGAGCCTCACCGGCGTCACTGCGTTGTGGTCCTTGAGCAAGACACATTTATCCTAGCTTAGTACTGGTTAAACCCAGGAAGAACCGTCCCGCATAACTGAAAGATTGTTGAGTGGACGTAAAGAAACAAATCAAACAAAACATTTTATCATTTTGGTGCCATCATGCGGATGCCTACATGTGCAGTACACCCTGATTTTTTGTGTTTTGTTTCTTTTCGGTCTTGTGTTTACATCAAAGGGGGACATAGAAAACTGCCCTGATTTAAGCATGAAATCAGGTGATTTCTCATTCTGTCTTGACGGAACAGTATCTTGTTAGGCTCATACCCAAAACAAAGTGCAACAATGTTTGCTATTGCAAAAAGTCCACAGTCCACGGACCCATGTTGTTGTTGGATAGGCATTTTATTTACTGTGACAATGGTACATGTACCTTCATATTTCAATATAGCGCAAATTTGATGCTTTACCTGAGAGTCAGGCTCTAAATTTAAACTATCCTAAATGTTCACTAATGCTATCTTTTTAGTTGTTATTTGATAATAATTAAGCATGTATTATATCACCAATTTCTTTGTTACCTTACTTTCTGTACTGCCAAAGCCTCTTTTGAGTATTATCGGCAGGTGTACTTTGTACACTAAGGGTTGCAGGATGAAAGCCTACAAGTAACCATATCTAAATTACAGTAGGATTCTTTAACCTGCATTAACCTGTATCACCATTGTTAATTCACTTAAATATAAATGATATCTTATAACTTTTTACTTGTTATTATCCCTTTTATCTATATTCTAGTAGCCGGCTGTCAATAGCGTTTTAGGTCTAGTGCCAGCCGACTGGCAGTAGACCTAAAACGCTATTGACAGCCGGCTGTCAATAGACACTTCCTAATAAATTTATACAAAAAAGGGTAAATCTACATGAAAACATTAATTTTGAATAAGTATGGATCCAAATCAGGTCCAACATTTTGTTGGGTCTGATCTGGATCCAAACTGTTTGACACTGTGTAAGATGAGTTTGTTTTCTGAAAATCTGCATCAGTCTGAAATTTTATAAAAATGAGACAGTTCTAATAAGTAAATGTACATTCTTTGTTTTTGAGTGAATATATTTATTTTACAGGTAAAAAGGGCCACCATCCTTCTCATCCTGGCTATGTACCAACCTTGTTCCCCTGGCAGAAAAAAACTACACCAAGACGAAGCCGAACATCAAGTGAGGAGGTTGTCTCACCACTTAAGGAGTCAACCAGAAAAGCATCTCAAAAGAAACGAGTTCCACTGACCAATCCGGAAGCAGTTAAAACCCGACAAAGACACCTGAGTTTTTCGGAAAAGCAAATTAGCACACCAAATCCTGAGGGGCATGATTATATTCAGACTAAAGATATTGAGTGTCCAGAAATTAACAAGTATCTGCCAGATATCATGGACAGAATAAAAGAGCTACAAGAAAAAGCAGAAATGTGTGAGACATATAAAAACCAGGTATTGGATTTAAATGAAATGAGGAGCAACCCAAAACAGATTCAATTCTGGACAGGTTTTCCAAATTATGAAACCATGTATTCACTGTTTGTGTTTTTGGAACCAAGAGCTAGAAACTTGAAATATTGGAGAGGAAGTAGCACTTCTAATAGTGAACATTTTTCCAAAACATTTACAAGCAAGCCTGGACCAGAAAGGAAATTATCCCTACTTGACGAATTTTTCATGACAATTATCAGACTTAAAGTGGGACTCCTGACTGAAGACATTGCTCAAAGATTCAGTGTTAGTGTAGGAACTGTTTCCTCCATTGTTACTTCATGGGTAAATCTTAGGTATACAGACCTTAAGTTGCTTTGTGAGTTGCCACCTAGGGACGTTACATCTGACAATCAATCTAAGGCCATGGGACAGTTCACAGATGTGCAAGTGATCCTTGACTGTACAGAACTGTTTGTACAAAATCCTAGTAAACTTGATGCAAGGAAACAACTATATTCAAATTACAAGCATCACATTACATACAAGTTTCTGATTGGTATCAGTCCACAGATGGGTGTGACATATGTCAGTAGGATGTATGGTGGTAGGGCGTCAGACAAGTTTATAACTACTGATAGTGCTGACTTATTGATGAACTTGGAACAGGGAAAAGGGGGTGTAATGGCTGACAGAGGATTTCTGATCGAAGGAGTATTGAACGATATGGGTGTTAAGCTTCATATGCCATCATTCAAAGGCAGTGACAGACCTCAGCTAAGTGCTAGAGAAGTGTTTAGTTCTGAAAAGATATCAAGTGTCAGAATTCACATTGAACGAGCCATTCAAAGGATTAAAACTTTCCATATCCTGGACGGTGAATTAAAACTCTCAATGAAGGAGGTAGCGGAACAAGTCTTCACTGTTTGTGCCTATCTAGTGAATTTCCAAACCCCTATAGTACAATGTTAGTATCAAACAATGAACATGTGACTTCCTTAGGCCGGTGTCTGATTTAGTCTTGTGGAATTTTACCACAAAGATCTTCAAAATATATGAAGTAAACTTGTGAATATTTTCATCCATTCACAAGTGTAAACATGGTTTTGGGTACTTAAAAGATATGTCTCATTGGTACGGTTCTAAAAACTGCCTCTTTGAGATGGGTTTTATGAGTACTTACAGCATATGCTTTGTTTGAGAAATAAGAAAATTAATTTTTGATAACACATAGTACATGCACACTGTACAGACTAGATAAGATAGCAAATAAAGTCCCTGATGGAAAAAATCAGTCAACCCTACTTTGCGCTGGGAATATTGAAAATCTCTAACATAACCTTTTGAAGACCAGAAACCACTTTAAAAGGTACTTTTGCTAACAGTGAAGACCCAGATGAAATACATGTAACACAGCATTTCATCAGAGTATGCACTGTTTGCAAAGTCAAATTCAATCTTTAGATATACAATATCTTTTGAAAGTATTACTTGTAACCCCCAAAATATATACAAAAGACCTCCTGAGACACTGTATTCAACTTTATGGAAAATCACATTGGTCTTAAAAGAGTTATGTGTAGGCCATAATATGGCTAATTCTTAATTTGCTACAGTTTTTTAAATAGTTTATTTTCATAGTTGTACATTTTTAAAATCACATTTGGCTTTTGTATAATATATATATACATGTATTAACCCTAACCATGCTGAACCAGGATATAGTCTGTTTTGAAAACAGTGTAGATCCAGATCAGCTGGCTTCTAAGAAGCCAGCTGATCAGGATCCACAGTTTTCCATTCTACTTGTAACCTCATGTTTGTAAATTGAATCCTGCAACTTAATTTCGATCAAATGTGAAGAGGAGTGTAGTACATAAATATACATGTATACAGCATGATAAGGGTTAATATTTTTTTTTAATATGTGTACATGTATGTAGATCTATTTCTTTTTTGTTTCTTTTTTTTTAATGTATTGTTTTTTCTAATACACTTGAACACATGTACATATTCTAAGACAGACATGTACATGTACAGTTAGTAATATAAATTCTGTACATGCTTGGGGACCCTCAAAGGAACCGTCCCATTGAGACGGTTCTTTTGAGTACTTACAACATATGTTTTGGTTGAGAAATAAGAAAAGTAATTTTCACATTCATACTCTTATCTGGAGGCCTAAACATGCATGGTAACATTTGCTATAAGTTTAAATCCAGATAGAGGTTATAAAACTCTTTTCATGTTCAACGCAACTGAGCATGAACTTTCAACGACCCATAAACTAAATAAACAGCAGAAAAATAAATTACATTTATTGCTTTCAAATTCTTTTAAGGTGTATTTATATCATTTTACTAAAATGTTGGCATTTTAACATTTTATTAGCATGATAAAAATTTAAGTTATGCTCATTCGAATTGAGCAAGAAAACAGTTTTATAACCCTTGAACTTGATTTACAGTGAAATGTTAAAATTTCAACAAATGTTGGCATTTTAACATTTATTAGCATGATAAATTCTATATTCAGTTGAGCTGAGAATGAAAAAGGTTTTATAACCTTGATCTTGATTCAACATTTTTAACCATGCACATGTAAAAAAAATACTTTCACAAGGAAAAAAACACATTTGTAAAAAAGTGATAAAATTTTGAGCAAAAAAGTGATAAAATTTTGAGCAAGAAAGACCACAGCATATGCTAACCTTTGCAATAAGTTTGGACACAGATCAGGCCTTATTTGTCGGCCCTTATTTGGATCCAACCTATTGAAAATCTGATTTATTTCATGATTTTTTAGACCAACTCCATATTAAATTAATAAAAGTGTGCATCTCATTCTGTCTGTAATTTTTTTAAATATTATGCTAAGTCATTTACACTAAGCCCATATTTATATGTAAAACAAACATTTGCCGTAAGTTCAAACCCAGGTTAGACCTAATAACTATAAAACTTTTTATAATGCTCAACTGAGCATGAAATTTTGACTCCTAAAAACTAACATGTTGAAGAAAGAAAAGAATTCTTGCTTCAAATTATTTCTATGATGGTTTATCAGGCTAATAATGTTAAAATTAAAACAAATGTTGGCATTTTAACATTTATAAGCATGATAAAGTTTGTGGTCAGTTGAGTTGAGCATACAACCACGACCTGGATTTAATTAAACTGCAATAGCCGATCTAGAAAATTTGGGTAAGAAAGTCACAGCAAATGCTAACCTTTGCAGTAAATTTGGACCCAGACCAGGCCTTACATGTCGGGCCTGATTTGGATCCAGACTGTTTGGCAATCAGTTTAATTTCATGATTTTTAAGACCAAGTCAATATTAAATTAACAAAAAAAAAGCATCTTTCTGTATTTTTTTTTTTATTTTTATGGTACATGTAAGTTACACAAAACCCATATAACAAAACATTTGCTGAATGTTCGAACCCAGGTCAGGCCTTATGACTATAGAACTTTTTTATGCTCAACTCGAGCATGAATTTTGACTCCTAAAATCTAGTATGTCGAAGAAGAAAAAATATATGATCATTACTTGTTTTCAAATTCTCTGATGGCTGATCATGCTAATAAATGTTAAAATTTCAACAAATGTTGACATTTTAACATTTAAAAGCACAATAAAGTTTTTGGTCAGTTGAGTTGAGCATACAAAAAGTTTTATAACCTTGATGTTGTTCAACCTGGATTTAAACAGCATGAGCCAATCCAGAAAATTTTGTCAGGGTCCTGACAAGGTGTGTTTTTTGTCATCAATGTATTTCACAGATGGCTGTATGGGCCTCCCTCGATAAGCAATTGGACCCGAGGGATCTAACTGCTTCTCAAGGGGGTCCGTACCAGTATGTATAAGGAAAGCTATAGCCACATGTGATTTCCTCTTTGTTCTTGGCTCTCAGATTGTGTTCATGACTTTTTGAAAGGTCATTGAAAATACTTGACTAGTTAGTAGTTACAGCAAAATTGAAAATATTAACATGATTTGAGATAAGTTTGGATCCAGATCAGGCCCAACATTATGTCAGGCCTGATCAAAAACCAAATGGTTTGACAATCTGGAGGGATTCATGTCTTTTTTTGCTCATGTCGTGGCATATTTTCATGAATGTTCTTTATATAGTTGTGATTGTGGTTAAAAAAATGTACTAAATGGTCATGGCTTATGAAATAAAATGTAAAGGCCAAAAAATAAGCATGTCTTACTTCTTTTTTTTACAAACTTGTGCACCCCTCAGTCAAAGTTAAACCAATATTAACATAGGTCCAGTTCAGCAAAAATTTTAGCGCAAAAAATTCATTATTTTCTTACCCATCAATTAATACATATACTTCAGGTGCTCAGAAGATCAGTTTCATTGAGACAGTTCCTTTGAGTTCCCACAACATATGTTTTGGTTGAGAATTTAGAAATTTCAAATTATGCGATGCCGATTAGCCGTTTGTATACTAATGGATTCTTCATTCTGGTTTGATATAAACTTGGGATAGTCCATTGTACATATCTTAATTTAGGGGTGTCAGGTTATAATTTTTTTAAAAATATTGTATTCTTTTGTCTGAGGTTTTTTTACCTTTACAAACAGTGTAGACCCTGACGAAATGCCACATAATGCTGCATTTCATCTGGATCCTCCTTATTTGCAAAATTACTCATTTAGAGTTTTTCCGAATACAAAGGATTACATGTTCTTTGGGCATCGTCGAGAGAAAATCTGTCTTCAGGGTTTCCGACAAAGCAAGTTTCAAAACAGATTCCTCAGCTATAGAGACTAGCTAGAAAATAGAAATTTCATCTGTAGCAAGTCTACATATGTTTTTTTCCTGAAAGCGAATAACAAAGGCGCTGATCAGACTGCGCATATGCGCAGGCTGGTCTGCACCTGTGTTGTTCCCAAACCCCTGAAGACAGGTTTTCTGGTGTTGAGGCCCATTTGTTACATTTCTTTGCCTACTCGTACTGTGTAATTTTTCATGTTTTTTTTGTGTCGCCGGCTGATTTTTTTTTCAAAATCAACTCTCGCAAGAAAAATTCAGGAACACAATCAAAGTGTAAAACAATGTGCATCCAGAAAAGGCCATGCATATTGTTGTGCCTGATCTGGTTCCAAACTGTTTGCCAAAGGGTTATCAGCAGACGACACTTGTAGGCAAAGATTTAAGTGTAAACTCAACAGTCTGGACACATGCGCAACCTAATCAAGACTCTTCATTGTATGAAAGCAGAAACAATATGTCTAAAGCACCATATAAGACTCTAAGAGTGCATAGAGAAACTTTTTAGACACTGATCAGGCAGTGTCACACTTCATATTCATGTAAGATTTCACAGTCTACTGGTAAAATCCATTATTAACAGAAATATTCTCTTTCTCTGGGTGAATTGCTCTACATTTAGAGCAGGCGTAGTACGGCAAATAATCTTGCTCCTTTGGCAAACGTCTGAAACCTTCACAAAAAATAGTGATATCCAGTATTTGGAGGACAGATTAAATTTGAGTCACACATTATAATCTGACCTTTCACTTTAGAAAAGTTAGGAGCACGATGATCTTTGCAGTAAGTTGTACATCCAAGGACTGGCTCTGAGCCAGCAGTGTCTGTGTCTGCTACACAAGGTACTAAGTCTTCACTACATGTACTTGCAGACTTTTGACTGCATGCCGTTTCATCACTACATGTATTTGAAAATTGTTCAGCCTCTAATTCAAGTTCACTGTGTGATTCATCATCATCTGAATTTGAATGACTAGATCCTTTAGAGGTAGTGTCTGTCTCACTGTCACAAATTGGAAGAATTGTTGTTGTTGTACATGTATGTTTCGCTTCCTTTTCTGATTTGATTCTTCCAGTCAAAATTTCTGGCACAATGTAATCTTCAAAAAATGTCTTTAACAGCGCATAAATATATTCCCAATATTCCTGATCAAATCTCATGGACACTGTTATGTAGCCCTTTTTCCCCCAAATAAGTAGTTGTGCATCATTTTCTCCTGAAAGAGCTTGCTGCAAGGTAATTTGTTCATAATAGCCCCTACTTTCACCTTTCTTCACCTTAAGCTGACCTTCCTTGTTCTGAATATATGGCAGTTTTCCTTTCAAAGCAAGTTCTTGTAAATTGTCATTTTTATGTGAAATTGGACATTTCACTTCAACAAGCATACTACCATGACATGCACATGTTATGATACTGTCCGGACTAACACGAATAAATGGAGAGTCAGAATGAACGAGGAGTCCTGGTCGAATCAATTCAACATCTTTGTGATTTTTTTTTAAGTCTTTGACATACATGTTCAATGCTTTAAGTTAATGTTTCTTTCCCCAGGCAAGTGCAGGAATAGATTTTGACAGGTCCTTGTTTAAATCATACATCATCACTCCTCCTACAATTGTGTCTGCTTTAGCCCTTCCATTTTCAACAAATGATACAATTCTATTCACCTTACTACCAGTTATACAACCTTTTCTTTGTTCATACCATTCTGCATTGTCACTCTGACCCTTTGTTATGTCTTCTATTCTCAGTCTGTCTGTCTCACTAAAATGGAGGGAAGAGAGAAACCTATTCTTCTCTTGCTCATATCCATCATCATCCACTGAACTAAACACACTTGTCGCTAGCTTTGGTATTGGCAAGGGGAGTGTTGTAACATCAAGTTGGTAAGAATATGGAATGTCAAACTCCTGACATTTATCTGGCAGTATTTCACATGACGACACAGGTGGAATAGGATTGGGTCTGAATCGGTTTAAATCCACAATGTTCACTACTGGGGGCATTGCTGACTTGGAAATAGCATTCCTCACATCAAACAACAGCTTCAGAACCCTCTGATAGTCCTCTTCTTGAGAAAGTCTGGGTGCTACTTGTGGGGCATAATGCGAAACGGAAGGTTTACTCACTGGAGTGCCTGAAAAACACAACAAAAAAAACATAAAGGAAATTCTAAGCCTGGAGGATGTAAGTTCTGCATAATAAATATTTGCTATAGATGTACCACAACCTCTGAGTAATGAACCTTTGGATCATTCTATTTCAAAAGGCGGATGCATAATGCATAAAATGAGCCAGTTGGGCTGGAACATTGATGTGTCAAAATATTTAAGTAAATTTTGAGAAATAGCACAAGCTTAATCTGAGTTATTCTAAAATTCTAGGGAGAAGACCTACATGTAGCCCCTCATCAAATAAAATAAAATTGGAACAAATATATTCAAACCTGTTATTTTTTTTTATTCAGCTAAACTGGTAGAAACTAACTCTTCAGCTGCTAATCTCAACTAATATGTTTGATATGTATGTCCCAGTCACCAATTTTTCAGTCATATCGACTCATATGTGTATTGAGACGGGTATTCCTGGGTTGAATCGGTACTAAGCACCGCTTAAAGTGTCTTACTCAAGGACAAAACAGGATAGAAACTCTTCAGTCCCCAGTCTAAGGTTCTATCAACAGAGCCACTGTGCTCCGTATCAATCCAGACCAAATTTTGCTTGTTTGATTTGATTCTTTACGTTTCATCAACAATCTTTCAGTTAAACAAGAATGTGTCTTCCTGGGTTGGACCAGTACTATTAAAGCTAGGATAAATGTGTCTTGTTCAAAGACCACATCGCAGTGACGCCGGTGAGACTCGAACCCACAGCCCCTCGGTCTGGACTCGGGAATCAAGCACTGTGCCACTGCGCTCCCTAATCCAGACCAAATTTCATCTGGTGGGATATGTCTGCTGGGTCTTTTAAAACGTATCTGTGGTAAACAGTGTGGACCCAGATCAGACTGCTCCTCCAGAAGCAGTATGAATTGAGTCACACTTTTTGAATGTATGCCAAAATATGGAGCATTTACATGTAGCAGAGTACTTCTGACAACACATAGGTCCATATAAAGATCGTTTGTGCACCTAAAGTTGCATTTAATTACTTACTCATCGATTTAAACATGTGTTTTGGGTGCTCAAAAGAACCATCTCATTGAGACGGTTCTTTTGAGTACCCACAATGTATGTTTTGGATAGGATATAAGAAAAATAACTTTTCATTACGCACTCTTATCTGGAGGCCTGACAACAGATACCATTTTAAAATGCATTTTTCATAGCTAAGTGTGTTCTTTACCTTCTTTGATTGTAATATCCTCCAACAGTTTAGGTGTAACACTAGCATTCTTGGTCTCTGACCACTGACACAATATATCTGTACAGGACAAATCTTCAGGTAATTCTTAAACAGCTCCCTGTAGTCTGATTTATTTTACATTCAAAGGGGTATTTTCAATCTACGCTTATCGAGACCACGTTTTAGCTAGATCCATATCAAAATGTCTTGACACCAAACTTACTGTACAAAAAAGTATAATAACATGTACAATGTATACATATTTCTGTATTAATTTGTCTCTGGGAACATAAAAATTCCCACATACGAGAGTACCAAATATAAGTGGGTATAGGAACAATTGATTAAATATCTTTATATAATTATATATCTCTCGTGAGACGCAGATGTTCCCAGACACCAAGCTACCGACTTTAAACAGAATATTGGAACCATTGTGTTCCTGTATATCTTAAAATATATTTATATATGCGCCAGTTTATAAAAAAAAGGGCCCTTATCGCATTTTCGACCAGTGTAGTCCCAGATCAGCCTGCGCATCCGCGCAGTCTGATAAATCTGATTTACACTGTTCGCTAGAAGCATCGTCAATGCTTGTTTAACAAATCAGAAAACATTTAAGACCCAAAACTGATCATTTGTATGTGCAGGCTGATCTGGATCTACACTTATCGGAAATGCGATAAGGGACCTTTTCTCATAAACGGCCCATATATACATATATCTCGTGAGACGCAAATGTTCCTGTATACCAAGCTACCGACTTTAAACTAATATTGGAACCATTGTGTTCCTATATATCACTCGGTAAATATGTCTCGTGGAACACAGAAGTTCCAAAATACCAGAGTACCAAATAGACTGGGGCACTGGAACATATATGTTCCAATATATTCCTAGCAAGTATGGGAACGACAATGTCCACGATAATTTTTTTTATATATATATATATATATATATGTTTATTTTTTTTTCTTTCTATATTTATTACCTATGGCATGTGAGATGAAAAATAATGAAGTCCAAACTTTTCTACCGGGCCCAGAAGTGGTAGTTCCAAGATACCGGTTTGGTGACGAAGATCCAAAAAACCATGGCATATGTGTATATATATATATATATATATATATATATATATATATATATATATATATATATATATATATATATATATATATATATATATATATATATATGCAAAACATTCCAAAATATCATGTGCATACGACAGTTTACCGTCATATACATACACAAAATTCACCATATGAATATGTTTCACGGCCACCAATCCAGCTCCTTCACCGTAAAATGCAATGATTATAAATTCGTGAAAGGGACTTCCTACCATGCCAAAGTGGGACTCGATTCGTGTAAGAAACAGCATGTTTTCTTGTCTACTTGTTATCAATCACATTTCTAGAGATGAGAACGCTATTAATCTAGCTTCCGATGATGAGTTAGTCCGAAATTCGTTTCAACGCGTGTTGTGATTGACACGAAACTGTTTGAAACCTCGCAACTATCGAGAGTTCATTTTGAAACATACAGCTTGACTAGTTTTAAATCAACAGTTACTCTGTGCATAAAGACTACAATATACTATGAGCGAGATGGATCTACGATGCAGAAGAGGAACTAATTATGCAGAAGATGGACCAGCTATGAAGGAGTGGGATCATTATTGAAATAAAATGTTTTGGATATCTATCAACCCCAATCTTTGACATTCATTAATACCACGTCCCTTTGTAAAATCTTTTGTAAAAGTGACCTTAGTCCCTGCTCTGTGAGATCTTCTACTATATAAAAAAAACAACGGTTCTGGAAAAAATGAAATAATGTTGATGTCAATTTTTGCCAAAAATTGACAACATTATTTAATTTTTTTTAATGTTTATTTCATTATTCCACTAAGAAGTGGTTTAATATACTCGTATAACATAAAAAATTATCGTATCCAATGAAATAAACAACCTGACAAAGCTGTTTTTTTTCACTGTATTGGCGGGAATTAAAAAGTGCTCATTGTAAAAATGGGACAACTGCTCATTTCAGCAGCCTCCATTTGATTGGAGTAACTATTTAAGCATTCTGTCTGCGCTATTGGTAGCTCTGAAAAGCCCACAAGCCCTAGGCCTGGGACAGCACACGAGATTGTTTGTATGTTATACATTAACTAGCAACAACAGCTCAGACAAGTCTGTGCATTGAAATGCGCAGACTTGTCAAAGCCTTTGCTGCTAGCATACTCAAATACAACGGACACATTTAAAGACCCACATCTAATTTTAGGCCATCAGATTCGCCGGCGTATGCGTACAAAGGAGACCCTTGTACGTATGCAACAGGTACCAAAAACTAATGTAAGAGTTGAGCAAGACTACTATTGAGACACTTAAAGTATTTGGCGGGTATTTTTATTTGGTGCATTTGTAGATAAAAACAAAAATCGCCAATCTTTGAGACCACGAAGTACACAGCAGAAAAAGACTTACTTCGATAGGGGTGAAGTGACAATGTCTTTCTGTTTATGAACGTTGTTATGCAGTATTGTTAAAGCCAAGAGCAATACTTTTAGGATACATGGTAAACAGTGCCTAAAACTGTGTGATCAACTTGATCCATCTTCTTCATAGTATAATCTCCCCTCTTCATAACTAGTCACCTTTATGCATAGCTAATCCTCTCCTTCATAGTATATCGACTATTCTTCTATTAGCCCATCGAACATCATTCTACGATTTTTGAAACATCTCTTAAAATGCGAGAAATTGATAACAAAACAAGAGAATACACTGTTACTTACACGAATTTAGTCCTGCTTCTGAATGTAGGAAGTCTCATGAATTTATACTCATTGCAATTTACTACAAAGAAGCTGGATTGGTGGCCGTGTGTTATCTATTTGAAATACCAACACAAGACATTAGCAAGACAATTAACACGCTTTAGGACTCTGACCTAGACTGATTTTCAGTCCCCAATGCCAATTTCATTTTACATTTCAAATATGACATAGAACAAAATCATGCCTCTCTGATAGCACTGGGATTGACCATAAGAGAGGTTGAAAAGGTAAAGTAAATTTTACAAATCATGAAAAAATAATATAAGAAGGAGACTGGTACAAGTATAGACTCTGACCATATACAATGTTTTTTCGAGAAAAACAAAATAGCGGAAGGGGCACAAGAAATGTCGACACTGGGGATTCTGTTTATGTAATACATGTTTAAGCTCTGTCATTGTCCAGACATTGCTAGTTCATGGTATTTTTGTCCAATCGACTGGTATATGTAGGCCTACAACATAATTAACAAAGAAACGTGATCGATTTGCTCTGCTCATGTATTTTGCATTCATTGGTGATCTTTAAAGAGTAAAAAACATCTTTAAACGTGCATTTTCACTCAAATACTATGTAAAAACGTCTATTTGGAAATACTAAGAAAAAAAGCTGGTAAAGGAAACCTTGTATTTTTTTTTTAATAAAACCCCTTTTTTGTCCACTGCTCACAACATAAAAGTTCCAAAACCGCGTACAGAAAAGTTCAGTATTTTCGAGCAGTACTAGATGGGTATTATGAGCACATAATTTACATTGAGCAGGTATTCTGAGTCCAATTCTGTACAGATGTTCCAAATACTTAAAGGGGTTTTATCCTTTTTTAATGAATTATATATTTGAATTTTGAACGCTTATGTTATATATCATGCACTTAAATTATAATTACCACCGTTTGAATTCAGTTATGTTATGAGCCATAGCTATTTAAAGCAATACTCTCTGATGTACATTTAGAACATCACCCAATCTGCTCTTGTATCATGGTCTAGTTTTTTTAGATTTTGCTGATGAAATGTGTCGATTAACCTCAGCTATGCCAAGGAGAAGAACAGCTTAAAATGACAAACCATTTACATTATTTATCTAAAATTTTCAAACAGGTAGGCCTGATCAAACAGTGTAAACTCATTTTAACCTGCTCCACAAGGATGAGTTTGACCAGGAATACACTGTTTGCAATTCCAACCTAGCTCAAATAGATATTCCAGTACCCACAACATATTGGCCAACAAGTCAAGCTTTAAAAGTTCATGCACAGCTACCTTGTGCACCTAAGTAATGGTCCCGCTTTCATTTGCTTCTTTGTGTGTGCGTGAATCAAAGGCCCCAACAGATAAGGCTGCTAACAACGTTGTGGTCGTTTGAAAAAGATACTATATTAACACACTAAAGCAAGAACTTAGCAGTGCAAAAACATATGAGCATAACAGGCTTGATGAGACGTCCATTGTTGATAGGCATCGATGCCATATCGCAGCTAAGTTTGGGTTGTTTGTTGATGAGGACCATAGCAAGCTTCCTACGTTATACTGGTTACCTAAACTTCATAAACGGCCCTACAAATCACGTTTATTGCTAATTCTAGTACATGTACAGCTACTGAGTTGTCTATTCTTTTGACTTCTTGCCTCACTGCGATTAAAAACCATGTTATTAAATATTGCACAACAGTTTTTGAAATAAATGGTAAAATTTATTTTGTTCTATTAAAATTCAGGTGAAATTCTTAATAAATTTAAGTCTAGAGGTTTTCTAGCATCTGGTTTGTCTACATATGATTTCTCTACTCTCTATACTACATTTTTGCCTCATAATCTAATCAAAGAAAAACTAACAGAATTAATTGAACAAACATTTATTAGAGAGGGCTCCCTTTATTTGGCTTGTAATGATAAAAACGCCATTTTTACTTCTGAACAACCAAAGCGATATAAATTGTGGTCATGTAAGAAATGTGTGATGCGCTCCATTATCTTTTGCACAATATATATATAGCTGTATATATATAAGATTTGGCTCGAAATTATATGGACAAATTGTAGGTATCCAATGGGTACTAATTGTGCTCCTCTTGTTGCAGATTTGTTTTTGTTTTGTTATGAGAGAGACTTTATGTTGTCTCTGTCTGACAATAATAAAACTGATATTATTGAAGCTTTTAACTCAACCTCCAGATATTTAGATGACTTACTTAATATTGATAATCCTTATTTTGAACAAATGGTAGATCAGATATATCCTACTGAACTTCAGTTAAATAAGGCGAATTCTTCTGATACTGAAGCTCCGTTTTTGGACTTGAACTTGTCAATAACAAATGGCATAGTTTCTTCTAAAATTTATGATAAACTGGATGATTTTAATTTTGAAATTGTAAATTTCCCCTTTCTTGATGGAGATGTTCCTCGCTCTCCTTCCTATGGTGTATATATTTCTCAGCTTATTCGCTTTGCTGGAGTTTGTTCTAATGTTGATGACTTCAACAACAGAAACTTATTTTTAACTGCTAAGTTATTAAAACAAGGTTATAGATATCACAAAATTCTAAAAAGCATTTTCTAAATACTACCACAGACGCTCATAGTTAATTGTTAAATACAACATTGGGTTAAAAACTCTTCTGCAACAAGGCATATCAGAACCTATATTTTATGGTGATTTAGTTTATAAATTCAAACGAATTGTTGGAAAACCTAATTTTAGTGATCAATTCAAAAAGATAGTAAAACGTTATATAAGGGTTGGATATAACTTGGATATCATGCGACAGTCTGCATGCCTAGTTTTAAACCCAATCACAGTTTATAGCTATGGTTTCCTCTTTAATTGCACGACGGTGGGTCAGGCCTCAGACTCTATGACGGCTCTGACATAAAGCTTTAATAGGTGGGTTGGTGCCTGATGCTTATCTGTAGCTGGACCCACCGTGGCTCAACTTGAGGTTTTCTTTAGCTCTGACTATCTGTGAGTCGTGAGCCCTTTTCTTGGTCTCATCATGGTGTGTTAATTTGATAAGTGTGTTTCTCTATGATGATACATTGCATTAGTTAGATGGCCTCCATGCGAGCTGAACATTTCTTGTACTTCAACAACGGCAGAATCTAGGGCGAAGATTTGGTAACAGTAAAATGCATTTGGGCCCCCCGGTGGCTTGGGCTGCTGTCCCTTCTAGGGCGGTGGTTCTGTTGTTGTTGACTTTTTTTTTATAGTTACTCCCATTGTGGGAGTCTGTAATTGTTCTTTGTTTTGTTGTATGTTACTTTATGTCCATTCTAGTATTGCAATCATCTTGATGGGGATGAGAGAGCTGGTTGCTTTGCTTAATTTGTCTTCCTGGTGTCTCGTGATGGTTGAGCTGCTCTTCCTTGCGGTGCCAAGGGATTGTCTGCGGTTTGTGATTGTGGTATTTCCTGATCATACTCACTAAATATTTTTGGCAAGCATGCAAAGGTTAAATTGCAAACATATGGATAAGCCTTGGACAGTGTAGACAGTCAGTGCACATGAACCTATATTTACATTTTCGAAGCAATCCTTTAATGAACCTTTAGATTTTTGCGACCTTTCATAGCCTCACGATTGACAAAAATATGATTGACAGCTGCCAAACTCACTTGCCCATGCAATATGCTTCCAACTTCGAGCTCATTCACCAGAAGTGACGCTGGTGTTGTGATTGACAGCGAGTCACTGCCGAGTTGCACATGCAAGTTGCTCCATTGGCTGTCCATGTTGAAAGTGGCTGTTATGTTCCGCTTTTCCTTTTTACACTCCGACAAAACTGTTAATACAATTTCATGTTAATAACAAAACTTTTTTGTTTCCTAAATTATAAAGATTTTTTACAGTTTAGATATTTATAATAAAATATAAATATAAGCAATAAATTCAATTTCTGGTCTGTTCATGGAATCATGAATACTTCGGGTCTCTTGCAAAATTAAGGTGAAGCCCTTTGGGCTTTGCTCACTTTGCAAGGGACCTGAAGTATTCATGATTCCATGAACAGTCCATGAACATTCCAAATATTTAATTCATTTCTTAAATAAGTCAATAGTCTATCTAAGTATTGTTAGGACCCATTGACTGGTCGAATTCAAGTTCGAGGTCTCTAGGTTCAATTGTACTCTTAAATGTTATAATGACAGTCCACTGAGATGACGACTCCTATCCAATTAATAAAGAAGAGGAAAACATGTTTTGAAGCGAATTTTACCATATCTGAAACTGTGGCTACTTGATTTCACAATAATCGTAAATTACAGCTAATAAAATGCTGAAGCTGCAAAGTAAGTTTGGGGAAGTCTAAAACCAACTTCAAAGTCTATATTGATGACATTTTTGCAACCATACCTCAGATGGTGTCCACAATTCACAACTTTTATCTTAATAAAGAAAATTAAATTAGTCTGATTGCTTTACATTTGAGAGAGAGAGAGAGAGAGAGAGAGAGAGAGAGAGAAAGAGAGAGAGAGAGAGAGAGAGTGTCTCGTTAATAGTTTAACATTACTTAACAGGTATTTTGAACAGGGTTACAAATAGAATTTTACGAAATTTTGAGTTTTTTCAGGTTTGTTGTGCAACAAGGCATATCCTCCTTAGGCTGCTGTCCGTTCTAAGGTGGTGGTTCTGTTGTTTTTGACTTTTTGTTTATTGTTACTCCCATTGTGGGATTCTGTAATTGTTCTATGTTTTGCTGTACGTTACTTTGTGTCCATTCTAGTATTGCAATCATCTTGATGGGGATGAGAGAGCTGGTTGCTTTGCTTAATTTGTCTTCCTGGTGTCTCGTGATTATTTGAGCAGCTCTTCCTCGCGGTGCCACAGGGTTGTCTGCGGTTTGTGATTGTTATATTTCCTGATCATACTCACTTACTATTTTTGGGCAGAACATGCTTTCCTGCTAGGTAGCTCTAAACATACTGCTTTGGGTTGTTGTGCCAAATATTTGTCATAAACATAGATCTGTATCTGTAGTATACTGGAAAGTGGCTCAATCACTGAGCAGAAAATATCCAGGGGGTGTGCGCAGATGATTTAGTAGCACGAAATAGAGTCCTTGAAACCATTCACAGTGTCTGAATTTACTGCACTTTTTGGTTATGAATTCCAATCTTTAATGATCCTGGGGGAAAATGAGTTCATGTTTATATCACTGTTGGTGGTAATAACTTTGATTTGTGTATTATGTCCGGATCTTGATGGTCTTGTGTTGAATACTAAGTGATTGATGGCAGGGATAGCTACCAGGCCTTTGATGATCTTGAAGGGTAAGGTTAATCTTTGTTCTCCTGTTTGGTGTGCAAGAGGTTTCCATCCTAGTTTATTCATCATAGATGTTACCCTACTTGTTCTTTGATAGTCTTTTGTACAAATCTTGCTCCTTTACGCTGAATACTTTCGATTCTGTCGATGTATTTCTGCAAGTAGGGGTCCCATACAGATGCTGAATAATCTAGAACAGAGCAAACTAGGGATATATGTGCTGTTTTTTTTGAATTTCTTCTTACAATGTTTTAAATTTCTTCTGATGAATCCTGATGTAGAATTTGCCTTGTTACAAATTATCACTGATGGTTAAGCCAAGATAAGGATTTTCATTTACTTGTTCTAGAATATGGTTATTATGTGAGTGGACACTTTGATTGATGGATTGATATTATGTTACATTTGGAGGCATTAAATCTCATTCCCCATTTATTTGCCCAGAATTCTAGAGCTTTCAGATCATCATGGAGTTGAATTTGGTCTTGTATGGTTTTATTTGCTTTATATAGTAAACAATTATCCGCAAAGAGACTGACTTTGGATTTAACACAGTTTGGGAGATCGTTTATATGACACAAAAATAGCAGGGGACCTAGGACCGTTCCCTGAGGCACACATGAATCAACAGAGCAGGAATCTGAGCTCTCCCCTTCGATGGCAGCTTGTTGTTTCCGTTGAGTTAAGAATGATCCAATCCATTTATTAATTTTCCTATCTATTCCGTAATGTTTCAGTTTATGAAGTAAGTTTTATGTGGAACTGTATTTAAAGCTTTACTTAAGTCTAGTATTACCAGGTCAGTTTGTTTTTGGAGTCAAATTGTTTCATAATGTAATCTAAGGTCATGATTAACTGGGATTGACAAGAATGTCCACTGCAGAAGCCATGTTGCAAATTTGTTAAGATTTTGTAATGTTCTAGATGGTTCATAATATGACGGCAAAAATATGTTCAAGCATCTTACAGCAAACACAGGTAAGCGACACTAGGCGATAGTATGCTGCCGTATGTCGATCTCCTTTCTTGAATATTTGGCTAATATTTGCATTCCTCCAGTTTTCTGGTAAGATACCATTGTTAAGACTCATCTGGAAAATTTGGCTCAATATTGGAGCAAGTTCTTTCGAGCATTCCTTTAACACAATGTTTGAATTTTTAATCAGGACCACTAGCTTTCTTAGTTTCTAGATTTTTCAAAAGTTTTTCCACGCCAGAGGTATCAACCTTAATGTTATTGATACTAGGAAATTTTTACTGTCCATTTCAGGCATTTTTCATTCTTTTTTTCCTTTGTGAATACAGACTTGAACTGGTCATTTATTAGGTTTGTGATTGTGGTATTTCCTGGTCATACTCACTTACTATTTTTGCTTTGTCTTTGCTTTCTTGGTACAATGTTCCGTAAATGTGACTGATGCATCCAGTCCCAGAGATCTACTTCACTCGGACTACCCGTTCAAAATTTTGGATTATTTAGTTCTCAAAATACCCATGCAATGGCTTGTGGATTTACCAGATCTGTGTAACTTTTGGTATGAGTACAATGGACTAAACTGTTGATTTTTGTTGTTGTAAACATTTGATATAGATAAAAGTTTCACAAAAACTTTGCTGCCTTGAATATCTTACTCTCTCGTGTAAAGGAAGCTGATCAATATGTTTAGTTCCCATGTTTTGAATGTTCCATGCAGAACTAATCTGCGCAAATCTAACCATTATTTGTTTACCTAAAATAACTTTTAACACAGAGCTGTGAACTTCGAAATGAGATATAAAAGCTTGTTAATAGCTACTCCAGGCCTGTTTATAAAAAATATCATAAGCAGGTCCTTAACTTGTGCACCTTGTAAGTGCTTGAACATATATATTATGTTCAAATATAATGGCTCAGTCTGGATGGACAGACTTCTATCAGACAGGCAACGAGTTTAGGAATAGACACAGTTGTGAAGATAACACATGACTGGACCAAAAATAGTAAGTGAGTATGATCAGGAAATACCACAATCACAAACTGCAGACAACCCCGTGGCACCGCGAGGAAGAGCCGCTCAACCATCACGAGACACCAGGAAGACAAATTAAGCAAAACAATCAGCTCTCTCTTCCCAATCAAGATGATTGCAATACTAGAATGGACATAAAGTAACATACAACAAAAAAAAGAACAATTACAGACTCCCACAATGGGAATAACAATAAACAAAAAGTCAACAACAACAGAACCACCGCCTTAGAACGGACAGCAGCCTAAGCCACCGGGGGACTTAAATGCATTTTACTGGTACCAAATCTTCGCCCTAGATTCTGCTGTTGTTGAAGTACAAGAAATGTTCAGCTCGCATGGAGGCCATCTAACTAATGCAATGTATCATCATGGAAAAACACTCTAATCAAATTACTACACCATTATGAAACAAAGAAAAGGGCTCATGACTCACAGATAGTCAGAGCTAAAGAAAACCTCAAGTTGAGCCACGGTGGGTCCCTGAGGCCTGACCCACCGTCGTGCAATTAAAGAGGAAACCATAGCTATAAACCGTGATTGGGTTAAAAGTTTGGTAAATTCAAGAACAGGACACATTCATTTTGTTTGTTTTATTGATTCATATTTGATTTTAAAGGTAAACTGTTCAGTAATGGTATCTATTCTTCAAAATGTTGATTGGTGATATATACCTTCAATGGAGTATTAATTACAAAGGATTTGAGATGGCGTACAAATTTTAGCAATATTTAGAACATTTAGTTTACTTAGACGGAACGTACATTCATGTCCCCAAGACAGTTAGTCTCCATTTGAAAATACATTGTTGTTGATTTTGGAAAAAAAGAGAAAAAATCATAGTTTGCATTGAAATCGTGATTTTATTGGCTTTTCAAAATTTACAGTTTTCAAAATGGCGGTCGCGTTCTGCTTCATCATGAGAAGTCAGCATTTTGATTTCCAAATTGCTCTAACTTTCTTATTTTATACCGAATTTTTTATTGAGTTTGTTGCAGGTTGCATGGGTTAATAAGGGTTTGCATGTCAGCTTCACTTGCTTTTAATGTAGCCGTCACTAGTGCTAGCATCCTCGGACCCAATATACATCACACTGGTAAATGTATACGTCGATTTGCAGGTATTTACGCGTACTGCCGGTACTTCATAGACCGGAAGTGGTCGATATTGGTGTTAATACTATATAGAAAAAACATGCCATATGCCTAAAGGACTATAGAATTAGCTCATGTTTAAGTATTCAGTATGTGCATGGCGATTTATGTAAGCATTTAGGAATAGATTCGAGTACCGATCATCCAGATCGGTACTCGAATCTATTCCTAAATGCTTACATAAATCGCCATGCACATGCCTTATACTTAAAAATGAGCTAATTCTATAGTCCTTTAGGCATATGGCATGTTTTTCTATATAGTATTAACACCAATATCGACCACTTCCGGTCTATGAAGTACCGGCAATATACGTAAATACCAGCAAATCGACGTATACATTTACCAGTGTGTACATGGGTCCGAGTAGCATCTCAGGATGTTCAAATTCAGTTTTACAGATTGACAAATTCAGTTTTACAGATTGACAAATTCAGTTTTACAGATTGACAAATTCAGTTTTACAGATTGACAAATTCAGTTTTACAGATTGACAAATTTAGTTTTACAGATTAATTAGTGCCGCTAGTTTGGCGGCACTAATTATGCCCCAAATGGCATATTGCTTTCGGCTTGTCCGTGCGTCCGTCCGTCCGTTACAAAATTTATAAGCTCACCTGAGCCGAAGGCTCATGGGCGAGCTAATAGTATATCAGTCACTCCAGTGTCCGTCGGTATTCCGTCCATCCACATTTTCAAACATCTTCTCCCCCGAAACCACTGAGCCAATTGAACTCAAATTTCATATGGAGACTCCTTAGGACGCGGGAACGAAAGTTTGTTCAAATGGTCCTGGTTACATGACCAAGATGGCCGCCAAGCCCATATATGGTAAAAACCCTTTTAAAATCTTCTCCAGAACCAGAAGGTCGATGATCTTGGAACTTGGTATGTATCATTCGGGGTTTGGGCCTCCCAAATTTGTTCAAATAATGACCCTAGGTTGACCTTGACCTATTTAACGTCAAGGTCAAATTTGCTTCCTAATGCATTTAAATGGGATTTCTTTAAAAGTTGATTTTTTGAATACTGTTAAAGCCTAAGTGATTATCCTAACTTGATATGTTGAAATTAATGAGACAATGGATATAAATAAGTTTCAAAGGTCAAGGTTGACCTTTGCCCTTTCAGCCACGGTCGCTCAGACTGTGGTCCCATCAATATTATATAAACATAGTTTTCTCACAAACCATTGGCCCAATTGAACTCAAATATTTCATGTGAAGACTCCTTATGATAAGTTAGCTGAAATTTGTACAAAATATTTTGATCACAAGACAAAAATGGCCGCCACACCCATATATGGTAAAAACCTTTTAAAAATCTTCTTCTCCAGAATCAGAAAGCCAGTGACCTTGAGACTTGGTATGTAGCATTGGGGATGCGCGGTCTACCAAGTTTGTTCAAATGATGATCCTAGGGTGACCTTGACCTACTTAACGTCAAGGTCAAGTTTGCTTCCTAATGCATTTAAATGGGATTTTTTTTTTTTGAAAAGTGGTTTTTTGAATACTGTGGAAGCCATTTCAAGTCATTATTCTCACTTGATATGTTCAATCTAGTGTCTATAAATAAGTTTCAAAGGTCAAGGTTGACCTTTGACCTTTCAGCCAAGGTCGCTCACATTGGAGTCCCATCAACATATTAAAACATAGTTTTCTCGGACAATTCTTGGCCAATTGAAACCAAATTTCATATGACAACTCCTTATGATTGGTTAGCCAAACTTTACAAATTGCTATGGTCACATGACTAACATGGCCACCATGCCCATATATGGTAAAAACTCTTTAAATCTCTTCTTCTCTGGAACCAAAATGGTCATTGGCTTTGAAAACTTGTGGTCAAGATATCTCAAAAACTATTATAGCAAGCAGCTTCAGACTAAGTCAGCTGATAATTAGTAGATAATCTGGTGAATATTTAAAAGAAAGTTATTTTATTTTTTTTCGAGTTATTGCCCTTTGCAAATTTGGTCATTGACAACTTGTCATCAAGATATCTCGAAAATTATTGTAGCTAGGAGCTTCAAACATGGTCAGTTGGTAGAAGATGATGAGTAGATTACCTGGTGAAAATAAAAAAAAACAACGTTATTTTATTTTTTGAGTAATTGCCCTTTGTAAATTTGGGCATTGAAAACTTATGAACCCTTCTTGACACGCAAATGGTTGGGGGCATACTGTTTCATAAACACCATTTCTAGTTAATCTGTAAAACTGAATCTGTCAATTTGGTGGCACTTATTAATCTGTGCATAAAACTGAGTTTGTCAATTATTTATTAATTATTCAAGTTTATTATATTATATTTTCTCAGGTTTACAATACAACATTTCAAATATTTCAGCATGGCGGTAACTTTACAGTTGGGCTACTGACAGTGGTTTACTTTTTTGTGGATCTAGCGTTCGAAACCCGGGGTCTTCAACTGTCACCAGTCCAAATGTACATGTATATATAGTTGCATGAAAGACATACTAGTTCACAGCAGCTTTGGGCACAACTGCTTCATTTTTTTAAAGCACTGCATTATTTCTGTCTTTTTTTCTATTTAGAGGCAACTAAATACTGTAATACGTTTTCAATACAATTATTTGCGCGAAAAGTCTCCATTTTTTTTTATGATCGAGCCCCTTTAATATTTTGAGCATTCCGATAAATGTGATATTGTTTTTTGAGCGTTTCTCCAATTTTTAAAGAGTTGGCCGATGATGCCCTTCTAAAATATTGTAATTATTATGTTTTCAATACAATGCTTTGCGCGAAAAGCAAGTGCAGATGCAGAGGGAGGACAGGGGGTCCAGGCCCTCCTGGAAAATCACAAGTTATATGGGTTTCTATAGGGAATAAGCAATTGGACCCCCCCCCCCCCCCCCCCCCTGGAAAAAGTTGGACCCCCTCTGGAACCTTGAAAAATGATAGATTTCTTTGAAATTGACCATTTTACGCTGCGGACTAAAAAAAACACGTTGTCAGAGCTTTTTTTGTCAGACTGACCTGGACCCCCCCCCCCCCCCCCCTGACAAAAATTCCAGGATCCGCGCATGAAAAGTCTCCCATTTTTTACGATCGAGCCTCTTTAATATTTTGGGCATTCCGTTAATTAATATGAGTGTTTCTCCAATTTTTAAAGAGTTGGCCGATGCCCCTCTAAAACTATTTGAGCCGTGGCATGAGATTTCCAACAATTTGGTATGTGCGACCAGCAAAGGCTCTGATCAGCCTGCGCATACGCGCAGTCTGATCAGAGCCTTTGCTAGTCGCTTTAGTATTCTATGATTATTAAGCTACTGACTGAACACCATTTGGAGTTTCTAAGCTTAACAGGATGCTTCACAGGCTCGTATGAGTCTACACTTGTCAAAATGTCAAATTGTTGGAAATCTCGTGCCGCGGCTCATTTTAAATTAATAATCTCATTGTAAAAATTGACAGTTTTACAATGTTTGAATCCAATGAAGCGTGGCATCAATCACTTTCCCCGAAGACATATATTTGACATCCTTTTATCTGATTGGTTAATCGTGTCAACATTGACGTTTCTAGGCTTTCATACATTTTCGCGGGAAAGTTAATTGGCTATCAATTAACAAAAATTTCATTATTATTGCATCTATCACTCAATGCATAATCATATTCTTTTTGGCAGTTGATTTCTTGAATATAATACATTTTACTTCCATTGAAATCATGAGCTTGAAGAGAATCCAAATTGTGTCATTCCCAAAATTTATATATGACCTAATTAATATTCATAGATATATGGTAACAGGCGGATTAATATTTATGTTGGATGTAGTACGGTCGTTGCGTATTGAAAATATTGGACTAAATTTTATCTAAATGTAGGCAGATGAAGCCTTCAAAACGTCGGAATTAAGGACTGCGGGCCTTTTAAATGGACGAACCGTCCATTATAACCCAGGTTTCACGAGATGACGAATGCCTTAATACATTTCCTTCACCGGAAAAAGGTAAGTAATTTTCGTCGACTGAATCAGAAAATGGCGTGAAATTACCAGTAAATGTCATTCCGCGTAGTAAGATAGTCCCACACATGTTCGGTTATTACTCGTTTATTTTACAAGTCACACTTAAAACCAAGACACTGTAGCTGTTTCGGACAAAGTTTGACTTAAATTTTAAAAAATATCTGTCGCGTATATCCACATTTGTGGTTCTTTTGTAAATATTTACATGTGGTTACTGGAAGGTCATGGTCAGTTTTTACCCCACCACCCGATATTGCATTGCTTCCAAATTTTCATTTCCTTACTGCACATTTATTCGTATTTGAAGTAAATTAAGAACTTGGGACAAAATCTTTTGTTCAAATGCATCCGTGTTGAGATGTTGCGGTAGAAAAAACAATATTTTACGTATAATTTTGGCCCTTTTATAACTCGGCCCACCACAGGTTGTTTTACAAACATTCCTTTGCTGCTAAAGCTTTTATTCTTTCGACCCTCTTGGATCTTCCCAATTGCTAGGCTCAATTTCATGAGTTAGAATGTCGAATTTAGGTTTATCATGGCAGAGGTGTTCAAAGTTAAGCCCTCAAATAATAAATGGTTTCGAAGTTTGTTTACTCTGTGGAAAAGTAGTCCCGTAAAATATGGCGATTTTGAGAAGCATTTTCTGTACACGTGTTTATAGGACCGTGTTTATACATTTTACAGCTGATTTTGAAAACTACGAGTCTTTCGATCATCGTAAATGGTATAGCGTACGAACTGCGAGAATACTACGTGGGTGGCCAGAAATGAAAGTAGGTCACAGCGGTCAGAAATCTGGCGATGAGGCACCTATTTGGGGATTCAGGTCTAATTTTAGTAACAGAAAAGAAGTCGGTCAGTCGTGCCCCATGCCCCTTCCTCATCCACTGAAGCAAACACATTCAGGTAACTAGGCTATCCCAGAACATAACAAGTTGATTCCTGAAATATCTCACTTGCCATATCATGATAGACTCAAGTATTTAAATCTCACCACCCTAGAGCTTAGAAGACATCGTGGAGACCTTATTGAAACATTCAAAATACTTAAAGGATATTAGAAGGCATTCCATCTAGAGTAAAACCGGGGTTCATCGGACACTTTTTCGAGATCGGTACTTCAAATTCGGATATCACCGGTTGTCGTCGTATTGGATGACCGCAATGGACAACGCAGTCAAGTGTATTCAATATGTGGTCAAAGGGAGGCAAATCTAGCGTGTTTAAGCCCATGTACACTGTAGTCATTCCACTACGGCAATTTGGGTCTCGTCATCTACTCCGGTGTTATAGTAAAATTACCTTCAAATAAAGGCTGGCAAAAATGAGAACTTTCAAGTATGTTTGCTTTGGGATTGCATCGTCTAGTTACCAGCATCCGTGTTGATTTGCCAAAACGAAGATAAAATCAGATTTTGAATGTGTTTTATTACAGTTGTATTAAAAAAATGTCAATTACGGTTTTGTCATAATTATACGGTTTCGTCATTGATTAATTGTCCACGATGACGAAACCGTAATAAGTGATTTCATGCCTCGACATCAAACGTTAAAGTTTTCATGTAATTTTAAAGCTAAAAGATACAATGTGAATTTGATGAACAAAAATTTAATCGGAACCCAAGCATTTTGGGGCGTTTATCTGTGATTAAATGAAGAAATTGGACATGATGAGAAAGTTATCTTAACACCGGAATAAGTGACGAGACCCAAATTGCCGTAGTGGTATGACTACAGTGATGTAGATAGAGTAATAAGCCTTCTAAGAGCGCAGGGTATTAAAGGGGTGGATCGGACAGCCATCGGGGTTCATCGGACAGGCCTTGGGGTTCATCGGACAGGTCATATTTAGGGGGGAAACACCACAATACAGATGATACAAAACATCATACTGTTGTAGTAAATACTCAAAACAACAATTTAAACCGTCAGGTATTCCAAACAATCATTTTCTCCATATGCGAAGGCTAGATTACATCACAGTTTGGACCCAACGTAACCACTCCTAATCGGCTGAAATGACAGTTTCACACAATGTTGGGTCAACACAAATATATTTGTTTAAAGCTCATTTAATGCTGTGGCATTAGAACTAATCAACCCTGGTAAAAGTAGCTGATTGACACTCATTAATTTAGAGTGATAAGTGTCCTTTGAAGACCGCATAACTTAATTATCATTTAATAACTTAATTATATATTTTTTCACTCTTATTGAGACGTTTTGTACCGTAATTAGAAGTTTGCAGCACGTCTGAATTTGAAAATGGTTGAAATCGTTGAAGTGAAAGTTTACTCTATAAAGCAAGGGAGTATGACCAGGAAATACCACAATCACACACTGCAGACTAACCCATGGCACCGAGAGAAAGAGCAACAGAACACTAACAGTCACAAAGCACCAGGAAGACAATTAAAGTAAAGCAACCAGCTTTCTCTCCCCCATCAAGCTGATTACATAACTAGGGTGACACAAAGTAATGGATATAAAAACAAGCATCAAACACAGACCCCCCCCCCCCCCACAAACAATGGGGCAACAATAAACAATGAATCAACAACAGAACCACTTCCTTAGAACAGACAGCAGCCAAAGCCACCGGGGGGGGGGGGGGGGGGGGGGGGGGGGGGGGGTTAATGCAGTTTAATGGTAAAACCATATTCTTGCAAAAACAAATGCATGTGTATGTAGACATTTTAAAGAACTGGCGGTTAACCAGTTCAGCGGGATACAGGCCTACCTCGCTAGGGTATATTGTGAGGATACCCCCTGCGAAATGGTCTAGAACTGTTCTAGAATGTTCTAAAATTATTCTAGAATCTTCTAGAACTATGTTCTAGAACTGTTCTAGATATGTTCTAGAATGTTTATGGGACAGATGTAGAACGTTAAATGGGACAATTTTTTGTTCTACAATTGTTCTAGCCGAGGTCAAAAAATTTGTTCTAGAAAAGTTCCAGAAAATTCTAAAAGTTTTTCCTAGAATAGTTCTAGAACAAATTAATTTTGTTCTAGAACAGTTCCAGAACAAATTTTTAGAACATTTATGGAACAATTGTAGAACACCACTCATAAAATGTCCCATTTAATGTTCTATAAATGTCTCGGAATAGTTCTAGAACATCTGTAGAATGGTTCCAGAACTATTTCAGAAATGTTCTAATGGTTTGTTCTAGAATTAACCTTGGTTTTTTCTAGAATAGTTCCAGAACAAATCTTTAGAACGTTTATGGTTTATGGAACAGTTGTAGAACACCCCTCATAAATTGTCCCATTTAACGTTCTATAAATGTCTCTGAATAGTTCTAGAACATCTGTAGAATGGTTCCAGAACTATTCCAGAAATGTTCTAATGGTTTGTTCTAGAAATGTCTAGAAATAACCTTGGTTTGTTCTAGAACTGATCTAGAACAAACCTTTAGAATTTTTCTGGAACAATTGTAAAACACCCCTAGAAATGTTCCATTTAACGTTCTACAAATGTCTCTGAATCATTTTAGAATGGTTCCAGAACAATTCCAGAAATGTTCTAATATTTTGTTCTAGAACTGTTCTAGAATAAACATTGGCTTTTCCTAGAACTGATCCAGAACAAACCTTTAGAAATTTTCTGGAAAGACTGTAGAACAACTCTTCAAAAATGTCATATAAAGCATTCTATTAATGCCCCTGAATTATTTTAGAGCATTTTAGAATAGTTTGAGAACAATTTCAGGAATGTTCTAGTAGTTTGTTCTGCAACTGTTCTAAAAAATCTGAACTTTTCTAAAACAGTTGTAGAACACCTCCCCAAAAATGTCCCATAAAGGGTTTGGAAATAAGATTCCATCGAATGCTACCTTTATATATCTGGAAAACTGTTGACATTGGTTTAAAACCCCAATAAGTAATCCCCAAATGCAGGTGACACAATAAATAAATAAGCATCAACTGGAGGAGAATTATTATAGGGGCCCTAAGTTGGCCTAAATGTTGTTAGTTATTGCCACCCTGTTACCCCACCCATTTCAAAACATTGTCATGCATTTCACCTTGGAAAAACAGCAACTACAGCAACAATTAACATTAATACTTCAGAAATTGTGTCTCAAGGCAGCCTACTCACTGTCCCAGACTTTAATACTGTCAAATTTGCCATCTAGAAACTGCCACAAGTGCTTTTTGGGGAGCCTTCATAATCCCTCCAATTCTGGCAGCCATGTTTTTCCCAACATCAATCTGGTTAAATTTATGATAATGACATACTTGTTCTAGAACTGTTCTAAAAATGTTCTAGAACATTTTTTAACTTTTGTAGAACTTGCTTGTTCAATAAATTTCAGTAAATATTTCTCCCGAATTATCAGTGAAGTGAAAAATAAATACCATTCATTGCAAAACTGTAACATTGTAGTTTTTGGAAAACTTATTGGATGATAACTGCTCAACCTCTGTTTATAGTAATTAAGCCATGATCATCTTCTCATTGTGGTAACATGCCACCCTGTATTACCCCACCCATTTCAAAACTTTGTCTTGCATTTGCTAAAAAAACTTACAAACAACAACCCCACCATTAAGCAACATTAAAAACCTTAGAGAAACTGTTTCTCAGGTCTACTCACTGTCTCAGTTAATACTACTATCATGTTTGCCATCTAGAAATTCCCAAACAAATGTTTTTGAAGAGCCTCCACATTTTCCCTCCAATTCTGGCAGCCATGTTTTTCCCATCATCCATCTGGTTATGACATGTTTCCTCTTTAAATGTTCTAAAAATGTTCTAGAACTTTTTAGAACATTTCTAGAACTTGCTGGTTCTATAAAAGTACTAAATAAGTTCTAGAACTTAATTTGAATTTTCTTTTACTTATTTTGCCCTTTTTTTCTTTCTTTCTCTATACACTGCTAGACCCTCGCTTGCCAGTATTATCGGCAAGTCTACTTTGTGCACTCCAGGTTGCAGGATGAAAGCCTACAAGTAATTAACCATATCTAAATTACCGTAGGGTTCTTTAACCTGCACAAGGGGTGACCTTCCCTGCAAAGGGGACATCCAGTTAACGTCCCCATCCAAAGGACCAGGCCCCCAGATAAGAGTGCGTATTGGAAAATTATTTTCTTTATTTCTCACCCAAAACATGTTTTATGTTTTGGGTACTCAAAAGAACCGTCTCATTGCCCAACCACTGAGCTACCTGATGCTTTCTGCTCTTGAGAAGTTTCAAAATGTTCTAGAATTTATTAGTATATTTGTAGAATTAACTAGTTCTAAAAAGTAAGACAAATGTTCTAGAACTTAATTTGAATCATTTTTTAGAAGTTTCTGTCAACTAATTTTGTTCTTGAAAAGTTCTAAAAATGTTCTAGAATATTATCAGAACATTTGTAGAACTTACTGATTCTTGATATGTTCTAAAAATGTTCTAGAATATTTCAAGAACACTTATAGAATGGAAATCAGTTCTAGAATGTGTTTGATTTGTTCTATAACAATGTTCTAGAACAGTTGTAGAACAAGAATTCTAGAAGGAACATATTTACCTGTTTAGAACAGTTCTAGAACAGTTCTAAATGTTCTAGAACAGTTCTAGAACACCTCCAATTTGTAGAACAAAATTTCGCAGGGGCCTGGCTATGGCGAAAATACTTATGTTCAAAGATGTGTATCTTTGTCTTTCTACGCACATAATTTAATAGCAATCATGTATGATGCTGTGGCTTTATTCTTGAAATACAAACATGTAGATGGGTGTTCTTTTTTTGAGCTGATGCTTCAGTACGTCGTCCCAGTCAATAATTTTCCACTCTTATCGGGACGTTTTTCTGCCTTCCTCAGTTGAACCAGTATCAAACTGCCACCGAGCCACTGTTGCGCTTCTAGAGAGAGAGAAAGAGAGATGATAGCATTTTTTTAAGACAGATAGAAAGCACTTTTTTATATCAAGACAAGTCGGTTGGTGACACTAGCTGTTACTATCATATTTTGTCGCAAGATGCCTTTGTTATTATTCAAATACAACAAATATTCATACTTGTATATTGAAGGACAGTAGTAAGACATGTATATCTTGTAGTTTTGAAAAAAAAGAGATAGATAGGGGGCTTGTAACCTCGAGGTTGAGTTGAACTGTACTGTCCGATGCACCCCTCCGTAAAAAATCGACGGTGATAACTTGGGGGGTTCATCGGACAGCTTTTTCGCTCTATTTATCTGAACAATTGAAGGATATAAATGAATAAAACAAACACATTTATCTTCATTGAATATTTATTTCATGTAAAAAATCAATTCCAGCCACAAATTTAGTGCAAAAACCCCTTGGACAGGATGTCAAAGTAGACCGGTGCCGAATCTCGATGTTTTATCTTGGCGCCATTTTGCCAAAATCCCTTTAAAACAAGGCGTGTATTTTCGGAGCTGGATTTTATACAATGAGATCACGGTGTTATGACATGCGCTATGCAAATTTTTAGTGCAGTATCAGACAGAAGATTGGTACATGTAGCAAAAACAAATGGATAACTTCTTTCTGAACAAGTGTCTGTCGGAAGAGCTGTAAAGCTGACGTAATATGACCTGTCCGATGAACCCTGCCGTCCGATGAACCCCTGTTTTACTCTAATAGCCTTTTTGAACTAAATACTTCTGTCACTAGAGGAAATTCTCTCAAGTTACATAAACCAAGATCAAGATTGGACATCAGATATAATAATTTCAGTCAACGTGTGATCAATGCATGGAATCGACTTCCAGAGCGAGTAATATCATCAACAACTGTGAACGGATTCAAAAACAACCTAGATAGACATTTTCAAGAATTACATGGGGTTTCTATGACTCGGTCGCTTAACCCCTATGCTGCACTTTAGGGTGTGGCCAACAGGTATAACAGGTATAACAGGTATAACTGCAGTTCCAATGCACTTGATTTTGTAACGCAAAACGTCTGATTGGATAATTTCAAAAGTGTGCGTATATCTACTGTTGGAAATACTTTGGCGTCATTAATTACGCCACATAGTCACATATCGCTAGATGACGTGCAACTTTATGGGGCTTGCAACGCTCCAATTTGACAAAAAACTGCATAGGGATAACCATATTCAAATTTTTGATTTGGGGCGGTATATCGTTGGATAGGTCGGAAATCATGTTTTACGGCTCCGCACGAGCGGGGACGTAAATCGTGATACCGCCCCAAATGAAAGATTGGAATACAGTTATCCCCTAAGTACTGTATAATCATATACCAAGCCGAGCAGTGACTGGTTCGTCCCAAGAGATCTACATGTTTTGTAAGAGATAAAACTTGATAAGGGGGCAAGCTGTTGACAGAACTCAATTAGATCTACTGTCCCTTATCGAAAAATAAAAATGAACACATTAAGAGCATCACTGCTTGTTTCAACAGTTTTCCTTTGATGCGCACAATTATGTTTAACCCTTTGCTTACTAATGGATGGTTCCTTCTGCTTTGATACATTAAGCTTGGGATAGTCCATTCAATTATTGTACATTATCTAGGAGTGTCCGGTTATAATTTTAAAAAATATTGTATTCTTTAGTCTGTAGATCTTCTTACCTAAAACAAACAGTGAAGACCCTGCTGCATTTCCTCTGGGTCAATTAGTACAGTCCTTTAAGGGTTTCCCCAATACAATACAATGTCATGCACTTAAAAATCTCTTTAAAAATTTCTAGTAATTAGTCAGTGCATGCGGTCTATCTCATCATAAAAAGCCACACCCAATGATTACTGGGCTGCGTTGGGCAGTCAGTAGCATGTCTGGCTTCAGCTGCATGTCTGACTGCTGATCCAGGGGACGCGAGTTTGATCCTGGTCCGGTCCAGTACTTTCGTGGACATTGATCCTGAAATAATGTCTACAGCCTCTCTCCTCCCTTCCGCTGATTCATTCAAGAAGGTTTGTGGTCTGTTACAAGCCAAGGCATGTGTATGAAGTACTGGTTAACCGCTTGTTCATTAGTGTTCAAGCTTGCCCAGGGAAAAAGTGTGGTTAGGTGAACTGACCCATCCCGACATGACCATAGCTGTTGACTGGGACGTAAAGCAACAAACAAACACCCAATGCTTTAAATTTGATTACCTTGTGCTTTTTGTTTTAGCTGTGTCATGAGAATCACTGTTAGTCATAACCGAGGTACATTTGATAACCTGCATTATTGACAAGGTGCAGAGACTGATTAGTTTTATTCACTGAACAGAAATATTGTTGTTGTTCACTGACCAGATAATAAATTAGATTAAATACTTGATATCCTAAATGTACATCTATAATTTCAAGATTCTAACCAGTCTCTGCAGCTGAACAGACTGGATCTATAGTTTAATCCTGCAGTTAGGTTATCTCATGACCTGGATTGTGAGATAATTTAGTTTTTAATTATTGACATCGGCTGATAAAAGGCTTGAGTTCAGAACACATTGCTTGTTGTCTATTATGATTGTCAATGGCAAATGTACTAGTAAAATGTCCAAAGTTTGAATCTAAAGAATGGCCTCAAATATGGCCCCGAAAATGTACCAGGCAACCTTACCTTAGCTTATATGAAGTGTTTAGTAACTATTATGTGTATGTGAGTTTAGCATCCCAACATAATATGGTATGAAGGGCTAAATGTCCTGGATAATATGGGCCTCGACGCAAGAAAACCTGTCCGGGGGTTTGCGAACAACAAAGGCGCAGACCAGCCTGCGCATCTGCGCAGACTGATCAGCGCCTTTGTTATTTGCGTTTTGGAAAGTATGATATCTAGACTTGCTTTAAGCGAAATTTCAATTTTCTAGCTAGTGTCTGTAGCTGAGGAGAATGGTTTGAGCCTCGCTTTGTCAGAAACCCAGAAGACAGGTTCTCACGACGAGGCCCATATATGATAATGATTTCGGCCAGCCGATGAGCAAATTTTGCATTCAAGTTGGTAAAAGTTCAGAGTGAGGGTCCATGCAGATGGAATTGACATTTCTTTTTCTGAGCCTTCATATTCTTCCATACTTTCATAGGTTTAGATAAGCACAATTTTTGAGCGTAAAATTGTAAATATTTTCTTACTGATCAATATTAACATTTGTTTCGGGTGCTGAAAAGAACTGTCTGTATATGCTCTGTCTAGACTGTATGAATATGTAGGATAGTATATGCTCAACTCTTTGATAAGTTGCAACTGTGCTCACTGCTGTCTTACTCGTATTTGCCTATTTTGACATGTTATCCATAGAAGGGGTAAAAAGCATGCATCTTTTTTGTTTGTCCTTACATCTTAATGAATGAATATACTATAATTTATTTATAGAAAGTGGAATTTGACCAGGCCGTCTAATTGTCACATTTAAAAACATGTGTTATAACAATATTTAGACTAATTGTTGCTTGCTCATCAATTGAGAGAGATAATTAAAGTAAACATTTGGATGTAACAATAATCATTCTGCTTAGGGAGATAACTTTTTTTTTCATTTTTGTCATCCTTCATCGTACTGTTAAAACAAATTATTGTTCCGTTTTCTGATTGACAGGACTGTGTTATCTTTTTTGAAGGTATAGGAAGAGTTAACAGAGAAAATAACTTCCGTTGTATAAAGTGGCATAAAAAATTATGGAGTGGTGTCCAGTCGGGTGACCTTAATTGTACGTTTTCTCAATGAATACATTATATGTACATTCAAAATTTACAGCAATTTTGAGAATGGAAGACAATATGTAACATTATCTTTTGGGAAGGTTCAATTTTCATCCTCAATTTGCACATATTATCATAAAATTTGCAAAGGGAAATAACTCCTAGGGTATCCAGAATTAAAAGGCATGAAAACCAAACTGGTATGTCTTTCATTGTGATACCATTGGATTCACAATTGTTAAATTCAAAGTTATCAGAAAGAATTTCATATGTTCAGAAACAAAAATCTCTAAAGTGACTTATTTAAAGTGAATGACATTGGTGTACTTTTGTGTAATAAAAGATGAAAATGCATAAATTTGAAAGATTTCCACAGATAGAAGAAAAGCCTAATGTGTGGCAGACTGTTAAAGAGAAATTTAGAAAGTTTTTAACCTGGATATCATTGACTAGGAGATCTAAGGAGGATAAAGGTAAGGCTCTGAGCACACATGGATTTTTTAAAAGCCATATCTTGTTGACTGTGAAAGTGATTACATTTGCCCTACCACAGCCTTACCAAAGTTTGGTGTCTGATAGCTCATGGAGTAATCTTGCAGGTTGAAAATTATCAGAATATATTTAAGCAATCCTATGACATATTGAGGGGGTTTCAGATTGAGAAAACCTGCATGGCAGAAAGTTTTCAGGACCATTTGTGAATTTAGGATTTTGAGACTGCCTCAAAATACTGAATTAGGCTGATTACATTAACTTCTTATAATCTATAGGTAAATTAACCAGTCGAATTAGTGTACATTTTCTAGGCTGCTGCTGCAAGTTTTAAGATGGGCATTTCTTAACATTTGCATTTAGGATTAGGAAGTTTTTTTGGAAAGTTTCAGCATTCACCGGACTGTTTAGTGGTTTAGTATGTTGTCATTGGATCATTTCTGTAACTTCAAGACGCTTCCAATGAGTACCAGTAATAGAAATAATCCAATTGTTACTGGTGATAGAAATACGAAAAAATATTCCCATTTTCAACTGAAACAGTTTCATCTAGGGTAAGGCTTAAATGAAATATATGTGTGGTTCCTGTTGCCTACCTACCCTAATTTTTTAAACCCTACCCTAAACATTAAAATGGTCTTTGGAGAAAAAACACCTAAAATGGGCACTTTTTTTAAGATTTTGTCACTATTTTCTTTGTTAAATGTTATAACAAAATTTTATAATTTCCCTACCTACCTACCTACCTACCCTAAATTTTGTTGGTATGCAACTGGAACCACACATATATTTCATTTAGGCCTAATGATAATTTATTATATGTATACCTATAGCTATACCCGTAATAACTAGGGAGCGCAGTGGCTTAGTGGTAGAGTGCTTGACTCGAGACCGAGGGGCCGCGGGTTCGAGCCTCACCACCGTCACTGCGTTGTGGTCCTTGAGCAAGACACATTTATCCTAGCTTAGTACTGGTTCAACCCAGGAAGACCCGTCTCAGTTTAACTGAAAGATTGTTGATGGGACGTAAAGAATAAAATCAAACAAAACCCGTAATAACTTACAGTCAATATTCTGCCCAGCCCTGATATTGCCCAAAACTAATACCCGTTGATTTTAGTATGTAGAATAAACACTTCAATTGCATTGAAGAAGCCTTAAATGCTATTATGTCTGAGTATTCACTCAACAATTGATTTGTTTTCGTAAGTTTGCAATTTTTGCTATTGCTGTAATAGAGACCAAAACCAGCTCAAAGATCATTGGCCTTTTCTTGAACAATTTCCAGTTATATACTGTGTCAGAGTGAGGGTCCATGCAAACTTACAGGTTTAGATAGACAACATTTTTTGCGTAAAAATGTCAATATTTTCTTACCCACCAGTTTTAGCATGTTTTGGGTGCTTAAAAGAATAGTCTCTTTGAATTTGAGATAGTTCTTTTGAGTACCCACATGGCCACAACATATGTTTTTGGTTCAGAAATGAGAAAATTATTTTTCTGTTATGCGCTCTTAACTAAAGGCCAGCAAACTTGGCTATAAAGCCCTTGGTTAGGTACTTTGCTTGAAATACCTGTAGCAGAATTGTGCACATTATCGCGATAAGGACCAAATCAGGACATGTACTTTAGGCCATATTAATGTTTATTCACTTGATATCGATATTTGGCTCAGGCTGTATTGACAAGCTGCGGACCCAGCATGGTCTGCACTGTTTTTGATAAAGACATGCCTCATTGACAGAAATACAATTTGAAAGCAATATTCTGTCATGGCAGGACTTTAGTTAAGAGTGCGTAACGAAAATTTAATTTTCTTATTTGTCAACCAAAACATGTTGTGGGTGCACAAAAGAACTGTCTCAATGAGACGGTTCTTTTGAGCACCCTAAACATATGTTAAAATTGATTGGTAAGAAAATATTTACAATTTTACGCTGAAATTTTATATTTATCTAAACCTGTTCAGGGCCTTAAAATTCAAGCCATGATGATCATGATTGATTCCATCACTGAGAGAGCTCGAGCTCATATTATGTGTCTCAGCAAGGCTATTCTGCTGTTGTTGCTTTTTCTGTCATACTGACTGATTTTGATTGAATATTAATTTACTAAGCCCTTTTGTAATGTTGCAAGTGGAATGTTATTGCACAATGTCCGAAGACTCTTCATTTTCAGCCAAATCAATACATTATTGTACCAAAGAGAGCTGGGGAGCTCTTATGATACTGACACTGTTTACACCCAGATAAACAAATATTTTGGGCGTAAAATTGTGAATATTTTCTTATACACCAGTTTAAACATTTGTTGTGGGTGCTCAAAAGAACCGTCTCATTGAGACGGTTCTTTTGAGCACCCACAACATATGTATTGGTTGAGAAATAAGAAAAATAATTTTTGATTACACACACTTATCTGTCTGGAAAGTAGGAGTAGAAAGTGTGGATAATTGAATAAATACCATTTATGGTCAGCAGTCAGTTGAGACATATTGTGATGAATTGTGTGTATTGCTTTTTGAGTCTGACATGTACATGTACACGGCCCCTAACGCTGAGTCTTAGAAACAGGGACTTCCTGTCGGTAATCTCTTCTGTTAGTTCTGTTTTTCTTTCTGATTTCAAACCCTTATATTCTGCTGAACCAGAAGAGATATCCTGTATCAAGGTTTGAGATTAATACATTCTGGCCAGTCCACATGTGTTCTGGCAGTCTTAACTCTTACCTTGTTAGGGACAGAATGTAGGGTCTGATCTGGATCCAAACCCTTTGACACTTTGATGGTGGTCCTTGAAAGAATTCAAGTTAATTTTGAGAACAAATATCATGAAAAAAAGAGTTAAAAGAGTTAAACCTCATCTTTCTGTTTTAATTTTAACAAACTAGATTGGACTGACAATGACAAGTATTTCACCTGTTCAGACATTATTTTGGCATACTAATTTATTTTCTGTGCCAGGCTCTTAGTATGTGGAACATTAAAACATTTTTTACAGTAAATTGATTTGACAAACAACCCAGGAGAGTATAATTTCCAAGGGAGTTAAGTCATTTTTGATTTTGGATTTGTAAAATGTTACAGTTGTCTTTCTTCTGTGCCATTTTGAATTTATATCGACTGTTGTCATCTGCTCATAGCCTTTGCAAACAGTTTGGATCCAGATCAGGCTGGGTCCAAACTGTTTGAAACTCTGAATGGGTTCCTGAAATAATTAATTTTTTGAAAAAGTTAATTTTGAAAAAAGTCAGCAGACAAATAATTAGCATCTAGCATGTAAAATGTTATTGAATTTTAATGATAAACTTGAATAAACTTGAAGAATAGTTTTAAGTAACAAATAATACCAAAATACATGACTGCGCTTAAAGTGTTCAAGAACATCTCAAGAACTTTTTATGAAAGTAAAATTGGACAAAGTTCAAGAATGTAACAATACATGTTCAAGAACGGTTTATGAAAAATTCAAGAACATCTCAAATCCTTAAAAGTTCTTGAACTGTTCCTTATTTGCAGTTCTTGAACCATTCAAGTACCAATATTCATGAACAGTCAAGAATTCTTGCTTTTCAAGAACTGTTCTTGAACTGCTCTCAATATGTTAAGAAGGCTGATATGGACCCAGATCAGACTGCTCCTAATATGGACCCAGATCAGACTGCTCCTAATATGGACCCAGATCAGACTGCTCCTAATATGGCCCAGATCAAACTGCTCCTAATGTGGACCCAGATCAGACTGCTCCTTATATGGACCCAGATCAGACTGCTCCTAATACAGACTCAGATCAGACTGCTCCTAATATGGACCAGATCAGACTGCTCCCTATTTAAGTTACCAATCTGATCAGGGTTCATAGTGATATGGCTTCCATGATAAAGTCTAGTCAAAAGTGCACTTAAATTGTATATATACAGCAGATGTAATAAGCAGACAACATTTTCAGGCTGAAAAATATTTGTAATTTAACCCTATGTATATGGGAAACCCCTAAACAGGTACTTTTACAAGCAGTGAAGACCCAGATGAAATGCCCCATATTGCGGCATTTAACCGTTCAGGTAAAAAAGATCTTCAGACAAAAATTACAATATTTTTTGAAAATTATAAACTGACATCCCTAGATATGTAAAATGGGCTATCCCACCTTAATTGTATCAAACAAGAAGGAATAATCCATTAGTATACAAAGGGTTAAGGATAAACTGGATCACTGAAAAAGAACAATGTGCTGCATGGTGGTTGCCCTCTGGAGTATATCTCTCTACCTGTTCACAGGTGTTAATACTGATAAGCACGCTAATAACCCACAAAATTGTTACCTGTTAGAAAAGGTAAACATTGCAGGAATGCCTCTGATGCCATCCTCCTTATCAACACACAATGTTTCAGCAAGTTTTTTTCGTAAATTCATGGGAGGCACCACCTATTTTGTGTGCAAATTTTAAAAAGGTTAAAGAAAACGTTAAATTTGAGAGCTACTGTAGTGAGCCTGCAGTTTGGATTAGCCTGTTTTGATACTATGTAAGTCATTTGTAACTCAATTTCTTTCAAAATTTACTTAATCATGATAATAATATATATGCATTACTTTTATCAATCTCTTGCCCAAGATCAAATAAGAAAAAAATAATGATGAATGCCCACCAATCATGCCAATGGCCACTGCCTGTCCCTTCACACTTGAGTACACTACAAATAACTACTACTGATTTCTTAGAAAACTAATGTGAGTTTCAGTAAGAAAACTTTTGTAGTGAATTCCAGTAAGAAAACTTGTGAGTTTCTGTGAGACAGCTTGTGAGCTCCAACGAGAAAACTTGTGAGTTCCAGTGAGACAGCCATTGAGTTCCAGTGAGAAAACTTGTGAGTTCCAGTGAGAAAACTTGTGAGTTCCAGTGAGAAAGCTTGTGAGTTCCAGTGAGAAAACTTGTGAGTTCCAGTGAGGCAACTTGTGAGCTCCAGTGAGACAACTTGTGAGTTCCAGTGAGACAGCCAATGAGTTCCAGTGAGAAAACTTGTGAGTTCCAGTGAGAAAACTTGTGAGTTCCAGTTAGAAGGCTTTTGAGTTCCAGTACCAAACTTGTAAGTTTCAGTGGAAATGTGTGTAGTGAGTTCCAGTGAGAAAACTTGTGAGTTCCAGTGAGAAAACTTGTGAGGTCCAATGAGTTCCAGTGAGAAAACTTGACTTTCAGTATGAAAATGTGTCTAGTGAATTCCAGTAAGAACACTTGTGAGTTCCAGTGAGAAAAATTATGATTACAGTTGGAAAACTTGTGAGTTTAAGTGAGACCCCTTTTGAGTTCCAGTTAGAAAACTTGTGAGTTCCATTGAGAAAACTTGTGAGTTCCAGTGATACCACTCTTGTGTTCCAGTGAGAAAGCTTGTGAGTTTCAGTGAGAAAGCTTACAAGTTCCAGTGATACCACTCGTGTGTTCCAGTGAGATAGCTTGTGAGTTCCAGTGAGAAAACTTGTGAGTTCCAGTGAGACAACTTGTGAGATTTAGTGAGAAAGCTTGTGAGCTCCAGTGAGACAACTTATGAGTTCCAGTGAGATAGCTTGTGAGTTCCAGTGAGAAAGCTTGTGAGTTGAAGTGAGAAAGCTTGTGAGTTCCAGCGAGACAACTTGTGAGTTCCAGTGAGACAACTTTTGATTTCCAGTGAGACAACTTGTGTGTTCCAGTGAGAAAACTTGTGAGTTCCAGTGAGAAAACTTGTGTGAGTTTCAGTGAGAAAGCTTACAAGTTCGAGTGAGACAACTTGTGAGTTCCAGTGAGACAGCTTGTGAGTTCCAGTGAGATAACTTTTGATTTGCAGTGAAACAACTTGTGTGTTCCAGTGAGAAAACTTGTAAGTTCCGGTGAGACAATTTGTGTGTTCCAGTGAGACAACTTGTGAGTTCAAGTGAGAACACTTGTGTGTTCCAGTGAGACAACTTGTGAGTTCCAGTGAGACAGCTTTTGATTTCTAGTGAGACAACTTTTGATTTCCAGTGAGACAACCTGTGAGTTTCAGTGAGACAACTTGTGAGTTCCAGTGAGACAACTTGTGAGTTCCAGTGAGACAGCTTTTGATTTCCAGTGAGACAACTTGTGTGTTCCAGTGAGTCAACTTGTGAGTTCAAGTGGGAAAACTTGTGAGTCCCAGTGAGAACACTTGTGTGTTCCAGTGAGAAAGCTTGTGAGCTTCAGTGAGACAACTTGTGAGTTCCAGTGAGACAACTTTTGATTTCCAGTGAGACAACTTGTGAGTTCAAGTGAGACCACATGTGTGTTCCTTTGAGACAGCTTGTGAGTTCACTTGAAACAATTTGTGAGTTCCAGTGAGATAACTTGTGAGTTCCAGTGAGACAACCTGTGAGTTCCAGTGAGACAACTTGTGAGTTCCAGTGAGAAAGTTTATGAGTTCCAGTGAGACCACTTGTGTGTTCCAGTGAGACAGTTTTTGTGTTCCAGTCAGAAAACTTGTGAGTTACTGAGTGAGCAAACTTGTGAGTTCCAGTGAGACAGCTTGTGAGTTCCAGTGAGACAATTTGTGAGTTTCAGTCAGACAACGTGTGAGTTCAAGTGATAAAACTTGCGAGAAAACTTGCAATATAAGAACATTTTCAAAAATATATTCAAAGACTGGAGCCAGTTTGTATATTTTGATTAAATTAAAGCACTTGTCTCGTACTCCTGAGATTACAATGTCTTGGTGAGTGCCTTACAGCAGTTTCTCAGGTACGTCTGTGTGGCTGCCAATAAAATGTCAGCTTCCTTGTTGACTACTGTTGAGTTCACTTGCTTCTTTGTTCCAATTTATCAGTATCAACCTTTCAGTACAGTGTAAGCGGCTAAAGATAAAATGACTCCTGTTTACCTTTTTGCAATATTAGCTTTAAAACTTCGCATTGAGAATACTCACTGGAATTGCCTCAATGAGGCAATTCCAGTGAGTATCCTCAATGTGTGTTGCAATAGAAATTAACAAGAATATTGACAGCTATGAACATTGTTATTGATAAGCTCCTCTGAACCTGAGCCAGTCAGCTGTTTTCCATGAGCCATAAACATGTTCATTATTAGAATTGTGTGACTGGGTTCTTTACCAATGATTGGCATGGCATGGTTTAGTTTTAGAAGATAGATTGCGTTGTTGTTTTTAAGCTAAACACTAATATAGTCAATGGCAAAGGGTAGGGTCTAGAGATATTGTTTTCTTACCCGAAGGTGTCAGACCACTGGCTCAAGAGATTGATGCTTTGGTGTTTATTATACATGTAAATTAAAGTGCAAATTGATGTTGTTTTGCTGAAGTTGTCAGCCCCTTGTGCTATTATTATGCTGTTTTAAACTAAATTATTGTTCTTGTCAATTTTTGGCATTTTTTCAAGAGCATAGAGGTTAATTTTGGTACTGATCACCACTTAATCAACTTTGTCAGCATAGCATGGTACATGTATGGCCATGAGTTGCTTACCGAATATTGAAGCATGTTGTGTTCATGTTTTGCCATTATTCTGTCAGAATAAGCACTATGTAGCCATGCAAGGTTACCATCTAAGGGAAGCATGTTTGGTTAGTAACTTACATATCTTAGTGAGTGTGCTATGGTCGTGCTTTGCTCATTTTGTGGTCTGAAAGACTTGATCAGAAGCATTATGGTGACATAGGGCTGAAACTGTTCTCAGAAGCATTTAATTTATGGTGACACAGGGTGACTGTTCATCTGCTACTTTCTCAGAAGCATTTATGGTGACACAGCGCTGTGACTGTTACATAATTCATGGGTTGCTACATGTATTTGTCAGAGGCAATATTTATTGTGATGACCCTCAGGGTTCTAACTGTCAGGCATGTGGGTTTTTCTGTGTTTGTTGGGTTATTATCTGTCAGAAGCATTATTAATGGTGTCCTGGCATGGATTTTTGTTGGGTTCATGGGTGGTATAATAGTCACCCTTGGTTGTTACTGTTTATGGGTTGCCTCTGTCAGCGGCATATGGTGATCAGTGGTTGTATTGACCTTTCATTGGTCTACTTTCTGTCAGGAGAATGTGGTATGCCTGGTTGTAACTGTGTTCATGGGTTGCTATCTGTCAGATGTGTCAGAAGCATAATGGTGACCCCCCCCCCCCCCCCCCCCTGCGAAATGGTCTAGAACTGTTCTAGAATGTTCTAAAATTATTCTAGAATTTTCTAGAACTATGTTCTAGAACTGTTCTAGATATGTTCTAGAATGTTTATGGGACAGATGTAGAACATTAAATGGGACAATTTTTTGTTCTACAATTGTTCTAGCTGAGGTAAAAAAATTTGTTCTAGGAAAGTTCCAGAAAATTCTAAAAGTTTTTCCTAGAACAGTTCTAGAACAAATCAATTTTGTTCTAGAACAGTTCCTGAACAAATCTTTAGAACGTTTATGGAACAATTGTAGAACACCCCTCATAAAATGTCCCTTTTAACGTTCTATAAATGTCTCGGAATAGTTCTAGAACATCTGTAGAATGGTTCCAGAACTATTCCAGAAATGTTCTAATGGTTTGTTCTAGAACTGTTCTAGAATTAACCTTGGTTTGTTCTAGAACAGTTCCAGAACAAATCTTTAGAATGTATATGGAACAGTTGTAGAATAACCCTCATAAATTGTCCCATTTAACGTTCTATAAATGTCTCTGAATAGTTCTAGAACATCTGAAGAATGGTTCCAGAACTATTCCAGAAATGTTCTAATGGTTTGTTTTAGAACTGACCTAGAACTAACCTTGGTTTGTTCTAGAACTGATCTAGAACAAACCTTTAGAATTTTTCTAGAACAATTGTAGAACACCCCTAGAAATGTTCCATTTAACATTCTACAAATGTCTCTGAATCATTCTAGAACATTTTTAGATTGGTTCCAGAACAATTCCAGAAATGTTCTAATGGTTTGTTCTAGAACTGTTCTAGAATAAACATTGGCTTTTTCTAGAACTGATCCAGAACAAACCTTTAGAAATTTTATGGAAAGACTGTAGAACAACTCTTCAAAAATGTCATATAAAGCATTCTATTAATGCCACTGAATTATTATTTTAGAGCATTTTAGAATAGTTTAAGAACAATTTCTGGAATGTTCTAGTGGTTTGTTCTGCAACTGTTCTAAAAAATCTGAACTTTTCTAAAACAGTTGTAAAACACCTCCCCAAAAATGTCCCATATAGTGTTTGGAAATAAGATTCCATCGAATGCTACCTTTATATATCTGGAAAACTGTTGACATTGGTTTAAAATCCCAATAAGTAATCCCCAAATGCAGGTGACACAATAAATAAATAAACATCAACTGGAGGAAAATTATTATAGGGGCCCTAAGTTGGCCTAAATGTTGTTAGTTATTGCCACCCTGTTACCCCACCCATTTCAAAACATTGTCATGCACATGACCTTGGAAAAACAGCAACTACAGCAACAATTAACATTAATACTTAAGAAATTGTGTCTCAAGCCTACTCACTGTCCCAGACTATAATACTGTCAAATTTGCCATCTAGAAACTGCCACAAGTGCTTTTTGGGGAGCCTTCATAATCCCTCCAATTCTGGCAGCCGTGTTTTTCCCAACATCAATCTGGTTAAATTTATGATAATGACATGCTTGTTCTAGAACTGTTCCAAAAATGTTCTAGAACATTTTTTAACTTTAGTAGAACTTGCTGGTTCAGTAAATTTCAGTAAAGTATTTCTCCTGAATTATCAGTGAATTGAAAAATAAATAACATTCATAATGCAAAACTGTAACATTGTAGTTTTTGGAAAACTTATTGGATTTTAACTGCTCAACCTCTGTTTATAGTAATTAAGCCATGATCATCTTCTCATTGTGGTAACATGCCACCCTGTATTACCCCACCCATTTCAAAACATTGTCTTGCATTTGCTAAAAAAAAACTTACAAACAACAACCCCACCATTAATCAACATTAAAAACCTTAGAGAAACTGTTTCTCAGGTCTACTCACTGTCTCAGTCAATACTACTATCATGTTTGCCATCTAGAAACTCCCAAACAAATGTTTTTGAAGAGCCTCTACATTTTCCCTCCAATTCTGGCAGCCATGTTTTTCCCATCATCCATCTGGTTATGACATGTTTCCTCTTTAAATGTTCTAGAACTTTTTAGAACATTTCTAGAACTTGCTGGTTCTATAAAAGTACTAAATAAGTTCTAGAACTTAATTTGAATTTTCTTTTACTTATTTTGCCCTTTTTTTCTTTCTATCTCTATATACTGCTAGACCCTCGCTTGCGAGTATTATCGGCAAGTGTACTTTGTGCACTGTAGGTTGCAGGATGAAAGCCTACAAGTAATTAACCATATCTAAATTACCGTAGGGTTCTTTAACCTGCACAAGGGGTGACCTTCCCTGCAAAGGGGACATCCAGTTAACGTCCCCATCCAAAGGACCAGGCCTCCAGATAAGAGTGCATATTGAAAAATTATTTTCTTAATTTCTCACCCAAAACATGTTTTATGTTTTGGGTACTCAAAAGAACCATCTCATTGCCCAACCACTGAGCTACCTGATGCTTTCTGCTCTTGAGAAGTTTCAAAAATGTTCTAGAATTTATTAGTATATTTGTAGAATTAACTAGTTCTAAAAAGTAAGACAAATGTTCTAGAACTAAATTTGAATCATTTTTTAGAAGTTTCTGTCAACTTATTTTGTTCTTGAAAAGTTCTAAAAATGTTCTAGAATATTATTAGAACATTTGTAGAACTTACTGGTTCTTGATTTGTTCTAAAAATGTTCCAGAATATTTCAAGAACACTTATAGAATGGAAATCAGTTCTAGGATGTGTTTGATTTGTTCTATAACAATGTTCTAGAACAGTTGTAGAACAAGAGTTCTAGAACGAATATATTTACCTGTTTAGAACAGTTCTAGAACAGTTCTAAATGTTCTAGAACAGTTCTAGAACACCTCCAATTTGTAGAACAAAATTTCGCAGGGGCCTGGTTGTAACTGACAGCCTGTTCATGGGTTGGTCTGGATATCCACTATTTGAAAAGATGATACCTTTAGTGGTTCAACAGGACAAGGTTAAACCCTTAATGCGCCAATCGCAACAAAAGTCGTCTGCTTTTCTCGCCTTCTGAAATGTTTAAGAAGCCTCAATGGCAAAAGGTGTGGACCCAGATCAGACTGCTCCTATAGGAGTCTCCTCTGGGTCCACGCTGTTTGCATCTATACTTAATAAGTCAGTAATCTTAGGCAATTATTTGCAGCAGATGACTTCAGCAGACAATATTTTCAGATGCATTTTTCTTGGCGCTTTAAGGGAAGTGAGGGATGGGGGCTGAGGGGGCAAGGGGGTGAGGAAAACCCCCGTGTCTGTGCGATGTCTTTTAATCAATTTGCACTTATTTATTGTCGGTTAAATATTCAATGCTGATAGTTTATAGCCAGCTAGCGAACAGCTGATAGGCAAGTGATCTAGTTCTATTTTTAGATATAATTCATCCAGGTTTCTCTCTCTTTTCTCACTGTTTACATTGCTCATGGTGCAGTGAACATAGAACGGTGTGAATTTCGGGATTTCCCACTTGATGACTGACTGTATAATTGCGTTTAATAGTAAATAGTATTGTGTGCACTGTTGTTATCAGTGGGTTGCATAAAAAAGGATTTTTTCGAAAAAAGTGAACTGATTACAAATAATAATAATAAAAAAAGCAAGGACATTTAATACATTTTATATTGGTATGGAAATCTGGAATAGTAACAGAAGCTTATCAATGCACCCGAAATGTGATAGCTAATTTCAATATTTGGATTTTTGGCTTTAGGCCGACTCAGTCAACAATTATTCCGGTATTTTTTTTTTTTATTAACTTTCTTCAAATTATTTTTTAACATGTGAACCAACTATAAATTCTTCAGGGTTTGCAACCTGGTATTAAAGGCTCAAACCAGCCTGCTCAGTTACAAAGGCTAGCTAGAATAAAGACATTATTTAGCTATTACACGTTTTATTTAGATAGCGAATAATATTTAGGAGCAGATCAGACTGCATGTGTGTGCAGGCTCTAGTCTGCGCCTTTGTTGTTTTAATGCAACAAAAATCAAGATTTGCATTATTTAATGCTTTTGCACTGAGAAATGCAATACCGAGATAGTACTAATAGTGATAGATGGAGATATGTTTTTTTAATGCATAATAATAATTAAGCACTATGGCATTGTAATTACTAAAATGGAGGAATGAATTTTAGCACTTTTTCTGGAATATTATGGCAGGATTATCAGAATAATTGTCAGAGCAAGAAAACAATACCCCTTAAGCACCACAGAAATGCATTTTCATTTTGCATTGTATGATTAAGAAAGACTTGATATTTCATGTGAACCATCTCCAGATGATTCACATGAAATATCAAGTCTTGTTTCCCATTAAAATGATGAGAAAGATTGTAAATTTTGTTGTCTTCCACCACAATCCTGATTGATGCTTTCAGGGCTATTTGCGAATTACTGTAAATTAGGAAATTTACATGAGGGCTTTATTTTCGCGAAACATCGCAGATAGAATAATAAAACCATGTGCGGATCCAGGAATTTTTGCCAGGGGGTCCAGGCCTGATAGTCAGAAAACAGCTCTGACAACTTTTTTTGGTCTTATTATAGGAGGTGGGGGGGTTAATTACTGTAAATTCGGAAATTTACTTGAGGGCTTTATTTTCGCGGAACATAGCAGATAGAATAATAAAACCATGTGCCGATCCAGGAATTTTTGCCAGGGGGTCCAGGCCTGATAGTCAGAAAACAGCTCTGACAACTTTTTTTGGTCTTATTCCAGGGGAGGGGGGGTTCAACTTTTTCCGGGGGAGGGGGGGGGGGTCCAAATGCTAATTTCTATAGAGGCCCATATATCTTGTGTTTTTCGGGGGGGGGGGGGGGGGGGGGGGGGGGGGGGGGGGGGGTCTGGATTCCCTATCCCCCCTCTGGATCTGCACAAGAAATTCACTCTGTCGTTTACTTAATAACTGGTGTTTTTAGGTAATTCAAGTCGAAGTCACAAATTTATAACATGGCAAATATATGTCTTTTTGACCTTATTAGCGAAAATAAAATTCTCAGGATAGTATCCGAATTTACAGCTGTTTAAAAGTGCCAGTATGGTAAATGCAAAATTTTGAACAGGCAGTAAGCTGTGATTTTCGAAAGAAGGAAAACAATTGACAATTAAAAATTCTTCATTCCATGAAAGTCTTATGTGAGAGATTTTGGTGAAAAAAATGTCTATAGGAATCTTTGTGTTATTCATCGCAACACGAGAAAATGGATATACCGTTTTACGTCAGCCCCAAGAAGAAGACAGAATTACCATTTAATCTTGATGTTAAGAAGAAACAAGACTTTTATTCACCTTTTTATTTAGGTGCCAAGAAACTAGGTAGGCTTTATGTGATTATTTTAGGGCATTTTCTGCCCTTCTCTAGGGGTCGAATTTGGCCCCATTCCCAATCGAAAATAGCCACCTTTTTTCCCAATACCATTTCGAGAAAAGTAAAAAAAAAATTTTTCTTTTTTTAAGAGACCACTACTACTTATGAGTAACATTGCCCCATACCAGAATGATACTTAAACACTTGTGCTTAAGTGGAATGGTTGGCATTATACATTTTACAATCTAAAATAACTTCATTTTGAGGATATATTTTGCTACCCTTGTTATGTTCTATGTCGTTAATTTCTCCCAATTTTGTTGTTAAGTCGATCATTTTTCCCAATTTTGGTCAGGGGCCTTTTCCCAAAATTGCTGGAAAAAGCCCTGATTTTACATAGATCAAGACAGAGTAAAATTGTGAATATTTTCTTATACATAAGTTTTAACATAAATTTGTTTTGGGTGCTCAAAAGAACTGAGAAATTATTTTCAGTGGGAATTAAGAATCTGACATGAAAAATCAAGGAAAAATATGTTGTTCAGACGTTGTTCAGACAGGGTGAGGAGCTGAATCTGTTTTGGTGACCTTGACCCCAATTTGAAGGTTTCAGCTGCACTTATCATATTAAACTCGATTTTTTATGTTTTTCACATTGAATTTCGGCGATAACTTTTTTATTATAGATTCTAGTCAACTGTGTTCGCAATGAAAGTTGCAGAGAAAAATTAGCGCCAACTTCTCCAGGCGGTTCCAACGTCATAGATGCTGCAATTAACTCTGCGCATAGATGCACTCTTTGAGCATTTTAAGAAAAGCCCAAATAAACTAAGTCAAATATGTCAGTCAAAAAGTTACATTGAACTGCCCCGATTCAATAAGAAATGCGACGGATGGCTTGTTCAAATATATTGGAAATCGCGCCTGATTCGCCCGTGCGTTAAGCTAGTTGGGTCATCTCGAAACTGTCTATTTAGGAGCACGTGCATATGAGAAAAATGGCGCGTCATATGATATCAGAGCTTCTGTACCTACATATGATCATGCTCATAGTAGATTCTGAATATGCACGGTACATTCTGAGCCTACATACGGCAGGATTATGCTATAAACAACCGTTGAATAATTGTATAATCACCCTTTTGAGACGAACCCTTTCTGTCACGCCTCTACGAAATTTACTTGTCAATAAAAGACTTAGACAATTTGGCTGAATTCAATTTATTGCAAAACCTTCATCTATGTACACAAAAATCTGTTTGTGCCACAAACTTCGGACCTCTTGGAGAAATCGGCGCTAATTTTTCTCTACAACTTTCATCGCGAATACAGTTTGCTAAAATTAATAATAAAGAAGTTATCGCCGAAAATCAATGTGAAAAACATAAAAAATCGAGTTTAGCGCAATATGAATACCTTTTGAGCCATGTGGCATTTCAGAATTAGCCTAAGCATTTTTGGGGACACCAATTTCAAGGTCACACTGCATATGGTAATGATGGGGTGAGCAGGGGGTAGGGGTGGGGATTTTTATCCAAGCTGTATTAAGTTTTGGTCATGATGAAGTTAACCAGTTCCTGTGAAAGTGTTATGTAATGTGTGGTCATATATTTATTACATGACGTAATAACAGCATCACCATTCTGATAAACTGCATCAGATTTTAGCAAAACTTCTCTTGTGGAATCTCAGTAATATCTGAGTATATAGTGGTAGAGTGAAGTGCAATTTAAAATATGCCAAAATACCTTCAACGATTATGCCTTGATTTTGACCTATATATTGGTAAAAGATAATGCATTGCCTTGATTTTGACCTATATATTGGTTAAAATACTTGATCAGCAACTTCTAAAAGTAGTCCCTGTCTCCAATTATCGAGTTGACAATTTATCGCCAGCTGTCTTATTCTTAAAGGTTAATCGTATTTTGTTATGTTCATCCTATTATATCTGTGTCCGCTTGGCATTCTGGAAGTCCTATATTCTCAGACAGTTCGTAAACCTTCTTAGGTTCTGCTTCAAGAACAACAAGGTCAGACAGTATAGAAATTGTTCTAAATGACTTGTTTTGTATTTCCCATAATAAGGCCAGATTTTTTTTATTAGTTGATTTACGAACCCTCCTAATGTAATTTTCCGGAAAGTAGGAAAAAAATAAAATTTATTTTCTAAAAAAATGTTTTTATTTATCCACCGACTCTAAATATTATTTGTTTGGTTGAAAAAAAAATATTTTTTTTTTAGGTTCTGTCTGTGTATTTTTGAGAGTGACACTGTTAAAAGTGATTGTCCTGTCCAGATTTTTAGGAAATTGATGAAATATTTAAAGATTTAATACAGACTGTTGGTTTAACTTCTACTAGTTTTACTGTTTCTGGAGATATTTGTAAAAAAAAAGCTCTGAAAATGTAAAAAAAAAAAAAAAAAAAAGCTCTGAAAATGACCAGTTAACTGGTCATTTTCAGAGCTTTTTTATTTATTTTTTTCCGTCCCCCCGACCCTAAATCTGAAAAAAATTTCCCGTAAATCAACTAATAAAAAAATTCTGGCCTAAGCCACGCAGTCCATATAGAAATTGTATTAAAAAGGTATCTGCTGTAGAGATTTGCCTTCCTTATTTAGGCCAGAATTTTTTTATTAGTTGATCTACGGGAATTTTTTTTCAGACCTAGGGTCGGGGGGACGAAAAAAAATAAATAAAAAAGCTCTGAAAATAACCAGTTGACTGGTCATTTTCAGAGCTTTTTTTTTTTTTTTTTTCAGAGCTTTTTTTTTCTATAATATCTCCAGAAAAACAGTAAAACTAGTAAAGTAATCTTTAAATATTTCATCATTTTTCAAAAAATCTGGACAGGACAATCACTTTTAACAGTGCCACTCTAAAAAATGCACAGACAGAACCTCAAAAAAAAAAAAAAAATTCAACCAAACAATTAATATTTAGAGTCGACGGATAAAATATTTTTTTTTTAGAAATTAAATTTTATTTTTTTCCTACTTTCGGGAAAATTACAGTAGGAGGGTTCGTAAATCAACTAATAAAATAATTCTGGCCTTACGACAGAAAAAAAGCAACCAAAAATATGAGTGATTGAGTACCAGGAAATGCTATATTTTCTTGTATATTAAGCTGTTTAAAGTCATAGTCTAATGAACGAAAATCCATGTTCAAATCATGACATTCACATACTGTTTGAACATGGTTTTTAACTAGAAAATACTTAAAATGAGCCCCGATTTGTTCGTCTGACAATACACGAAAAGCGTTGCAACCCAGACTGATCATTACATGGACGTAATGAACGCGAGCAAAAACGTTGCACACGAAGTATGGAGAGGTTATGATGTTCTAAAGTTTAATGCTGGCGCCATTTTGTTTGGAGAAAACCAGTGTAAGAAAAATGGTATTTTAAGGTTTAGCAGTGAGTTTTTGGTTGGGATCAGGTAAAATATGCAAGAATAACAATCATACATGTTTTTTCATTTCATTAACACTTTCCAGGTCCCGGGGCGGAAGATGTTTGAACACTCGATCTAACATCCTCGTGTTCAAACAGCTTCCTTGGGACTTGGCAAATGTTACTGCATGAAAAAACATGTGTGATCCCTATAATCACAGACCAGCCCATGGCACCATGAGGAAGAAACAGCCCAAAACACAAAGATATTGATTAAATGAAGAATATAATTAAAGTAAAGCAACCAGCTCTCTCTTCCTCTACGAGATGATTTCAAAACTGGAAAGGACACAAAGGACTATCAAAACCAGGACCAACACAAAATGGGGAGCAACAATAACAAATGAACTTACAACAGATTCTCACTAAGAACAGATAGCAGCCGGTGGAGGAGGCTTTAAATTGGATTCAACCATGAATATAGAATTGCAAGGACATGCATAATTTTCTGCATTGGACTTGATAATTTCTCTTAGCCCTAGTGTAGACCCTTTGGCATTTGGGTTGGTTAGGATCTACCTGTTCATTAGGTGATTGGCGTTTTAACTAACAGAGAAATTATTTGCCACTTCAGAATTTTAATACATTGCAACAAAAAATAAACTAAAGATGTTCGCACTCACACGCTGACAGCAAAATTTAATCAACTTTAAACTTTTTTCTTTCAAAGCAATATCATTATTCTGTTTCAAACATTATCTTGGTACAAAAAAGCTAAGCTACCATACTCATCTGTGTGACACAATAGTAGTTAAAGCCCATATTACATGTATATGTGTATAAATAAATCGGTCAATGACATTGACACTGTGTCACAATCGGGTCACTAGTGCAGCGGTCTTCTCCTTAGTGGCACAGTAATTATTTCACATATAACATTTAGGCCAGATTTTTTTTATTAGTTGATTTACGGGAATTTTTTTTTCAGACCTAGGGTCGGGGGGGCATAAAATAAATAAAAAAGCTCTGAAAATGACCAGTTGACTGGTCATTTTCAGAGCTTTTTTTTTTTTCAGAGCTTTTTTTTTTTTTTTTCTCAGAGCTTTTTTTTTCAGAACTTTTTTTTTTTCAGAGCTATATTTTCTTTTTTTTTTCTTTAATATCTCCAGAAAACAGTTAAACTAGTAAGGTAATCTTTAAATATTTCATCATTTTCCTAAAAATCTGGACAGGACAATCACTTTTAACAGTGTCATTCTCAAAAATGCACAGACAGAACCTCAAAAAAATATTATTTTGTTCAACCAAACAAATGATATTTAGAGTTGGGGGATACAATAAAATTTTTTTTTTAGAAATTAAATTTTATTTTTTTCCTACTTTCCGGAAAATTACAGTAGGAGGGTTCGTAAATCAACTAATAAAAAAATTTTGGCCTTATCAAAGAATGGATCTTCAAGATGCCAGTATTGATAGGTTTTTTTCTCAATTTGAGAAAATTATACATCATTCACGAAATAGAATTGTTAAGAATTTAAAAGATGGAATACTCCAGATGGTATATAAATAATCTGGTCTTATCCATCTGAGTTACTGTCGTGCCAACCAAGAGTGACAGTGACGTAATATTTTTTTTACAATTTTGTTAAGTAAAACATTAACTTGTACACTCCACTTGAGCTAAAGCGAATCGATAGATCACTTGTGTATTAATAGAGGTTTCATAGTTATAATTACTCACATGCAAAAAGAGCATAAAACAATAAAAAGGGTGCATAGAGGTTGCATTTTACACATTTTTTAAAAGATTATCAATATATCGATATATATCGATATATCACGATATTTCTTACCGATATATCGATAGGCCAAATGACCAATCAATGACAGCTCTAGGGAGAATATTAACCGACTCCATGTAACACAACAACAGCTGTTGCGACCTTTAGTCTAGATAATCTGGATGGAAATTTTGAGAACCTACAAAAACAGTAAACACTGTGGGAAAACTTTTATGGGAGTAGCTTAATGGACTCATGTGCAGTGAATATTGAGTTGAGGGGTATTCATTATCGACATGCAACTTACACCGGAACAACCTGCTTACAAAAAGCTTTTTATATACAATTAGGTGCATCAGTCTGTAAGATTGATAAATGCGTGAAAGAGTGTGCTTTACTTTTATCTGCAAGTGACATATTTTGTCTTCAGCTGATAACATTTACAAACAGTTTGGACCAAGATCAGGAGTGACAACACAAAGTCATCCTGGTCTGGATCCAAACTGTTTGAGACTGCATGATGCTATTCCTGAAAGAATATTTTGAAAATGTTGATTTTGAGAAAAAGTAGCAGACCATAAAAATGTATGCATAATTTCCCAGCATGCAAAGTGTTGAATGTGAAGATCATCAGTGCTTGATAACCGATTTACCGTATTAACCATAGATTTAACAGAATGAACAATGTATTATTGAGTGTTTTATTTCACACCGGATAGGCGGCAATCGAAAACATTAATACTATCGATGAACATAGATCAAAAATTGTTAGAAACAGAGTTTTCGATTGACATTTGTCGCCTGACTAGCGACAAATGGCAATGGAAAAAACTGTTTCTAGCAATTTTTGATCCGCATTCGTCGATTGTTAAGAGCGTTTTCGATTGCCTCCTATCCGGTGTGTATTTATTGGTGAAAGGAGTCAGGGATGCTTGGGAATAAACTATTCATGGGTATTATACATTGGTGAAAAAATAGTCTGATGATTGAAAAGAACGCTCTGTTGTTTATCTTTTGATGATCCCTGTTGAACAGGACTGGTACTTTGCCAAACAGTGAAGACCCAGCTAATTGAGATACAACAAAAGTAGGGTTTACACTGTTTGCTAGGACAAAAACAATATTCAGAGGCAGAGAAACATTAGTAATTTGAAATTCCATAAAGAGACCCCTATCAAAAAATATTTGATGGAAGTTATGGAACGTTCCAAACTATATTGTATCAAACAATATTGAAGAATTTTTCAGTCACTTAAAGGGTGATAAATCTGCTGGACCTTCCAAGAACATTAATTTTGTTGTTGACTGGCTGTATAACGCAATAGCCATCCAAGTAAGTAAGGGTGCAAAGATCAGGAATCGATACAATCCAGTACCACACCTGACCCAGGATACCAATGGGAAAGTGACAAACTCACAGCAGACACCACAAACGAGAGCCAAGAGGTCAGCCCAACTACATGTATGGACCATTAGCTCAAAGCCCAGATTGTTCTGAAAAGTTGCGTTTATTAGAGATTGTTAGTTATTTGTAGCAAATATGTCTTGTTTGCAAATTGCCTTATGTAAAAAACCAACAAACAGACTTTCATCATAATAAAAGATGGTGCTGATTATTGGTTATCCATTATTGGGCCATACGTCTGGCAATTTAATGGTAAACCCTGGCAAATTGCTGTAAAAGCATTGCCACAAGTAGATTCATCAAGAGAATGTCAAACAGTGCAGATTCTGGCAAAATATGATACAGCAGGGCCTTTTCTGCCCATCTCTAGGGGCCGAGTCCCAATAAAAAATAGTCACCTTTTTTCCCCAATACCATATCTGATTTTCCCAATAAAGAAAAGTAAAAATTTTTTTTTTTTTTTTTTACTTTTCTTAGAGACCACTACTACTTACGAGAAACACTTACCCATATCAGAATGATACTTAAACACTTGTGCTTAAGTGGTATGCTTTGCATAATACAATCTAACATAACTTGAGTTTGAGGATATATTTTGCTACCCTTGTAATGTTCTATGTCATTAATTTCTCCCAATTTTGATGTTAAGTCGATCTTTTTTCCCCAATTTTGGCCAGGGGCTTTTTCCCAAAATTACTGGAAAAGGCCCTGTACAGTTCCTTGCCTCTGTATAAATTTAAAGAACACTTTCTGAGTGTTCAAGAACTGGACATTGAACTATTCTTTTAGTGTTATAAAGAAAATAAAAGCTTGGAACGAAAAAATTAATTAAACCCATAAATTAGGGAGCGTAGTGGCTCAGTGGTAGAGTGCTTGGCTCGAGACTGAAGGGCCACGAGTTCGAGCCTCACCGGCGTCGCTGCATTGTGTCCTTGAGCAAGAACATTAATCCTAGCTTATAGTACTGGTTCAACCCAGGAAGACCCGTCCCTATATAACTGAAAGATTGTTGATGGGACGTAAAGAATCAAATAAAAAAAACAACCCCATAAATCCTTTTTCTAGTTTTCTTAAATTATTCAAGAAAACATTTGTTGTGGGTAAAAAATTATTTTATGCAAAAATGAGAAAAATGTCACCGTTTTTATTTTGGGGTAAACCTGTCTATGTAAGGCCAGAATTTTTTTATTAGTTGATTTACAAACCCTCCTACTGTAATTTTCCAGAAAGTAGGAAAAAAATAAAATTTATTTTCTAAAAATTTTTTTTTATTTCATCCGCCGGCTCTAAATATTATTTGTTTCTTTGAAAAAAAAATAATATATTTTTGAGGTTCTGTCTATGTATATTTGAGAGTGACACTGTTAAAAATGTCCTATCCAGATTTTTATGAAAATGATGAAATATATAAAGATTTAATACAGACTGTTGGTTTACCTCGCTAGTTTTGCTGTTTTTTTTCTGGAGATATAAAAAAAAGCTCTGAAAATGAAAAAAAAACAAAAAAACTCTGAAAATGACCAGTTTTGTTCAGAGCTTTTTTTATTTTTATTTTTTTTTGCCCCCCCCCACCCCCCCCCCCCCCCCCCCCCCCCCCCCCCCCCCCCCCCCCCCCCCCCCCCCCCGACCCTAAACCTGAAAAATAAATCCCGTAAATCAACTAATAAAAAAATTCTGGCCTAACAATGAAGCTGCAAGAATGTGACATATTGGTGTAATTTATCTGGATTTATTCCAAGAGTGCATACAGACTTAGCGACCTGGTTCCATATAATGTTGATGATTAAGTTGCAAACAGATTCCATTTTGCACTTGCACCAGTTTTATTAAAGTGCATCTTAATGTTATAATTTCACTTCCATTGCCAAAGGAAGGAAATTAATCATTGTTGTGCCAGTTTTTACTGTCAGCATAATGCAGCTTTAAAGTTGTCCGAATTTAATATTTATTTTCAATACCCGGTAATAGATAGTTTTAAAAAATCTATCCTTCCGATTGTCAAAGTTACTAATTAATTAATAAATTAATGAATAATAATCACACAACACTACATGTATCTATGAATAATAAGGGTAATGGCAACTTTCCTTACCACAGCTTTTAAACTTTTCCATGCTAAATCAACACTGATCATGGTCCATACTGTTTTCCACTTGAAAAACAAATGATAATAATTGGAATTAAGAAGTTAATGGGATATAAAATTGGGGAGGAGTGTAGTACATAAAAATGTGCAGCATGATAAGGGTTAAAGTTGAATGACTCAGAATCTTTGAAATCCTAAAGATGTAAAAATAAATTGTCACAAGATCACTGTACATGTATGGAGTTTTTTATTTGTGGCTGACATATGACACAATGTCAGCTGTTACGATCTCTGGGAAAAAGGTCAAGCAATTCAAAGAAAGAAGACTTTTCATTGATTCTCGTGAACAGGCTCAATACAATGAAACCGAGCCTGCTGTTTTCAAATTTTGCAGGTTCTGTCTCTTTCTGAAGGATCTGTTGTTTTTTTTCAAGATTATTTAGAGGTCGCATCAGCTGTTGTTGTGCCACATGCACATGGTAGTACAGTCTGAACTGTACGTCGATATAGTGTTTGTATTTTTTCACATAATATTGGGTTCTGACACTGCTTATGCTGGGGCCTTGCTAGCTGGCTTGAGATATGTTGCTCTTTCCATAGACTGAATAAAACCAAGTCTGTGCATGGTCTCTTTTTTTCTGAAAGATCCATTTTTGTTCCAGATTATTTGGATTTGGCAGACGCTGTCTTTGAGAGATGATGTAGAACTGCTATACTGTTAAAATCTACACATATAACATGTGTAGATATTTTTAATACTGGAGCGCAGTGGTAGAGTGCTTGACTCGAGACCGAGGGGCCCCAGGTTCGAGCCTCACCGGCATCACTGCGTTCTGATCCTTGAGCAAGACACATTTATCCTAGCTTAGTACTGGTTCAACCCAGGAAGACCCATCCCTGTTTAATTGAAAGATTGTTGATGGGACGTAAAGAATCAAATTAAACAAACAAATAAATTTTTAATACTATAAAGTGATTTTCTCTCTTTTTGTTTCAGGGTCGTCGACGGTGAACATAAAGAAACGTAACCGTGGGATATTCAGTACATTTTTGTGTTGTTTCGGTAATAAAAACAATAATTCATCGAGCAATTATCAAGCACCTCATGTGGAAGAGAATGGAAACCCGAGGGTAAACATTGTAATTATGAGTTTATTTGTTCTTTTTTCTTTATACTCAGTTTTTTAAAAAAAAAATCGTAGGACCAATAGTTTGAGCCTAAAATTGTTAATATTTTCTTACCCATCTGTTTGAACATTTGTTTTGGGTGCTCAAAAGAACGGTCTCATTGAGACAGTTCTTTTAAGTACCCATAACATATGTTTTGGTTGAGAAATAAGTAATAAAGAAAGGATACTTTTCCGAGGCTTTCTTGTTTAAACCGCAAGGTGGGCGTAGCCCACAGAGTGGTTTAAACAGAAAGCCGAGGAAGAATGCTTTATTTAGCTGGCGCAGTCGCAAATAAATGTGTGTTACTGACACCTGACGAAATTTACATTCGCTCCTTCCTGCATCCCGCCTAAGCTGCCAATAATATTACATTTACCTACGGGTTAATTTGTCGCTATTTAGAAAGTTCCCGCCTACATCGCTGTTTAACTGAAATTGGAAGTTAGAGTACGGTTTTAAGCTCCTCCTTCATCATTATTCTAGGGTGTCTGATTTAAACATCAGCAAAGATCAGGGAAAAAAGCATCGGCCATACTACAGGAAAAAATAATTTTAATTATGCACTCACCAAATTTTTACAGTTTTTTTTGCATGCTCTGTATTGTTGTCCTGTGATTTTTGAAATAATATACTTATTACATTCAAAACTCTTTATAACGTCACTGGTTATAACAGAATATTCAATGTCTGACATAAAATTGCTGGGAACGGATCTGTTTCCATTAAAATTCACTCTTTACAACAGAATATTCACTTAACGACACTGACAGTAGCTTCTGGGAACAGATATACAATTTATGTTAAAAATAAATTCATTATAACAGAATTGTTACCATATGTCAGACAATATTGTGATCAGAACAAGGTATTCTTGCATGAACAGGTTTCTGTCTGACTTGATAAGTGGGAAGCTTTGTGCATTTTGATGCATTTTGAAATTGAACTGATGTATACTTTTGGAATAATAACATTTTAATTCATTTGTATAATATTTTCTTTCACCAAATTATTATTATGTGGAAATCTGGTAATGGTCAGAATTTCTTTATAACAGCAAATTCACTTTAACGTCAAAGATAGCTCGGAACAAACAGTGTCGTCATAAAGAGGGTTGACTGTATATGCTTCCCTGGTGGTGTGGATCTTTACCAGGGATTTGATATAAATAATCCTACAATGCCAGGCTTATACCAGGACTTTGCAGAGTGAAAACTCAATATCCCTGCTATTCCCTAGCCTCAGAGGAGGTGGGTAGGGGAAGGGGTCATGGTTTGCAAATGACTGGTGCATAAAGTACAGGAACAGCTATATATAAATCATAAAAGATGAATCGAAACCAGCCAGGGACTCATCCTACTGGACAAGCTACTTTACTTATCCCTGTCCTATTAGGTTGAACTAGTTTGTTCTCGCTGACATAAATTGGGTCATGATAAGTTATCGGAAGCTCTTAGGATGACACCTCATGGTTTGTTTAGGTTTTGATAAAAACTGGGGCATTGTTGTTGTTAGTACACCTGAGTTCTTAATGCACACATTTTAGAAATTATTGAATTTTATTTGAAAGCAAGTTGATTAATCATTTTACATTTATGAAAACACAGTAGCAGACCATTCACATGAGATATAACGATTTACAAAAGTAATGTAATATTTTAACTCCAAGAATTGCAAAATTTATTGTTTGCTGCACGCAGTCACTGTTTGATTTTAATACTTTTTCACTACTATATTCACAACAATTGTCGTCTGATCTCTCTCTTCTGCTTATGTACTTTGGTGACCTATACTTCAAACAATATGGACCCAGTTCAGGCTGCTCCTTAGGGTTGATGGTGTTTGCTTCCATGATAAAATTAGTCTGGAACGCATTTGAATAAATTGCAGCAGACATAATAAGTACATGAGGACAACATTTTCTGAACAAAAAATACTAGCAGGATATAAAGGGTTACTCTATGGTCCAGGGATTTTCTGTCCATCTCTAGGGGCTGAATTTTGGCTCCATTCCCAATTGAAAATAGCCACCTTTTTCCCAATACCATGTCCGTTTTTCCCAAATAAAGAAAAGTAAAAAGAATTTTTTTTATTTCTTTATTTTTTTTAGAGACCAGTGACTACTACTTTATAAGAAACAGAATGATACTTAAACATTTGAGCTTAAGTGGTATGCTTTGCATAATACAAACTAAAATAACTTGATTTTGAGGAATATTAAATTTTCTACCCTTGTTAAGTTCTATGCCATTAATTTCTCCCAATTTTGATGTTAAGTTGATCATTTTTTCACAATTTTGGCCAGGAGCCTTTTCCCAAAATTGCTGGAAAAAGCCCTGATGGTTATTGCACAATTCTGAGTGAACCCTGAACAAATGATTGAGCTTACTCCTGTTTGTACACACAAACCAAAGTTTGAATGTTTTTAATATAATATACTATATTTTCAGACTTCGAATGAGAAGTACCTATTACCTCCAATAAGACAGCAGGACGTCAATAAAAAATGTGTTGTTATAGACTTAGACGAAACCCTTGTACATAGTTCATTCAAGGTGAGTAAGAATAAAACCACTCAGGCAGTGATCTTAACGAGACACAACTCACATACGCAGGTATAGAGCTTTATTTGGTAACACTTTCAAAAACATACCAAGTTCATTCAGTTATGCATAGGTCGAGTTTTGCAAACTTTTTGAGCGTAAAATTGTAACTATTTTCTTACCCATCAGTTTAAACATATGTTTTGGGTACTCAAAAGAACAGTCTCATGGAGACAGTTCTTTTGAGTACCCACAACATATGTTTTGGTTGAGAAATAAGAAAAAATAATTTTTGGGTACACACTCTTAACTAAAAGCCTAATACTATGTTCATTCAGCTATAAACATGATAACACAGGTTTAAAAAGTACCTCAAATATGTAAATTAAATCATAATAAAAATTGAAAGGTGCACCACGTCTTGTTTCCAAATCCGTGCTGTATTCAATGTAATAAGTGCAGTATATGCATAATTTTTTCATAAGTATTTACCATCTTTTGAAAAGTGTTAATCTAGTTTTTGATTACCAAAGCAAGGATTGTCAAATGCAAATTTAACATTTGGGAGTGCAGTGGCTCAGTGTTAGAGTGCTTGACTTGAGACCGAGTGGTTGTGGGCTCTAGCCTCAGTTGTGTCCTTGAGCAAGACACATGAATCCTTGGTTAGTACTGGTTCAACCTAGGAAGACCCGTCCCGACATTACTGAAATCTACATAATCAAAAATTATTTTTGTTATTTCTGAGCCAAAACATTATGTTGTGGGTACTCAGGCCAAAAAAAAAATATGTGTGTTTACTATTTGATGAAAATTTCAAACAGGGTAGGTAGGTCGATTTTCTTTTTTAATTTTTTTTATTTTTTATTCAATTTGAATAAAGGTTGATTTTTTTTTTCACTCGATTTTTTTTTTCACTATTTACGTACCAAGGTTTGGAAAGAAAAAATGCAAATTACTTGGTTTGTTTTGTTTTATATGATCCAAGCTTGGACCAAAGAATATTGAGAAAAGAGCAAGAAAACATTCTCAAACTGAAAATCAAACTAATTGGCTGGTTCATTTATGACAAAATCCAAAGGCGAGGCACAGATTTTCCCCTACATTACCTTAGACACTGAATAAAAGGAACATATCTGGCATTCATATAATAATAAAGGGCGAGTTAGTGTAGTCAGTGAATGATAAATGCGTTTGTTTAACTTTCTTTCTTTCTTCCGATACTTACAACATCAAGCAACAGAAGAGGGTATAAACCCAAAGAAGAAAGATGTCATCGCATGGATGGTTGTCATTAAATATCTCAAGTCATCTGGTGATGACTTGTTGCTTCAAACAAGCTTTTCTGATCTTGGTGATCACTTTTTTTAAACGAAAAGCGACGAGAACGTCGCCATCTTGGATTGACAAAATCAGAAGGTATCCGTAAAAGGTTTAACTACATTCCGAATAGAATAGAATCAGCGAAAAAATTTTGAATACCGGTACTAAAATCCGGGACCGCTCAAGCAGGGCCGGAAAATGGTCTCGTTTTTTTTATTTTCTGAAAAAATGGTAGGGTCGGCAGCTATAAAACAGGGTCGGTCGGCAAACCGTAAACACACCTATTTTTTTTCTGGCCTCATAGAAACCATCTCAATGAGATAGATAGATAAAAGAATATTCATAATTTCACATTCAATCTCAGCTTTTACTGTTACAGATTCTGTAGTGAGCCGCCTGCGCTGTTTGCTTAAGTATTAAAGGCTTTTTAGTGATGTCATAAAGAGCTTGTCATAATGATGTTGAATCCAGCTTTCGTATTGTTCTATCCACCCACATCCTTGGACAGACTCAATAAATCTCAATATAGAACATAGGATCAGTTAAGCAAAAATATTTATAGTAAAATTGCGATTATTTTCTTATCCATCAATTTAAACATGTGTTTTGGGTGCTCAAAAGAACTGTCTCAATGAGACGGTTCTTTTGAGTACCCACAATATATGTTTTGGATGAGAAATAAAGAAAATAGTTTTCCAATACGCACTCTTATCTGGAGGCCTGATAGAAGCATTATCAATCTAGTGGTAATTGTCTTTTTAGACATTGTTAGCTTAAGTCTTACAGTGTAGAACCAAATTACTCAAAGAGGAAATTTGTTTGCAAACAAAATAGTTCCACATGACACGAGTCTAGCAGTCTGATTAGTGACTATTTTGGGCTTTTGTTGACAAATTGCGGAAGTTTACAGTCTATAATTATTATGTAAGCCCAGACTCTTTTAAAAGAAATAAGTGCTTAAATCAAACCGCAGGTCCTGATCAATAAATTGTCTATACTTTTCAATTTGTGCCCCCTTTTATAAGGACATCAATAACCCTCCTCCTTTTTAGGGTCATTAGTTTTTAAAGGGTATTAAGTACATTTTCGTATTAGTTTTCATATTAAAGGATGCAAACTGCAATGTAAGAAAAATATCATCTTTTTTATATTAGGAAGGTACGGTTAGTTTTCTTTGATACATAATACATCTCAGTCAAATTTTCAGTCATAAAAAAGGTAAAAATTAGATTCAAGGTCGCACACTTGCGGCAGTAGTTGTCAGGTCTATTTCTCACTTTCACATCCAACTGCTTGATTACTCAACTGAAAAATGAAAAGATCATCCAAATAGCATGTTCATTTACTGCATTCTTATCTTTACATATAGATGAAATGTTTTAAATATACTCATATACTGTTTGAAAATTTTCTTGTCTATACTTCAAAATATATGTTGTGTGTGCTGAAAAGAATCATCCCAATGGGATGGTTCTTTTGAGCAACCACAACATATGTTTTGAGGAATAAGGGAGATAATTCGGGGGAAGAACTCCTGGTTATCTGGATCAGAGATATACCTGTAATAAGTAGAATGTCATCACTTAAGATTCTAAATGAAATCTTACCCGTCAGGTTACATAAAGAAGATATTCAAAATTGCCCCCCCCCCCCTCCTGACAATCGTATAATTGTCTCCCTTGATATTTTAGGAACATGTCATGTAGCTCCTTTGAGCAGCCACAACATAAGGGAGATAATTCGGTCCTGGTTATCTGGATCAGAAATTTACCTGTAATAAGTAGAATGGTTGTATTCCTGTCATCACTTCAGATTCTCAATGAAACCTCTTAACCCATCAGGTTACATAAAGAAGATATTCAAAATTGTCCTCCTGACAATCTTATAATTGTCTCCCTTGTTATTTTAGGAACCGATGTAGCTTCTTTGTGAAAAAACAAAACAAAGAAAAAGCATATTTTTGTTAATATCTAAGGATGTTGAAAATTAAAGTTTTTCCATTTCTCTGCATGAAAATAGCTTTTTGTTGTCGAGATATTTTTGGATGTCATAGATCTATATAACTTTTTATACTTATATAGTTTTTAAATCGCTGAAACAAAATTAAACATTAACAAGTTGAAGTGATCAGGGTCTGCACTGTTTGCTCAGAAAAAATCAAATTTTAGAGAAAGAAATACTATATTTTTTGAAATTATAACCTATGACCTCAATATATACAATGGACCATTCTTCATTAACTGTATCAAACTTTATGGAATAATCCATTGGCCTACAAAGGGTTAAAGTTATTTTCTAGTTTGATGAAGCTAAGTCACAAAAATATGAATTTAACAGTACAGTAAAACCTGTGTAAAACGGCCACTCAAAAATAGACAAAACGAAGATCTTAATGACAAATGGTAGCTTAATGCAGGTCAAAAGTATTGCAGAATGCTCCCATCGGAGCATTCTGCAATACTTTTGACCTGCATTAAGCAATAATTGGTCTTGAAACCCAATTTGTGGTCCTTTTGAAAGTGGCCGTTTTACTGTATAACCTTTCAACAGGCTCTGGTAGTTAGAGTAGCTGACATTTGAGTGACAGTTTTTGCATCTGCCATGTAATGTGAGATAACTTCCAGCTGTTTAACAAAGATTGATAGGTCACCATGATAAAGTACCAGGGTTCGCACATGTTTGAAAAGTACTTAAATATACAGGACTGTCTTGAAAAGTCCATGAAAATAAAATGGGCCTTGAAAAGTACTTGAAAAACACTCAAAGGCCTTAAAAAGTCCTTGAATTTTACCATTTGCAAGAGGATGCATACAACACTGTTTTTTTGAGGCCTAAATCAGTATGAAATTGTGGTGCCTATATTTGGTGCACCAAATAAAGGCACCATAATTTTACACTGATTTTCTAAAACTAATAATTTTGGTAATGGACTTAAGGCACCATAATTTTACACTGATTTTCTAAAACTAATAATTTTGGTAATGGACTTAAGCATTTCAGAAGTAGAGTTTTAACGTGTAAATCAGTATTTTTCATAAGTTTTCAGTCCTTGAAAACAGTAGGAAAGTCTTTTCAAAGTCCTTGAAAAGTCCTTGAATTTTACTTAAGCTTGCCTGTATGAACCCTGAATGTGAGATAAGCTGTTTAACAAAGTTCAATAAAGTCAGTTGTAAGGTCACCAGGATAAAGTACTGTTTTCTTAAAAAAAGTCCTTGAAAATCATCTCTGTCTTGAAAAGTCCTTGATTATCATCTCTGTCTTAAAAAAGTCCTTGGAAATCATCTCTGTCTTAAAAAGTCCTTGAAAATCATCTCTGTCTTGGAAAGTACTTGAATTTTACTATTTTGTAAGACTTAACCCTGTACTAATTTCTTCAGTATCTCAGTCTTACATCTGCAAACTTGAATTAAAGATCTATGATAGGAAATCAGTATTTTTCATAAACTTGTAGTCCTTGAAAACCTTACATGAACATAGGGCTTTATTCAGCGTAAAATTGCGATTATTTTTTGTCCATCAGTTTGAATATGATTTTTGGGTGCTCAAAAGAACCGTCTCAGTGAGACGGTTCTCTTGAGTACACACAACATATGTTTTGGTCGAGAAATAAGAAAATTAAGTTTTCGTTACACACCCATATAATATCAGGGGGCCTGCATGAAGGAGATATTTTTTTGATTCCTTGAAAAGATCTTAAAGTTTGCATAGCCTTGTTTGTATGAACTCTGTGTTTACATTGGTAATAATTGAAAGTATAATTAAGATGATGGATATTCATCTTGCTCCAAAATTTGGATCCAAATATAGATGCCTTGAAATATATTTTCACCCATTTTTAGTGAAAAGGGGAAATTTACCTTTTACCCTTCTGTCTAAGCACCTGCTATATGCAAAATCTGCTTGTTTTAAACAGGTGTCCGCTTAAAAGAGTAATTTAACACCTAAATAGTAACATCTTTGGAAGATAGAAATACCATTTTGTTGAGCAAGGTATTTGCCTTTGTTTCTGCCAGAACTGTAAGTCACTTATGAAGGCAGGTGGTTGCTTAAAAGAGTCATTTAATAACTTGATAGAGACTAAGGTGCATAAAACTCCTCTCAAAGGTAGCCAGTTCAATACAACCAGGAAACCACCAAGCTAGCATTTCATTCCAATGAAACATCTAAAGATTAGCTGTCAATTATACAAAATTGGCTGTCTATTATTGTCATCCAGGTGCACGCCAAACTACACAAAAACTTGTTCATTTCTACATGCTCATTACACTGAAACATAAAAAGTAGTTGAGAAGATTGTGAAAAACCTGTTTTATGGTGAAAAAAACTTGATTATTGAATTGACATATGTTGTAGATACACATTGGAATTGCCTCATTGAGGCAATTCCAATGTGAACCAACAAAATATGTTACTGAAATTAAGGAAACCTGTTTTGAAATATACACTAAACAAGTATCATGTCCATTGGCTTCCCTCTTTTAAACATCTCCAGCTGCCAATCAGTATTAAAATACCTGTCACTATATGGCAAATTGTCTATATTTACATGACAGCTATATCCATTAACTATGCTTTTGCCAAGCTGGTAGTTGCATGGTAGTAATATTGAAGTTATTTCCCTTTGTTTCTGGCAGAGAGTTTGAGTCACTTCTGAATTGATTTGTGTCCCCGTATTCTTATTAATTATTTTATTAATTTGCATTATCTGCCATGTCCTTGCCCTTATAATGCATCATTGATCGCATTTACGCAAACGGTATGTCAATAATCATGCAAATAGCATGCGGTATGCATTGCACATGGTCGATTCAGTCTTACTCTGAGTGGAGAGAGCGTCCTCAAGGAAGACAAATCAGACAGGCTTTACACGCGGGAGAGGATTAAGTTTGGCCTGTTTAAAATAAATATGGATGATGATGATGATGATGATGATGATGATGATGATGATGATGATGATGATGATGATGTGATGATGATGATCATGATCATGATGATCATGATGACGACGATTTGCTTTGAACCTCTAACCTGTTAACTAAGTGTTCAGATCCTTTCAAAATGAACTTGCTCAAATCATAAGTAAGGCGGACATTTTACTACAGGTTTTCACTGTGCTTTTGTTTATATAAGTTCATTGATTAAAGATTTCAGACTTATGCCTGAAAGCCGGAATTCAGACAGATATATGGTGTTAATTGTTCCACGGCTTTAATTCTAACAAGCTATCATCATTCTCATGCCACTATGTGTAAATATTAGCATATTGTATCAGGAATTAAGCTGGGCCCTGACAGCAGGGAGAAGTCACTCCCTCTAAGAAAATTAGGGAGAAGTGACAGTCAGATAGGGAGAAGTTGTAGCGCAAAATTTCGACATTTTCTGTCAGTTTAGAAGCAAATTAGGCATTACAAATATGAGCCATGGCATGAGATTTCCAACAATGTGGTATGTGCGACCAGCAAAGGCTCAGACCAGCCTGCGCATACATGCAGACTGATCTGAGCCTTAGCTAGTCGCTGGAATAATCTATGAGTGTTAAGCTACTGGCTGAACATCATTTGGAGTTTCTAAGCTTAAAAGAAGGCTGCAAAGGCTCGTCTGAGCCTACGCTTGTCAAAATGCCACATTGTTGGAAAACATATGTCGTGGCTCATACTATTGCCATCGAAGGAGAAATAAGATGCAGTAGAGGTAGATTGTCACCACCTAAAAAAAGGGAGACTCGCACTTGTCCTTGGGTCCCATTTAGCGCAAAATTTCGGCCCCTTTGGCGACTATTTCGCCATAGTCACCCCCTAGCTTATTCCATGATTGTATCTTGATGTCAGACACGGGGAAGACTTTAACCGCTGTCAACGGACAACCATACTGTGTGTGCATTATGTCGATCACCGTATTGACAAGTGCAGCTCTTGGCTAAATCAATTATTCATTACCTTGAATCTGTCTGGAGCTTGATGACCTGATGACAAATCTCAGAGAAGTGCAGCCTCCATTTCAAAGCCACAAACTGTGTCCCCTGTTTGCATATTACAAGGTCATTTGAATATATTTTTTTGAAAGCTTAATCTTGCCTTGAATGTCAATGCTTTTATTTTACAAGTAATAGAGATGGCATAAATAACCTGTTGATTGATACAGACTTTGGAGGTTTAATATCTGGGAGAAGCACAGCTTCACAAACCCCACAAATTGCAAGTTATTCTATTCGTACATCATCATTTGTCCATGTGACTTTGGCATATATTAAGCATTGTCAATGTCAACCAGTATTGTCCACAGAAAGAAGTAAAAATTAAGTATTTTCATATTAAAATGTGTCTTTTGCCAATTTCATGTAGCATTATTTTGAGAATTTTTTTCTTCTTTTTAGCCTTTTAGCCATGCTGACATCAAAATGTTCTCTATTTTATCATTATTCATGCTGACATAGTAATTTCTCCATTTCAACCCTATTTGTGTCATATCAACCTCATGATTCTCAAGTTCAGTCCATTAGGCGTGCATGCTTTCCTTTATGCAGACTTAACGTTTCTCTATTCATGTTGACATAATAATTTCTCTATTTCAACCCTATTTGTGCCATACCAACCTCACAATTCTCAAGTTCGTTCCATTAGACATGCATGCTTTCCTTTATGCAGACTTCATGTTTCTCTCTATTTCAGCCCAACAGCCATCATAGGTTTAGATAAACAAAATTTGAGCATGAAAGTGTGAATATTTTCTTACCATTCAGTTTTAGCATAGGTTTTGGGTGCTCAAAAGAACCGTCTCACTGAGAGGTTCTTTTGAGTCCATGCTGACTTAGGAATTTTCTATATAAGCTATGCTGACTCCAATTTTTAGCCATGCTGACTTCATGCTATTCTCTTTTTCAGCCCATTAGCAATGCTGACTTATTGCTATTCTCTATTATAGCCCATAAGCAATGCTGACTTATTGCTATTTTCTATTTCAGTCCATTAGCCATGCTGACTTATTGTTATTCTCTTTTTCAGTCCATTAGCCATGCTGACTTATTGCTATTCTCTTTTTCAGTCCATTGGCCATGCTGAGTTATTGCTATTCTCTTTTTCAGTCCATTAGCCATGCTGACTTCATGCTATTCTCTATTTCAGTCCATTGGCAATGCTGACTTATTGCTATTCTCTTTTTCAGTCCATTAGCCATGCTGACTTATTGCTATTCTCTTTTTCAGTCCATTAGCCATGCTAACTTATTGCTATTCTCTATTTCAGTCCATTGGCAATGCTGACTTATTGCTATTCTCTATTTCAGCCCATTAGCAATGCTGACTTATTGCTATTCTCTATTTCAGTCCATTAGCCATGCTGACTTATTGCTATTCTCTTTTTCAGTCCATTAGCAATGCTGACTTAATGCTATTCTCTTTTTCAGCCCATTAGCAATGCTGACTTCGTGCTATTCTCTATTTCAGCCCATTAGCCATGCTGACTTCATGTTATTCTCTATTTCAGCCCATTAGCCATGCTGACTTCATGTTATTCTCTATTTCAGCCCATTAGCCATGCTGACTTCATGTTATTCTCTATTTCAGCCCATTAGCCATGCTGACTTCATGTTATTCTCTATTTCAGCCCATTAGCCATGCTGACTTCATGTTATTCTCTATTCCAGCCCATTAGCCATGCTGACTTCATGTTATTCTCTATTTCAGCCCATTAGCCATGCTGACTTCATGTTATTCTCTATTTCAGCCCATTAGCCATGCTGACTTCATGTTATTCTCTATTTCAGTCCATTAGCCATGCTGACTTCGTGCTATTCTCTATTTCAGCCCATTAGCAATGCTGATTTCATTGTTCCTGTTGAAATAGACGGTACGGTGCACCAAGTTTATGTTTTAAAACGACCCTTTGTTGATGAGTTTTTAAAGAAGATGGGAGAACTGTTTGAATGTGTATTATTTACTGCTAGTCTCGCAAAGGTAAGGATATAGGTTTAGGCCCCGAGGTTATACAACTTTTTTCATGCTCAACTCAACTGAGCATGAAATTTCACCTCATAAATACTAAAATGCTGAAAAATTATGATTTTTATGGAAAACTTATGATTTTTCTTGGTTTTAAAACTCTCAGATGTTGTATTTATCCTGCTTATAAATGTTAAAATGCCATCAATTGATGGCATTTTAACATATATATGCACGATAAATTTCATGCTCAGTTAAGTTGAACATGAAAAAAGTTAACCTCGAGGCCAGGTCAGCCAAAATACTATGATAAATTCCTAAACAGTGTTCCTCTTCCATTTATTTTTTCGAGATTTTCTGCAATTGTATGATAAATCGACCATAATAAATCTAAATTAAATTATCAGATGTTCAAACGCACCTCGCCTATATAGCCAAAGCTTAAAAAAACATGCTATATCAAACAACAATGAGGGAACGCAGTGGCTCAGTGGAAGAGTGCTTGCGTTGAGACCGAGGGGCCGCGGGTTCGAGCCTCACCAGCGTCACTGCGTTGTATCCTTGAGCAGGACAAGGCAAAATAACTCGCACTGCACGCTCTTGATTTGATCTTCTTTACAACTGACCTCCAGTGAATTATTACTCAACAATACACTGCTAGAGCTTATCTATTTCTGAAATAATGAGTAATGAGTTGAATTTACTTTTTTAAAAGCTTCATGAAATCTTGAATGCCATAGTTTCATAGGTCACTTACATTGAAGTAATGAACTAAAACTTCCATGAGCTTTGCTGACTTGCCAGAGCCATCACTGCTCACACATACAAAGTAGGGAAGTTTTAAACGAAACTGGTCACCTATTTAGTTTTCAAATAGGGTTTATACAGGCTTGAAAAGCTCTTGAACACAGAGAGCTTTTGAAAAGTTCTTGAAAATTGAATCTGTCTTGAAAAGTACTGGAGAATCAATCTAAGGCTTTGAAAAGTACTTGAATTTGACCGTTTTCTGGATAAAATTTGTGTGCCATTTTTTGGCGCAGCATATGCTAATTTAATACTAATTGTCTGTACTAAAGTCTCCCATTATTTTAGTCTACCATTTGCAAATATAATTTCAAAAGATAAATCAGTATTTTTCATTCTTGCTGTCCTTGAAAACTTTAGGAGAGTCTTTTAGGAGTCCTTGAAAAGTCCTTGAATTTAACACAAATTTACCTGCACAATCTTTTAAATGGTTTATTTCAGTATGCTGATCCTGTGGCAGATCTGTTAGATAAATGGGGAGTTTTTAGAGCCCGTTTGTTCAGGGAATCTTGTGTCTTTCATCGAGGAAACTATGTAAAGGTTAGTACATACTGCCAAACCTTTTTTGTTGTATAGGAATCACAAAAGCTGTCCTAAAAGTACACTTTTTGCGGCTTTGCAAGTACAACAGCTATACATGCAAGAGGTACCACATGCAAAACTGTTTTCCAAGTTTATCAGCAGACAACACTAATTGGGCCAAATAAAAAAAATACTTGTGTTTAGGGTAACCTGACCCTACCTAAATTTACTGGTGAACCTAGAATTTTATTCAGGTTTCTCTTGAAAAATTATAATTTTTTTCATTTTGAAAGGCGAAATGCCTTTCAAAATGCTTAAAATTATATATATATTTTTTTTAGAAAAAAAAAATAATTAAAAAATATGTGTACCTACCTAAATTTTTCAGAGCTGTTACCCGAAACACGCTTATTTTTTTATTTGGCCTGGGCCAAGAATTAAGGCAAATAGCTGAAATGCAGTTCTCATAAAGTGGGGCATATCTTAGAAGATGCTGTAAAATCTAACTTCCGGGTGACGGGTTTAAGCGTTACAATATACCATTAATTTCATTAGAACATCTTTCTAAGACTAGGAAGAGACATACTTCTGGGTCTTGTTGTTTAAAACATCATTAGCCCGTTTCTTAGCAAGCTCCTTAAGGATTAATGCATTTGTCGCTATAGCAACAAGTGAATCTAGTAATTGTAAATTGTTAAAGAAAATGTGAAATGGCTTTACAACGCGGAAGCTTTTTGTCTTTTATTTCTTATATCCCTTAAAGCATCAATCATGACCACAGCAGACGATAAATTTTTGTTGCAACTTTTTACATTTTAAGGAAAAGTAAGCTTGAAATTTCATGTGGATTTACGTGAAATATCAAGTCTTTTAATGTTCCTTAACTCCTTACCTACTAGTGTCGTCTTTTGTTAACTTCTGCAAACAGTTTGGACCCAGATCAGGCCCGACAAAATGTCAGGCCTAATCTGGATCCAAACTGTTTGACACTCTGATGGTATTCCCGAAAGAATTTTTTGAAAAAGTTGATTTTGAAATAAATCAGCAGATGACAAAAGTATGCGAAATTACTCAGTAGGCAAAGAGTTAAACAAACTTACAAAATTTTATTTTCTGCAATTTTTTGGTGGCACTTTAGAGCTAATACTTGGTGACAGTCCTTGTAAATATTATGGTTGAAGGCTGGATCCAGTATCACATTTTGATAACAGTCAGACTGTAAATGTTTGCTCCTTTGGTGCAGCAACATTTGTTGATAGAGATATATCTTTGTTTTGTCTACTTTTGAGTGGCCGTTTTACACAAGTTTTACTGTATGTAAATGCTCATGTATATTTGTCTGACTATTTTGATATAGGTTAAATGTCATCTTTTACTATCTTTTGAAAAGTCTCGAGGCTAAAACTTACGTCATAACTGATAACCTTATTAATTCATTTATGTATAGCATCCCCACGTCAGATAGGCAGTAATCACAAATGTGTTGAGATCTGACAAATTGAATCAAAAAGCATTTTTATTTTTGCAAATTGCTACTGACGTTCATTCACTGCAACCAGTTTGTAATTGTTACCAATTTGCAAATAGTTTTACAAAGAATTTCTAGCGATAAGGCAGGCTATTTCCCTAAATAAGAAGTTCATTTTATTTTGTTGAAATAACAACTGGAGACACTAGGCACACTCAACAAATACATATAGACGAGCCGTCTATGTACCATTGCCAGATAGTTCGTATATTTATAATGGCTTTTCATAAATGCATGTAATAATATCTACTTCGTTTTAAATGAGATTTTATTTTGATCATCAACTGTGTCGCTATTCAGTAACATGTGTGGGAAATAGACCCTTAAACTAAGGTAAACAATCGTCCTACATTTATCACGATAGAGTATATTATATATATTTAAACAGTTGATGAACAATAAAACGACCAGCTTGCAAAACAGTTTGTCCGATGATTGATGTCACCTTCGCTTATACATCCTCTTGCACCCCCTAGACCCAAGACGCCCTTTACACATGTTGTATATTTATATAATGGTGTTCAATTGCCCAAAGGGCATCTTGGGTCTAGGGGGGGGGGGGGGGGGGGGAAGCATCTAAAAACAAACTGAAGGACACCAGTTTCATCTTTTCAATGACAAACATCACAATTTTAAGTATATTTCGTACGCATGCGCAGAAGAAATACTGCAAAAGTTTGGAAACGAAGGGCATTTATATCCTTAATAATTTAGTAATTTTACTTTTTGAAAACCTATAATGGATTTACTAAAATATTGGTCTAAACGACACCCAGTATGAAGACGTAAAATGAGGGGTGGCAGTAGAAAGCACAAAGTTTCAAGGCTTTGTAAATGATGAATCGCTTTGAAACGTATTTTGATGCTAACTATACATATTATACTACCCAAACAGATGAATTTTAAAATCATTTGGGCTATTGAAAATTTAGCTTTTGTAATCATGTCAACTAGGGAAAATATACGCCTTATTGCTAGAGCTTCTTTGCACAATTTGAAGTCAATGTAATCAATTTTCAAGCATTGTATCCATTTTGAAATATTTGTTACCAATAATTGAAATACCAATTTCCTACCATTATTACCAAAATGCAATCATTGTAACCAAAATGCAATCATTGTAACCAAAATGCAATCATTGTAACCAAAATGCAATCATTGTAACCAAAATGCAATCATTGTAACCAAGATGCTATCATTGTAACCAAAATGCTATCATTGTAACCAATAATTGTTACCAACTATCTAGCAAGATTATCAATTTGCAATCATTGGAACCAATTTGCAATCAATGTTACAATTTGCAGCTGTTCACACCAGTTTGTAATCAGTGTTACCAATTTGCAATCATTGTAATTTGTTACCAATATTTGCTACAGATTTTCCTTCATTGTTACCAATATGTTTTTCTGTGACCAGACAGTACGGTAAATGTTCTAAAATTTCGAACACTAGTTGCCTGTCAAACATTTCTAGACAAACACTGCTGAAGAAGCAGTCTGATCAGGGTCTTCCCTGTTTGCTATAATTCTGACAAGTATGTGAATTCCAGCCCAGCCCCTGATAACCCACATTTTCTTTGAGAACAGAAAGTGAAAAATGTTTGAAATAATAGCTTTACTCATGACTTCCCCACTTTCAGTATTCCACCAAGTCTTTGTAGCTGAGCAGTCTTGTTTGAACTTTGACATGCCGCATATAATACATGCCCCTTTTTCACTGCCCAGCATCTATAGACAATGTTATCTTCTGATGTAGAAGTTTTGTTTAAAATACAGGCCTTAAGTTAGGAATGCATACCAAAAAAATAGTTTTCTTATTTCTCAACCAAAACATATGTTGTGTGTACTCAAAAGAGACGATTCTTTTGAGCACCCAAAACATAAGTTTTAACTGATGGGTAGAAAATATTTACAATTTTACACTTAAAAATTTTGTTTATCTAAACCTGTGAAATATCAAGACTAAATGAACCACACCACGAGAAAACCTATCTCTGGAAACTGTGACAAAGTGAGACTCCATTCAGCCTGCTCAGCTACATAGGCTATCAAGAATCTTTTTTATCGGAATACTATCTCCGCTGCATTACAAGAAACCCCGATTTTGCTGCAAGCAAAAAAGGTGCAGATTACCGTGCACATCAAAGCTGGCTGATCATCACCCTTATTTCTTGCTAGCTGGAAGGTATAATATCTAAACTTGCTGCAAACTAGTCTCTGTAGCTGAGCAGGCAGTATTGAGGCTTACCTGGTTGTACATTGATGACAGATTTTTGGTGTCGAGGCCCATCTAGGAAGTGAACCAGAATGACACTGATCTTACTTGTTTCTGTGGATTTACAGACTGCTCTGCCCCTGCATAATAAAGTACAATAAAACCTCAAAATTTAATTCTCATTTTTCGAAAAGCTCGCTAATCGAAACCAATACACACAATGTATTCAGAGAATAGGGCCAAATTATGAACTCTTTTAAATATTATCTATAAAAACACTTGTTTTGTGTGGGTACGCACACAAAACAAGTGTTTGATAGGGAAAAAAACTGATAATAATCATTTGGAGGAGGGGGGGGGGGGTAAATATCCCTATGTCTACCTCCCTATAATTCAAGCTTTTGATACTTCAAAACAAAAACTCTAGTCCCTATGAGTTTGAATTTACGAGATTCAACTGTATATCAGGTTTTCTCATGGTATGGCTCAAAAGTCCTATCTGTTTTTAGATTCATAAACTATTTGTGATAAGTTATTGTAACATCATTCCTGTATTACTGTGGAGCTGAAGTTATCTGATTTACACAGTTTTGTTAGGAGATAAATAACCCCACCTGAGTCCTCATGTGATGAACATAACATAATATGGGCCTCGCCGCGAGAAAACCTGTCCTCGGGGGGTTGCGAACAACACAGGCCCAGACCAGCCGTCTGATCAGAGCCTTTATTATTCGCTTTTAGGAAAGTACAATACCATACTTTGGTGGAGATTGATCATGAAATATTTTCTACGGTCATTCTCCTCCCTTCCGCTGATTTATTCAAGAAGGGTTGTTGTCAGTTACAAGCGAAAGTATGTGCACAAATTACTGGTTAACCGCTTGCTCAAGCCTGCCCAGGAAAAAGTGTGGTTGAGTGAACTGATCGTCCCGCAATGACCATAGCTGTTGACATGGGACGTAAAGCAACAAAAACAAACAAACAAACAAACAATATATATGTAAACTTGCTACAGGTGAAATTCATATTTTCTAGCTAGTCTATGTAGCTGAGGAGACTGGTTTGAAACTAGCTTTGTTGGAAACCCTGAAGACAGGTTTTCTCGCGACTTGGCCCATATGATAAAGTGCCTTTTAAATCATAAAATCAATTAATGTACTCTTTCTCTGCTAGTGACCACGTTGTTATCTGATGATAACCTTTGCTAACTTTTTGGACCTAGGTCAGGCCATATAAAATGTTGGGCATGGATCTGGATCCAAACTGTTTCACACTCTGTTGGTATTCCTGAAAGAATATTTTTCTGAAAAGTGATTTTAAAAAATCAGTAGAAGACACTGACAAAAATACATGCAAAATACTTGTTCTGTAAACTAAATTCTCCCAGATTTGACCCTCCTGTGTTCTGGCAATCTGTTGGGTGAGACCTGAGCTGTTGGTGAGATATTACCAGTACACATTCAGTGCCATTGGCAACTAAAGTCCACCTCTTAGCTGTCTTCTTTGTATTTTGGAAGCCTCTATAGCCAACTGTGTAGACTGAGAACAGACTGCTCAAAATGTTAGACTTCAAAAGACATTTTTTAAGAATTAGATATCAGCACAACTAAATGTAAAAAAAAAATTTAGTATGATTAGTCATGGCATGTTCAACAATGTACATGTAGTTGGTATTTGCTTGCGCTCTTTGTATATTTATCTGTCAGAAGTCTCAAATTTTGTCCAAAAGGATCATTGTCCTATTTCATGCCTGTGTGACCATAGCAAAGTCAAATAAATACCAGACATTTATACATGGGTTATTGTTCTAATACCAATCAAATGAAATTAGTGAAAAAGCAAGTTTTCCATTTTCAGGCTTCAATTTGCTGTAGAGTGCTCAACTCGAGCTTGAGGGTTGGCTGGTTTGATCCTCACCAGAGACACTGTGTCTTAAAGCAAAAAAACTTTATCCTCTGCTTAGCAGAAGTTTAACCCAGGAAAGTTTCAAATATTACTGAAAAATTGTTAATTGAGATGTTAAGCATTAACACAAACAAAAAATAGCAGCCCTCTAATGCACATAGCTCTTTTAAACTGTTCTCTGCTGCTTATTTTAGGTGGCCCTTTAAGAGCTAAACAGTTCCGTAATTTAAAATCACATTTTTATTGTTTCAGGATTTAAGTCGGCTAGGACGAGATTTAACTAAAGTAGTTATAGTAGACAATTCACCAGCTTCCTATATCTTCCATCCTGATAACGCAGTAAGTATCTTTCTATATATATAGGTCAAAATAAACAAAATTTTGAGTGTAAAATTGTGAATGTTTTCTTACCAATCAGTTTTAACAAATGTTTAGGATGCTCTAAAGAATCGTCTCATTGAGACGCTTCTTTTGAGTACCCACAGCATATATTTTTATTGAGAAAAAAGAAAATTAATTTTAATCACACACTCTTATCTTGATTCTTGCAAAGCTTTGGTACATATGTTGCGGTTTTGCTTAAAAAACATGACACAAGCTATATTGACAGCTGTGTTTCAATATCCTAGATTAATGTTTTGCAATTCTCATGCCTGCTTCACAATAGAACATGGATTATAATCCTTAGTATACTGGAAACCGTTTATGAATATTTCTGCAAACCATGAAGACCCAGATAAAATGCCACGGAAAGTGGCATTTCATCTGGGCCTGCACTGTTTGCTTGGGTAAAAGCGGTCTCCAGAAAAAGAAATATAATATTATTGTGACCCCCCCCCCCCCCCCCTCTATACTGTGGACTATCCCAAACATTATGGAAAATTGCATTGATCTGAAAAGGGTTAAAAATTTAGGGACAATCAAATTGATGCAAATTTGATAAAATCTGAAGGTTTGATGTATTCGAATATTGAAAAAAAAGAAATGATGGATACCACCATTTTGAAGATATGAGATATTTGTGATGTCACATAACCCTAATAAGATATACAGTACTTAACCTAAACATCTCACGAGAATCATGGCGGAAACTTCCATTAAACACAGTATGCTTGTTTGTAGTAAAAAAAAAAGCAACAAAATTGTTAAATGGTGGATTAAAACTATTTAATAACTTTACTGGAGAGATTTTTAGGAATTGCCTCCTTTAAAATTGTCACTTGTGTATGTTCCGCCCTAATTGTTTTGTAGACCTCATCTTACACTTTGCTCTAGTATGAACCTTTGGAGGTAACAAAATGCTAAAAAATCTTCAAACTAATGGTTGACAGGGAATAAGCTAGGGGGTGACTAGGGCAAAATAGTCGCCCAAGGGGCCGAAATTTGGCCAAAAAGGACCCAGGGAGAGAAGTGGGAGTATCCTTAAAAAAAAATTTATATTTTTTTAGGGAGACTCATTTTCATTTTCATCAACAAATGCAAGCTGTGGTGGCAATCTACTGCTACTGCATCATATTTCTCCTTTTTAATGGCAATATTATGTGTAATTGCTAATTTGCTTCTAAACTGACAGAAAATGCTGTAATTTTGCACTATAACTTCTCCTTATCTGACTGTCACTTCCCCCTAATTTTCCTGGAGGGAGAAGTCACTTCTCCCTAATGTCAGGGCCCAGCTTGAACCCTGGTTGAATTTAGCATCCTAACCCTTTAATGTCATTTTTATTTCAGGTACCTTGTCAATCATGGTTTGATGATATGCAGGACACTGAACTATTAGATCTTATACCCTTCTTTGAGGGACTAGCACAGGTGGACGATGTTTATAGTGTATTACGGAGCACAAATGTATCAGACTCCTCCTAGTACTCAAAGAATTAACCAATCAAGTGCCTTCTTTGAATTCTGGGCAGGTTTAGCTTAAATTAGCAACCAATAATATATGTTCCACTTTGAAAGTGGGCAGGACATCATTAAAACCATTTTCTACCCATTTTCTACGAAGACATCTGTGTGATTTGATCCGGGAGATATGTAGTATAGTAGGTCCTGGGTTAAGTTGATGCTGTGTGGATAGTTTTGATATTCAGGAAGAGATAACAACACTGAGTTATTACTCTATTTGTGAGCAGCCAGAACTACTTGTGGATCCGGAACTACTTTTTGTAAGGAATTACTTCTAAAGATCCGGAACTTCTTTTTGTACGGAACTACTTCTTGAGAGTAGGATCAAGAATTTTCGAGAATAAGTTGAGAGACATTGACTTTGGGAATCAAAGTAGTATTGTGTACATGTAGGTGTGTGGTAATGTATACATGCTCTTGTGTAGACATGTATGCACACTCTGGTATAGAAGTTTATGCTTGCACTGGTGTAGGAAGACGTGGGGTGGGGTATGGGGAGGAAACTAATAAGAGTATTAGAAATAATGAATTATTGATGCTCTATAAAAGGCACAAAAGAAAAGAGCTGTAAACCCTTAAATCATAAAGTCATGTAATCATGTTTTTTTCCTAAGTCCGGGAATCTAGTGAAGGCTATTTAACTGTTAATCAAGAATGCGTGAACATTATGGCGATTCCCCCCCCCCCCCCCCCCCCCCCCCCCTCCCCTTTTTTTAGAGCTGCTGTAAAGTTATATGATTTTGCCAAAAAAAATAAATATTGACTTTGGTGTATTTTGCAAGTAATTTGTTGTTTACAATGTTGCATATAGCCTGTTTGTGCTCAAATAGCTTTGCACTCTATTTGTAAAAGTTTAGCTGTCTTTCGCAAAAGTCAAAACCAAGTTTTGCATGAATTCTGGTCAATTGAAACTTTGAAATGTGTGTCTCACACCTACTGTCAATATCTGTACAGTGGTTAATGCATATTAATCGGCTTATGGGTCACTGTCTAGCCACGCCCACGACAGGCTCCTATCTCTGTTAGATTTACAAGAGACCAGGACATTGCATACCACGTGGCGATACAGTGAGCGAATAGCTGTATAATACATGTTAACTTTTTTCAGAGATTTTTCAAATGTGTTTTATATTATTGAATTAAATAAATTACAAAATTTAGTTCTTGTAATTAGAATAAAGAAATTTACATGTTTTGGTGGGAATTGGATCAATTAATGCAAGGATTTATCAACTAATCAACGTAAAAGCCTTCACTGGTTCCTGGCCCACTTAAAGCTGACTGTGATGCTAATGTATTTCTTCGGGTACTGATACTCTGAAACTCTAGATAGGAGCTGGTAATTAAAGATTGATTTTCTTATTTCACAACTGAAACGTATGTTGTGGGTACTCAAAAGAACGGTCTCAACATTGTTTGCATCTCTGGACCTTAGACTGGTCTCAGTCTCTTATGATCAGATGATTAAGCTCATAAGTATTCATGCTGTCTGAAACCTGGAATATTCATGAAGTCTACATACAAGATGTACTTCCGGATTAATAGCAAAAGTTTAGTGTGCTAACAAGTAATCATCTTTGGGGGTGCTCAAAAGAACCACCTTGTATGTTTTGGTCATGAGAAATAAGAAAATTAAGTGTTAATTGTGCACTTTTATCTGGATGCCCCTGGTCTGAAGTTAATGCAACCTGAAAATGCGGATATTCATTGAACAAAGGGAAATAACTGCAATTTTTAATCAAACATTGGGAATGCACTATTTCAAAAAGTAAACAGAAAAAAATAATCAAGATTATTCTGAGAGAAGAGCATATTTAAAACCTTAATGGCCTTGAAAGTGTGAATGATTAATAGTGCCTTAATATTGCCCTGACAGATTCAACCGCAAAAACATACATCAGCAGGAATGGGAGGCTCTTAATAACCTTTGCAGGTTGACTTGGGTATGAATTGTCTGCAATTTTCACAAGCAACAAGGTCTTGCTTTGTGGTTGAAATGTTACCTGAGAAATACAGAAAATACATATATACAACATATCCCAGCTCATCTTGTAGTCTCATTAGATCATATAATTTACTGAGGAAGAATCAAAAAAGAAAATTGAAGGATGGATATAGAAAAATCCTACACTATAGCAAAGACCAATTTGCTATGTCGAAAAAAGGGATTTCCGATCGTCATACATAGCTATGGGTTGTTTTTTTATTTGATATGGGGCTGTAAAATTGGTCCCAAGAAAAAGGTAGAAAACCCCTGCTTCTAGCCCACTTTAAGTGATAATATGAATTGCTGAGCTCCCACATGGAATCATGGAAGTGAACGGATTTAAACTGAGAAGTCAAAGTAAATAGACATTGATTTAGCAAGGCTTTCGTTGAGTTTATGCTGTAATGTAGTGTTTTTCTCTTGTCCATACTTCAGGATTGGAATGCATCTTTATTGACCCTTTTGCATTCAGAAGTGAAAAAATTCAAGAATTTTGACACTTTTGAGTGCAATAGGGTTTATTGATACGAAAAAGAAGAAAAAAACATTGATGAATTGTTGCCTTACCCTTTACCCTGAGACATATGTTGCGCCAAAAGAGCAAATTCTCCATTTTCCATAATATTTTCAAATACATGATATTTGAAAGGCATCAAAAGGAGGTATTGTGGAGTACTGGGTTAAACATTGGTTTGTCTATAAATCAGTAATACATCCTTGTGATATGTTTTTATAGAAAGTATTTTAACCCCCATTAGTCTTCCAACACCAAAGACATGTTATCATAGGTCTAGATAAGCGAAAAATTTGAGCGTAAAAATGTTAATATTTTCTTAAAAGTTTTAACATATGTTTTTGGTGTTCATTTAGGGGATACTGTATTAAAAATTTTCACTTGGGGAGGTATATCATCGGAGATACTGTCACAAATTTAGTTTTACGGTGACGCACGAGTGGAGCCGTTAAACGTGATTTGCGACCGAATATCCGACGATATACCTCCCCAAATGAAAATTTTGAATATGGTTATCCCCATTCTAATGCACTTCTACAGTCTTGCCTCAAATCTGAGCGTTGGAAGCTGCATAAAGCCACACATCATCAAACGAAATGTGACGTAATTAATGCGTCAAACTTTTTCCGACAGTATATCGCAGGATATACTATAGCAAATTTTTGACGTTATCCAATTAGAGGTCGTGTTACAAAAGCAAGTGCACTGGAATATGTTTTGGGTGCTCAAAAGAACCATTGAACTCATTTTGTGTACCCACAACATATGTTTTGGTTGAGAAATAAGAAAATGAATTTTTAATTACGCTCTCGTATTTAGAGGCTGTGTTATGGCAGGACGTAGCATCAGACAAAATGGGTGATTGTTTTATCAAAAAGGTGGAATTTCCTTTTCAGTGCCAAAACATAGACTTGGGGTACTCATTATTGCTGCAAGGAGTTGCAAGATATGGTTTAGTAGGAAAAAAGCAAATAAAAATAACCACCAACCAAATTTTGGACCCATTTCAGTTCCCACCCAACATTGAAGCTATAAGTAGCATATACAGGAAAACCTGTGTAAAGCAGCCACTCTCAAAAAGACCAAGACCAATTATCGCTTAATGCAGGTCAAAAGATTAAGCTACCATTTGTCATTAAGATCTTTGTTTTGTCTATTTTACACAGGTTTTACTGTAGTTAGTTTATAATTCTATAAGTAGCAAGAATTCTATAATTTTTAGGGCTGAAATTTTATAAATAGCATGATTGATATAATTAACAGTATGCTATTTATAGGATGGAAATTTTATAAATAGCATGAATGCTATCTTAAGAATTATGCTACTTTATAGCAAGCCAAACTCAATATAAGGGGAAAGATTGGCATTTTCTGATGTTATGCTGTATTTAATTTTAATATTAGCAGTTTTCAAAATATGGTAGCCAATTAAAGCTTCAGATAAGACAAGTAAATCTGAATACAGTAAAACCTGTGTAAAACGGCCACCCAAAAATAGACAAAACAAAGATCTTAATGACAAATGGTAGCTCAATGAAGGTCGAAAGTATTGCAGAATGCTCCAAAGGGAGCATTCTGCAATACTTTTGACCTGCATTAATCAAAATTGGTCTTGAAAACCGATTTTTGGCCTTTTTATACCCCGCCACTAAAGTGTGGCGAGGTATTATGTTATACCCTTCGGTGTCTGTCCGTCCGTCCGTCCGTCCGTCCGTCCGTCCGTCTGTCCGTCCGTCCGTCCGTCCGTCCGTGCTCACCATTTCCGATCGATAACTTGAGTATTTATTCACGGAATTTTTTCAAATTTTGCATACATATTGTTATCGGCGATGAGTGGTGTGGGATTGTTAATGGGCAAAATCCGTCCATTTTTAACGGAGTTACTGCCCTTTTTCGTATTGGAAAAATGGTTTCTGGCTTGTTATTCCTTTGCTGTTCATGATATCTGAATGAAACTTCACAGATATGTTGCACATCAAAGGTTACATATTGTGACTAAGGACTGTCACTCTGACCTTCCCAGTTTGTGAGTTATCCGCCCTTGATAGGTCTGAAAAAAGGTTTTTGACCTATTGTTCCTTTACTATGTTGAATATCTGAATATAACTTCACAGATATGTTTCACATCAAAGGTAACATATTGTGACTAAGAACCGTCACTCTTACCTTTCCAGTTTGTAAGTTATCCGCCCTTGATTGAATTAAAAAATGTTTTTTACCTGTAGTTCCTTTACTATGTGGAATATTTAAATGAAACTTTACAGATATGTTTCACATCAAAGGTTACATACTGTGACAAAGAACCATCACTCTTACCTTTCCAGTTCATGAGTTATCTGCCCTTGATTGATCTGAAAAATGGTTTTTGACCTGTAGTTCATTTACTATATGGAATATCTGGATGAAACTTCACAGATATGTTGATCATCAAAGGTTACATATTGTGACTAAGGATCTTCACTCTTACCTTTCCAGTTCATGAGTTATCTACCCTTGATTGATCTGAAAAATGGTTTTTGACCTGTAGTTCATTTACTATATGGAATATCTGAATGAAACTTCACAGATATGTTGAACATCAAAGGTTACATATTTTTAGTAAGGACCGTCACCCTTACCTTTCCAGTTCATGAGTTATCCACCCTTGATTGATCTGAAAAATGGTTTTTGACCTGTAGTTCATTTACTATATGGAGTATCTGAATGAAACTTCACAGATATGTTGACCATCAAAGGTTACATATTGTGACTAAGGACGTCATATCACTGTCTATCTCAGTTCTGTTGCTATTTAGGCATTATATATCTCACAAAATAACTTTTGGTGCCCCCAGCAGTGGCGGGGTATTACGCAGTGCTTGCGGTGCTTTTATTTACACAGGTGTTGGAGCATTCTGCAATCTTGAAAACCAATTTTTGGTCTTTTTTACACAGGTTTTACTTTACATGCATTGGGCTCTTAAAAGAACTGTCTTGTTAAGCTGTGAAAAGGTCAAGATTTTGCAATATATGATCGTATATGCAACATTGTTATGGTCATTAATTCATAACGTTACCAAATATGATATTCACAAGAGGGTTATCAATTTAATACATGGCCCCCATGTGACGTCATATGATAAAGCTTGATATTTGCGTGTGTATCATTTTGTTGTTTGAAAAAGTTTATTAATTGGCTCCATATTTAGAACTCTGGTTGCATACTAGGTTGATGCAACCACCTGGACATTAATTGTTCAGCAATTATATATGCAAAATTGTCATGTGATCATGTCACATGGCTTCCATGTGAGTCCTGCTTTGTATCACATGATCATTTTATGATGTATATTTCATGCTCAAATGTAAACTAAATATTGCATTTTTGAAGAATCTTTTTCTACATGGAATTTGATTGGTTGGATTCGACCAATCGGTGAGTTTTTATAAATGAATGGAATTTGATTGGTTAAAGTTTAGCCAATCAGTGTTGTTTTTGTACATTTTAAGCGAATGAAATTCATTCAATCATGTGATTGGCTGTTTTGTTATGTTTGGGTATATTTTTAGACTGCATGTGATTTTTGTTTATATTATGTCAGATAATGTTTTGAAGTGACAGTTTACTGTTTTATTGTTATGTTGATGATGTTTTGTTTTGTTTTCTAAAAATAGAATTAACCTCATAATCATGTAATCTGGTGCTGGACTCTATCTGTATTATCAGTGAGCTCATTAGGCTGGCATCTTTCATAGGAGACATATGCATAGGCTTAGATAAACAATTTTTTTGAGCGTAAAATTGTTAGTATTTTCTTACTCATCAGTTTTAACATATATTTTGGGTGGTAAAAAGAACTGTCTCATTGAGACGGTTCTTTTGAGTACCCACAACATATGTTTTGGTTGAAAAATAAGAAAATTACATATACAAACATATACGTATACAAACAGTGAACATATAAACAAAAAGTATGGGCATAAAATTGAGAACATTTTTTTACCCATCATTTTTAACATATGTTTTGGGTACTCAAAAGAACCGTCTCAATAAGAACCGTCTCATTGAGACGGTTCTTTTGAGTATCCACAACATATGTTTTGGTTGAGAAAAAAATGACAGCTTAGAAATTTTGTAAATTTCAACTTGCATCTCCTTATGATGAAAAATAGACCCCACTATCATTAAAAAAAAGAATGGGCACATTCCATTTGGCATTAACAGATCAAATCCCAAAATTAAAAGCCTTCTTTCTACAAAGCATTCTATTTTGGACTAAATTGATTCAAAATCGGTGCAAAAGTTGGATGAGCCACGACTACAAGTCTTGCAGGAATTACTTTATGGAGGTGAACTTTCTTTTTTATTTTGTTTCTCTTTTTGTGGGAGAAGCCCTGATAGCTGATTATAGTATTGTTGACTGGGTCATTAGACCTCAACATAGACAAACCAAACATGCGCACATACAGTGCACACTCTAACCCACTAGTTATGTAGCCAAAATTATCATATCATTTTATCCTTCATTCACCAAACAATGCTTTACCCATTTAAATACGGAACTTGTAGCAAAACAGTAATGACCCTTATAATCCAAACTGTTTGACATTCTGATTGCATTCCTGAAATAATTCTTTGACAAAGTTAATTTTGAAATATTCAGCAGACAAAAGAAAAAAAATGAGTTAAAATATGGATATGAAAAGTCCATGCACTGGATTATACATGACTGAAGCCCTATAAAGATTGGAGAAGGGGATCTTGTCCTCTAATGATATGATTACACCATGAAAAACTTCTTTTTCATAAGTTGAATGGATGCATTTTTTTTAAATCAAGGGAGACAACTTCAGAGTTGTACATGGTTAGAAAATGTCTAAATCTTTGGTGTGAACTATGGTTGTCCTTTAAGAAGCAAAGATTTGCATTTGGAAAGCAAGCAGGATTCTACAACACAAAAATTACCCCCTTTGTATTCTGTATAAAAAATGGCAAAAAAGAATGAGTTGTACCCCCTTCTCCCTTTAAGGACTGTATTTTAATTTTACTAATAGTTATCTCTACCTCTCTGTACATATAGGTTTTCAGTTTTAAACTGAGCAGCTAATTGTTAAGGTGAGATGCGAGATAATTTAGATATGTACACGAAGCTCTGTTAATTTCTGCTATCAAGAGCGGAGAGCCATAGGCACTACGCGATACTCATTGGCCAGTTAAATCACATGATTATTAGAGCTGAGATCCATAGGCACTACACGATACTCATTGGCCAGTTAAATCACATGATCACTAGAGCTGAGATCCATTGGCACTACACGATACTCATTGGCCAGTTAAATCACATGATTATTAGAGCGGAGATCCTTAGGCACTACACGATACTCATTGGCCAGTTAAATCACATGATCATGTTGGTACCCTCATGTATATAAAATTTTAATCCACTGAGAACTTGCTGAGATATTGTCTATTTCAAGAGTGTTTTGAGAGGTCCAGACCAAGGTAAAAAACTTTTTCATGCTCACTCAACTGAGCATGAAATTTTAACTGCTCATAAAAAAATCTAAAATACCGACAAATAAAGAAATTTCTTGCTTTAAGTCACAGATATTGTATTTATCATGCTAATAAATGTTAAAATGCCAACAGTTGTTGGCATTTTAACAGGAGCAGGATAAAAAAAGTTTTATAACCTCCGGGCCTGGCCTGATCGTAGACAGCCTAGAACAGTCAGTGGCGTGTTAAGATTGGACCTACTTTCTTGGAGATTGGTTACAAAATAATTTTAATGCTGCACATGCCTTTTTAGATACAAGGACTCTGGAATAAGGCTTATTCTTTTAACACAGATATCATTTTCTTATCCATCAGTTTAAACATGTGTTTTGGGTACTCAAAAGAACCATCTCATTGAGTTCTCACAACATATGTTTTGGTTGCGAAATAAGAGTATAATCATGACGTTACTTGTTCCCGCTGAAAGTGTAATGTAACGTGTGGTCATAACATCATTTATGACATGACGTTATCCAATCCACTGAATAACAGTAACGTCATATGATAAAATGTTTTAAACAGCTGATTTCAGCAAAATGGCCAAAGCTCAATAAAGCTTGCAATATTCTGGAATGCATTTTCATGATACAGTTAAATAGGGCAGAGTTGTACAACTAAATGATTGGCAATTAATAACCCCTAATTTTTATCCTAGTGATATTTTATATTTTGTGCATTAAATTAAAAATTATTCAACACCAACACAAATGTTTTTATCTAAATATTCCTTAATATTCAACGTTTCGCCATATTGGCTTTATCTGGAATAATAATGAATAATAATATAAAATATTTTGTGCATCACATTCTTAGATATTTTTTTTTTCTCTCTATTAAAAAATGTTGTAACATAAAAAAAAATGTCTGAGCTCCAGTTGAGCAGTTTACCCTTTAAATCCAGTATTTTTTTAAGTGAACACTTCCAGGTTGGACATTCAGCTGGATTCATTATTGAAAAAAGGAGTGAAACAGACAGCCCTCTGCTATGTAAAAGATAATTGAGCCGCGACATGTGATTTCCAACAATGTGGTATTTTGACAAGTGTAGACTCGGACAAGCCTGTGCAGACTCCTTTTAAGCTTGGAAACTCCAAATGATGTTCAGGCAGAAGCTTAACACTCATAGAATATTCAAGTGACTAGCAAAGGCTCTGATCAGACTGCACATATGCGCAGGCTGATTTGAGGCTTTGCTGGTCGCACATACCACATTGTTGGAAATCTTATGTCGCGGCTCAATTCTCCTTTATTTGTCTTTGCCGCAATTGTATTGCTGCAGAGAAGTTTATAATTATCTTCCTATTATTTGGTAATTGGTAAAACAACATTTTTTTAATTACTGAATAAACCATTTGCTATAGAATTGAGAATTGTAATATAGGAATGAATTCAAAAAATCTTTATCACCTTAAGTTATTGGTGGTTGATAATGAAATTTCCTCTTTTTTGGAATTTTCGCATATGGTCGTTCAATATGGTCATTCAATAAGCAATATTAACTCTAGTGGTAACTTTTGTTGTCTGCTGATAACCTTTGCAAACAGTTTGGACCTAGATCAGAACCGTGCTGATCTGGATCCAAACCATTTGACACTAGTGTTCCTGAAACGATTTTTTGGAAAAAGATATTTTGAAATAAGTGATCAGATGACAATATTACCAAGCATACAAAAGTTGGCTTTTAGAAAATCACTTGTGTCAATGTAATTCACAGATTCAATATTAAAGGATAATACAATATTTAAAAGGGTTTGTGTTATAAACATATGTGTATAGACATCATGGGGTGTAATCTCTTGTAGCATAATGAAGACAAAATTAATTGCATTTTTATGTGAATGTGGGACATAATAGACAACAGAGCAATGATGGTGTGAATCAAACAACAGATGTGATTTCAAACCAGCTATCACTATTAACTGTTAAAGCTCCGTGAAGGCAGCAGAAGACAAGTTGGCGACATTTTCCTTCAGTTTTGGGTAAAAGAGGCTTTATATTTTATCATCATGTGAATTATCTTCTGCAAATATCAAAGCCAAATTCATTTTCGAAAAGTAACACAATTTTTTCTGCAGATTCTCAGAAGCACTTTATGGGTTAAATAATTATGGTTGGATCAGGTGTTACATAACATTTGTGGAAAAAAACAGGCTTCCAGATATGACGGTTATAGATTAAAATTACTTATTTCTGAACCTAAACATTTGTTGTGGATACTCAAAAGAATGGTCTTTATGAGTCAGTTCTTTTGGGCCACCAAAAATATAGGTTAAGACTGATGAAGAAGAATATAATTGCAATTTTATGTCCAAAAGGTTTTGCTTATCTTAACCTGGCAACTTCAACTGCTTGAAGAATCTATTTGAATGTAGAGGATTAAAGCCTGAAACAGCATTACATGCATATACAGTCAGGCCCCGTTTATAAAACTTTTTCCATGCTCAACTCCAATGAGCATAAAAGTTATCATGCTCATAAATGTTAAAATGCCAACAATTGTTGGCATTTTAACATTTGTTGGCATGATAAATACAGCATAAGCAAGAAAAGTGTTAATTTTCAACATTTAAATTTTTTAGGAACAGTTGAAATTTCATTCTCAGTCGAGTTGAGCACGAAAAAGTTTTATAACCTTGGGATCAGATCTTTTATTTGGGACATGCATGCTATGTGAGAAGTATTTCTACATGCTCTGAAAATATTAAATAATTGTGATGAACATGTAAATTAATACTATTTTGAAATAGAGAGGGAATTCCAGTTTTGGAATTGAATTTTAGATTCCAGCATTGAAATATTGATTTCAGAATTGATGATTGCAGATTATAATCACTCCTATTAAAAGGAAGCAATTAATACTTTCACATCATTATGTATGAAGAGATTACTGCCCGTGAATGATATATAAACTATAGATAGCATCTTGGTTGTGATAGACATTATATTGTGAATATTTCCTTTCTGAGAAAAATGGACTTGAAGCCTTTTTGAACAAAACCATATACACTCAATACATGGGATCACAGCGGTCTCTTTGAGTTACTGTATTCAATCAAATCAAACAAAAAAGATTTGTTTGAGGGTACTCACAGGTTAGATAAACAAAATTGTTAAGCTTAAAATTGTAAATATTTTCGTTACCATTAGTTTTAACATAAATTTTGGGTTCTCAAAAGAACCTTCTCAGTGAGACGGTTCTTTTGAGTACACACAACATATGTTTTGGTTGGGAAATTAGAAAAATATTTTTTGGTACACATTCTTAACTAAAGCCTGGGTACTTAAAAAGAACTGTCTTAACCATCAATGGAATATGAAGCACTACAAGGTTTTTGTGACCTTGACCTTATTTGATGGTTGCTATGGTGTATTTTATTTTGTTAGATCTCTGAAGGATTTAAGTTCATTTTTCTATGAAAATGATAAGGTTTTCATTTTATTCCCTTATGTTTGCTTTTTTTTCTTACAAAGCCAAAAATACAAAAAATTAATATAAGTTGACCCTGATTTTGTTTCTACAAACAGGCATAAAGTATTTGTGTAAAAGATTGTTAAATGTGTGAGTGTGTGTGTATACCTATATATCTATATTATAAAGGAAGAGTTCATGGTACAATTGACCTTCCATACTTATACCAACTATTTGGACACATTAAGTTCTTACCAAAGTTATAAAATTTGAACAGGAGTGTGATGGCTCAGTAGTAGAGTGCTTAACTCCAGATCGAGAGGTTACCGGTTCAAGCCTCACAGGAGGCACTGATTTGTGCCTTGACCAAGACACTTTATCCTTTGCTTAGTAGTGGTTCAACCCAAGAAGACATCCTGACATGACTGAAAAGTTGTTGAATGGGACGTAAGAATCGAAATAAAATATAAGCAAGTCATTCTGACTACCTGATGAGGTTTGTAAATTGTAGAATCACACTGGGTAAGCGGCAATCGAAAACGCCAACACTGTCGAGGAACGTAGATAAAAAATGGCTAGAAACAGAGTTTTTGATTGCCATTTGTCGCCACACTGGCATCAAATGACAATCAATAACACTGTTTCTATTGATTTTTGATCCGTTTTTTTTTATTGTTGATAGCATTTTCTATTTGCCGCCTACCCGGTGTGAGGATAGGAATTGCAAATACCAGTCCCATTATAACACTATGTTTGGGGTCCATAGAAGTGGATCATCTTTTAAGTGAACCGTTTACGGTATTATAAAGCGACCATTTTACAAAGAAATTATAGGAAAATGACCATGTTTTGGTCATTTTCCTATAATTCCTTTATAAAATTCTATGTTAGAAAAATTGGGAGCCACAATAGGCTGTGTTATATCCAAATTTGTGTTAAAACAAGGTGTGTTATAAAGGGACCATTTTACAAAGAAATTATAGCAAAATGACCATATTATGGTCATATTCCTATAATTCCTAAGTAAAATTCCAGGTTAAAAAATTTGGAAGCCACAACATGACAGTGTTAAATTCAAATTTGTGTTATAACGAGGTGCATTATAAAGGGACTGCACTGCAGTGCAAACCCTGATCAGTCTTATTAGGGTTTACACAGTTTGGCTGAATATTTAGGGTTAACTTAATATGGTACCTGAGACAGTGTAGAACCTGATCGGACTACTCATGCTTTTGAGTAATCTGATCAGGATCTGCACTGGTTTTCATTCATCAATCCGATCTATTTGAAGTCAGATAAATACATTTGAAAAATAGTGTAGACCCTGATCTAACTGTTCTTGAGCAGTTTTTAGTTTATCACTCTGATTTATGCTGACTCATCTGTTTATGATAAGTTTGTGAATTTCTTCGCAGCTCCCAGGGCCAGAAATTTCTAAATATTTATCAGTCTGCGAATTTATGGTAAATTGAATCATTTACATCAGTGAAAAGAATCATTTACATTTGCTCTTTAGAAATAGGGAGAACCTAAAAAGTGGGAACACAGTGGACTCATTTTGATTGGGTCCATCTGTTAATGAGAGATTAATGAAATATAATGGAAAGAGAGATTTTTGAATAAAAAATGTCTGCTTGTCATGAGAAAATCTGTTTTTATCGTATAAGATCAACAAAGGTGCAGATCAGCCTTGCTGGAGATAAACACAATTTTGGAGCATAAATTTGTAAATATTTTCTTACCCATCAGTTTTAACATTTGTTTTGGGTGCTCAAAAGAACCGTCTCATTGAGACGGTTCTTTTGAGTACCCACAACATATGTTTTGGTTGAGAAATACGAATTTTTTTTTTCTTTTATCTAGTAGCCTGGATCAGCCTACACATCTGCAGTCTGATCAGTACCATTGTTAGTCACTGCTCAGATAGTATATAAGATATGTTCTTAATTTTCAAGACTGGAGCTAGTCTCTGTAGCTGAGCCAATAGGTTTTAATGTAACCAAGCCCAGGTGTTAAAAACCGTTATAAAACTTTTTCATGCGCAAGTCAATTGAGCATGAAATTTCAACTGATCATAAAAACAAACCTGCTTATGAATGCTGAAAAAGACATTTTTTTTTTTTAATCTCTCAGAAGTTGTATTTATCCTGCTTAAAAATGTTAAAATGCCAACAATTGTTGGCATTTTAACATTTATTAGCATGATAAATTTCATGCTCTGTTGAGTTGAGCATTAAAAAAGTTTTATAACCTCGAGCCATGGTTACACACCACATAAACAGTTTTTCTAATGATATCTATCAAATATAAGCATGTAAAGCACGCTGTTTTTTATACACCTATCACCTGTCATACCATGTTTTTATACTTTTATGTACATACATGTTTCACAGTGTAAATGAAGAAATTGAATTTTTGAATGAAATGTACATGTATTATCCTATATAGACTTGTACAGTTTAGATAAACAGGATTCGTAGGGGTATGTGTTTTTGTACAATGAACTGAGTTTCAATTAATAAACTAGGGCTTTAATTTGACTGGTTACATCTCGATATTTATCTGCCCTTTTAAACAAGGGAAATAATTTATGACATGTTTTTTGTAAAACTCCATATATTGGGTTTACTCTTAAATGGAAGAATTTGCATCCTCTGGGGAGAGGGCAAATTCTTCCTTTTAAGAGTAAATTTGTAGAGAAATGGCAGCAAAAAAATTCTTCATCTTAGCAGTTATGTCCCCTTAAACCTCTTACAAATATAGGAAAAATTTGTTACTTCAAGCATCAATAATCTATGCCTTATTTTGCATGGTGACTGCACATGTTAATCAGAAATGTGGCTTTAAATGTTCAACACTTTAACCTTTTACTCCATAGGCTATTTTTAGATCATGACATCATTTGCTATTTTTAGACAAACATTGAAAAAATTCCTGAAAAATTTAAGTTAAGTTTTGAATACTTTGGAAAATTTTATGGAAAATGGAGCAGTTGCTCCAAGAGAGCAAATGCTCCATGTTCCATAATATTTTCAAATATATGATAAATTAAAGGCTTCAAAAGGTGTTAATAAAAGTAAACTACATGTATATTTATTAATCTGATTATTGGCCTAATGGTGGAACTGGGTATTAAAGGCAGATCTGCACTAGTTCAAATGAAACTACTGGAACTTGGTCTCAAATGTTTCACATTAAAAAGCTGCAGTAGAAAATGAGTTTTCATAAAGAATTTTATTTTAAATATTTTAAGCATTTAAACACAACTTAATTAACAAAAACTATAATTTAATAGAAATTTTGAAACCAAGTTAAATGTATATCAAGAACAGACTGTTTTTGTTAAGATAGCAAAGATGGGTAATTCCAAATCATGAAACAGAAGATTACATTTTAAAAATGAAGCATTTAAAGGCTTTAAGTCTTTTCCAGCTTGATCTTAGAACTGTAAGATTTACTTCCCTTTGCTGTATCTTCCAAACTGTTTTAATGATACTTCAAAGGTTTGATTATAGTGTTTCAAAAAGTTTACATGATTATTTTGTATAATCTTGTGGCCAAATGTAAATCATTACTCAAGAAATTTGTGAAAATCATGAGCTTAAAAAAACTATGATAAATGTTCTAAAATTTCAAACACTTTTCTCTTTCTGTTCCCCAAAAAAACATTGGTTATCATGGCTGGAATTCACAAATTGCTTGTTAGGAGAGCAAACAGGGAAGACCCATGATCAGTCTGTTTCTTCAGAAGCAGTCTGATCTGGGTTTGCACGGTTTGTCTAAGCCTTTACGGCAGGCACCTAGTGTTTGAAATTATATAACATCTACTGTATCAATGTTGACTTTACTTGTTGGTTTAACCTCACTGGACACATAATTGCCAAAAATCAATGTATTTTGGAAATTGTGTGTACACTAAGGTTGAAAAAGTTCCACCCACCTTTATCCTTTTGCTGGACTCCAGATAAGGCATAACAGATTCTCTGTTATAAAAGAAAATAGTGATTAGCATCTTCAATCTCCCTCATTCAGTGAAGGCCTAAGATGAAAGCTCAGGCCTCTAGACATAGATGAAAAATTGAAAAATATTTTTCTTATTTCTCAAACAGGGAGCGCAGTGGCTCAGAGGTAGAGTGCTTGACTCAAGACCGAAGGGCCGCGGGCTCGAGCCTCACTGGCGTCACTGCGTTGTGTTCTTGAGCAAGAACATTAATCCGAGCTTAGTACTGGTTCAACCAAGGAAGACCCGTCCCTATATAACTGAAAGATTGTTGATGGGACGTAAAGAATCAAATCAAACAAAACAAATTTCTCAAACAAAACATATGTTGTGGTTACTCAAAAGAACCCGTCTCAATGAGACAGTTCTTTTGAGCTTCCAAAACACATGTTTAAACTGATGGGTAAGAAATAATTACAATTTTATGCTAAAAAAATCTTTATCTGGACATATGCATTAGCAATAAAAGATGTTGGTAACCTCTCACACAAGTGATCAGTAAAGACTCGGATGGCATAGGTTCAGATACACAAAAATGGGTGTAAAATTGTGAATATTTTCTTATCCATTAGTTTAAACATTTGTTTTGGGTGCTCAACGGTTCTTTTGAGTACCTACAACATATGTTTTGATTGAAAAATAAGAAAATTATTTACACTAAAGTCCTGATACTTTGTATATGCTCTGTCTAGACTGTTTGAACATATGTTTTGATTGAAAATAAGTAAATTAAATTTTGATCACACTCTGGCCTTAGATAAGCCTGCAGATGGGAACGATATCACCAGAGCCTTTACTGATTGTACGCACGAAGTTGGGACTTTATTTACGAAGTTGAGACTTGCAATCTTGCCAGCTTCTTTTCTGTACAACAACATGCATATTGAGCTTTAGAAATGATCATGAACAGTGAATAGCAAACAGCCAAAGACCATTGCCAGATTTTGCAGCCATGGAGATGTCAGATTTTGCAGCCATGGAGATGTCAGATTTTGCAGCCATGGAGATGCCAGATTTTGCAGCCATGGAGATGCAAAATCTAGCTGGGATTTTGCTATTTGCATAGACAATCCTATTACTTCGTAGCAATCCTAGAGAATGGTCAACTTTTGCATCATAGTTTACTACTGAGGTTGACTTGTTTACCAGTTGATATTGCATTATTTATAAACTAATAAATTTATTTAAGGGCCAAGGGGCCATTCAGTATCACTTGAGTCATTTTTCAGCCAGCTTGGACTCAAACTGGCTAATTGAGCTACAGTGACTAGCTAAAATCTTAAGATTTTTAAAACAAAGATCAGTAATGGCGTCTAAGTCTGCGATTATAGGCAAGATAAGAAGCATCACATGTCCAGATAACAAAACTTTAGGGAGTAAAGTTGTTAATATCTTCTTTTCCATCTGTCTAAACATTTGTTATGGGTGCTCAAAAGAACCGTCTCATTGAGACAGTTCTTTTGAGTACCCACAACATATGTTTTGGTCAAGAAATAAGAAAATTAATTTTTGATTGCACACTCTTATCTGGAGGCCTGGAACCATTGTTTTTCATATAGAGCGGTTTATGTAATGGCATGTCTCAAATTGACTATTACCTAAGCAAAGTATATTTCTAAATTTTTAATATGTATTTACTTGCATACAGCTATGGTTGTCAAGGACATAAATTTGGTCAAAAGTCTCATCCAAGTACATGTACCCAGAGGTCTGGAGGGCCAAACCTGCATCCTTGGTTGACGACATTTTAGGTAGTGATGATAAGAATGGCCTCTTGAAAAGAGATCATATCTGGAAAAAACCTTTTTTTTATTCCTCAAACAGATTGTTATGCCAGTTGGCTCATTGGTTTACACAGGTCAATTTATAATCAAGTTACACAGGTCAATTGGTGTACTGTGGTTTGCACAGGTCAATTGGTGTACAAGTTACACAGGTCAATTGGTATACAAGTTACACTGGTAAATTGGTGTACTGTGGTTTACACAGGTCAATTGGTGTACAAGCTACACAGGTCTATTGGTGTATAAGTTACACAGGTCAGTTGGTGTACAGTTTACACAAGTCAATTGGTGTACAAGTTGATCATTTGCAGGAAGTGTTAATGCAGCACCCAAAATATGTCTTTTTATATTAAATAGTTCTTGTACATAGTTGAATAAAGAACTGTCATTATTTTTGCTACATAAATGGTGAAAATTAGAAAACATTAATATTATTATTATACTGTATGTAGAGTTTATGTAGTAGCGTTTAAACTTGTTAACACTTTCACTGCCGTGTACCTGTGATGTCGTCTGCTGTTGTCATTTTGGAGCCTCTTTAACATACAGTATGGACCCTAATAAGACTGCTCCATGAGAAGCAGTCTTATTAGGGTCCATACTGTTTGCATGCAAGTTATAATTAATTAGTTGTCAAAATGAAAATTGCGGCAGACGATATCGAAAGGCAAATTTTTTTTGCGTCTGCTGTTGTCATTTGGAAGCCATTTTAAGAAACAGTCTACGAGGAGCAGTCTTATTAGGGTCCAAACTGCTTGCATGCAAGTTATAATTAATTAGCTGTCAAAATGAATATTGCCACAGACTATATCAGCAGACAATAATTTGGTGTCTGCAATAGTATTTTAGAAGGTTCTATAGCCAACAGTGTGGACCCTGATAAGACTGCGCTTCAAGGAACTTTCTGATTTGGGTTCAAACTGTTTGCATGCAAATTTAAAATAATGAAAATTTCAGTAGGCGACATTTTTAGCTGCATTTCAGTCTCTTAACAAGCAGAATAGCCACTGTTTCTCATGAAGCAGTCTTAGTAGGGTCAAAGCTGTTTGCATCCAAGATAAAATTAATGTTATAGAAACGAAAATTGCAGTAGACAACATTTCTGGCATCTGCTGTTATATTTTAGAAGCCTCTTCAGCAAACAGTATAGACCCTAATAAGAGTGCTTCTCATGGAGCAGTCTTCGTAGGGTCTAAACTGTTTGCATCCAAGTTAAAAATAATCTGGTATATGAAAACTTTAGCAGACGATATCAGCAGATGACATTTATGATCTGCTGTTATATTTTGGAAGCCTCTTCAGCAAACATTATGGACCCTGCTCCTCACCGTATTAATAGGGCCCAAATTTGTTTGCACCCAAGTTAAAATTAATCTGTTATAGAAATGAAAATTTCAGCAGACATTTTCAGCAGACGACATTTTCAGCTGGCATTGAAAGTGTTAATTGAATGAAATACTAATGTTATAAGAAAAATGATAAATTAAATAACCTTACAACAATTAGCTTGCTTTTTATTATCCATCTTTACCAATACAACTTAACTCTTTGCATGCTGGGTAATTTGTGATGTCATCTGCTAACTTATTTTCAAAATTAACTTTTTCGAAAAATTCTTTCAGGAACACTGTCAGAATGTCAAACAGTTTGGATCCAGATCAGGACAACATTAGTCCTGATCAGGATCCAAACTGTTTGCAAAGGTTATCAGCAGATGACCGAAGTCGCCACTAGCTTTCTATCATCCATTTTTACCACTATTCTACACAACATGCCAGGCCACATGTTGCAGTCGGTAACATGTCTGACAGGGGGCTCAGTGGCAGAGTGCTTGACTCGAGACCGAGGGGCCGCGGGTTCGAGCCTCACCGGCATCACTGCGTTGTGGTCCTTGAGCAAGACACAATTATCCTAGCTTAGTACTGGTTCAACCCAGGAAGACCCGTCCCTGTTTAACTGCAAGATTGTTGATGGGACGCAAAGAATCAAATCAAACAAACAAAAACATGTCTGATAGTGGAGCGGGAAATGACAATAATCATGCACATCCGGATACAAGCATGATACTTGGTAGAAATGTTCATTGGCATGAGTTGTTGGAATTTTTCTCGTTAGCCAATCAAAATTGGTCAATTTTCAAGATGGCGGCACTAAAATCCAAGATGGCCGCCACAATAAACCTAAAATCCTGAAATGAAGATTTTACATCATACAAAGAAATAAAATAACATCTAAAATGGTATTGTTGGATGTAATACATTATAAAAGGGTAAAGGTTTTCTTGAAATTAGCAAATATTATTTGCGAATAAGGGTTAAATGGGGCCAAAATGGGGGGAAATTAAGCAAAATTGACTAAAAATGCTGTGTTGCCATCAAACAATGGTAGAAATGCAATTAGATGTCAATTTGCTTGTCTGAGCTACACTTCTAATATAAACTATGAATTAGTTTTAACTATTATAATTATTGTAGGTAAGATATAATGGTCAGATAGTATAAATGATGGGGGTCATTAGGGTAAAATGCAAATAAATTGAATACATGTACAATGCTTTCCTATTTGAACAACCATATATTCCAAGTAAACATGAATGTAATACTAATGTAATACTAGACAATGCATACTGTTTGGTACGATGTATTTTGTATTAATGATAAGGCTTAAAGGAATATAGTGGGGTTCCTGTTCCCCTACCTACCCTATCATATACATTAAAATGGCCATTGGGGAAACAAACCTAAAACAGGCATAATGAAAATTTTGAAGCGGGTTTCTGTGTTAAAAGTTGCTTAATGAAATAATTTCCTGAACTAACAACCATATAAAGGTTTTGGGCTTAAAATAGTGTGGTTACTTCATTTAGGCCTTTTCATAATACATCAAAATTTGTTCACTCAGACTCCATTTGCACTATTGAATAGTCAATAGAATAATATAGGCCCTCATCATGTTTTAATGTTATGGCTTAATTTAATGTTAGCCTACCCACCTACCCTATTTTTGTGGCATGAAAAAGGACCATACATGTATTCATTTAGGCCTATCATTACTTGAGATAAAGATAAAAATGAAAATGATACAAGTAATATTATATGATGACGATAAGAATAGAAAAGAATGTTAAAGCATAACTAAAAGAAGCTCATAAGTCAATATTTGACTCCAAAACTCCTTCATTGCGTATCAACTATAGTCCGTGCTCAATACGAGTAGGGTGACGAAACTGATTTACATTTAGAAGTATTAAAGAAACCCCTATATTTGTCCAATGAGGTGAATTAAGTACTATAACGTGACCAACTATGTACCTCTACTCATATCGATCACGGACTCTACCCGACACTAAGTCAACAGTAATATCTCGCTGATATTGTTAGCATGTACACTGCAAAGTTTGATAAATATACCAGGAAAGGCTGATGCCACTTTGTGTGCAAGCCTTGTTTTTTTTGACACTAGAGGCAATAATACATGACTCTTCAGTCTCAGATGGTACTATACCTGCGTCTGATCAATTTTGAGGCAGCAAAGCAGATATGCCAGGCTACAATTGCACTGCTCAATGTTTTGAGGCATGGTATGCAGCCCATCTCACTACATGTATAACACAATCGTCTAGATTATGTTACAATGACATTTTCAAGGTACTGAAATTTTCTTGTTCTGACAGAGACAGGTTTCAAAGGAAGAATACCGTGATTTCCAGAACAATGGGTTCTTTAAAAGTATGCTTGAAGTATGCTGGCTTTACATTCACACACTCCTCTTGTGGTGATGGAACATTCTTCATGGCGGGAGTCCCTACGCCCCTTGTTGACTTGTCACGATACCTCAAGTTGTAAGGCATCTGCTTCCGGAACTGGAGGTTGTAGGTTGAAAACCCAGGTTAAGTTAGGTAGGTAGGGTAGGGTAGGTATATATGTTGGGCTGCTGCTGTTTGCCAGAAAACTTCAATACACGTCATTCACCAGTACGAAATTTGCATTTTTAGGGTCCTCAAAAGGAGTTAAACATGATATAATGTTGATAATATTGACCATAATCATAGCGCCACGACAGCTAGGTAACCACCCTATGCAACTGGAGCTTCACAGTTCAGCAGTCAAAAACTCAAATCTTTCTATCTATTGATACATCTCAACCACAGAGGGAGACACCAGATGGGATTCGCTGAACTAAGTACTGGAAAGCAAACTATTGTTGTCGATTTTAGTTAAGTAATTACTTCAAAATGTGTAGTTGTGGTAGTAGTGAGTGAGATAAGAAAATCCATCTCATATCTTATTGTTTTTTGTTTGATTTGATTCTTTACGTCCCATCAACAATCTTTCAGTTAAACAGGGACGGGTCTTCCTGGGTTGAAGCAGTACTAAGCTAGGATAAATGTGTCTTGCTCAGGGACCACAACACAGTGACGCCGGTGAGGCTCGAACCCGCGGCCCCTCGGTCTCGAGTCAAGAACTCTACCACTGAGTCACTGCGCTCCATGTCTTATTGTGCTCAGAACCAAGCAATGTAGCAATTGGTTCCTTTTTAAACTATTTAAGTGTGACATGGCTGTTTTTTTTCAACCTGTGACCTCCAGCTCTGGAAACGGACACTCCACCACTTGAGCTATTGTGACAAGTCAACAAGGGGCAACTAATTGGAAGTGCTACTTAAAGCAGGGTCTGTTCATTGCTGCCTTGTGATCACCTGCTGGGAAAAGGCTGACTACTTGGCTCTTGTTTGTGGTGTTGAATAGTGTATTTGTCACTTTTCTATGTGGTATCCTTGGTCAGGTGTGGTACTTAATTGTATCGATTCCTGATCTTTGCCCTTTTATTACATAGTACCAAGCAATATGCATTGTACATTATCATTTTATGATTTTATTTGAAAGAATAGCAGTTAGACAAAGATCTTATTGTATTCAATTTATTCACATTTCCTTTAAAGATCCCGGATTTATTTCATCTGACTATTTAATCTCACCTATACATTAATTATAATAGGTATTTGTTTTGGTGTCAGAGTTTTGGTGATGATTCACCGTATGTTTGTTCATTATTCTTAAAGTTCTGTTTGGGTTGCTGAGTGGCCACCTTTTGAGAAATAGCTGCCCACTCGATTGGCCATTTGTTCTCATTGTATTTTGGTCTATTTGTATTTTTTTTTAATTATTTATCATTTTGGTTTTAAGAGTGAGATGTGGCTTTTGATTGCTCCAGTTCCTGTTTATTGCTTTTCTAGTACTTACATAATCCATAGCTTATAATCAGATCGTAGCGCAAACAAGCAAACGACATCTATTTGCATTTTTACCTTAGTTTGACGACAACACTGCATTTTAGTCATGGGAGCGCAGTGGCTCAGTGGTAGAGTGCTTAACTCGAGACCGAAGGGCCGCGGGTTCGAGCCTCACCGGCGCCACTGCATTGTGGTCCTTGAGCAAGACACATTTATCCTAGCTTAGTACTGGTTCAACCCAGGAAGACCCGTCCCTATATTACTGAAAGATTGTTGATGGGACGTAAAGAATCAAATCAAACAAACAAAAACAAACAACATTTTAGTCAGTTTTACTTACCCCCCCCCCCCCCCCCACCTTTCTGTCCCTTTTAATACTAAGATAGAGCTGATTCAAGGTAACCAATAGTATTTCATGATATATTTCATCCAATTATACCATTTTAGATGTTTTTAATTACTTTGTATCATGTAAAATCTTCATTTTCTGATTTGACGTTTTTTTGCGGCGGCCATCTTGGATTTAGCACCGCCATCTTGAAAATAGGCCAATTTCGAATGGTTAAGAATAAATATTCAAATTACTCATGCTCATGAACATTTTTACCAAGTTTCATGCTAATATCTGCATGTGCCTTCTTTTTGTCACTTTCCCCTCTGCTTATCAGGGTACACACCACTAAATATAGACAAAGCTTGGCCCCGCCTTTTGTGGGGAGACCATTAGGCTAACATTATAAGATGGATGACGTCATCTGTCAATCATGCATGTTCATTATTTTGTAGTATAAAAACAGACCAACCAATGTCAGTTACTAATAGGCATATTTAATTTTGAAATGATTTTATTATAGGGAGATAGGGTTGGTTTCATTAACTGACCCCCAAGGTAGAAAATATGCCAAATTTTCAGGTACGAATTGATGGTTGTCAGACTCCATCCAATATGGCAGCCCCCTGACCAGGGAAACATATGATTGTTTTTATATGAAATTGATCGGATAGAATGGCTGTTTAGAATAAGACAGGTTTGTTAAGCTTTGTATGTACAGTTTTTTAATAAAGTGGCTAAATGTTAACATTGTCGTCTATGGAAATTTAATAGTGAAGTGCAACCTAAATTCCCCTCTGCTTATCAAATGAATTTGGCAGCCATTTTGAAATTTCCGTTAGCCATCTTGAAAATGGAAAAAATTGCGATGGCTAACGAGAAAATATTTACAAGAAAGGTTTGAAGAACATAATCTGAAAGTCTCATGCTTGTATCCGGAAGTGCATGATCCTCTCAAAAAACAGACATTTCCCGCTCCACTATGACTGCACAACCAGGGGCGAGTTCGATCATTTGCGGAGATTGATCATGAAATAATTTCTATGGCCATTCTCCCTCCCTTCAAGAAGGGTTGCTGTCAGTTACAAGAGAAAGTATTGCATGAAGTA